>OY754309.1:68346578-69702091 GCA_963573325.1 Astragalus glycyphyllos
CAAGTTAAAAAATTAATATATTAATTATATTAATTATTATGTGCAATATTAAAGTTACACCGTATACATACATTAGTTTAATATAACAAACAATAATTGAAAAAGGAAATTTTTTTGAAAACTTTGAAATGTTTAATTAGTGTTTAGGAGAAGTGGTTGGTATCTCTTGTTAAACATTTTAATCTAAATTGAGGTTTAATTTTTTGATAAATTAATTGAATTTAGATAATCATTATTATTTTATGAGTTAGTAGACCTTTGAAATTCTTGTATGCATTGAAAGGGAAATATTTCAATTTAATATGATTTATTTCTTTAATCTCCAATAAACTCATGAGTTTGTAAATTTAATTTTTGTAATTATTGCATATTTTGAAATTAAAATTATTTATATGTATTTATATTTGGCATTCAAAAAATCAAAAATAATACATACTTGATAGGAATATAGTTTTCTGGTAAGCTCTATTATACTCTATCAACCTTGAACACGCATTTGTGAATGTTCAATGAAGATATTATAAAAACTTTTAGATATAACACATCATCTAATTTCATGGAAGCTATTAAAATTAAACATTTTTAAAGAACAATATTAAAATTAAACATAAATCATACATGTCTATAGGTTAACAAAAATTTGTTCCTCAATTGCATGACTCACTAACGAATCCAAACTTTCTTTTTGTCTTTTTGACTACATTAGAATTATCTAGAACATGAAGGTCAAATATTTTTCTTTGCCTTTTCAGTATCTTCTCTATCAATGTAAATTCCACTTTCCTTCCCTTGACTGCAACATGAAACCTATAACAAACTCAATACACTTAATCAACAATCAATAAAACTTACCAATAAAAGACAAATTTACACAATTAAATTTTGGAACTCCAACTCACAATTCAAGAGTGAAGCTTCTTTTATATATATATATATATATATATATATATATATATATATATATATATATATATATGTATGTATATATATATATATATACACTTCACAATATAGGCATGAGATTTCGTTTTTGTAGGGTGAAAAGGAATGAAGTATATGAAAAAGGTAGTATTTAACACATTTTTAATATTTGTAATAAATAGAATGTAAAATATTTTTAATAGTTAGTTGTCATTTTCCATTTATATATATGTAAGTACGTAGAATATTTAAATAAATGTTCTAACAATGATGGAGATTCCTTATGAAAATTAGAGAATAAATTTAGTTTACTAAACTTCACAATATAGACATGGTTTTTCGTAGGTTGAAAAGGAAGTGGGTATATGGAAAATGTATTATTTAAGACCTTTTTAATTTTTTTAAATAAATAGGATGTAACATATTTTTAATGCTTATAATTGAAAAGATGTTGTCATATTTAATAAAAAAAATTGGTAAATTGAGATTTCATTTTAAATATTGGATGTTTAGGTTGAGTGGATATTAATTAGGTAAAATAGGAATTTTGAGATATAAGTTAGAAATTAAATGAAGATGATGTGGAGCTTCCTAGAGACTCAAAAAAAGCTTTCTTTAGATATTTATAATATTGATTGAGGAATGCAGTGCATGTCCTTTTTTTAAAAAAAAATTAATTGAAGAATTAAATAGGTATAGGTGAGATAGACCATTTCTACACATTTTAGTTTTTAATTAAAATTTTAAATAAATAATTTATTGAAAATGATGAATTTAAGGACTAATGAATATTTAATATAATTCTATTAAAAAAATAGAAGTAATGAAAAAATATAATGAAAAGTCAATAAGTCATGCATTTATATTTGTAATATGAAAAGTCATTTCATTAAGTGATTTCATTAGAGCTTTGTACACTTGTCACATAAGTAGGAGCTAAATTTTCTCAAGTCTCCTTTACATATATAATGCCCATTTTATAAAGAATGAAAGTGTGGTTTGTTTGACCTTCTTTAAGGTTCTGTTTGTCGCATCCCATCCGCTAGCGAATAGCGGATGAAATCAGTAGGTGAAGGCAAGCGCTAGCATTTAGTATTTTTTCAAACGCCAGTGGATAGCGTCTCATTTTTTTTTCTTCTTAAATCACTTCTATTTTTTCACTAAACATTCTATCACCATTAAGTAATTTAATCATTAATTAAAAATCATTCTATGTTATTTTACATTTATCAGCTATTTTAACCGCTAATTTTACCAAATACATCATCTGCTAGCTCATCCCGCTTGTTTATCCGCTAATTTTTACCAAACAGAGCCTAAGAGGGATGTATTGGTTTAGGATTTAAAAGAATTTTAAAAGATTTTTTTGATAGAACAATCATGTGGCATTCAATCAGGATTTTTAGTTAATTTAAAAAAATCCTGTGGTATTCAATTAGGATTTTAAAGGACTTTTAAAAAGTCTTATTCGTTTGAGATTTTTTTAAGTACACATGAATTTTAAGGGATTATTTTACTAAATAGATTTTGTGGAATTTGTTAGTATAATTTATAAATCCTTCACCTATAAAACAATCTCACCTAAAACCTTTTTTCACTCCTTTTTTTTTTGACAGGACCTTTTTTCACTCCTATCACTCACTGTTTATAGGACTTTTTCAGGTTCGTGTTTTTTTCTATCATCTCTTTCTTTTTCTTTTCATAGTCTATTGCTTCCAAATAATAGATACTATCTGTATCAAAAAAAACAAATTGATACTGCTGTCGTAAATAATAATACTAGGTATGAATCTGAATATAACATCTCTGCTATAAAGAAGCTTCTTGATTCTAGTGTGCCACTTTGAAAAAAGTGGCTATTTTTGGGTGGCGTTTATTCCGCAACTCTTTGCCCACTCGCGGTCTCCTCCACCGTAAATTGTTAACAAATGTAGATGATACTTGTTGCCCCTTTTGTTGGTTGCATTGTGAAGATTCTCAACATTTGTTTTTGGATTGTTGCTTTGTTAACGAGGTTTGGATTAAAGTTTATTTTTGGTTGGGTATTGATTCCGGTGCTCCCAATGCTTTGATCGATCATTTTCATTGGATATGTAATTTTGTTGTTGGAAGAAAGGCAAAGAAAACAAAGCATTTAATTTGGTTGACAACCTGTTGGTGTGTATGGTTGGCCCGAAATGGAGTTATTTTCAAGAATGAGGAAGCAAATATTGACTCTATTCTCAGGCGTATCAAAAGCTATTATTGGAGCTGGCTTATCTATAGGGCGGGTTGTAATTCGAATTTCATTATTTCCTCTTCGTGGAACAATCCACTTCATTGTCTAAACAATTTGCAATCTTTTTGTTTGGGCTTGAGCACCCCTAGTACTCCGTTTAATGAAGTGTTGCTTATTGAAAAAAATAACATCTCTGCTATTGCTATTTTTTTCTTTTCTTTTTCTTCTTAATAACGTTGAATATAACATCTCTGCTACTGTTTTTTTTTTGAACAAAACATTTGGCTTAGGATTTAAAATTGCTCCATACCCAAGGCGAATATCGAACCCTCGACACTTGGTTAATGGAGGATGAATCCCAACCGCTTAACCACATCCCTGGGTTATTCAATTGAAAACCTGATGATAATGTGAAATCATGAATAATAGTAACGTGAAACTATGAATAATAGGATAAGCAATGGTAATGATTTTTTGGGAATTTTGGGACATGGTAGGCTTTTTACATTTTTTTTTTGAAAATTTGTTATTTTCTTTAGGGAACGTAATTGTATTAATTTTTTGAAAATTTGTTATTTTCTTTAAGATAATTCGTTAATCATAGATAGTATGATAATTAGGGATGACAATAGGGCGAAGCGGGGGCGAGGAGTACTTCCCTACTCCCCGTCCCCGCCTCCCATATTGTCCCCCATCCCCGTCCCCATTCCCCGCTTCGGGGAGTTTTCCTCCCCCATCTCCATCCCCACGGATCCCCACAGTCCCCGCGGGGACCCCGCGAATTTATTCAAATTTAGCAAAAATCAAAATTAAAATATAATAAATTTGAAAATATATATAAAATTTAGTCTTACTTTGAAATTTAATATTTAAAAAGTATAAAGGTAATAATAAAAATATAAAATTAACACAATTTAATATTTTATTAGTATTTTTATTTAACAACACATATTAAAAGACTAAAAAATCTATTAATTAGAATATAATATATAACTATAATACGAACATTTATGTAATATGTTCGGGGCGGGGGATATGTACCCATCCCCATCCCCGAATTGACTGCGGGGGGGACTTTCTCCCCCATCCCCGTCCCCATGGGGGAAATTTTCCTGCCCACGGGGCCCCAAACAGGGCATTTCCCGCGGGGATCCCCACTTACGGGTAGAAATTGCCACCCCTAATGATAATAGAGGTGATTTTGGAAACAAAATCGATCTTTAGAAGTATTGACTAAAAAAAACAAGATAATTCTTTCTCTATATAAATTAGATATTTTTTTGACTGCAATATAAATTAGATTATTTTTTTTGACATAAATATAAATTAGATTATTGTTCCTTATAAATCATGACAATATATGAATTGATAGAAATGAGGAAAAAAATTCACCTCTTATTTAAATGAGTGTGAGAACATTCAAGTCTGATAATTTCATGTCTTTCAAAAATATTACATTAAACCCTAAAGTTTTATACGTAATCACTTGTAAAACTATGTGAACTTATACAACTTTAAGCACTACTAATTCTTTAATATTTAATATTTAAGATACAAATATTTAAATGACCACAATAAGTTAAATAAAATATTATTATTTATTTTAAAAGGCCTTGTAATTTTTTTAGCTACTAAAAATAATCCTCTTATAAAAATTTACTTTAGACATAAATACTTAATAAACCGACACTAAACATTTGACTAGAACTGCAAAGAGACACGAGTTCTAACTTCTAAGTTCTACCTTGTAAAACTTTCTCTACAATTTAATAGGAGAAGAGAGCAAGATAAACATGCTAAGACAAAATAGAGTAGAATGGAAAAATTCAGCTCATTAAAAGTGAGATGTTGTTACATCATCTCTTCGGCCATTTTTTTTTTAAGTGGAGACAACAACTATTTTTTTGATATATAAAAGGGAATGACCAGTTTACCGGGGGGGAGGAATGTTACTTTCCGAGGATTAAAATTGAGACATCCTTTTTGCACTCTTTTGGTGCACTTCTTCGTGGCAACAGTATAATCCATCAACTTCCAATCATCACCTCCTACAATGTGCCAATATTATTTAATTTTTTTTTTTCAACAATGCCGATAGACATTTAAGAGAGTCTCTAAATTATTTTCAAATATTATTAAATGAATTATCATTTCTTAAAGATAAAAATAGGGATTAATTTTTGCCAAGGACCAAAATAGGTATCTCTATCTCTATTATACTAAACCATAGGTTTTACAAGTTCAAGTCCACGTCTTCATATCCACATGCGCAGAAACTGTCCACATAGACGACACAAACTTAACTAATACATGAGCAATCAACGTCCAATATTTGAATTCCTGGGAAAAAGGTTGATTCAACGGTTGTTATGCCTCAAAATTTCGGCTGAGGAAAAAAAGGCAGTCAATCGTTACAATGATTTTGTCTCTTTCATCGCATTTATACCACATGAAGTGCAGTAATTCATATCCCTAAAAAATGGGATCTACATTAATCTTGAAATTCCTAAACATATGATCCTAACCACACATTTAACAAACCTATATCTGAGGAAAAAATAAAAAAAAACAGCCATCATTATGACATGTACGATTTCTATGGGCTGCACAAAAGAATTTGAGTTTAGGCACATAGCTAATTGTGCAACAGTTAGTGATCACAATCCCTATCTGCAAGTCGGTCTTTTTTTTTTATTATTAATTGTGCAATTGTCTACTCATATCTCTTTGTTACTCACGAAGCATTAGTTTGTAAAAATTTTCCTTCTTTTTTTTAATGTGCAACTCATCTGATTCACCCATTATTGTATTTGTAACTATTTTTTTTTTACCAATGTATTTGTAACTATTAAAACTATCAAAAATATAACAAATATATTTTAATTGCTACAATAGTTCAATTCATCTAAGAATATAACAAAAAATAAAATTATCAAAAATAGAAACCCTATAAACCATAAGATATTTTATTTGCTACAATATTTTTTGGTAATCATAAAAAATATTCTACCGGTGTGTGGAGATCTCCACAAGGACTTTCCCGCAAGCGGGGAATTTTTCTCTGTGGATACGGGAACGAGAGTGATGATTCCCCACTGTCAATTCGGGGATGGGGACGATGACCATTCCCCTGGCCAGAGTAAATTACATAAATACCCTTTTATAAATGTAAATTTTACTATAAGTGATTGGTTTTTTAATCTTCTTATATGTGTTTTTTACATAAATTTTAATAAGAAATTAAAATGTAGTAACTTTCATGTTCATCAATTTTGAATTTTATTTGTTTGAATATCAAAATATAAAAGGTGGAGTAAATTCTATATTATTTTATATTCAAATATTAAAGTATTAGTTTTTTAGTGTAACCAATTTTTTTAAAAAATTTATTAGATTTTAATTTACATTTTTGATGATTTTACAAAGACCCCAGTAGGAGTGTTGGACGGGGTACAGGGGAGAACAACTCTCTCTGATGGGGATCGGGGAGAACGATTAAAAACCAAGATGAAATATTTTTTTATCAAGATAACGTTTGCCCGTGCATCGCACGGGTCAAACACACTAGTTATACTAAACCATAGGTTTTACAAGCTAATGTCCATGTCACATATTCAGCATAATACACCTCAGATCCATGGCAAATCCACGTCAACAATTAAGTCCACTGATTAACCACATCAGCACCTAAGGAGAGGCCCACCAACGTATCCAACAGATCCTGTTACATGATAGAAGAATCAGGCTAACTAATATAAGACTGTGATTTGCCAAAGTGTCATCAACATAATCAACGGTTCATGGTGCACAAAATTCCGGCTGACTAAAAATGGAAGTTACTTATTACCCTCCGCGTCCCATCATTAAAAAGATTTGATACCCAATAATTAATATACCTACAAATCAGGATCTATTAGTAACTATGCAACGGATCCCCATTTTTACTTAATAAAAATTCAAAACGCATACCATATTCAAAAATCCATTACTAATTCTCCAAATTTAAAATAGCAATTGAATGTATGATTAAAAAACTTCATTGCACATAACTATCCACAGTTTCATATCATCCTGTAATATTATCAACAAATTATCAGATTTGTGACATCTTGGGCAAATATGGAGCATTATTAGTTCAGCTCGATTTTTTGGTTAAACTTATTTTCAACAACATAATATCAGCTACTTTGCATAACAAATGGCTCCCTTAACAATCACCTACTCCTATACCTAATAAAGACGGCCTTTTATCTGTTTTGATCTTATTCGTGAAAATTGGTCCGTTAGGGTACTAGGGAATTTGCATGTTTTTGGAAACCAAATATACAACACTCTTCGTTTTCATGGGGTATGTACACATTACAGAGGTATGCATACACCCTTCACCACTCTTATTTATTCTTTCACATTACATATACTTTTAGACTATTGACTGTTTGTTATTATGTACGCGTATTATATTATACATCTGATGTATACCTCTATGAAGTGAAATTTTGACTCTATCCTTATATATTGAATTTCTAAACATTGTTTTCAATTAAAGGAATTTAATTATATTCTTTATTTGTTTACATAGAAATGACCCCCTACAAGTAATAATTGAGCCATCTCAAAACATACAATTGATTGATGATACTGCAGCGAAAGATGCTAGAAGTGGGAAAATCTCGAGTGTGCATAAATGCCTTTACAATAGAAGTATATTATATTATTTGTAATTAAGTTTTTGTTTTTATATTTTTTTCTTTCAATTTTTCAGATTTTAATTTATATTTTTTTATAAATTTTATTAATTGTTCAACATCTATGCAGGGATTGCGGGGATTCATGTGGACGGGGGAAGTTTGGAGGGTGAGGACAGGGAGTGGGGGAGTACTTCCAGCCCTCGCTCCATCCTGTTTGCCATCCCTAAATCTAATACTAATTGCATTAAAAGTAAATTTTTGTAACAATGCCCTAAAAGTAGCTACGTAGTGAGAGTTAATAAATTAATTTAGATTAAAGTAAACACAAAGCGATGTATGCCCGTGCAGCGCACGGGTCATACACACTAATTTATTTTAAAATTTAACTTAAACCTTAAAATAAGTTTTAAGAAAAAAAAGGCTAGCTCAAATACAACCTGAATGACTTTAAAATTTAAATCCAACTCGTTTTATTTAACTGAAATCAACTTTACAAATTTCACTCCAACAAAAAAAACTTTCTAAATCCAAATATATTGATATTAAAAAACATGTTTTCATTCAACTAACAATTGTCGAAATTGTTAGGTTGAACATCATTACCCAATTTCAAATTTGAGTCGTATAATTGTATGTAAGAATTTCAGGTGACATTTACCATTGCGTTTAGGAAAAACACACACTTGTTTTAGTCAACAAACACAATTTTTTTGGGTCAAAACAAAAACAAGTTTTGTAAACAAAAAAAATGCATGCACGTCCTGTTTTGTGAGCCCACGACTGGAGAACTCATAAAAAGACTTCTACAAACAATGATAAAAAATTGAAAAACAAAACAATAATAAAAAGTTATTGTTTATTAGAAATTTGTACTTACAATAAAGGTATTTTGGTCAAAAAAATTTGACACCAAAATGACAGTTTTTTTTAGAATCCCATTTATTAATAGTTATAGATATTACTCCATTCGTTGGGGATCTTTGTTACTTTTGTTTTTTTATTTTTATACTTAAAAACAATTTTCTTTAATTCCTTTTTATATTTATTTATTTTAATAGCAGGCTAGCTCGCTTAACCTACCAACTTCTCGACTGGTTATTATTTTGAGTGCTCATTTCGAACCAACCTTTTAGTGTCTTTATGGATTGTGATTCACTATTATCAAATAACTAGTATGTATCACCCGTGCGCTGCACGGGTTGACATTGACCTGTAAATGACAATGCTTGACAAATTTGTTTACGAAATTCAAAATTAGAATTTGTATGATGAAGTGGATTGTGTGAGATATTAAATTCTTTGAGATAAACGATCCAAAAATAACCCACTATGTTATATAATATTTTGGTGTAAATTTATTACTGATGTACACTTTTAAATATATTATAGAAGTTTTCGAATTTACTCGTTTATCTCAAAGTATCCAGTAAGTCAGAAAATTACTCTGTTTAAAATCCTGGATATAAAATTAGTGAATTTTATATCCAGGTAGATATATAATTAGTTAATTTTATATTTAGATTGGTGAGGAAAAGGTGGTACTTGGGTTTGTATATAATTTTATATAATTTACTGACAGTATGAAATTTATCGATTACCTTTTAATGGTTTGGTTGTTAAAAAAATTCGTATTAGGCATAAAATTGTAGTTTGCAAGACAACTTTAAATAAAACATGTTTATAAAGTAAACGGGGCCATTTTTGAAAAATTTGGTGAAGGGTAAGGGTAGCGTTGTAAATTGACTTGATATTAAATGAATATAAGATGAAGAGGGCGTTTTGGGTTTTTCAGAAAGGAGTAGGGGGTATTTACGTAAATTGACTGTGACTTAATCTCCACTTTCCTTTCTTCCCTAAACCTACAATCGTCCACTTTCCCAAAATCTCAATTTCATCGTGAAAAACCAGTCACCGTGAGAACCCCATGCAATTGCTTCCACCCTTCACGAATCTTCGGTAACCAGAATCTAGTCGCCCTCTCTTCGTTCAAAAATGGCTTCAGCCCATGGATCTTCATCAAATCGTGGAAAGACGGTGCGGAGAAGGTCTTCTCATGGAACTGCTACAGAACGCCACGTTGAGGTAAGGATTCTTCAATTCAAACATTAGCTGTTCTAATTTTGGGTATAAGCATATTTTGACGCACGATGATTCAGTTCTGATTTGTACAAACATCATGTTGCTGTTCGTGACTCCACAGACAACGCACAGTTAGGTCCCATGTCACCGTCTTTTTCTTGCTCATACTTTTTGGATACGTTTTTGATCCATGATGCTCCCCTTAAAAGTTTGTTGAATTGAGTGAGTTCTGGAAGTATTTGATGTACAATTACAGACACAGTCTATTTTCAGTTCTCACCCAAAAATTGGAACTTAGGCCCAAGGATAGGAAAAATGATGGTGGATAGAAGATTAGGGATCATGCATGTTAATTATACTCTCCTCACATTTGACTAACAATATATATGAAGTTGTAATACAGGACTATTTGCAACTTATAAGAATGAAGGGATTGAGTTTTATAATGTAACACAGTATTGTTCTCTATATAGTATGCAAATCTTGAATTAAGTAGTCTGTGAAAGGATGTCAATGAAGGTTTTGATAAGCTAATTTGTTGATTTGAACAATAACACAAATGAGATGGGACAATTGAGCTCATATTTTTATGTTTAAGCTACATGATATTTCCTGTACAATTAAGATACATGAATTGCTAGTAATAATAGCTTTTGAAAAATTGCTGTGATATGGAGATTATATGTCTCGTACAGAAATATTGTAAGTTTTCATTGGTTCATTCATATTGCGTGTTGAAACTGCGTCTTTGCTAATATATAGTATATCTCTGGTCCAGGACAATGAGTTAAGCAGTTTTGATGTCAGTCATCATTTTGATGTCATTTAGGAATTGGTGAGTTGACCGGAAATTTCATGAGGAAGTGTAACGCCATTTAACATGGTAGTTTGGTACTGATCAGGTTTGTCCTTTCTACCTAATCAGTTTTATTTTGGATTGCTTAGAAATTTCCGTGATTTTCTCCCGTGAAGGGTTACCATATTCTTTTGGATTGCTTTCTTTGTTCTCCGATGGTCGCTTCATCTTCGTAGGCTGACAGTAACAACAGCAAAGTTAGAAAATAATAGCCAAGGTAATAGTTATAAACATGAGGATAATGTATGAATATAGTAGATATGTATCAGCTACTGTGGATGTTCTGCTGGGTTAATATGCTACCTCTAATAATTTTTAGCCTATTATTCACCAAAACCGATGATATAAAAGGCATGCCAGTTAAGAATTATCTGCTTAATGAACTCAAAAGGATGCCATTCTGATTGTGACCATTGCTTGATTTATTTGTCTATTGAATTATTACTTTTTTTTAAGATGCAAAGCAGATATACTATCAAACTAATAGGACTGTTTTGTGATGTCACGATACGCCGTGTAATAATATAACGTAGTGTAATGTGAATCTTCTTGATTTTTGTGATGCTATTATATCAGCTTCAATATTAAAAGCATTTCCTCAAGCATGATTCAAATGAAATTGTCATTTTTGACAGGATATTACCTCTGGCTAAAACCACTACTCATGATATGCGGAATGACTTGCGAACATAAAGCCTTATAATACAACAGGTATCTTAGTTTATCACTTGCTGATTTTCGCTATTATATTTTTTTATGCAAAGTTTGTTATGTTGTCTGACTAATATTATTAGACGTAATAAAAAATGCTATTATATTAGCTTCAATATTAAAAGCATTTCCTCAAGCATGATTCAAATGAAATTGTCATTTTTGACAGGATATTACATCTGGCTAAAACCACTACTCATGATATGCGGAATGACTTGCGAACATAAAGCCTTATAATACAACAGGTATCTTAGTTTATCACTTGCTGATTTTCCCTATTATATTTTTTTCATGCAAAATTTGTTATGTTGCCTGACTAATATTATTAGACGTAATAACTGTTAAAAATATCGGATTCAAAAGTAGTTGAAAAGACTCTATTAGCAGAATGAATCGTTCAGGGGACTCTCAATTGTCAAAACTCAAAATATAACTAATACTTCCAAGCAAGGTTTGCTGTCACAAATCGTTTAGTTACCATTCATGGTAACTAAAAATTCTTAAAGAGTAACTGAAAGGTAATCTGAAAACACAAACCAAAATAAAGTACTTACGTTTACTCAAAAAACTTAGAATTGGAAGGAAATCATAAAAAGCTGAAGATATGAAATAGCCAGGTCATGGTTATTTTTCAGTCTTCACTGTTTTCAGGGGCACGACAACGGAAGCTGTTTCTTTCTCGCTGGGACTTTTGAATTGGACAATATAGATTATATTCTATTTTTCCTAAGAGATGGGGTTTACCTCGTTTTGCATTTTATATGAGGCAAATTGATCGACAACGGTCTTCACCATGCATATGTCGGATACAATGAATGCAATGTGACCTAAGACGGATGTCTGTTGAACCTTCCTGACTTTAAGCAGATAAGTTTGCTCCCATTCGTCATCCAGAGCATAGGGATCAGTAATCTACATCGTAAAATTAGACTCTCGTTAGATAGAATATGATAATGTAAAGTGTCCATTAATTAAAACACTAATAGGTGAATGTCTAAACTGGTTCATTAAGATCATAACGGCGCAGATGCTTTTCAGCAAATTCATAAAATGGGATTCCCATCAGTGCAAAAATTGATCGCTTCGTGTGGTCCGCCACCGCAAGATCGATCCCAAACCTGATATTGTGTATGTATATAAATTAGTGATAGACCACTAAAAAACAGATACTAAGAATTGCACACGGGTATTAGATTAGAACTTACGGTGAAGATGAGACAATCCCATAGATGTGTGCCATCACCACATATGATGTATCCTGTTTCAAAAAAACACGACAACAGATATAGACCTGTAAAATATATGTTTTTGGACTTTGCCTACATGATGTATATAATATGTTTGAACTTACCTCAGATGCATTTTCACTGTTAACGAATCCTATGGTAGATCTGGTTTGATAGATGAACCTTTCAATCAAGTTTCCAGGTTGTTCCATTAGTGGTAGAAACCAAAAAAAATGTTGGCGTAATGCTTATCTTGGGTTGTTTGCTTTTACAGATGCGTGGATCTAGAGGTTATCAACAATAGATCACTGATGGTATTCAGCATGATTCCATAACATTATGTTCATCATATTTTTCTAAACTGATGCATTTTGTTGAAAGGTATTGAACAGGCAATTAAATAAGCTTTTAAGGAAATTGGTATTCCCTAATCTCCTTTTTTTGCGCAGCCCTTATCACTAATTCCGGATATAATGATGGCAATGACTGGTTGTTTTGTTGTACGATTTTAAGTTGGGTGGTTTGGATGGTTTCAAAAGGGATTACAAAGATAAATGCAGATCTTGTTTTGAAGGGATATCAGTTACTATTTATCAAATGGTTTAAATGGTGGGACAGAGACAAAATCATGGTATTGAATGACTGCCTTTTTTGGTTCAGCCGCAAATTTGTGCAATATAGGCCATTGAGATTTTGGATCAACATTTGTTAAATTAGAGCCTTTTATTATTTTGGCTGATTTTAGTTTCGTTAAACAATAGCCATTAGATGTTCCTGATTTTAATTAGTTGATATTGTGATGCTGTTGTGGACATGTTTTGCTGACGTGTAAATGAAGTGGAACTGACGTGTTTTTATGTGAATATCTGATGTGGACATGAGTTTGTAAAACCTGTGGTTTAGTATAATAGATATAACTAGCAATCACAATTGTATTTGAGGACTTTTTACTCTTTACAGCATTAAAAGTATTTATTTTTATTTTACCAATATTTACATTGACAGTGGGACTTGGGGATCGTAATCCGTATTTTTATTATAGGTACGAAATATATTTATTTCACCTTGGGTATTTGTCAACCCCATAAGATGAACTACTGGCGGGCTCCATACTTTACAATTACATGACAAAATTGGGTATTTATTTTCTTGCGTTTTTGATACAGGCACATTTTTAAAATATGAATACTTCTATACCCATTGAGTTTTGATAAGTATGACACTCACTCATTCAATGACACCTCACTTTTTTTCTAATTAAATATTTTAAAATAAAATTAAATATTAAACTAATTTTGTCTAGAAAATATGATACCCACTAAACTCTCATTGGATACAGTAGAATTTTCCTTTTTAAAATTTTCTATATTGTATACTTTGATTTTTTTTATCATTTCCTCTTCACATTTTCAACTTTTTTTTATGTTTCTTTCACACACACAACAACAATAAAATCAATGTTAGATGGTTGTCTTCAAAATCTTTTTTCTGCTCACAGGACTTTTCAAAATCCTGACTATTCTAGATAACAACGTTTTTATATATCAAACAAAATATAAAAACAAGCCATTAATTCAGCACCCTAAGACAACGAGTGTACTGCCACGTTAATTGTGTAAAGAATTTTATATTCAAATCAATCCCTTAAAAAATAACAAATATCATATTAGTATTCTTTTTTTGACAGCTCTAAATTATTAAACATACACAATATTTGTCATCAATATACTCATAAAAAATTAAAGTAAAGATACATACAAAAAGGAAAATTTAGTATTAATTTTATGTTTTTGAGAGGTTTTTAGTAGTTATACACAATTTGTAATCTTCTTTTTTTACAAACACAAATTGTAGTGTGGTTAAAAGTTAAAATCATAAAATGTGCCCGTATATAGTTTTTTTTCTTTTGGTATTAATGTGCCAGTATATATTTTGTAAATAGAATTAATAGAATCATAAAATCAAATCAAATCTTTGTGTCAAAAAATAAAAATCAAATCAAATCTTTCTAATAAATATAATCACATAGAGCTTTACATGAGTGAATCAGAATACATTCAAGGGAATTTGAGAATAATGTGGCAGTGTATGGCATTTACTGTAACACATGCGTAAAACGATCGACAACAATTAAATTCCGTTTACCATTCGTGCCAGCCAAGCATGTAAGAAATGAAATGAAACGAAAATTGACAGTATTTTTTTGTGATGAAAAACGAAAATAGGCGATTGAAGTGTTTTAAATTTCAAAAATTATTTTTCCAGTTTTCCCTATTTAATATTTTTAATGACATGCTTTGGACGTTTAATATTTCTCCCTAATTTATAGCCAAGCGTTAATTTGTATTAATTAAGACAATAATATAAGGGATTGTCAAAATCGTACTATAAGACTAATTTTTAGAAATGAATAAGTAAATGTAAATGACAAACACAATAACCGTATTTTCAAAATTGATAACGTCAGTTTCCAAGTTAATAATTTTTGAATTATTAGAATTAAGTAGTCATTCAAATCAAATTAGCCCAGAAAATCATCGTGTGGTCCCTCGGACGGTATTAATCACATAATTGCATTAAATATCAATTAGCCCAGAAAAAACCATCGATACTATATAAAGCTGATACATGCAGAGGTTTCTCAACCTTTCGGAGCAGAATGGCCTCTAGTATCGGTCGTCTCAGTTTTTTCATTGCAGTTCTATTTGTTTTAGTTTTGGCTTCAGGTAATAAACTAGTTTTATATTTTTTGTTATCTTTTTAAAATAAATCATATATATATATATATATATATATATAAATAGATGATTTCTGGGTTCCCATATAATATGGACCTTTTCAGTCATTGAGTGAGAGTTTACGATATTCAAAATTGAGATGCATATACAATTCCTAATGACATTTTGTTGATTGTATATAGCAGGAGGAGCTAATTTGGCCGGCATCAATCAGCTGGATTGTGATTACTTTTCGGAATGTCCAGGTGGTCGCATGGGGTGTTCTGCTAAATGTATACTCAAGTTCGCTCGTGGCATTTGTATGGGACACCAATGTTGCTGCGTTGAGTAGCTCTGTCTTGAATTGTATTTTCTCAATTGTTATGATTTCTTATTTTGAATTGAAAAGATTTTGCGGAAATTGTGTTTCGAACATGCTGTCGGGAATGAGTGGAAGGAGAAAGTAGACTGTAACACCTTACAAAATTATTTAGAATATTCGTAAAGAGTATAACATAAAGTAACTTTATACATAAACTTAGCTCAAATTTAAAATCATTACATAAAGTAGAAGTCTTACAAAATATTTGCTTAATCCAAAGGGTAAAAATACATAAGGCTCTTGAGTGCCTAGCATCAACTCATGTACTATTTTGACTCATACAATTATCTAACTAATAATAAACTATGAATGGAAAATAAAATAAGTCACTGTAGGTCTGTAGCTGAAGGATTTACTCACGTGTATCTGAAACAAATGAGCAAACAAAAAGTGAGATTAAGAAATCTATGTAAACTTGCACACACAAATTATCTAGGTTATCACATAATTCATAACTGATAATGAATAAGCCGTAATATCCATAACACATAAATGCTCATCTGAATCAATATGAAGTATGAATAATCTAAGTAATCTAATAATTTGAATAATGTAGGCATAATAAACTCAAATAAAAACTCAACCTTAAGGTCATGCATAACCAAAAAAGATTGTAATGGAGGTCTTCTATGAAGACCCGAATTTAAGCGTCCCTAAATCTAATTTTCCACTACTCTCAATGCTAACAAAGTAGCGGCATCTCATGCTATGGAAGTAGTGGCATCTCAATGCTATCAAAGTAACGACATCTCAGGACTATCAAAGTAGCAACATGAAAGTTTATGACCTAAGGATTTACCAACAAGCTCCAATGTCAATATTGCAAAAATCCTTACCGAAATAAGTAGTCTATATTTGATATTACGGCTTATTCTCATATTCATAATCGTATTAAATTCTCTTAAATATTCTAATAAAAAATTCTAATGAAAGGATATTTCGAAGGGGATCAAATGTCATTAAAATTTTCACATATAATGTTACGGTTTATTTCAATAATCTTATGTCCTTAATGATTATTATTCTAAATATAATCAAAATCGACTAGTATAGTCATTTAAATGTATATATTTTCATTATCTTTCTAACGCATACGAGAACACCTCAATCGGATTCTCGGATCCAAAGTTATGACTAAAACTGTTTAAGTAATGAGTATAGACAATAAATATTGCGTGTGAGAAGCGCTTGAGCGCAACCCAAGCGCATTTCTACCGTATGCTCCGGGTTTAAGGTGTTTTTGATATCTAAACTCCTCCAAACTCATCCGAAATGAACATAACATCAAAACACATCATAAAACATTAATACAACTCATTAAAACACTTCAAACATATTATAAAATTCAATACAACAATTCTCATATCATTACCCCACCCCGCAATTGCTCAAGAGTAAAGACCCAATGTCAGACATGCTTTTCTAACATGCACGTTTACCTCTTATGAAACTACCCAAAAGATTGTTTCACACAATGTTCTTGAATTAAAACATGTTGGTAAGCCTTCTTCACCAACCTCAAGCTCCACGAATTTGACCCTAACCCCACCTCCCAATCTTTGGTAAATGTTCCTTAAGCTCCTTTGCTCAAAATTTCCACAAATTTAGTTACTTAGGAGACCATCAAAGTGACTGCACACTTTGTTTCCAACCCAGAATCTCCAGCTTCTGTCATGATTTTCTAGCTCATCTACTATAATAAAAAGTGGATACCAACCCTCCACCAAAGTTACTATTATGCCCTCCTTCCATTAGTTATATCATTAGGATAAATATGTCATTTCAAATTATTTCCTTTTACTTTTTCTTTCTCTCACTCACTATTCTTATTAGTGGGTCCCACTCTCACATCATCTTTTATCTTTCCTCTATCTCTCTCACTCTTTCCACTTCTCTCTACTATCAACATAATCAAACAATCCACTACCAAATTTTTTTATTTTAAAAATCAATAATTACATAAAATTAATTAAATTAATATGAATTTACTATTTATTAAAATCTACTAAACTACTAAACCCAATTAATTTGACCACTACCAATCATCAAAAAAACGATACCGTTAGCAAAAAAATCCAAAAATATTTTTCCTAAAAAAATAAATAGTTAAATCTCATCCACTTTTTTTGGTAAGCTGTACCGGAGTCGCAACGAGAGCAGCAATGACAGCGCCAACGGGAGCGCCAAAAAAGTAGCAAAAGTTGTCTGCCGCGCTGATGCTCGCCGTCAATTTTTTTAAAAAAATCATTAATTAAATAAACTTAATAAAATTAATATTAAATTATGTAGAATTTATTATTTACTTTAATCTACTCAAAACTACTAAACCCAATTAATTTATCCACTACCGATGGTAAAAAAAAAAAGCGATACTACTAGCAAAAATTGCAAAATTATTTATCCAAAAATAATAATAATTAAATCTCATCAACTTTTTCGTCAGCCGCATTGGAACGGCAACGAGAGGAGCAACGACAGCGCCAACGGGATGACCAATAGAAGTGCCAACGGGAGCAGCAACGAGAGCGCCAATACGCGCACCAACGGGAGCGCCATTTATGGAGTTTTTCCTTTTTCTTTTATTATATTTGGCAACAATCCTTTACCAACAGGAGCGTCTTAATTAAATTAATATTAATTTACTATTCACTATAATCTACTCAAACTACTAAACCCAATTAATTTGATCACTACCAATCGTCAAAAAATGATACCGTTAGCAAAAAATCTAAAATTATTTTTCCTAAAAAAAATAAATAGTTAAATCTCATCAACTTTTTTTCGTGAGCTGCACGGGAGCCGCAACGAGAGCGGCAATGACAACGCCAACGGGAGCGCCAAAAAAGTAGGAAAAGTTGTCTGCCTAACGCTCGCCATCAATTTTTTTAAAAAAAATTAATTTATTTTTTCTAAAAAATCAGTAATTAAATAAACTTAATAAAATTAATATTAAATTATGTAGAATTTATTATTTACTTTAATCTACTCAAAACTACTAAACCCAATTAATTTAACCACTATCGATTGTCAAAAAAAGTGATACTACTAGCAAAAATTACAAAATTAATTTTCTAAAAAAAATAAATATTAAATCTCATCAACTTTTTTCGTCAGTCGCACTGGAACGGCAACGATAGCGCCAACAGAATGACCAATAGAAGCGCCAACAGGATGACCAATAGAAGCACTAACGGGAGTAACAACGAGAGCACCAATAGGCGCACCAACGGGAGCGCCATTTATGGAGTTTTACCTTTTTCTTTTATTACATTTTGCAACAATCATTTACCAATTTTTTTTATTTTAAAAATTTAGTAATTACATAAAATTAATTAAATTAATATTAATTTACTATTATCTACTCAAATTACTAAACCCAATTAATTTAACCACTACCAATCGTCAAAAATATTTTTCCTAAAAAAATAAATAGTTAAATCTCATTCACTTTTTTCGTGAGCTGCACAGGAGCTGCAACGAGAGCAGCACTGACCGCGCCAACTGGAGCGCCAAAAAGTAGCAAAAGTTGTCTGCCGCGCTGACGCTCGCCCTCAAATTTTTTTTTAAAAATTGATTTATTTTTTCTTAAAAATCAGTAACTAAATAAACTTAATAAAATTAATATTAAATTATGTAGAATTTATTATTTACTGTAATCTACTCAAAACTACTAAATCCAATTTATTTAACCACTACCGATTGCCAAAAAAGCGATACCGCTAGCAAAAATTGCAAAAAAAATTTTCAAAAAAAAAATAAATATTAAATCTCATCAACTTTTTTCGTGAGCTGACAACGATAGGAGCAACGACAGCGCCAACAGGATGACCAACAGAAGCGCCAACGAGAGCCGCCAATAGGTGCGCCAACAGGAGCGCCATTTATGAAGTTTTTCCTTTTTCTTTTATTACATTTTACAACTTTCAATGTACGCACGGGTAAAATACTAGTGGTTCTTAATAAATTAATGTTTTACCGGGGGGAGTACTAGTTAAAATATTTCACATGAAAAATTCTGGTAATTTTTTGTTTTTTTGGTCAAGTATTCTGGTAAATTTTTGAAACGAGAGGATCATTTCTTATCCTCGGAACCTGCATCAGATAAAGACCACAGCCCACAGGTTATGATGGACCCAGCTTATTCTGTTGCTACTCACATGCAAGGCGTACCTCATGTCTCACTCAAAATAAATTCAGTATATAGTACTAGTAGATGTGAAAAATATTAAAGGAGAACTTCATACTAAATGTGAAGCTCTACTATATAGAATAAATTGCTTCTCACAGTTCTTGTTATCTTCTCATCTAAAATTGAAGAACTCGCTTTAGCAAAAAGAATGACCATAAAAAAATCAATGGTTGAAAATTTGTCCCAATTAAGTAGTTTCAAAAAGTCAAACGAGTCTTCCAATAGTCTTCTTTCCACTATCATAAACACCGAGTGGACTAATAACTTTTGCTTCTCCACTAGAAAAATTAATTTACTGTAACAATTTTATGAGTATCTGTGCTGATATCTTTTTATAGAAAATATGTATGCTGATGAAACAACAAGTCATGTTGTCTAAAGCATTAAAAAACATTGAAGAAACAGAACAAGAGCTAATGTAAATAGAATGTTTGAGAATCAATCAAGCAATAATATCCATTTTGCTGATTACTTTAAGCAGTCTGCAACTTAAATCTGCAAATAAATTACATAAATGTGGCGAATTATTGTGCTTAAGTTCTCAGGTGAAATGTAAGATGGTCATTGAAAGCAGGCAATAATAATATCAGCATCTCCTGTAACAAAAAAGCACTTCAAAGTACAGAAAATTTGCTTATTGCAAAAAAGAAAAGAAAAAAGTGCTTAACTAGTAGTAAATAGTCCTAGGGGAAGTTTCACATATCACATAGGTGACAGATATGTTATTACAATTGGGCTTCTTACTTTATGCACCCCATCTTTCCAAACAAGACCTCCAAATTCTGGTTCTGTTTGCCTAGTTTTTGTTGTGAAGGTAACCTTGTAAGCTAATTTCTGATACTTTCTAGTGAAATTCAATGTATCTGGTTCAACTTTAACAACAGTACCTTTGAATGGTGAAACAATGACATGGTATTTGGAAACAGCAGGACCAACATTAGTGGCAATTCTGTGAATAGTCAAAGCTGAAGTTTTATCACGAAACACTACTGATATAGCTGGATAGTTCAAGTCACCAGAACTAGCAAGAGTGTGCATGCACTTTCTGTTTGAATGTTTAGAAAAAATTGCTAATTCAAGTGGAGTTAGTTTCTGTGTGCATAGAAAATCAAAATATTCCTGTGGTTGAATATCATAAACTAGACCTGGATCAAGAGCTTTTCTTGGGTTAATATGTCCAGCACCATGATCATAAGGAGTTGAAAATTCAGCTGATGAAGCATCTTTAAGAGGCTTAATTGTATTATCATGAACATAAGCTGTTGTCATAAGTGCTGATTTTATAGAAGCTGGACTCCATTCTGGATGTTTAGCTTTTATCAAAGCAGCTACACCACTTACATGTGGACAAGACATTGAAGTTCCAGAAAGTATATTAAACTTCACTCTTCTATTATCTGTTGGTAAACTTGATGGACCTATAATACCACTCCAAGCAGCAAGAATATTCACACCAGGAGCTACTAAATCAGGCTTTAGTATCTCAAGTGTGAGCATATTAGGTCCTCTTGATGAAAATGCTGCTACAACAGGAGATGGTTTAACTCCTAACCTTGTTTTGAGAAAAGCTAATGTAGCAGTAGCTTTTCTATTTGTTAACACATATTGTTTGATTTCCTTACCTTCTTTTTCTCCAACTGCTATTGCTGGAAGTAGGTGACAATCAGCAACAAGCTCTTCTCCATTAGCTGCAGTGTTTGTTAGAATCATTCCAACACCTCCTGCATTTTTCACTACTTGACCCTTTTGCACTCTAGGACTAATCCCTCTATCACAAATCACAATCTTCCCCGCGACCGTTCTTCGATCCAAAGAGCCTTCCAAGCACAAAGATTTTGGATCAGGAATGCTAGAGTTACTTCCTAAGTATACCAAAGGATATTGTTTCTTAACTGTGAGCATGGTTTTTCCTTTATAGAGTGAAGATCCTGTTACTTTTCTTCCATTTCCAAGCTTAACATCTGCAGGAAAATCTCTATCCATTGTGCTAGCTCCAACTGTGGTGATCCATGGTGATACATTTGTTAAGCTTATAGGATCAGGTCCTGCATTTCCAGCTGAACATGAAACAAAAACACCTTTTTCCATTGCTCCAAATGCTGCTACAGATAAACTATCTCTATAGTAAGATGAAACTCCACCACCTAAAGAGATGGATAAAACACTAACTCCATCAACTACAGCTTTATCAACAGCTGCAAGAATATCTGAGCTGAAACATCCACCTGTCCAACAAACTTTATAAGCTGCAATTCTAGCTCCTGGTGCCATTCCTCTTGCTGTTCCATAAGCATATCCTAAAAGATTAGCCCCATGCACTGGTGATCCAGCAACAGTAGCTGCTGTATGAGTTCCATGACCATCTTGATCTCTTGCTGATTTGTAATCTGTTTTCTCATCAATCTTACCTGTTGCTGCTTCATATCCTTGGTAGAATATTCTTGCACCTACAATCTTCTTATTGCAGTTATGTTTTGTAAAGCCTCTACCAGTTTCACATGCACCTTTCCAGTTAGAAGGTACTGGTCCCAAGCCTGTGTCTTTGAAACTCTCACTTTCAGGCCAAATTCCAGTGTCCAACACTCCCACTACAACATCATGGTAGTCTATCTTTTCTGAAAAGTTGTTGGTTTTTTGCATTGGTTCAAGGCCAAGGAAATAAGGACTTCTTGTGGTGTGTAGCTGATACTTTGTATCAGGGAATATAGCAACAACACCAGCTTCCGCTTCTAGTTTATCAGCTTCTTCTTGACTCAATTTAGCAGCCATTCCATGAAAAGCAGTATGATAGCTGTAAATGATTCTCTCTTCAGTTTCCATATCAGCTTCTACTGATTTAGACAGTACTGATTTAACTTTTGATGAATACCAGTCTAAGTGGTTGGAAAAGATTTCTGGCTTTGCTGATTTATCCATTTGAATGATGTAGGTCTTCTTGACAAATTCAGCATTTGCTGATAAAACTATAGTAGTACTCAAGAAGAGGAGAAAGATTGTTAGAAAGTTGTAACACATGTTTTCCACTGGAGTGATTGGTTTTGAAGACATGTTTAGATGCAAGGAAGAAGGAAGCTAGTTGGATTTTTGAAGCATAGGGAATAGATAAGTGAAGAAAGTTGAATAGGAGTTTATGGTTTTTGTTGAATAAGGGTGAGTATGGAGTATGTTTTCTGATGCCTGGGGGGTGAGATATTTAAGAGAAGGAAGAGTAGTGATATCTTTACTCTGCCACCAATGCAGAGGTAATAAAGGTGAACGGTTGTTCCGTGAATTATAAATTAAATGCTGAGTAAAAGACTTGTCTCTTGGTTGGTGATAGAAGTTAATATGGCTACAGTGTCAACCACCACCCAAAAACTCATACTAGTATACGTAAAGTAGTGATGTGAGTTCGAACTTGGGTAACCACAAAAAATGCCGAGCTTAACAAAATCGATTTTACTAATTGTGCTAGGTCTTACTAGCATCAGCATGCCTAACAATCATACAGTATAAACTGTACATTTGACTAGAAACTAAATCCAAAAATATAAATATACTGATATATATGATAAATATAAAACAAGGGTGTTTTGAGGACTTTAACTCAATTAAGTTTTCTCCATGGTGAGATGAGTTTGAATGCTTTCTGATTGTATGAGCACTAAACAGTAGTAAGCACTCACATGACCATATAGCATAGCATTGGATATAGAAGATTTGATCAAACGGTTAAAATAGTGACTCATATGTTATACTATATCACAAGGATCAAGATTCAACGAAGGATAAATTCTTGAATAGATTTAGTCCTTCTTACATGTGTCCCCACTTTCACAGAATGCATGTAATACTACTGAGCACCGCTAGCTGTTGGATTCCCTAAGTGGTCAATTTATTCGTCATCCACTTACTCAATTATTTTTTGTTGAATACTCGTTTGTTTTTACTATCCATGGATGGTGTCGTGTAATCTTCAACTGCAATTTACATGTTTTTGATAAATTCTCAACGTACATGACTTACAAATTGCAAATAGGCAAACATTGTATGAATTTGGTGGGAAATGACTTACAAATTTGGTGAAAGATTTGATGGTGGAAAAGACATACACCATTCCAAATTACTATTAGTAGTTAAAAATCTTGCTTTAAATCATAATGACAGAAATGATTCCAAAGTCTTGTCTAGCAAGTTGAACACGAATAATTCACGATTTGTGCAGCACATTTGCACCCTTAATTCAAATATATATAAATGTAATAGTAGTATATGCAATAGTACTGGTCCCATAAATCTTACAGAACATAACTAATAGTAGTCTTCATTATTATTGAGTACATACAGATGAAGTTGTTGGCACATACAATAAATAAATTTGAGCAACTTAGTGAAAATAAACCAAGTTGTTTGATTCATTATCTTTAATGTCTGTCTCTCATAATGAAAATTAGTGCTAATGAGCAATCGTATCTGCTTTGCCTATAGCCCACTATAACAAAAGCAGAAGGTAAAGTGCTTTTTTAGTGATGGCTTTAGCAATAGTAAGAGATGGGGCATCTTTTGGTTTAGACTTTAAAAGAAAACATGCATATTATTAATAAAAAAATTCAATAATTGATTCTTTGGGGTAGTACAATGTTTGCTGGATTAATTATCTGGTATGGGGACACAGCTGAAGATTGAAGTTACTTTAACTCTATTTAGTAAAAAGTAGCGGATAACTGATAAGCTAATAGATGACTAACAAACTAGTTTTAGCAGATATGATAGTAGATAACGAGTAATTTAACAGATTAAATTAAATTACAGAACATGCATGTTATCGGACCACAAGAAAAGTTAAGTGTTACTGAAAGGGCAGGGTTAGAGGAAAGCCAAGACAAATATGTAAATTGGGTTGTAGTAATAAAAAGATCCCCCTTCATGGGATATGTTTAAATCAAAACTTTACCAGTTCACTTTAAAGTCTTTTGATACATTAATCTGTTTTCTTGTTTCTTTCCTATCTTTATGTGAGGTCAATCCTTCAGACCCACTTTGTAAAACCATTCCTTGAACCCAGAAGTAAAATAAAAACAAAAGGGCAGCATTTATCTGTCGCTCTAGCTGGCAGATGTAAAAATTAATACCAAGTGGACCACACATCTACACCTCACTTTGATACTCTTTTGATATTAGTATTTTTTTTACCATGCTACTATTAATATAT
The DNA here is from genome assembly GCA_963573325.1 of Astragalus glycyphyllos. NCBI lineage: Eukaryota > Viridiplantae > Streptophyta > Magnoliopsida > Fabales > Fabaceae > Astragalus > Astragalus glycyphyllos. Next base: position 68,371,757 of record OY754309.1, read on the forward strand.
GTTACTCACCGGTTACGCGGGTGACTAATTTATGTCGAGGAAACTTGTTTAACCATGTGTTCGACTTTGATGGTTCGTGTAGTTTCTCCTCTTCCAATAAAATTTTTGCTATACCTAAAACTCGAACTTGCCATTTTAGGGTGAGATCCAAACTCAGTTACTACTCGAACGAACTTTGTTGGTCTTTTAATATTAGTATTTAATATGCAACTTCAAGGGCAAATTGGTAACTTGCAAAAAAAACCAAAATCATTTATAAAACAAATATGATGCGACACTGACGCTATGCTAACGCTTTTTTTATCTAATTTAATTTAATCTAATCTAATATATCTAATATAATATGTTAGCAAATTTACATATTTGGTGCAACTAGCCTGATGACACCTATGCAACTTCAAGGGCATGGTAACTTGCAAAAAAAAATCCAAATCATTTACAAAACAAATATGATGTGACACCGAGGTGATGTTGGCCATTTTTTTATCGAAAAAAATACAATTTACTAAAACTACTAAAAAATTAATTTAACAACTATCAATTTTCAACAACAAGATTTGTCACTAATGATCTAGAATTTACTATTTCCTATAATCTACTAAAATCATTTAATTTAATCACTAAGATTTGTCAAAAAAAAAATTGTCCACTATCAAGAAATTCAAAATAATATTTTATTAGTTTAATAATTTAATTAAAATGATTAAATTAATATAAATTATCTAGAATTTACTATTTACTATAATCTACTAAACCAATCAATTAAAATGATTAAAAGGGACCCATAATTAACGACTATCAAAAATTCCACACTATTTTTTATAAATAATTTTATAATTTAATTAAAATGAATAAATTATAATATTAAATGATCTAGCATAAAAATTTTAGACAAGTGGCAACAAGAGCAACAATGAGAGACTGGCAACAGGAGCGACAATAGGAGAGGAACTGGAGAGGCAATGGAGAGCGACAATGAGAGATTGCCAACGAGAGAGGCAACAGAGAGCGGCAACATGTGGCAACGGAAGCGACAACAGGGTGCATATCTTATATAAGATCTCATTTACAACACGAGTTTTTTAAATATTACCATTAAATATGTTTTTGGTCCCTATAAAATTTGCGAATTTTGATTTTAATTTCTATGAAAACTTATTTTTAGTTTTTACATTTTTCCCCGTCAATATTTCTAGTCTTTGATGACTTTTATTAACACTTAAAAGTGTTATTAAAAGATCCAATGCTATTAAAAGTCATGAGAGACAAACATTAGCCGAGGAGAATGTGGAACTAAAAGTGAGTGAAATATTTTATATCGAATCAAAAAACTTCGCAAATTTTTTAAGAGCATGAGTTGGAGATTATGAAAAATTTAAAAAAGTAGAAAACGATGGAATTTGCGATTTTGATCCCCGCAGTTCCGATAGAAGTCCCTTCTTTGGGAGTTATGATATCTGATTTTTTTCGATTTAACGGCTGTGGTTTCGGGACAACCGGGGTAGGTTGCCCGAAAACCGATTTGTTAGCCTAGATTACCTAGTCAGCGTACAACATCATCACGTGTAACGAATATCTACACATTAAACGAATTTATCTAGTGGATAAATCCGTTTTGAAAAATTGCAAAACAGATTTGTCTATAAATCCGTTTCCAATTTTTTTTACACAAGATTTATCCTAAAAATAGATAAATCCGTCTAATCAATTTTATAGGGGTGTGGGAATAAAAAATAGCGGGGGTATGAAATATAACGGTGGCGGTATAGAAAACACAACTCTTTGAACTATACCAAAAAAAGGCACGTCGGCCTAATCCTCAAATGATTTGGCCCAACCCAACACTCCATAGAGGAAGCTGCCAAACAAAAAAACTGGGCTTTGTTAAAGTAACCTCTCTATATAGTTTTCTTACCTCCCATCCCTTGCAAAAAGATGACATCAGAGTGTTTTAAAAATTGGCTCGGAGGGATGAGAGGTAATACCACTGCATAAATCAGTGGGAGGTAAGAAAACTAAAAAGATGACATCAGTGTTTTAAAAATTGGCTGCATGGTAACCTAAGAGGGTTTTGGGAGGGGAAGGGAATGAATGACATATTTTTCAATTCTATTGAAGAAGTTATGAAATGTCTCTAAACATAAATCAAATGTCATTTAAAATGTTAAAGTTGTTATTTTATTATTTTTTAAATCTCAAATATATATTAAAATATAGACTAATCTTTTTCTAGCTCTCGTCTCACTTCCCCTCCCAAAACCCCCTTCCAAACCTACCTAAAGTAAATTAAAGTCACCCCTGCCTAGAGGCTAGGTAGGGTAAACGAGACAATTCATTGCTTACCAGGAGGCTGAAGGTAGGAGGGGAGAATTATCCAAAGTAGGAATAGCCAACCCAAAGTGACCACTTCCTACATCAAACAATTAACTAGTGATGCAAAAAGCAAGCCACCAGCTGCTCCATCCCAACCAGTTCCATTTACTAAAGCACGCACGTTAAAATAAATGCATATATACTCACCCTCCTAATTCATTAATTGAAATATAGTACGACACGCTTTTCATCTCTCTCTATCACAGCTAGTAGTTAGCTAAGCAAAGAACATAAATCGCTCTTCATACAACAAGCAAAATCTCTTCAATTCTCCCTTTCTTTGAGTCATAGGAATATTTTAATTGAATTGATTAGTAACAACTAAACACTCAATAGTTACAAAATGTCTCATTTCCTAATCTTGAAATTGTTCAGTTGGGAGGTTAAAAAAGACTACTAAATATTTAGTTGGCATCAGAAGATATACCCAAAGAAACTAAACTATCTTGAACACATACAAAAAGGTAAAGAGCTTTTGGTGTGTTAGAAAAAAATGGCTAGTCATCATTCATATACTAGTACTAGTACTACTCAAAATAAATATAAAATAGTGACTTCAGAATTCTATAATCATTACTGTAGAATTCTCAATCCACAGCTAATATTGGATAACGATGGATGCAATCAGCCCATGGACCTTTGTTAGACTCACCAACTATGTCCCTAATACACTTCAAAACTACACTGTTACACTTGGGTCCACTTCCCATTCCAAGTAACCAAATATTATCACCTTTCTGCACTCTTTCCTTAGCTTCCAAGTAAGCCAATTCATACCATAGTGAAGAAGAAGACTGATTTCCAAACCTATGCAATGTCATTAATGCAGCTTCAACTTCTCTTTCTCCAAGCTTCAACCCTTTCCCTACTTCTCTTATCACTCCTTTCCCTGAACATGGCAAGCAAAAATGCTGTATCACCTTCTTAAAATTCGGAACATATATCCCCTCACTCTCAGATTTCACAAACCTTTTCTTCATCACAGAAACTCCATACCAAAACTTTTCCGAAAAAGGCAATATTTCACAACCCAAAATGCAAATATTTGCACGGAGTGTTTCACCAGCTACTTGAAGCAAGTCACGTGACAATGTCACCCCAAGTTTCCCTTCTGAATCTTCTTCTCTAATGGCTGAAAAGTAAGCCTTATCATCAAATGCTTTTTGTGTTCTAAGTGTGTTAACCAACCTGTATTTTGCAGATTTACTTGCTGCTTCTTTCTTGTTTGAGAGAAGAATTGCTGCACTTCCCATCCGAAAGAGACAGTTAATAAGCAACTTTGAACGTTCATTACCTGAATACCAACCTTGTGACAAGATCTCAGTGCTGAGAACAATAGCATTAGAGTTGCTATGAACTTTAAGAAGATTCTGAGCTAGGTCAATGCAAAGGGTACTAGCACTGCACCCCATACCAGAAACATTATAGCTTTTAATATCACTTCTCATAGAGTATTTGTTAACAAGAATAGATGTTAAAGAAGGTGAGGGACAAAAGGCACTGCAGTTTAAGATAAGTATATCTATATCAAAAGGTGAAGTGTTGGTTTTTGCAAAAAGATCATCCATTATAGGGAAAAGAACCATGTGGACCTCTTTGATGGATTCTCTGTGATGGGTATTTGGTGGAATTTGGTGATGTGAAGGAGGGAGATAAGTCTCTTCACTTTGTCCTGAAGAATGAAGGACTTTGGCCATGAAATCTAGGCTTTCAGTGTTGAAAACTCCAAACAAGGAAGAGTTTTCTAGAAATGATGCAAATGGAACCCTGCAATAGCTGGGTGGTTTGAAACATGAGAAATCTACAAGGTAAATAGGAGAAGGTTTTTTTGAGAGGAAGTGTTTTACAAGGAAACAAATAAGGAGGAATAGAAAATGGAGCATCATGGGATCCCAGTTTTGCAGAAGGAATGATGCAAGTAAGAAGGCACAAAACCATAGAAAATGATAGAGTTTTTGAAGAAAATGGTATATATGATGAGATAGGGAAAATGTTTTGCTTTGAAATGGCATTCATTACTAGGAATGGTGCTGCCTACTATTCTATTACTAATTCAATAATGTTATTGAAATTTTCGGTTTCTGCATGTGTATTGAGAGGCCAACAAGTGTGTTGATTTTTTGGCTACTATAGGATGTGCTCAATTTGGGCAGTTGATGTATTATGAGCAGTGCCCCATTTCGATGAGTCACTTATTGCTCGCTGATAGACTTGGAGTCTCTACTCCTCGTGTTATTGTGTCATAATTTGTTCTGTTTTGTTGGGGCTTAGCCCCCGTTGCTTACCAAAAAAATTCAATAATATTATTTAGCCCAACTTTTCGAGGCAAAAATAGCCAAATCATATTACAACACTAATTAACCAAATTTTTTAAGCAAATAACCAACCTTCTTTTTCACAGTTTTTAGTCAATGACCTAAAAAACTGTGAAAAAATAGGTTGGTTATTTACCTAAAAAACTTGGTGAATTGGTATTGTAATATGGGTTTCGACTATTTTTAGCTATATAACATTACTCTTATTAATTACACCAAAAGTAGAGCTATTATATATAGTCAAACGTCAGTCTCATAAATTAATGAGAAGTAGAGTAGGAACAGAAGGATGTACTGTACACTGGTATGTTGGAAACTTGGAATGGAGTATTATAGAATGAATGGAGTAATGTGTTATTATAGAATTTAATTCTCTAAAAATACTCACATTATTGAATTAAATTCTATAATAATGTGAGTATTTTTTACACAAACGGTACATATCTTTTTAAAATTACTTTCATATAATAAAAAAATTAGTAAACTTTGTTAGTTTTGATGAAGTTAATTTTTAAACAAAATTATTTATTTATTTTTCAATGATCATTAATTATTTATTATTATGTTCTACGAACTTCTCTCTCTAAAATAAATAATTAAAAAATATTAATGAAAAAGTATTACTCACTCCGTTCTTAATCTTCGGCATTTTTGGCATTTTATTTTTATCCCAAAGTGATGGTAATTTTAAAAATTCAATGTACTATAATTCACCATATTTTTTCAAATATATCATTTATTTTATTGAGTCTTTTAGAAACTTAAGACAATTATTAACTTTTTTATTTTGATTTCAGTTATCCCAAGACAATTATAAAGAGAATATTTTTGTACTTAATTAACACAAATTAATTGTATCTTCATTCGTGTCTAACAAACAAAAATACCAAAGATTAGGGACGGATAGAGTAGTTAATATTACTCCCTTTATTCTATTTTGTATGTTGTTTTAACAAAATTAATTTATCCCAAATTGATTGTTGTTTTACATTTTCCATGTAGCATGTAGCATTTCATTTTTTTTCCCAGGAGGTGCAACACTTCCCAGGAGGTCATCCATCCCAGTACTACTCTCGCCCAATCACGCTTAACTGCAGAGTTCTGATGGGATCCGGTGCATTAGTGCTGGTATGATCACACCACTACATCCATTATCTGATTCACATTTATCTATTGTGAGAAATAAATAGTTAAAAAGTAAATTACACTATACTTTTTATCAAATCTAGACAATTAGTAATAGTTTTTCTTAAACGGTGTAGTAAAAACCTTAAACTATAGTATATAAAATTAGACGGAAAAAGTACATTCAACTTTGAAAACAATAAGTAAAATGAAACAAAATTCTTCTATAAAAATCCAACAAGTAACTTATGGTGTAAATTTTAATTTTCCTAATTGAAAAACAAAACATTTTTTTCTCTTGTTTCTTCAAAATCCCCTGTTACGCTTATTATGTGTTGTAAATGCAGGGACAGACAGGTGAGGCTCTGGTTAGTTAGGTGAGAGAGAGTTATTCACCACTTAAGATGAAGGATTAATACTGTTCCAATTCCTCATCTTTGGTTGGGAAAATGAGATCACACTGTTCCTATTCACACCTGATTCATTGATGAATTGGCTGACATTTTACAGATTGTGCCGGGGACTAACTTGGTTCATGGTTGAATTTGAATTTATTGCAACTTATACCAATTTGTGCCACCTTTAAAACAAATGTACAGATGAAAAAGGTGAGGAATGGCAAACCAATTTTTTTATATATATAGAATGGCAAAGCAATTAATAGCTCCTTTCCGTTTATCTTTTTAATTTTTTTTTTGCAAACCCCATTTTCCCAGCAATGCAAGGGAACCCGATCCTCTCCTACTCCATTCTATTTTTCTCTGTCTCTCAACCATCAATTACAATCGTTGGATTAATCCAACGAATCAGATTAAAAGAGAAAAAATCAATAAAATATAATAAATCAAACTCACTTTGACGGGAGATCTCACTTGATAACGGTTACGACATGATCACATGAACATGGGAGCGCAGGGAATGCGAGAGGGAAACAAAGAGCCTCATAGTTGTAGTACCACATTGAGCCTGAACAACAGCGAGAGAGACGAAAGTGGAGAACATAGGTTTGATTCATTATATTCTGGCTCTGTTTGGCACAATTAGCTTTTAGCGTTTTTTAAAAGCTTATAATATTTTTTGAAACGTTACTTGAAGTAGCGTTTGAGCTTGTAATTTATATTTTCATTTTTTCTTCCAATTTTACCCTCATTACTTTAATTAAATTCATCATTTATCCTCAATTAAATAAATTTCTCTATCACTTTTAAGCATTAATTACAAGTGTCTGTTTACGTAATTTTATACTTATAAACTACTTCAACCGCTAATTTTACCAAACACTTTAAATTGAATCTGTTGGCTTATCCACTATTTGCTACCACATTCGCTATAAGCTAGCTTATCTGCTACCCGCTAACTTTTTGCCAAACGAAATGTCTATTGATTTTTGGTTTAAATATGCGTTTGGCCCCTGCAAATACACGCACAATCCAAACAGGCCCCTGTAAAAAAAACTTTAAAATAGCCACTGCAAAATATAAATTGTTTACGGTTAGGGCCTTCGGTCAGTTTTCCATAAAAAAAAAAGTTTAAATATGTGTTTGGTCCCTGCAAATACACGCACAATCCAAACAGGCCCCTGTAAAAAAAAAATTAAATAGCCCCTGCAAAATATAAATTGTTTATGGTTAGGTCCATCGGTCAGTTTTCCATAAAAAACATTAAAATAAAAATAATTGCCACGTATCATCATCTCATTGAACCATTATGCCACGTGTCACTGAACGCCACGTCATCAACCCATGTCACCATGGACACATGGCACTGACAAGTGCCACGTCAGCAACCAATAGTTGGCTACCACGTGGCGCATACATAGCAAAGTGGAAAATAGTGTGTTACTAAAAATTTAAAGACTTTGGGAGAACAAGGGTGTTGAACCCATAACCCCCTTGTTGAAGAAACAACCAAATACCACTAGGCTACATCACCATTTGTGATTATTTGGCCAACTATTTCTATATAATATATAATAACGAAAATTTTCATAAAAAAATAAAAAAGGAAATTGATACCTTTTGGTGCTAAAGCACTGTAACCAGCAACAACAATAGCTGTTTGCCATCAAAACTTAAATCATAACTTGGTTTCTTACCTTGATTTCGGTTTCAAAGAACTTAAATCAGAACTTAAATCAACCTTTTAATATTTCGGTTTCAAAGAACAACCCATTTATTAGATCTATGATTTCTCTAATATGGATCAGTGATTCTTCAAATTATGTTGGAGTTATTCCGTTTCTCTGAATTCCGAAACAAATGCATATAAAAACGAATAGAACGGTGGCCTAAAACGCAAGAAAGTATCAATTTCTTTTTTTATTTTTTAATGAAAATTTTCGTTATTATATATTATATAGAAGTAGTTGGCCAAATAATTATAAATTGTGATGTAGCCTAGTGGTATTTGGTTGTTTCTTCAACAAGGGGGTCACGGGTTCAACACCCATGTCCCCCCAAAATCTTTAATTTTTTAGTAACACACTATTTTCCACTTTGCCATTATGCGCCACGTGGCAGCCAACTATTGGTTGCTGACGTGGCACTTGTCAGTGCTATGTGTCCATGGTGACATGGGTTGATGACGTGGCGTTCAGTGATACGTGACAATTATTTTTATTTTAATGTTTTTTTTTTTAGAAAACTGACCGAGGGGCCTAACCGTAAACAATTTATATTTTGCAGGGGCTATTTAAAGTTTTTTTTACAGGGATCTGTTTGGATTGTGCGTGTATTTGCAGGGGCCAAACGCATATTTAAACCTTTTTTTTATGGAAAACTGACCGAGGGGCATAACCGTAAACAATTTATATTTTGCAGGGGCTATTTTAAAGTTTTTTTTTACAAAGGCCTGTTTGAATTGTGTGTATATTTGCAAGGGCCAAACGCATATTTAAATCTTGATTTTTTCTATTTCAATCTGACCTGGTGGATTATTCCAAACAATTGTAATTAATGGTTGAGAGAGAGAGAGAGGAGAGAATCCAGTAGGAGAGGATCTGAATCCAAATGCAAATATTTTCATGTCAAAAAAACATTCTCTACCCCACTAATATTGCTTATAAAAAAATGCAAATATTCTCATGTCGGCCGTCAATTACAATTTGACGCGGAAGGTACGTGTTGTAGCTTCGACACAATCACACATTTACATTTTGTCTACCGTGCAAATATAGAGTGACTAAGTGGTGTTTGGACCCAAGGTAGGATTGGCTTAAATGTACGATCAAATTGAAACTATCCTTTATAACTTCGGCATCCAAGATGATATTACCCTGAATTCCAACACTCATTAAGTGAATGTTTGGATTTAGAAGAGCTAACAGTGATTCTATAGATAGTGAATTATTTTTTACATGTTTGAGTGTTATTGAGTAACATTGATTTTGACTCCAGAAATTATTTTTACCAAAAGCTTTTTGCTTTGAAAATTACTTTTTACTTTCAATTCTATTGTTCAACTCATCTATATGGGAATTCATGAAAACATAAATTATTCTCAAAATCACACATATCATTGAGCGTGATTGATTGATAGTGTAGAACTTTTTACATCAATAATAACGGAATTAACGAGAGGGTTCCGTTGATGCACGTTCGAACCGTGTAAATTTTCCAGAAAAAATAACGAAATTAACGAGGAAGAGAGAGAGATTCATACCTTTCTTGAGCGGGAGATGGATACAACAACGAAGGAGATGAACTATGAACTGAAATGGAGGAGAGGAAGAGAGGGAGAGATGGATTGATATGAGTTTAGGGTGAGGGTGTGTGTGTGAGAGGAGAAGTTGAAGAAAAGGGAGTGTGAGAGGTGTGAGACTAGAGGAGAGTTATAAAAATGAGGAGGGCATTTTGGGGATATTGGGTTATGGGGGTGTTTACCGAATAGTTAGGGGGTTGTACGAAGTATCCCCCGTGAATGATTCGATTGGGTTGGTTGGGCCAAGTCATTCTACCCAATGGCTTTTCTAAGGCCAACCCCTAGATTCCAACTTCCCATTTTGCCCTAATTTTTTTAGCCAAACTCCCCAAACTCTCCCACCCTTTCATTTTTCCGAAAAACAAAAGTAGTTTTCTAGTTTCTGATTTTTTTACATATCAGAAAAATATCAATTTTCCCCTTGATAAATCACTTTTCCAGTATTCAATTTTAAAATATATACCAGAAAAATCAAATTTTATCTTTTCGTTATATATTATTTAATATACCGGAAAAATAAATATATGTGATTTTTCGGTATTATATTAATTTCAGAAAAATCATATATTTGATTTTTATGGTATGTTTTTTTTATTTTAAAATTGTTATTTTTTTGTAGAAAACATTTACTAACATTTTTCTTTATTTTTGTACCAAAAAAACATTTTCTTTATTTAAAAATTATATTAAAAATAATTTTTGGTGTTTTATTGAAGTTCTTAATTTTATGGAAGTGGTGAGATATAGAGTAGCAGGTAACAAAATCATCCGCAGAATTGGAGAGCGTCGTGGGATTTTAGATAGAGGTTGCATAGAGAGAGCACGGTGAGATTGACCCGATAGAATGGAGTCACATGCCATATCGACAGTTAATTAATGTGGTGTGCAATTTATAATTATGGAGTCCAAGTCTCTTAGTGGTCCGGTTCATTGGATAGCTCGATTATTCTCCCAGTGCTCCCCCGGACTCCCCAACACAAATAACCTTCACTCTCCAATTCCCATCATCAGTCAAAGCCGTAGCTCTTAGCTTCAACAAGCAATGCACTCCTTTGAAAAAATTGCAATCCAACACCCGATCCCTACTCCATCATATTTCTCACCTTTTTTGCATCTCAAAATTACTTATTTTTCTTCTCTCTTTTACTGGTTGCTCTATCTGATCTGATGAATATCACCACTTCATTCACTTTCCCAACTTCTCTAGCTCAATGTACTAATTACTCCTCATGTGTAGGCAAAATCTAAAATATGGACAATTTTTTTACTATAGCAAATACTATTTTTCAAAATTCATAATTACTTAATTAAACAATTAAATCAATAAATACAAAGTTCGTTTAATGTTAGCAAATATTATTTTAAATTATCTCTACCGTGGTGGACGCATTTGACGTGTATACACAGGAGGGAGCCGTATGATCACCAATATCTATATATGTTTCCTTCAAATAAAAATAATATTTAGAAATTTATTTTAAAAATTAATAGAATAAATTTTAACAAAACTAATATATTTAAAAAAATCAATTAAATACGGGAAAAATTTGTTTTAAACTCATTTCTGTACCAGAAATTACAAAAAATTAATTTCCAATATATTAAATAATATACTGGAATTTAGTTTAAAACAATTTTACCGGAACAGATAAGAAATTGCATTCTGGAAAATAACCACCTTATGACATTGTGGCTCAAGCTCAAGGTTTGCACCCAGATGCTATTTCTGCTTTTGGTTCGACAGTGACAACTAGAAGAATCAGTTCCGGCACTGAGTTTACCTGTACACCTCCTCCTGAAGGATTTGTTGCTATTAATGTAGATGGAAGTGCTCTACATAATCCTGTCGTGGCCATTTTTGGTGGTTTGATTCGGGATAAAAATGGCCGCTTTCTTAAAATTGACCGCTTTCTTATAGACAAATAAGTGCAATTGTAATAAATAACCAATGGTATCATATGAAAAATATTAATAGTTTTTCCAATAACAACAATTTTTTTCTGATCTATGTTAAACAAACTTAAAAAAGACATGTAAAATAGAACAAATGGAGTATTTAATACTATTGAAAATATAAAGTAACATTAAATATATTTAATGTTTTCAAATTTGATAAGAATTAAATAATATTCTCTTTAAGGCAAAACTAAAGTGAGTTATAAATTTAGTAATATTATATACTGTCTTTGTTTCAGAACTTTAGTTATTTTGTCTTGTTACACACAAATTAAGATATTATTAATAGCATATGTTAGCTAATTAAGTATTAAAATAAGTACCTTCTTTGTATTCATATTGAAATACTTGAGTCAAAATAAAAGAGTTAATATTTTCCTTGAGATAATTGAGTGCAAATGCAGATGAGTTAATAGTTGTCTTGGAATAATTAAAGTCAAAACAAAAGAGCCTTGGAACAACCAATCCATATTTTGGGTGTCTAAAAGACTTAAAAAAAATAAAATGTATATTTAGAAAAATTTGGTAAATTATACTTTAGATCTTTAAAAGTACCATTGTCTTAGGATGAAAATAAAAGGTCAAAAATTTCAAATTTTTGGAACAAGGGAGTAATATGCAATGTCATCTTCTATAGTTTAAACATTTTATAATATGAAATTAAAAAGAAGTAATCCCCGGTTTAGTATTATACTCCCCTATTTAAAAAAAGAAGTAATCTAGCATTGTGAATGCAGCAACGTTAAAATTCTTCATAGAAAGCTTTCTCGCCCTTTGTTGTCCTACCCGACTCGAGGGATTGGTCTCTTCCATTGTAGACAACAGATACTTAGTCTACACAAAAAATACTTTCCTATTTAGTTCATAAATTGTGAAAACCTACAATAGTCCCTAAAATTTATCTACATCCATAAACTTAGTCCCTTTTAGTAAATTTTAAAGACTAAATTGTTGTACAAAGATAAATTTTAGAGAGTATTTAATAGGTCTTTATTGTTTAGGAGCTATATAAAATATTGTGATACTTTAGAGACTAAATTAAGGACTTACCCGATAAAAAATTGTCATTGTTTTAGCGACTCCAAAAAATTATCATTGTTTAAAAAAATAATTTAAGAATTCAAAATATATGTAAAAGAAGAGTAATGTTTACTAAAATTTAATACCATTGAAAACATAAAGTGGCATATTTAATGTTTTTCAAAAAAATGTACTAGTATTTAATTTTTGAAACTTAAAAATAATTACTCCATCCGTTCCTTATTACTTGTTGCTTTTGTAAAAAAAATTGTTTCTATTTACTTGTCATTTTCAAAGTCCAATGCAACATTTATTATTGATTTATCAATAATGCCCTTAAGTATTTATGGCAGAGAAAGAGAAAGATGAAATAAGATAATAAATCATTAAGGGTAATAGGGTATATTAGGTAAAAGGGAATTAATTGTATCAAAAATAACAAAATTTATTGGTTTCATCGGCATGGGTAAAAAGCCAAAAAAGTGACAAGTAAATAGGAACAGAGGGAGTAATAATTATAAGCCAAACAAATTAATTAACATTGTATTGAATGGGGTTAGTTTTTTGGATGACAACAATGTGGTTGATTTGGAAGGAAAGAAACAATGTCATTTTTCAAGGGGTAGTTGAAATTCCCTATGTTGTTAACAATGTCAAATTTGTATCTTGGGGTTGGTAACTTGGTAAAGAGGGTGTTCTAGGTGGGGCTTTAATTTCCGATTGGTGGACTTCTCCACTATCTTGTATTATGCTTGTAAACAGGAATAGTTGAACTTTTGTACTTAGGATGGAGTATTTGTAATTCTCCACCTGTCCATTCTTATTACTATAACTAGATTTTGCACCCGTGCATGCACGGGTAAAGTAGATTTAAACTCAACTTAAAATCATGTTTATAAATTGTCCATTTTTTATTTTGTTGATTTCTTGATAATATATGTCGAACAATATGAAAATAATTATAATGCAATTATGTCGTATAACTTTCTTTTACACTCAATACATAAAATCATGTAAATAGAAGCAAATGAAATTACTAAAACTTTCACCATTGGAATGTAACGAAACAAAAAATGTGATCATTGTCAACATAATGAGGTTATTATACCTATCATTAAGAATAATGTCACTTAAAGTAACTTTTTGTTTATATCTTCATTATGCCTAAATACACTATATATATATATATATATATATATAAGCGGACAAGAAGGCGGTGGAAGAGGATCGTTAATTGAGGAGAGGAGAGGTTGTCCGAAAAGAGCATAAAATACAAAGACTGAAATTTTATATATTTTTTGAGCTTATGTTACAACTGAGGTGGATGTGCCTTATATAGAGGAAATAAAAGGCTTACTATTTAAGCCGGTAAAAAGCTACTGTTACATTCGGTAGCCGGTAATACAAAACGACAAATTTCATTATCAATGCCAGGTACGCTTTTGTGGGCCCCATAGGCACATTCATAATGACAAACGACAAAACTTAAAAAAGGAAATAGTAAAAGCGGAAATTATTGCTTTCTTTTGACTAAAAGAAAGATTCTTTCTTTGGCCGAATATGCATTATTGATTTTGTGACGTCATGGCTGATGATTGTTTTATTGTCCTTATCCTTTTTTGTTCTGCTGAGTCATTGATTGAATCATGGCGTCCCAAAAGTCTTCGGGGGTAGGGTCTTCCTCAGCTTGGGATTCCCCAGCTAGGCAATCAAAGGCACCTGAGTCCATTGAATTCTGTGATGAACTGGTTTTCATCGACACTGCTTCATTTTTGAATTGAAAAGTCTTAAAGAACAAAAGGCACCTGAGTCCATTGTAATATGAACTGGTTTGGTTATTTTTGCCCCAAAGATGAAACTTTTTCAAACAAAAGTCAGATTTTTAGGTCATGAAATAGACCAAGGAACAATTATTCCTATCAGCAGAAGCATAGAATTTGCTTCTAAATTTCCCAATGTTATTTCTGAGAAAAAACAATTACAAAGATTTCTAGGAAGTCTGAATTATATCTCAGACTATTACGAGAATTTATCACAAGATACAGCTATTCTATATAATAGGCTTAGGAAAAATCCAGGACTTTGGACAGAGAAACACTCTCAGGCTGTCCAAAGAATTAAGGCCAAAGTGAAATGTTTACCTTGTTTAAATTTAGCAAGTCCTAAGTTTTTTAAGGTTGTTGAAACAGATGCTTCAGATTTAGGATATGGTGGTATCCTAAAACAGGTGAATCCTAATAATTCAAAAGAGGATCTTGTAAGATTTACATCAGGAAAATGGAATCCAACCCAGTCGAAATACTCGACTATTAAAAAGGAAATGCTTTCCATTATAAAATGCATTTCAAAATTCCAAGATGATTTATTAAATCAAAAAATTTTACTCAGAATTGACTGCAGTTCTGCCAAATCAATCATCGAAAAAGATGTAAAAAATTTAGTGGCAAAACAAATCTTTGCCAATTGGCAAGCACAATTGTCTGCTTTCGAATTTGATATACAGTATATTAAAGGAGAAAATAATTCTCTTGCTGACTATTTGATATATATATATATATATATACACCTCAATATAATATTAATTATTTAGTGGTGGATATTTTGTTTTTTAGCCTGAAGATGATTCTACCAACATATGGCCAAGTAATAATAAAACATCCATATATATATTTACTCATGGTCTTCCAATACAATCTCGACCAACTTAGTCCTCTTTCCATTCCATTTACATCCTTTTCAACAATGTTGTTCTTCTCCACCACATGACCAATCACGTCTAAGTGTAACATTGTAAAGGGCAAAAAAAATTCAACCAACCACACCGATTAACAGTTAACTATGAATTAAATGTTAAAAATTCATAGTAAACCTTCAAAGCAACACATACCCAGATAAGCATCAGTTTTCTCTTCGGTCAAAATCTTATGAAAATCAGTGAAGTAAAAATGATTGAGAGAAATTTCCTCAGCTGTTATCTTAGAAATCTTAGTATCAAGCATGAAATTAAGTTTGAACTTGTGACTTGTTTTTTTGAACTTAAGGTCATTTTGCGCAACTGTCAGTTTCTCAATCAAGTAAACTGATCCTGCAGCAACCTTCGATCGGAATTTCGATTGCAAGTGTTTCTTGATTGTCGCTTGGATCTTGCCACACTAACATAAAAAATATAAAGACATTAAACAACAAATCAGATGTCATTTAATCAATGCATAATTTTATTTTTTTCAGACCAGTTTATTCCCACAATCATCATAATGAGCTTTAGAATAGAACCTTTTCATCCAATAAAAGCATTTCAACGCCATTTAGCTCTCCAGTTGTTTTATTTAAAACATCCCACATGTGGATTATCCGAACCTTCAACTTATAGTCAACGGTTCCAGCAACAATGTCATCAATGTAACTCACATTCAATGCCATCTATCACAAAGATAACTTTTGGTTTTAATCGACATAAATTCCAGAAATGAAATAAAATGCCATACACATGCACAAAATGCTTCCTTGCCTAAATCACGTTATCAACAAAATGCTCATGCAATTTCAACACATTTTTTGAAAAAACACTGCCGCAAAAAGTGAAGACAAAAACATTCATTCAAATGTCTAAAGGTGAAGCTTAATTCATTCTATATCTATCAAGATAGAACTACCTTGATGTTCCCTAAGCCAATGTATTCCCACTCAAATAAACCACCTTTGGGCAAGTTTCAATAAGTCTGGGAATCGGCTATATTTATAGGCTTGACATTACAAAGAGATGCCCCCCCAGCAAAAATTACACTAACACAAATGCAAAACAATCATCCACACGTAAACTTCAAAGAACATAATACAAAAAATAATTCACTGTGACTATTCCAATAATGACACAAAGTCAACTATAACCTTATGCATTGTCACACTCATTAAACATAGACATGCCATGTTATTACCATTTGACTTTATGACAAATTTGTTTTTATCTATTTGGATTGTTGACCAGAATTGGAAGTCTATAATTAATGTTGACATATCTTATCAACTTCCATAGTTGAACCTTGCAATGTAATCTGTGTAACTTTAAGTGTACATGACCATATATAGCTTACAAACAAAATTCACATCAACCACTATCGAAACACAAAAATCACACCTTCAAAAGTGAGCACATGGTTAAATAGCTCAAACTTGGAAACACACTAAATGTTTCTATTCCAATCCGTAGACCAAGCCAAAATCAAATTTACCATCTGTCAACTTAATGCTCAACAACACGCCATTTACATAACCTTTTTTTCCTCCTAGGCTTATTTACACCATGTGAAAGCCTCTACTAAAATTAACCACTGTTCATGGCATGGCATACAAAACTCCATTCACATAATTTGTTTTTTCCTACTTGACTTATTACCAAGATGTGAACTACTATAAGAAACACCCATTGACCAAGTCTATAATTTATTCAGATAGCCCTTAAAATAACATATAAATAATTTGAATGTAGCACACATGTACACAGCATGAATATTCGATTGATACAACTCATAGATAAACTACAATAAAGACTCACCATCTATAATACAAAGAAAATTTGGCTCAAAGCACACAACAAACCAAAACCTTGCTCTTAATCATTGTTACTCACATCAAAATGGTCACAACACTAACACAACTCAAACTAAACATACCTCCCTAAATCTAAGTATTATATTGTTTTTATCTTTGATTTTACTCATTTAATATGAAATATATGCGACTAAACCTCGAAGAAAAAAATTAGCCACAACAACACAACTCGAACCCACAGGTACCCATCTGATGCCGCCCCTAGTTTCACAGGGACAACCCAATTTGACCAGGGACGAGGCAGGGTTCGACTATATCAATACCCACCCCGGTCCCCGTCCCAAACCCGCCAAACAAAATATAAATTGATTATTTTAAACAACTTGCATGTCGATAAAGCGTATCATTAAAGTTGTTTCCTATGTTACAAATTGTTTTATATCCTTAATAAAAACACGTGGTGTTATCATGGTAGTGGCGGTGGTGTGAAAGAAATATGGTGGAGGGAGTGAAACGGAAAATAAGTTCGTGGTGAGGGTGGGAGTTGATGATAGTGGCAGTGGTTTGGTTAGGCACCACACAATGTCCATTAGAATTCATTTGACATAATCCATACGTCTAAATGTTTAAAGAATCAATAAAATTCATGGTTTAAATTGTGGTTAATTCATGGTTTCAAGAATCAATAAAATTCATCAGAAAAATATTTAAATTGTGGTTAATTCATCATTGAGAAGACTATATCAATCATAGACACCACACTACACTTATATTATTTGTGAATTACAATTGTATAACAACGACAATCAGAACTTGAATTCCAGGTCCCTTACATAGAATGGTTGATCTATTAGTTAATATAAGTTATGCTACAAATATGAATAAGGTAGGGCATCAAATAAACTTATCAATACCACCTAAAAATCACAAAACCATTTCAGATTATTAATAAAAAAAAGATAAATTGTATGTCATATAAACTCATTTACTCAAGTTGTACAACATTTATGCCAACTGTTCAAAACAAATTGCAAAGAACAATTACAAACCTTTATTAACTTACCACGTAACCCACCAACCAATACATAAGTCACATACTACATATTGTTACTCCCATTAGAACCTTATAATCAAACCATAGCCCAAAATAACTGTAAACATCAAAATACAAAGAGTCTGACATCCACATGATAATCTAATGCAACACCATCTTTTTTCATAAACTACTACTTAGATGGATTATATTATAACTACTACAGACTAATCAACCACGAACCACAAAAATACTATTTCAATAACCCTTGACCTTTAATCCAACCCACAAAAAAGCAAATTGCTCCATTCAACCAAAAAAACACCTAACCCTTTCAACCCAATCACCTCACTCTACAACTGATTATCCAGACTGCTTCCTTTAGTGCAACAGTGTGCACCAACAATACATTTAGATATCTATTAAAAATTTTTACTATTCATCCATTCAATTTACTTTACTGTAGGGTAAATACATCCAACACTCAACCATAAAGTTTGTAAACAATTAATCTTGGGCCCAAACTGTCTCCGTTTCACTATTATATCTCTCTATTTCTCCTCAAACTTAAAGATCATGATCAATAAACTAATTAATTATTTTTAAAGGAAATGCTTCATGTGGACGACAATGAATAAATGTATGAATGGAGTCCAACATTTTCTTTTTGTTTTACTATTATAACATTTATATTCTTATCAAGGTGAACACTATTACAACAGGGGGAATGACGACAGGCAGCTGCTCATGTTGCTCCATCCCTGGTTGCACCATACATCTACTCCCTTGTCACTCCCATTGAATCAATATGACAACCACAACTCAAAGCTTCATTCTCCTTTCCTCTTTCGCAAGACACAAAACAGTCTGAACATCAAGTGTTTACACCCACATTTACACTATTGTGACCAGCCTAAAATAGATAAAACACGGCTGACTTTATTATCACATCCATACAAAACTACACACACTAACTTCCAAAATGGCAATTCATCACATTGACTTGCTCACGCAAGTAACAATACTCCAAGAAGGAAGCAACCAAACATCCATTTAATCACATTCATCCACACATTGTGCATGGGCCACCCCTTTCCAATCGCTTCAAGCACAATTCTGGAAAACAACTTGAAATAATCACCGGCGGGAAAGATATTGCGCCCAAACTTTGCTGAATTTTTCACGAAAAAAATGACGCAGAGTAGACTCTTTACCTTTTAGATTCTAAGATAAGATACAATTTTCTTATAAAAAAAAACATTGTTTTAAATGCAAATCTCAAGTAAATGGCCGGCCAAGGACCACCTCACCACCCACATATGAAATCATGAATGATCCATTTGTGACATGGTTTACCTTACCTTAGACGCCCCGACAAAAAAATCCCCACATCAAAGTGGAAGCCACTGAAGAAGCTAGAGTACCTTTTAGCCTCGTGCGAACTGCGAAGTAGTATTTGACTATTTGTAACAGTAAAATCAACCCGTGAATGATTTTCGTGTACATCTATGTTACTTGATGACATAAAGCAAATGAAATTTTTATCTTTCCTTCCCTTTTATCTTAGCTCCATTATTATTTCAAGTCCTTCATTCATTCTGCTGCATATCCCCAAAGAAAACCAAACCCCACATCTACAAATTCATTCTCTTCCATTAACCATATACACAAACAACAGAGAATATCATGGCTAAACTATGGTACTCTTCTTTCTTATTTACACTACTACTCCAATTATTCAGATTCTGCATCTCCTTACAAGAGCAAATACCAACTCCCCCATTACCAATTCTCCCACTCCCAACCTATTCTCAGTTAAAATGGCAACAAAGGGAAATCATAATGTTCCTACATTTTAGTGTCAACACATTCACTGACAGAGAATGGGGAAATGGTCATGAAGACCCATCAATATTTAATCCTATCGGACTCAACACTACACAGTGGGCCAATGTTGCAGCAGAAGCAGGAATTTCACTTATGATATTAACTGCTAAACATCATGATGGATTTTGTCTCTGGCCTTCTAAGTACACTAAACATTCTGTTATTAGCAGCACGTGGGAAAATGGTAAAGGTGATGTTGTTCAAGAGTTTGTTAATGCAGCAACTGATAAAGGAATTGATGTAGGGATTTATCTCTCACCTTGGGATAGACATGATTCTAGATATGGCCATGATGTTCTTTATAATCAATATTACTTAGCTCAACTGCAGGAACTTCTCAACAAGTCAGTTACTACCTCCTTTTCTCTTGTTTATTTTATTCATTAGTAATCAACATAAGACAATTTCAAACTTAGATGTTCATTTTAACATTATGTTCTATACTTTTTATTTAGGTATAAAAATATTAGAGAAATTTGGTTTGATGGAGCAAAAGATCCGAAGGCAGAGAATGTGTCGTATTACTTTACAGATTGGTTTTCAATGGTGAAGGAGTTGCAGAGTTCTATCAATATCTTCTCTGATGCTGGTCCTGATGTTAGATGGGTGGGGGATGAAACAGGGTCTGCAGGGGACACGTGTTGGTCTACCATTAACAGAACCTCTCTATCAATTGGAAGTGGAGGCCCAAACATTACTCAGTAAGTGCGCTTTCTTTTATCATGCCCAAAAAGGTGGCAATTCTTTTTTGAGTATGTTACACTCAAATCTATGGTGATCTACAATGATAAGGTACGAAAGGTGTGGATTGCTCGAGTGCTTATTTTTCTTCCTTAGAAAGAAAAGAAAGTGCATTCTTTTGTGAGCCGCATTCCTTTCTCAAACTAGTAAAGTAGTAGGTAGGTACTGAGTCATCCAATTCCAAAGCAAGAATTTTGTTGCCTACCAAAGCAATTTCTTATAAGATAATATTTATCGCATTTATTATTATATTATATGTGTCACTCTTTATCCAACTTGACACAATAAGTATTTGAGAAATGGTAACGAGCAGTGGTGGACCTCGGTGTTAATCAGGGGGTTCGGGTACTTGAACCCCTTGGAAAAATAAAATTAGCAATGATCTCTAGGAAAAAATATTTTTGCACACCCAGAAAAATATATTTTGCACTTAAGTCCCTAATTTTGCACCAAAATCCCTAGCTTTGCACCACTCTAATGCACCACACTCACATAATAACTCACATTCTCACATATTTAATTTATATTTAAGAACTTGTCGGTGCTCCTTAATTTGTGTTGGTCTAATGCAACACAAGTTGTGAACTTGTTTAGCGCTTACGGACGCTCCTAAAGCTTGCGCTCCTGATGCCCCTCCCCCAAGAGTAGCGCACAAAAAGCGCTACTAAAGACTGGGCATTAGTAGCACTTTTTAGTAAAAAGCACTACTTATAGTTCTGGGATGTGTGTGTCTGAAAATTTTTGCAGCACTCCCTGGCCTAGGGTACTGGGTCCGCCACTGGTAACGAGTATCTACCGAATTTTTCGATAACTAATCTAGATCGGGTACATGGAGTTACCCTGTTAACCGGTCTAGAC
Source organism: Astragalus glycyphyllos (assembly GCA_963573325.1). Taxonomy (NCBI): domain Eukaryota; kingdom Viridiplantae; phylum Streptophyta; class Magnoliopsida; order Fabales; family Fabaceae; genus Astragalus; species Astragalus glycyphyllos. Next base: position 68,393,312 of record OY754309.1, read on the forward strand.
GCTTTGTCTATGCAGGTATCTGAACACCGGGGATCCAAGAGGGACAGATTGGCTACCAGCTGAATGTGATGTTTCTATTCGTAATGGATGGTTTTGGCATAAATCAGAATCACCAAAGAAGCTAAGTGAACTACTTAATATTTATTACAATTCAGTTGGCAGAAATTGTGTGTTACTTCTTAACGTACCTCCTAATACAACTGGCCTTATATCTGACATTGATGCTCATAGATTAAAAGAATTTAGAAGTGCAATTAATACAATATTTCATAATAACCTAGCTGAAGGTTGTTATCTCAAAGTTAGTAGCCAAAGAGGGGGCAAAGAAGGAGGATTTGGACCAGAAAACATGTTAGACAGTGACAACTTATGGTCATATTGGGCCCCAAGAGAAGATGCTAATGAAAAGGACCATTGGATTGAGATTTGGGGCAAGGATGAGAGTTTAAGATTTAATGTGATTAGAATACAAGAAGCAATTGGACTTGGTCAAAGAATCAAACGGCATGAAATTTATGTGGATGGTAAACTTATCATTAAAGGGACAACAGTGGGTTACAAGAGACTTTATAGGCTTGATGGAGATGTGGTGTATGCACTTGTTGTTAGAATCAGATTCATTAAAGCAAGAGGAGTTCCTCTTATTTCTTCTCTAGGCTTACATTTTGATCCTTTCTGGCACTCTAGGTTTAATGTCACCTGAAGAACTATATTTGAGAAAAGCAGCATTATTGCATCAAACTAACATGTATCACATAATGAATAAATAATATTGAAATATTGTTCTATGTTGAAAATAACAACAATTAAACCAGCACTTGGGTGCAGAAGTTATGTTGTGGTTTTCAGTCACTTCTTTAATATTAAGAGTCCTTTTCTGTTTAAATTCTCATTAATTACACTCTTAATTAATAACCATGATTCAGTTCACCCAATGGACTTGATGTATTATTGATTAGTTTTTGCTTATATTCTATAACGGATGGAGAATGCCCACTAACTAAGACAATCCATATTACCCAAATATTTCCACTCACCAAACTCTTACGAATTACGATATTAAATGTGATGTTATCATAAAAATGCTTCAAACAAACATGGCAAAATATCATCTACAAGGTTTATTACAAGTCATTGCATCCTAGCTTGAAAGACTTAGCTCATAGCAAACTTATAAACAACAAAATATAAAATAGAAACAAAGTATAGATCCATTACAAAGCTGAAATGACAGTAAAGAGAGCAGAAAATAATTACAGAGTAAGGAAGATAAATTTCCAGCAGCTATCTACATAAATTTATGTAAATACTGCACATACATCAAGTGCTGCAACACCATATGGAGAATGTAAAATGACCCATAAATGGTGTAGAATGTGGGTTGGAAAGAGCTATGACATGTGCTATGGCACCAAGCAGCATCACACCCAGAACTTTCCTGCACAATTCTAGAATGTTGCTCAATTTATCAATATAATAAGACATGACAATAAAAGCACAAAGACTTCAGTTCAAGAGTTAACTAAACCAAAACCAATAATTTAGAAGCTAGAGAGTAAAATAGTTTCACAAAGAATTCAACACATAATTGCTGCAAAATTTGACAGAATAACAATAATAACCCAAGCAATGAGAACAAATAAATAAAAACCACACACCAAGAATCAGTTCAACATCTTGAACAAAACCCATCTATCCTCAGCTTCATCAAGGATACGAAACTTGAGTTGGCTCAGGTCAAAATATGATCCTGCACCATCACATGAAACATGGAAATCAAAATATATTGCCTAACATTGTTTTAGAAACACAAAGACAGAGTGAATCTTCCTTTGCAAGAATTGATATTCATATCAAGAAATAACAAAGCATCTACATATAATAAATTAGTGTGATTATTGTAATTACCTTTATGCGGCCCAGTGTGCCAACAACAATATCCACACCTCTCCTCCATATAAACAACAAGAAGTCAATCCCGTTGCCCTGCCATAAACTTCAAAATCAGCATGCACCTAAATTTAGAAACCGCATTGGGATCTCCTCCTTCTTAATTTCCTCTTCCATCAACTTGGTAGTTAAGTACTAAAATACTTCATATTTGTACATATAAAAACAAGCAACACTTTTATTAAATAATTTATGTTAGTTAAGTACTAAAATATTTCATTTGTAGTTGTATTAGGAGAATTGAAATCAAAATAAATGAGCTAATAGTTATCTTGGGTCTCTAAAATACTCAACGTGTATAAATGATATATTTGAAAAAAATTAGTGAATTGTATATTGGATTTTTAAAAGTATCATTATTTTGGAGAAAAAAAGGCCAAAAGTACACTAAAGATTAAGAACGGAGGTAGTATGTGACATGCTTCTACCGAAAATAAGAGGAGAGTTAAAGAAAAACTAAATTAGTAATCAAGGCTGCAAAACGTCTATAGTTTTTCTGGTTGAGACCAGGATATCCACCGCTGAATGCAGTGACTAATCTTCTTGCTGGATTGGAGACACCTTGAAGGAACGTCTATAATTTACATATAAAAACAAATGATTATTTAATAATAGATTGTTAGAAAAAAATATAAGTTGGGCATGGTGATGATAATCGAGAAACAAAAGAAAACTTGGGCCAGTGGAGTGTTATATTAGTTAAGGCATTCCACTTTCACAAAACAAAAACCCACAAGATAGGTCATAAGCTAAAAGGTTTTTTTTTACCCCCACCGTATCCCATCATACCTCCACAAAATTTTATACTCCGAAAATATCCCTGATACGTTTCTTCACACGGATTTATCTAATTTAAATATAAATCCATTTTTGGTTTTTTTCCAAAACGGATTTATGTTTAAATTAGATAAATCTGTTTTCAAGAAAAATATTTACCTAAATCCGTTTTTGTTATTTACCTGAAGAATTTTGCATGATCTATCGTTTACTATCTTTTATTAATTTTTCATAATCTCCAAAATATCTAAAAATCTCCTAAATCCATTTTTAGTGGTGTTTTTAAAAAAAATTGATTAGTTTTGACTCTTTAACGGATTTTTTGAAGTATTTTTATAACCTTTTTTAAAAAATTAAATAAACACAAAATGGATTTACCTATTTATTAGATAAATCCGTTTTGAAAAAAATTTATCTTTAAATTAGATAAATCCGTGTGAATAAATGTATCAGGGGTATTTTCAGATTATCATATTTTATGGAGGTATAGAGTGAAATGGTGGGGGTAAAAAATACCCAAGCTAAAATAGGATAAGGGAGAGCTAGGCATTCCGACGGTTGGCCATCAAGAACAAGACACAAAGCACATAGGGTTTTATCCTATTTTATATTTTATAAATAAATAGACAACGACCGTAAAACAAGAAACCTAGAAAACGTTAGTGGCTTGGGAGGTCTACAAAAGATGAGTAAATCACACTTTTTAACCCTTTCATGGTATATAAAATTTTGAGAATTTTTTATGAAAAAGAATCAAATATATCAAGAGTATTTTGTATAATAGAATTTATTTTGATAAAGGCCTACATCTATTAAATGGAGAATTTTATGAGATACAATTTCTAAATCATAGAATTTTTTTTAAGTTTGATCATTTCAGTTGTTGTGAATGTCTTTTGTCCTCCTTGTCACGTTGTTAAACTGTGCCTCTGGTGTTTCAAAAATCCTAATGTCATGTTTGAATGAAGATCGAGAAGGCCCTCCCTATTACTCGTTTGATGCTATTAGTGCTTGATTATTGAACTTTTTTTTGACAAAAAACGTTTTTTATTTGATGGCTATGTATATTGTCATCTAAGTACAACACATAGTATATTTACTGGAATCTGACATACAAAAGAAATTTTTTGAATTGCCTTTACCATACTATTTGAATTGTGCTCGCTAGTGTTGTTTATATATGACTAATTGAATGGAAACATACTTAAAATTATAACCGAATGGCGCATGATAGTACTTTTCATCGATACTCTAGTAATGAGAATAATTTATTATTTATTTGGAGAATGACATCTGTATTTATTATTGCCTAAAGGATAAGCCTTAAAATAAAACATTATGACTAGAAATTCATAGAAGAAGATTCTGTAGTCGTGTTTGAGCCCCTAGGGAGATGCCTTTTGATCTAAAGATTTAGATCATAACCCTTTGACGTTGCAAAAATGGGTGCTGGATCGGGAGATTGTGCTGGGTTTGGACCTGTAGGAACAGACCTTTTAATCTCATGACTAAAAGCATATTCAATTGAACTTGTCACAACGGGTGGATCGGGCGATTGTGCTGGGTTCGGACCTGTAGGAACAGATCTTTTAATCTCATGATTAAAACCGTATTCCATAGAACTTGTCAGAACGCGTGGATCAGGCGACTGTGCTGGGTTTGGACCTGTAGGAACAGATCTTTCAATCTCATGATTAAAACCATCTTCCAATGAACTTGTCACAACGGATGGATCAGGAGATTGTGCTGGGTTTGGACCTGTAGGAACGGATCTTTTAATCTCATGATTAAAACTATATTCCATTGAACTTGTCACAATGGATGGATCAGGAGATTGTGCTGGGTTTGGACCTGTAGGAACGGATCTTTTAATCTCATGATTAAAACCATATTCCATTGAACTTGACACAATTCGTGGATTAGGCGACTGTGCTGGGTTTGGACCTGTAGGAACAGATCTTTTAATCTCATGATTAAAACTTGTCACAATGGATGGATCAGGCGATTGTGCTGGGTTTGGACCTGTAGGAACGGATCTTTTAATCTCACGATTAAAACCATATTCCATTGAACTTGACACAATTCGTGGATCAGGCGACTGTGCTGGGTTTGGACCTGTAGGAACAGATCTTTTAATCTCATGATTAAAACTTGTCACAATGGATGGATCAGGCGATTGTGCTGGATTTGGACCTGTAGGAACAAGTCTTTTGATGGCATAAGTTGTGAGACGGTCTCCGACAACTAGAGAAACGAACGCAAAAGACATAATGCCAACCAAATAAATCATTGGTATCCTCATTTTTTGAATATTTTGGTTTTAGGTTTGCCAAAATGATGTATGAATAATGAGGATAAATGATGTTTTTTTATGACATGGTTATATACATACATACATATATATATATATATATATATATATATAATAATTTGTATCCATTTGACTAATCATACAAAAGACTCAATCAATGCCATACTAATATAATTTAAATTTTAGAATTAACAATTTACTTTCTTTGACTAATTGATTAGTTGACTGCATTTAATCATACTTGATTTGAAGAATTAAAAAAGGTAAAAAATTTATAGATAAAAATCTCACGTGATTTGTAAATATAAAAATGAATAAAACGAATAATATGAGATAAAATATGAAAATGGATATTTTTTTCAGTAGTCAATTTCTTTTTTTTTGACCCACATTAATCAATTTCTTAAAACGGATATTTTGATAATTGTGTTGAATAAAATCACGTATTTTTTCAATTAACTTTTTCTTTGTAGTCAAAGAAAAATTAAATGTCTAAAGGTATATTTTAAATATGATAAGATCGCTTGCGATATTTTCAAAACTTCTTATTAGTTGACTGCTTTTAATCATATATACTTGATTTGAAGAATCAAAAAACATAAATTTTTTATAGGTGAAAATCTCGTGTGACTTGTAAATATCAAAATGGATAAAACACTCAAAATAAAGTTTAAAACGATTAAAATAAGATAAAATATGAAAATGAATATTTTTCCATCACAATTTTTTCGATTGATTTTTTCTTTGTTGCTATTTTAATGTCAAATCATGTCACATAGGTAAATTAAATGTAAAAAGATATACTTTAAAAATTATAAGAATAATAAAAGGTAAACTAAATCATACTTGGTTTGAAGAATAAAAAAATAAAATTATTATAGATGAAAATCTTGTGTGACTTGTAAATATAAAAATAAATGAATACCTTATTTTTAGTAAAAAAATGGATGTTTTCACATTTATGTTGAATTAAACCACAATTTTTTTCAATAATTTGTTTTTCTTTGTTTCCATTTTCATGTTAAAACATGCCACATACATATAAAAAGGGTTCCCCTAATATGGATCTTTTCTAAAAAGTTCCTAGTGGACTTTTACCATTTTTAGTAAGTTGTGATAAAACATTTGGGGTGGGGGGTGTATTTTACTAAAAATGGTAAAGGTCCACCGATAGACTTTTTTAAAAAGGTCCATATTACGGGGCCGTCAATTAAACATACAAAGTCATATTTTAAATATTATAAGATCTCTTGCAACATTTTCAAAACTTCTTATATGTTTTTTATATATAAAAATTCTCTTGTAAATGAAGAATATGGCAATTCAAATGAGATAAAAAAATTGATATTTTTACAACTCTCCATTTCTCACAATGGATAGTAGTAGTACGACATTTATGTTGAATTAAATCACATTTTTACAATTAATTTTTTTCATTGTTTCCGTTTAAATGTCAAATCATGGGACATAGGTAAATTAAATAATGAAGGGTACATTTTAAATATTATATGATTACTTGCAGTATTTTCAAAACCCCTGGGATTCTCAAAATAGATAATAAAAAAATTGTAGACAAAAAAACGAAAAAATTGAGAAAAAACCATTTTAAAAGTCAAGACATGTTCAAATGATCTCGATTTTTTTTATATTTCAAATTATCTAGTTATGTAGATAATTAGAAAGGATGGATTAAAATGAAGAATGAGATGATTAAAATGAGATATGTAACACCCTAATAATAGTTAAACCTTTGAATTATACATATAATATATAATAAATAAATTTACATACAGAAAATATCAATTAGAAGAACAAAGTTCACATTATTTACAGATTTTGGCTAGATGGAAATATTTTTTATACTCCAACCATAGCAATTCCAGGCATATACAACATTTTCCGTGTATATTAGTGTGCGTAGAAATCAGTCTCCCTATCACCAAACTGATCATAAAACAGAGAATAATTTAAAAAGATAGCCTATGGCCATTTGTGCATAAAACTGATCATTATGAGCATGTTTAATTTTCCTCTTTACAAACAGTTTTTAGGTTTCAAAAATCTAAAACGAACAAACAGATTTTAAGAACTAAAATTCAAACAGACCCTATGTAATTAATCGACATTGGTCAAGGTTCATCAGCGTCTCCTGTCTCTACTTGTGCACACAGTGCTAACTACAAAGTTTGCTAGATACACAAGGTATAGGAAAGGAGGATGAAAAGTGCATAAACCTACAACCAAAAACCTAGAACCAATCCTAGAAGCACAGACATGAGCCATTTGTGAGCAATTACATGGTATGAAGAAGCAGCATCGTTGCACAAATTAAAGCCATACCATGTGTCTCTAGGGATGAATGTGTTATAATAAAAAGTAACAGGTCTGCCATTATAGCCACTGATTTTCACACTTTCAGGTTTCCAACCATCAGATCCAGATCTATAAAGGTACAAATAACATATCTGATATGCACATGGACCATATATCTGAAATGTATCTGAAGAACAGCTCTCAAATGTGCCTGAAGATGGATCATCCAGTCCTGCTGCATTTATCTGAGAGATGGGGTAGAAATGAATTAACAATAATTCAAAACAAAGTTTCCTTAGTTAGCAAGATTGATAAACCAAATGAGGCTTTTCTTAACAGTTTCTATTTTGAGTTTGCTCTTTGCAATTTACTTGAGACTTATTACTCATCATTCAGCCAAGATGTACCTTACACACTTCTTTGCAGAAACAGTCATTACTCGTTGACCAAAAGTAAGGAAGATTCTACATTTAATGCTCCTACCATACAAAAAGTTTTAATGTACCTTTTTTTGATCTTTTTAATCATGCGCAACTCTTTGATAAACCACATGAGAAGAACGAGGAGTTTCAGGATAAGTTGAGTTACTCAATCTCAATCCAAAGCTACATGGTAATAATGCATTATCCCAAAATGCTCTTTGAAAGGCCTTAAACTCTCAATCATTGACCTTTATGAAATTTTCACTTAGGATTGGCAAGGCTCTACAAAAGAATGATCATTATGCATTGCCATCTTTTCTATCTTGAATGGTTTCACAGTACCTAGTGTAGACATGAGATATGTTCACTGTTGGATAGTTAAAACTGAATTTGAAATTTGTAAGTGTGTTAGCAATACTATTGCAACCATGTATGCAAAATGTGACTACCAGAATGTTGTTGATGCCATGTTTGTCTCAATGCAAGTTTGGGACACGTACAATTACTTTGCCACCTCTGGTTTTATATGCACATCATGGTAAGGGAGTAGGCTCCTTCATATTTTAGGATGCTATGGCCTTGAAATGGGATCCGGGTGGCGACAACTATTTTTTCCATACCAAAAGGTTCTCACAATTTACTCTATGGGATCCAGGTTTCTCTTAATCACGATGGTGTGTTTTCTAGAATGGTAAAGTTGCAGCAAGTTACAATTCAGAATAAATATTCCAAATATGCCAAGCTTCAAATAGGAATGATTTGTACGGTTGAATTCAGAATCAATACAAGGAGATGTTTTATCATTATTTTGGTTATTCAATTGTTTCTTCTGTTCTCTAAAGGGTAGTAGACCCACAATAGAAAGTTTTTTTCACTAAAAATTTGACCTAAAAGAATCTCAGTTGAACAATAATTGTGACCAAACACTTGAACTGAAAAGGCAATTACTAAAGAAATATAAGAAATAAAAATGAAGGAAAATGGCAAAACCTGGTTTCCATAAACATCCCCAAAAGCAATACTAATCTGATCCCTCGTATACCTAGGAGACGAACAGCTAGTAGATATGACCGCCACATAAGAACAACTCCCTGCGTTATTCATCTATTTACAAAACCAAGAAAAAGAAGAAATTAGTCTTTACAAGAGGGTTTCTAGTTTTATTTTGAAATTTCAGTTCATGAAAGTAGTGTTAGTTATCAATACCTACCTGAATATAGGTGATATTGAAGGACTCATTAGCATGAGGTAGTGGAGAAACCAATAGAGACTCTGAAACTGAAACTGAAACTGAAACTGAGGCCAACAACAACAGAAGAAGAAAAACCTGTTTCATCATTTTTCTTCCTCTGAAAGCTGAAACTTCAGAGGGAGTATTGACGAAAGATAGAATGGGGATTTATATGAGGGTTTAGGGTTTCGATGCCTTCGGTCAAAATTCAACTTTTCTTAGTAAGCAAGGAATTTATGTGCGTGATACGAAGGTAGAAAGAAGAAGAATCGACAATGAAGGAAGAGGGCAAATTTGTCCTTAACCGTTTTTCCATGAGTATTATCCTTATTTTTTAAATAATTCTTTTTTTTTAGAAAGTTCTTTTTTTCTGACAGCATTTTTTTTGTAAAGCTTCAAAAAACACACCAAAAAAGCTTCAAAATAAATAAACCAAAAAAGTGTACCAAAAAACAAAACATAAACAAAAAAAATATTTATAAATATTTATTTTGACAATAAAATATTTGTAAATATTTTTTTTTGAAACATTTGTAAATATTATTAAAGGTATAAAATCTTTATATCTAAATGCTGTATGTTCCTGCAGTTAGAATTTCAGCTTGAAATGCATCTGTACTAGATTCCTTCTTCCTTCTGTTTGTGTGGCAGGACCCTTTTCATAATTGCAAACCATTATTTTATACACAACTTGCAAGTTTTATTACTTCTATTCAATTTCTTATATTGTTGAGCTATAGACAATCATATGATGATGTCATGTGAATTGGGTCCCACTTTTTCTACTTGCTATATTGTTGTGTTAAAAAAATATTAAGTTTGGTTTTAATTTGTCTACGCACCAAATATTCAAATTATATTTTTTCTTTTTCATATTTTATAAGGGTATGTTTTTAAGTACTTTAAGGCTCGAAAAAATATTTAGATATGCAAATACGTGAAATGCGATCCTAAGCAGTATTTTTTTGCGGTACTTTAGAGTCTAGAAAAAAAATTGAAATGTTAAAACACGTGAATTAAGTTCCACAATAACCAATTTGGAGAAGAAAAAATTAATTTCATGACAAAATACGTAAAGTGTGATGCTGAGCAGTGTGTTTTAGGGTACTTTAAAGTTGAGAAAAAATTTAGTTGTTCAAATACATGAAGTTCGTTTCTAAATAACTGGTCTGGTGAAAAAAAACAAATTTAATTTGTAACAAAGTACGTAAAGTGTGATATTATGCAGTGTATTTTGAAGTACTTTAGAGTCTAGAAAAAAAATTAAATGTTAAAACACGTGAAGTACTTTCCTCAATAACCAATTTGGTGAAGAAAAAATTAATTTCGCGACAAAATACGTAAAGTGTGATGTTGAGTAGTGTGTTTTAAGTTACTTTAAAGTTGAGAAAAAAATTTAGTTCTTCGAATACATGAAATTTGTTTCTTAATAACTGGTCTGGTGAAAAAACAAATTTAATTTATAATAAAGTACGTAAAGTGTGATACTATGCAGTGTGTTATGAAGTACTTTAGAGTCTAGAAACAATTTAAAACGTTAAAATACGTGAAGCCTGATCATCAATAACCAATTTGGTGAAAAAATTTGATTTCGTTGCTAAATATGTAAAGTGCGATGTTGAACAGTGTGTTTTAAGGTACTTCAAACATCGCAAAAAAATTATATGTTCAAATACGTGAAGTTCGTTCCTCAACAACCGATTTGGTGAGAAAAAGAATATTAATTTCGTAGAGAAATACTTAAAGTATGATACTAAGCATTATGTTTTGAGGTACTTTAGAGTCTAAAAAAAAATTAGGTGTTCAAATATGTGAAGTTCCTTCCTCACGTCAGTTTGGTGAAAAGAAAACTACTTTCGTAATAAAATACGTAAAATGTGATGTTAAGCAATGTATTTTGGAGTACTATATAGCATTCGGAGAAAAAATTAATTGTTCGATGTTTAATTTACTTAAACAACAAACTCAACTTAAAAAATTAATTTATGTTTATACTTTTTTTTTTTGACCAAAACAAATTTATGTTTATACTTCTTTCCTCATATTTGCATTTCTTCTTATACTTATTTTTTGTCAGTACTTATGTCTCGCTTTTTTTTTTTTGCTTTTTTATTGAGTAATCCCGCTGACCCACCCCATTATGACTTTTGTTTTAGTGCTATATGTGTGAAGGTTACTATATATTTATCTTTAGTTTTTAGATCCTTACTTATATGCTCAACTTAACTATAACAATAACTATTTTCAGGTGGTACACTCTTATAACTCTTACGACTATAATAACAAGATAAGTAATCAAGCTAATACATCATCAAAAGGCATGTGAATATAAATTAAAATCTTAAACGATAGTTAAATTGTTTATAATCCTATTTAAAGAATATTAAGATTTTGATTCCTCACTTGAAATACTTTGAAAGTTAGTATTTCTTCAAGTGGTATTAATGTAGAGGTTTATAAGTGACCGTTGGAAAGGGAGGAAGGCCAATGCTAATAATTTTTTTACATCTCAAAATTGGTCAATGATTTAATTGAGTAAAACAAATTAGTAAAGTGCTGAATAAAAATCTAATGTAAAACAAATTGTAAGGTTAAGCTCTTGCACATGAAATATCATTTTTGTACATGCTGATGAATTCTATATCTATGTGTTTCTTGACAGATGAATAACTATTCTTTGGCAATTTATTGGAACCTAACTGAGTTCAATTTTGATGGGATGCTGATGTATATATACCAAACTCAGTCAGGATTCAAAGGAGTTCAATTTTTTTAATCCATGTGGTTAGTGCAACTTAAAGTATAACAGTCTTTTTTGCATCTGTTGTTAAAAATATTAGATTACTTACGCATTTTAAAATAATTGCAAATATGTTTGGTTGAGATTTTGTTGAATGTACCATGTATTACTTCTGCAATTTTTGTGATAGCAACAGATTTGAGGATTGGCCTAAGTTTTTGATTCTCTAAAATAAATTCTCAACCAAATTAATTTGTGTGCTTAATGGATTCGAATATATTTTGCTTTTTCAATCAGATCTTTTGATTGGGAACCATGACATCTAATTGAGTATTTTTCATTGCAGGTATTATAGACTAAAAGGACATCACCTTTCAGTCGAGCTCTCGAGTTTGGTGTGTTTGTTATCATGAGCTCTCTAGAAGGAGTGTACGTACTTTTGACTTAAGATGAGATGGTTCATTTGAATTTTTATATCTTAATATCTCCAGTTTGTTGTTTTCGTGTAAGGTTGTGTAACTATTTTAGACTTAGTTACTTATATGCACAGATAAATCTGTGATCTTAGTTGCAAATCTTGCTTGGACAATCTATTCTATTGATTTTTTTTTTTAATATTTTGTCTGACATTCTCTGTCTTAATATATTTTTAGGCTGCATCTTAGTTGACAGCTTTTCAGGAATAGTTTTATTATCTATCAGACAGTTGTGTGATTTTTGTGAGACACATTTGATCACTCTATGCATGTGTTAACTGATATCCTTATTATATCTTATAATAAGAATGTATTAATGGTTTGAATGTGTAGTATTTGCTCCCTCTGTACCTAGGTTGAACTGTTATCCTAATTGTTGGTAGGTGTTTTCATTTTTAGAAAATTTTGATGTTGAAGGAGCAAATCAAAGTTTGACTAAGGAGAAAAATTCTTTTAAAAATGCATTTAGAATTCAGCATGAATGTTTTGCTGATTATTAATTGCAGCATTTAAAGCACTTGATGTATCAATACAAGAGCCGATGAGAAGTCTTGAGGTTTGAATCAATTTTAACCTTTTTTGGGCACTGTCAAATAGTTTACCCTTTGAGTAAAAGATTTGATATTTTTCATAAATTGGACTTTAATTTTGAAGATGCGAATTTCAAATATATTCTGCTTTAATTTTGAAAGCTTTACTTTCAAAATGGGATAGAAGGGATGGAAGTCATGCAATTGCGTTAGTTCTAGAAATGACGTCAAATGATGATTGTGGAGATTCATGGTGGATTCTTGAAGTTGAATCTAAAGCACATTTTGATGCAATGCTGATAAAACAAATTAGAAAAATGCTGGATAAAATTTAATGTAAAACAAATTGCAAGGTTATGCTCTTTCACATGAAATATCATTTTTATACATGCTGGTGAATTCTATATGTGTTTGTTGATAGGTGAATAACTATGCTTTGACAATGCATTTGAAGCATGCTCAAAAGAGCAACCATTTTTCTGGACATTTCCCTCCCGATGTCTTTTAAAAAAATTAATGAATTAATGTGTAGAATGTAATAATAAAGGTCCCAGATAACTGCATGAGGTTAATTATATGTTTTGATACTGAAAAAGGTCCAGAGTTGTTATAGTTTGTGTAGCTTCTGTTTGTAATATTTAAATTGGTGTTGAGAAGTACTCTTCCTCATTTGATATGCCTGCCTTTCTGGTATCGGAGATGAAATACAACGATTAGGTTAAATTGTACAACTTTCCACTCGGTTGTCACGCTCAAAGTTTGCGACAAGGTGGAGGGGAAAAAAGTGAAGAAGGATCTTCTTATTTTGGGGAAATAATAAATGTGATTTTATACATATGAACTTCCATTAGGCCTCTAGCTTTGGAGAGTACACAAAAGAAATAACAGAATTTGAGTATGTAAAGCATCCATTATGTGAATCAATTAGTAATAACTTCAAAGATTAACAGAGTTGGATGTCAATTTAGTACTTTTATCCTTTTGTTTTGGTTCCAAAACATTTGTACTTTCAAAAGCCCAATGTAAAATTCACCAAATGTTTTCAAATATAATTTTATATTTATTGAGCCTTTTAGAGTCTCAAAGTAAGGATTAATTGTTATAACCACATTTGGATATAATTAACTGTAAATATTTGTTAAATTATAGTGATAATTTGTTCTGTTGCCTTTGTTTGCAAAAATTAAATATATTTACTCCATTCATTCGTAAAATCATAATCTTTAAAAATCTAGCATGACATAATTTAAGATGTATTTGTTTTTGTCATATATTATTAATGCGTGATTCAAAAAATTTGAGCAGCTTTTATTTTCGTATTAAAATACGATATAACATCTATATCCTTATGACAAACTAACCAATAAACTGTCTTTCTATATTTTTTTGCAAAATCCAGAATCTGGAAATGTTATATTATAATAAAAGAACTTTGAGAAAAAAATTAATAATAACATAATAATATAACGATAATAATATTCAATAGAGCGTAATCCAGTGCGGAGCACGGGACATAGGACTAGTAGACACTAATATTTTCTCAGTTCAAACATTGTAAACGTAATTAGAATTACCAAATTAATTTTGGACTATATATATATTCCACTTGTGATATTTGAAAAAACATTTGCCAATTGGTTTTTACAAATATCAAGTGGAAAAGTTGTCTTTTCTTTGATGTATAAATACTGTTATTTGTGGCAACAAGGCACAAATATCCATAAGCACAAATATCCACTTTTATGACCTTATATGTTGAAATGGAGGTTGCTAAATCCGCTTGCATGCTCTCACATCGCATTTATTTTTACAAGGTTTTTCCACCTGAACATTTGCAGAAAACCTCAACAAGAGCCACGAAAAATATTCCTGTGATATATATGTACATATAATGAACACACATATGGACACTGAGGTAGTTAAAGGAAAACGTGGAGAGAGAGAAATCCCTTTGGGATATTTTCATTATGAATTACTCCCTCCGTTCCTAAACTTTGGTCCTTTTGGCCTCTCTTTTTTGTTCCAAAACTTTGGTACTTTTAAGATACCAATGTACAATTTACCTAATATTTCCAAGTGTACCCTTTATCTTTAATTAATTGTCACTCTTTACAATATTAACTCATTTAATGCTACAAAGGGTGCTTTAGTCATTAGGTATTGAAAATTTATGGTTTCTTAATTTGTGTGAAACACTCCAAAAGGACCAAAGTTTTGGAACGGAGGGAGTATCTGATTGTGGTTTACACATACTCATTACAATATATAGTTGTGGTTAGATCTCAACTAGCTAGCTAACCATGGTTAGACTCATAACTGAATTAGTTACTATACATTATCTGATTGTGGTTTACACATACTCATTACAATATATAGTTGTGGTTAGATCTCAACTAACTATCTAACCATGGTTAGACTCATAACTGAATTAGTTACTATACATAGGTGCCTTTCAAAAAAAAAAAAGGTGCACTTATCACACTACTATACTTATTACATCTAGCTTATCACACTACTCTATCCGTAGTAACCAAAAAAAATGTGGACACTGAGGTAAGGTAAGGACTATATTTTGCAGATTTAATTTTCTTTTGCTATTAGATTTACATACTCTTCAACAAGTGTCTTTTGTCCAGAGAGGTTGCTTTAAAATTTTAAAGATATATTGCTCCTTTCCAGCAAGTATCACTTCATTGGTTCTTTTTTTATGCATACAAATGAGACAAATAATGATATTTTGACTATTGTATTCAACTTCCTCTTGTGCTAATTCACATAACACGATCAGTATGTGCGAATGCACGGGTGATTTATACTAATGAGATCTTGAAACATCAAAAATATTTCAAACTGAAAATTATGCCTACATTATTTATTTGCATCTTTTAGAAATTTGATACACAGCTTTTAATTGTGATATTAAAACATTAATAATTTTAGGAATACTAAAACCGCGAGTATATATTAAAATAAAGTTACATGGAATACAACCAACACTCCTAGCCCAGTGGTTCAGGCTCCTGCTAGGACATGGTGGGGGTCGATCCGATTTACTCCCGGTTCGATTCCCGCCTAAGTGTAAATTCTATCATACATCATCTTTTGTGTATTTGAACAACTAAATTTTTTCTCACCTACGTCAAATAGGGTGTTGGCCAGCGAAATGATTAAGAACCCCAAGTAGCGAGCGCAGATTAGTCCTTCGTTCACAGCGTAAATTCTATCATACATCATCTTTTGTGTATATTAATGTGCGTAGAAATCAGTCTCCCTATCGCTACAATAGAGGAAAACTGAGATGTAGTTTGACTGGTTGGTATTTTTCATAATACATTGACTGGTTGGTAAATATCGCATTATGCTATATCAGAAGGACGTTGTTCGAACACTAAACTGGTCATAAAGCAGAGAATATATAAAAATAAAGCCTTTAGCCATTTGTGCATAAAACCGATCATTATGAGCATGTTTAATTTCTCTTTTTAGAAACGGTTTTTAGTTTTAAAAAATCTAGAACTAACAAACAGATTTTAAAAACTAATTCAAACAAGCCCTAAGTAATTAATCGGGTTTGACCAAGGTTCTTGAGGGTCTCATGTCTCTACTTCTGCGCACAATGCTGACGACAAAGTTTGATAGCTACACAAGGTATAGGAAATGAGAAAGAAAAGTGCATAAATCTAAAAACAAAAACTTAGAACTAATCCTAGAAGCACAGACATGAGCCATTTGTGAGATGAAGAAGCAGCATCGTTGCACAAATTAAAGCCATACCATGTGTCTTTGGGGATGGATGTGTTATAATAGAAAGTATGCATGTTGGGGATGAATGTGCTATAAAAGAAAGTATTCATGCGGTAATCGCCACCGACTTGCACACTTTCAGGTTTCCAACCATCTGATCCAGATCTATATAGATACAAATAACATATCTCATATGCATGTGGACCATTTATTTTAAATGTATCTGAAGAACAACTCTCAAATATGCCTGAAGATGGATCAATATTCAGTCTTGGTGCATATATCTGATATAGAGGGGTAAAAATGAATTTTCAATAATTCAAAACAAAGCTTCCTTAGTTAGCAAGATTAATAAACAATAAATAAAATGAGGGTTTTCTTGACAGATTCTATTTTGAGTCTGTTCTATTCTATGCAATTTACAATAAACATTAGGAAAATATGGTTTATACATTATACATTATACGTTTACAGTCAGTCATTACCAGTTGACCAAAAGTAAGCAAGATTCTACATTTAATGCTTATAATCCATAAAGGGTTTTATCAGATGGTGATTTCAACTTAATTTTTAGCTCAAGAGCTACCCAACAAAAACGAAGTCTGTTTTTAGACTGTTATCCTTTGTTTTTCCATATACAAGAAACAATTCATGCACTTTAAAAAGAAAGTGATATAGAAAAACTAAGCTTGTAAAAACATAACAAAACAAAATATCTAAAAATGGAAATTCAGGATTTGTTATGAGCCTCGCATTGAGCAGCTACGACAATTCAAAAGTAAGAAAGCTTTTTACAACAATAATGAAATTTCATGATTTCCTTGATTAAGTTTAATTTCATAATTTCTCAAAAACCAGTAATATTTTTAGAAAATTTTTTCACTCAAATAAAAAAATTCAATTTAACAATATTTTTGATCAAACTCTTGAACTGAAAAAGCAATATATATAAAGAAATATAAAAATAAAAATGAATTTAGGAAAGGACAAAACCTGATTCCCATAGGCATCTGCAAAAGCAATACTAATTCGATCCCTCGTAAACCTAGGAGACGAACAACTAGTAGATATAACTACCCAGTAAAGCCAACTGTCAACGTTCTTCATCTATTTAAAAAACAAAGAAAAAAATTAATAAAAGGGTTTCTACTTTAAAATTTCAGTTCTGAGAAGCATTGTTAGTTAACAGTGCCTACTAGCTACCTGAATATAGCTGATATTGAAGGACTCATTAGCGTGAGGAAGTAGAGAAGTTGATTGAGATTCTGAAACTGAAACTGAGGCCAACAACAACACCAGAAGAAAAACCTCTTTCAACATTTTTTGTCCTCTAAAAGCTGAAACTTCAGAGAGAGTATTGATGAAAGGAAGAACGGGGTGCTATCTGAACGTGAACGGGGTTCAATGCCTTCGGTCAAATTTCAACCTTTTCTTTTTTTTTTTGATAGCACGGCAGTTTAAGTACGTGATACAAAGGCAGAAAAAGGGTACTCCAAAATTTTAGTCACACACAAAAACCTAAAAACCTTTTCATATTTTGATTTTTTTTTGAAGTATTTTCTTGTTTTGATTTATTCCTTTCCGTTTTATTCACTGCTCTTATCTTCTTTTTTTTAAAAAAAACAAATTAAGATTTGCTTCTTTTTGTTTTTTGTTTCCTATCTTTTCTAAAACAAATCAATTTCCGTTCCTATTCTATTTTTCTGAAAAAAGCAGTTTTTGTTTATTTTATTTTTGCCTAAATTATAGTTTTAGTTCCCCTATTTTCAAAACTTCATACATTTAGTCTCCTTATTTTAAAACTCAGACATTTAGTCCCATTATTTTTAAAAATTCAAGAAATTTAGTCTAAAATGGGGTTTTTCATTTTTTTAGGTAATGTGTCAAAAAAAAGGTGATGTGACCTCATTAAATGACGTGGCGTCTGACTTAGGCACCACATGCGACTACCACGTCAATTAATTAGCCACATGAACATGCCCTGTAATCAACTTTTTCAAAAATATATTAAAATTAAAATTTAAAATTGAATTACAATCAGAAATGAAGTCTAATCGAATTCACACCAAAAATTGACTACAAAATTGGCAGAAATTACAAACAGAGTAGCCTAATGCATAAATTCACACAAGAAACTACAAACTGGAATTGAATTCACACCATGTTCTTCTTTCCTGAGCATCAATCTAGAAAACATAAATAAAACAAATCCCAAATCATTTCTTAAAAAACAGAAACCCAAATCCCAGATCCCAAATCCTTTTCACAAACCCAAATCAAGGAAACTCCTGCAATGAAACACTTGCAACGATTATCTCAAAAAAATACTCGTGCAACGAAACTCCTTCAACGAAAGACAGAGAGAGAACATCCTCAAGATCTGGATCTTCGCGACCACCCTCTCCGAAGAGAGCGACTTCGCAAGCCACATTAACAATGTCGTTTTGTTGTTGCTGTTGTTCCGATTTGCGAGACCTCTCGACGAGTTCACAGAAGACAGGGTGGCCATTATTTTTCAATAAAAAAGAAGGAACAAGAATAAGAACAATAATACCCTTTTGGGAAACAGAAGGACAAATCTTGGGTGGGTTTTGAAGTTTAAAAGAAAGAAAGAGTTGATTTTTATTTCTGGGAGAAATGGGAAAACAGAAGGAAATTGGATGGATGGCAAAGAAGGATTGAATTAATTCTGGTGTGAGAGAGAGAAAGAGTTTTCTTGTTCTTGAATGGGAGGAAGAATATAAATGGGTTGAAGATTATGGAGTCCGTAGATGAAGAGATGAAGGTCTGGCTTCAAGTTCTTTCTAATATTTTGATTTTAGTTTTGTAATTTATTTTTTGTTTTAATATTTTATTAATTAGATAATGATGTGGCATGCTTGGCTGATTAATTGACATGGCAGCCACGTGTGGTGCCTTTGTCAGGCGCCACGTCATTTAATGAGGTCCACATCACCTAAAAAAAGAAAAACCCCATTTTGGACTAAATTTCTTGAGTTTTTAAAAATAGGGGGACTAAATGTCTGAGTTTTAAAATAAGGGGACCAAATATCTGAATTTTTGAAAATAAGGAGACTAAAACTATAATTTAACCTTTATTTTAAAAACAAATCAGTTTTCGTTCCTATTTTTTTAAACAAATCAAACTGTATTTATTTGTTAAAAAAAAAACAAATATCATTTCCTTTTATTTTTGACCAAAATCATCTCCTCCTATTATTTACCCTAGATTTTACCTTTTTTTACTAATTTACCAATAAATACATTTTTTATTATTAAGTAAAGGTTTACTACTAGAGTTTAATTTAGGCTTAAATGCACTTTTAGTCTCCCTATTTTACTAAATGTGCAATTTTGATCCCCCTATTTTTTATTTGGCAATTTTGGTCCCTCTATTTTAGTAAATACTCAATTTTGATCCCCTTGTTTAATTTTGTGTAATTTTGATCTCCCTATTTTACTAAATGCGCAGTTTTGATCCCCTATTATAGAAAATGGTTTAATTAATTAAAATAAGTAAAATATTTTTATATTTTAATATGTAATTTAAAATAAACAAAGTATTTTTAGATTTTTTATTTTAAATTGTTAAATATTTATTTAAAAAATAGAAAAGGACTTAATTATATAAAATAAATAAGCTACTTTTATATTTTATATTTAAAAATGTAAATTAAAATAATAAAATAGGGTGATTAAGTAACTTATTTTATTAAATATTTATTTTAAATAGTTAACTTATTTTTATGTTTTAAAATATAAAATATAAAAACTATTAAAAATAATTATATTATTTTATATTTCTTAACGTATAAAATATAAAAGTAGTTTATTTATTTTAAATAATATATTAAAATATAAAATATAAAAAAAATATCTATTTTAAATAATTAAAACATTTTTTCTAGTAGGGGGATCAAAATTGCGTATTTAGTAAAATATAGAGACCAAAATTACACAAAAGTAAATAGGGGGATCAAAATTGCGCATTTAATTTAATAGGGGGACCAAAATAGCCCAAAAAATAATAGGGGGACTAAAATTGCACATTTAGTAAAATAGGGGGACCAAAAGTGCATTTAAGCTTTAAATTTAAATATACATATGGTGTATAGACTTTTACAACCACTACAAAAAAACAGGTCATTTGCGAGGGACGTTAGCGAGGGAACGTTGGTCCCTCGCAAAGACAAGCATTAGTTACGGATTTTGCGAGGAAATTGGTCTCCTCGTTTTTTCTGAACATTAGCAACAAAATGGTCAAGGTTAGCGACGGAATTTCCCTCGCAAAACGTTGGGCGCCAATTTGAATCTGCGTGGCACGGAAAACGAGGAGATTAGCGACGGAATGGGCAGTCCCTCGCTAAATTTTTGACCGTTGCAGAGCCTAGGGGAGCGTGAGGATTAGCGACGGAATTGCTTCCCTCGCAAAATCCGTCGCTAATCGCCAATAAACTCACTCAGAATCACTTCTTTCTCTCACTCTCTTTCATTCTTTCACTCTTCTCTCTCACCTCACCACACACCCATCCCCGACCCTACCCATTTTTTTCTCATTTCCATCACCACCACACAAACAGCACCACCCACCACCCACGAAATCCTTTCTTCTTCCTCTGTCTTCTTTCGTTCTTTCACTCTTCTCTCTCACCTCACCACACACCCACCCACGAACCATACCCATTTTTTTCTCATTTCCACCACCACCACCACCCACAAAATCCTTTCTTCTTCCCCTCTCTCTCTTATATACAAATTTGTATCTTCTTTCTCTCTCTTAGGAATTAGCTCCTCTTCTACCCTCTTCTTCTCTCCAACAACCACCACCATCACCACCACCGAAGCTCCACACAACCACCACCACGAACTCCACAGAACCACCACTGGAGCTTTCTTGTTGTAGGTATTGATTTTTAACTTTTATGATATTGTTTTGATTTCAATTCTTTATTGAATTTGTTTTAATTTATTGATTTTTTGGTTGAAATTGAAATGGTTAGCATTGAATTATTGGTGTTTGAAGGCTCATAACCGCACCGAAGTGCGCACCGTCACCGAACCACCACACCGAATGTCAATCTCGCTCATAACGGTTAGTTTTTAAAATTGGTTAGGATTGAATTGGTTAGGATTGAAATTGGTTAGGATTGAAATTGTTTAGGATTGAATTATTTGTTGTTAATTGTGTCAAATAGTTGAAATTGAAAAGTGTATTACTTTAGAGTTGTTAATTGAAAGTTGTTTAATTGTTGTTTTGATGAACCCTAGGTTAGATGACTGTGTTGTTGATGGAAAAGGGTGAGGTGTTGTCCCTCACCCCCATAATTTGCTCGAAATCATCTCCATTGAGATAATTGCGAGACGATACTAACAACGGTAAGGTTGGGAGTTATATGAAATAACTTCCTTCACTACTAGGATGGAAAAGGGTTTTGTGCTGTCATTGACCCCCATACTCGGCTCGGAATCATCTCCACTGAGATCATATCGATGCCACTAACTTGATAGGTTATTGGGAATGTTATGGGAATCTAACATATTTTCTTAAATATGTGTCGATGAATTGGTATGAATTTAATCGTGATTGGGTGTATGATCGGTTATTTCTTAGAAGAGCGGGTTTGAAGCAAACTTTTGTAACTGGGGTTGAACAGTTTCTTGTGAGCGTGGCGACATGAATTGGCTAGACGGGAAAAGGTGGTTAGATGTCCATGCTTAAAATGCGACGGAATACCTAATAAGGCCGATGATGAAATTAGGGAGCACTTGTATCGTTGGGGTTTTAAGCCTAATTATTGGATTTGGGTGGAACATGGAGAAAAAGGAAGTCCAAATTTTGACGCAGGGGCTTCAAGCAGTTCTGGTAAATATACAACTTGATTTGTATTATATAAAGTTGCTTTGTTAAAATGGAGCGCTAATTATGCTATGTTCTATGGTTATGCAAAACAGAAGCAAATTAATGAGATCATGTCTCAGCTGGCTCAAGGGAGCTGGGACCCTGCCTCACTTGGTGAACTTCCTCCTGAGATGAGAGATCTGGCAAACATCAATTGGGAGAAATTAGTTGGTTGGTACAAGGGTCGTCGGTATGGTATTAGGCCAATGGCTCCTATTATGGGTTCTAAGGGCTCGTCTGGGGCCGGGAGCAGTAGAGGACGCAGTCGACCAGCTGCTACTAAGTCAGATGCGGAGACAGAGCAGCTTAGGCAGGAGCTGCAATCTACTCAACAGCAACTGAAGGATACTCAAGAGAATGTTAGGGGCTGGAGGGCAGACCATGCGAAGGTGCTAAGGAGACAGGAGCTGATGTATAACTATTTTAAGAGCAAGA
Organism: Astragalus glycyphyllos; assembly: GCA_963573325.1. Lineage (NCBI taxonomy): Eukaryota > Viridiplantae > Streptophyta > Magnoliopsida > Fabales > Fabaceae > Astragalus > Astragalus glycyphyllos. The sequence goes on from OY754309.1 coordinate 68,416,140, forward strand.
ATATATTTCCAGATGAGGAGGGAGATCAAGAGCAAGCTCAGCAGTCAGAGAAGTCTGAGGAGTCTGACGGCAGCTTTTAGGATAGTTTGACATTTCAGTAATTTTTTATTCGGATATTATGTTATTTTTGATTCGGATATTATGTTGTTTTAATTGGTTTTTATGTTGATTTGGATTTATATTATGTTGATTTGGATGGAATTAAAACTGTTTTAGCTATTTCAATAAGGTATAAAAGCAGGTCTATCAATAAAAAAATAGGTTTAGCAGAAAAAATTAATTTTTTTTTGGGGATTAGCAAGGGAATAGTGGACGCGTGGCTGTCAGAACTTGGCCACGTGTTTCTGATTATTAGCGAGGGAATTTCTCTCGCTAATTAGCGAGGGATTTAAATTTCCTCGCTAATTGGATTAGCGAGGAGGGATTTAGCGAGGGAACCTGTCCCTCGCTAATTCCCTCGCAAATGACCATTAGCGAGGGATTTTGGTCAGTTTGCGAGGGAATTTTCCCACGCTAATCCTTGTTTTTTTTGTAGTGAACTACCATCGATCACAATTTGTGGAATTGTCGGTTACCAATAGACTAATTGGTGGTTAGTTGGTTACCAATTGACCAACTTCTTTTTAATGACATGTCAACCTTTAATTGATAGATAGTGTAAACTGTAAAACATGTATACACCTATGGTGTGTGTGTGTGTATATATATATAAATCAAATCCTTATTACTATACTATTGTTTTTGAGGAGTTTTTAGGGTCGTTCGTTCTGCTTTCCGAGATTGACTACTTAGCTATTACTAATTTTTTCATTTTTCGCTCCAAACAATCTAGATGGATTAACGGTGCTGACGTGACCATGACAGAGCCTACACGTCTTTTGTTTCGTAACAATTTGGTCATTTAATTAAAACTATTGTCATGTAATAATTTGTTCCTTCAAATAAATAAATAAAAACAAAAGCATCATCTTCCTCACACCCCCTTCACTCTCCCTCACTGCATTCAACCTCAAAACCCAGAACCAAAAATCTTCAACCAAAGCCAGAATTTTCCAAAACTCAAAATTAGGCAAGGCAATGGGGAGGGTCGAGTGCGGATTTTAATTTGCATTCCCCGTCCCCGCCCCTATCTCTATTGGGCTCGAGTTTTGCACCCCCATCCCAAACGGGGACGGGTTCCTTGCGGGTACAGGTTCCCCATGTGTACCCGTTTCTGCCACAAATTTATCAGAAAAAAAAATGATTATTAATAAAATAAAATTATAATACTTATACAATGATAAAATAAAGTTAAAAGTATTAAAATAGACTTTTCTATAAAAAATAGATCAAAATTAATAATAAACAAAATCTATGAAACAAAATGAATGAGTAAAATAATTAATGAATATTTTGTCAAGTGAGTTCGGGGCGGGTATCGATATCCCTGAACTCTACCCCGTCCCCTGTCAAAGTGAGTTTTCCCAATCAAACTCGGAGGCGGGTACAGGTGGGTACTCGTGGGTTAAGATTTCATTGCAATTCCTACTCAAAATCTTCATTTTTAACACCAACCCCTTGGGCATATAGACTGTGCTTATATAAGTAAATTACACTAGGGTCCTTTAAGTTTTTTTTTTTAACTAGTTGATCATTTATGTTTTTTCATACCAACTAAGACATTTAAGTTAGCTGACATGTGCACTGTTACTCCTTTTTCATTTTCTGTTCCAAACAATTCTAGATGATATTAACTACGCTGACGTGACCATGACAGAGCCTACTTGTCTTTTCTTTTGTAACGATTTGGTCCTTTAAAACTATTGTCTTGTAACAATTTAGTCCTTCAAAGAAAAAATAAAAAATAAAAAAACGAAACATCATCTTCCTCGCGACCTCACCCCTTCACTCCCTCTCACTGCATTCAACCTCAAAACCCAGAACCAAGAATCTTCAACACCCAAAACCCGAAATCTTCCAAAACCCAGAAGCTTGCTTGTATTCAAGTTTGCCTCAAGTGTTTAAGATTAATTAATTAATTAATGGGATAATTACACCATAGGTCCTTTAAGTTATTTAATTGTAATAAGTTGGTCCTTTAAGTTTTTTTCGTACCACTTAAGTCCTTTAAGCTATTTAATTGTAACAAGTTGATCTTTTATGTTTTTTTCATACCACTTAGGTCTTTTAAGTTATTCAATTGTAACAAGTTGGTCATTTAAGTTATTTAATTGTAACTTTTAAATGCCAAATAACTTACATTTTTCAGGCCTAAATTGTTACAATTAAATAACTTAGAGGTCCTAAGTGGTAAAAAAAACTTAAATGACCAACTTGTTACAATAAAATAACTTAAAGGACCTCTGGTATAATTTAACCTTAATTAATTGTGTAGGGAAGGAAATCAAAACGGGAAAACAGAGGAGAGGAAGGGGAAGGTGAATGGGTGGGACAGAGAAGCCCAGAAGTCGATTGTCGCTTCCTCCATGTTTCCTGGTTTTAGGTTCTGAACAAGTCTCATTCAATTCTCTATTGTGGTTGCTTGTTTCTGAATATCTTCTTTGTAGGATAATATGATCATATATAGATGGTAGGTTTTATATCCATTGGGTAGTGTCCATCTCCTTGCTGTCAATGACACAACTTTCCGATGAGTGGGAACTGCAAGTGCTTAAACATTGGTTTCCTACTTAACTGTGATCTACTTAGGTATTGATTCAACACCAAATTAGTAATTGTAGGTTAATTTGTTTCAATGCGTCTGGCAGATAGAGATTGAGCTAAGGTTCTTCAAAACTATTGAATCATGTTATGAAAGAGGATAGGTAGTTGAGACTCAAAGGAAGGTCTATCATTCATATATGGGATACATGGATATGGTATATGAGTTTGGTTTAGTGTTTTTGTTTTTAGAAATTTTGGAATAGCTGATTTCGGCCATGAAAATGCGGTTCCATTTCTTAGCACTTTGATAGAAACAAATTCAACTTCACTAAAATTAGGCAAGAAGAGCTTCAATTTTTCAATTTGTAGCCAGTGATTTGAATAGATGAAGTGGCCCTGTTATTTTACCTTTTTCTTCAACTCATGTCTTCACTCACTGGGTATATTTATAAGTTTGCTTTTATTTCAATGCTTACATTATAAACATGGCTTTGTTATAACTTAAACAAGCTAATAAGATTAACTAAATATTACCTTAGGGGAGGGGAAGTAAGATTAACTAAATAAGCATAGCTTACCAAGAAAAGTACAAGTCTGAAGTCCCTTTCTATACAGTATACTAGTACACCTATTTATTTGTTTTTGGTAATGAACAACCCCATTTGCATAATTCCTTGAGCAAAACATCACTAAACATGTGAATGATATACAACAAATACCAATATCCATAGATGTATAATCCATCGTGTAAAAAGAATAACAGTACCAATATGGTACACCCTATATAAATAGAACCAATTAAGCAATAAACAAGAAAGAAAAGAAAAAAACTCTAACCTACCCCCAAATTTATTTGAAACAAGCATGTTTTATTTATTTATTTATACTTTTCTAAATCTAACACCGTGCAATGCAAATACACACACTTTTACCTCAATTTCATTTCCACTTATGAAACCCGGGTTGTTCTTGATCCTTAAACCTTGTTAGCACCCCTTCCATGGCAACATCAAAAGCATCCTTCATTCCTTCTATCCCTTTGTTATCTTTTGCATAAACCAACCTTGGAATATACTCAATCACTTTCTCCCTCATTTTCCTCACATCTTCTTTGCTGTAACTCTCAAGCACGGCTTTCACGGAGGTCCCATTTTTCACTGCATTACGGTCTATGTAAACCGAGTAACTCCCCGGTTCATCTGGCAAGAACAACTGGTACTGTAAATACGCGGTTCGCCGCCAGAAAAAAACCGGGATGGAACCAGCTACCATGCAATCGAAAATTGACCGGCGCGTGAAGCTATCTCCTCTCGGCTGTAAGCAAAACTCCGAGTCGAGAAACGTTTCAGTGATCGCCGCCGTTCCGTTCGAGCATTTTGACCCAGCACAGTCAACGGCGCGGCATGACCCGCCCGATTTATGACATTGACTCAGCAGAATCGCCCTGAAATCGTTGCGGAAGGAGCGGCGAGGCGCACCGGCAAAACAGAAGAGTGATTTGCGGCGGCGCTCGCGGACAAAACTCTGCCAACGAGTGACGTCAGAAATTGAATTGGGGTGGAATCCAGTGGGGTAAGGAACACCGATATCAAAATAGTCCCAAGGATTACGTTCAATAAGTAAGCGCGTGATGTTTCTTATCCCTGGCTTGTAGATGCAGCTAGAACCCCAATCCTTGGCTTTCGAGCGGCGAAAATCCCATGTGATGCGTCCCATCGTAATGAAGTGATCCCAGCCGTTGGATCTTTCGTAAGTTGATTGATCTTGAAGCCACTTCAGCATCATCTCGCAGTGGCGATCGCGATCCTCTGAAGTGGAGGCTGTCCACAGGTATTTCCCCACCGCGAGTCCAGCGTAGAATGGGATATAGAACGCTGCAGCGGATTCTGGTTCCATTGTCCTGCACTTGTGATTTAGAATGCGGTTATGGAATACGATTTCAGAGACGAATTGGTCCGTCCAGTACCACGTCGGAAGGAGATCGTCTGGTACTATTCCGGCGAGACCGATTGCACTCTGCCCGAAGCCGTCGTTGGCAAGGGCATCGCAGCGGGAACTCCATGGATTGAGATTATCGCAATTGTCTAGGATTTCTTGGTTGAAGGTTTTTGGAAGTTCGTAGACAAAAACCCTGCCGGAAGCACATTGGTCATCATCGTCGTCGATGGAAGTAGGGCTCTCCTGAACAGTGCCGTTTTGAGCGGTTGCAGTTTTAACAACGACGGTTTGGATGGCGGCGAGGGGAGTGGGATGGTGGCGAGTGGGGATGGAGATTGAAGTGGGGAAGCTACGGAGGTTGCAAAGGAGGAGGATCTGGATGAAGAGGACGGTGAAGATAATCCATGCCCGAGGGTTTTGCGGGGAGAAAAATGATAGAATTATGGCTGTGAGGGAGGTTTTGGTTTTAGCGTCGGAGAATCTGAACGGATGAGATTCCGGCGAGGAGTGAAGTGATTTAGAAAGCATGAGAAAGAAGAGGGGAAAGAGTTCAAGGAATTTCCGGCGCAATTGAACCGGAAATTATGTTGGGGGATTTTTTGGCGGATGAAAGTGGGTCGTTGTGGAAAGTGGCGGCGTTTAACTTTTGGGTCGTGTGACTGAAGGTGGCGTAAGTGTGGATATAGAGAAAGAGAGAGAGAGAATATTGAAGAACTGGCACGTGTCTGATGCCTCTACCGGCTGCGAGGGTAACCGACAGGGAGATTCAGTACTTACAGGACGCGTGGCGAGGACTCTTGCGACTGTTATGCGTTCATAGTCGATATCGACTCTGGTTAGTATTTTTTTGGTAGGAGTAGTATATTTTATTTTTGATAAGATTCAATTTTTGACAAGATAAGATTCAATTTTAATAGTACCCTTTTGTAGTATTTTTTTTTATGTTTCTTTCTTATTGGCATGACATGAATAATTATTTTTTATTAATTGGCATTTAATTTTAATGATAGCACTCCTTATTTGATCATATCTATCAATTTAAAATTTATACTTTGTTTTAAGTTATATTTACTTTTTATAATATAGAGAATAGGAGTAATAATTTCTTATAATAAAAAGATTACATTTAGCTCACCTCAATTACAATACTTTGTGATGCTCCACTTTTTATCAGGTTTTTTTTATTAATTTTTTTTATCATTTTAATAATATATCTCGAATTAAAATACTTGAAAATTATCATTTTATTAAGAAACGTCAACTTGGGATAATTGATAACCAATAATTAGTTATGTAAAATATTAATGTCTGCTTTGAATATATTCTCTAAAATTAAATTAAATTATGCATTGAAAAATTAATTATTTAAGCTATTAATATTTTACTTAATATGTTTCTGATAATTACATTTTCTTATTATTTTAAGTAGAATTAAATTTAATGACTTTAAACTAACTGTGTAAAAATTACACAAGTAATATAGATACTTTCGAAAATATTTTAAGAAATAATATCATAGACTAATATTATTTTATAAAATGAATAACATTATTACAAAAAATGACTGGACATCAGTATGAATTTTTTTATGATTAGTGCAAACTTATTAAAATATTTAAGTTTTTTGTATTTTTTTAAATTTGATAGAGAACGAAGAAATTAAAGATTGAACAATTGGGTTGGGATTTGGGATAGTGATTTAGCATCGGGAAGAAAACTTTCCTTTCATGTGATCATGTTTTTTTAGGAGATTACACGTGATCATGTTTGTATTCCAAATAAAACTCAATTTATTAAAGTACTCTCCTACTAATTTTGATATAATAAATTCATTAGTTGAGCGACAAATAATGGCATGAAAGTCGGCTACTACTCTCCCCCTTGTTTTTTATCCTACTAATTTTGATATAATAAATTCATTAGTTTAAGTTATTTTATCAATTGCTTCAAAAAAAAAAGTTATTTTATCAAGTATATTTAAGGTAACCGTTAAACAATATATAAATTTATGAATGTATCTGATGTAAAAAATCCAAAATTCTAATCTTAATGAACGGGAAAAAAAAGTAAAAAGAGTCCAATTATACAATAATAATTATCTGATATTTTTATTTCACATTAGTACCAATTTATCATTTGTTATTTACTTTTAACACTTATCATTTTTTTATAAATTTTTTCTCTCAAATCATTTATTAAATTTTTTTCAAGGTTTTTTCATTCTCTTTTTCTGTTGCATTTTTCTCTCTTTTATTTCAATTGTTCAAAGTCCAACTAAACTACATTAACTAAACTCACCGAAACAAAAACCTAGATGCAGTTCTTCTGTAAGCGCCGTATTTATGATTCTGTATCAATATTTTGCTTAAATAAAAAAAATCTGTATCGTTGGTCCAAAAAAAAAATCTGTATCGTATTTGTACCGTCTCTAGAGTCTAGATCGGGAACAAAGTGCTTGAAGTCTTAGAAGTTGGCGTCAAATGTCTCGTGCCACGTAACTGTTTTATATGGCCCACATGGTCAAATACTATGGTATTGACAACTGAGTGCGTGTTTAATTAGCGGTGGATTCTTGTTCTTGATAAAAAAATATTAGCGGTGAGTTTGTTTATATTTATATAAAAAAATATTGGAATTGTCACCTTGTGATTTTATTTTATTTTTGTTTTGTCTTGTTTTCTCACTGTTTCTTTTCAATCCTTTTTAACTCTATTTCGATCCGACCATATTAAAGAATTGTATAGATTAGTGTCCTTTAACGTTGCTAATAACAGTTGTAAGTTGTTTGTCAAAAAAGAATGATAACAGTTGTAAGTTAATGTTGTGAGCGTGGTGCCCACTGGCCCATTAAGCTGTATTGATAGGTGCAGCGGGTGAATGAAATTGCCACAAAATATTGCTTGGGGCCACGGAAAACGGACAACGTCGGTGCTCTATGTCTATGTCCCATGTGAAGGCGCTAACGGAAAATGTCTTGGAATAATTATAGATTTAATTAGCAAGAGACCCGTGCTAAACGTGACTACTTCATTATCAAATATCAATACTACACTTGTTAAACATGAATATGCTAAAGTTGAATAAGTTTTTCATATTTGTGTGATTAATTTTTTCTAGAATCCAAGATTTGATGGATCAAATTTTGTTCGTTGGTGTTGATGTTGTATAACTATTCCTTCCATTCCATCTTTTTGTTTCAATTCCTTTCACTCCATTTTCTCAATAAACAAAGTAATACAATAATCATCAGTTAACACTTTGTCAAAAAAATCTGTCTAACAAAAAAAAACTACTATCAAATATTCTAATTCAAAGCACAGGTTTGATTTTTCTTTTATAGGTTGGAAAAAATCAATTTCCACTTAATGTTTTCTTTTGGACCAGAATTCCCACTTAATGTTATTTTATGCATATAGAATATAGTGGCAGCCATCCAAGATCCTAGTTTAACTTTTTTTTTTTAATCACGCATTGTTACAAATGATTTATTTTTAATATGGTTTATTTTTTGGATAAGATACCGGCCCTTGGTTAAAAATGATAGACGATACCTAACCTAATGATTAGTTATTGTTCTGTACCGTACTTCTGACTTTGGAGGTCGGTTCGAGGTAGTTGGTAGATGTGGTCCTTGATGACGAACGCTCCGGTCGAGGTTGAGGTGTTGGTCCTGCAATGACACTCCGACGATCAAGTCAGTGAGGTAGTCAAACAGAGTATTTTTATGAGTTGAATAGCCTACCTTTAATGAGCATTGAATGTGGTATTTATAGGTTTTGAATGGTGTTGACCTAATGATTAGGAACCGTTGGATGTGTTGGCTGCATCTGAAGCGTTGAATGATGGGCTCACCTAAGAGGATGGGCCAGTGATAAAATGGGCCTCTGGGGACTGCAAATAGTAACAGATCAATTAACATAACAGTTATATTTGTCACAATTCTAGAATATTGTTTGTTCTGCCGTTTAGTGATGAAACAAAAGCAATACTTTGGAAAGCAGTCTAAGAAAAAAGCTACTATATTTGTTATTGGCCATAATATTGCAAAGCATTTCATGTTTCTTTAACTTAAAGAAACTTGATCCAACTTTTCCACACAAAAAACGATTGACTAAATTCAACCTAACCTTTTTACACTGTTAAAAATATTAAATAAAAACTCCAAGTCCATCTTCCTGGGTTTGATAGGTGGGTAGCTTAGGGGTTTAAGCAAATTATTAATTACTTTTAGAGCAGACAAAACATGCTTTATTTACTTTTCTTAGCTTTTGCATTTTTATTTTTTTGGAATTGTTTGCATTTTGAATTTGGAATCCAGTGCGTAGCATCATTGAGTTTTATTCTTGGCTGATGGCGCAGGTTATGAGTTGGAAGGACACGATAAAAAAAAACATTCAAAACTCGCGCTGAATTGATTCAAAGAAAACTTTCTAACTAAATAAAATTTGCGGTTTATTTCTTTTACTTTTATGTCTAAAACGAGCTCTCACTTAATGAAAATTTATTTTTTATCAAACAAATAACATAGTAAATGGTTTTCATTGTTGTTCCAACAAAAATAAGTTTTTTGTCGGAAAAGTTTAAGTTTGAAAATAAAAATAAAGAGTTTTTTATTGAAAAAAATAGCAATTAAGTATTCTATATTAGAGGACTAAGGTAGGGTTTAATTTTGAGGTTGTAGAAGACTAAAATAACCTATTTTTAAAAGCAAAAACTAATGTGGTCCTTTCTGTTTTTGAAACAAACAAAGATTGTTCCAAACTATTTACACATTTTTATAAATAATGCGCTGATAGTACTTAATACAATTAATTCAAAATTTAATAACTTGTTTAATTAATATTTTTTGATAGAAATAGGTGAAGAGACTAGTGTATATTTCTTTCTTTCTTTTTTGGGTACAATATTTGTAGTATATTTCTTTGGTCATAGACTATTTTAGTACTTATTTTTTAAATGAATCAACTGAATTCCACGTTTTTTAAGACCAATTTAGCCAAATACTACTATCAACTAACTATTTCAAAAATAACTGTAAATTGTTGTTGTGGCAAAAAGACGTAGTTTATACTTTTCTAGTTTGAATCTTCATAAGTACTTATGGCCTATGGGACAAACATAATTCTCACTCTTTCATAATTTATCTCACAAGTACTCGGTGGCGGATGTAGTGTGTTAGTAGTGGGGTCAATTGACCCCACCAAAAAGAAATATTTACTTTTAATCCTAATAAAAAGTTTTTGTCCCCAATAAAAAATTGGGTTTGACCCCACAAATATCCAATTGCCAAAATACAATACATGAGGCCCAAATCTTTACGGGGTTACTTACCAGTTACCCTAAATCCCAAATCAAAATTTGTTTTCTCTCTCTCACACGTCCGTTCTTTCTCCGTCTTCTCTTTGCAATTCGTCTTCTCGTTCCTTTCTTCTCTACGATCAATTCAAAAGGTTTTTTTTCCAAATCCATATTCTATTATTATTTTAGTATTATAGCAATAGAATAGCAATTGCTTATTTTATTCCCTTTTCTTTTCATTTCAGTTTGTCAGTGTTTTTTAGTGCAAGTTGTATTCCTCTCTCAATCTCTCGTTTAGTGTTTTTGCTTTATCTAATTTATTTGCTCTCATTTTAGTTTATTTGCTTTAACTAGTTTAGTGTTTTTTATACCATTATTTGTTATTTGTTATTCTATATCTGATGTGTAACCAGTTTATTTGCTCTCAATTTATTGTTATTTATTATTTGTTATTTGAAGTTAGCTTTGATTTTACCAGTGGCAACTGCAACAGTTGAAAGATCTTTCTCTGCAATGAGTTATATATGTGAAGAATGGACTGCGTAATCGTATCGGAGATGAATGGTTGAATGATTGTCTAGTTACATATATTGAGAGTGATATTTTTGATAGTATTGACAATGAAATTATCATACAGCATTTTCAGAATATGAAAGCACGTAGAGGACAATTGTAACTTGTGGAAAGACAATTGTAACTTGTGGAAGTAATTGAATATCTTTTTTGTGTTTTTTTGTCACATACATGATTATGTATTTTGTAAAACCTTATTTTATTTTTATTCTATGAAATATTATAGATAATTAATTTACTTACCCCACGAATGAAATTTTCTGGATCCGCCACCGAAGCAATTGTAAAGATTCCAATTCTCACTTTCCGGTGGCATGCAAGATGTATCAATGATTCAATTATGAATTATCGATACATGAAGAGAGATGACGTGTGTGCACCGGGTGGAAGGTCCGCTTGCCACAAAATACACCGAAATTTCCAACATAACACATGAATCATATCATTGCATCACATATTTCAAACACAATCGCCAAACAAAAAAAAAACATATTTCAAACATAGCACAAGAATCATATCATTGCATCACCATCACATATGTCAAGACTCAATAAATTTTGTTTTTTGACTCATGACTCAAATAATATTATACATACTGTTGTTCTGTGTTCCTTTTTACTTTCAATTATTCTTTTTTGTGTTAGTGAGGTTCAATTAAAACAGCACCAGTATGCAGACCAACGTCTATGAAATTGTTACCGGTATCCGGTATCCATGATGTGAAATTATTTTTTTTTATAAGCAAATGTTAGTTGGGGTGGATGAATGTTATTTTCCGGGGTTTGAACCCTGGATCTCCTTCTTGCAACTCCTTCATGTCCCTTAATTAGCTCGCCAACTGAACTACCTTCCTGGGACATGATGTGAAATTGTTAATTCAGCTTTCGTTCAACTCATTCTGGCAAAAAAAAAATTAACACTACTTTATTTACTTTATTAAGCATATTCAATAGGATTTAACGGAAAAGGAACGACCCAAGTGGTAATTGGGTTCGGATCTCACTCCAAACTTTCGAGTTTGAATCTTGGGTGTGACAAAAACTCTGTTAGGAAGGGAAAATATCTCACGGGCCAAAATCGGGAATTCACGACCACAGAGGCGGAGGAGGAATCGAACTTGAGTCGACCACAATATCGAGTCGACCACAGCGGTAAAGGCTCACATTATGCAACTAAAGGATCGCATATTTGATCCATGCAAACAAGAATAGGCTGAGCCGTAGGGGTGTTCAAAACCGAACCAAACCAATTGGAAAACCGCAAATTGAACCAAACTAAACCGAAAACCGTAAAAAACCGCTTCTAATCGATTTTGTTCAGTTCTTTTTTTCATTGCACCGCGCGGTTCGGTTCGCAGTTTTAATTTCAAAAACCAAACCAAACCGCAAGTAACACTAAGGCTTGTTGAATTACATCCTTCCTTACTAACTTACTAGCCCAAATGTAACTAAAACCCAACTCTCACTCACTTGCTAGCCCAAATCCAATTAATTCTTTGACTCACTTACAAACAATCCATATTGTTATGCTATATTTAAAAATTACAATAAAATATTTAATTCAAATTCTTTTAAACATTGTCTTAGCTATCTTAAAAGAATTAAAATAGAGTAATTTATATACTACATATATTTGAGTAAATTTTTTCTTAAAGATTTATGTTGGCCATTTTTTATGTTACTTAATTTTAACTTTGTTTTAAATTATGTTTTGTCTTGGAAAAAACTGAACCAATCCAAACCGCATTGGTTTGGTTTGGTTTTATTTTAGGAAGCCAACCGAACCAAACCAAACCGCATGTAATTTTACCTTGCTGTTCGGTTCACTTTTTGTCTCAAAACCGAACCAAACCGCACCGCGAACACCCCTAGGCTGAGGAGGAATCGAACTTGAGTCCTAATGCTTCTTTTTAAGCTTTTTACCGCAAAGGCAATTAGAAAACTTTGACATTCACTCAGAAACGGGATATATATGTTGATTTGGTACCCCTAAAGAATTCTCACAAGCTCCGCCACTTCATGTGCTAGACAGGTTTCTCGACGTAGATTAGTCATCGGCAAAGCTGGCTGCGCACCAATGACATAGTAAAAAAAGGGTTTTTCTAACACGTGCAATGTTGTAGTTTCTCTCTTTCAACCAAACAGTAGAATGTGTAATTAATAATAAAACCGATATTAAGCTGGCTAAGAAGACTTGCAAGTAGAGGTGTTCAAAACTGAACCAATCCAACACATAAAGCAAACTGAAAACCACAAAAAACCGATATTTATCGAATCTAATCGATTTCTTTTTGAGTCAACCGTGTGGTTCGGTTCGACCCCCAGTTTTTGTTTCACCAACCAAACCACAAGTAAGCTGTAAGCATATGACTTATGGTCTTCCTTGATTGGCACGCTATTTAGGATTCAACGTACAACAACTCTCACTCACTTACTAGTTCAAATCTAATGATGTTGTTTATTGTCTCACATTTCTCACTCTAGAATTAGAAAAAAATTCTTTTGCTTAAATAAAAAAGTAGCGATATTTAGATTTTTGATTAAATTAGTTAATTTTAACTATATTATAAATTATATTTTGTCTCGTCAAAAATTGAATCATCCAAACCAATTCAAACCACATTGGTTTGGTTTGGATATTTTTTAGGAAGTCAACCGAACCAAACCAAATCACATGTATTTTTACCTTGCGATTTGATTCATTTTTATGCTTAAAATCGAACCAAATCCGCACCGCGCGAAGACCCCTGCTTGCAAGGTTACCCATGTTAGAAAAAGCCTACAGATATGCCTGAATCTTGGGGGTTTTTTTAGTTCTTCAAGAATTACATCTCAAATATTCACATACAATGATGCATAAAAAAATTATTTATGTCATCCTACGAGGATGCTTGAATGTAGAATTTTTCAAGAATTCATTAAGAATATAAGTTATGTTATGTGAAATATAAAATATCAACATGTTATAAAATAAAAACTATGCGAAAGAACATGATAAGATGATAATGAGTTAGATTCACTTAAAAACTGTAGAAGAAAAAGTATCCTTGTGAAATAGCCTTCAAGACGATTAAATCTTCATTTTAATATAGTATTGTGCAGATAACATGCTATGAAACCAACCAAAATAGCGTACGATATATAAAACCATTTTAAGAGACTATAGATAAAGAAGAAATAAATAAAAGAAAAGAAGAAAACAACGAGTTTTTCCATTACAGACGAATCTATGCGATGCTAACCGGGGACAATTGCCCCCACACAGTAAAGATTTGTACACACAAATGCATACAATAATTATTTTTTGCCACCAAAAAAATAGATATTGCTCCCAACACACAATTTTTTTAAGATAAATGTAGAAATTCACAATTTTTAAGTAGTACTTTTTAAAACCTCAATCCAATAAAACCCTAAAATTGTTGTCTAGATGGGATTCAGGTAAATGGTATAAATAGGAAGCACCCTATTATTAATTTCTGAAAGTGATACAAATTGAAAATCGAGGTGGTCTCTCTGGCCACGCTAACAGTGGTCAATCTGGAGCTTTCTTGAAGGTGGAGTGGAAACTCTGAAGAATCTACCTTTTTCTTCTTTACCCTTTTATTTTACAGCATCGAATCCCAACCCGTTTAAATAAACATAAACTCGTCTTCTTTGTGTTCTTTCCATCCATTCCATTCCAATTACCCCTCAATTCAAAGTTGTGCACTGGATTGAATATTATCGGCTTGAGTTTTGAGAATGGAGAATGCAAGCGTTAAAGTTCGATGCCAGAGGATTGGTTGCGATGCTTTCTTCTCCCACGACGATAATCCCGACGGGTCATGTCGATATCACGATTCGGTACTATCTCTCACGCACATTCCAGTTTCCTTCTTTTTATCGCATATATTGTCTCTTCCCTAGTGTTTTCACAATGATTCAGTTCTATAAATGATCATTTTTGCCCTAACTTGTTTACTTATGCTGCCTGGACCTTTCTCGAGATCATTCTTCAAATAACTGTTCTATTTGAAGTTCTTTAACATTTTCTTTTATAATTCTTTATCTGAATGGATTAAATTAAAGATATTGGTTTTGTAAATTTGTTGAAGTTGTGCCTGTCATTCGAGGCTATTACATTATGATTATGAAACACAACAACTATCATTTTATTGTAACATAATTAGTTAGATTAGATGGTTAGTATAGTGACTAGTGAGTTAGTTAGATGATTAGCATACTGTTTAGTTAGAATAGATTCAATTTAAATAGAATCAGTACTGCAAATTGTAATTAAATGATCTGAGAATTCATCAATCAGAATTTCTTCTCCATTTTCTCAGTTCATCTTTTCTCTCTATTGCCCGAAGTTCATGGACCCCTAGGATTTCTACACAAGGATCCCAAACAACTACATTCAGTACTTTGTGGCCGTGGATACATGAGATCAAAAACCAATGTAACTTTTATGTGAGCTTAGGGCGATTTTGTTTGAGTAATGGCAATTGAATTATTAAAGGTGCTGGGAATCAATCTCATTGTGTTTCCACCCTCTGCACATCCGCTTGTAAGGAATTCACTCCCTTCACTGGCTTGCAATGATAGTTTTTTAGTGGTCTTTTAGCTCGTGAGCGCAAGTTCAAATCCAATATGAGGAATTTATCAATGATTCTGTGCGCAAGAAAGAAAAGTTGTCATTGCCGAACACCTGTTAGTTTCTGTCTGTCAATAACCAACCCTTTATTATTTGATTTCTTTTCTTCTATTTTTCACTATGCTCGCTTGTATTGCTTATGGATAAAAAAAATTGCTTATTCTCTTAAACTATGTTTCAAATGAGAGAAAATGAGAAAAGAGGAAACGGAAAAGAAAATCAAGTGGAAAACCTTTTCTGCTATTTGGACATGTTAAATATTTATGTCTTCTTTCCTCTTGTATTGTATTCAATTCAATGAAAGGAAGGCTTCAATCAAACAAGCACCAGATCATACTTTTCACTTATTTTTGCTGGCAACGAAACATAATGATAGGGTCTTTATGTTGTTTCGTAGTCTTTGACTGTTGTCTCCAGCTTCTGTAGCTAGCGCAGTAGTGCTTCATTAAACTTTACAAGTGCATAGAGGATCAGGCTTGTGTTGTATGAATTCATGAAAAGCACCTCTTGTAAAAAGCTCTTCTAGTTTTATTTTGAAAACAGTTGTCAGATTGTTATCCTGTTAAAGGCTTAGGCTAGAAGTTGTTACCATTTGAGGATTATGTTCAGTGGCCCTATTCTACATTATATTGATATTTTCTGGAGTTTATGTTTGAATTTGGACTTTTTGGAGAATTATTTTTGTGATGTTGTGTATACTATGCGAAACCCAGTATTTTCAGTTCATCCACATTGTCTAACTCTAGAATAATCTTTTAAGTGTTCATCTACTGTACTAGTATTTAAATGTTGTTTGTTCATCTACAGACTCTTGATTTAAATCTTGTTTGTATGCTGTGTTGTTTTATGAGTTTTAACATCATTCTTTTTACTAATATCATCACTAATGCATACTCATGAATTAACTAAGACTGTAAGTTCGTACCCATTGTTATATCATTTGTTGATTTATGACCCTTATGGGATCTTACTGATTCACTTTTCATCTGGCATGATTGGGACTCGGATCTAATGCTGGGGCATATTCATGGATCAGGGAGTAAGTTCATGCCTATTAATCTATTTTTTCACAATGTTTAATTTTGGACAATGATTATTTACCAATTTTTGCAACTTATTTTGATCCAACTTTATTTTCCAGCCTTTATTTCGTGATGGGATGAAAGAATGGAGTTGTTGCAAGAAAAGAAGTCATGATTTTAGCTTGTTTTTGGAAATTCCTGGGTGAGAGATTTTCTCTGTTCCTTCTCTATTTTCCTTCTTTAGAATACGAGGATTTGGTCTGTAGTCAACTGATCAATTTAGAAGGGTTCACTTTTTGTGGAGAATATAGATCGTAGAGTTGATTTCCTCTTGTGGAGAAAGTAAAAGGACCATAGAGATGGGTTGTTGGTGAAGTGTGGATGTTTTTCCCTAAATGACATTAGACTTTATTTGCTATTTCTGCATGGGTTGATTTCTACAAATTTACATCTGATTGGAAGCAAAATCACTTCTTAGTAACTTCCATGAACTATCCTATTCCGTGAACAGTGAACAGTATTAGAATCTCTAATCTTTGCAAGTTTTCATTTGTATGAGTCCATTCTCCATAAATGTTCTTTGAGGGAAAAATATGTTTCTTAATGTAATGGAAATTAGAAAAGGGCTCCACCTGGCATTAATTCTGTTGTAAATTTTCCTTGTAAGATAATGCTCAATGGTACAAAAAGTAACTCATTTTTTTGCAAAACATTGAGTTAAATAGGAAACTTTCTTTTTTTTCTCTTTCCCAACTTCTGTTTCCCCCCATCTCTTCGCACACATTTGTATAATGTGTCGTCAGGGTAACTTGATTTTCTCCCAAGGTTGATTTTGCTCGTGTCTAGATATCTCTTCCAGACCTTTATAGCATTAGATTTTACAAATTATGAGCATAAGCAGCAGTTCAGTTTTTCAATTTTGGTTTTTTGGTTTTTGATGCTTGTTACGAAACAGCTTATTTTGCCCTCTTGAATATCCTCCGAATAAAAAATTATAAATTGCATTATTTCTCTTGATAAATGAATACTACTACTATATCTTTAGTCCATTTTAATACAAACAAGTTTCTATAGACATTTTTTCGGTTTTTAGAATTCTGAAAAACATTAGTGTATAGTTCTGAATCCAAACTGTCTGTCTATTATGGAACATTAGAATATAGAGCAAAGATTTTAGGTAACTTTCAAAAACCAATAAAAGAGTATATTTCTGAAACCAAACATAGGCTAATTTAATCCTCTGAAGTCTAAAAATCAATAAAAAAATATATTTAGATGTCAGCGACATTAAAAGTTTCATTCTATTTTAAAATGCCCTGCATTTGTTGATCTATTTATTTATTTCTTCATAATGAAGATGTAAGATAGGAAAGCATACGACGGAGAAGCAAGCAATTGCACTGGCCAAGAAAAAAACAGTGCCCTCTCCAACTCCAGCTTCCCCAACCAATGCATCAAAAAACGACTCTTGTTCTAGGTGTCGGCAAGGTTTCTTTTGCTCAGATCATGGTAGTCATCTGCCTGCTTTTGACACGATCTTAAATCTTTTTGTTTATTATTTTTTAGTAATCCCTATTCATCATGCTTCTCAAGTTAATTTTTCTTACACCAACCCTTTCTTCTATTTTTTAGGTTCACAAGGCAAACCTGTAAATATTGTTGGAAACAAATCCATAAACCTTGCTGGAAATGCCTCTGCTGAAAATAATTCAAATGTTCAGGCTATAAAACCTCCTAAGAAGATAGTTGGTATAAATGAGCCCCAAATATGCAAAAATAAAGGTTGCGGTGAAACTTTCAAGGAAAAAGATAATCATGACACTGCTTGCAGCTACCACCCTGGCCCTGCTGTTTTTCATGACCGAAGGAGAGGGGTCAGTATTGAAGATTCTTAGTACATGTTTTATTTTTGATAGAATAATACTTGTAATTGTGATATGTCTCCAAGTTTTGAAACTAAAAATATTTTTCATTTGTCACATTATTTTGCAGTGGAAGTGTTGTGATGTTCATGTAACAGAATTTGATGAGTTTATGAGTATTCCTCCATGCACGAAGGGATGGCATAATGCTGATTCAGAGTCCTAACTCCTGATCAATGAAGTCACCAAAAAAGAGGTTCTCTTCTTGCATTTGTTGTATCTTTTAATTGAAATGGAAAAAATGTTGTTGATTGATACAGAATTGCTGTCATTAATTAGAACAATTGGTCAACGTCTATCTTAACTTGTTAAGTTCATGAGAAGTCACTCCACGAGTCCACGAGATTGCTGTGGTAGTGTAGCATGAGTTTTTTTGTCACGTATTACTTGAATATCAGAAACTGCTTTTGCATGACCACTTTGGACAAATTTAATCTTGAAACACGTTGTATCATCAGAACAGTGTTTGTTTGTTTTTGCTTGAAATACATTATTTGGCTATAGATGATATTGTCGTCGTTGTTAATTGTGTACTACAATGTTCAACCTATGCATTTTCACTGCAAAATGTTGAGCTGTTGTAGTCTTGTAGAGCATGTGTAACTGTAATGTTTGGATCACGTTTGGGTAAATTGTTCAAACATGGTACTGACATATAATATAATCTAGGATACCACTTTTGGTCTTTTATCTTTGCTCAAAGTTTCACTTTGGTCCTTTATCTTTTTTTGGGTCCGTTTTAGTCCTTTATCTTTCATTTTCGTTTCATTTTGGTCCTTGCCGTCAGTTTAAGCTAACAGACGCCACACTGGCAGTTAACTGCTGACGTGGCGTCTTAAATATCATGTTTGACGTGGCAAATCATTTAATGAGGTGGCAAATCATTTAATAAAACATAAAAATATTATAAAAAAATAGAAGAAATACAAAATCTGGGTTTATGTTCTTATGTTCATCATCATCATCTTTCTCATCTCCTTTCTTCCTTTGTTTCTTCAACATTTAAGAGAGGAACCAATTTCGTTTCTTCAATATGGGTTTCATCTTCTTTGTAGAATCAATTCCTTTTGGATTTCGATTTCGTTTTGGGTTTCGTTTTGATTTCAATTTGGGTTTCATCTTTTTGGAATCAATTTCGTTTTGGGTTTTAGTGTTGGATTTCGATTTCGATTTCGATTTCGATTCCAGAATCAATTTCGTTTTGATTTTGGTATGGGTTTTGGGGTTCGATTTCGATTCCAAAATCATTTTTGTTTTGACTTCGATTTGGGGATTAGGGTTCCAAATCTATTTTAGAAATGGGTTTTTGATGATGATGAATATGCAGAAGATTGCACTCTACTGATACATCAAAGGCCATACATTTGTGCTATTTATTGCTATTTCTTCCTCTCCTCTAACGTTCTTGGCTGTCAATGTTGAAGGATGCTCATGTAATTTTTTTTACCGAAAGCAAACTCACAACCTCAACATATCCAACGTTTTCAACTATTCCAAGAAATTAGAAGATGAACAGATATGGGTTTGGGATCTACTGTATAGGTTTGGGTTGTTGTTTAATTTAGGTTTGTTTTATCTTTTGGTTTCTATTAAAACGGGTAGATGAGGAATAGGAAGATTTTAGTTCAGATCTGGGTTTTGATTTTGAAGATTTAGAAGAGGTGGAGTTAAAAAATTTAATTTTGGGAATTTGAAGATTGAAGAAGAGGAACCGTTAATGTAATTTGGTGTAGCTGATTGGATTTTAATTTCATGAGTTAATGTTTTTAGTTGTGTTTTTTAAATTTAAAAAACTGAATTGTATATGTGTAAAATGATATTGAATTAAATAATACATTTATTTGCCACCTCAATTAATGAATGACACGTCATAGACGCCGTCAGCAGTTAACTGCCAGTGTGGCGTCCGTTAACTTAAAGTGACGGTAGGGACCAAAATGAAACGAAAATAAAAGATGAGGGACCAAAGCGGGCCAACAAAAAGATAAAGGACCAAAATGAAACTTAGAGCAAAGATAAAGGACCAAAAGTGTTATTTAGCCTATAATCTATCTGGTTTCGCTATTCATCGCGAGAGGTATTTGTCCCAAACCTCGTGATTGTACACACGACACAATTTGAGAAGGCTTAATTATACTTTTGGCCATCCTATAATAACTAATCCACAATTTTGGTCTCTCAAGTTTTTTTCAATGATAATGGTCCCCTTATTATTCCAATTTTTGAAATACTCACCGCTATCAAAATTGGGCAAACCTAAAGCTGATGCGGTGCTTACTTAAATGACGTGGTACGCCATGTTTGACTGCCACTTTAATTTTTTGATTAAAAAAGAATATTTGTGACCGCAGTGACTAATTCCCCTCGTTGGATTGGAGGCACTTCGAAGGGTGGGACAGCTGGCCCAGAGAACTAAATAAAGGATATAAAACTTAGAAAAGCATTATTGGAGATTAAAAATCTACATTAGTATACTTTGATAAGCTTGGGCCCATACTTCGTCCAACCCCCCTTTACTCAGTGGACACCCTCAATCCTTAAATATTCCCAAAATACTCTCACGTGGAAAACCCCCTCATACTGCATTTTAACTGGTTCGGAGCACGGTCGGCCGAACCGGTTCGGACGTGGTGTCGTTGAACAAGTTAAAAAAGGGGGTGTTTGTGTGTTTGTTTCTGGTTCGGTGGCACCACGTCAGAATTGGTTCGGACGACCATGCTCCGAACCATCAAAGATCACAAGACTCATTAATGGCATTTTGGTCTTTTCACGCGTGTTAGGGGTGTCTACTGAGTAGCTAGGGAGATGGAGTAACTATGAGCCATCTTTTCACACTTACAAACAAGGCTTTAGGTAGCTTCAGAAGGCCCAAACTTTATAGGCTCACATTAGGAGTTGGCTTGGTTAAACACCTTAGCTAAAGTACCTGCAAAAAAAAAAACACCTTACTTAAGTGTTAGTTATAAAAGTACTTATTTATATGTGGATTTGTAAGTGGGAATTTGCAAGAATAAGCTTAAAAAGTTAAAAGTGCTCTGGATATATTATAAGTTATTTTTATAAAAGTGCATTTTTTAAAACAAAACAAAAAATTCTTGTCAAAAAAAAAACAAAACAAAAAATAACTTACACAAATTTACTTCCTGAGAATACCGATAAAAAACACAAAAAACAAACCTCTGAAAATTTATGCTATGGATATATTATAAGTTATTTTTATAAAAGTGCATTTTTTAAAACAAAACAAAAAATAACTTACACAAATTTACTTCCTGAGAATACTGATAAAAAACACAAAAAACAAACCTCTGAAAATTTATTCGAAAGGTTTTTCTTAAGTTGTTTGAAACTATGTTTCTGGAGACGATTAAAAACTTTTTGTAAGTATATTTCAAAACATTATAAACATAATATATGCTTTTCTATTTATTATTTGGTAATTTCTATTTATCAATTCTAAATAATACATTTTTAGATAAGGGTTAAAACTTAAAAGGGAATAAAATGAGAGTTTTATTTCGTTCCATCATAAAATTCAAACAACGGAATTGAAACATGATTTTGTTCCGCTCCATTCCATTTTTCTTCACTATTTTTTTACAAGCATTTTGCTTCATTATGCTCCCCTCACAAAGTCCAATTTTATCTTTATTATACTAAACCATGGAAAAGTCCATGTGTTTGTCCACCTCACTAATGACGTCATAAATTATGTCAGCTTTTAGAAACTCCGCGTCAGCAATTTCCCTGTTCAGTTATCTCCCGTCAGCAACGAATTACTATCCAATGATCGACGTTTGTCCATGGCTACACCTTTACAGTATCAACGCCTAATATTTAATTAAATTGCGGCTGGCTATTGTAAGGCTGAGATTGCACGAGATTAAATGCAGCACAGAATCAACGGTTGCCAGATATGATAATGGCGCACCTCAAAAAAAATGGTGAGTTTAATGCTAATTCAAAAAAATTAAAAAACGGCATTCAGGTGAGTTGAATGCTATTTACTCCGTATCAATTACAATCAAACCTTTTCAACTAATTAAAACCAAATCCTGGCCTATGATTGCGGAAATAAATGACATTCACAATTGTGCTAAGAATCCTTTAATTTATATAAATGCAATCTTTAATTTTTGCTTTGTGTTTGTAATTTTCTACTTATACTTATTACTTATTGGTATCCTGTATTTTTAAATAGGTCGTATATACATAAGGGGGGGGTGTATATACGACTTTGTAAAATACAAGTCGTATATACCCCATACCTACATATATTCGATTTGGGTGAAATACAAGTCGTATATACGTAGGTGTGGGGTACATACGACTTGTATTTTACAAAGTCGTATATACACCCCCTTATGTATATACGACTTGTTATTAAAAAAAATTGTTTTAATTTTTTAAAAAAGGTTAAAAACGCTACTAAAAATACGTTAACGAGTCAAAACTAATCACAAAATTATAAAAACACCACTAAAAATCTAATAAAACCAAAATAAGGCTATGCAATTTTTTTTAGATTTTTTGGATACTATGAAAAATTAAAAAAATTGATAAAAAATAATAAACGATGGAATTTGGGATTTTGAGCCTCACAGTCCCGTAAGAAGTCCCTTCCAGGGGCGTCTTGGTCCTTGATTTTTTTCGGATTTAATGGCTGTAGTCTCATTACAATCGGAGTAGGTTGCCCGAAAACCGGTTTTTTAGTCTAAATTATTCGCTCGACGTATAACATCGTCACGTGTTAACGAACTACACACTAAACAGAATCAAAAGACGGTCAATATTCATATCTAATTAATTTTCTAAAAAAATATATAATTTTAATTTTTTAAATGATTTATTTTTTTATTATTTGGGTTACAATATCGTATATACCTAGGTGTGGGGGTACATACGATTTTGTAATTTAACAAATTGTATATACCCCCACCTTAGGTATATACGATTTGGTTTTTTAAAATTTTTAGGGAAAATCGTATATACCTATATACAATTTCCAATTTTTTTAAATTTTTAGTGGAAATTCGTATATAGGTATATACAATTTCCATTTTTTTTTTGAGTTCGGGATATGTTGGGGTTTTTAATTTTGTGAAGGGTATTTTGGTCTTTTCGCATGGGGCGTGGGGGTATATGGGAAGGTGGTGGGGGTAAAAAAAAAACCTTATTCAAAAGATACCTTTTTGGTTCAATGGGCTTTTAAAAAGTCTTTCTCTTGTCTATTAATAACAACTGACATATGGGATCAGATAGACTATGTCATATGCTATAAGTTTACCTATTTGCACCCCTATTTTACTTTAGTCTCAGAAGGTTAGCTCTTGTGGTTGAGTGACAAGGATATCGTTGGTGAAAATGTCGGCGTACGGGGTTCGAACCCCGTTCCCCCTCCCCTCTAACTACTAACACACTAATTTCTAACCACTTTGCCTATAAAAAAAAGACAGAGAGGAGAGAGAATAGAGAATTGGAGAATAAAAAAGAGAAAATAGGAGGGGGATTAAACGAATGGAAAGGATTAGATTGAGCAAATCTAGTACAACTGCTTGGATTGAAAACCTTGAGGAACCTTCCGGGTCTTTTTGATCTGGATCCTCTGTTGTACCAACTTGAATCACTTCTCTCTCTAAACCAGACGGTTCACACTGTTGAACCACGTGTACCGATTTTCTGATCCACATAGTTCATCCTCTCAATAGAGTTTTTGTCACCTTCAAGACTCGAGCATGTAACATTTGAATAAGATCTTAACCATGTTACTGCTCGAAAGAACCATTATTGGTATTTTGCAATTTTTCTTTTTAATAAATGAAAAGTTTCTATAAAATCGGTCTATTTTACATTTTTATTGGAAACATAAAATAAATTGGTACAGTGGGCCAATGGGTTGCACATGATCCAAAATGTCCACGGGTTGTATAAGAAATGGTGCTTAAAAAAATGTGGCTCCTCTACCCTACAATGTTACTTGAATAGCATTATTTCAAAAGATATAGTAACACTCTCTGGCTCTTCTGGGCCCCCTAATGTTAAGATAATTTGATGAAATAATTAATATTGTGGGCATCATTGAAACTATCATAGTTTCCCGTCACATTATGATTATTGCTATTACTAGTACTATGTATGAACAGAATGAGCTACATGCAATGCAATGTAGTGGAGTGGTGGGAGAGGGCATTGGCTTCACGGGTCCTATGATGGGGCTAAGGCTTATGTTACTAAGTGTTTTGCTTAGTAACTATTACTAAATCAATAATAGTCATTGGATGCTCAATCTTTTAATTGCATTTAATTAATTCCTATTTTTTTGGGGTTGTTTCAATTTCTCATTAATTTTTTTTCTTCTTTCATCTTTCTTCTTTCTTCTTTCTTCTCACGTTACTTTTTTTTCCCTTCCTTCTTCTTTCTTTGTTCACTTTTTTCTTACACTTTTTTCTTCTTTCAATTTCTTACACGTTTCTTCTTTCTTTGTCCTATTATTTATGAATAACCAAAGTTCTATAATTAGGTGGTTAGAGATCAGGTAACCAATGTTTTGTAATTATGTTGTTAGTGTTACATTTTATTGTCATGTTTTTTAGTTACAAGTTTAACGACCAATTTCCTATTTTATATGAATAACCGAAGGTCTGTAATTACGTGGCTAGAGCTAACTAACCAAAATTGTTTAATTTTGTGGCTAGTAGTAAACTAACCGAAGTTATGTGACTTTGTGGCTAGTAGTCGACATGTTTATGGTTAGTGACACTCTAACCACAACCCTGCACATCTGTGGTTAGTAGTAAACTAGCCGAAATTACGTGACTTCGTGGTTAGACAAAACTAACCAGTGTTTTGTGACTTAGTGGTTAAACAAAACTAACCAATGCTTTGTACTAACGTGGTGGTTTTTGTTTAATTTTGTGGCTAGTAGTAAACTAGCTTAAGTTATGTGACTTCATGGTTAGACAAAATGAACTAACCATTGTTGAGATTCCAATGTGTTTGGTATCGATGAGATTCCAATGTGTTTTGTGAGAGATACTCATATGTACAAAATGAACTAACCATTGTTGTTCACTTTTGTGGTTATTAAACTCTATAACGATCCGTTGCCCGTTATATATTAATAACCAAAGTTCTATAATTAGGTGGTTAGAGCTCAAACAACCAATGTTCTATAATTATATGGTTAGTATAACGACCAACTATAGGAACCAATTACACTAACCATTGCGATGCACATTTGTGGTTAGTGACATCTAACCATTGTGGTACAATCTGTGGTTAATGAACGATATTTTTTCGCGTGGAAAAAAAACCCAGATTTTTTTTGATAAAAATGAAACGAGATATTCTTAAGTAGGAACGAAAGAGAGATGAACTCGTTTTTATTTCAGAAAATTAAATTCCATGATTGAAAATATTTTTGCCAGTTTTTAATTTGAAAAAAAAATTGAATTCCATGATTTTAGGCATTTAATGTGTTCAATTGATGAATGCATGATTTTAAAAATTTATATTGAATGGGTATATTACATTTCTACCCATTTAGTAATAGTTACTAAACAATAAGTTTAGTAACATAAGTCATAATTATCAATCACTTGTTATTTTCTCCCTCCTTTATAGTATCTCAACCACGTATGCAGGCACTATATTATAAGCTTAAAATATACAAACAAAACAAAAACAAATACTCTGCTAAGAAACCTCATTTTTGGGAATTTATGTCTGCTGACCTCCTTACAGTCCTGGAGTATCTATTTTGGTTTCTTCTAACCATGAAATAACTGATCTGCAAATATATATTTACTAAAATACCATCTTTTAATCCCCATCAAAATCAAAACGTACTCTGCTACTCTGTGTCCTTATTTACTCCTTGGCTGTTTCTCTGGGTTGACTAGCAAGTTATTGATGAGTTCTTTAACTTCTATACTTTCTTTTTTCTTTAACTTCTACTAGTCTACTTTTATTATGTCATCATGGGTGAATATAATGGGTGTACCTAATGTGATGTTTATACTCCACTTCATATAGGTTGGAGGCTTGAAGCTGGGGCTAGTTATTATTATTACTACCTTCAATAGTACTACTACTATTATTGAATTTTCCACCAAAAAAAAAAAACTACTATTATTGAATGATAATGTTAAATGCGTACTTTTTTGGTTCATAATTTAATTGTTTACTTTAACGTATGAATAGTAATTACACATAATTGAATCATCTCCTTGTGAACAATTTTAATTCCAGAGTATTTTACATTATATATCTTGAT
Source organism: Astragalus glycyphyllos (assembly GCA_963573325.1). NCBI lineage: Eukaryota > Viridiplantae > Streptophyta > Magnoliopsida > Fabales > Fabaceae > Astragalus > Astragalus glycyphyllos. The sequence continues at coordinate 68,442,449 of OY754309.1, forward strand.
TTTAATATACAACTTTTTTTAATTGCAAAAGAAATTTGATGTACAAGAGAGCGTGACAGACTAATACTAGTTTGGGTGATAATATTTATTTAGGTTAAAACTTAAAATATTTTTTTTCATCAATGCATTTACAAACATTTTTTTAGGAAAAATAATATATTACCACGTCAAAATTGCAAATAAATAGCGCATCTTTCATTAGCACTTCATGAAAGTGCTGCTTATAAGAAAAAACGGAGCATATATAGTAGGGCATGGATTGAAAGCGCTAGTAAAATTAAAATCAAGGACCACCTTTAATAGCATTTCTTAGAAAGCGCTACTTTTTTGTCAAAAAGAAAGCGCTACTTAAAATTAAAGCACAAAACCCTTTTAGTAGCGCTAATTTGAAAGTGTTACTTAAAACCAAAACACGAAAGTCCTTTAGTAGCGCTACCTATTAGTCTCCCAAAATTTTAATCACTCAATTCCCTTTCAGTTTCTCACTTCTTCAAAGCCCTTCCTTCTAGGCCCTCTCGCTTTGAACCTTCTTCCTTCGCGACATTCTTCCACGACCCCCTTCAATTTATTCAAGATGTAATTTCTTAAGTTTTTTAATTGTGGATGCATGAAGTTTATACAGCCAAAGCAATATAAATACTTCGAAGGAAGTTGGGTGTAGCTAGAGCAATATAACAACCTTCAGCTTTTTATCAAACAATGATTCGTAGCTAGAGCAATATAACAACCTTCAGTTCTTTATCAAACACTGATTTGCGCGTGTATGCTTTAAGTATTGGTTACATTTCTCCAATTCTTTATCAAGCAATGGTTTAAAGTGTATTTTGAACTATGAAAAATTGACTTAGGATTTACTATTTTTGTTTCTAAAACTTTGCAACTAACCTTATTGTTCTTTAAACTACGAATAATTTTTCAGTATTAACTTCCTATTTTTCATTTTAATTTTAATTTTTAACTTTTCTAAATAAGGATTTAGAATTTATTTTCAGGATAATTATTTGATTTTTTTAATTTCTTAATGTATCCTTACAATAACAAAACTATTACAATTCTTATATTTTACAATTGATTTTAGATGATTGATACTTCAAATTAATATTTCTGTTTGAGTATAACGATGCCACATAACGCGATCAGCCTGTCGGATACACGAGTAATGTACTAATTTAGCTTTAAAGTTTAATTTGCAGAAGTTGTAAAACCCTAATGTGAAGAGCTTGGCGCCTAAAAATTTCTAACATTCAATTTAGCTTTAAAATTTAAAGATAACTCCTAAGATTTATAGTAAGAAGAGGTTGAAAAAGTAGAAAAGATAGAGACACAATTCATTATTTTAGAGTGATGATATACCTGTTATTAGAAAATGTTATGTGAAGTTGCGAATTAAAAAAATAAATTACGTTCTAGCATGATATTTGGTTGCATGGTAGCAGGGGCGGACTTCAATTTTGTTGATGGTGTGCAGTTACACACTCCTAAATTTAAAAAGTTCCACCAATACTCTTATAAAAATATGTTTTGACATTTTTAGTTTTGTTTTTTGCACATTCTGTTCTTATTTTTCTTTCTATTTCTAGGTACTCTTTCTTATTGCAGCTCCAAGAGCGGTTGATAGTGTAACTTTGAGTTAGTTTTGGCTACCAAAAAATAATAAATTTATTTGAATAATTAGGTATATTGTACTTAGCTACCTCAATAATATGTTATTTAGCCACTCCAACTAGGTTTATTTGTCTAAGGAGATAAAAGAACAATAACAAGTCCATTAGTTTAATTAACTAGTCTCATTAGTATATTATTATCACAAACAAATATGGTGATTTTTGTTAACTTGATGATTTTAGTCCTTTTATTTTACTTTTAACAATTTTGGTCCCCATTTTTCTTAATTTCACAACATTTTCCTTCAAAATCATATATTATTTGCACTTCTAGTCCTCAAAAATCTTGAATTTTAGGAAAACGAGGGACAAAAATTGCACAATCAATCCATGACCAAAATTAATGAATTTTTTTTAAAGTAGGTGAGATAAAGTCAAACAGTTTTTATGTGTTGTTTCGTGATTGACCAACACCGTAAAAAAAATTCTACACGACAATGTATGTTCATTATTAAATTAAACCGTTTGGTCACCCTAGACAAGGGTTCTGGAAACGCCACTGGATGGTAGTCAGCCTACCCTAAGCTGTTCTTCATGTATGTTCATATGAGCGGGAGGGTAAGCGATTATATGCATGGTAAGAGGATTATGTTACGCGAGTTGTTCGAGAAGTTAGATAAGACTTCCCATCTTGAGGGAGGAAGATAGGTGGCATTGGTTAAGCATGAAAGGTAGGGATGTTCGCACTTAAATCTGCTTATGCTCGATTGCCTCTATAAAATCTTGGCACAGTGACATTTTTAGATATTAGCTCTACCATAGTGATAGCTCTAATGAGTATTCTTTTGGATTGGGCATTCGCCCTACTGAGGAATACAATTTTTAGATATTATGTGAACAATAATTGTGAGGAATACAATTTTGTAGTATTCCCTTCGTCTCATTTTGTTTGAAGTTTTAGTTGTCATTCTACAATACTAATGAAACATTAATAAGAGTTTTTCTCTATTATACCCTTAAAGAATTAGTGTAGTTTTTCCTAATTAATTATTATGTGAGAGAGAGAGAGAGAGAGACCGTGAGTAACAAATGATATACTGTATTAGGAAAGTATAAGATAATTATCATGAATTCTGAACTATTAATTATTTTTCTTAATTTGTATGTCGCAATTTTTTTATCAAAATGTGTCACAACCTTATGCATCAAACAAAATAGGATCGAGATAGTACTATTACATGATACTTATCCAACTCATTTTGGTCAAATCATTTTCTACAATGGTTTCTTCACCCTTTTTTTGCATAAAGGGAGGGAAATGAAAATATAATGACCACCATTTTTTTCTTGTCTCTCTTCCCTACTTTTCTCCTAACTAGCGTCGTGACCCGTGCGTTGCACGGGGTCAAAGCTTTAGTTAATACAAAATTATTGTAATACTAAAATTTGTCGCCTAAACTCTGTAAGCAATTCCTTTAAAAATGAAGTATTGACTGAAGCCTAAATACCCAGAAGAAACCATTAATTAAATCTTCCCTTTAACATATCGTGTCGTGGTTCAAGCAAATCAGTTTAAAAAAGATATCATGTCATGATTCAAAATATCAAATTCATAGATACATAAAATGAGAGGTTATTCCCTGTGAATTTGCATTGCAGCAATCTAAAGAAGTAAAAAATGAGGAAGGAACCAAATCGATTAATTAAGAGTGATAACCATGTCATAAGTCTTGGGGTATCCATCAAAAAGCCAATAATTTTGAATGAAATCAGGTAGCATGGTTCGATTGGGAGGAAGCTCTAGAGCGTACCATATCACCTTGTAGAACTTTGGTTGGTGTCTAGTCCTAACAACATATGGCAAGCTCATAAGAGAATCTTATATAATGCCAATATAACAATAAAATTTCAATTCCAGTTCAGTGATGAAAAAGGGAAACCAAAATAGTTATTGTCATTGAAGAATTGAGAAGAATTAACATTTTATCTCAGCAGTCAGCACATGTAGCATTTGTGTGTAGCATTTGTTCTATTCCCCCCTTTAGTTTGTTTCTTTCACCTTCACGCTCTTCATGTGTTTTGGTTTTGTCTTCTCTTTTTGTTGACGCCTGAATTTTCTTTCCTGACAAAAATTCACTTCAAATGTAAGCTTGTATTCTCAACGGCACCAATATAAACCCAATTGATGAGCAAAAGAGTCAGCTAAATAATATGTAATTCACTCTAAATTAGCAATAACACAACCTCATAGAAAAACACTTATCCAATGTGGCAGAACAATACATAAGCATGAAAAACAGAACTTTGGATAAGATCTACAAAAGCATGATTAATAAAGATATGCAATCTAATCAGAACATAAATTAATAACGAGTAAAAGAACTAATCACAAAAGAATGTGCAATTGGTTTGCTAATATGAAAATAATGATGCAAGTAAAGTGAACATTGATCTAAATCCAACCATTTTCATGTTCCATATAGCACCAAGCAATCAAAGTGAGACAATGATCATAGCCAAATGCCAAAGCAATCAGTCCCAAAAAATAGAGCATCTACTATGCTTGTGTTCTTGTACTGAATACTGCAGTTAATTTTGAAAATCAAATACAAAATAACAATGTCTAATACTGAATACCTTAGCTGCTCTTATCTTGATATTGCTCTGGCGCACAGTGACATGGTTGTTTATGGTTTCTGAACATAAGAGTGAAAAAGAACTTTGTTTGATAGCAAGAAAGCTTAACTCCTTCCACCTATACCATTTAAAGTCCACCAGTTAACAGCAAATCCACCAATAAACACTTGCTTCTCATAATATAATTCCATGAGAATAAACATCCAAAACATGACAATTATATGAATGAGGATTATTTCTAAGCATTTCCAACTGTTTTAAAAGTTGTAACAGTCTACTGCCACAATGTTTTGTTAAAATCGAACTCTAATCTTTTATATTTGCCTTTATATATAAATTTTAATATCGTACACCAGGAGGAGATAAGATAAACAATCAAAATAAGCACAACAGAATTTTAAAATTATTACTTGTTGGGAACCACTGTGGTCGACAGTCTATTAAGTAGATTTTGGCCTGAAGAACATGTTTGGATGATAACTTTCAGAAAATCTTATACAATTTGATTGAAGCAAGATTCAAGTATAATGAGCCGCAAGAAGAAATATAAACACAATCAATCATATTGCATTGTAAGCCCCAATCCTTAACAGAATCATGCAGAATGGAATTTGATTTAGCTAATTGTGGGGTATAAGAATGATGATTTAAATCAAAACTCATCAGATGAAGTATGTGTCGTGCAAGATACTACTTTGAATTAAAATGAGCCAAAAAATATTAGAAGAGAAAACATGACATTCAATAAGCATTAGCAATGTGATTATCACCCCACAGACATAAAAGGCATCACATAAAGATGATCGTCACATATTGCTTATCTTCTGCTCCTGCATAATTAAAAGCCAAGCACATTATTAAGGGCCGTCATAACTCAAATAACCATAATCAACATAGAACCTATTAGCACAATGATATAAATGCTAAAAATGCCATTTAACGTCTAGCAGCTGTATCATCGCAATAAACCACAATCTGAGACAATTAGAAGGTCAATAATAAGGAAGGAATTTTAGAAAGTGGCAGTATCATGGAATCCCAAAAACCTCATAGAATTTTAAAGTGCAAGTAGTCTAATATTTTAAAAAACAAATGCAGAAACAATGTTTTTATAAAAAGTACAACTTTAAGTTGCACCAACCATGTGGATTAGAAAAAATTGCAGTCCTTTGAATTGTTGATGATATATAAGTTAACTACAAATCACTGAAAAGTAACCACAATTCATGAGAAAATGAGATGTCCAAAGAAAATGGACCCCTGCCAAGAACTGACAACAACAATGTAAACACCATCACCTAATGGAAATTTAAAGTAAGACAACTTGAAAATTAACCAATGACTTTTTAGATTCATCATTTCATAGGAATAAGCTTATAAACTAAAATGATTATTCAGCAGGCAGTGATAAACAGTATACACACATGACATTCCAAAATAGTCTCAGTCTCACCTCCAAAAACTCACTACCAGCAAGGACCATTGCCCTATGAAAGGCCTCATTTTCTGCATTAGAGGACTGGTCAGAATCCATTCAATTCAAATTCATTCGCTGAATTCTAGATGACAGGCCTGTGCTGATTACATATTTAGGTGGTTCATTCAGGTCATATTGATTCACTCCATTATCCACAACATCAATTGCCTATAAATACAACAGTATTTTAACCAACAGAACAGAAGCATATTATGTTCATGGAGTAAATGAATAGATAATGTTCACCACCAAGATTTCAAGACTGAAAATGAAAGTGTCAAATAAAATTAGATACTTCTACAAAGTTTACATATATAGCTAGATATAACTACTGTACATGAGGATGCTTTTCATCAATCCCAAGCACCTTTGCAATTATCTCCATCCCAAAATGCTACAATATAAAAAGGAAAATCAGAGTTGGGATCCTGTACAAACTCAAATCATAATTAATCTAGTAGTAGCTCAATAAATAGAAAATCAAAGCTGCATAAAAAGGAATGTTACTTGTTTTCACATCATATAGGTTGGATTATGAGCAAACAATAAGAGTCAAAGAGAATATAGCAAATGTTGAAGAACTCTCCAAACCACGAAGCATGTCAAAACCCCAAATTATGTAATCTACTATCTAAAATCACAATTACCAAGCATTAAAACTCACCCTAAGAGTTCATGTGTTTCTTGAGCCATGAGTAGTATTGTGATTTTCACTAATTAAACACCTCAAAACCTTTAAATAATGGATGTAACACTACTTGCCAAATTGCAAACTCAAACGCAAAGTTGAAAGTTAAAATATCATCCAATTTGGAAAGCAACTGACCTACCATTTTAAGAACACACCTTCTGCAGACTATACAATGATGTATCCAAAGAACTTGTGATATTTCTTCCGTTTTACAGTCTGTAGCAAATTTATTAAGAAACTCAGTAACAAAACCAACAAAGCAGATCAAATCACTAACATATGATATGAGGTCACAAGATCAACAACTTATTTTGGCACAAATACTTTAGCATAAGCAACTTTTGATGATGTAACTTCTTTGTGTGCTTTAAATGAGAGAATAACATTCCAAACCAAAGCAACAACATTAGCAGCAAGGACCTGAAATCATTTCCATATATATATATTTTAAACTTAACAATAACATTAAATAAAATGGAAGAGGCAAATCATAAAACCTTAAAACAAATTATTGATGATAAGGTCAATGAATACAATTCCCAATTTTGCTTATACAGTCTAGTCAGCTAGTCTAACCTGAAATTGTTGCGGAACGAATCTGAAGTTGAGAAATTGGAAAGGTATCCATAATTGCCAGTTTGCTATAACAACAGAAAAACCACTCCTACAAGATGAAATTTCAGAATGAGTAGGCAATATTAAACGCGATAACCACGAAGTAGTAATACCACTGCAAATGTAACTATAGAATCAACCACAGAACCACCAATCCTCCCTAAACCAAGCTTAGGCATTTCATCAAACACCATGGCAGCAACACAAACCTTCCAATTTAGAGACAAACAAATTAGAGAGCAAAAGAAGAAGAGCGAGGAAAGAATAGGGGCTCCCAACTTTCCGCCTTGTTTGATCGCCGATTCGGTCACCGCAAACGTCGTCTGCATAGCCGCATTCAAACGTCGTTCGCGCTGCCGTTCTCCCATCTCTCCCTCTCCATGAAGCGTCTCTTCCTCCCCCGTATTCGTCTTCATCTCTTGCTAATGTGGCTTTCTGTTTCTCACTCCCTCACAAGGTCATCAAAAAGGGTTGTGACCAAAACACCCAAAAAAATAGAAAAGGAGAATCAGAGAAATACAGATGAAGACTGATATTTGCGTTCCTTACTGATAATCATACACAATAAAAAGCATTCCCAGAAATAAAAAAAGTTTAAGAACAACAAAAATAACTTGAAGGCAGAAACCAAGTTTTTTTTAGGATTCAGTCGGCAGAAGAAGAAGAACAGAGAAAAACGAAATGAAAACAACATGACCAGAACCGTACCCGTCAGTTCCGACCACCGTAGACGGTGACAGTGATCGTTGGTCCCAAAACGTCGTCGCCGCCTTCGTGGGACTCATGGTGGTGATTTGTGGATGATTTTTGATGGAATTTGGGAATGAAATTCTTAGGGTTAGAGAAGAGAGAGCTGTGTTCAGAAGGAGAAGTAGAAGAGAGAACATTGAGAGAGATGGCGAGGAGAGAAGGTGAGGAGAGTGTTGAACCAAGGTCAAACACTCTTTGTTTTGAATGATAACAAATTACAATTTGTTTACTAATGGTTATAGTTGAACCAAAGCACAGGGCAATGAACCAAAAGCGCAGGGCATGAACCAAAGCACAGGGCAATGAACCAAAGCGCTTGGCATGATATGATATCGTAAAGTGTAGAAGCTCGAAGGAGAAACTACTGAAGCGTTCAAGACTTATGTGTTATTTTTCTTTGCATAGGACGCGTGTAAGATCCTATCACTTAAACTTTATGACTTATGTAGTTGAGAGATGATTTTTTAAAATAGAACTATTTTGTTAAAATCTTTTATATAAAAGTATGATTAAATTGGTTAGGCACAAGTTGTTTTTAAAGAAAGGGTTTGAATCATGACTTGTTGTTTTTAAAGTGTAAGATCGATTCATGGCTTCCTTGTTTAAAGAGAGAAATCGATTCTTTGCTTTGTTTTAAAGCTAGAAATCGATTTCTAGCTTGTAGGTTTGAAGATAAGAATCGATTCATAGCTTACTTTTTTTTAAAAAAAAAGAACTTGTTTTGGAAAGAAATCAATCGATTCATGACTTTCTAGTTTTAAAGCTAGCAATCGATTTTAACTTGTGTTTCAAAGAAGAAAATCGATTTGTTGCTTGTCTTTTGAAAGCTCCAAATCGATTTATGTCTTGTTTTTAAAAGAAAGAATCGATTTATGACTTGTATCTTAAAAGAAAGAAATCGATTGTTCACTTCTCTTTTTAAAAGAAAGAAATCGATTGTTGGCTTCCTTTAGGAAGCAAGCAATCGATTGTTAGCTTGTTTTTGGAAGCAAGCAATCGATTGTTACTTGTTTTTTTAAAGAAGAAAATCGATTTCTCTCCTATTTCTTTTAAGCAATTAATCGATTCTTCACTTATCAAATTTGAGTTAAAAAGTGCTTCAACGGTCATATTTTTACAATCTATATAAATAGCACTTAGGGTTTTTACGATCAGATATACAACACACAAATCAAAAAGAAAAGAACGCAAACACTCACCGTTACATTCTTTCTTCACGTTCTTCATCTAGGGTTTCAAAATCTCTCATCTCTCTCAACTACATCGTGTTATATTGTTTGAGGGATTGGATCCTAGCTTTCAGTTGTAATCATCTATAATTGGTTGTTGTGAAATCCTGGGAAGTTTTCTTGGGTAATTCAATCGGGAAGATTGAATTGTAACGAAATCCTTAGCGGGGAGCTTGGGTTCTCAATTTGGGGAAAATTGAGATTGGCGTGGTAGCTATAGCGAAGTTGCTTGCTTGTAAGACGTTGAAGAAGTATCTTCTCATATAGTGGTTATTATCAAGTCCGAAGGTTTCAAAGCCAGAGGCCGAGGACGTAGGGCTTTTATCCCGAACCTCGTAAAAATCACGGTGTACTCCTATCCCTTATCTTTACTTTGCGTTTTCGTTTATAATTGTTAACTGTCATCGTACTTGCTATTATCACGCGCAGATTTGATTATCGTTATAATTATAATTGTTTCTGTTATTGTTATTGTTTGCATAAGTTGTTGCATATAGTTTAAATCCCATTTTTCCGCATTCGATTTGAACTAGCATTGTTAATTTTTCGAAAATCCAAAAGAAGTCATATTTAGCATATAACCTTATTCACCCCCCCCCCTCCTCTAAGGTTATCATATAGTCCAACAGAGAGAAGGTGGGTTTGGCTGTGGTTGAAGCTTTTGCGTGTGAGAATTGTTTTACTGTGCGCAGCAGCTTTGAGTGTAAGCATTGGTAACCAGTCAGACATTCTTCTTTGGCGCCAGCAATATGCTGGCAAATGGTGTGACACGTGGCGGCGTTTAACTGGCTGGAAGCTTTGGGCGGGAAATAGGGATGTTTGGCGCCAAAATTCGTTGTAGGACCCACCCATTGCTTAGCTGGAGACACCCATAGGATGTATAGTCTTTGATACTAACCAGTCAACAAAAAGTCTCCACTTCTCTTATTTTTCTCTCTCTTTTTTTATCTCTCTCTTCGGTCTTTCTCTTCAACAAATCACATGGCTTGTCCACCCTATAATAGTCTATTTTCACATTAGCTAAAAAATATTATAGAAAATAGAACTACTTAAATTGTTTTTGGTGTGATAGTGCTCCGGAATTTATTTGGTGTGATACTTCTATTCAATGTTATCAGAACCGGACTGGTCATCGAGTCGGTCAAGGCACTGGATCACTGAATCTTTGGTCGAGCCGATGGGTCATTGGTCAGACCGCATAAGCCGATCTATATTAAATAATTTCAAAAATTATAATATATATTAAGAAAGTATTTATATTTATAATTGTAATTAAGTAAAATAACAAAATATTTAAGCGTGAAATATGTTATATAATACTATAATAGATGTAATAGATGAAATATGTTATATAATATATTTTCATGCGACACCTCAATATAAAAAGTTGTATTATTAAATATATATTTGTCAAAAAGTGTTTGAATACAATTAAAAGTGTAAATATAAACAAGGGGTAAAATTTAACACTTCATTTTTTTGTGTCAGATTTTTCTGACCAAAATACCCTTATAACTACCCACTAACACTATTTCCCTATATTATTATTTATATATTATTTATCAATTACTTCTATAACCACACATCAACCCACCAACACATGAAAGACGGGCCCTTCGAGCCCGTCTTTCCCCCTAGTTTTATATAAAAGTGGCTGAAGTGTTTGAATACAATTAATTGCTAAAGTATTGGAATTCGTCAAGCAAACTTTAACACTTAAGACTAGTTTTGATTATATTTTATATAAACGAGATACATACATAAAATTGGAAGTGGCTGAATTGGTAAAGTATTGGAATTCTAATGTTAGTGACAGCGGTTCGATCCCTAGTGAGAACTTTTTTGTGAATACATGCAAAATTTAACTTGGTCAACAGCATGGTTGATCGGGCCAAAGCCAAAATTGACTGGCCCGATGACGTCATTGTCGGCCCAAATGCAGAACCGGACCAACAGGTTGACCGAACCGGGTGAGGCACTGAAACCATGCCGGACCGGTCCAACCGGTCGGTCCGTTCCGGCTTTGATAACGCTGGTTCTATAGAGCCTCTATTGTCGGATGTTTTCCGTCATTTATGAGCAATGACACTACCCTTGATTCTAAGCTTATGAGCAATGACACTACCCTTGATTCTGAGCTTTTGGCAGCTATAATAGTTATTGAGACTGTCTTTGATAAGAGTTGGCGTACAATCTGACTAGAATGTGATTTCTCTTCTGTTGTTGCTGCTTTTAAGAAATCTGACATTGTCCCATGGAGACTGAGAAATCGTTGGGGCAACCATGTTACAGCAACCAACCACGCTTTATTAGGTTTCTTTAAAATACATTTAACTATACATTTAACCATGTTTTTAGATTATTTTGTTTAAAATTTTCTAATTAAATTCCGTAGTTTTTTTAACTATAGTTTTTTTTACAGCAACCAACCATGGTTTATTAGGTTTCTTTAAGAGTTGGCGTACAATCTGGCTAGAATGTGATTCCTCTTCTGTTGTTGCTGCTTTTAGGTTTCTTTAACTACTACTACTATACTTTGAATTTAAATAAATTTCGTAGTTTTTTTTTAAATAAAGAGTCTCGCTAAAATCTTATGATGCAAACCCTTATGGATAAATCATCTGAAGGAAAAAGAGCATTCTATCTTAATATATAAAAAAATAAAAAGTAGTACAAGCAAGGCCAATGAGGGACTAGGCCAAAATCCTTACTAGAAAACCAAACAAGCAAAAAAAATAGCACTAAAGCGAAAAAAAAGAAAGCCAATGAGACCAAACACCAAGGATAAATCATCTAAATCTGAAAAAAGGAAGACTTTGCCTATTACAACAAAAGTCAAAGTTGAAAAACAAATTAGACAATTTATAGTTAAATGTATTTTAAAGAAACCTAAAAACAAATTCCTCTTCTGTTTCATGCATTGCGAATTTGTCTAGGAAATTGAACCCTTAATAACCAACCATGTTACAGCAAGATGTTGGAAAAAGTTGGGTGCTCAAATAAACCTCACTGAGTCATTGACTAGTGTACACAGACCAGTTTTTATTTTCTTAAAAATATTTCATTTTTATTAAATATAAATAATTAATACTACTACGTTGGTTAAAGTGATAGGGATGGAAGAAGGATAAGTAACCATCTAGTTTTATGATAGTTATATCAGTATTTTTTTCTTTCTCTGAATTCTGAAACAAACATTTTTACATGAACTTGTTTAGAGTGTCAGTGAGACCCCACCGCGAAGTCACGCCGGACGACCGTACGCTGCTGACGGCGAATTACCGGCGGATATGGTGCCGGTAGAATCCCTTTCTGATCCTCTGCCTTTGCTTCTGTAGACCACGCTGACTCTACTGCTCTGATGCTACCCATAGATGAAGATAGACCTGTTGCAACCCACTCTGATCTTGCCACGTGTTTTTTTGTCTTCAATGCTCGACTAGTGTTCTGTTTCTTTTTTTTTTGGTCAAAATGTTGTGTTTCTTCAATCCCGTTTGATGATCATGTCAAGAGCGGTAAATTATAAAATTTAAATTTTTATTTTAAGTTCTTATAAAAAGTTTCATTCACTTTAAATTCCTATGTTTCCCCTCAACCCAATATTTTTAGTCATTTATGACTTTTATTGTGTTTTTTTTTCTCATTCTAATAGCCCTTTTTTAGTGTTATTAGAATATTATGTGCTTGGGTTGCTCAAAGGAGGCTAAAGTTGATGAGAAAACTAGAGAGAATGTGAGGTTTAGAGAGAGCAAGTTAGAAATTGTTCATAGCTTATTGTGGTTATAGAGGTGGAGTGAGAAGAAAGATGACCTTAAGAATAGGAAGAAAAGTTTTAACAGGAGAATGAGAAGTGAGTGATCATTCTAGAAAGGTGGCCATCAATATAGTTGTCAATGAATGTGGTTTCATGACTGCAAAAACAACAACACAATTAGAAGCTTATCTAAAAAAAAACAATTAGAAAGTGAAATGCGTGGATATCATGCATGGTTGGAAGAAAACCACCGATAAAATAGATGTAGCTATAAAAAATTGAAAAAAGATGATAAGGCATTAAAAGAAAAAAACGCATTTTTTCGACGGAAATTTGGCGTTTCTATGGATTTTTTCAACGGTAAACTTCCGGCGGAAAAGATAGACTTTCGGACGGATTTTTAAAATTTCCGGCGGATGTTTTAAACCGACGGATTTTTTTTTTAAAACATCCGCCGGAAACACCCATTGCCGACCGAAAAAATCCACCAGTAACGTGTGTTTTTGACGAATTTTTCAAATTTATTCATTTTTTTAAAAAAATCTATCAGAAATGCCCATTACCGACGGGAAAAATCCGCCGGTAATGTGCCTTTCCGATGGATTTTTCAAAAAAAAAACTTAAACATCCGCTGGAAATTGCCAAAAAAGTTTAAAAATGAAATCCGCCGGAATCGTCCGAAAATGACTATAAATAAAACTTTCTCCTACACTCTTATCATTCTCTCATTTCAGTATTTATTTTCTTCTCATTCTTTTCTACGTTTTCCGTATCTTATCTTTCTTCTTCTTTTTTCTCATACTCTCCATTCTCCTTAAATTTCTCTACACATCTCTCTGCTACATTTTTCCTTTCTTCTTCTTCTTCTTTCTCATTTCTTCTTACTCCTTCATTCGTATTCATTCTTACTTCTTCACCATCATTCTCTCCTATATTATTACTTCTCATACTCTCATTCATTCTTACTCCTTCTTACTTCTTCATTCTTATTCTCTCCTATATTATTACTTCTCATACTCTCATTCATTCTTATTCCTTCCTACTTTTTCATTCTTATTCTCTTCTATATTATTTCTTCACATTCTCTTTCATTTTTATTCCTTCCTACCTTTTCATTCTCATTCCTCTTTTGGTCGTGACCAGAGTATCCACCACCGAAAGTAGTGACTAATCCTCTGTGTTCGGCGGTGGATACCCTGGTCTCCTATATCATTTTTTTCTCTTATTCTACTCAATGTTTAGAGAACCAGACCAGACATTGAATCGGTAAAGGCACTGGTTTAAGGTTTAATGGTTGAACCGAGATTCAGCTGGACCGATCATTAAATCGGTGTACTCATAATATTTAATGTGTACACTCAAATTTAACTATTAACCTCTAAAGTTGAAATTAATTTTTTTATAAAAAAAACTTGCACTTTATTAAGAATATTAAGTGGTGTTAGAAAAAAATCTACTCCCTTTGTGTACAATATTATTATTAGCCTAAATTGCACTTTTGGTACTTCATCTTTGGCTTAAGTTTCATTTTGGTCATTTATCTTTTTTTTTTTCTCGTTTTGGTACTTTATCTTTCATTTTTGTGTCAGTTTGTACTTTTATCTTTTTTTCCTCATTTTGGTCCTTTATCTTTCATTTTTGTTTTGGTTCGGTCCTTTTAAACAAAAATTTGGGAAAATGAAGAACACTTGGAATCTATGAAGCCCGGATACGAAATACGAAGAAGAACCCAGAAAGAGAGTAAGACTAATGAAATACAATATACTCCATAGTTACATACCACTAATGAAATACAATTTTTCCGACATAACGTAATTGATTCATATAAAAAATTACATTTTTCTCAAAAAAAGAAAGATCATATACTACCTCTAAGAAAATAAATGTCAATTTCTTAATCGTTAGCGACATCGTTAAACAACTGACTAATAATTTTTATTTAAGTAGTGTTATATATCAGAACAATATAAATAAAAAAACATGTCAAAATATGAGTGTCGAAATTGTAGGATAAAAATTGAACGGCTTGCTATTTCCACTAGTTACTTTGTTTCTCACTAGTTAAAACTACCCTTTTAAACTTGTAAATTAATCCAATCCTTGTGGGAACGATATTCTACTTTCACTTTATTACTTGTTTCGACTGTGTATATGATAACAATCATTTATGATGGTTATTACCTCTTATTTCAAGCTTAAATCATTGTTAATTCTCAAGTAATATTGTGATTATTGTTGTAAATATGGTAGTTTAGAGTTAATCTAAGGTGCATGCTTTAATTTGTTATATTTGGCACTTTGGTGCCCAATTGAGGGTTGATGTGTTTGCCTAATTACTGCAGCAATGCAAAATTGCGCAACATGAGAGAGAATGCTGAAGATATAACTGTCAGTCATCACCAAGCATGGGTGTGCGTGCAAATAAGGGAATATTCGCTGATGACCTAAAAGTTTGGGCAAAAAGGACTTTTTGGGCTCATTAAAGGACATATGGTGCCTCCCAAATTAGGGTTGCCTAGGATCATGAGCCTCATCTATAAATAGGACCATTCTTCCTCAATTAGGGTATGCCGAAAAGGTTGATATAGAGATAGCCACCATTTCGTGCACTCTCAAGCTCACTCAAAGATCAATTGCTGGAATTGTTGTTGCTGCAGCAACACTGGAACTACATTTCTTGGAGGAATCTACGTTGAAGAACTGGAGTGTGCTTCATTGATCATCTTTGGAGCCATATCTTTGTGGTTCAACAATTAGTAGTGTAACCCCTCTCCTTGAGATTGTAGTATGACTTCTACTTCTATGTTTAAGTTATTTTCTTTGTTGTTTAAGCTCAACATGAGCTAATTCTTTATAGTTGGGATGCTGAACTTAATGTAATGGATTTATTGTGCTATTAATGAAGTATGTTTAAATGTTGAGTATTTTACCTTGTGTGCTTTAATATTTCCATTTTAGATTAGGATTGGCCGTCTAATTTAAGTAGCATTTATGAATTCAGAGATGGTTTGTAAATTTACCTCACAAGATAATATGGTTTGTTACATTAAAAGAGATTTTAGTGTTTCTTGCTTAAATCCTAGAGATAGGAGGGCATAAGCCATAAGGTGAATACTGCAGGTGCCTAAGCAGCCTAGGGCGTAATCTTTTAAGGTCTGGAGATAAACTTTTGGGACGAAACCCTAGTGAGAAGTATTTGAGAAAATATATCCATTGCTACAGCACCTAATGTTGCAGCACTTAACATACCATTAATTGCATTTTAATGAAGTTACTGAAAGTGAATGCATCTCAACTTGTCCCAATCATCTGATCTTTATTACCCTAATACCTTTTTATTATTGTGCATGTTATCCAATATTTGTGTCTTTTACTTTTTACCCCAATAACTACTTTGCTAATCCAATTAAACATCATTTAAGCAAGCTAATCCTCGTGGTAACGAACTTTACTTATTTTATATTACTTGTTGACAGTGTACACTTGCAGTATCATTGTTAAAAAAACGCAACAGTATACTTGCACATCACCCTTTCGCACACTACCCCCAAAGGAAAAGGTTTGTTTTTTTGACAAACAATATAGATTAAGGTTTGTATTTTGTTACAAATGTAGGATAAGGCTTTAATATATCGCTAAATGGGTAATAAATTCCTTTTTAATAAAAAAAAGTGTGAGACAATGTATAAACTAACGATAAATCTATACTTAAGTGGGTATTATATACTATCTTTTTATTGAAAAGGTGGGACAACAACAATCTTCTGCCATCGATTCCCCTTTCTCTATTGATGCATCATTATGTGGCTGTTTGATTAGAACCACACACGGACTACCATGTGCATGTGAACTCAATAGGTATGTATTTCAACTGTTCTCATATCTTTTATTCAATTTGTAAATTTTAATCACTAAAAAAATAGACTTATTTTGTAGATGTATGATGGACTGCTCACCAATACCGTTGCGTCTGATTCATAAACATTGGCAAAGATTAAATTTCAAAATACATTGTGAAGATGAGTTGCCAAATGATGAGTTGAATCTAAATTATGTTAAAGGCAAAAGCATGTGAGTTGGTCTTCCTAGAAACTAATTGCATGTGTCGACCTCCGGACAAGATCATCACAAAGGGAGCACCCAAAAAAGCCAAGAAAGCGAAGCATGCATTCTCTACAAAGAGAGCAAAGTCATATTGGGAACACGTGGGTGACAAATTTGACTCCCAAGAATATACCTCATCTTTTGCTCAGTCTCGTAAACGTCCTACTCCTACTCAAAGTAGGAGTTCCACTAGCACTCCACCGATACCAAAGTCAAAGTGTACGGCACCTACTCCATCAGTAAGCAAAAACCGAACTCAAGCTGACAGTTCAACTACTACACCTACTCCTCCTCTACCTAAGAGGCAAACACCCACACCAGCTCCTACTCCCATTGTTACTAAAGCTCCGAATCCTACACCTTCTGTTACTCTTACACCTCGTCTGACTCTTACACCAGCTCCTACTGTTACTCATACGAAAGATTATTATAAATACATAGAGGGCTTGCCATCGATCATTCATCCTTACGTTGACAATATTGTTAATGTTCATGGTGATGGAAATTGTGGATTCTGGTGTATTGCAGCATTACTTGGACGGGGTGAGGATGTTTGGCTTTCTTGAGAAATGATCTTTTGGAGGAGATCAAGAAATACATTGACTTCTACCTTTGCGTATATGGTGGTATGGCAAAAATTACATTTTTGATGAAGTTGTTGATGCAGACAAATAAGGTGAAGACAATTGGATGACTGTACCAGATATAAGGTATCTAATTGTTAACAAATACCAGGTCGTACTGACTTGTTGGTATGTTATCGGGTCTTGCACCATTTTCCCATTTCATATTGGCCCATTCAGAAGTGAAGTTCAACATATGTTTCACGGATATACACTTTGTACAGGTATATCGACTTTTATTTAGAATTCAGATTATATTGTCAAACATTAGTTATTATTATGTTGCTTTTTGTCTTTGTAAGGTTTTTTTTTGAAGAATAGAAGTCCAATGCCCCAGTCCGATGCGCTGTGGAATGTAAACAGGAGACCCGTAGCAAAGGGTTGTATGTAAAGGTGGAAGGCTTTGGTCTTTGAGATCCAACCGGCTTATGTAGATTTAAGTAAAGATAGTGATTAGTTGATAGATTTGTAATTTTTGTTTCCCAAATTGTATTAAGACAACCAATCTCCCACGTATGACTGTTATGACTTCTATATGTTATATAGTTTTTTTAAATCAATACCAATTTGAGTTAGTTATATTAGTCTGCATTTGAAATTTAAAACTTAAACAGAAACATTTCTGTTTTTCATTTTGTCTGTGCAGTATCATGTGTGTTCGGTTAAGGCCAACCAAACAGGTTCGACTCCCCTTCCCCGGACGCACAAAATTGAAAACAAGCCCCTTCTTAAGTTTTATAACATCCAATTGACGTCACCCGTGTTATATGATAACCTAAGAGGTTGGTGAATAAGGTTATATTTTAGAAATGAAATCTTTTTTATTTTTGAGAAATAAAGATGCTAGTTTAAATCGAATGCGGAAAAAAGGATTTAAACTATATGCAACCACTATGCAAGCTATAACAATGGCGAAAACAATTACAGTGATAATGATATCTAAATACAATAATATCAAATGCAATAACAATTAACAATTATAAGGGAAATGCAATGTAAAGATAAGGAAAAGAAGTACACCGTGATTTTTACGAGGTTCGGAATAAAAATCCCTACGTCCTCGGCCTCCGGCTTTGCAACCTTCGGACTTGATAATAACCACTATAAGAGAAGAACTTCTTCAACGTCTTACAAGCAAGCAAATCCCCTATAGCTATCACACCAATCTCAATTTTCCCAAATTGAAAACCTAAGCTCCCCGTTAAGGATTTCACTACAATTCAATCTCCATGATTGAATTACCCAAGACAACTCTCAGGATTTCACAACAATCAAATATAGATGTTTACAATTGAGAACTAGGATCCAATCACTCAAGCATATGACAATGATGTAGTTGACAGATATGAGAGAATTGGATTAACATGATTCCCAACCTAATCCTAGATGAAGAACGTGAAAAATGAGTGTGACGGTGAGAGTTCTCGTTCTGTTCATTTTAGATTTGTGGGTTGTTAATCAAACGTGAGAAACCCTAAGCCTATTTATAGAGTTTGTAAAAATATGACCGTTTGAACGATTCTTAACTCTATTGTGATAAGTGGACAATTGATTGTTGTCCTTTAAAAACATAGGTTGGAAATTGATTTTGTGCTTCTAAAATAGCAAGATAAAAATTGATTGCTTGCTTAAAAGAAGCAAGCCACAAATCGATTGCTAGCTTCAAGTGAATAGGCTAGAAATTGATTTTCTTCTTTAAACCCACAAAGTCATCATTCGATTGTTTTCTTTCCAAAACAAGTTCTTTTAAAAAACCATGGGCTAGAAATCATTTCTTGCTTGAATGAAATACGCTAGAAATCGATTTTCCTCTTTAAAAACACAAAGTCATCAATCAATTGTTTTCTTTCCAAAATAAATTCTTTTTTAAAAACAATCAAGCTATGAATCGATTGTTGTCTTTAAACTTACAAGCTACTAATCAATTTATAACTTTAAAACAAGTATGAATCGATTCCTTTTTAATCAAAAAATGTGTGAGACAACGTATAAATTAACGATAAATCTATAATCAAGTGGGTATTACATACTATCGTTTTTATTGAAAAGGTGGGTCAACAACAAACTTCTTCCACCGATTCCCCTTTCTCTATTATATTTACTGTGTTCCCATCATCATCTACGAACCCACAATCTTCTTCAACAACAACACAAACCCAGAATTCCAGAAATCTGAAATCGAAAATGAAAAGGAAGCCATTGAAAGCGAAAATCGATAAGAATAAAAAATGATTTAAATGGAAAAAGAAAATCGAAAATGAAAATGAACCGAAAAGGGAGCAGAGCCTACAACACTTTGTTGTTTGGGAATTTTGAAGATGTTCAATTGAATTAGGGGTGGGGATTGTATTGAATTAGGGGAAATGGATTAGTAGGTGAAATTGAGACATTGAGGATAAACAGAAGTGTATTAATGGCAGAAATTGTGAAGTCGAGGCAACAACAGAGGAGTATTTTGTGAAATTTTGAATGGAGGAATCCATGGAATTAGGGTTTCAGGTAAGAGGAATTATGGTGGAAGATGATGAATAGTAACATAGGGGTACTTTGGGTTTTTTAAGTTTTGAATAAAAAATTAATTTTTAATTAAAATTCTAGGTGGACCTGCCACATCATCACCGTTTTGTCACATCAACATTTACGTCAACATCGTCAACCACTTAAGCTTTTTTTAACAGGGTTAAACATAAATTAAAGAAAAGGACAACGACACAACGTTTTTAACACTTAAGGAACCTATTTGTTATCTTAAAATAAGTTAAAGGACCTATTTGTTATTGTAAATGTAATGCAAGTGACATTAAGTTGGAACCTGCAAGTGTAGAGAGTAATCCAAGGTTTGAGCAAAAATTAAAAAGCATTTAATTTGTTTTCTAAAAAGAGTATACATTCAGTATATAATTAGATAGATAGACATTTAGTAAAACAATCATTAACTTTCACGAAGTATTTAAAGTGAAAAAAAAAGTATTTAAAAAGCAAAAATTAGATAGTACGTGACATTAAGTTGGAACCTATTATGACTTGTATCCAAATATATAAGTACGTGACATTAAGTTGGAACCTGCAAGTGTAGGGAGTAATCCAAGGTTTGAGCAAAAATTAAAAAGCATTTAATTTGTTTTCTAAAAAGAGTATACATACAGTATATAATTAGATAGATAGTAAAACAAGCATTAACTTTCACGAAGTATTTAAAGTGAAAAAAAAGTATTTACAGGCAAATCAACTTGGACTTTGTCTTCTCAAATAGAAGTATTTAGTGATTGAAATTGGAATATCACGGATACAAAGCTAACTTATAATATATTATTTTATATGGTGAGATATGATTAAATGATTGTAGAAAATGCCCTTTAGCTCTTAAACAAATATGAAGTAGAAAACTAACATAGTTGTTCGTTGTCTTTTAAAGACGGCGCGTTAATAATGTTTGCTCTCGGTCTTTTAGTGAAACTCGTATTTGTAGTGGAAAATTAATCTTTAATGATATAAACTAAAGAGAGAAAATTTGAGCTTACAATACAATAAATGAGAGAGAAAAATGTTAATTGTGAAATTTATATATTACAATATTCCCTTAAATTTGTTTTCACATGACATGACCATTTCGTGTGGTGTATGAAATATGACCTCCCCTTAAACATGAAAACAAATTAAATAGAAAAATAAAAATACACGCTCAGCAATGAGGAGCTATTATCGGTTTGTTTTAAATTTGAATATGTGGAGGCCAAAACTAATGGCATTTTAAAAGCAATTGTGCACGTCCACGAACTTCCACGTCCACTGATAGGATCCCGTGCGTTATTGCAACTTTCTTTCCACTCCGCACATCCTTGGCTTGACAGGATTTAATGTGCATGTTAGGAAAAACCTCTGTGAGATATGATGTCCGTGTATATATTGTAGTCTTCTGTTTACTTTCATTGATGAAAGCCAAATACACTTCTCCTAAATTGGGATACAATAACAACAACGTTAACCGTACGTTAGCACTTAGAAATGAAAATTATAGTAATAAACTTCAAACCAACATTACTAATAAGCATTTTCAATTTACCTTTTTTTCCCTTTGCAATCCAGGATCGAACCCCGGGCAAAGTCATTTTACCTACAAGAGTGACCAACTTGCATTATGAGTTTTACACACAATGAAAAGAACAATTCTACAACCTCGAGAAGCTGGTTCTAAAAAGTGGTAAACATTTACAAATATTCACCATCGTAATTCAATACGGATACACAATTCCCAGTTGAACTATCAAATACTGTCCCGTTGGGGTTGAGCTTCCAATCCTATTCAATTAAAAATATATCAACCTCCAATAGAATCGAAAGAGCCACAAATATCAACAAAATACAAATTGGTGTAATGTAATGTACCTTTTCCTTCTGTGTGCAGAAAGGGGAGTGAAGTTTATTTTTCCAACAGATTGTTTCACGACCTTGGTTAACACCTTCAGTAGTCCAACCAGTTGCGTCTCTTTGGTTGCAGCTAGTGATAGTTATTACATGAAAAGGTGAGTTTTTCTTTGCTTCAGTTTTGTTCGCAAAAGAATCATAGGAACTCCAACCTTTTGGTGGCAAGCCAGCTTGATGTGATGACACACTGAAATATACATTATGTTAGATCATGCGTTACCTGTTTGCCTAACAGTTTCCCTTTTTATGTTTTCTGCAATAAATTCTGACCAAAGTGAAGACTATTGTTTAGACTTTAAAGTCATTCCACACACATTTCTAATCATAATGCTAGAAACAGAATATCTATGCTGCTGCGTTTATAGTCTACTGCTCCAAAATTTTAATCAAAGATAACCAGGTCTAGCCATCTAGCTAGGATCCTCGGATTTGACACCTAATTGAAGAATGAAATTATGTCACTGATTTCAAAAGTTTTTGTATTTGTATGAATTATCGCAAACCATATTTAATACAACTTCTATAAACAGACATTTAGCTTTCAAACACTATTTAAAGCAATTCACAAAAAGTCTTTGAAAAATAGCTTGTGAAATAACAAATCCACTTCAACGTGAATGAGCTCTAAATTCTAATCTGCTAACTATCCAGAATGTAAGATAAAAGAGAAGGAAGTGAAATTCACAATATGCAAAAAATATATATATACCTCTGAAACCAGATACAAAGAAGAACCCAGAAGGAGAGGAACAACACTGTGTAGCACTTCATAATTGCTGGTAAGACTGTTCCACCAAACAATATACTCCATAGTTACATACCACAAATGAAATACAATTTTTCCGACATAATGTAATTGATTCATATAAAAATATTACATTTTTCTCAACAAAAAAAATATATCATATACTACCTCTAAGAAAATAAATGTAAATTTCTTAATCGTTAGCGACATCGTTAAACAACTAACTAATATTTTTTATTTAAGTAGTGTTATATATCACAACAAAATAAATCAGAAAGTATGTCAAAATATGAAGGACGAAATTGTAGGATAAAAACTGAATGGCTTGCTATTTCCAATATTTTTGGGGATGTTGGCAAATAGAAACACTTTGCAATACACTCGTGAATATGTTTTCGCCATTATATCATTATCCTTTTTATTTATTGATTTTTTAAAAGAAAATTGTGTTGAAATAGAACATGAAGAATATAGCAACAATCAAACTTATAAAACAATAAAAAAAAATTTAAAAAAACCTGAAGCGCCGATTAGAGTTCCTAGAGTACAAAACAAATCTGTCCTGGTAAGACCAAGGTCACAGAACAACAAGAGGAAGGAACCAAAGTGTGGAAAGAATATTGAAACGTTTAGCCTATATATATAGGGGGAATGCATGTGTTTTAACCAAAAATTTAGGAGAAACGGGGGGCTATCTATTGATGAGACAGCTCTTGCTACCCCAAAAATAGTGTGTGTATATATATATATATATATATATATATATATATATATATATATATCTACGAGCATTGTTATTTTGACAACTAGAGAGTTGTCCAACACCGTATAAACATACCCTATTACACCTATTCATTATTTTGTTACTTTCTTTACCTTGTATTTGTTATTTCAAACATAAGCTCCACGGTGTAAACCTACGGTGTCAAACATCAGTTTTCAAAATACCATTATTGTATATCTATAGAAGTAGATATGTTTTATATTTAGCTAATCTGATCAATTAAATTTGTTAGTTTTATTTTTAGCTAATCCAATCATTCAAGTAAAATTTATAGTTAGCCCCTAAAGGAAAATGTTTGTTTTTTGACAAACACTATAGATTAAGGTTTGTATTTTGTTTAAAATGTAGGAAAAGGCTTTAATCTATCGCTAAATGGGTAGTAAATTCCTTTTTAATCAAAAGAAGTGTGAGACAACGTATAAATTAACGATAAATCTATAATTAAGTGGATATTACATATTATCATTTTTATTGAAAAGGTGGGTCAACAACAAACTTCTTCCACCGATTCCCCTTTCTCAATTATATTTTCTGTGTTCCCATCATCATCATCTACGAACCCACAATCTTCTTCAACGACAACACAAACCCAGAATTCCAGAAATCAGAAATCGAAAATGAAAAGGAAGCCATTGAAAGCGAAAATCGATAAGAACCGAAAATGATTTAAATGGAAAAACAAATCAAAAATGAAAATGAACCGAAAAGGGAGCAGAGCCTGCAACACTTTGTTGTTTGGGAATTTGGAAGATGTTCAATTGAATTAGGGGAAATGGATTAGAAGGTGAAATTGAGAGATTGAGGATAAACATAAGTGTATTAATGGCCGAAATTGTGAAGTTGAGGCAACAACAGAGGAGTATTTTGCGAAATTTTGAATGGAGGAATCCATGGAATTAGGGTTTCAGGTAAGAGGAATTGTCGTGGAAGATGATGAATAGTAACATAGGGGTACTTTGGGTTTTTTAAGTTTTGAATAAAAAATTAATTTTTAATTAAAATCCTAGGTGGACCTGCCACATCATCACTGTTTTGCATCAACATTTACGTCAACATCGTCAGCCACTTAAGCTTTTTTTAACAGAGTTAAACATAAATTACAAAAAAGGACAACGACACGACGTTTTTAACACTTAAGGGACCTATTTGTTATCTTAAAATAAGTTAAGAGACCTATTTGTTATTATAAATGTAATGCATCTATTATGACTTGTATCCAAATATATAAGTACGTTAGTGGTGGACCCAGGACCCCAGGGTTAGGGGGTGTCAAATTTTTTAAATACATAATTTGCAAAAAATATAATTAAAAGCAACTATAATATATTTAAATAAATAAATTATACATTTCATAATTGTCCTCTACGTGATTTCATATTATGAAATCCTTGAATAATAAGCTCGGTCAATTTTATTGACTACATCACTCTCAACATATGTCACCAAACAGTCGTGCATCCATGTATCCCCATCCAGCTACGCAACCTATTCTTCACAATATTCATAGCATAGAAAGCTCTTTCTACAGTTGTTTTTGCAACTGACAAAACTAGCGTCTGCTTCAAAAGAAGACTTCAAAAGAAGACTTTATCAGATTTAACTTGTGTCGCACTAGACCAACACAAATTAAATAGCACTAATAAGTTCCTAAATACAAATTAAATTTCACTGAAAAATCAATATATTCAAAAAATACAAGACAAATTCAATTAAGTAGACTTTTTTTTTTGTTAACTAAATAGCACTAACACAAATTACCAATTGAATAGTACTAACAGATTCAAAACTAGGATAATAAGAACAAGAACTGATCCAATGAGATAGAGAGAGAGAGAGAAACTTTTTTAAAATAAAATATAAGAGTGTGAGTGATTGTGTGAGTGTGATGCATTAGAGTGGTGCAAACTTAGAAACTTTGGTGTAAAATTAAGAACTTGGATGCAAAATATATTTTTCAGGGGATGCAAAAAAAATTTCCCAAAGATATTTGTGCTGCTTTTATTGAACCCTTGAAATATATGTAGATCCGCCAATTAGTACGTGACATTAAGTTGGAACCTGCACGGGTAGGGAGTAATCAAAGGTTTGAGCAAAAATTAAAAAGCATTTAATTTGTTTTCTAAAAAAAGTGTACATACAGTATATAGATAAATAGATAGATAGATATTTAGTAAAACAATCATTAACTTTCACGAAGTATTTAAAGTGAAAAAAAAAGTATTTACAGGCAAATCAACTTGGACTTTGTCTTCTCAAATAGAAGTATTTAGTGAATGGAATTGGAATATCACGGATCCAAAGCTAACTTATAATATATCAAAGACTATACATCCTATGGGTGTCTCCAGCTCAGCAATCCAGCAGTTCATGGCGCCAAAACCCCCCCGGTTCCCTCCATTTTTTCCGGCCAGTTGCTCGCCGCCATGTATTCCAGGTCTCCGTTCACTCGTCGCCATGTGTTCCTTCTCTGCCTCGTCAGCTCCAACTGCCTGCTAGTGCCAAATTAGCTCCAATGAGGCATTGAAAATGCTGTCAAATGATGTTCTTTGGGTTGCTTCACTCAAAGATTTGCATCAGATTGCATCGGAGAAGAAGAATGGTGTGAGAGATTTGGTTTCAGGTATGTTTCGCCACTTGTATTTCATTTGTTGCTTCTCTCTGCTGTGTTTTTGTCTTTATTTCCAATTTCATTCAATTCTTCCCTCTTTCTTCTACACGTGGCTGATTTTTTCTTGCTTTCTTCAATCTACACTCTTCTTTCTTTTCCATTCTACTTCCACTTCCCAATGCTGTTAGCTTTGTTTGAACAAGCTACTTTTGATAAATAGTCAGACCCCAACACTCCCACTCATCACTTATCACTTATCACTCACTTTGAAATCTTTCTCAGGTTGCCCTCTAAATTTCAACGTTGTTCTCTTCTTCATTTGTTCGTTATTGTTTACATTGTTTTCCCTCTGAACTCCAGGTTATTTCATCGTTGCTGGTCTTCAGTTTTTGCGTGACAAGGTAACCCCAATCCTTCTCTCTTTCCTTTTGCTTATCTAATCTGGCCATTTTTGGTTGATGTACTAAGTTATTCCCTGTTTTTCATTCATTTACATCTGCCAATGTTGTTTATATGGGGCTTCTTTAACAATGGATTCCTTTAAACCTGTTTATTTTAATGTTGGTTGCCTATCTTGCCATTGACCTGTGTCTTGCTTGCCTCTGTTTCAGTTGGTGTGTTAATCTTTGTTGGTCAATTGGTTAAATTGGTTTTTAGTCAATGGATATTTATTGCTGTTTTCATCAACTAAACACACTAATTTGGTTGCATGTCTTTTTATTGATGCCTATTTTACTTCTCTATATTTCAGTCACTGTTTTTATCTTTATTACTAAATTGGTTAATTTGATTATTGGTTAATCAATATTTGTATGTATTTTCATCAACTAAACACACTGGTTGTATTCTTAGAGGCAACATTATTGTGATGAGGTTCTGGTATAATTTTAAGTCTTTGGGTTTGACAATCTTTGAATTCTAGAGCTAAGTGCAAACCAACCATGTATAGTTATTGAATGGTAGATGAACATCTCATGTGTTGTTTGATGTTTCCTGGATTGATGTTTAAGTTTCCTTCCATTGCTGCATCACTATAGTTTATTTAGAAATAGGTTGTCTTATTGGACCCTAACTTCCTATCTGCATCTTATTAGTATTACAAACTGCTTCACATATTTTGATTGTTTTGGCTTTTAGTTTATGGTCTTTGATTGAACTTTTAATTGTTTCATGTTGTTCTCTTTTACCTTTGCTAGATGGATTCCCTTGATATTGTGCCTGAAGAGAACAAGGTAATCTCATATTCAGATTATCTAATCATATTTCATTCATTCATGCACTCCATGTGCATTGTTTTATTTTGTTTTCAAGTTTATATGGGGATTATCATGACTGCTCATTATGTTTACTTCATATACTCCATGTGCATTATTTACTTAAAATGCCTATATTGTGTTTGTTGATACTCACTTGCATTTTCATTTCTCTCTTGTAACATAAAGCTTATTGACCTGTATCTCAATTATTTGGGTTCTTTATTTTACTGATTTCCAATTTGTTCCATTGGAGTATTTCCAAGTTCAGTAATTTTAAGTCACATTTGGCTGGTATTATTTGATTAACCAATCTTAAGGCTCATTTGGCTGATATGATTGGAATTTATGTTTAGTCTTGCAATATGTTTTTGGTCTTCCTTTTGAATCCCAACAATACTCCCATTGCTCATTGACCTTGGTGTTTTCCCATTTGTTCAACATAGATTTGTAACTTTATTGTAATGAACTTTGGATTTTTAATTGACAATCTGTGAAGCTGCCACAAAACAATTTCGATTTCTTATTTTGGAGACTTTTAGTTGTCTTTTTCTTGAGTTCATTGCCAATTGACCTCCTAAGTTGGTTGTTTTTAATTTGAGTACCTCTGTTGCCCCATATCTTGCTATTTGGATTGGATGCAGGGTCAGAATGGAGTAACTAGATCGCTTGAAAATGGAGTATCTTTAATGTCTGAAGTGAACTCTGTTGCAATACAAGAGCTACATGATGAATTTTCATGTGGAAACAATTATTCCTTGAACGTGTGTGTCCCTGGATTCATTCTTATGTGTTTGATGCATTTTATAAACATGGATTTTTACATCCTTTTCATGTAACACCTATTTTAATCAAATTTCTATCTACTTCAATAGGTAAGGAAACCATATACTATCACTAAGCAAAGAGAAAGATGAACAGATGAAGAACATCAAGAATTCCTTAAAATTTTAAGTTTCCTTAAGACAGAATGAGTTTGATAGTTTTGATTATTTGTTCACTTATTTTTGGGTTTGTAATGCATAGAAGATAGATTCTCACCTGATTTTGTTTCGTATTCAAAATGTAGCTTCCATTGAAAGTTGATTGTTGGATAATATAAACCACTGATGATTGCAAAAGATGAAAAATCTCAGATAAAAACATAAAAAAAAAAATTATTTTTGTGTTTGGGTTTGTAACTGGATCTCAAATTATGTATGAACTCATTTTGTTATTTTATCTCAATTTTGTATTTTCTCATGGTTATTACTTGTGGCTACAGCATGACAATAGATGTTGCACGTTTAAGTTGGATTTAATGCAACAACAAGGTTTGTCTTTGCTAATGATTATGTGTAGAACATAAAGACAATATAATTGTAGGTCTGTTACTTTTATTATACATTTTTTTGGGATTGTAACAATGAATTGGAAGTGTGGGGATGACAAAAAAAGTTGGGGAAAGAGAATTCAGTGTCAGTTGCATTCACTGGATTAGTCTCTTAAAGTATTTGTTACCTTTTTTCTATTTTGGATGAATTGGGATTTGAATCTGTTGTTTCATTCATTTATTGGTATGAGATTAACTTAAATATGCTTACCCTGCTCAAAATCCGCTTTACCCTAATCAGATTTCCCCTTTGACAAATCTTAGGTGAGACAATTTTATTATAAGGCTGAGGTATTTTTTTACATCATTAAGAGAAGTGGAAGTTGGTGATTTGGTCTTATAGATTGATTTATATAACCTGTGGTACTATTCTAATGGACTGATTTAGTCTTATGGATTGATTTGTATCACACTTTTTCTTATCAACACCATTACCTCTTATGAGATGTCGATGCTATTCCTGTGCAAAAAAAGTTGAAACTACATGTTGTTGGCAGCATTCTCTATATCACTGCCAAGACATCCATTAATTCCTAAAAGGTAAAACCATATCCTATGCAGCTGCTCTTTTTAATGCACACATATAACCATATTCTCATTAAGTGATTAATAGTTTGCAGATGTTATTTTATTTGCTTGAGAAGTACTTGGGAATGTAAAGGAGTTTTTGGTTTTGGAGTGAATGCTTTTTTGTTTCAAGACTATCATGGATTGTGCAACAAAAGTTGAAGAAGTAACCTTCTGATGAGTCTTTAAAGACTGCCCCTTTCCTTATCTTTGGAAACAATATCCATATTCCATATGCGGAACCTATGTAGGTATTCATGTGCAAATTGTGAGAAAAGTAGGCTATGGGATGTATCAATTGGCTCTTCCAATGCATCAAATAGATCGTCAGTAAGAGAGGAAGTTTGTTCCTATAGTTACTTATTTGAAGTGTTGTTAGTGCAACTCTATGTTGAAGAAATTGCAGTAAATTTCATGTTTTTATGCTGCTGATATTCTACTTTTGTATGCAATGCTCATCAAATAAATTCCAGTTCTTATTGTGGTTTTGGCGTAGAGCATCTTCATGAACTTTTTCCAGAATGATTAGAATTTCTTTTCCCTTGCTTAGTTATGTGCATGATATGCCGGTTACTCATAATATGTATTTTGAATTTTGTCAAAATATCATAGTACCAATTGTTGGATTGTTTGCAATTCTTATGATTGTGGTTGGGTAATGATAAAACATGATGAAAATTAAGAGGAAAGCCAGTTACTATTAGTACCAAAAAAAGAATAGGAATTCAACTATTTTTCTCCTTTCTGGATTTTGTAGTTTCAGCAGTTGTGGAGGCTAAAAAGCGGAGAAAAGCAATTGAGGGAGGATATTTTGATAATCCTGAAGCTGTATTAAACATGTCTGCAATGTGGCTGATCCCACATAATGTTTTATGTGGAATAGTAAAAGCATTTAATGCAATAGGCCAATCAAAGTTCTATTACTCTTAGTTTCTAAGTAGCATGTCAAGCATTGCAGCATCTTTGTTCAGCCAAGGCCCTGTTGTGGGAAACTTAGTAGCTTCTCTAATAGTCATCATTGTTAAGGACATTACTTCAAGAGAGTTGGATCTCAGATAACATTAATAAGGGTCACTATGACAAGTATTACTATTGGCTTCTTGCTCTAATGAGCTTTCTCAATATACTTTACTATTTGGTTTGTAGTTGGTTTATGGACTGTTGAAGCTGTCTAGATAAGGCGGAAGAATTGGAACAGTTTACTTTAAGTGGGAATCACATTCATCATGAACAAGAGGCCTTTTAGGAGGCCATGTCATATAAGGCTTCAATGTGGGACAACTGTTGAATCAAATCACACTGATTAAATCTTATTTGATTGTCTTTGACTTATCAAACTCTATAAGCTAAAGGGCGTGGATTGAATTTTTCTGTTCCAAATCCATTTTTTGTTTTCTTTGACTTATCAAACTCTGAATGTTTTATTTTTAAAGATGATTGCTCCCTTTTAGCCTTTCTATTTTAAAAATTTACATGGAGGTGAACTTCCTTTTTTTATAGATTTATAATTGATAGAAAGAGGTAATTGAGTGAAGTGATTGACGAGGATGTAATAGACCATCCAAGTAGCATAAGGTTAATTTAAATAACACCCATGCATTAACCTTACTAAGTAGTTTTCGTATGCTTGCATGCATGCAATTTTGTAGAAGTCATATCTCATTGCATAACTACATAAGTGCTCTCTAGGACCTTTTATTGTATTTCTTAATATCCTTAACTTTTGATTGTGTTTTACTTGAATTCTTAATTATGCTTAAATTATAATTGACTTTTAAATTAGTGTTAAATTTTGTTTGTTTAAACTTAAGGCTTTATCTATGATGGATTGTGTTCCTACTCTGTTGTAATAATATCTTGCACTTTCATCTTTGTTGGTATGGGACACCTCAGAGTAGAGAAGATCAACTAACTTCGTAAAGTTCAAAGGGTGTTTTTACCATACATTGCCCAATGTCAACTGAACGACTTCGCCTAAGAATAATGCGTCATCAACCACCACCAATTGAAGTTGTGTACCCAAACAATGAGGATGTCCAGCAAACTGTTCAGCAGAACCCTCCCAACGCTTCTGTTTTTGAAGATGACCTTACCCCTGATAAGACAATCATTATGTAATAGCTAGCATTTCTACTACTGTTATCGTTTTTCGTTTTCATCCTTTTGAACCTTTTAAACGTAACTTTGTCGGTAAAATTTGACTTCAATTACTATTAATCTAACCTTCCTCTTATAATACTTCCTCAGAACCTAAAGCTTTGACCCAGTGCATCGCACGGGTCACGGCGCTAGTTATTTTATATGGTGAGATGCGATTAAATGATTGTACAAAATGCCCTTTAGCTCTTAAACAAATTTGAAGTATAAAACTAACATAGATGTTCGTTGTCTTTCAAAGACGGCGCGTTAATAATGTTTGCTCTCAATCTTTTAGTGACACTCGTATTTGTAGTGGAAAATTAACCTTTAATGATATAAACTAAACAGAGAAAATTTGAGCTTACAATACAATAGATGAGAGAGAAAAATGTTAATTGTGAAATTTATATATTACAATATTCCCTTAAATTTGTTTTCACATGACATGACCATTTCGTGTGGTGTATGAAATATGACCTCCCCTTAAACATGAAAACAAATTAAATAGAAAAATAAAAATACACGCTCAGCAATGAGGAGCTATTATCGGTTTGTTTTAAATTTGAATATGTGGAGGCCAAAACTAATGGCATTTTAAAAGCAATTGTGCACGTCCACGAACTTCCACGTCCACTGATAGGATCCCGTGCGTTATTGCAACTTTCTTTCCACTCCGCACATCCTTGGCTTGACAGGATTTAATGTGCATGTTAGGAAAAACCTCTGTGAGATATGATGTCCGTGTATATATTGTAGTCTTCTGTTTACTTTCATTGATGAAAGCCAAATACACTTCTCCTAAATTGGGATACAATAACAACAACGTTAACCGTACGTTAGCACTTAGAAATGAAAATTATACTAATAAACTTCAAACCAACATTACTAATAAGCATTTTCAATTTACCTTTTTTTCCCTTTGCAATCCAGGATCGAACCCCGGGCAAAGTCATTTTACCTACAAGAGTGACCAACTTGCATTATGAGTTTTACACACAATGAAAAGAACAATTCTACAACCTCAAGAAGCTGGTTCTAAAAAGTGGTAAACATTTACAAATATTCACCATCGTAATTCAATACGGATACACAATTCCCAGTTGAACTATCAAATACTGTCCCGTTGGGGTTGAGCTTCCAATCCTATTCAATTAAAAATATATCAACCTCCAATAGAATCGAAAGAGCCACAAATATCAACAAAATACAAATTGGTGTAATGTAATGTACCTTTTCCTTCTGTGTGCAGAAAGGGGAGTGAAGTTTATTTTTCCAACAGATTGTTTCACGACCTTGGTTAACACCTTCAGTAGTCCAACCAGTTGCGTCTCTTTGGTTGCAGCTAGTGATAGTTATTACATGAAAAGGTGAGTTTTTCTTTGCTTCAGTTTTGTTCGCAAAAGAATCATAGGAACTCCAACCTTTTGGTGGCAAGCCAGCTTGATGTGATGACACACTGAAATATACATTATGTTAGATCATGCGTTACCTGTTTGCCTAACAGTTTCCCTTTTTATGTTTTCTGCAATAAATTCTGACCAAAGTGAAGACTATTGTTTAGACTTTAAAGTCATTCCACACACATTTCTAATCATAATGCTAGAAACAGAATATCTATGCTGCTGCGTTTATAGTCTACTGCTCCAAAATTTTAATCAAAGATAACCAGGTCTAGCCATCTAGCTAGGATCCTCGGATTTGACACCTAATTGAAGAATGAAATTATGTCACTGATTTCAAAAGTTTTTGTATTTGTATGAATTATCGCAAACCATATTTAATACAACTTCTATAAACAGACATTTAGCTTTCAAACACTATTTAAAGCAATTCACAAAAAGTCTTTGAAAAATAGCTTGTGAAATAACAAATCCACTTCAACGTGAATGAGCTCTAAATTCTAATCTGCTAACTATCCAGAATGTAAGATAAAAGAGAAGGAAGTGAAATTCACAATATGCAAAAAATATATATATACCTCTGAAACCAGATACAAAGAAGAACCCAGAAGGAGAGGAACAACACTGTGTAGCACTTCATAATTGCTGGTAAGACTGTTCCACCAAACAATATACTCCATAGTTACATACCACAAATGAAATACAATTTTTCCGACATAATGTAATTGATTCATATAAAAATATTACATTTTTCTCAACAAAAAAAATATATCATATACTACCTCTAAGAAAATAAATGTAAATTTCTTAATCGTTAGCGACATCGTTAAACAACTAACTAATATTTTTTATTTAAGTAGTGTTATATATCACAACAAAATAAATCAGAAAGTATGTCAAAATATGAAGGACGAAATTGTAGGATAAAAACTGAATGGCTTGCTATTTCCAATATTTTTGGGGATGTTGGCAAATAGAAACACTTTGCAATACACTCGTGAATATGTTTTCGCCATTATATCATTATCCTTTTTATTTATTGATTTTTTAAAAGAAAATTGTGTTGAAATAGAACATGAAGAATATAGCAACAATCAAACTTATAAAACAATAAAAAAAATTAAAAAAAAAAAAACCTGAAGCGCCGATTAGAGTTCCTAGAGTACAAAACAAATCTGTTCTGGTAAGACCAAGGTCATAGAACAACAAGAGGAAGGAACCAAAGTGTGGAAAGAATATTGAAACGTTTAGCCTATATATATAGGGGGAATGCATGTGTTTTAACCAAAAATTTAGGAGAAACGGGGGGCTATCTATTGATGAGACAGCTCTTGCTACCCCAAAAATAGTGTATATATATATATATATCTACGAGCATTGTTATTTTGTCCAACACCGTATAAACATACCCTATTACACCTATTCATTATTTTGTTACTTTCTTTACCTTGTATTTGTTATTTCAAACATAAGCTCCACGGTGTAAACCTACGGTGTCAAACTTCAGTTTTCAAAATATCATTATTGTATATCTATAGAAGTAGATATGTTTTATATTTAGCTAATCTGATCAATTAATAGGGTATGAGGCGAAGTAATTAAGCGCTGAACTCCCGAGAATTTTTTTACTGTGAATCGAAGATTGAGAGATGAAGACATTGAAGATGGAGAAGATTGAGAGAGATTAAAAATAAAAAGTAATGACTTGGCATTACAAGTCAGCATT
This sequence comes from Astragalus glycyphyllos, assembly GCA_963573325.1. NCBI lineage: Eukaryota > Viridiplantae > Streptophyta > Magnoliopsida > Fabales > Fabaceae > Astragalus > Astragalus glycyphyllos. Next base: position 68,476,952 of record OY754309.1, read on the forward strand.
AAATATAAATTTGAAAGAATAAATAAATGACAACTCAGATTTCTGTTAGCCAAGTCAGCGTTTTTGTAACGTTTGTATAACAGAAGGGTCTAAATCAAAACACTGCATTTTGCAAGGACTTTTTACTGATTTTTTGTGTGCAGGGATTTAAACCAAAACACGCTATATTTGCAAGGGTCTGGATCATATTTAAGCCTTTTATATTTAGCTAATCTAATCAATTAAATTTGTTTGTTTTATTTTTAGCTAATCCAATCATTCAAGTAAAATTTATATATAGCACCCAAAGGAAAATGTTTGTTTTTTGACAAACACTATAGATTAAGATTTGTATTTTGTTACAAATGTAGGATAAGGCTTTAATCTATCGCTAAATGGGTAACAAATTCATTTTTAATCAAAAAAAGTGTGAGACAACATACAAATTAACGATAAATCTATACTTAAGTGGGTATTACATGCTATGCTATCTTTTTTATTGAAAAGGTGGGATAAGAATGAATCTTTACTAATTGGGGATTAAATAGTAAGAGATTATATTTTAAAATTGCAAAGGCCTAACATTAACTTTTAATATTTTTTAAATGCAATTATGGATGCCTTACACCATGTTGACATGCGAGGGAATATACTCGACAAATGGAGACAAAAGTACGATGAGTGGATTCAGATCTCAATTGGAAGAAAGGGTAGAATCTTTCATGGGTGTCAAGGGGCATATATTGACTCTAAACATTTTTTTGTTACTTTGTTATTGGTGCGCAGTATTCACTGACTTTGTTATTGATTAATATATGCCGGGAAACCTGGCTGGCTGGTGGCCACGCGTATCCAGCTTTGCTGGTCGGTGTGTTCTCCTCTCCTAAAAGAGTTTTTGTTACACCCAAGATTCAAACGCAAAATTTTGAAGTGGGATCCGAATCTAATTACCTCTGGCCAACTCTTATTGGTATGGACTCTAAACATTTGTATAAGATATTCAATTCAAGATCTTTTGTCAAAAAAAAATTCAATATCTTTCAAAAAATTAAATTACTTTCTCCTGTGAAATTGACCGTGTCCATGAAATTGGTCTGTCCATGAAATTGACTGTGAATATGTTCTCCTGTGACCATTGTTGCCGGCATATTCGTGACAGTGTCTGTACTTTCTCCCCCTAACATCAGTGAAATCTGAGTCGCACAATAAATAAGTCAAATAGGAAGAAAAAAATGTAAAAAAAGTTGAGAGAGGAGATTGGACAATAGAGATTTAACACTGGCTATTGTCTGGTGAAAAATCTATTGAAGACAATGCTCCAATTAACAGGAAAAACTTTTGTCCTCTAAGCTAAAGGGTAGTGATGGATTGAAAGCTGAAGTTGAAAGCAAAAATGTAGAGTAGTAAATAGCAATGGAAACGCCCATTACCGAGGGAAAAATTCCGCCGGAAAATATTACCTACGAATATGAAAGAAACATAAAAAAAAATATATACACAAATTTAAGTATGTTTCTAATACTTGTTGGTGCAAAAGGGCCAAAATAAAGAAGACAACACAATTAGAAAGTGAAAAATGTAGATATCATTCAGGGTTGAATGAAAACCATCAATAAAATAAAAGCCCATATACAAGTGTGTGGCTGAAGTTTCCACTAGAGTAAATATTGCAAGTATAAAAAAAATCGTCGCAGTGAAGAACTTCCGCGCGGTGGTGCGGAGTAGTGGCGCAGTGGGGTTCAGAGAGGGAGTTAGCAATTATTCATGGCTAATGGTGATTGTAAAGAGGGGGTGAAAAGAAAATAATGTCCAAGAACAAAGAAAGATGCCTTTAGGTTGAGGAAGAAAATGCGTAAGAGGAGAATGAGAAGTGAGTGATTCTTCTTGGAAAGTGACCACCAATTTAGTTGTCAATGAATGTGGTTACTGATAACTCTATTTTATATAGAGTTATTTACGCATCTAAACTCAATAACTTGCTAAGTTCTAAGTAAGAATAAGTAATAATAGTAGTTAAATAAATAAAATAGCAACATTCAGAGTTTTACAAAGGGTTATGCTCATGATTAAGCATTTGGCATATACTTTGGTATTTTGATGTGTTTGTTCAGTGCACCTGCAGTTGATGCTCCTGCACCAGGATACAACAGTTCACCTGCACCAAGGTGCACCTGCATCAAGAAATAACCAGAACACAACAGTGCACCTGCACTGAAAACAGACAAGGCATGAAGCACTCTCAAACCAATATGCTCCTACACTTCATGGATGACATCATGCTTAATCACAAGGGCACGTGCAACCTGCAAATTTCGGCGCCTACCATAGAAGACTAGCTTTGAAGAGTCACTCACTTAGGGACACATGGCCATCCATTATTGGACCTCCATTTGTGTTTGGGTGTGGGATTAAATTTACTTTTTGGAGGTTCAGAAAAGTAACCATGGTTAAAGCTCTCAAGTTAACTTGATCACCAAGGAAGTCACCTTTTTGAAGGCTATATAAGGACCCTCACTTCTCATTTGAAGACACACCTCAAGTTACATTTCAAGATATCAACAAGATACTCTTAGAATTAGTTTTAGATAATTTTTATATTGCAAGGAAGCTAGGGAAGGAATTGACAACTTCTTTCTTCACTTCTACATAGTGCTAGCTAAGTGCAGTGAAGTCAGTGCATCTACATTGCTTGGGAATTCATGCAAAAAATCTTCAACCCGTGTAACCTTTACCTTGTTGTTTTCTTTTGTTGTGATTTCACTTATATAAAAATATGATCTTTTCAGTTTATATATGTATTGCAATGTCTAACATGAGCTAAACTCATTTGGTTGAGATGTTTTAACCTTATAATGATCTTTTAAGCAAGTTATTGTGTTCATGTGTGATGTGTGCATTTTAGTTCTTGTTTGATACTTCTTTCAACACTTATTTTAAGGTTGATCGCTTAGAATAAATAGAGTTATAAAAGCAGACATGGTTTATAACTAGAACTCAAGAATTAATAAGGGTAAGTGTTTTAATGAAGAAACTTTGTTAATTCATTTTAATAAAGCAAACTTTGTTAAATCCATGCTATGTCCTAGGCATAGGATAGCATAGTTCTTAGGGTGATACAGTGGATACTTAAAAGACGGGAGTGAACTTATTTAGCATGCTTAGACATAAGGATCTTGTAATGAAACTCTGAAGAAAGTGACTGAAAAGCACAATTCTAATGCAGCTGCACCTTGTGCACCTGAACAACACATAAACACAAAACTCTTAAAAGTGACTTATTTGATAAGAACGTCCCAACTATCATTCTCCACCAATTTCATACATCTCTTATAACTTTGTTTACATTCTGTTTGCATAACACCATCCACCATTTGTTAGTAGTTTACTCTGCACTAATCTCTCTATATATTTAAAGCATAAAGAATTAATCCAATCCTTGTGGGTACGATCTCATTTTCTCTATATTACTTGTTGTAGACTGTGTACACTTGCACATTACTTTTTCTCACACTAGTTACATGACTACAAAGAAGTCAACGCAACACAATTAGAAAGTGAACCACGAAGATATGATGCAGGAATTTTTAAGTAAAAAAATTAATATTAACATTCTAAACCTTGTTAAATGTATACTAAATTTGTTTAGAATGAACCAAAGCACTATTTAACTATGAAAGACAGAGGACGAATCCTCTGTTGCCTCTGCACCATGCACCAGCCAGCAGAATCGTTAGATTTAGATCTCTCTAAATCTAACTGCTTTGCTTCCTCTTTCTATCACTATGGGTTATTTTTAACAATTTCCAAGTTTTTAATATATTTTAAGTATTTTGGTAAAAAATAATAATTTAAAGTTGAGACCCATTTTAGTAATTTTATTCTTAAAAGCAATTTTGAATCGACCTGTCTAAACAATAAAAATTAGTAAAAATCACCTTTTTAGGGTAAATATTGCCAACATTTAATTCACTTTTAACTAAAATCAAATTTACAAAAACAATTTTTTCAAAATCAATTATCGTCATCCCAAAATCAAACAAACACCAAGAAGAAGTTTGGTGTTTTACTTGAAAAGTTTTGTAATTTTGCTCAATACCTTTGCCAAATTAGTTTCCGCCGGAGCTGGATCCCCTCTAATAAAGTTATGGTCCAGTCACTGTTGTCAATAAATATTAGCCATTTGATACAAATCTGATGGCTATGATTTAACTTCTAAAAAACAAATATAAAATACAGGTTTAAAATCTACACCATCACATGATAATTCTAATATTGAGATTGCAATTTGAGGTAAAGTTGACAGGAGGAGATCCAGGTCCATTTCTGCCATGCAGTTAGAGAAAACAATTTAACTACTCTTGCGGTCTTGCCAAAATTGCCAATTAGTATTTTTATATTAATTTAGACAAAAGTAATGTTTTTTTTTTTAAATAAAGAGAATGAATGAAATCTCGTTAAGACCTTTTAATGAAAAGCACATCAAGAAAGAAAAATTGAAATTTCACCTAATTATATTTTAAAAAAAGAAAATAAAATCAAAGCAATAATAAGGAGCCCCTAACTAAGCTCCCTAAAACACTCTATCCTAGAGACAAAAATAAATGACCAATCGTAGTCAGATAAAAAAGAGACCGAAACAAAATTTGTCTTTGAAATTATAGCCTACAAGTTTTTGGACCAATTTCTAGATTTGCTGAAATTTCTAGAACTAACTTACAATAGTTAGATTAAAAAGAGACAAAACAAAATTTGTCTTTGAGCGCGTATTATATATAGTCTACAATTTTCTGGACAAAATTATTTTTTTGCCGAGATTTTTTCTTGGTTTCTCATTTATTTGCCCAAGTGGCATATGCTACCTCAGGACACAGGAGGACGACCCGATGCTCTCGAATTTGATTCTCATAATGAGCAAACTCGAAGTTAGCGAGTGCAGAATTTTCTCCTAATAACGAACAATGATTACGTTAAAAACATTTGAAACACTCCGTAAATAATCAACCATGATCAGAAACAAAAATTCTCTTCTGATGTGCATCCCATTCAGACACACACATTGGTGTATCTTATTTTGTGTTATTGATTTTGATCAAACGGCTCGGGTTGGTCCCAGTTTCTTGGGCCAACCTAATCATAGAAATGGTTCAAAAATATCCGTGAGTCTCACACTAAGTGGAGCCGTATAGTGGCATTACATGTAACAAAAGGAAAACCAAATCTTTTTCTGCGCAACAAAAGCAACAGCAACAAAATTAAAAACAAGGAAATAGGTAAAAGAAGGCAAAAGAAGAATTACCAAATCAAGCGAAGACAGTTATATTGTAAGAGGAAAGGGACGCAGCATAGTCAGCTTTATACAATGCAAAATGCAAACCTGTTTTATTGATCAACTGGGCAAAGTTACAAGGCAGCTATTGCTATTCGGTGCACATTCATAATCCTCCTTAACTTATTAAGACTTTAAGGAAAATGAATGAAAACAATTTCATTATTGATGAAGAAAAGTTATTGATTACAATGAGTTTGATCTTATATATAGATCCAATCTCACCTAACTAATCTATAACAAACTAGTAACTAAAAAAACTAACTCTAACCAAATTATAACTACTAACAACTTTTCTCAACTTCTTAACCAACTAACTATAATATTTCTAATATAACTATGTACAACTGTTTCAGAGAGATGGTTCACCATTCACCGACAAAACAATTACATTGTTCTTCACTTCTTTTTTTAGATTTGCTTCTACTAATTCTAGCTTTAAATTGCGTCTGCTTGTTCATAGTAGATTTTCAATAAGAAATATTTGTTTTAAATATTAATTAGTATTTTAAATAGTCATTAAGTCTTCTTGTTTTTTAGATAGTAGGTTTGCAGTAGTAGTCTTCAAAAAAAATTAATTATCATTGACAAATATTAATGTCGTGTTTTTTTATATATCAGTACAGTTATCCCGTGTGTTTTTTATATATAATTGCAGTTATGTTGTAGTTTCAATTCATTATTTTAGTTGATTAATAGATTATAGTAGATAGTAAAAAATAGATAGTAGATTATCAATAAGAGATGTTAATAGATTATCAATAAAAGTGTAAACAAAAGAGTGAAAACAGATTTCGGAGAGAAAATTAAAATTTTAACGGGACAATTTTTTCTAAAAATGTGATAGTTTTATTTAGTGTCACTAATTTACATTTTTATAGCTAATTTATAAGTTTAGAAATTTAGTTAAAAAAAACTAAAGTGAGAAATAATAAGATAAAAAGAATAATTGTTTATGGGAAAAATAAAAGTAAAGTAAAAAAATGAAGAAAGAGGGTGTAAGAAAAAAAGTGAAAAGGAAGAAAGAGAATGTAAGAGAAAAGTGAAAAGAAGGAAATAGAGTGTAAGAAAAAAGATAAAAAAGAATAAGTGTTTAAATGTAAGTTACTATTTTACCATAATTTTTGACACTTGTCATGTTTCTTAAATTAGTTAATAAATAATTTCATTAGAGGTTAATTGTTATAAATCTATACTCCCTCCGTTCTTGATCTTTGGTACTTTTGCCCTTTTATTTTTGTTCCAAAACAATGGTACTTTTAAAAACCCAATGTACAATTCACCTAATTTTTCCTAATATACCCTCTATATTTATTTATCCTTTTAGAGTTCCAACGCATGAATTAATTGTCCCAAGACTATTTTACTTTAACTTGAATTATCCCAATACAACTACAAGTGGGGCATTTTAGTACTTAAACAACACAAATTAATGGTACATTAATATGTATGTAACAAGCCAAAAGTATCAAAGATTAGGAACGGAGGGAGTAGTAGATTTTTAGTATTATTATTGGTACCACTTGAAAAGAAGTACTAGTACTATTAACCAACTACGACTAAGAAAACTCCATTTTTCATTTTTTAATTAAAATACCAAAAAGTAAAAACACTGTCTTAACACTAATAAAGACCTGGTCGCGCTGATGCGGAAACCCACCACCCAACGTATTGCTTTTTTGATATATAAAGACAAAACGATTTAAAGATCATTTATTTACTCTCTCTTTCTCATTTACCCAAAGATCATTAGCAAAAAAAAAAGATCATTAGCAAATGGTACACGCAAACAAACTATGTTTAATGTGAGAATAAGTTGATGAGTGAAAATAAATTTTTATAATTTAAAGATTAAATTGGAGATGGTGTAATACTTTACTTATCGAGTTTGTTTCAAATCTAGGATCAAAATTCTTGAAAGTTAGTGGGTGAGAATGTATTTCAACGTTTTGTTACAAATTTAAAAAAGATTATTCCTAGAGATAGAAATTCTTAAGAGTAAAATAAACTCCAATCAACTTCATCATTGTCATAAAAAAATTCCTATAAAAAAGTGGAAATAGGGATTCTCATTAAGATTAGGTGAAAATTTAAATATAAAAATTATTTTAATTTCCATAATAACCACTTTATTTTGGGAGTGTTTCATATTTATCAAATACTTTCTTTTTGAAAAATATATAGAATGATTATACCTATCATTGTATTACTTATAATATTATTCCTAGAGTGGTAGGTCTACTTTAGGGATGACAATGGGTACGGGCAGGGTACTATAGTGCCCGTACCCGAGCCTGCACATGTATGGATAGGGTACTATAGTATCCGTCCCCGTATCTTTTGAGCACTAAGTGTCCATAGGCATGCCTATTAGTCGTCCTTTAACAGCAAAAAATAATAAATAACATTAAAAATATTATAATTTAATTTAAAAAGTGATTATTTTTTGTATTTACTAATTAAAATATTACACTTAATAGAATTTAATGAATTAAAAACATTTAAAATATTAGTAGTTTGAATTTATTTTTTTAATAATAATAACTATATATATCTCGAGCCCGTGCCCAATTGTAAGGGTAATTACCCGTCCATTTGCGGATAATTTTTGCGAATACCCTATGAACATGGGCTCAATTGCCATCCCTAGTCTACTTAAACAAACACTCCTAACTTAAGAGGCAACTTTAGAATTTATTCACTAAATAAAGATTTGCAAATCTAAATATATCTACCACTTTTAGAAAATTATTATTATAGTAGTATTTTTTTTTAGACTCACTGCCGCTACAAATGATATTCTCACTTATACTAATCATATTCTCACTTATTAAAACCATCAAGTAATTTCTGCAAAAAAAAACCATTGGGTAATGCCTTATCCATAGCGAGTTCCGTTCACGCGCCGTGATTGTACGAGAAGAGTCCACAGTAACAGAACTCTCGTATGTGATGGTTTAAAAGCATCCAGAGAGTCGTTACTAGTTGGTGGGGGACATAAAAGCACGCAAGAGAAGGCGCGTGGGAGAAGAAAGAAAGTGAAACGATAGCTGTCAAATAAGCTAGCACACTGGGAAACGGCGAGTACGAATGAAGGCGGCTACCTCCATTATAAACAGTGACAGTGATCAGCTAACGTCGCTTCACCGCCGTTTCCCATTCTCTATTTTCTCTCTCTTCATAACACACTCTCTTCTGTGTCTACCTTACAGTTCACGCCAAACGCCTGCATTTTCCCTCTCTCTCTCTCTATCTCTGTCCCACTCTTTCTCTCTCTACCTAGCAACAAAAAACCTCTGCAATAACCACATTTTCTCATACTTGGACTTTGTTCATGTTTGTTGCGTCTTTTTAGTAGCAATAGCAATGGAAGATGAAAGCTTAGTTCATTTGTTCTATGCTGGCAAGAGCAAGCGGACATTTCATATGTTTCCTATGACAGTGTTGCTGTTCATGCTGTTACTTCTTTCTCCACTTGCTTTGCCACTCAGCGAAGAAGGTTCGTATTTTTCTGGTTTTCATTCTTTTCGTTTTCTTTATTTACTTCACCCATAAAAACCTTTTCTTGTTTTTTATTTTTTATATCATTTTCTCCTTTGGTTATCGTACTCCAAAAAAAATGCGACTTTTTTCGTTGGTTTTCCCAGACCATTGGAAGAATACTTAACTGTTCTATTTTTTTTTGTTTGCTTTTTTCAAACACATTGCTGTGGTAATGCTTTTTATTTTAGTTATTTATACTATTTAATTTAATATTTGGATCGACAATGTCCAAGATAAGAAAGTTTCTATTTTTTCATTGTGGTTTCTTTGGCATTCTGCTACTACTTTCTAATGTTTTTGTTGGCGGCGGAATATAGATAATTTGGTGAAACATTTTTGGTTCTGAATAAGAAATGACATTTCCGTGAGAAGAAATAATAACTAAAGAAGCCGCCATGTGGTTTGGGATTTCTTTATTGTTGAACAGTGAAATTTACTGTGTTCTTTCTGAAGCATCATGAAATCCAAAACTCGGTATTGCATTTTTTTTCCTCTTGTTGCCGGCAGGTTAAGGCTTTAATGAAGTCACGGACATGGAGCTGTAATAATATATTCCCGTTTTTTCAATGGTTTTTTTTTTGTTGTGAAACTGACTGTTTTTAAATGGTCCTTACTCTTTGAAGATAGAGCCATAGAGGGTTTATGTTTAGATGCTTGACTAAATTAGACTAGAAGGAAGACTTTAACCGACTTTTGTACATTTCTTCTCTTTTGACCAAGTTTCTAACCTAATTAGCTTTATTTATTTTATAATTACTATCAATCATTGATAAATTGATAATGCTAACATTAATCAAACTATCATTATGTTTACTATTTGTGTACTCGTTTGATAGAGAAAAGTAATTTTTGTTTTCTTATAACTAAATTAGTTTTAATAGCAAAAAGTAATTTTGTTTTCTATTAATATTAATTATTAATTAATATTAATAATTTTCAAAGCACGATTACCTCTTCGAAGACCACCTTGGAAGCCCTTCACCATTTCTTCCGATTCCATACATACAAATAGAGTTGAAAGATTATTTTTTTTATGAACATTGCACCAATGTTGATGCGAGTGCGAAATAAAGAATTCTTGAGATATTATCTTTGTAAATAAATATGTTGTAAATATTCAAGGGATATTCTATTTTATGGGAATAGAACACTGATTTGTTTTATTTTGACTGGAAAGTGATTTTTTTTAATATCCTTGATTTGACTGTCGCTTTTCAGCTTCAGAATGATGTAATGATTCTTTTATCCGAGTTAATTTTTTCTTCAACTTCAGGAATAAAATAAAATAGATTATTTTTTACATTTTTCATTTTACATATATTCTAAATCCATCTGGTTAAATGAAATATTTATTATAATTATTGATGTGATTTAAAATTGGATTTTTGTTATTTTTTTTATCTGGATTGTTAATTTTTTGGTGACGGAAGCATGACTATTGGTTACTAGACATGGCAAGGTGTGAAATTGTTTTATTTGATTGCAACACTCAAACCTGTAATTTTTATCAAAAAAATCAACTCTTTTTTTCTTTGATATTTCTTTTGCGTGTATGATGATTCGGTTTCCCTCCTAAATATTGTTCCACTGTGCTGTGAGGTGTGCAAAGTGCTGGAGCAAGATGACGCATCATATTCATATGCTCATATGTTCATAGGATATATTCACACATGAATTGTGATTATTTATTCACAAATATTCTTTAGTTGGATTAATATTGTGTTTTACAAATATGTTATTTGAAAAATGGATAGGACAAGCATTGATGGCGATGAAGGGATCGTTCAGCAACATAGCAGATGTTCTACTTGATTGGGATGACGTTCACAATGACGACTTCTGTTCTTGGCGTGGTGTCTTTTGTGATAATGTCAGCCTTACCGTCCTATCTCTGTATGCTTTCTAGTTTTAACCCTCACTCATACTATTTTCTTAACTTTTTCTTATTCTCCAATTAATTAACTTCATTTTTGTGTTCTTGTTGTCTTGTTTGTGAAGTAATCTATCAAGCTTGAACCTAGGTGGGGAGATATCACCCGCCATTGGTGATTTAAGAAACTTACAATCCATGTATGTAACCTTTTAGTCTCTTCCTATTGCTTTTTTTTATTTATCTGAAAGGCACATAGTATTACTTTGGTTTAATTGGTATATGAAATCTATGTGTTTGTAATTGCAGAGACTTGCAAGGGAATAAGCTAACTGGTCAAATCCCCGATGAAATTGGGAACTGTGTTGGGCTTATTTATCTGTATGACTCTTGTTTTTGTTTCTTGTATTATATTGCTTATTTGCATATTATTCTGCTTTTGCTTTTGCTGGAGTTTTTCCCTTTGTGACACAAGTGCTTCTCAATTTTTCTTTGAATTGAAGGGATTTATCTGATAATCAGCTTTATGGTGATATACCTTTCTCCATATCAAAGTTGAAGGATCTTGAGTTTTTGTAAGTCTGAAACTCGAACATGACATTTTTTTTTCTGTTGTGCTGCTTGTGTTATTTGAATGAGTCAAATTGGTGAATGCAGGAATTTGAAGAGTAATCAGTTAACTGGTCCTATTCCTTCAACTTTAACCCAAATTCCAAACCTCAAGACTCTGTAAAGTGTTAACCTTTTGTCGTCATTTCTCGATTTTCTTACAGTTTGTTATAGCGTTTTAAGTTCTGTTTTTTCATTTTTCCTTGTAGTAGTAAGTACTGATTGCTTCTCTGTCAAACTTTACAGTGATCTTGCTCGAAATAGGCTCACTGGAGAGATACCGAGACTGCTCTATTGGAATGAAGTCTTGCAGTATCTGTGAGTTATACTATAGTTTTAAATTTTGGCATGAATGTATCTTAGTGTTATATTTCTCGGTGAAAGACTTTTATTGTGATGTGATTGCACAATGATGCAGTGGTTTGCGAGGGAACATGTTGACTGGAACTCTGTCCCCTGATATTTGCCAATTAACTGGCTTATGGTATTTGTGAGTAATCCAACCGAGGAATATCCTGTCTTATCTTCTGTTATTTATTCATTTAATGTTTTCGGCTTTTCACTACTGCTGTTTTGACATATGTTATTCTGTTTTGTTTTGCATGAATTATCAGTGATGTCAGAGGCAATAACTTGACTGGTACTATACCAGAGAGCATTGGGAACTGCACAAGTTTTGAAATCCTGTATGTCAATTATTCAGTATTTGGGATAATCAGTATTTGCTTTAGAATATTTTGATCCAGATGCTCAGGCTATCTTCTCATTGAGTTTTTCAGGGATATATCATACAATCAGATTACTGGGGAGATTCCTTATAATATTGGTTTTCTTCAAGTGGCTACTCTGTAAGTACTTTGGCTGCTTGTATTGACAAAGTTCAATGTTGTTTCTTTTCTTGCTGAATGCATGTCCTATTATGTATGTTCCTACTGTATTGACAGAGTTCATTGTGCTTTCTTCCTAGGTCGCTTCAAGGAAATAGATTAACTGGGAAGATTCCAGAAGTGATTGGTTTAATGCAAGCCCTTGCAATTTTGTAAGTGTACTTCGATCATTTCATCAATATAAATATTATATTTACACATTTTCTGCCTGAGATTGCCTGTCATCGTACTTTTTAGAGATTAACTTCTGCATTATATATTTTGTATACTGGCACTGTTGTAGGGATTTGAGTGAGAATGAGTTAGTCGGACCAATTCCTCCAATATTCGGCAATCTGTCTTTCACTGGCAAACTGTGAGTGTCACTAGTCACTACTCGTTGATTAATAGTTGAAATTACTTAGTAGTTGTGGTTTCTTGCCTTACCTCATTCATTATTCAGGTACCTTCATGGTAACATGCTTACTGGTCCAATACCTCCTGAACTTGGCAATATGTCTAAACTGAGCTACCTGTGAGTTGAGTTCTTCATTTGAATCATCATTATCTTCTGTTTTGTGCACGTGTTTACTAAGTTTTATTCTTCCAGGCAACTAAATGATAATCAACTGGTGGGTAAAATTCCTAATGAGATTGGGAAGCTTGAACATCTGTTTGAATTGTGAGTTTTAACCTTTCAATATGTGCTGCCAATAACAAATATCAGTTGCAAGTTTCCGGTACTAAGTTGCTTCTCTTACACTGTTCAGGAATCTTGCCAATAATCGTCTTGACGGATCTATTCCACATAACATAAGCTCCTGCACTGCCTTAAATCAGTTGTAAGATTTCAGAGCACTAGTTAGTAGTGCTAGAGCCATTTAGAATTGTGTTTTGTTTTCAATACATTGGCATGAAATGTTGTTCATTCAATTGTTTGGTTATCTTTTGCAGTAATGTGCATGGCAATCAGTTAAGCGGTTCTATTCCATTGAGCTTTCGCATCCTTGAGAGTTTGACTTACTTGTACGTTCTAGCAAAGAAGGATTTGTGTTTGTTTTATTGTTATTGTAGTAGATTTCTTACATGTTAATATGTTTGATCTCCAGAAATCTTTCTGCAAATAACTTCAAAGGGAACATACCAGCTGAGTTGGGCCATATCATTAATCTTGATACGCTGTAAGTTCATGAAAGGATTTATGTTACTGGATGAATTACAGTATATGCTGTATATTAAAATTTTACCTCTATCTTATGTTCTAGGGACCTATCTAGCAATAACTTTTCAGGGCCTGTTCCAGCTTCTGTTGGTTATCTAGAGCATCTTTTGACCCTGTAAGTTGGAAATTGTAACAAATCATGTAAACTAATTCCGTGTGCTTGTTTATGTTGCTGATTTTTGGAAATACTTGCATATTTCTAAACCCAGAAACTTGAGTCGTAACCGCCTTGATGGTCATTTGCCTGCTGATTTTGGGAATCTCAGAAGCATACAGATTATGTAAGTTTTGATGGCCTTTTCTGATCTGAAGGATTGAAGTTCAATATAAATGAAGTTGCCTATCCTAGTTGATTAATTGGTTGTTAATGATTTATTCTTTTTTATCAACATGTGTTGCAACAACCTTTAATGATTTATTCTGTTTCTAGTGACATGTCTTTCAACATCTTGTCTGGTAGCATTCCTGCAGAAATCGGGCAGCTGCAGAACCTTGCCTCTCTGTATGTTTAATTATAAAGTGCTTTGTGTTTGATGTTTTCTGTTGAGTAACGGCTGGGTGATAGTTTATTGATTTGCGATTACTTGAACTGTATGGAAGGATTTTGAACAACAATGACTTGCGTGGGAAGATTCCTGATCAGCTCGCTAATTGCTTCAGTCTTTCCTCCCTGTAAGTACGCCTGTCTAGCAGCCAATTGCTCCCTCTCTGTTACGTTTCTTCTAGGCTTCTCTGAAAATCTCCCAATGCTTATGGTTTTTACTCATGTTTCAGAAACTTCTCTTATAATAACTTCTCTGGGGTGATTCCATCCATGAAGAACTTCTTGCGGTTTTCAGCTGATAGGTAGTGCAAAGAAACCTTTTAACTTTCATGGTCATTAACCATTATGCATGAATAACTTTTGATGTGAAATTTTGCAGCTTCATTGGAAATCCGTTGTTGTGTGGAAATTGGGTAGGATCAATATGTCGTCCGTGTGTTCCAAAATCAAAAGGTTTGAGAAACTTAGTTGAGCTTTTTGTGTGACCGAATTGTTTTAAATACAGTGAACCACATTTTGTGATTTAACTTTGCAGAGATTTTTTCGAGAGTTGCTGTTATATGTCTTACTCTTGGTATCATCATTTTGTTGGCGATGGTAAGTGTTGCTATCTACAGATCTAGCCAATCGAAGCAATTAGTTAAAGGTTCTAGCATGACTGGGCAAGGTATGATGAATGGTCGAACTACTTCTGTGATAGTTACTTTAAGTTGGCTTGTTTTCTCACTTGAGTTATTATTTTTATGCATGCTTCTTTTCAGGCCCCCCTAAACTTGTGATTCTTCATATGGATTTGGCTATTCACACTTTGGATGATATAATGAGAAACACTGAGAATCTCAGTGAGAAATTTATCATTGGATATGGCGCCTCTAGCACCGTATACAAGTGCGTGTTAAAAAATTCCCGACCCATAGCAATCAAGCGACTATACAATCAGCATCCAAACAACTTAAGAGAGTTTGAAACAGAACTCGAAACAATTGGCAGCATTAGACATAGAAACCTTGTCACCTTGCATGGTTATGCCCTTACTCCATATGGGAATCTCCTTTTCTATGACTATATGGCAAATGGCTCTCTCTGGGATCTTCTTCATGGTAATTTTTCTGTTATTAAAAAATATCTGTAATAGCCTACACCTTATTTCTGAGTTATTTTGAAACATAATTTTCATTAGAATGTGGAATTTTGTACATCTTACTTTTGTGCAGAATAATATGCCATGTAGAAAAACTATTTTTATTTGCTTATAATGTTTTGTTTGTCACAGGTCCACTGAAGGTCAAAATTGATTGGGAAACACGGTTGAGGATTGCTGTCGGTGCTGCTGAAGGACTTGCTTATCTTCACCACGACTGCAATCCTCGAATTGTTCACAGAGATGTTAAGTCTTCAAATATTTTACTGGATGAGAACTTTGAGGCTCACCTTTCTGATTTTGGCACTGCAAAATGCATCCCAACTTCTAGAACTCATGCATCAACTTATGTTCTTGGAACTATTGGCTATATCGATCCTGAGTATGCCAGAACATCTAGGCTGAATGAGAAATCAGATGTATATAGCTTTGGCATTGTTCTGCTAGAACTACTTACTGGAAAGAAGGCAGTGGACAATGATTCTAATTTGCATCACTTGGTATGTCTGTTGTATACTATTATTTATGTAATTTGTGTTCATCTTATGCATCAACTTATCATAAATATATTATCTCATTTATTGATATTATGAATCCTTTGTTGTAATTTTCAGATATTGTCCAAGGCAGATAATAACACTGTAATGGAGGCTGTGGATCCAGAGGTGTCAATCACCTGCATTGATCTTTCCCATGTTAAGAAGACCTTTCAGCTGGCGCTGCTCTGCACGAAAAAGAACCCTCCTGAGAGGCCTACCATGCATGAAGTAGCCAGGGTGCTTGGATCACTACTTCCTCCACCTTCAAGTAAAGTCATTGCAGCCCCTCCAAAGTCCTTTGATTATGCTCATTTTGTGATTGAGAAGGGACAGCACCACCCAAAAGTTGATGGACAACAACCTCCACCGCGAGATAACAATTCATCTAATGCTCAATGGTTTGTTCGATTTGGGGATGTTATTTCCAAGAGCTCTCTCTGAGAGTCTTCTTACAATGGTTAATGATAGACAAAAGTTGATGAAGTGTGAAAGAAAAGGCTACTTTTTATAGTTATTTGATATCTCCTTTATAACCTTAGCAAAATAGTGGAGTTCATATGGATTGTCTTAAACGTTTTGAAACTATAGAAAGGAGTTTATTGTATATTGTACATGCACTTATTTCTAGGTTCTAAGATGTCTTGAATGCTTTGAGCATAAGTGTTGCTCATTTTACTTTGAGGATCAAATCATCTATGATTTTGTGACTGATGGTGTACTTGAATGGTTGGCACCTTATATTTAACTGTTATGAAAAACTTACACTTTAAGGTTTTAACAATCCATATATTGTTAATGACTTCGTTGTCTGTTTTTTGTATTTTGAGTTTCCTTATTTGAAAGTTTGTTTTACGGGAGCTATTCAAGTTACCTTTTTGGACATTATATGTGTCATAACTGTGAATAAGGAAATAAGAAAGTTGTAAATAGTTGATTTCTTTATATTTGTATTTGGCCCAGGCCCGTTAGGTTTTCACATGGAATAGTCTATTTAAACTTATTAGTGTTTGTACTCGAGGACGACAAATATACAATCAATAAAACGGAACTACAGCTGCTCTGTAGTCGCAGACGTAGGCAACGATTGGTCGAACTGCGTGACCAATATCGTGTCTCCTCACGTAACATGGTATCAGAAGAATTTCGATCATACCTCTGATTTCGTTAGGGTTTCGGTGGGCTTGTGCCGTCACCTGTCTGCTTCTGCTTGTGATTCTCGTTTGGTGGGTTTACGTTCTTGCTCAAGATCATTTGCGTGACTTCAGCTTTTGTTTGCAACTTGATTTCGCGATTTCGTTCTGGGCTTCCTCACCTGATTGTGATTCCGTTCTGGGTTTTTGCTTGTGATTCTCGTGATTTCGTGTCTCTGCGATCTGCCTGCTCACGTTCTGGTTCTCGTGGTATTGTTCGTGGATCTTCGTGGGTTTCTGATCTTCGTTGCTTCTGGTTCTTCGTTGCTCCTGATCTTCGTGGGTTTCTGATCTTCGTTTTCGTGTGTTTGTGGGTTTTTGATCTTCGTGGCTTCTGCCTTCCGGTTCCTGGCGGTCGTTGCTACTCGCGATTACTATTGCGTCTTCACCTGGGTTCGTTCGTACGTTGCTGCCTTTCTGGTGTTGCTTGTTTGATTGGTTCTGGTTAGTATTTTATTACTATTGTGAAGATTATTTGCGTCTTCCCCTGAGTGTTATTTTTCGTTGAAGAGTATTTGACTATCTGTTGAAGATAATTTGCTCCCTTGGTTAGTTTTTTATTATTATTCAAGACTCTTTGTTGGTTCTGGTTGCCTCGTGTTATTGGAGTTGCATTTTTTTATTGAAGAATATTGTTGGTTTCCTTTGCTATTTTAATGGCTGCTGAAAGAGAAAAGGATAATTTTTGTGTTCGCTTTACCGGCAAGAATTATGCTGCTTGGGAATTTCAGTTCAAAATGTATGTCAAAGGGAAAGGATTATGGAGTCACCTTGATGGGGTTTCTAAGGCGCCAGACGATAAAATTGCCTTAGACGCATGGGAAGTCAAAGATGCTCAGATTATTTCTTGGATCCTTAGTACTATTGATCCTCAGATGATCAATAATTTGCGATCATTTTCAACTGCTCAAGAAATGTGGAATTATTTGAAGCGTATTTACAACCAGGACAATACGGCCAAGCGTTTTCAATTGGAGTTAGAAATTGCCAATTACAAACAAGGTAATTTGTCAATTCAAGAATATTATTCTGGTTTTCTGAATTTATGATCTATGCTGTTGTTCCCAAGCCGTCACTTTCAGCCGTCCAAGATGTTTATGATACTAGTAAACGGGATCAATTCCTCATGAAACTTCGTCCAGAATTTGAGGCTGTTCGAGGAGCTTTGCTGAATAGGAACCCTGTTCCTTCCTTGATATCTGTGTTGGTGAACTGCTCAGGGAAGAACAACGTCTCCATACTCAAGGAACCATGTCTCGTGATCCCGTCCTTTCTGACCCTGTGACAATTGCATATGCTGCGCAAAATAGAGGTCCTGATATGCGACAAACTCAATGCTTCTCTTGTGAACAATTTGGACATGTTTCTCGTAGTTGTCCTAAGAAATTTTGCAATTACTGCAAGCAGCGGGGTCATATCATCTCTGCATGTCATGCGCGTCCTCCACGACCGACTAAGCGTCCGGTGTAGGCATTTCATGCCACTACTAGCTTTGCAGCTGCTCCTTCCGCCACTGGTGCATCTAGCTCTGTTGCTGGTCCTTCCACCACTGGTGCCTCTGATGGTGGTGCTTTACAGCTTGAATTAATTCAACAAGCGGTACTATCTGCTCTTTCTGCCTTGGGCATTACTGGTATGTCTTCTTTCATCAAATGGTTACTTGACTCTGGTGCATCGAATCACATGACGGGTTCCTCTAAACTCTTGCATAATTTACGTTCTTATATTGGTAATCAGAAAATTCAAATTGCTGATGGTAGTACCCTTCCTATAACTAATGTTGGTGACCTAAATTCTACCTTTCGAAATGTGCTGGTAGCACCTAGGCTTGCCTCAAATTTATTGTCTGCTAGTTAATTAGTGGATGAAGGTTGTGATGTTAATCTTACTAATGATGGTTGTCTTGTGCAGGAGCGGGTGTCGGGGAAGGTGATCGCGAAGGGGCCTAAAGTTGGGAGAGTGTTTCCACTCCAGTTTA
This sequence comes from Astragalus glycyphyllos, assembly GCA_963573325.1. NCBI lineage: Eukaryota > Viridiplantae > Streptophyta > Magnoliopsida > Fabales > Fabaceae > Astragalus > Astragalus glycyphyllos. The sequence continues at coordinate 68,495,759 of OY754309.1, forward strand.
TTCCAAATCATTTATCTCTTGCTTGTACTAGTGTTTTGAATGTATGTGAGGATTGGCATAGGAAATTGGGCCATCCAAACTCTGTTGTTTTGTCTCACTTATTTAAAACTGGCTTGTTAGGTACTAAACCTATGGATTCTAGTCCCTCTATTTCATGTTCTGTTTGTAAATTAGCAAAAAGTAAAACACTTCCCTTTCCGTCTGGTGCTCATCGTGCTTCTACTTGTTTTGAGATGATTCACAGTGATGTTTGGGGAATCTCACCTGTCGCTTCTCATGCTCACCATAAATATTTTGTCACCTTTATCGATGATTATAGTCGCTTTACTTGGATTTATTTTCTTAAATCTAAATCTGAAGTGTTTTCTATGTTTAAGAAATTTCTGATGTATGTTGAAAATCAATTTCAAACTAGTATTAAAATTCTTCGGTCTGATTCTGGTGGTGAGTATATGTCTCATGAGTTTCAGGAGTTCCTACAGCAAAAAGGTGTCTTGTCTCAATGATCTTGTCCCAATACCCCTCAGCAAAATGGTGTTGCAGAACGTAAGAATCGTCACTTGTTGGATGTGACACGTACCTTACTCCTCCAGGCTTCTGTTCCATCCAAATTTTGGGTGGAGGCTCTTTCCACAGCTGTTTTTTTGATCAACCGTCTTCCTTCCACGGTGATTGAGTTTGATTCTCCTTACTTTCGCCTTTTTAAAACTCAGCCTGATTACAGTACCTTACATACTTTTGGGTGTGTATGTTTTGTTCACCTACCATCCACTGAAAGACATAAGCTTGGAGCACAATCTGTCAAATGTGCATTTATGGGGTATAGTCATTCTCATAAGGGTTTTGTGTGTTATGATGTCTCTAACCATCGTTTTCGCATTTCTAGGAATGTGACATTTTTTGATAAACAGTTTATGTTTCCCTGCCCTTCTTTTGGTCTGAATGATATTGCTATACTTCCCCAATTTTCTACCCCGCGTTCACCTATAGAACGTTTTAAACCAGGACACATATATGTCAGGAAACACACTGTGCAGGTTCCCACTCTCCCTTCCGACGCTGATCCGCCACCTGATCCTGATCCTGCACCTGTTGCACCACGGCGTTCTGGTAGGACGTCCCGAGCACCTGATAGATATTCACCAGACAGGTTTGATTCCTCACATACTGCTTTAACTGCTTCTCTCTATAGCACACCTATTCCTACTTGTTACTCGCAGGCTGTTAAAGATGTCCGTTGGGTGAATGCCATGAATGACGAACTTCAGGCCCTTCAAGACAATTTCACTTGGGATATTGTTCCTTGCCCTCCAGATGTCAAACCCATAGGCTGTAAATGGGTTTATTCTGTGAAACTGAATTCTAATGGATCTCTCAATCGATACAAGGCTCGATTGGTTGCTTTAGGCAACAAGCAGGAATATGGTATTGATTATGATGAGACATTTGCACCGGTTGCTAAAATGACTACTGTTAGAATGGTGCTCTCTATAGCTGCTTCTCATGGGTGGTCTCTCCACCAAATGGATGTTAAGAATGCATTTCTTCATGGCGACCTGACTGAAGATATTTATATGACTCCCTCCTCAGGGCCTATTCTCTTCATCTAAGGGGGTGTGCAAGCTCAAACTCTCTCTGTATGGTTTGAAACAGGCGCCTAGAGCATGGTATGAGAAATTCCGTTCCACTCTACTTGGGTTCTCTTTTACTCAAAGTCAGTATGATTCGTCTTTGTTCATTCACCGCACATCTACGGGCATTGTTCTGCTCCTTCTTTATGTTGATGATATGATCATTACTGGTTCTGATGCAGCATCCATACAGGAAGTTAAACTAAAGCTTCAAGCCTCATTTCAAATGAAAGACCTTGGTCTTTTACATTATTTTCTTGGACTTGAGGTTCATTCTACCTCTAAGGGTATATTTCTCCATCAGCATAAGTATGCCACAGACCTTATTGCTATGGCTGGCCTCCAATCTGCTAATCCTGTGGATACTCCTCTTGAAGTTAATGTTAAATACCACCGTGACGAGGGTGAACTTTTGACCGATCCTTTATTGTATCGACAGCTCGTGGGTAGTCTTAACTACTTGACCATCACACGACCCGACATTTCGTTTGCTGTTCAGCAATTAAGTCAGTTCATGCATTCTCCTCGTCATCTACACTTGGCAGCGGTTCATCGTATAATTCGCTACTTGAAAGGTACCTCTCAACGGGGCTTATTCTTTCCTAGTGGGACTCCTCTTAAGTTGATTGCCTACAGCGATGCTGATTGGGCTGGGTGTCCTGACACTCGCCGCTCTGTCACTGGTTGGTGCATGTTTCTTGGTTCTTCGTTGATCTCATGGAAAAGTAAGAAGCAAGCAAGAGTCTCTAAGTCCTCAACTGAATCGGAATATCGTGCTATGTCTACGGCATGCTCCGAAATACTTTGGCTTCGTGGTCTGTTGGGTGAACTTGGATTTCCTCAAACTGAGCCGACATCTCTCTATGCTGACAATACAAGTGCCATTCAGATTGTTGCGAATCCGGTTTTTCATGAGCGTACTAAGCATATTGAAGTTGATTGTCATGCTATTCGTGAAGCCTATGATAATCGTGTTATATCCATTCCCCATATCAATACTCAATTTCAGGTTGCAGACATTTTGACTAAAGCTGTTCCTCGTCCGCGCCATCAGTTTCTTGTTAGCAAATTGATGCTCCTTGATGACCCGCATCAATTTGAGGGGGGATGTGAATAAGGAAATAAGAAAGTTGTAAATAGTTGATTTCTTTATATTTGTATTTGGCCCAGGCCCGTTAGGTTTTCACATGGAATAGTCTATTTAAACTTATTAGTGTTTGTACTCGAGGACGACAAATATACAATCAATAAAACGGAACTACAGCTGCTCTGTAGTCGCAGACGTAGGCAACGATTGACCAAACTGCGTGACCAATATCGTGTCTCCTCACGTAACAATAACCAAGTCCGTAACTTCTGAAATTCAAAGAGGCTGTTACAAACCAACCATAATTTTTTTACAATCCACATTCAACAATCTTAACAAAGAAAACATAAATCATATTGCTGCTCTATACTCCATCATCCTCTTGAGTAGTTTTGGTACATCTGTCGTCTAGATCAGTTTCAGTTTTGGATAGTACTTTTTCTTCATTAGTCCCTCAATCATATTGCTGCTGGTTACAACGGAGAAGCATCCAAAAACTTTATTTCTTGTGGCTTTCTGCACAATTCGTTGAGGCAAAAGAGTAAAATTCTGTATTAAAATAATGCTTGTGCAAGAAGAGCCCAGAATTATTTGTAGTAATAAAAAGAAATGTTGTATTTGAATTAAAAAAAGGAAAATGAAAGTGAGATATTGGTGTAGTATTAGTATTACCTTTGGTGGATCCCATTTGTTCATTTGAGCTGCTTTCCTCATACAGCTTCTTCTTCTGCTCATCATTATTAGCTCTCCAAGTGTTGGTGCCTTCTTAAACATGTCACATGCATGATCTTCATAGTAAAAATCTCTGGCTATTGGTTCAAATTGACATGAAGATACATTTTCTGAGGGGTCAAGAAATCCACCAGACTTAGGTGGATACAAAGGAAATAGACATTCAAGTATAGCAGAACCAGTTGGGCTTGACCTTCCTGTTGCATAACTGCTTATGCTGCTGTCACTTTCTTCCTCTGAGGATGCTGGAGAGGATGGAGTATAGAGCTGTTCACAGCTATGCTTGAACAATGAACTTTTCTGCAGTGGAACTGCATTAGATATTTTAGCAGATGACACAATACAATTTGCAAGCAAAGATGATTCATTTGTATTAAAACTAAATGCTTCAAGGTCCAAACTAGTTATGCTTTCACTATCATCAAGGTCACTGCCATGCTGATTAACACAATCACTAGTGCTGTTTTCTTTGTATTTGACATAATCATGGAAATAGTTTGTGGCAGCAGTGCAACCAGAAGATGATGAACCTACATGAACTTTTATTGCATGTGGTTTTGGAGGCACAGAATCCACTGAAACATGTGAGAAATTAGGAAGTGGTTTTCCAGGTTTTTCTTCCCAAACAAAGGGAACTGAGGCAATTAGTTTAAGTGGTGTAATAGGCAAATGGCCAAGTGAAGTGACTTCTGGCTTCCAATCTTTCTTGGGAATGCCTGGCTTTGCTTCCCAAATGAAAGGAACTGAAGCTGGTGCTCTAATATGTCTCTTGCTTATTCTTTCATCCATTTTTAATTGCTTTGATTGTGTTTGTGTTGGTCTATGTTATATAATAGTTGTACTTGTGATTAGTAGTGGATAAATACCAACTTTTGTTAACTGTACCATTTTGTTCTCCTAGAGATTAGGCATACCTGCCCCATTTCATCTACAAAATATAGTTTATTAGTATGTGGCAATTAGACTTGGAATATTGCTTTCCTATCTTTGAAATCCAGAGAGATAGTAGTATGAGACACTTTATAATATACTTGTGACAGAAGCATTTCGTGGTATTAATTTTGTGTCTTAAGCTTTTACTAAGTTGACTCTTGCTTCTGCTCCTCGTAGTCCCAAGTTATTGGGTTAGGCATGGATACTAATAAATAGACTGAAAATGTGTTGAGGAGGACTTGATGTTTATTCGTCACCCTTTGCTTTTGCCTAATTTATTTATCCCTAGTAATATTGATTTTATCAACACTATTTATTATTTATTTTAAGATACATATTGCAGGGCGTTTTAATTTTCGTATGGGAGCTTCTATGGTAAGTTGAAGATTTAGGGAGTACCGATACCGTTGTTATAACTAACAAGTGAGTGATGTTTTTTTTTTCAATTTTATGAATTATTTATAAACTTTTAAGAAGTATAATTTCATTAAAGATACTCTTATTTTAATATATATATATATATATATTTCAAATATATAGTTTTCACTATTATTTTTAATAAAAAATTTAAAATTATTTTAAAATTTATTAGACTAAAACTTTCGTATAAATTGAAGATTATAAACTTTCAACTTTAAAAAAAAATTCCTTTTCATATTATTAACATTTTAGACAACTTATAAATTCTTTATATTTTTCGTCAAAAAAGTTGCATTACAAAAAATAAACAACTCTTCAATATATATTATATCCATTATACATTTTAATATAATAAGTCACGCCATTTTTAAAATAATATCACAACTTTTACTTAAATATAACACATTTTTTCGATAATTAAGAGTTTATTAAAACTGTCTAACCAAAAGGTTAGACGAACAGCAAGATACAAAAAGATGTAATTCAAAGTCACTCCTAGAACACCTACTATTAATGCCTACACCTCTTGAAAATAGAAGAATCGGAAGAAAAAAAACACCCCTAAAAAGCAACAAGAGAAGGAAATGAGCCTCTAAAACTCCACCTCAATCGTGCCATAAATGTGAAGAACACCTAAAATGATAGGCAACTATAAGAAATCATTTATATATTCTTGGAGTGATTTTTCCTTGAGCTTCTTCGAAGCCTTGTAAGGTTACAAATGAGCTCCTCATTATTTGCGTAAAGGCCCAATTGCTTACCTAGATCCTATGTACTCCTTGCTTTTTGAAGGTTCTCACCTGAGTCCTCTTGAGAACTTAAATTCCTCGCTACGTCTTTCTCTTTCCCATGTTTTGCTTTGGACCTCTTCATACCCTTCAAGCAATCCACCGAAGGATCCATGACGTTCTCCAAAGAAAATGGCTTAATCGGCCATCTTGGCCCACCTCCGAAACCACATGCCGACTCCCGCATGCCTTCACGGCTTCACTGTTTTCTCGTAATATATAACAATTAGTTTAAAGGACAAATGTACTTGTACCTCCCATTTCTTCAACTGTATTATAGAATTTTTTTTAGTATTCTTTGAAAGTATGATTAGCTACATAAATATTTAATATTTAATGTTTATATTTATATTACATTTCTGTAAGTACCTCGGTAAGCGTTCAAAGTGTCGTGAAGCTTGCCCTGACTTTGGTGACCCCCAGAGCCCAACTCACCTAAACTTTTTGTAACCAAAAGTATTTGTTATTGGTCAATGGTCATTATTGATTGAGTTCAACGATCTAGCTTACTTAAAATGTAGTCACATTTTTTTGTCCTAAGTAGCCAGAACAAACTTCAGTTGTGGAAGAATAAAAAGGAGAAAAGTGGAGCAAAACTTTAACAATTTTTAAGAGTTTCAGCTATACCTTATTAATATACTTGATTGAATGTCATTTAATGGTTTAGTTTTATACTTTTTTGACCAAAACTTTAAGGTTATGCTATGTGTAATGTTAATGGCTTTTGCTCGTTTCAATGAATAATGTACATTTGACCAAAAAGACTGTGCTCCTGGCATATTTAAAACCACATTTAATTAAGACTTAAATATATGTTACCCTATGTAAATATACTAATTATCCATTTACCCCCTATAAAAATAAAACTCTTAAAAAATACCTTCCAAATAATAGGTGTTTCTAGTTATCCCCAAATGGTAACTGTAAACGGTTTATATTTTGCAGGGGTAACCGTAAACGGTTTATACCCATTATACACTTAACGTTGTCAACATAATCTAACAGCAATGGGTAATCGTAAACAGTTTACATTTGCAAGGTCTTTTTTAAAAGTTTTATTTTTACAGGGGCAAATGGATAAGGTTTAAATATTCGTTCGGTCCCTGCAAATACACGCACAATCCAAACAGGCCCCTCTAAAAAAAACTTTAAAATAGCCCCTGCAAAATATAAATTGTTTACGGTTAGGCCCCTCGGTCAGTTTTCCATGAAAAAACATTAAAATAAAAATAATTGTCACGTGTCATCATCTCATTGGACCTTTCCATGAAAAAAACATTAAAATAAAAATAATTGTCACGTGTCATCATCTCATTGAACCATTGGTATTACTAAAAAAATAACAATTTGGGCAAGCATGGGACTCGAACCCATGACCTCAACGTGATAATCATGCTCACTTACGACTGCACCACACATTCATTTTGCGATATTATGCAAACAAAAAACATATATTACATAAAGACGAAAATCATCTTCATCTTCAACCCAGATCTGATGAAAACGTTCATTTTATCTTCAACCCAAAAACGTTCATTTCATCTTCATTTGATGAAAACGACAACAATTCAATTGCGTTTCCAGATCTTCAACATAAACATGTTTATGAAGATCTATTATATAAACATATATTATCCAAATAGATCTTCATTTGCGTTTCCAGATCTTCAACAACAACAACAATTCAATTGAAAACCCCAAATTTCATCTTCAACAACAACATTGAAAAATTGAAAACGAAATTGAAAAATTGGGATTGGAAAATGGAAAACTGAAATTAAAATTAAACCTGATGAAAACGAAATTAAACTCAGATGATGAAAACGAAATTGAACCCAAATGATGAAAGATGGAAGGTGATGAAAGATGATGATGATGATTTTCACAGATCTGTTTTTGGGTTGAAGATGATGATGATTTTCATTTTTATGTAATATATGTTTTTTGTTTGCGTAATATCACAAAATGAACGTGTGGTGCTTTGGTAAGTAAGCATGATTATCACGTTGAGGTCATGGGTTCGAGTCCCATGCTTGTCCAAATTGTTATTTTTTTTAGTAACACATTATTCTCCACATTGCCACACTAGTGCCACGTGGCAGCCACCTATTGGTTGCTGACGTGGCACATGTCAGTGCCGTGACACGTGGCATAATGGTCAAATGAGATGATGACACGTGGCAATTATTTTTATTTTAATGTTTTTTTATGGAAAACTGATCGAGGGGCCTAACCGTAAACAATTTATATTTTGCAGGGGCTATTTCAAAGTTTTTTTTACAGGGGCCTGTTTGGATTGTGCGTGTATTTACAGGGGCCAAACGAATATTTAAACCAATAAATAATAGGTATATTTGCAAGGAGTAACATATATTTAAGCCTTTAATTAAAGATAAATCTAATTAGTTCGGTCTGCAAACATCATTAGATTGCCATGAGGTTTCTTTTTGCACAGCTTGTTTTCTTATACACACCCTCGGAGTGTTATTTTCTGTCTCAAAATACCCTTTTTTGGAAATGTATTTCAAGAAGTAACGCAAAATATATTTTGAAAACTTGATTCTAGAAAATATAATTACGAGCTTCATAAGTTAATTTCCGAAAATCATCACAAATAAAATACAACAGTTAAGCATCATCCATGATTGGGTCTAGCGGAAGTGACTAGACCCTCACTATGTACAAAAGGGGGTGTCTGTGTGTTTGTTTCTGGTTCGGTGGCACGACATTCGAACCGGTTCGGACGACCGTGCGCCGAATCATCATTGATCTTTTCACGCGTGTTAGGGGTGTTTACTGAGTAGTTAGGGGTTTGACTAAGTATGGGCGAAGTTCTCGACTAAAAATAACAGAACGTTTGAAAGGCAAAACCCACACTTGAAGAATCACAAAACGAAAAACAAAAAACAAAAGAACTGGTAGATCCAAGCTGAAGAAGCAACGTAACCTGAAGTAGAAGAAGTACTGAAGCTGCCGGAAAACGTTAAAGGGGAAGGAAGTCGCCGAAAAGCACAGGTTTTTTCTTCTTTCCTTTTCCCCTTATTCTCTCTCTCTCTCTCTCTCTCTGCGCATATAGCGCGCGAAATGCAGCAATTTCTGGTCGCTATTGCGCCCGTACCCTTAAACAGCGATGGTATGACCGAAGAGTAGCGGCGGCTGCCGTTCTCACTTCTCCGACGCGATAGCGCTGCCAAATGCCGTTTTTGAAAACTATGACCTAATCGATGTCACGGTTGGTGGGCCTAACACGCTCTCCATTGTCTCCCAGCTAGTTAGGCCCACCATGTAGTGGAGTGGATTAGATTGGCTGATTGAAAATGGGCACTTGTGAAATTGAGATAGCTTTTGGGAATTTATCTCACTGTGATATATGTTAAAATCTTACATGAAAATGGGACCTACTTGTTTGCTGTTTCCTGTTGGAATATTGTTTACTGGATTAAGTTGTATGCATGGAACTTTTGTATTTTTAGGAAGGCTAAAATAGTAGGACTGACTTGGTATTTAATTATTGGTATAAGTAACTCTCATGGTTTCAAATGACTGATACTAAGATTTGAAGTTTAATATGTTGTTATCTTGAAATCTTGCTTGGCTATATAGCTCTATATTTGAAGAATTGAATGAGTTCTCACACCTTTTAATCCATGTTTTTTTATTTATATTTTCATCTTAGTACATGACTACATTCTAGGCAAATTGTAGAAGGCTATGGTAGAGCCAATGACTATTCGAATGTGCCTGGTTAGTTACTTACAGGCAGTTATGGGCCTAACAGTCAAAAGAATTGAGTATTGATTCGTATAGTAGATGGAAAATGAATGTGAAAAACTATCTTATTTTGTTTAAGAACTTTTAATGTTATGAAATAAATTGCTCAATTTAAATCTTTTATAGGTAATGTTCATATTTTATTTAATTATAATAAATAAATAATTATATGTATGCGGTGTCCCGGTGTCCTATATTTTGGACATTAGCGGTGTCCGCGTGTCCGTGTCAGAGTCCATGCTTCATAGGTATTGAGGCATAGTGGCCATTTTGATTTTGTCTGCCATCTTTTTTGGGTTCCCTCCTTTCATGAATGATTTCATCTTGAGTAGTCATTTTCATATATTTATTCTGCCTATTAGATTAAATGTATCATTATACTGGTCTGTACTGACTTTATACTATTATAGGTATTAGGTATAATACTCTTATTGTGAGTTTGTGACTGATTGGAATACTATGGCTGATCTGAAAATTTGGATAGTCAAAACAGTTTTGTAGATTTCGTACTTATGTCTATGCAAATAAACTGTTGCATACTGGTTTGTGAAATTGGTTTTGCACTCAAATGGACTTGCAAACTGCATTCTAATCGATTGTGGCTATTATCATTTTTTTTAGAATTTTTCAATATATATGGGTTCAACCAGCGACTCGGTGGTCCGTCCTGGTCAAGTTTGACGACTAATCTAAATCTGATAACATTGCTTCTAATTCCCTAAGCATTCATACATCCGAATCCCATCTTGATTAATAAAATTGGTGCTCTATTGAGTTTATTTCACTTCCCGATTCAATAATCAAAGGCTAACTGGGGTCATATAGCATTTCTAGGTCAGTCTGATCCCGCTAATTATGTGTTTTTGTTGTTCTTGTAGTTGAGAGTTCCAATTCCATGGCCACTGAAACTGAAAGCGAGAATCCAATAGATACAACGCCATCACCGTAAGCAAATTTTTCAACTTTTTTATCCTTGTTGCCTTGATTATTATAATGCCCCAATTTTTTAAGGTTGCATTTGATATTAGTTTGAAAATTTAATTTATTTGATACAAAAAGATAAGGGGGAAGTATTTTATGGTTTAAACATTATGAGCGCAACAACCAGGCCTGGTTGGTTGTTCAGAGATAGCTCTCCAAACCAAGAGGATGGCACAGTGCTCAGCTCACCTCTGTGGGAATTGGTAATAACCAATAGTCTTTGTGTTCTGTGTGATGAAGCTCGTGCCCTTTTTAAAGGACTTTCCATATTCCTCAAAATCTGTAGCTTTCTGTCTCTATCAATTTATTCATTTATTTAAAGAAATACAATTTTGGGTTCAGTGGGACCTGTTGATCGTTGCTTATGGGCTGATGTTCTTGTTTTTTCTTTAGGCCAAAAAATATGTACAAGGATCCAGATGATGGGCGGCAGCGGTTTTTGCTTGAACTGGAATTTGTTCAATGCCTTGCTAATCCTACCTACATCCACTGTATGATTTTCACTTTACCCTATATTTTTTAAGAGTTTCAGTTTCATTAAGCAGCTGCATCTGTGACTGTTGCATTATGTATCTGAAAGGGTAAGATTTTGCTTAGTTAGAATTTAGAAAATTAGGAGTAAGTTGTGAGTAGTTGGGATTCTTTAATACTACAGCTTATTCAGGACAAGATTAGCCGTTTGGCTTGAAGCTTGTGGGGGGGTGGTTCCTTACTTACTGACATTTTGAAGGATTTGTCAGCTTTCTGTTCTGAGGTTTTCTTTTTTCTTGTACTTTGTTTGCTGTTTCTTTTGTTTGAGGAGGATTCCTTATCCTCCAAACTCTGGGTAATTTCTTCTCTTCGTCTTTTTGTCTTGATGAAATTCCCTTTCTTTTAAAGAAAATGTGGTGTGTTTTGTCATTTGCATGGTTCGTGAGTAAGTCAATTAGTTTTTTGCTTTTGTTCTTATTCATATATTTCTTACTCTTTTGAACAGATTTGGCTCAGAATCGATATTTTGAGGATGAAGCATTCATTGGGTACTTAAAGTATCTTCAGTATTGGCAACGCCCTGAATATATTAAATTTATTATGTAAGCATTTCCCACGATTACGAAAAGCCATGAAGGGGGTTATGACATTATGCATTAAATTTCTACTTAAGGGCACTGGTTTTTGTCAATTTGGGAAAATGGATGAAATTTTTTACCCCAAGGATAATTGAAGTTCAACAATCAGTGTGACAAAAGAATTTGGACAGTTTCTGGCATCTTTTTATTCTTTTCCAGCCCCCTTATTTTAGTAATGCTTTGTTCTAATGTAGCTGGGTTGCTTTTTGATATAGTTACTCATTTTCTAATGCCAGGTATCCTCACTGCCTCTATTTTCTTGAGCTTCTTCAAAATGCAAGTTTTCGCAATGCAATGGCACATCCTAGCAACAAGGTAATATCAATATCTTTGTACTGTTTTGTAAAATAATTCTCTCTCCTGAGTTTCATTTGAGATTGCTCATCTCATAAGTTGCGCCATTCCCTATTTCTTTTTGATGAGGAATCTTTGATAGCAATTCTTTTTTGGATTGTCCAAATATTAATACTGTTTATCTCTATTTTAGGAATTAGCACACAGACAACAATTCTACTTCTGGAAGAACTATAGGAACAATCGGCTAAAACACATTTTACCAAAACCACTTCCTGAACCTATTGCTGCTCCTCCTACTTCAACTCAATCCCAGCCATCTGTGCCTGCGCTACCACCACCAGTACCTGCGACAAGCGTTGCTGTGACAACAACATCTACTCAAGCTCCTTCCCCAATGCCGTATGGTATACCCCCTGGCTCTTCTCTTACAAAAAATGACGCGAGGAATCCTACTGTTGATAGAAGGAAAAGAAAATGAGCGTCTTATAAGACGTGTAAATTGATTATTAAAAAGGATTCTATGCAGTTGGATTAGGTAATCCGTTTATTTCTTCCTTTTCAACTGGGAGATTGAATTGAAGTGATGGTATTAATAGAACAAAAGATTCATGCAAAAAAGTTATTTTTGTTAATGTTACTGTCATCATGGTTAATTATTTTTGTTAATGTTTTTTGTCATCATAGTTAAAGATAGTTTCACTAACACTCATCTTTCACAATCGACAAATTATCTGTTGATGGTTTCCTCTTCCTGAAATTGATTTTGTTGGAAGTTATAAATGATGAAAGGAAGAGAAAGATGTTGGGTTATTTTCTTTTATTTTTGGGTATATCAAGATAGTTTTGACTACATTTGATAACAAAATCGGTTCAGGAAAAGCCTTGGCTTACTGTGTATGATATAAGTGATCCTATTCCTACAAAGTACATACTACTTGTATGCACTTTTGAGATGTTCTTGGAACCACTTCACAATCTACTCTAGTTAAATAATTTGATTGGCCAGTTCATAGCCAGTCTCCACATTGTGAAAGTTTATGATCATCAGAACGAGATAAGGAAGTTGCAAGCTCTTTTCCCACGAATATTTCCTCCACAATGCTTCGGCATTGTTATTTTTTCTCAATCCATAAGAATGTACAGCAAGAGCTTGGATACCATCATTACAATGACCCAACACTGAATTGTTTTTTTGTTGACGAAGGGCCCGTTTGGATAGAAATTATTTTGAGCTTATGAAAAACAACTTATGCAAATAAATAAGCTTTTTTGTATTATTCATAAGCTTGTCAATGTTGTTGGAAAAACAACTTATGGAGATATAACATTTGTTAGTGAGAACTTATGGGTTAACATGAAAACTTATTTATCTCCATAAGTTTTGTATAAGCTCAAAAATAAGTTCATCCAAACGGGCTCAAAAAACACTGAATTACTTTTTAATTTCAACAAAATAATTAATAGTTTTTATGCGTGAATGCGTCAAAATATTTATAATCTTTTGACTAGGGGCAGAAATTTCCACTTGTGAGGATTCCCGTGGGGACCGTCCGTTCGTGGGGACGGGGGCGAGGGAGAAAATCTCCCCGTAGTTACTTTGGATGAAGACATGGACAAGGACAGTACTCCCAACCTCGAGTATATTACATAATTACATATATATATATATATATGTATGTATATATATATGTATGTATATATATATATATATATATATATATATATATATATATATATATAATCTTTTATTGATTAATAGTCACACGTCGGACAAGGCATGAAAATTTCAATTCATATTATGGTTTTGAAACTTTGTTTTTTATAAAAGATTTTAAACTTTTTCAATATTTGTTAAATATTATGTTTGTACTATTTGAGTTTCGGCTTATTATAACTTCAAACAATGTATGTGACATTCGGTTAAGAGGGAATTGAATATCTCTCCTTCACTGAGGAGTTAAATCTCTCTCCTTGCAAACAAGGAAGATTACTTTCTTCTCAGGAACTTTTCCTTCGGTCGAGAAAGTACTGTCTCTTGGTGAGCACCATGAGGCTGATTTGTAATCCAAAACGTTGTTTGTGTGAATACTTAGCCTCGTTACACGTTTTGTTCTCATAACGGTGTGTGTTTGGAAGTATGGATAGGAAGACAAATGCAATGAGGGGTTCATGACTAGTAAACTAGTAGTATCAAGGAGAAAAATTATCCTCTAAAGTCTTTATCTTATTACCATGTAACTACTGTTATGGACTTATAGATAATCTATTTGTCAATTTTATCATAAAACGAGTTCTAAATTAAAATGATAGAAACTCCATACCGAAAACAAGAATGGTATAAAAGACAGTGAATTGTAAATCCCAAACCAAATTCCTTAGCACAAGCAAGCCAAATATATTACAAAGAGAGCAGGCACGCACAATTGCACTATAAATGCAAGAGGGCAAACACTAAATACCATACTTTACAGAAAGAGAGGCAATGTAATGTGTCTCTGTGCAAGTGCCTCCCCAATCATTTCATTTTATTTTTATTATTAGGGGGAATGAGCCAGCCATAGGATCCATGTGAAATCGCCAACTTAGCAGGAGAATGCATTAGCTTAAAGTTTCTCCCAATCATCAGTTTTATACATTAAAATACAAACCAACAACACTAAGCCGGAACAGCTTCCGGAACTTTCCCATTGCTTGATAGTACTAAGCTATCATAATATTCAACCAGCACATTCCATCCACCTGGGCACATAAATCCATCTGGTGGACTCTCTTTGTTCCTAGCCAGTGTCCGCATCTGTAAAATACAAGTAACCTTTGTTAAGATACGACATAAAGAACGCCTTTTTACACACGCAAAAAGAGTAACTCGTGTTCTATGCATATTCAAAGAATAACATACCTTTGTGCCTGATATGAAGATGAAGTCTTGAGGCCTTGAAGGATCAAAGAATGCCATTTTACCTTGAGTCTTGTCATATGCAGCAACCTGTAATAAATGGATGGAAATTATAAGCAAAGAGGCTTAAGTGAAACTTCAGTGTATTAGTGACAAAATATATTCTTCCATTACCTTGAAAGGAAGAATGTTTAGGCGCTCTAGTCCAGGTGCCATGCTCAATACTTTCTTTCCGTGATCAGCATCATACAAATCTCTTTTTTCAACTGGATGTCCCATGCCTGCTGGGTCTCGCCCAACAATGTAGAAGTTAGCTCCTGCATTAATCCTCGCCTTGGCATGCCACTGTACCTCAGTCGGTCCAGCATAGTGCATCGGGGACGGGAATATGGATACCACTGTTGTTTCTGGATCAAGAACACCATCCTCAAGCACCTAAAGAAAGATCAAAGTATATAAGTGATCAAAGGTCTACAGATTATAAGAAAGGAGACAGGCATCTTTGGAAAAGCGAGAAACCATGCGATGACAGTCAAACACAAAAAGAAAAGAAGTGGCATACCTTCTCATGTTGTTTCATTCGCCATTCAAGTGGGACATCATCAGCTTTGGTATAGCCTCCAAGTGGATGAAGCAAGAGAATGGGATTTTTGTAACCCATCTCAAGAAGCCGCTTGCGGGTATCAGTCATTAGCAAAGCATGGCCATTGTGGACAGGATTCCGGAGCTGGAAGGCAAACACAGCATCTGCATTGCGCCTTGTGAATTCCTCACGGAGTTCTGCAGGGGACAGACGAAAATGATCGAGCCCGTCATGATACTTGATGGGTTCTATAACCTCTAGGTCACCCCCAATCAGCCAATTTCCGGCGTTAGCTATAGTTTCGTCAACATAAGGTAGGCCAGGCGCAGTTGTTCCCCATGTCCGGGCTATCCTTTCTTCTTTAGGATGCTTATATATTTCAATACTGAAATAACCAAAAGAAAAACATAAGACATAGGAAAAAAAAGAAGGGCCATATTACAAATTAGGAATCACAGATGCTTCCCATCATATGACTAACATTGTGTTCAATAAAATCAACTATATAAAATTATATCAATGCACACACCAGTGTTCAACAAACTCAACTAGAAACTGCACTAACAGACCAAATACAATAGTTCAGGGCATGATTATGCATTGACACATTCTCCTATGTGCAAGAATCCTATTAAACTAAGAAGCATGATCAAATTTGTTAATCTGATAACATATTTACAACAACAGTTTCAAAATGGAATTTGGTGTGGTGCATTCTAGGATCATAGAAGGGACATATAAACTCCACAAAACCCTACACTGGTACACATATGCCTATACAAGCATCATATCCATTGAATAGTGTTTGTGGCCAGTCTTTAGTAATAATATTTTCCAATTAAAATCACAAAGGTGAAAAACAAAATCTAATTTTTATGCCTCAATGGACAAGAGACAAACAGGCCTAATATGCCTCAGTAAGACTGAATATAAGTAAAAAAAATAAGAATGAATTGATAAGAATAATTAAAAAATATGGAGACAAAGAAAACAACGACAGGAGTGGAAACTATCGTAAATTCCTATCTTGATATTGTATGATTGGTTCATAGTTGACTATCCAACCAACCAAAATTTTCAACACAAAATGAAAAAGAATTAGTACAGAAAAGCATGTACGGAAAATGACCTAATTCCCATCATAACACAGAAAATATTCAGCTCTAAAGAATTGACCAATTAAATTAAACTTTTATAAATAAATAAGATAAAAAAAAGAACAATCAAACCTGCATATGTGAAAAAAAGTACAATTCACAAAAGCATATCTGTCTCCTCAAACAAAAACAGAAATCATAGTACCACAAACAAGACATTCAATACATGAAAATAATGCTAAAGTTACTAACTTTATACTAATTGAACTTAAAAGCAACAAAAGAAGTTGAAGTAGAAGTAATGAATCTAGTCTTACTCATTGAGAATGGCAACAGGGTTACCCAGTGAATCAAAAAGAGCAACCTTTTTAGAATCACCGATTCGATGTTTCTGAGAATCATCAATAGCCAAAACAATCGGAACAGACATATTCACAACCGACCCATCATCAAGACGGAGTGAATTGAAATGAAGCGTTTGGAGGAACTCACTTTCTCTCATGAAACCATTCAATGGGGTAGCCCAACCTTCACTAAGAACATGAATCCATTCCATATCAATTCGTGAAAGTTTCACCCTTGGAAGCAAAAAAGCTTCACTTTTTTTCAAATCCCTTTTCGAATCTTCAACAACAAGCTCCACAAGTTTCCCACCATCAGGTTCAATCAAACCGTTAGAAATTCTAACCCGACCCGGATGATTATTCCGCTTGTTGGCGATGGATACGTTGACTCTGATTGAAGGGGCAAAATGGGTATCGAAGGTTTTTGTGAGAGAATGAGAAGGGAAAGAGGTTTTTGGTAAGAGAGAAGCCATGGACGCCATTGTTTGGTGGCGGCTTGAGAATTGAATTGAGTTGAGTTTAGAACCCTTTTGGTTTTTGGTTTATAATAACCAAAAAGGTGTTGTTAGTGGAGTAGGGGCAAAAGGGTATTTTCAAAATGTTAAAAAATGAGGACTTGAATTGAAAAAGTTTGTCTGGTGGTGATCTTAGACAGACACAGAAACACAACCTTGGTAACGCAGAGAGAGGAGTTTTGAGTTTTTATATATATAGAGGAGTTGATTTGAAAGAGATGGTTTAAGGGGGATGAACCTGGACACTTCTTTTTTTTAACCTCGTGGGTGGGTGGGGTTGGCTTTCCTTTTTGTTGCTTACTTATTTCATGACCTCAAATGGCTTTCCTTTGGCAACCATTTCCTTTTTTTGTTATGTTCATCATCCTTCTTTTTGTTTTTCAAAACTATTCTTTTGGGACAAAATACACTATTTATTTTTATACAATTTCCTCGCGAGACAAATTTGTCTCCGATAATTTTTTAGGATCATTAGTCTCTAACATTTTCAAAAGGGGACATGTTAGTCCATCCGTCTTTTTGTTCACTTAATGCCTTCTATGTGGCACGTTAAATGTCACAGTGTCACGTTAGACGCCATATAAGACATTATTTTGGACCAAATTAGTCTCTAACTTTACAAATTTCAAAATTTTTAAAATAGGGACAAAGCAATCCCTGCGTAATTGGGACAAATTGTTCCCTAGTCATCCTCTTTCTCTAATTTCTGGTTTCTAAACCAGAAACCATTCCCTGTAAAGCAAAACGTAGAAGGAGAGAAAAGGATAAGAAGTGGCTAGGTAGTTGAGACCCATTTTTTGTGTGTCATTTTTTTACGTGGGTCAAAACGAGAAAATGAGTTTCTCCTACCTAGTTGCTCCTTCTACGTTTTGCTTTACAGGAAATGATTTATGGTTTAAAGTCCCAAAATGCGCAGGACTCGTTTGTCTCTTTCTAAATTTTTTAGAATTTGTAAAGGCAGGGACTAATTTCGCTCAAAATAATATCTTACGTGGCGTTTAACTTGACACAGTGGCACAACGTGTGACGTAGGAGGTGTTAAGTGAGCTATCAACGGTTGAATGGACGGAGGGACTAACATGTCCCGTTTTAAAAATGTCAGGGACTAACGTGTCTCGAAAAGATTGTTAGGAACGAATTTGTTCCGCAATAAAATTGTCGGTGCCCAATTTGAGTCTTTACTCTTTAAATAAAATACTTTTTTTTCGTGTAAATTTAAATATTAATTATTAAATATCTAAAAGATCATGAATTAAGGGCAAAGTTGATTTTTTAAAAATGAGTATTATGAGCTTAATTTTGTCTTGTTGTAGTCTACAAATTTCTGAATATTCAATTGATTGAAGGGTATATAATATAGTCTAAATAAGTGATACACCAAAAAAAATTAACCAAAAAGTTAGTTAATAAAAGAACTTTCAATATATACATGTATAAATAAAAAATTAACCAAAAGGTCTAAATAACTTAAGTAGTATTTATAAGTGTAGGAGCAATTTTTATCTTATAAGCCAATAATTTATTTTTCCCTTCATAATTCTTAAATTTAAGTTTTTTTAACTATTTTCAAAAAAATGTTCCTTTGTAGTTGATTTTTTTTAAAAAAAAATGGAGAACCCACAAAAAGAAGTGAGATTCGCAATTTTTTACAAATTTTGGAATTTGATTAATTTGTGAATTGAATGTGTATATCTGTATTTATTTGAAAATCCGTTTGAGCATTAAAAGTATATAAAGTCGTGTTAAGAGATTTGCAAAGAAATACTTTTATTGATAAACAATTTCCGTACAAATGCTAAATAGTACTACTAGTTATGATTTGCTATGATATTTTGTCTAAAAAAATGATTTGCTATGATAATAATATTGATGTTTTGTATCTGAAACATTTATTGGAGGGAGCAAGTGATTTTTTTAAGTAGAAATCCTCCCAGTTTCCTCTTTTTACTTATTTTCTTCATCTTTAAACTATAAACACTGAGGAGTCTTTGTCAAAAAAAAAAACAACTATAAACACCGAGGAGTCTCGTGTTTGGTGAAAATAAAATTCATAACAAAATATGATCCTAAGCAATGTGTTTTTGTATGTTTTAGTGTTCACAATAGTGTATTTTTTAAACACTTTAGTGTTCGCAAAAAAAAAAAACTTTTCAAACATGCAAAGTTTGTGCTTCAATAACCGGTTTACGGAAAAAAAATATAATTTCGTGACAAAATACGTAAAATGTGATGCTAAGCAGCGTGTTTTGAGATACTTTAGTGTTTGAAAAAAAAGTGAATTGTTCAAATATTCAAAGTTCATTCCTCAATATCGAAAAAAATTTAACCGTTCGAATACGCAAAGTTTTTCCTCAATGATTGGTTTGGTGAAAAAAATAATTTCAAAACAAAATATGTAAAATGCAATGCTAAGTAGTGTGTATTTTATGCTTTAATACTCAACTATTCAAATATGCAAAGTTTGTGCCTCAATGGTGAAAAAATATATAAAATTTTGTGACAAAATACGTAAAGTTTAATGCTAAGTAGCGTATTTTGGGGTACTTTAGTCTTTGAAAAAAAATTAATCGTTCAAATACTCAAAATTCATTCCTCAATAACTGATTTGGTGATAAAAATAATAATTTCGTGACAAATTTGGTGAATATATATATATATATATATATATATAGAATTTTGTGACAAAATACGTAAAGTTAAATGCTAAGTAGTGTATTTTGGGGTACTTTAGTCTTTGGAAAAAAATTAATCGTTCAAATTCTCAAAATTCATTCCTCAATAACTGATTTGGTGAAAAAAATAATAATTTCGTGACAAATATTTACACACTTTATTTTAGTTTTTATGTTCGCATTTGCCTTTTTTTTATTACATATTTTTTTAATTCATACTTACATTCAATTTAAACAATATTTTCTTGTCTTGCGATTTAAAAAACAAATTTTACCCAATAACAATTCTATATTAGCTAGAGTTTTTACCTCGTGCAGCACATGGGTCAATGCGCTAGTTACTATAGGTTTAACGTATTTTAGTTATAGAAAATATTTTGATCGCATAATGCCATATCGTCGTATTTATTTTTCTAATAATAATAATAATAGAAAGGGTCTTGGATTCGAATCGAGCATTAGGTTAAATATTTTGAGGGAGAAATTTACCATCCATTATGGTCTTACGTGACTCGACTCGAGAGATTAGTCTACCCGCCCATTTGCAGCCCAGTTTATACCAATAATAGTAATAATAATAATAATAATAATAATAATAATAATAATAATAATAGAAGAAGAAGAAGAAGAAGAAGAAGAAATTAGGTTTGTCAAAAAAAAGAAGAAGAAATTAGAAATTGAGAGAATTTTAAGTCGGGTAACTTTCGTGGAGAAAGTGGATGATGGCATGGCAGCAGGAGCAAATAGGGAACGACAAATGTGCACAACATGATGAACATGCAAGTGGCAAATCAACTGTTTTACTTTTACAACACCCATCACCCAACCTAACCAAACAAACATATAAAAATTATAAAGATAAAGATTAAACAAAAACAAAAAGAATTGATTGATATCATTTTTTCAAGTGGCCGCCAACAAAGAACATCAATTTTGAAAAATATAACCAACCAACCAACCCAAACGAAACATATTGTAAGTCAAAAATGTGGAAGCAGCTTCACTCACTGCCTATCTTTATCTTATCTATATAAAATTTACAAATCAAATTGTGCCTGAATGAATTATAGGCCTTGTTGGCAATTTGCAATTACCAGGAATGTTCCTGATTTGAAATTCAAGATTCATAAAACACACGAAACAGAAACATCGATGTGAGACAAAGACAGAGACGGTCTTGTTGAAAAGTGATCTCATCCATTCGCTCAGCTGAATGGCTCATTCCACACCTAAAACGGAACTTTCCCTCACTCACGTCCTCATTCATGCAATGCAACTTTTTTTTTTTAATTTGAAGTCTTCGTATGTGAAACAAACACTTCCAAATATTTCTCTACTCCCCCAATTTGTACATACTTTAACTTTGAATATTTCTCATTCTTTAGAGTTAACTTTTTATATTAATAGTAACCAATAGCTTAACTTTCACATGTTTGTTTAAGGGAGCAAGACCTCGTCTATGACAAATCACAAGCTCAAATCTATAATAATGCGGAGTTAATGTAAATTTCTTTGTAAATGCTCTTAAAGTTCGCATGTATTTCATACCTTAGACCCAGACAATATTTGCTCGCTCTAAAATTTTATATATAAAAAAGTAGCAAATAGCTTATACGGTGGACATGTGTGTCAAATAATTTCTCCGAAACTCCCAATTAATGCACATTTTTGGAGAAGCAGATGTAAGTCTTGTCATGACTAACTTTTTGACGAGAACTCTCACAAGCAAAACAACCCACAACCTTCCCACTAAATAATAGATCTAGCTTAGCAGAATGAAGAATAACTTTAATCCAGCCACATAACTTATCATTAAACCCAAAGGCATTCAAATTCAAGACCTTCAAATTAAAAGAAAGTGTCAATCAAGAGCATCAAAAGTCTTGCGAATATGAATTTTTAGGGCTAAATTACCTCAAAAAGTCCTTTTTCCAATTAGATTAAAAGTCAACACTTGAGGTGTTAGCTCAGTGGTAAGAACTTAGTCGTGTATTCTCAAGGTGTTGAGTTCAAATCTCCTCGAGGACAATTGTAAAATGGTCATTAGTGCCACTTAATTTGATTAATAAAATTTCCTCATCCCCAATTTAAGAATAAAGTTAGATTAAAAGCCTCCACAGTATGACAAATGCACTCTGATACATGGCGACCCAAAATGAGTCTTCTTTGGTGCTCAAAGATTATACCAAAAACAAATTTAACTAATCTATGAGCAAGAACTTCGATGTTGATTTTAAATTTAACGTTGGATAAAGCAATAAGCCAGAAATTTTCGACTTTATTTGCTTCAAGAAACTTAGAAATCTAAACTGCCACATTTGAATTCTATTTGAGGAGAATCCAACATTGATCAAAGAACTGTCTTGCAACGTTGAAAACACCTTCCGCAAAAGTGTCCTAATAGGTTAGGAAAAATAAACCACCAAATTCATCAGGATCTGCAGGAGCACCATCACCATCACCATCTAATCTAATCTAATATCTATTTAATCAAGTAAACCACACTTGATCTACCAATACCTCCACCACTAATTGTCACCCGTTTCTTTACTTATGAAGACAAAACCAATCTAAGGCTAATTTGGTCTTTTGGATTCCCCAACTTTTAAAAACCTGGTCAAAGCTGGTCATATGTGTTTGGAATTTTTAAAAAAATTAACAGTACAACTTTTCAGTTCGACGGGACAAGATGAAGTTTTGCAGATTTCCCACAGAGAAAAATCACTTCAATCAAACTCTATCTTCTTTCCACTTCATCCACAGCTTGCAAGTCTAAGGTTACCGAAGACAGCCCACTTCTTCTTTCATTCTCTATCTTTCCCCTTCCTTCAACATTTCAACTTCCATCTTCCTTCTAACAACTTAATCTTTCATCTTCCACATTTTGGTTTCAACCTTGAAAACAAAGGTGTCGTTCCACTCTCTCGCGTTTTCGTCACGGCATCACCGTAAGTTACACCTTCGATTTGTTTTTGGAGTTGCAAATATAATTGCTTTAAATCCTTACACATGTTAAACCTCATATTAATAGATGAAATCCGATTTTCTAAGCTTGAAATTCGTTTAAAATCCATTTCCCCTAATCTATGTTTTAGGGTTTTCTGTTCTTCCTGTTTTACAGTTTTCTGTTTTTAGGCTTTAAATCGATTTCGCATTTCACATTCATCTTGGTAGATTATTTGCAGTTTGCTTGCTTTGAAATGGTTTCTTTTTCTGGCGCTTCCTATTTATTTGGCTTCCATTAATACTGATTTAACCTTCATATTTGTCATTATTAACTGATGTTTGCTTCATTAAATAGATATACATACTTTGATTGAAGCTTGATATAGTGATATTGGGAGCACATGGTTGAGTTACCAGATACTTTGATTGCAAATACATGGTTTAGTTAAACACATATAGACTTTTTAATAAGTAGCTTCATATAGTGTTATTTGCAAATACCCGTGCATTGAAGCTTCATATAATAGATACCAGATATTACATATTAGATACTTTAGTTTACTTGCTACCATTGCCCTTTGCATAAATATTAGGTTGCTTATTAAAAAGTATATATCTGTTTAACTTGCAGTTACTGTTTAATTTGCAATGACTTTCATTATCTCTTGCAATATCTCTTCAACTTCCATGACTACTAACATTCTATGGTAATTGTTATGCTAAATTAACTGATTTCCTTTGTCAACAGATGGCAAGAAACTTTGATGATATAGCAAAAATCGATAGGGAGAAAGATGTGTGGAGAGTCATTGTGCGCATAACCGATGTTTGGGAGGTTGTGAACAGGGAACAAGAACTCCATTTAGAGATGGTTGTCATGGATGCCAAGGTACAGTCTTATGTTTTAAATTATTTGACTTTTGTCATTCCTTCAAACATAATATTTGTTGACAACTTTTATGTCTGAAACATATTCAACCCCATCTTTATAAGGGGATAAAATACAAGTTGTCGTGCCTAAAGAAGAAACCAACAAATGGATAGACAGGGTACGAGAGCAAATGATATGCAAACTGCAAAATTTCAGTGCAAAACCTAATGATTTTTAGTATCAAGCTTGCGACCATTTGTACAAAATCCTGTTCACTCAATGGGAAATATAGAGCTGATCTATTAGTAGGTATGATCCTTTCGGTGAAACACCAGGACCACCAAGAGATTTGGACACCACATCTCCACCCAAAACCTTAAGGTGTTAGGTATATGAGTCCCCTCTCTTATATGTTCTTTATATAGCTCATTCATAGTCGATGTGGGACTAACTACTCACACTTGAATTTTCAACACCTTCACCTATTCGTCATTTATATTGGTCAACCATTAGATACTCTTTTAATCACTTTTAACCATAGATGTTATTGGAGCTGTACATGAAAGTGTCTACTCTAAGACAACTGTTGCACAAAAGATGGTGTCTCTCCGGTTGATGGATTTAAGGTAACAACCTAAATTCTATAATCTAAATTCCTATCTTGAGTTTATCAACAACTTTTAATATCAGCAACTTTTAATATTCCATTAATCTCATTTCTCAACTTAGTGGAAACATTCTGGCCTGTTTGCTTATTTGCGGGTTCTGGTTTCCTTTCTTCATTTCTTCTTCATCAAACATTTTCTACATTTTTTCTCCTTTAAAACTGAAACCTTCATTTAGGTTTTGGATATTCACATGTGGTTGTTTACCTCAAATAGCTAGGAGATTTGCCATATTTCATTTCAATCATCAAATTTAACATTAACAGCTTCAATCTCAAACCTCAAAACTGAAACCGAAAAAATGAATCAAAATTATTTGTTTAGAAACCGAAACATTATTTTCTTTTCACATTCAACCCATATTCTAAAGATACGATTTTTTTGTCAACACATTTGCAACTGTATTGTATTTTCTTTTGTTGGGTTCAAGGTAAGCAAAGAGTATTTTTCTTTCTCTCTTTTTTATCGCTACTGGAAAATCTTCATTTTATTTCATTGTGTTTTTTTTAATTTTCTTTTTTTCTTCTTTTTGTTGGCATATAGTTTTAATTGGTAGAAATTTTCGTCTTTACTAGAGAAGAGGTTTCCTGAATGATGTTTGTAACAAAAAGGTTCACCTAGATTTTTTTAAAACTTTTCCCAGTTTGCCTCTAATTACAAGGACAAGTGTGGTGTAGGAATTTCATCAAGACACATAGAGGTACTCTCTTATAAACATCTTCCTAAGGTAGTCAAATGATCTTTGGTTTCAGGTTTGTTATTTGTTTTTGGAGATAATTATTGGTTTGATTTTATATCAATGTGACTTTTTGTTTCAAGTTCTAACAGAGTTTTGTGGTGAGAGAGAGACGCATAGGCTAATGGCGGTAAGAGGTAGCATGGTGGTCGGTACACTTTGCGCCTGAGAGATTGACGGAGGTGAGAGGAAATTTTTCTTTCCCTTCTTTCATGTGTGAGCCCCTCTGATTGTAGCATTTTGTCCTCTTTTCCCTAATCTGATATGCTAATGTGTATTCAACCTTATTTTTCATTCTTCTTTCTTCAAAATATTATGATGTATGTATGTTTATATTGAACGACTGTAGTCTGTATTGGTTACTATTTCAAATATTGATAGCATTGGAGAGGGGGTTTTTCTGTTGAATTCACTCTATGACAGATTGCAAGTAAACTTCAAAGAAGTAATAAAAGGTTTGAAGATGGAAATTTAAGATTTATATTGCTCTCATTTCACTTTCGATTACTTAGAAAGGTCAATTGCTCTATAATCCATGCATTACTTTATGCTTTATTGTGACCTATTGAGAAGTCATTGTTATCATCAATAAGCATTGCTTTAATGTCATGTTTCCATACTTTACTTTTTAGTAGCACTGCAACTATAGTTAAATGTGTAGGGGATTTTGTTTTTAGCATAGAGGTTGAGGTTGGTTTAGACTTAGAGCATATAAGTGGGGAGAGAAGAGAAAAACTGTTGAATTTGATGTCAGTCAAATTTACAAACCGCCTTTCTAATTTTTTTGTTAATTTGGCACTATTTATGATCTGATTATGTAACAATCAAATTGACTGATATTATCTTAGTGCTAAAATCATGTGAGTTTTTGTAAGTTTGAATTTGCCTGGTGAGTGGTGAGGGAAGAAAGTCAAAGACATGGTAGAAAACAAATGTTGAGTTTCTGCTTCATAGGTTACTTCTGTTGAGTCAAAGAGATGGTAGAAAAGAGATGTTGCGTGGCTGATCTGTGCAATTTTGTGCCTTTTTTATTTTCGAGATGATCATATTGATAGTGTTTGTTTCATTTTCTGAAGATACTTTAAGACATTACTTACAAAACATGTATACTCATTGCTATAAGTGATAGCATGTGCAATATGCACACAATTTTGTAGGTAGCCGCCGTTTGTTGTTCTTAATGCATGGATTTTTGAACTATTGAACAATTTAATCTGTTTTGTTGATCATAATCTCTCTCTCTCTCTCTCTCTCTAAAATACTTTTCCGCTTCAATTGAATATTGTACATATTATTGCCTCTTGAATACTTCAATTTTTTGTTTGATAGTTTGTGGAAGAGGGGTTTGAGTTCTTAGGTGATATCATTAATAATGCATTGAAGTTGAACCACACTTTCATAATAATGCAATAAGGTACTGAATTTGGGCTATCGAAATTGATTGCAGATAAGCAGAATTGGCATGAAAAAAGACACTCTTTCATGAAATTCCCTCAACAGCGTCGTGTGTTACTACATAATAGCTAGTAGGAGTTCTTACCAAAGGGTTTCCTATCTTTCATTCAATCAGTCATGCAATAGCTATTGAAACACACCATTTCTTCTTTGACTATTGTGCTCTTTAATGTCTAACTCCAGCAGGACATGCTTGCCTTCTTTATGCTCCAAATTCTTTGTTATGTGGTTGCATATTATATAGGTAGGATATACTTGAGTGGTTTTTAGTCAAAAAATTTGCACGGTTCTATATTTATGTTTTTATAGATGTTGTTGTATGATATATAGTGCACTGATTTCATTTGGCTGCTAGAGTTGGACCAATCTAATCAATTTCATGTTGCTCCACTCCATTTGTAAGCTGCAAATTAAAGGTGTGCACCTTTTCAGTTTTCTGGATGTGATTATCATTCTACTTTGTGACATCTGTTTCAGTGTTTTTTATCTTACCAACGGAGTTTTGTTGACTTTGATTTGCTCTACTTATTGTTGGGACTGAATCAATATTATTTTTTTGATTTTCTCCAAAATTATATGCATTGGTTTATTATGGGCCAACTCATGAGGTTTTGCTCTTGAATTCATCTTGCAAACTTATGCAGACTGCAATTAGATTGCTTAATTCCATACACGTGACATGTTCCATTATTTCATTTGGATATGTTTTATTAGCAATATATTTCTTGCATGAGTCTGCCATTGGTTTAATTCACAAAAATGGTTAGTTATCTTCTATGTTAATAGTTTATGGTTGAAGGACAGTAAAATGGATTATTATAATCTCTACTATTGTCATAGTTGATATCAACTTATGCATGGATTGCAGACGTTTTTCCCTTCCATTTTGGTATAAAGCCTTTTTGTTTTAGAAACAACTCAATTGTGGTCTATTATGCACTTGGTACTGCTTGAAATACCCAGCTACTCCAGTATTTTGATGTTGCTGTCACGCGTTCAAAGTTTGATAGATTTGTTTGAGTGCTATTTTGTAGGCTTTTTTTTTTTTGGAAAATCCTGATAATCATGTGGCACGGTTCTGCATTTAGAGTTTTGTCAAAATGGTTTGGTCAATTTGTTTACCTCTCAAGTGTATTTGGATCTCAAGTGGGAATGGAGATTAGTAGTGCATGTCAGATTGCTAAAGGATCGGGTAAGTGTTTTGAAGTGGACTGGAAAGAAGCCTGTAGCCATTGTGAAGCGGTGGAAATGATCCAAGCTTAAATTACATTATAGCCTACAACAATCGTCCTTTAAATAAGGTCTATAAGTATTATGCAGACTTGGAAGAAGCCTTGGTTTGTTTGTCATGTGTATGTGTATATTTTAAAGTTGTATTGGTATTCATGTGTACAAATTTAGAATGTTGCGATAACTACATGTCTCTTAGCAATCAAATCCATCATTTTACTATTGGTGATAATTTTCAATATATCAATGAATATAATGTTATATTCCTCAATATTTGCTGCTAATTTTAACATAAGGATTTGATCTTCACTTTTGAAAATATGGAACTTTGACAAAAATTACAAAACCTGAAAATGTGAAATTTGGGCAAACTTATACATAAAAAGAGCAACATAAGGTTGTAAAGAGGGGCAACATAAGAAATGATTGAGGGATCACGACACATATGTAAATTTAGAAGATTTTCCTTGGGATTTTAAATTTTACTTAGTGCAATATGGACATCTAATCTATTGATTGTTTAAATTTTCAAATTGAAATGACTAATATTGTCCTACTGATCATTGTAATTGTAACTTTAAACTAATCATAGCTTAAATATTCTTTTACTTAATTTGTTATTAAATTCTTCTTTTGTAACTTCTACATTCGTCCCACAACAACAAAACTATTTCATAATTTAGTTGTTCTTGAGGCATGATATCAAATCGAAAACATCATCACGTTAACAAAAATTATCATTTAAGTCATCATTGTCTCCAACTAATACTATTTAGATCATTTGTCTTATTTGCGATCTCCCTTTTAATTACATTCATTGAGTCTTAGTCGTATCACGTAACACGATCAACCCGTGCGGATGTACGGGTATGTTACTAGTTCATAGATAAAATGACAGCTTTAACTTCATCCATTAAGGGAGGCCTAATGCATGAAACTATCTTTCATAGAAACCAAAGGTGATATCACATCATCAATTAGATCATTGGTAGTACAACTGTTATTTGAAGCAAATAAAGTTGTATAATAGTTGAGAATGTGAACCCAAAACAATATTAATGAGTTCAAAGTTCAAAACAAAGCTCGATACTTTCTATTCAATTTTCATTCATCGTCAACTAAATGAGCAGTAGTAGTACTATTTGGTCACAAGTTCGATTCCTAGCTGGTGCGTATGGAAAAATATTTAGTGGGAGAAGTCAACCCCTTAAATGGATCTTAGTACTTTGGAGGATTAGTCTCTGCAGTTACGTGCAGGGAATACCTTGGTTTAAAAAAAAGTAGTAGTACTAGACTTTGGTATATGTTAGTTGGGTTGGGTTTGGTGTTATCAATTTTTTGACCCAAACATAATTGTGAGGGTGGATTGAGTTGAGTTTGGGTTGAAATGTACCTGTGTTCATCCCTACTCGACTTACCGTGTTGTCATCCTCGATTGTGACCATGAATCCATGATGCATATATCGTTTACTAATTGCTCACAGTATTGATTAGTACAATGGTTTCTATGATTTTGTAGTTGAAGTAAAATTAAGGTGCTTAAAAATGATATCAAATTTTTAGAAAATGGATAGGAGACATGCTAATGTGTAACATCCTAGAACAGCCTATATTTGTTTGTGATTCGGGAATATCACAAATATAAGAAACATGCATAAAATTTAAGTACATTTATATGAAAGAAAATGGTTCATTTTTTGTACATTTAATATAAGCAACATGCATAACTTTTTCGTACAAATTAGTTTATTGTAAGCTTAGAATTAGATGAAATAATTGTTTATATTTGACGAGATAAATGGACTTTGTTTGTACTCACATTTATAGATAATGTAACACTTGTGCTGATATAAGCTTGCCGGGCATGATACAAACACAAATGGTTTTGTCTGGTTGGACCTTCCTCCTAACTTCATTGCACACTATTTCTCCAAAAATAAGTTAGGTTTCAGTCTCCTTCTCTGGCCCCCAGTTTTTGGTGTGCTGCAAATTATTATTAGTGACTTTGGTGTCAACCTAGTTGGGATGAGAGTCATTATAGTGATGCTCTTGCATGCCAATTTTCTCTTTCTTTGGTCTAGATTTCTTTTAATAGAATTGTCATTTCTTTCTTTTGATCTAGTCCCCCCATGTCTTTTTCTGTTTTTTATCAATAAATTGTAAGGGGTACTCGTTCTTTCTTGGTGTTTTTTTCCTAATGAGAGTTTTGCATCAGAAGATTTTACCGAAATTTCATATCCATTTCTTTTGTTTGAAAAAAATAAGTACATTTATTGGTTAGTCCCAATTATACCCTTGTTTATAGTAGCTTGTGATAAATTAGGTTAGACAAGTACAACTCGTAAACTCACACGCAAATTGAAGATTTCAAGTTTGAATTTAAATAATCACAGAAAATGTCCGGCTATCAACATCGATTTTGCCATTGTGTTGGGCCTTAGGAACATTTTATAATATTTTTTTGACACAAAAATTGTTAACTATTTATTAATGGGACATGCATGTCAAGAGTTAATTATTAATTATTAATGGGAAAAAAAATTAACCTTTCTCCAATCAACGGATTGGAATTCTTCCAGCGTTAAATAAAAGCAAAGGTCTTTCTTTTAGTTCTTCTACCGGTTAATGCTGCACTGGTTTGCATCAATTTTAATTAAAAAGAATGAATAGTTGAGATTACACATTCTTTTTCTCTTTGATCTGATTTGTCAACAAAGATATACTCTATTTGTTTTTGGTAGTGGCTGCATGAGTCATGATGAGTGAGAGTCTCTGTTGAGAGATGGTGTTATCTCATTAGGATTTTGAACAGAAACAAGGAAATAATTGCTGATTGAATATCTATTAAAGGACCTTAATAATGCTTATCTGACGCTAATATGGGGCATGGCCCCCAGAAAACAACAATGGCCAACGTGCCTTGTTCATATTCGGTGGCCAAATAAATTAATGACACCGCCAGTTCAATTAAGAACAATGTAGTAAAATAAAAGATAGTGGAGTAAGGAATCTATTGTTACAACGTATACAAGATAAATTAGTGGCTAAATTGCATTTTTTTTTCCCTTTATTTTTGACCAAATCGAAACATATCAGAATATAAAGGGCTACTTTGACATAGATTTGAAACATAAATGACCAAAATGTAGAGAAAAAAAAAGATAAAAAAACCAATTAAAACTTTAGTAAAAAATAAACGACAAAAATGCAATTTAGCCTAAACTAATATTATAATTTCTAAATAAGGAGACTTAAAAACTTTTTTAACTCTATTATATTTAACAGAGCTGCTATCCTAAGAAGTCATTTACTTTTTTTTAAACATAAAAAGTTCGTTTCTAAGAAACTATAATTAAAAGCGTCAAAGTTGGGGGGAGGGGGGATCGTAGCAAACCTACAAAATTAGTTCAGCATTATAGCACCTTTCTTTGATTTCATTATCTTTATTGTTCTTTGATTTCATTTTCTGTTATAATATAGTACTATCAAATAAGATATTTTATTTTATCAAGGAATCAAATTTGCGTTCTGAAAGATTCTTTTGTATATAGTTGTAACATATTTGAATAGTTTTGGAAGTTATTGCTTCTTAATCTATGCCTTTTCTTTTTGCTCCACACTAGCATGGTAGATGGCCTTTTTTTTTTACACTGCAGGACCACTGCAAAGAGACAACAAGCCCACAACCAAAAGGGCCCAAGACTACCCAAAGACAGCACACGATACACCACACTAAGCACAGCTGCACACAGTAGACTCCATAAACACCGAACAAAACCGGCAGATAAATTTAAAGGTTTGAAAAAACTTAAAATGAAATGAAAATTTGGGATCATTTATTTGTGCTAAGCACCAATCTTCCTTTGAGCTACTACCTACTCGTTTAATTGGTTCACTATTTTTTTTTGTCACTTATTTTGATATGATTTGGTGTTGAGGTCAATTTTGTTGCTCCTACAAGTGATTCAATGCAAAAAATCTGACAATTTTGCATGCTTTCCAGGCTCAATGGCACATCTATGACCATCAGATCTGCAGGAGATATACCAGAAATCAAAGATATATGTTTCAGTCACCCAAGTAAGATTGTAGAAGATTATGATGAATGATACTTGAAATACAACGTGAGAAGAATGCATGCAATACATACAGTAAGAAGAAACAAACCATTATATAGATAAGTTACAGAGTGTCGCACCTTGTATATACCCCTCCTATAATTCAAAAGGAATCATTTGATGCAACAATAAGCTTTTTCAAGCTAGATCCTCAACTCTAGCATTGCTGAATTATCAAGTAGAGCACAATACTTAGATTTATGGTTTTGCTGGTTCCAGAAGGCAACCTAATTTGGTATGCAGAAATTTCTGGATTGTGGGATAACAGTTAAGAATCTGGTAATCATAAAAACCTTACACCACAACCATACAGACAAATAATACAGGGAACAAATAACTGTCACCACAGAACATGGCAGAAATCATTTGGATCCATCCATGCCAGAGTTAGAAAAACAGTTAAATTTGTGCACGTGCAACTCTCTAAACAGTAAATAAATATCTTGTCAATAAATCCAATCTTCTGAAAGTCACCAGAAAACAAAAGTTACACTCAAAATATCAAGAGTTAAACTAGGGACTATGAGGAATAGACCATGATCCTTGATTTGAGAAGTAGATTACAGTGCCTATTACTAAGAAATAAATCAATCATATACACAAGTTAACGAGATCAGTCAAAAAAAAATAGAGTTAACCAGTATATAAAACTATGAGCGCATGGACTACAAGAATTTTACATCAGGTAACAATCCCGTGGTTCTTTCTTCCTCATCATCCCTATTCAAGTCAACAACACCATCTCCAATTGTTGTATTGGCATTTGTGCAGAATACTATACTAGTATTTAACAACTAATAAAAAGGCATTGGTAAACCACTACCTTCCACTGCCTATGCCACCTTCGCCACTATTTGCACAGGTGGTTTTTCAACCCAGTGCTGTTTTCATGGATCTTCGCACTCATTTATTTGCCCATGCTTTGTCATCTTTGTTGGACCACACATAGGTTTTCACGATTACTAATAACCCATCAGAAGTCGGAAGTGTAACTTCATCGGTGAATCTAGGGGCTTCAGAGAACAATCTTTAGGAATACACCATGTGGTTTATTTGTAAAAATATGTCTGCCTATGCGATGTGCTATTACAGGTAAAACAATGAAAGTTAGAACTGTCAGCCTGTCACTAGCTAACACCAAAACTAGCTCAAAGGAGCCTGAGAACAACTACTAAGCAAGAGAGAAATAACAGCAGAAGGAAGAAGCTAAAAGGTTTTCTGCAAGCTTTTTACTACGGAAAATAATAGTTCGAGTACAAGCAGACCACTAATGTCTGGCAAACCCTCATTCAAATTATCCTAACATCGAAGCAGTCGGGTCCAGCAGAATTGCCTATGCCAACATTTTAGTGTGTGGTAATGTCAAATTCATAAAATGTATTATCTGCAATTGTCTAGAGAAGTTATCTAAATGCGACGTCTCAGAAGGACCTGGATTTTCATTTGCCTTGTTGGCATCACCAACTTTAGCATCAGCAGCACACCCCTTTGAATATGAAGGTCATCTGGAGGTGAAGTCAAACTGCATTCTTGTAGTTCTTCACCCATACTTAGCACTTTGATTTTCTTATGATGCCCTTCAGCAGCCGCCAAAGTTTCGGAATGCTTAATGTTGGAGCTAAGAGGAAATTTGAGTTTTTGTAGGCTTCAAATGTTACTTGAGTGAGAGTTTGTATTGCAAATGCAGTACATGGATCTGTTAGTAGTTCTCCAAGAGGAAAAGTCAAGGGAGTACTCATACTTTCCATTCAACCTTGTCTCCATTTTGAAGGACTTGTATGCTAGTAGCCTGGTTCTCCATACTTCGGCAAAAGGAAAAGTGCTCTTGATCCTTGTCATCCATGCTCCTCTACAGTCTTCTCAGGAAGCTTTTCCATAAGAGAATTACCCATTGGTGAACTCACTCTGACTTGACCAAAGGTGACTCCGTCGTGTTTGGGGTATCATATTTGCTTAGTTTCTGCTGACCCACCTTGAACCGCATTAAACTGTTCTGCTGCACTATTCGGGAAGCAGCAAGGGCATTCATCCACAATTGTAATCAATTCTCCAACACCTGATTGATTAACTGCAACTCAGAAATCGAAATGCTAGATTACTCGTTTTAAGTTCCGGAACTGAATCAAACTTAATTCTAGCAAGGTGCTTCAATGCACAGCTAGGAAAATCGATCTTTCTCATGCTTGTACATGTGCTGCTGACCATTTTGGTCCTTTTCAGTTTCATGATTGTGCACTGTTTGCAAGGAGCTTATCTAGAGCAGCTCCATCTATGCAGCCTGGAACTACGGCACTTTCAGCTAAGCCAAACTCCCTTTCTTTCTGGTCCAAACCTTTAGCTAGAGATAGAACTGAGCTGGTCAATTCAGTTCCGACCACACCTACATCAAGTAATAAACATAAATCACTATCACTTGCAATATCATTATAAATTTACTTGGACAAGAACAAGCATCGACAAATATAAAAGCTCTACTGTGCACACAAAATGTGTCTCAATTTTTTAAGAGTCATCATCAAATAATTAGCAGGAAATAGTTTTATACAGTGTAGGTTAGTTAATTGCATCCCACAAACAAAGTTAAAAAAATACAAAACTGATAGGAAATATAACAGCACTGGGTAATGTATTATTTAGATGGAACTCAGTACTGTTAACTTCAAGAAGAAATAGAAGGTCAGAACTCGGAACATTATATGTTCTAATGTTCAGAGATGTAGACATAGATTCTCCTGCAAATGCAGGAATAGGGATCTGTTGGTCGCTGGCTATTGCATCCAAATTTGAGCTCTGATCCATGCTAACTGAGAGTGTCGGTGTCATGATTAACCCTACTGATCGGGAAAGAATCATAGACTGGAGTTTATAACGGTATAAATATCTACGGCGAAATTATTTGAAGATGGGGAAGGGAGGCAAACAGTGAGTGGAAAACCCAAAAGAGAGTAGACATATACTGAGGAAAAACAGCTAAAATCCCTTTCCACTGCTTGCTTATATGAAGAAGATATCAGTCTCAGTAAAGGGACCGTGTCTTGTCAAAAAGGAAAGGGACCGTGCAAGAACAGATCACAAACTATCATAGAACAGAAGGGAAATGTAACGACATTGCAAGCACTTTGAGGGGCTTGCTTTCTCCTTTCCCAAACCTCACAATTCACATGCCTTTCCAGTCCACCCTCCCCTCGTTTTCCTTTATCCTATTCACACTACCCAAATCTATTTCTTGCCACATGAGCAGATAGGTATAGTGTTAGGCACCTAGCCTAACATTGACTGGAGAATATGCAATTGGAAGCCTTGAAATTAGATTAAAGAAAGGAAAATGGGAAGAAAGTAGAATATTGTTGATATGTGATGAATGGATACAATTGGAGAGATAGGGCTCCCCGCCCTCCGGCCTCACCCGGACTCCGGCCTCACCCGGTTACTACTAAACTTTAGGAATGATAAGAGATACTCTAAAAGGGGGGTGGAAGCCTCTATTTATAGGCTTCCAATACATGGGAGAATAGAAGGGAATAGCCTAACAAATTAATAACTACCAACCAACTATAACAAACTCCCCTAACCACTTAATAACTACCCCTTCAATCATAACAAACTCCCCTTCAATTATAATAACAACCCCAAACAAACAATACCAACTTCCCAACCATTTAAAACTAACTCACTTAGAACCACCCACTAACACTAGGTCTAACATATAGTCAATGCTGACAAATTTGCACGTTTACCCATGTCAATCCTCTATGTTTCATGCAAGACGCTAATCTCATGCACGACTAGGATTGCAATCTAGTGGGATTGGGGCAGGATCCCTGAAGAAACCCATCCAAATAATAAATCTGACACCTCAAACATAGTACTATCTTTTCTGTGTCTGCTTTTCCTCAGAAGTCAAAAGTCATTCTCCATCCAATATCCAAACAAGGCTAACAAGCACACCTAGTTTATGAACCATGTCAAGTATATAGGGGAAATACAACAGCAACTCACTGCATGGGAAATTGGTAAACTAAAAACTATTTGAGAATTAATTTGCTCAGATCATTTTGACCTACATTTCTAACTTTCTTACTCTCAACTTCCAGATCATCTCTATTATTATTTCAGCCTTACCTGCCAAGAAAAGCCCCAGACAGACTTGACAGGCAACAGAACGTGTGACCATGGCATACCAAGCACAGAAGGTCACAGTCATGGCTGTGATTACATTGCGATCCTTGAAAATGCATAAAATTGCGGAGAAATGCAGCTGGTGTAGCCTCAGTCAATTGAAGTTTCGGATACTCCAAAAAGCCTTAACAAACTGCACCCATGGTCAAAGACTGCAATTTACAAAATACAAAAAATTGCAGAGAAATGCAGCGGGTGTAGCTTCAGTCAATTGAAGTTTCGGAGACTCCAAAAAGCCTTAACAAACTGCACCTGTGGTCAAAGACGGCAATTTACAACCTCGCATAAAAGGGCAATAATATAAAATGGCAAGAGCAGCTTGTAAGGTACAACAACTCACAGAAACCACTAGGTTATATTCCAATAATCAAGGAAGTGTATCCGCTTTTGTCGGACAAAGATGCTATCAACATGTTAGTTCTCTAATCTCTACAATTACAAAGACCAAAGAGCTTTACATTTAAAGATTTGTAAGCAACACAGAGCTCTACTTGCAAGAAAGGAAACAAATTTAACTGCTCTAAATAAACTATGTTAAACAAGAATTCTACAAGTCACAAAATCCTCACCAGAAGATCACCAAGCCCTTAATTTTAGAGTCAGAGTACCCCCTTCAGCCCTACTGATAATTCAAACTCCAAAGCAAACTAATAAGTCTATAACAATGTAAGTTCTTGTGGGTTTTCCATGGACTGTCTGAGAATATACTCAGCCCTCCTCTTCTTATCATCTCTCTCATCTTCTCTACCAGCTAAAAATAAAGCTTGCAAAGCATCCTTCTTCTGATGTCTAGCATCCAAAGACTCCCCAATAAGCTTCTTCCCAGTTCTAAACTTGAAATGCACAGTAGGCCTCGCAGTCACAGCAGGAAGAACCGTTTTTTCCCCTTCAAACCCATCATCACACAAACTATCACCACCACTATTCCCTAGAATCTCAATTGCAGGAGCAAAAGCCTCCAACACCGAAACACGGTTTCCATTTACACCCGTTAAATTAGCCGTCAATACAATCGGAGCAACATCTGCATCCCCAGGAGCTGTAGTACAAATTTCCGTCTCCGTCGTTGTTGTTTCCGTGGATCCATTACTGTTACCGTTACCGTTACGATTACGGTTACACAACAATAACCTCTTCTGCAAACTCAACAAGGACCTCTCAGCCTTTCTACGTTGCCTGGCCTGTTCAATCTTGTCGTCGCGGGGATCGGAAACCCTCTCATCCCACACGGGCGTGTGAATGTAGGTGTGAGGATCAGGCAATGCTGGTAACCACGGTGGTATATGCTTCGACGGTGGCGTCTCACCTATTTGTACGAAACTTGGGATAGTTCTCCGTTCACGAATCACTGGAAAATGAGGAATAGGTTGAGAAAACGGAATCTCAGGCGCAAATTCAACGTAATTAATAATCTCCCTTACGCCGCCGGAAAACCCTCGAGGTGCTTCCAAATCTTCCCATGCTCGAATTAAATCGAAAACGCTGCATTCTGATCTGCCGGAGAGGTTAGTGTAGAACTCTGCCGTTTTCCCCAAGTCAGTGAGGTATCGGATTGCAATGTCGGCTAAGGATTCTAGAGCCGAGTCCTTGACGCCGTGAAAACCCACGGCTTCACATAGCTGCGCCAAAGCGACCTTCGCCGTGGCTCGCCCGAAGTCGTCGGCGGAAGCTCTTGCTACATGGCTCGTGTTCTTGGAATCAGGAATTAGGGTTCCCGTGAGCGCCCCGTGGATTTCAGATCCTTCGGTCGCTGCCATCGAACAAGGAGCAGAAAACAAGAAAAAAGAAATCGGAGACGTCGAAGGGAAGGAGGGTTTTCAAAAGATCGAGTAATTGGTTTTCCCCTGTAATATTTTTACACCTTACCGGGGCCTACCTACGGCAAGGAGATTTCACCTTAAAATTTATTCCTAAGCATGTCCATCTTCTTTGAAGGATGATCAATAATTAATTAATTATCTCTAGTCTCTAGTAAAGCAAACATTGGCTTCTAGAAGAATTACTTAGAAACCTTTTTGTTCAAGATAGGAAAATAAATTGGAAGACATTAACAAGCATGTATTGGGCAAAAATACTTTGATTTTCTTTTACCTTGGGTTTGATAGAATTGAAAAGCACTTACAAATTTGGTTGACTAATTGCATTATTTCCTCTTTATGTGATTTAATGCTCAGATTTCACATATATATATATATATATATATAAAAGTAAAAATAATTTACAAATATTTACGTCTTTAAAAGAATCGTATACATCGATATACGACACGTGTCAAATACACTAGTTTAGAGAAAATTTTATATGGACTAAAACTGGATGATAGTAGTAGTATTTTGTAGAATTAAAAATAAAAAACATATTTAACCTTAAAAATAATTAATTCACAATTCCTTTTCTCTAGTCGGTCCTAGTTTTACTCCATCTTCTCTCTAACATTTCTTCGTCGCTGTTTTATTCGTCGTAGTGTGCGACGTCATTGTTTTGCTTGTTGTCTTGTGCGACGTTATTTGGGTTTTCCCGTCTTGTTATGGTGATTGTTCTATTCAGATTTATATATCCACTTCGGCTCGCTACAGATTCAACTAATGAAGACTTGGTCGTCAACGCGACAGATCCGGAGGCATGGGTACTCCAGTGGCTTCAATTTTATCGTTTTTGTAGGCAATTTGTCGTTTTATGCTATTAACTTCGATGCGGTGAGTTTTTCGCAGGTTCATTATTTTCAGTTTTAGCAATATACAATTTGTATTTTTTTCGATGTAATCCACCGATGAATGAATGCCTTATTTTTAGTAAAAAAAAACCTTAAAAATTATTTTATAGCCTTTTTTGGCACAAGTCTTTTTGGATATGTATGGTGGGTTGGACTGCCTCATACGGGCCTTTGTTGTTCACTTGCTTGCGGCTGGCTTAAACAGGCTTCCAATCAGGATTTGGATCATGCGGTGTTGGGGCTGCCCGTTGACCCAACTACTAGTACAATATGGCACCGTAACCCTCAAAATTCACCAGATTTTGTGCGCCAATCGGTACCCAATGTTGACTTAATCAAAGATTTTATGGTCTTTGCACCCAAAAGAAAATGTATAAACTACAGGACTAGTGTGTGAATGCTAACTCAATTGTAGATTGAAAAGTGAACTTTCAAAATTAAACTCTAGGCACATCCAAAGGACTATATAAGTTTAATTAAGCTTCTATTTGGTTTTGTAGTGGTGAGAATTGATTTTGATAGAAATTTTTTTGTAGAATTGAGTTTAGTTAAAATTGAGTTTAACGTAACATGCTTTTTGTTTAGCCGTGTTACGAAAAATGATTTTCCACAATTTTTGTTGTATGGATAGGTTGAATCATAATTGCTTTTAGGTGTGAAATTACAAAATTGGTCTCAAGTTAAAATTATAATAGATGAATATTAATATATGATAAAATAAATAACAAAAATACCAAATTAGCATATAAAATACTTACATTAAAATTACAATTAAAGAATTTAATTTAAGTTTAATACAATATCATTTTGAGTGCTTTAGTGAGTCCCACAATTAATCTACTAGGTAGATACTTTATTTTTTTACCCACTCAAAAGAAAACTATATTAGGTACAATAACTTCCAATTTACCAAATAAATGCATGGCATTGGCACTCAAAAGAAAAAATAGTGTATATTGCCAAATTGATCCCTGATAAAAAAAGTAGAGACTAATTTGCTAGATAAAAGTGTGAAATACAAATATTAAATGTGAGTCAATTAATTCCTAATAGGGACTAAATTGTCTTTAAAAAAGTATCTTAGCTAGAAGAACTAGTTTGGCGGACACTTGACAACTGTTGGACCAAATTGATAATTTTCTTTTTTGAGAGACTAAATTAGCTTCCATTTTTTTTGTTAGTGAGTAAAATATTTCCTAAAAAATATGTTAAAAAATCTAACAAAAATAATTTTTACTAATATAACAAGGACAAATGTGATAAATGACATTGAATATCTAGAACCAATTCAATCAAACTAAAAAAACTACTATTTATAGCTTCTAGATGACACTAGAATTTATTCTTCTAAAAAATTCAAAAACCCATATAAAATAGTGAAAGCACTTTTAGATGTTCAAACTCAAGTTTGGTGACCCACAACCTCAAAACCAAACATTGTGCCACTTCATAACACAAATATGCATAACAGTATTGATTCAACGAATGTTTGGCTTGTATGTGCAATGCACAGTTGCAGTCAAACTAAAGCAAAGAGAACTGTTTTTTTTAATTTTATATTTTCAATAAATAAACAAACAAACAATCGTACACCCACGAGAGTCACCTTCACTTCGCATGCAGCAGAGCACCACCTACAACCTTTTGTTATCTCCAATAAAAGTATAAAGTGGAAACTAAAACGTATACTAAAGTGTTGTGCACCTTTTTAATGAAAAAAGAATTACATGTTCTATTGTTAATTTTTTTTTGTTTTCATTCCTTTTCTCTCAACCTATAGCATCATCTTCATGATTTTTGCTTTAAAACCAAAATGCCAAACTCAAAGCAAAAAATTTCACGAAATATATGGGAAAATTACATCTTAGTTTAACAATTCATTATCCTGATTAATTTATTTATTTTATTATCTAGCGTATATAAATAAATAGATTTATGATATGTAGCACGTGCAAGAGCAATTGAATTCAACCTTAGTCATGCAGCAATATTAAATCTTTTGAGGGAGAATGAAAACATTAATTAGTGATAAGGTCACAGTTTGTAAAAAACAGTAGAGTACTACTATAGGCTGTGTACATAATTTAGCCAACAAGACAGCAACCAACAATTTGTGGTCTTGTTGATGGTACACTGCAACTGCTAGCCCACATAGCAACAGTACGGAATGTGGATTCCATGATCCCCACATAAGAGATTCATTGGCCCATGGACTTTTGGGCTGCTGTGGGACCCAAATAAGACACCTAGGGACAAAATTGTCTTTTTATGAGAAGAAAACAGTGAGTAGGTGTGGTTGTCTTTTTGCGGTGTTGGTAGATACAAACAAGATGGAAAGGAAGCTAAAGCGAAACTACATGGCTTTGTTTTAGGGGTTCTCTGACGACTCTGCTTTTGAATGAATGATGAAAGTTTATTATGGTGCCTTCTGATACCGACATAAGCTTTGTGTTGGGCTCAAAGTTGGAAGGCAATGCAGATGCAGGAATGGCATCTGCTTCTACAGTGAAAGCAGAAAAAGAAACATATTCTTGGCAATGTTGGCATCGTTGGTGTGACTATTCCTAGAGCAAAGCAACTTAAAAATAGTAATTTAGCTGTACTTGAATCTCCTTGTTTTGATTTGGATTTTGGTGGTTCTATCCTCACCCCGATGTGGCTGTCATACCTCTTAGTTAAATAAATACTTTTTGTTATGCACTGTACTTCCGACCTTGAAGAGCGATCCGAGGTAGTTAGTGGTTGATATCCTTAGTCAATGGCCGTATCCGATCCTGCTGGTGTTGTACCTGCAAAGTTACTCCGATGCTAAAGTCAGTGGAATAGTCTTAGCGAAGTGATAAATAAGAGAATGCTTACCATTAATGAGGCAATGAATGTTGTATTTATAGAGTGGGGTGGGGTTGATTCCAATGAATCAGGACCGTCCGATCTAGTGGTTTGATCTGAGCCCTTGATGTTTGGATTGGGCCCTTTGATATTGGGCTTTTGGGTGGTGTGAATAGATGCCAAAAAGGGGGTGTATATGGCAAAAAGCCAATGCATAACAGTTGCCCCCCAAGTCAGGTCGTCTTTAGAGGCGATCTTGACTTGTTCGGATATGAAGCTTTCTTTTTACCGATGTTTAAACATGGTTTCTGATAGTGGCGAAGTTTTACCGACGTTAAAACTTGGTCTCTGAAGGTGGCGAAGTTTTCGCCGATCATAATAAATTTGAAATTTTGAATTGGCGCATTTGCATTTAGTGCGTCTGTCAGAGCGCGTTTCCCAATGGCGGCTAATGATGGTGACGCTTTGGTAGGTGTGAGCGTGCGTTGGAAGCTATTGATGTGAGCGTGGAACGCAGGTAGTTACGCGGTTCC
This sequence comes from Astragalus glycyphyllos, assembly GCA_963573325.1. NCBI lineage: Eukaryota > Viridiplantae > Streptophyta > Magnoliopsida > Fabales > Fabaceae > Astragalus > Astragalus glycyphyllos. The sequence goes on from OY754309.1 coordinate 68,537,890, forward strand.
GATCATAAGCGTGGAACGTAGGTAGTTACGCGGTTCCGATCATAATTTTGATTGGATCAAAAATCATAAGCGTGGAACGCAGGTAGTTACGCTGTTCCGATCATAAGCGTGGAACGTAGGTAGTTACGCGGTTCTGATCATAATTTTGATTGGATCAAAAATCATAAGCGTGGAACGCAGGTAGTTGCACGGTTCCGATCATAAGCGTGGAACGTAGGTAGTTACGCGGTTCCGATCATAATTTTGATTGGATCAAAAATCATAAGCGTGGAACGCAAGTAGTTACGTTGTTCCGATCATAAGCGTGGAACGTAGGTAGTTACGCAGTTCCGATCATAATTTTGATTGGATCAAAAATCATAAGCGTGGAACGTAGGTAGTAAAAGGTTTGAGAGGAGCTCTTCAAACGATTTAGAGAAGACCTGTTGAGAATTCTCGTAGGTTTTAAAAAGGTTTGAGAGGAGCTCTTCAAACGATTTTAGAGAAGACCTGTTGAGAACCCTCGTAAGATCGGGCCTAAGGACAGTTTACCAGGACTCGGCCCAGATTTAACTCGTCCATTAGGGTTCTTGGCTACTAAGGCCAATGATCGATTTAAGGAGAAATCCTTAAAGGACCTTTCGTACCTTTTGGGCAGTTTACCAAGACTCGGCCCGGATTGAACTCGCCCCTAAGGGTTGCGACTGCTTTGGCCACGTATGGAGATCTTATGAGATCGGTCCAAGAGTTTCTTCTGAAGAAGGAGACATTTAGGCGGTCATATTTTGCTTTCTAATTTTGTTGGGATAAGAAAGGCAACACTTATATTTTTGATGGGATCGAAAAAGGTAAGTGCGTGCATTACAAAGGGGTGGCGGCCGAGGTAACAGGGATCCCGACCTCGAAACCGTCATTAATTCTATACCGAACTCAACGTCGATCAGTCCCAGATATTGGGCGAGTGCTGGAACACAGAGTTTAGAGACGGGAAATTCCTAAAATCACTCACCCAAAGACCTGGTCAACGATCCAATAAATATTGTCGATATCACCGAAGCAACGGACATGACACCAAAGCAACGGACATGACACCAACCACTGCAACGCCGTATCAAAGCCAAGACCGGCACAGGTGCTTTCAAATTGGAGACTTTGGACAAAAAGGAAATCCTCCGAACCTTACCTTTGGAGGTGTTGTTCTTTTCCGGTCATGGTACTTTCTTATTCATTGATGAAACACTAGGATAGTTGAAGGAAATGTTGGAGGTTTTCTGGTTCCCAAGTATTTATGTGTTTCTTGAATGGGCTCCCAGGGCGTAAGCCCATCCCCATAAAGTAAACTCGGAAAGAATCGTCGAGGTTTCGAACTTGAACTGCTTCTTTATTAAATCTTTCTATGTATTCTCTTAAAGATTCGGAGCTCCCTTGGTTGATGGAAGCTAATATGTTTTTGTTTTTTGGCTTGCTTTTGGAATGGGAAAAATTAGCTGAGAATAATTTGGCCAGTTGGTCCCAGGAGTAGATTGTGTTTGATTTGAGGGTCTCAAACCATTCTGATGCTATTTTTTCCAATGTTAGGGGGAAAATTCGGCATTTCATTTCTACGGGGACGTTCCGATACTGCATTACTGTGTCAAAGTAACTCAAATGTCTGTCTGGGTCGCCCGTTCCGTCGTAGGTCTTCAATCCTTCTGGAGGTTTTTCGAGATATCTGGGCACCGGGTAACCGTCAATTTTTTCCGTAAAAGGGCCTTTGCGCTCGGTTGTTTGATCCTGCGGCGGAGATCGGTGCCGATGGTGCGGGTGCCTGCGGTTATGAGGGCGATATCCTTGAGGTGAATATTCTCTATTCCTCGATCGTTGCCTAGGAGAAGAGGATGCCAGAGAAGAATGAACTTCGGGTGAAGAATCAGCGTCTGCCCTACCGACGCATGGCGAACGAGAAACTTTCCTTTCGAGCCTACGAGGAGGAGAGCGATGGTAGTGTCGCCTTCTGGGGGGAGATCGATGGCGCTTTCGAGCCGGATTTCTTCTTTTGGGGGAATCTCGGTCGGGAGAGACCTGATCCGGAATATTCTGAGCTCGGAGCTCCGCCACCTGTGCTTCAAGATCCGTAAATCGGTAACTCCTCTCTTGGTTTGCCACTTCATGTCGATTGAGCAGTAGGACGAGCTGTTGGACAGCATCGGCGGGGACAGAAAGTGGATTTTGAGGAGGTACGTGGTTCCTTGCGGAGCTTCCAGATACCAAAACGAGGTCCGGAATCTGATTTTGGACTCGCCCTTGATCGGAGTTTGGAAGGTTTTGAACGAATCCGTCCGGGGTCGCCTGAGGTTCGGCCAAATTGGGCATGACCGGTCTCAGGATAGGGTCGGGATGGACTCCCATTGTGTGGCTGTTTGCCTTGGAACGAAGATTTCGAGTTGTCATTGATTAAGGTGAGGGGAGAAGATCTTGGTTTTGAGATCTCCCACTGTGGTCGCCAATGTTCTGCACTGTACTTCCGACCTTGAAGAGCGATCCGAGGTAGTTAGTGGTTGATATCCTTAGTCAATGACCGTATCCGATCCTGCTGGTGTTGTACCTGCAAAGTTACTCCGATGCTAAAGTCAGTGGAATAGTCTTAGCGAAGTGATAAATAAGAGAATGCTTACCATTAATGAGGCAATGAATGTTGTATTTATAGAGTGGGGTGGGGTTGATTCCAATGAATCAGGACCGTCCGATCTGGTGGTTTGATCTGAGCCCTTGATGTTCGGACTGGGCCCTTTGATATTGGGCTTTTGTGTGGTGTGAATAGATGCTAAAAAGGGGGTGTATATGGCAAAAAGCCAATCCATAACACTTTTAAATAAAAAATAGGCTAAATATCACTTTTGGTCCTTTATCTTTGGGCGAAGTTTCACTTTCGTCCTTTATCTTTTTTGGGTCCGTTTTGGTCCTTTATGTTTCATTTTTGTTTCACTTTCATCCCTGCCGTCAGTTTAAACTGACGGACGCCACGCTGGCAGTTAACTGCTGACGTGGCATCCGTTTTCATTATTTGACGTGGCAAATCTAATATTATTTTATTAATATATGCAATACCACATCAGCGTTAACGTTAAATTGATAAAAACATAAATGAAAATATTACAAAACATGAAAATAATTAAAACAATTAAAAGATTAAAATGAATTGAGGAGAAATTCCGGGTTTGAAACAATGCCATTTTAGAAACCCAGAAATTCTGGGTTTGTAACAACACGTTAACCTCATCTTCTTCTTTATGGAAAACTTCATCTTCTTTCTTTTTTCGTTTCTTTCTCATCTACTACTTCGATTTGGGTTTTAGGTTTGAATTTCGTTTTGATTTCGATTTGGGCTTTAGGGTTGGGTTTTGTTTTGATTTCATCTGGAAATGTGCTGAATTTCGTTTTGAAATCGATTAGGGTTGGATTTCGTTTTGATTTCATCTGCAATCTATTTCGTTTCGTTTCGTTTCTTCTGATCTGGGTCTGGTTCGATTTAACATCAGATCTGGGCATATTCCAATTTGAAGAGCTATTGTTGCAGATCTGAGTTCCAGATCTGGGATTTCTGCTGAAGCTCCTGTTGTTTCGTTTTAGTCCTCTATGTTTTTGTTTGGTTTCATTTTGGTCATTCTCATTATCTATTTTGTTTCAATTTGGTCTCTCTCAGTTTCTTTTGAATATGCAATTCTGAGTTTAACTAGTAGCTTGTGTAATGCTTATTGTCAAACCTAGAAAATTTGTGTAATGGTGACTTTAGCCAGTAGTTAGGTGGTAGCTTGTGTTTGAATTCAAAGTTGTGTTTCAATTTCGTTTAGAACAATATTTTGAATTCCGTGTAAATTGTGTTTCAAATATGTGTAAGCCGTGTTCCAAATCTGTGTAATTTGTGATTCAAATTTCGACACCTATAGGACATTATTGCTTTATATAGTAGTTAAAAATTAGGGATAATGAGGGACCAAAGTGAAACTATTAAAAAAGATAGAGGACTAGATTGAAACCAAATAATAAACATGAAGGACCAAAATGAAACGTACCATACCAATTTAATGTCAATCAAAAGTGACCAAATATGTGTTGTCAGCATGTGTCTATTGGCTATTAATAAACAATATCCATCCAATTAAACAACAAAAAAAGGACTAAACATCCACATCCAAAATACAACATCAAGATGGATGTTTAAAAGAAACTGAGAGGGACCAAATTGAAACAACATAAATAATGAGAGGGACCAAAATGAAACCAAACAAAAACATAGAGGACTAAAATGAAACAACACGAGCTTCAGCAGAAATCCCAGATCTGGAACTCAAATTTGCAACAATGGCGGAATAGAGGGTCCAACCACCATTAATGTTACCACGAAATACCTACAGCCCTAGAAGTTCCGTCCTTTGTTTGGGGTTTCTTTCTTCACAGTTTGAACAACCCATTAATGGGAAGGTTGACGAGATGGACCAAATGATGAGTAGCTCTCCAAATTGGAAGATGCCATTGACTCAGTGGGGAAGAAGATGAAGATGACGCTTTTTAATTTAGGGTTTACCTGCTCAAATGGGGGTGATGTGGTGGAGAAGATGAAGATGGGGTTTTGAAGGGGATGATGTTCTTAACTGTTCTTCAATTTTTCCAGATTTCCTTTTGATTCTAAGATTTTTAGTTTCATTTAAAGTGTTTAGCTATTTGTTTATTTATGTTTTTTTAAAAAAAATTCAAAAACGAAATTGTTTATGTGTAAATCTGTTGGAATTAAATAATACTTATTTTGGCACGTCATTTAATGAATTTAAGACGCCACGTCAGCAGTTAACTGCCAGCGTGGCGTTCGTTAACAAAAACTAACGGCAGGGACCAAAATGAAACGAAAATGAAAGATAAAGGACCAAAACGGACCAAAAAAAGATAAAGGACGAAAGTGAAACTTCGTGTAAAGATAAAGGACCAAAAGTGGTATTTAGCCTAAAAAATACGTTTAGGACCAGCTTGATATTCGAAATAGATAGAGATGTGTTACGATATAAAGATGAAGGCTTTTTTTTTCATGCCCCCACACTTATCACCCATACACCCATAATACTTAATTTGGACGAAAATGCCCCCAATTTTTTTTTGAGATATAAGTGAAAATGGGGTTATGAGTGATAATGAAGGGGGTATGAAAAAAAAAGCCAAAGATGAATAGAGATAGAATTAGTGTTTTAAAAATCGAAGTAACTGGAGCAGTTGATCCGGTTAAATCATAACCTAACGCCTTATACGATTTGATAATTCCAACAGTTTAAAGCGGTTTTATCCGATTTTAAGTGTTGAACCATGACTCGGAGGGCTCACTAGTTCAATGTTCGATTCGATTTTCAAAACATTGGGTAGAACAAACACTATCCTATCATATGTTTGATGTTCATGTAATAAGAAATAAGATAACATATATTATAAATTTGGGTACAAAGATATGTTATGCTATTATATATTTTAAATAAACTAATAAATAATGATGTGATATATGTTATATGTTAATGACAAAAATACCCCTTGTGAAAATTATATTTTATTTTTAAAAAAAATTAAAAATGATTTTCTAATAATAATTCTACTTAAAAAATTTTAATCACTTATTTTAGTTTTTTTAGTACTTGAATTTCAATACAATTTTCATTTTTTTATTATGAAAAATGACACAAAAAATTTAGTCCCTCAAAAAAATTATATTATGAAAAATGACAATTTTTTAGTCCCTCAAAAAAATTTCACCTACTTTTGGTCCATACATTTTTTATCAATTTTAGTCTCTGATGACTTTTAATAGAGTTTTTTTTGGACCTTTTATAAGTGCTTTAAAATGATTTCACTATCACATGTATTCATCTCTTCATTTTTCTTCCTTCTCAAATCTCTCTCTCTCTCTCTCTCTCCCTCCCTCCCTCTCCCTCTCCCTCCCTCCCTCTCATCTCATCTTCTTTGTTGACCATTCACAAAAATTGAAACTGAGAAGAGAGGAGAGACTACAGCCGAGAGAGATAAAGGGATTGAAGGTGGTAGGTTGCGGTGGAGAGAGACAAAGCATAAGGAGACATAAAGTTGCGAAGGAGAGGAACGGTGATGAGGTTAGGAGAGGAAGCTAAAACGAATTTGAGAAGAGAGGGGGTGGGGGTCCAAAAATATCTTTCGCCTTAATTGAGAGATTAATTTTTAGGCAATAATAAGAGAATGATTATAGTTAATGTATTTTTAATTTTAAGACTATTATAGAATGATCTAAATGATTTGGAGAATTTGCCCAAGCTCTCCTGAATCATCCTCCGATGGATTTTTTGAGTTCCTCCAAATTAGGGGATTTTTTGGTATAAACCGAGTATCCTCTGCGCGCAATTGCAGAGACTGATCCCTCGAACCGAGTAGGACTACAATGAGCGGCAAAGTTCTCCCTCAAGCGATTTAACACTGTTGCATGCGCAAGTCTGGATTCGAACCTATAACTTTGATTAAGTTGGAAGAGACCCCTAACATCTCATCCAAGTGCTCTCGAGTAAATCAAGGGAATTTGATTTTATGAAGAAAAATAAACTCTTAATTAAAATTTAAAGTTAATGATAGATCATTCCCTCCATTTATCTTCCAGCCTTTCCTTTTTTTTTTCAAAGTCTTCTCCTCCCCTCTCTCCCCTCCCTTCCAACCTCCCACACAAAAGAGTGGAGGAGTACTTCCTGCCTGTCCTACCATTGCCATCCCTTAGTCAATGAGTATGAATAATGATTTTGAAAAAGTAACATAGAAATTGATATTTAATATACGAAAGGAAAAAGAGCTCAAATTGTCATGCTCACTCGTGCAAGTATTATACTAGAGGTGCAGGCAGAAAGGTAAGAAGTAGAAACAATTGTATATCCACACATCATGAATGGAATTACAGGCGTGCATTGCAAACATGCACGGATCGATCTATAAGACATTAAATTAATGATCCCTTTATACAGACACATTACTAATTTAAGAATAAAGAAAATCTTTAGCAGAGACAGAAAGATATCAATACTAGGTTTGTGCTTAATATTAGTGAGTATAATATTGATGGCAACCTTGCTCCATCATACGGGGAGGATTTCAAAGACATTTTAATCTAATCGACATTTTATAGTATTCCTGTAACCATCATTCTTCCTTCACGTGGATATCACTTCCCAGTTTCACACCAGTCTCTAGTGACTAGTCTCGTGGTGACACCCTGCCTCAATTAATTTTTGCAACTTTATGTCTTTTTTCCCCCTATATATACATTTATGTTAAGTGCATACATAGTATTAAAGGCCACAAAATGCTTCATTTTTAATGCTTTTACAACCTTGAGAAAAAACCCAATATCCAGTTAATTAGTAAGAGTTTGCATCTGTCCAAACAACAGGTCAATAATGTCCCAGAAGTAAGGTATATAAGAGAGAAAAAAGGATTCTGTAAGGTCTATTAATTCTACAGCCAAAAGGACATGATTGAAATAAGTTAAAAACAACAAAAATGTCTTAAGCTACTATAATTCATTGAGCTTTCCAAAAAACTTATATATGTGCTAAAATATGTTTTTGCATGGAAAATAACTTATATATGTCTTAAGCTATTATTATTTCTCTCTTTTTTTTGAGTGGATATCAATATGACAATTATTGAAAAAGACTAAAGGCCCAAATTGGTCATTGACGATTTCCTCGCGAACAAATTGGTCTTTAACAACTTTTTCTAGAAGAGTAGTCCCTCATGTTTTCAAAATGGGACACGTTAGCTCTTTCGTTACTTCAGTGGGCAACACCCCATCTAACGCTTCCTACGTGACATGTTATGTGCCAATGTGTGTCACGTTAACTAACACGTAATATCTTATTTTGGCCCATATTAGTCCTTCACTTGGCAGATTTTGAAACTTTTGGTAAAGGGGATATATTAGCCCTTGCATGCTTTGGGACAAATCAGTCCCTAAATGTCTTCTTCTCCATTAGAGTGGTTTCTGAAAACCAGAAACCATTTCACCCTAAACCCAAACGCAGAAGGAGAGGGATGGAGCACCGAGGTGAAGCCTATTTTTTAATTTGATCCATTATTTGTGTGAATCAAAACAAAATATCTCTCTCTCTCTCTCGGGTTTAGGGAGATATGATTTCTGGTTCTCATAGACCACTCTAATGGAGAAGAAGACGTCCAAAGACTAATTTGTTCCAAAATCTTCAAAGACTAATATGTCCTTTTTTTAATTTTAGAATTCTTCAAGCCAAAGACTAATTTAGACCGAAATAAAGTATTACAAGTCAATTAACATAACGTGTTGGCACATAACGTGTTACGTAAGAGACTTTAGATAATATGTTAACAACAAAAGTGATAGATAGACTACCGTCTGTGTCTCATTTAAAAAATGTGACTCACGTAGGAGGCTTTAAACAAGGTGTTAACTACAAAAGTGAAAGAGGGACTATCGTCATGTCTCATTTCAAAAATGCGAAAGACTAATATATCTCGGAAAAATTGTCACAAGAAAATTGATAGGGACTAATTTGAGCCTTTAGTCATTGAATAAAGATGCACCGTGAGGAAGAGTAACGGCTTCACACGCCTTACGCGTGATAGGAAAAAATGCTTTCATAGGTTACCTACATAATCTAGGTTCATTGTTTGTATATGAAAGAGTGGGTATAGTACAAAACAACAGAATGGCCACCACTCTATCCTTTTCTTTCTGCAGCTGAGAAGAAAGAAGGCACAACACAACAACAACATCGAAATAGGTGACATAAGGTGCAACGTAGGAGTACAAAATGTGCGATATTGGGATGTGTCTGTGGAAGATAGGACCCCACCACACGCACTTCCCATTCTTAGGAACTCCCATCTCAACACTAAGACGCATCTTCAATCTCAAACATGCCCCTTCCTTGTCCACAACCAGTCGACCACAATAATAGTGGAAATATAATCACATTATTTTACTCCATTTAACCCTAGTCAACAAAACATAACTCTAATTTTTTTTACGGTGTTAATAGTGGGATGTGACCTCATTTACCACTAAGATCAACTCATGTTGATAAACATAACTCTAATTTAGTTCCTAAAGTATGATTTTTCTTTTATTTAGTTTTTAACCTATGAAAAATTATTAAATAATTTTTAAAGTTTATTTTCATTCATCAATTTAGTTCATACATTTTGATATTTAAAAATAAATTTTAGCAACTTTTAATAGATTTTTATAGTTTGGGACAAAATAAGAAGACTAATACTTCAAGAACTAAAATGAGGTTGGTCAAAAAAATGTAAATTTCAACAATTTTATCTTTTTTTTTAATGCGATCATTCATAAAATACTCTAATTCAACTCGAATTTTATTTTATCTTTCTAGTCTTTGGTTCAAGAGAGAACACTTATGCTAATCTCTCTCAATTTCAACAAATGAGTTAAATTACCTTCAAAACTACTACAAGACTACTTATATATAGGGTGTGACCAAGTTAGCTAAAGAAGTAAGTGGGTCAAGCTCAAGCCCAATTAATCCATGAGTAAGAGCAAAGAAGAGATCACAATATATACAAGCTCCTAATTAATATTATTCGGAAGTCTTGAAATTTTCTTTGTTTCTCTTCGTATTCTCCATTCTTGGTCTTGTCACATTGTATAAATTGTCAGAAAAAAGATCATCATGCACGGATAATTTTTAGAATTAACCTTATTTTTAGCTAAAATTGAGAAAGATCAACGTAATTAACAATTTTCTTATTAACGAGAATCAGTGTCCTTTTTATTGCCTTAAAATAAAATGAGAATGGAATATATGGAGGGAGTTGTTCATAGTGGCAAAAACAAATCCCAAAGCCCCAGCAAAAGGAAACACAGTTTTGCCACATTGTATAAATTGTCAGAAAAAAGATCATCATGCACGGATAATTTTTAGAATTAACCTTATTTTTAGCTAAAATTGAGAAAGATCAACGTAATTAACAATTTTCTTATTAACGAGAATCAGTGTCCTTTTTATTGCCTTAAAATAAAATGAGAATGGAATATATGGAGGGAGTTGTTCATAGTGGCAAAAACAAATCCCAAAGCCCCAGCAAAAGGAAACACAGTTTTGCCCATCATCTCTTTCCTTAATCCCACTACACCTTTTACGTTATGAAAATACTAGATAAATTGCACAACCATTTTATGTCTTCATGCGGGAACAAAACATGCCCATCCCTCCTAAAAAAAACAAATCTCAGTGCACTAAATGTGTCATAGATCCTTGTAAGCATGCAGCCAAATTACCAAAACCATCTAAAAAAGACCCTTGTTATATATATGGTCCTCACCTCACAAACTTTTCTGATCACACACACACACATAATATATATATATATATATATATATATATATATATCTTTCTCCTACTTAAACTCTCCAACATGGATGGATGCACTTGTAGCTAATTGGGAGCATTTGTCTCCACTTGAAAAATTATTTTGGTTAGAAATGTTGGTTAGAAATGTTGGATTAAGGATCCAACATTGGCCTTATACGTGAATAATTATGTGTTGTGGACTGTCACTTAAGATTAAGCCCAATTAAAGTGATCTAATTTAAGGTAGACTAATATAGGTTTATGAGTATCTAATAGGGTGTGAGCATTTAATGTGTAGAGACTAAAGAGTAATTCTAATTTTGTGATAGGCTAAATTAGAAGCACCAATAGCAACGCTAGTTAGGGTTCTATAAATAAAGAGGTTACGGTCCCCAGGACACTACAACACTTTTCAGAGTCGTTCTTGTCTGACATCCCATTATCAAGAAGATACAGAGAGAAAGGTAAAGTGTTCTCTCGGAGAGAGTACGTGTTGACTTGAAAGGCCTAAATCACATACCGATTAACATCATGAGTTTAGATACGCTCTCGCATCGGTATTTTTTAGTAATTAACATGAATGATTCTGGCTTTATAAGAACTATTTCAGATCTAACAAAATATATATATATATATATATATATATATATATATATATATATATATATATATATATATATATAACAAACTTATTTTGCCTCGTAAAAAATAAGGATTGTCTCTATAACATTATTTAGGTATTTTAGGATTTTTCTAATGAAATTTTATATTTTATTAAAATTTACAATATTCATTTGGGGAAAATATTATAAGCTATTTTTTTAACCTCCACTGATAAAAATTTCTCAATCCGTTACCGAAAAGATTACGAAGCCTGTGTGAAAGTATATCATGGGATATTGAGAGTCAAAGGTAAATAATCAAGTGGTTTTTAATGAAACCCAGTGAATTTGTTCATGAGAGATATGATGATTTGGTGAAGGTAAAGCTCACTCTAAGCCAAGTCCACATTCCAGTATTCCACAACACCATCAATATCATCATCATCATCATACACATTCACAGCTCCTGTCATTTTGACACGTACCTCTCTCCCTCATGGAGTATCATCCAATGATTAGCTTTTGCCAAAGCCACGTACACAGTACTCTACATCTCCACTCACCAATTTGGTCATGAATTGAATCTTTTGATTTGAAAGCAATGAGTGAACAGTGTAGATCCCTTGGCTCCCCTAGTCAACAAGACAATGCGGTAGACTGCCATCTACCGAATCAGACACAAACAAAGTGCGGATGTGTAAGTATAACAATCTAACAAAAGTAGGTCCCAAAATGTAGGGAGTAAAAGGGACATCATTAATGAGAAAACATAGTTATACTGGGTTCAAACCCCGTTCCCTCATCCCTTTAATAATTAATACATTAATTTTTAACCATTTTGCCTATATAAAAAATCTAACAGAAGGAAATTGAGTGGGCCCAGTCCAGTTATGCCTAAAACATAACCATTAATTGAATGGACCGTTACAAGGCAACACTAGTATCATGCATCAAGCTGTACCTTACATGTGTGAATAACTCACGTATATTGCATTCTTTGAAAACAATATGATGAACAATTGTTTAGGAAATTATTATATTACGAGTAGGGTTGTTCATCGAAACAAAAAATCTGAACTGCCAAACTTAGACTTGGACGCCACATCTTCACCCAAAACCTTAAGGCGTCAGGTATATGGGGCTCATCTCTTATATATCCTTCATATAGATCATTTATAGCCGATGTGAGACTAACTACTCACACTTGAATTTTCAACATCATTTAACATGAAATGAGGTATAGAACAATTATGAGATGTTATTTATTTCATTTTGGGTCAAAAAAAAAATAAAAAATACGAAAGCAAAATCCCTTGGAAATATAAGAAAGAGAAGAAAAAACACTGCAAGTTGAAATTATTCTTGTTGCTTAGATATGATTGGTTTTAAAATACTCATTGCCATCCAATCCATATCCATGCTTATAGTAATAAATTTTCTTTATTATTGGTTTTGCGCAAGTATATCAAAACAATAAGAGGGTGGTAGGTACATATATATCCCCGAGGCTGCGCAAGAGAGAGAAAAAAAGGAGACAACTTTAAAAGCAAAGAGGCAGCAGGGAAAGGCTTTTACACGTGATAAAGAAACAAGCTAAAGTGCTTTGCATGCGTCGTCTATAGCTTCATCATCATAATCATCTTCTTCATCTCCCTTTCTTACTTATACACCCCCCCACTTTCCCTTTCCTTACTTTCTAATTTGTCATTCTTCCTTCATCACTCCTTCGGTGAGTTCAACTTCTTTGCTTCATTTCTTTCTCCATTCTTATGCTCATTGTTACTGCTCTTTTGTGTTAGCATTCTCTTTTTTTCTCTTAAAAATATTTGACATGGTGATTTTTTGCAGTCTTTCTCAGTGTTTGTTCCTTCTCTTAAGATATTGTCCTTCATTTTTGTTTTCTTCTGCTTGTTTTTATTTCCATAGTTTTATGGCAATCCTGTAGAATGCAGGTTTCAAATTTGTCTTCACAATCTATACATTGTTCTACTGTTTTTTTAAGTGTTTCTTATATGGCTGTATCTGTTCATCGTATTACTAAGTATTTTCAATTTTCGGTAACGGATAAATCTCAAATCTTGGTACAGAACTTTGAATTTAGAGAATCATGGTACAAGGAACTGGTCTTTCTGGGTTTCCGCTTTCTCTTATGTCTAATCACATTTTAAGTATTTTAAATTCTTCTCTTCTTTGTTCTGGTTCATGATCATTGGTGGTTTCCTCACTGAACAAACAATCCAAATGTTTTTACTTTTCTGTATGTTTTTTTTTTGTCTTTTGCTATTTGTGATTTTTGGTGTTGCACACATAGCTAATGTTTTTGAGCTGCAAACTTGCATTGGGATTTATTACTCCTCTGGTATTGTTTTTCAGGTATAATAAGCAGAATCTAGAAGAATCTGTGAAATTGGACAAGTGTGCTTTTTCTGTAAGGGAAAGTGCTTATCAACAAAGCCAAAATGCCAGTGAGGCAGATGAAGGAAAGCTCAGAGCAACACCTTGTGATCAAAACCAATTTGCAGAACCAAATGAATACAGCTAAGAAGACACCAAAGGCTACTCAAAATGGAAAAAGTCCACCTCCACTAGAAAACCATAGCCAAACTTCTCCTCAACCAAAGAACAAGGGAAGAAGAAGGGGAAGAGGTGGTAGAAAATCTGATCAAGGAGATATTTTGATGAGACCCAAATGCAGGCCATGCACTGTAACAAACACTGTTGAAAATGTCAACATTTCTGGCGATATTGACATGGGTTTTCCTACTTCAAGCAAGTCTTTGAGTTTTGCTCCTAGGCCTGGTTATGGCCAAGTTGGGACAAAATGTATTGTGAAAGCTAACCACTTCTTTGCAGAGTTACCAGACAAGGACTTAAACCAATATGATGTAAGATCAGCATGCATGCATTTAAGTTCATTCTGTGATTTTCCTCTTATAGGTGTTCTGATTTTGCAGTCTTTTTTCTTAGAGTGACATTTATGAGACTTAAATTTTGGCCTAAGGCTATGGTTTGTTACTATTGTTGGTTTTGCTTTAATTTAATGCTATCATGTGTTGGTTTCTATTGAAGGTTACTATTACTCCGGAAGTGTCTTCTAGAGCAGTAAACAGGTCCATCATAGCTGAACTTGTGAGAAGGTATAAAGAGTCTGATTTGGGGATGAGACTTCCAGCATATGATGGCAGAAAAAGTATTTACACTGCAGGACAGCTTCCCTTTGTCTGGAAAGAGTTTGAAATTAAGCTTGTAGATGAAGTGGTTGGAGTTAATGGCCCCAAGTAAGGATTTATTACTCATAATCACTTTCTCTACCCACACACACAGCTCCCCTAAGCACTGTAGTGTAACATTAAATGCATTAGTAATTTAAAACCAATTTAGTCTACTGATACACTTTGGTAATTTTTCAGAAGGGAAAGAGATTACAAGGTGGTGATCAAGTTTGTTGCTCGGGCAAACTTGCATCACTTGGGCCAGTTTCTAGCCGGTAAGCGCGCTGATGCTCCACAAGAGGCGCTTCAAATTCTTGACATTGTATTAAGAGAGCTATCAAATAAGAGGTAGTAATACTAACTAATCATGGAGCTCTGAACTTTTGAACATCAAGAAATGATATATCAAGTCAAAGTATTGTTTATCTTACAAAGACTGCATTTTCTAAAGGTATTGCCCCATTGGGAGGTCTTTCTTTTCACCTGATATTAGAACACCACAAAGGCTTGGAGAGGGATTGGAGTCATGGTGTGGATTTTATCAAAGCATAAGGCCTACTCAGATGGGCCTTTCCCTCAATATAGGTATATTGCTAACACTAAATAACTATATAATATAGTTTAAAGTACAATTTAACTCTTTCATTTCTCTTCATTTTGTTAATGCATTCCACAGATATGGCATCTGCTGCTTTCATTGAGCCTCTTCCAGTTGTAGAATTTGTTGCCCAGCTATTAGGGAAAGATGTTTTGTCAAGGCCATTGTCAGATGCTGATCGCATCAAGGTACGGATTTGGATTCTCTAAAGTCTAAAGTCATTTTTTCCTACATTCACCTTGCTAACTGCATCAATTATGTTGTCCATATTAGCAAATTTATGGAGGTATTTTTTTATGTCTAATAGATTAAGAAGGCCCTTAGAGGAGTTAAAGTAGATGTAACACACAGAGGAAGTGTAAGAAGGAAATATCGCGTTTCCGGGTTAACTTCTCAACCAACAAGAGAACTTGAGTAAGTTTTTTTTTGCTTGATACTAAAAATTAAAATAATCATAATGATTTTGAATTAGAACATTTAACAATGACAATTTATTTCTTTAGGTTTCCTGTTGATGAGAACTCAACTATGAAGTCAGTAGTTGAATATTTCCAAGAGATGTATGGTTTTACTATTCAACATACTCACCTTCCTTGCCTTCAAGTAGGAAACCAAAAGAAGGCTAACTACTTGCCTATGGAGGTTAGGAAAGTTCTTGGTAATTGAATTAACCAATCAACTTTCTCATAGTGTTTTTGTTTATTCTTTTGTGTTTGTTTTTTGATTCCTCAGGCCTGCAAAATTGTTGAAGGGCAACGTTATACCAAAAGATTGAATGAGAAGCAAATTACTTCTCTGTTGAAAGTTACTTGTCAGAGACCCCGCGATCGCGAAAATGACATTTTACGGGTATTCAACTGAACTTTCAAATTTAAAATTGACTATTTCAAGGATTATCGATATCTGATTGCATGGTGGGGGTGCAGACCATTCAACAAAATGCTTATGATCAAGATCCTTATGCAAAGGAATTTGGAATTAAAATCAGTGAAAAACTAGCTTCTGTTGAAGCAAGAATTCTTCCTGCTCCTTGGGTAATGTGCTTCTCCATCTAATGTTCTGGTTTGTCATATACTGAAAATTTAAAATTTATCTTGTTCCTACTATTCATTGATCTAAATCTTTACTAACTGCAGCTTAAATATCACGATAGTGGGAAAGAAAAGAACTGTTTACCTCATGTTGGTCAGTGGAATATGATGAATAAGGTATTGTAAACTAATACTATATATACAATTTAGAATATTTCATCTGTTTTTCAGCCCAACTTGATTGAAATAATGAAATATTAAGATACCTTCAATTGTTAGTTTTCCTAGTGATTTTCTGCTATAGCTTGTATTACTGATATCTGTGTTTCCTAATTCTTGATTGATGCAGAAAATGATTAATGGAATGGCGGTTAACCGGTGGGCGTGCATAAATTTCTCACGGAGTGTGCAAGATAGTGTTGCTCGCACTTTTTGTAATGACCTTGCCCTAATGTGTCAAGTATCTGGCATGGTAGTTTTCTATCTTGATTATTATTTGTTTTTTTTTGTTAGCAGAAAGATAATTTCTGATATTCAATCACATTTTTTTGCTTGTAGGAATTTAATCTGGAGCCTGTTATCCCAATCTACAATGCCAAGCCTGAGCAAGTGGAGAAAGCTTTGAAGCATGTTTACCATGTGTCAACAAACAAAACTAAAGGAAAGGAGTTGGAGCTTTTGTTAGCAATATTGCCAGATAATAATGGTTCTCTTTATGGTAAGCCACATGGATTGGTATTCATAATAACTCTTCAAGATTGTCATATGGCATCATTCATTGTTAGCTATTTGCTTGAGTTGACAGAATTTTCATTTAAATATCTTTTGTTTTCAGGTGATCTCAAGCGTATTTGTGAAACTGATCTTGGTTTAATTTCACAATGCTGTCTAACAAAGCATGTCTTCAAAATCACAAAACAGTACTTGGCTAATGTGTCTCTGAAGATCAATGTTAAGGTTTGTTTGCTCTCAATCACTTGCAATTGCATACTACATTCCTTTGCAAAACATTGTTTGAGTTCTACTATGAATGTCTTATTTTATCTTTCTTTAGAAAATTTAGCTTCCCTACTTTTTTTGGATATTGATGTAAAAATTGATATCACTTCACATAAATTCTTCCATTTATTTATTAGTGTTCAATTACCCTTTTCTTGGTGTAGATGGGAGGAAGAAACACTGTTCTTCTTGATGCTGTAAGCTACAGAATACCATTGGTTAGTGACATACCAACCATAATTTTTGGAGCAGATGTTACCCACCCTGAAAATGGAGAAGACTCTAGCCCATCAATAGCAGCTGTATTTATCTACTCTTCATATCTTAAATTTTAATAGCATTTCAATGGTTATTGGGAGATTTTGGAAACTGATATGTGCACTGTCCCATTATTAGGTAGTAGCATCCCAAGATTGGCCTGAAGTGACAAAATATGCTGGTTTAGTATGTGCTCAAGCTCATAGACAGGAACTTATACAAGATTTGTACAAAACTTGGCAAGACCCTGTCCGTGGCACAGTTAGTGGTGGCATGATAAGGTAAATAGTAGAATGAATTTCACTTTGCTAATTCTGAATGTTGTTCTAGTTTATTGTCTGATGGGATTCTTTGTATTAGATCTCAGTAATCAGTATTTCATTTTCATGCATCGTTTTTTATGTAGGGATTTACTGATTTCCTTTAGAAAGGCAACAGGACAAAAGCCGCTCCGGATTATATTTTACAGGTCCTTATATTTAATTTATGATGCAATATCTATAGTGCAAGTGTTGTTAACTATGAAATTTGGCTGGTGTATTAACAATGAAATTTGGACAGGGATGGAGTAAGTGAAGGGCAATTTTACCAAGTTTTACTTTATGAATTGGATGCAATCCGGAAGGTGTCATATGCTTTCTCTAATCATACATTTATATTATTTTCATCAGCAAAATATGTTCTGACAAGTAATATCTATGCAGGCATGTGCTTCCTTAGAACCAAACTATCAGCCTCCAGTTACTTTCATAGTTGTACAAAAAAGACATCATACTAGGTTGTTCCCAAACAACCACAGGGACAGGAGTAGTACAGATAAAAGTGGGAATATATTGCCTGGTAAGTTGAATACTCCTGAAGTGCATATGTACTGAAATGAATTTCCAAATCATTTTCAACTTTAAAGATTATCATGGAATAAGATTGAAACTTCCTTAATAAAATTGTGTTTCAGGGACTGTTGTTGATTCGAAAATTTGTCATCCAACAGAATTTGATTTTTATCTATGCAGTCATGCTGGCATCCAGGTAGATGATAGTTTTTTTTATCTAGTTTTGGACATCTGCTTTACTAATATCTTGGAAAAATCTAACTCCTTATTTTTCTTAACTATGCACACTGTTTAAATTATCATGCAGGGTACTAGTAGGCCAGCTCATTATCATGTTCTATGGGATGAAAACAATTTTACAGCGGATGGAATTCAATCTTTGACAAACAATCTTTGCTATACATATGCCAGGTGCACGCGATCTGTATCTGTTGGTAAGCCTATTGTTCATCGAAGTGCCGTTTTTCAGTTTTTGCTCCAAGTTATGACTCTTGAAGCTTTGTCCATACACTTAAGTCCAGTGGAAGCAGTTATGATCTTCTACAACATGATTGAACTTTTAAACCATCATGAAAGAGAGCCAGAAATACTTTGTTATATTTTTTCTTGGTTGAAGTTTCAACTTGTTTTGGACAATCTAAAACTTATCTAACTGGAAATTCTTCTTGTGCAGTTCCCCCAGCATATTATGCACATTTAGCAGCCTTTCGAGCCCGTTTCTACATGGAACCAGATATGCAAGAGAATGGCTCTACAGGTGATGGCAATTCTAGTCATAGTTCAAAGGGAACGCGAGGAGCCGGAGAATGTGGTGTCAAGCCGTTGCCAGCTTTGAAAGAAAATGTGAAGAGAGTGATGTTTTACTGTTAGACTGCTTAGCTTAAGAATTCCTAGAAGCATTAGGTTTTATAGATGTTTTCCGAGTTGGCATTGTAAAGAGTATTCTTGTGTCAATCTTCATTGTAGAAAATTTTGCTCCAAGGCCTTTACAGATGTTGAGGTAAAATTTCCCCACTTCATCTTTGCAAAGAGGGGGAAGTTTTTCTAATTAGTCTTGCAAAAACATTAAGCTAACATTAATGCTTATCCTACACCCTGGCTGAAGGAAATTGAGTTAAGTCAGTGTGACATTTCATTGGCATTTCTTTATGTAAATAAATAATGACTTTTTGTTATGCCCAGAGGGCTTCTTGCATAGATTTAATTCGCAGTCAATCACCCCCCTCTCTTACTTTCTTGGATTCATTTGTTTAATTTACTTGTATTTGTTCAAGTGATGTATGGTTGAACCGAAACCAGCAAGGTATACGATTCGGTTTTGTTCTCTGTTTCATGAATCTAAATGTATGTAGACCTTTCTTTTAAGAGGAACCGATATTGGAAGAAGTAAAAACTGTCAGCCATAGGTGCTGTCCTGTAAGGGTTGTCTAAAATGACATGAGCATCAATGGAATATAAGGGGATAGCATTATTAGCATATATCAATGGCATTATTGAGTTACAAAGCTAGCAATTGAACACCGCAAATGTGTAAGAAGAAAATGATATATACAGCAAAGGAATAAAACAAAATAGTAGCACCATAAATTTGGAAGGAAAGAATCGCAAACCTGTGCTATTTGGTAATTCCAACCAAGAGTTTCTGAAAAGTTGAAGTGCCTCGACCAAAATTGCTTCCTCCCTCTTGTCACATGTCTTCCTTAGAATCGAAACAGCAAAACTAGAAGAGAAGGGAGACATTCTCAAAATCTTCTACACTTAACACAGTATCTTGATTCCAAACCTAAAGGCAAAAGAGTTGAGATAATGTTACAGAGAAACAAGTGAAGAGTTGAATAATGGGGCTTGTGCGACTGAAATACCACTTTTTTTATTTTTGTTTTTGACCTCTATTTGCAATTTTTTTGGACCTGTTATATTTAACACTGGACTGACTGATTCATTTTTGTTTGGGCCTCTACTGTATTTTACGTTGTATGTTTGTCAAAAAAAACTTCTAGGTGACTTCTTTTAGGGGAAATAAAGTGTAGTAATTTAAATAATTTATTTAAAATATATACATTATATTCACATGGCATAATCAATATTTTCTCTATGAACAACTGTTCAAAATTAAGGTGTAATTATGTGTTACCAAAAAACTATCAAGAGATATACTAGGGAGTAATGGCTCCCACATATGGCGAACATTGCTCCAACATAATCAAGGACTCTCGGAGACTACAATCTAGAGAAGCTAACTTGTGAGCACAACGGTTTACCTAAGGGTGTCAAAATGGATGATTTGGATGGATATTGATTTGAATTATAATGGATGGATTGAGAGAAATCATTTAAAAATTTATATCCATTAGGATTATATAAAACAAAAAATAGGTGTACATTAGCGGTCAACACCTTTTCATTTGGACAAAAAAAAACTACTACCTCTACTTCAATACAACTTTTAATGATGGATAATAGTGTCATTTAATATTTCTCATTCTTTAAAGACATAATAAGTATCTGTAATTTTTATTTTTTAAGGACAACTTTATGTAATTGATTGTATTTTTGGCAAATAATTATATTATTTCAACAACCTTGCTCACTATTGGTGTACATATACTTTTCATAGCGATAAAGACATTGTTGAGAAAATATCATTTTTTCCCAACGACTAGTAAATGTTGTTGGCACATGCAATTTTTTGCCAACACTTTTGCTATTGTTGAGAAAAATCGTTGACTTATCTATTTATTCTTGTAGTGATCATTGCCAGCTAATACAATATCATCTACGTAAACAAGGAAAACTGTAAATTTGGAATCCTCATTCTTCAAAAACAAGGAATCATTTGCGTTGCTAAGATGATAGCCCAAAGAAATCAAAGCGAAGGAGAACTTGGAATACCATTGCCGACTTGCTTGCTTTAAATCATATAAAGATTTTCGAAGCTTGCGCACTTTAGTGTTGTTTTGAGAAGAGGAGGTGAAATCATAACTAGGTGGTAGAGACATATATACTTCTTCATCAAGGTCGCCGTAAAGGAAAGCGTTGTTGACGTCAAGTTGTTCAAGTGCCCTACCTTTGATGGAGGCTAAGGCAAGTAAAGTCGTGACAGTGGTGACTATAGCTATCATATCCTTCATTATTTAATAATCTCTCTTCTTCCAATTCTATTAATTTATCTTCCCCATATAATTAATGAAGGATAATTTTGTAAAGCAACTCATAATTTATTCTTCCCATACAAAATTAACTACCTTTCTTAATCTGTGTGAAATGGAGGGAGTACGGTACGTATACGTATACGTATAATATGGGGATACAATAATTTTTAAAAAATCAGTATACGACACGACCAAGATACGTATATAAGTAATCAATTTATGACTATTGCAGTGTAGAAAAAAATTACTTTGCAATCATAACAAGTAGTTACATACAAATATTTTCCCCGCACTTACTATAATATATTATTTCTACTATGAATATGTCAACAAATTTCACATTTTTAGTATGAGATATCGAAGATATATTATCAAGGTGACAATCATTTTTTTTAGTTGGTAAGATCGAGAAGTATCAGGTGTCTATCATATCGAATACGTATCGGACACGATACATCTCTATTTTTGAAGTATCCGGGTTTTGTAGGGGGCACTGATTTAGTTTTTAAAATGAGTTCAGTTTGTAAACCATTTAAGTTTGGTTGACATATAAAGTAGTTATTAATTGACTAACTTATTTTTAACGATGTTCCAACTTGTAATTGGTAAATAGCATAAAATACTTATACACATACAAAATGAGTAAACCCTTAATTTGTTCCCTAAACTAATACTCTCTTTCCTACTTGGTCCCTAAACTATAAAAATATAATAAATAGTTCTTTAACTATTTTTAAATTCATTAATTTAGTTCCCAAACTATTCTCCCTCTCTCCTATTTAGAATATAATGGAGGGACTAAATTGATGAATTTAGATATTATATTTTATAGTTTAGAGACCAAGTAGGAGAGAGTACGATAGTTTGTTTATGAGGTTATACTGTATTTAGTCACTAGCTTCTCAAAAATATTCAATTTGGTCCCTCACTTTTCACATATGCCAACTTAGTCCCCAACATTTACAAAAGTGTGTCAATTTAGTCCTTCCGTTAACCAGAGTTATTTACAGAGCTGTCATGGCAGTTAAGTGCCAGTATGGTAAATGTCAGGGAATAAATTGACACTCACAAAAAAAATCCATGTCAACATGCCACGTAATTCAAATGTTGGGCCCTAAACTGATACTCTTTAAAAAATAGTTTGTCATCGTGGGGACCAAATTGATACTAAGTTATATAAGTCAGGGACCTAATTGATATTTAGTAATAAAAATCAAGGATCAAAGTGTTACTGCAGCTCTTTTTAGTCTTATATGATATTGTTTCAATATTAAACCCTGTTTATGGTTCCATTTCTATATTCAACCCTAGCACATTGAGGATGAAGGTCGTTCCAATTAAGGGACCAACTCCAATTAGTCCAGCAAGACCTCCTAACCCACCACCATCATTCATGGTCCCCACCACCACCACCATCATACATGATGCCAACCAGGACTTCACCAGATGCGCCCAAGGCAACCATGATAGTGTGGAGTTGTTATATTATTTTGCACTTTATGGTTTGGTTTTTGGATAGTGTTTTAGGTAACCGTTAATTATATATTACAGTTTAGTTTTTTGGATTTAGTGTTTCACGTAATGAATTTATGTAATTGCACTTTGTGTTGTTTATTTGGAAAGTTTATGTAATGCACATTATTTTGCTCCGAAAATATATATATATATATATATATATATATATATATATATATATATATATATATATATATATATATATATATGTGTGTGTGTGTGTGTGTGTGTGCGCGCGCGCGCCTTTTTAGTGTAATATATGCAGGACTGAATGTAGAAATAAAACCATAAACAGAGTTTAATATTGAAATATATGACTAAAAATCAGTAACACTTTGATCCTTGATTTTTATTACTAAATATCAATTAGGTCATTGACTTATGTAACTTAGTATCAATTGGGTCCCCACAATGACAAACTCTTTTTTTTAAAAGAGTATCAATTTAGTCCCAACAATTGAATGACATGACCTGCTCACATGAATTTTTTTATTTTTTTGGTGTGTCAAATTGGTCCCTCACATTTGCTATGATGACACTTAACTGTCACGTCAGCTCTCACCCTGATTGACGGAAGGATCAAATTGACACAATTTGTAAATGTTGGGACTAAATAAAATAAAATTAAATCCAAAAGATTTTGACGCATAGCCGTAGTGATACCCCACTAACGGGAGAAAGAGGAAGAGAGGGAATAGCGATTAGAGAGAAAAGGAGCAGATCAGTAGAGGAAAAGGAGAGTGAGATCGGTAGAGAGAAGAGTAAAATAAAAAGGCGAAAATATCCATGCTCTGCATTTAAGCCATTCCTGCTAGAAAGAAAGGGAAATTTTTGTTTGAAGTTGATGAAGGTCAGAGCAGAGAAGGAAAAGGGAATCAAAGACATCCTTTCCACTCTACTCTAGGCATTCTTTAAATAATGTGAGTGCATAAGATTCTCTGCTTGTTTTGAAATTATTGTCTGAATTGAAATTCTTCTGATTTTGTAAAGAGTCATTAACATCCGTGATTTCAGAGAATTGATTCTTGTTTTAGGCATAATTAGTTAGGCTTTTGAGATGATTTAGAGTGTTGAACATTTTCAATCATGCGATAATTTTGGTTAGGGTTTAGTTTTGAGAACACAATACGCATTTTCAGTTCCTGCCTATTTTGATACCCTAGTATCCAAAGTCTTGAATTTCTGGATGTAGTGTGCTACTCCTTGTGAATCCCAAAAAACTATATTTATTTTTATTGTTTTGTGCCAATTTTAGAAATGGTTTATATGTTGCTATGTGTTCAAATTACATGTTCCAAATTTGATATGGAACTCAAAGTTTATGTTGTAATTAGTTGGGGGTTAGACCAGTAGTGAAAATGATATCTCTGATATAAAGAGTTGAAAGTCCATAGCAGGAAGCCTCATTGCCTTGCTCATTGGCTTCCGTCGCCAGGCACGACACTGGTGCCTTCATGGCTATTTCCCTCTGACTTTCATCAATCAATGTTGACCGATATAAACATAAAGTAAAATGTTGTAGTTTTAATCAAGTTGTCTATGAGCAGTCTCTCCTTAAAAATTACTTTATATTAGCATAAGTAGTGATTTATATACGGTATAGAAATACTTTAAGATATGGTGCTATCTTGAACATGAAAGCAAGATTTTGCATGAAAAAAAAATGCCAGTGGCCATGCCTCTTCTCTTGAACTACTATAAGCTCTAGTCTGCCTAAATGCCAAGGAAAGGAAAAGAAAACCAAATTACCTACGAATAACTGTACAATATGATGTACAATGAAGAGACTCATGAAACTGTATAATAATGATTGAGTGTAAATAACTTGTTTGTAGTTACTTTAAAGCGTAGTACATTTAACAGTGGACTTGTTTGATTTCCTAACAGAAGTTGAGTAGAAATCTTTGGATAAAACAATGTGGGTTTATTTAATAGGAAGATATAGCTAATTACATTCACAATATGTGGTGGCGTCTTAGTTAGAACTTGAAAACATCGATGGCAAGTGAATCAAGTTGGGTTGGGAGGAAGCCCGTGAAACGCATTGGGGGAATGTCTGATGCTCTGTCAATTGCAGCTGATCTTGGTTTCTCCGTGTCCCCACCTTCATCCCAGGTATCAATCTCTCTCACGTCTTCCAACTCGCTTTAATTATTTCACAAAGTGAGGTTTGTTAATGATGCCTCTTTTTTCTAGGAAGGACTTCAGAATTCGTCCCCAGCAACTGGAGAAAAGGGTGAGGACTTGATTAAGGTATTGAGAGAACTAACTACTGTCCAAAGAAAAATAGCAGATCTGCAAGTCGAACTTCAGGGTCGAAAGGTCAGCGTTAGCCATTCTGGTTTTAGGATCCGGAATTCCACATCTGGTGTTTTAACTTCAAACAAATTCCACACCTTCCCTAGTTTGTTAAGAATTAATATGACTGACACAATCAATGCCTTTTATATCATATTTAGATATATTTAGATTTACTTATTTGTCTTCTTTTCTTAATCATCTTGAAATCTGTAAAATATTTAGGATGATAAAAATGTTGCACATCTGACACATGTGAGTGAAATGGATAAGAAGATTGAGACGTTGGCAAGGATTACAACTATTCTCAAAGATGTTATTCAAAATAAGGTAACCGATATGTTCATTATTTTCTCATTTATCAGCTGTTGGTAATTAATTCATAGGCTTGATTTAGTTATTCTTTCAGCCTTTCATTTGAAGGGACAGTGCCATGCCATCAGACATCAGTGACTAAATTCTGAGAAATGCTTCCGGAGAGTCATAATGAGTTTCCATTTTGCATTTCCTTCTCCCCTGGCTTGCTTTTCTGGTTAAATATTTCCTATCTTGTCATTGGGGTTGAGGCAATGCAGATATTCTTATAACTAGACAACTTATTATACACTTTCAAACGTTATTTTATTGTTAAAATTTTGCAGGACCGCATAATAGCTCGTCTGCAGCAGCCATATTCCCTAGATTGCATTCCTGTCGAAGCAGAATATCAGGTTGTTGAACATAAATTGATATTCAATTATCACTAGAAATTCCAAACAAAGTTGTTGATTTGACAAACAAGTAGCCATCCAATGGCATTGATGGCCAGTTGTGTGTGTGTGGTATTTTTTTCAATGACTGTAAGACAGAAATCATATATTTTTCTAATTCATGCAGAAACAATTTTCCGAACTACTGATGAAGGCCGCTAGTGATTATGGTGGCTTGACAGCATCAGTTGCAGATTTCCAGTGGAGTCAGAATTTTAAGGAACCTCCTTCAGTTTGGGGGGTATGATTCTACAACCATTTTATTGTCTCGTGGTATTAATGGCAGGACATTCTGTTTCCATTATAACTGATAAACTATCTAATTTGCATTCCCGGACCCTAGTTCTCACCTTTAATAATATTACATTTGCTTGGAAGGATCAAGGTTATGAATCACCGACAGTGGATTTAGTTTTTATTCATTATTTTTTCCTTCCCTTGGAAAATTAAGAATGATTGCAAGTCTATTTAAGTTCACTGTGACATGCTGAAGTTGCTCTAAGTCATCAGTTAACCTGCAAATACAATAAATGGATCTTTAAAATGGGTATGATGGAACTTTGAAGTCGGAAAGATAATCCTGTACGTTTTTTTAATATTTTTTATTGATAAGAACTAAAGTATTTTAATTCTTGATTTGTGTATGAGAAGCAATTATTGGTGTCTTTTACGTATTCTGAAGGTTATGAAGGCAATAAAGTGCATATATAGGCACTAATTTGGGGCATTCCCTTTTTGTGTTTGCTACTTACATTTTAAAACGAATCCTTTTTCTTTTCTCCAGGAAATGCTTCGACCTATTCCTGTAGCTCTGGCATCTTGCACTCGGTTCTTTGAAGCCATGTCAGCTACAAGAGAGTCATTTGCAGCACTTCAAAAACTGAGGGTGGGCCATTTTGATTCCCCTGTACCTAGGACACCGGCCATAGATCCTTCACAGAGACTACCAGGAGTTTCTGATTGTCTAGCTTCACCTCCATCAGAATAACTGTACAAGCCAACGGATTTTATCTTGCCCTCATTCATTTAAACAAGAGTATTACTCAGTTAACCAACAACCGTCTATCTTTTGTGTTGTATATTATACTTCAACCGCTTGTGCAGATCAATTGTTCATCAATGTTGTTCCAAAATTAAATGTTTCTGACTCACAAGGACTTGTGAGCCACCACTAATGTGTAGTATTTGCCTTTGTTGCGAGGCTTAAAGATTGGTGGTGATTACTACCAAGACATACATCAATCACGTCGAATTTATTTTTTAGCAAACTTTTGTAATTCAAAATCTATAACACAACAAATCATTTGTAGTGGGTTTTTGCATCACAAAAATATTTTAGTTTTTCGTTCAAAAATTAAACGGTTAACTCGAATTTTTTAAAAAATAACTAGTGTCCTCACTTGGTATGGCAGTATTCACAAATCAGCAGAATGAATGATTTAAAACAAACGATAATACTAATTGTTAAGGCGGTCAGTATTCACAAATCAGCAGAATGAATGACTTAAAACAAAAGATTTTGTAGTCTGAAGCGACTTCAGAAATTAATTTTTGAATAATCTGAAAACTCCCATTGGAGGTGGGAATCGAAGAGGAATTAATTAGTATGGATAATTTCGTTTTTTTTTCATTAAAATTTAGTGAAATGGGAGATGAGAAAACTAAGTTGGGAAGGAAGGATATCAAATCCCAAACTAAAATTATGAATAACAATCGGGTAAAAAGCTCAACCCATTTTCACATCAAACAGCATTAAAACGATTTAAGGGAAGTCACAAAAAAACGATTTAAGGGAATGAAAAAGCGCGGGAACACGAGCCGTTTCTACAGTACTCACTTCTGAGCTCTAACTTCCTAACAAACTTCTCCCTCTCATAACCCGCCCTATATATTCACTCCTTCAAAGTTCAAACCTCATTCATTCATAATTCAAATCTTCCTCCCTCTCTGTCTCCTCGCTCTCCCTCTCTGACCTTTTCAGGCGAATTCAAAATTTCCCTCCACATCCACGATGCTTGCCTCACTCAAGTTAGCAACAGAATCCTGCTCCATTTCTTCTCCATCTCATAATTTCAATTCTACCTCACAGTTTGATCTACTAATGACTTATCCGTTCCTCAATTTTTTTTCAGATCCGAAGAATCGAGCGGCCAGTTGCAGCTGGTTGAACGAGAAGACATGGACGACGACGAGGACCTCTTTGAAGCCATCGACAAACGTATTTTCTCTCAACTCTGTTTTCCTGTTCGTTTTTATCTTTTTCTAGATCAACGAGCACCAAACCGATCTCTGCGTTTGATTTCTCCCTGTGTTATAACCTCGCTTCAGACTACAAAATCTTCATTCCGTGCTGTTTTATTTTCTTTCTTTTCATTTTCGCTGCTTATCACCGAGAATTTTTTGTTAGATTCCACTTTAACGGAACAGATCATTTATAATTGTAAAATCATCATCATCCTCAGTGGTGTTCGTTTTCATTATCTCCGGTTTTTGAATTATTTCTGGTTAGGTATATTACTGTAACACTGTTTTACTGATGTGAACAACGATATCAAGTTTCGAAAGCACAAATTTGACCTCATTTGATTATTGTCAATACGTTTGCCTTCGATTCACAAGAATATGCATCTTCGCAGTGATTGCTCAAGGAATTAATGCTGGAGATGTGAAGAAGCTTCAGGACGCAGGGATTTATACTTGCAATGGCTTGATGATGCACACAAAGAAGGTTTAACTTTAACAGCATCTCTGATTCGAATATCTAAGGATGTGTAATTACTTTGCATCTCAATTACTAAATAGTGACGTTATTTTCACACAGAACTTGACTGGAATCAAAGGTCTATCTGAAGCCAAGGTTGATAAGATCTGCGAAGCTGCTGAGAAGCTCGTGGTAAGTGATTGATTGTAATATCTGAAATCTAAGTTACTTCATAACACTATTTCAACTCTTTATGATTTGATC
Organism: Astragalus glycyphyllos; assembly: GCA_963573325.1. Taxonomy (NCBI): domain Eukaryota; kingdom Viridiplantae; phylum Streptophyta; class Magnoliopsida; order Fabales; family Fabaceae; genus Astragalus; species Astragalus glycyphyllos. Next base: position 68,566,460 of record OY754309.1, read on the forward strand.
TTCCTATTTTGTTTTCCCGTCTGATGCAGAATTTTGGTTATATTACCGGAAGTGATGCACTGCTCAAAGTACGTTGTATACTTCGCTTAGAATTTTTTGAATTATGGATTCGATTTTGATTTGCACAGCTTCAACGTTTTAGAAATTTCCATGTCTTTACTAAAGCTGTGGTAGATCTGAGTCAATTGTATTTAAATTATGTATTTATTTGTACTCTTGTTACTACAGAGAAAGTCTGTGATCCGAATTACAACTGGAAGCCAAGCGCTAGATGAATTGCTAGGAGGTAGTTTTTGAATGAGAATTTATTTCTTACATTCTAGTGTTTTTACTAAATTAATCCGATATGCTTGTAATTTTTCTCTCTGAATTGTTCTGTTTACTGTTCAAAAAAGGTGGGATCGAGACACTGTCAATTACTGAAGCATTTGGAGAATTCCGGTAAGAACACAGCACAGTTTCGGATAGATTTTATTAGTATTCAGTTCCGGAAGAAGTTCCTCCTAACGATTGAATTTTTGTTTCAGATCTGGGAAAACACAACTTGCTCATACCCTCTGTGTGTCCACTCAGGTTTACTTCAATGATAAATCCTTGTTCATGGCATTTTAGGTTTAATTAATTAATGACTAATTGAACGTTTTCTAATTCATGCTTGATTAATTAGATTTTAATTACTTAATTACTATGTTAGTATCTATTAATGAAGGCGATAATTACTTAATGAATGCATGAGTATTTGTAAGTTATTTTCTTCCTTATGACAACATTACAGTGAGTGAACGAAGTGTTGACTGTAGTTTGAAATGCGAGTGTTATTTTCCTTCCCAAAGCACTTGTTTGTATCTCTTATTACTGACTGACCCTTGCTCTGACCCCTCCAGCTGCCAACTAACATGCGGGGAGGCAACGGAAAAGTTGCTTACATTGACACTGAAGGAACTTTGTATATTCTTTTCTCTTTGCATTTAAATAACTATTAAGAAATTCTATACCCCTGCATCGATAACTTGTGATTTAGTTTTCAACTGATATTCACTTACCAATGTTTTATGCTCATTGTAAAATATCCGTAGCCGACCTGACCGAATTGTTCCCATAGCCGAGAGGTTTGGTATGGATCCCGGGGCTGTACTTGACAATGTAAGTTTCCTCTGTTCATATATAATAGTTGGGTCCTTTCAGGATATATTTTGGTGCTGACTGCTTACGAGATCCTGTTTGTTACTGCACAAGATTATCTATGCTCGTGCCTACACTTACGAGCATCAGTTCAACCTCCTCCTTGGTTTGGCTGCCAAAATGTCCGAAGAACCATTCAGACTTCTGGTGAGATGTCACTAATGGAGAACATAGTTGATCTAATTATCTTCCGTTGCAGTATCATGGGATGTGGATAGTTGACAGAATTGATTTTTTGGCAGATAGTAGATTCGGTTATTGCTCTGTTTAGGGTGGACTTTTCAGGAAGAGGAGAGCTTGCTGATCGCCAGGTCGATGAAGATGTCATTTACATGTCCTTTTATAACAGTTTTTTTAGTCCTTTACGTTATAGCTTTTGCTGACATGAACTGTTGAACAAACATTTGCAGCAAAAATTGGCACAGATGCTTTCTCGAATAATAAAGATAGCTGAGGAATTCAACGTTGCAGTTTATATGACAAATCAAGGTAAATTCCGCACTTGTGGCTCAACTGATTGGAATCTTATAGCCTTTGGCTATAACACAATCTAAGCATGAGCATTCGCTTTTAATTGTAGCTTTTATAATAAGACCATAGGTTTGATGCTTATCTGCACGACATTGCGAGTTTTGTTGCAGTTATATCAGATCCAGGAGGTGGGGTGTTCGTAACTGATCCAAAAAAACCAGCAGGAGGGCATGTGTTAGCTCATGCAGCCACAATAAGGCTGATGTTTAGGAAAGGGAAAGGTGAACAGCGCATTTGCAAAGTGTTTGACGCCCCAAACCTGCCAGAGGCTGAAGCAATATCCTTTATCAAACTTTGCTCCCTTTATTCGTTGAACTAAAAAATGACTAGCTAATTAAAAGTTCGAGGTATTTAGCTATTATAATCTGCCCAAATCAGCAGTTACTAAATTTTTGGTAAAACAACTTGAAATAATTATGAATAACCAGCCACAAGTGATTTTAGATGGCCCAAAATTATCATCAGGGCCATTGAAACAAATAACGGTGCATTAGAGAATGAGGAAACAAATACCTCTATTGTCTGCATGTTTTCTCTTGACAGAGTTACGTTTTCCAGATAACACAAGGAGGCATTGCAGATGCAAAGGACTGAAAGGTTGCTGCTTCCAACTTTTGAGGCCATTCCACAACAGAGACTGAATATACTTTTATCTTATTAAAAAAAATGAAACTGAATTGTTTTAGTAAACTTAACTTGAAATTTGCTTATAGTCTGTATTAAGAATTAAGAATGCTCTTGTCAAAAAAACAAAGAATTAAGAATGCTGTAGTTCGGACCGTTGGTATATTCCTGAGATGTCATGGAAGTACCCTTTAGATATATATCCTTTACTTTATAGCAAGTATGTAATGTTTTTCATTTTGCACTACAATGTAACTGAATATTTCAAAATATTTGCTGTCAAGTGACTTTCTGTGGAGAGCAGGTTATTGACATAATATCCATCACGCTATTAGTTCAAGAAAGGCGGATAATCCTAAATGAAATGAGATCAGACTAAGGAAGTAAATAATCTCCTTTTTCACGATGAACCTGTGCACAAGTTAATATTATTACATGATATGTGCAAAGAGACTGTGAGCTCAATATTTGCTTGTAAACAACTTGTATAGCTTCATCAAATCACTGATAGGTTCGGCAAGTAAACTAATAAAATAAGTTAAGCCCCGCTAGAGCCTCAAGGAATCATATGATAGGAACATATGACCAAATCTTAAAAATTCAATCGAGTTCAGCTATAGTAATGAAAGCCTTAGTTCAAACAAAATAGAGATGCAATCAGATATTATTAGACCAGTTAGCAGCACTCCCAACCCTTGGCATGCCAGTTGCTTCCTTCTTAGTGTCAGCATCTACCTTGAAAGTTGCACCACACACTTGTCCAGAACTGTCAACCCTTGGTACAGGCTTCACTTCATTAAGTGGATGCTCAAAACTGCTCAAACCTCCGGCTGTTGTAAAGAAACATCCTGAAACGTGACAAGATACGTTAACAGTTGCATGAAATGAAACTATCGTATACACCATATGGAAATAGGCAATGATGGCCAGGTTACAGGACAGGAGGAACTTGACATGAAAAGATTAAATTGCTAGGTAAACAACAATATAAAGGTAGCTGAGAAACAAAAGAAAATGATGAGAACCAGTGTTGTCAATCACGAATTGCGGAAAATAGAGGTTTGCTCAAATTCCGCTATGCTGCAGCGCTATAGCGCCACTATAGCCACTGTTTGGTAGCACTTATGGGGATATCGCAGATTGCGGACATTAGCGGTTAGTTCAAATTCTGCTACGTTATAGTGGTATAGCGCTGCTATAGTCGCTATTTGACAACACTGATGAGAACTGAGAAACAAAAGAAGATATCATTTGTTACTCGTCTTAAAGGCAAATAGTGTCAATGTTCCCATAATTTCCCATTTTCAAGTCATTGAACTCGTCATTCATTCCTATCTTCCTCTTAATTCCCTGTTGATCTACTCATGCTCTTAATTTTTAGGAGGGAAGTCTAACAGGAAATGTTCTAACACGTCAAACTACCTTTTCATTGAAAATCTTAGTATTAGTATTATTACCTTTAGGGAATGGTGCAGAAGATTTCCCACAGCTCTTTGTTAGAACCGCTGTCTCATCTGAAAAAACAAGATTTTCATCTGCATCAGTTCCCCAGAAGAAGGGAACACTCCCATCAGCGTCCTGTAAAAGACCAATATGAATACCAGGTCAGAGAAGTACATGATAGGCAAATATGACAGCAGAAAAGATGGACCAAGATAACTCACCGAAGCAATAAATGTGGTCTTCGAACCACTGTCGAACAGAATAAATGTAAATTTTCCCTGGAAATCTCTCACAACCTGAGAAGCGGGATAGGGACCACGATCTCTTAGAGTTCTGTATGCCTCTATGACAATGATCACTTCATTTGCAGTTTTATTCAATCCATATTGTTGCTTGAGATTAGCAACATTCTCAATGTGGCCTTGAAACAAGCAGAAGATGTCATCCACAACAGCAAACAGCCTAGCACATTGGAAAAGAAACATAAATAATAGATTTTTAAGAAAAAAATATTCTTTAACTTTATAGCATCTAAGAGTTGATGTTATGTGGCCAAAATGTTTCATGTGCAAGTCCTAGATTCAGTGTTTTGCAAAAATGCAAGGTCAGACTAGCTACAATAGACCCACAATGGGAGCAACCTTCCCCTACACACTACTATGGTAGAAGCTTTATCGCATCAAGTTACCTCTTTTTTTACAATAGTAATAACAAGAAGAAAAAAAGTCAAGCCCATAGTAGAAAGATTATAAATGCACTGGACAACTATCTTCGATTATCTACTATAGGTAGGAAGGGAGGAGCAAAAGAGGGGTGGGAATATACAATTTAGTATACTAACAAAATTAAAATTATATTTTTATTTCTGTGAAAGAACAGTAGTATTAACACACACAAAGAACCTAAAGGATTTCATATATGAATATGATAGAGCATGGGTTAATGTTTAGACAAAAATAAGTTGCTTTTCCTTGTCATTAAATTCCCAAATAAAGCATAAAGAAATGACACGTCAATGATTTTTCCAACTTAAAAAAACTTCAAATTAATTGACACTGGATTAGGGAAAAAAATATCCATATGTCATTGTTTGATTTGATAAGGACAGATAGAAACTTGTAACTTTTTCTTCTTCTTCTGTCTTATTGTAAAGATATCAATGGAAACAGGACAAATTATTGCCGGAGCACTTGGGGTGAGGGGATGGGTAAGGTCACAAGATCAAACAAAATAACTGTTTCTTAAATTTTAAAAAAAACAATAAACTCAATAGATCTTCCATACACTAGAATCCAATTCGACAATAAGATACCAAGCAGTATAAAATGATCACTACAAACCCCTGTCCTAATTGGTATTAAGTTTAAACTTATAAATAAACAAAAAAAAATCATATACAGGTTAAAGTTACTATTATCAATACGGTACTAAAAAAGCGATGCGATGATAAAAAAAAATCGAAGGGTTAATAAAAAAAGGAGCAGTTTTTTAATCTCTTTCTAACTCAAATTTATAAGAAGATCATATCCTAAAGGGGGGAAAACAAAGGAACCCAGATCAATAAAACAAAACTTGACCTTGAAAAAAGGGTTTTTGTTTTTCTTTCTCAATTAATCCAAAATCAAAGGAAACATAAATGAAAAAGAATAAAAGGGGAAGTGCACCTTGGAAGAAGAGGGTTCTGTTTGTCAAGAGAATAAGCCAAGATACCCGAAGGTCCAAGGTTAACGGTGACGATACCAGGGTAAACAGATGAGAAGTGCTGCACCAAAAACCCGTCTTTCAACGCTGAAACGGAGTTTGACTCAGGGCTTTTAAGACCCTCTGGGCTCTTCGCCACTGATTTGTTGAAAACCGCTAACATTTTTAGTGGATCGTTGAAAGAAGATTGAAAGAAGATGTTGAAGATTGTGTTTTGTAGAGACAAGGGTTGATTTTTGAGGTAGTTAATATAAGCTTTTCTGGGACTTTAATGGAATCTTAATTACCCATTATGCCCCTTCCTTTTCGGGATAATTTTCGGATTTTGCCTGATCTGTTTTCGTTTCTGTGGCCATCATCTTGCTTCTTTTTTTTCTTTTTCCAACGACCATTCTAATTGTCGTTTACTCGTTTCCTAGGTCTATTTTCCTCCTCTTTTTAGGAAATTAATTTCATATTTCAGCGCATTTTATTAAAGGAATTATGGTCCCTTGTCTTTTGGGTAGATAATTGTTGTAAATTAAGTAACTAATCAATATTATTGGTGAAAAAGGATTGATTTCTTTTGTCAATCAATAAAAAAAAAAATAAGGATTGATTTTTGATTGTTTTTAATAAATGGTTGAATTGCTTATTTTAATAAAAATTAAGGATTGATTTTTGATTGTTTTCAATGAGGCGTGATTTGAAAGATTTTCATATGAGATCTTCTTGATTAGAATTTTTTTAAAATAATATCTCATATTAAAAACTACCAGAGAAAGAATAATCAGATACAATCACATCTTGAATCATAAGTAGAGAAATTTCTAACACTTGATTGGGATTCTTAGTAGCCTATTTAACTAACAAGTGAGCTCCAAAATTATACATTCTCTAGAAATATGGGCTAAAGACATTTTTTGGAAACAGAACCCTCTAGAAATATGAGGTTAACTGTGACGGAACCAGGGTAAACAAATGACAATTACCCACAACTTAACCCAAATAAGACCAGTCCAAACCTCATTTAGCCACGAAGAGGCCACAACGAGAGTGTCAGTTTCAGTCAACACTATCACGAAGCAGCAGTCTAGAGAGAACACTAAGCCACCGCGTAAAGCTATCGCCTCAACAACACAAGGGTCATCGGAGCATCGCACCGACCAACACAATGCTGCTAGAACCGCGCCAAACCATCCCTCATGATCGCTCCAAAGATCCAAAAACCCTCACCACGGGAAGCAACATCCACATTGAGCTTGAGTCGGCCATCAACCGGGGAAATCCAACGCCTTCTAACCATCAGCAAAGGAGCCAACAACGGAGAGGAGATGACAGAATCACCTTGATATGCCCAGATTGCAGAGATCACATGAGACGCGACTCCAAAACAAATATTTGTCTATCTTCAAACACTTTATGATTTCTAGCCCACTATACATTGTAAATAAACGAAGCAGCCATCTCCTTCACCTAAGATTGGGCTTCGGAGATCAAATGATGAAGCCAATTGAGCAAAGGAACCTTACTGAGCTTGCGACACCGGAACCCTAGAGGAGAACAAACAAAATCTGGGATGCCCAAACACAACCCCTAAACGTGTAATCCAGAGTTTCAACAACAACCTCGCAACGTAGATAGAGGTTCGAAACACCAACCCCCTTGTTCAACAGACTGCTATGCACCAGAACAACTCTCATCATGATTTGACAGAGAAGGTGGAGGTGCTTAGGTTGAGTATTAATCTTGCCGAGCTTCTTCCAAATGGCAGAATTAGGCCATTTACTTGTAGATGCCACGCCAACAAGTAGTGTGTCAGCCTTCTATACCATATCTCTTAAGTTTATCAAGGCCACGACAAATCCACATAAGCTCAACAATCAACATGCATGTTATTGGATACATTAATGGAACTAAGCAGCTCTTGGTCTTTCATTGCACCGTGTCTCATTGCCAAAGCATACCATACTATGATTCTATGAAGTAATGTTAGTATGTTACTCCGATAGTTATTTCTCGGCCACCACGATGGAAATGAGTCCTAAGCTTAGTTTCATGAACGAGCATGACTATGTGGGATAGGTTTGTCCGCTTTAACAACATACTTTGAGATACCATGATTGATCATTGATGTGAGAAATCAAACAACGAGTGCAATGGAATATTGCATCTCATATTAAATTTGGAGAAAAATTTGGAAAATTTGGAGGAAAATTTGTTCCTCTTGTTGTAGAGGAAAATTTGGAGAAAGAGTTATTTACCCTAGTTGTAACATTGTAAATTCAATTAAAATTTATTAAGAAATAATTAATTGTGTGAAAGAAGTTGCTTATCTTCTATCTCAACAATCGATTATGATAATCATTATATCCACGGCTAATACCTAATTTTTCCATTGTAGGACCTGTGACGGATCTAGAAAATGTAAGTAGTTGGGTCAATATTTCTATACATTACAATTGTTCTCTTCGATTTTACATATCCTAAATATATTGAATAATTTTCTCATTGTCAACTAGGTACAAATATGTATACCAAAAAAAAGTAAACCAAAAAAAACTAGGTACAAATAACAAATATATGCTCAACTATCAACACAATAATAAAATAAATAATGAATACATGAAAAAAAGAAGTACAAATGAGAAAAAAGTTATAAAGCAAAGTGCAATTTACATTCAATTAGAAGATCAAAATGAGGAAGTGGGAGAAAAATGACATGATTCGGACTAGGCTTGCCACGGTCTTGAAAGGAACAAATTGTCTTTGCATCAAAGACAAACCCTTGATGCATGCCACAAACAAACTACATCATACTGTAACACACCGGCGACCCTTTCTTGCTAGAAGACTGTCATTTATTTTATATGAATATCTATCACTCCTGTATGTATTTCTTTCGTCTTCCACAAGGATTCGAACCCATTGTTTGTGGCCTAATTAAGTATATAGAAACATCCTTATATAACGACTATTTATGATTTTGTTTATTTTCTTGTCAAGTTTTTGTAATGTTTTTTATGTGATACAGAATGGGGAGTACAACATAGCCAACTACTTACATTTTCACTTGGGTTTTGGAAGTACCTGTGAAATTAAAATGGGGAATACAACATAGCCAAAAACAAACAAAGATACAGAATGTCAGAATCTATGGACAAGGTGTGCCGTTCGCCAAACGAAGACAGGGCTTTGCTTTGCTGAATTCATTGAACTTAGAGTGGACCAAACCTGACATATCCAATGCAACTAATCTTGTTGACCAAAAAAATGCAACTAATCTTTGATTGGGATTAGAGGAAGTACTATTTGTTTACAATCTAGAATCTAGATCGTAAGCTATTAATATTTTTTTGCAAGTGACGGTTCCCACTTCTCAAGATTAAACATTTAAATTATATGAAACGATCATATTACCAAAATGAAAAGAATTAAAAGGTTTGAATCAGAATATTCAGAACTAAGAACAGAAACATTTCTTAAGGTCTTAAGATATCAAAAACAATATTATTGAAATGTATATTTTAAAAAAACGACCAATGCTAGAGTGAGCTTTCACTTGAGTAAAGTAAAAAAGTTAATGATTGATATTTAAATACAGACAGAATTTGTTAAAAACAGTCTTGTTAAACAATGTCCTCTCTAAAAAATTACATATTCTAATAATGTCTTATTATTTTTGAAACCTTAATCATTGCTAAGGCATTATTTAGCAATTGCCAAACAAAATGAAGGAAACTAAAAGAGCCATTAACATTAGTTTAACTTGATCTATTATGAAAACTAAACATGTATCTTAACATTAAAATGACTTGTGACTTTATATAATAAAAATAAAAAATATCGCGCGATTTCCTGAAGTTCAATAATGAAGAATTGAATTTAATACATAGGGGTGGATAAAAGGACTATGTTGCATAATTCATCATGATCTACAAATAAATTACCAAATGCCGATGCAACATTAAGGGGTAAAAAATTAACAACAGATTCTCAAATAACCATCTTCAGTTCCAACAAGAAACAATCGAGAGAAAGGAAGTATACTTATACTTGATAATGCTGACAAGCTTCTCATTCCGTTATCAGAAACGTAGAGTTTCTGGGGGATGATGTGATGCTGCCCATCCTGTGTCATCGAACCACAAAATCATGATGGAGATTTTGCAAAATTGATTTCATTAAATAACGACATCAAGCACAATGATAACCTATGCAAGTGAATACTGAAAGCCTTACGGTCACGGCATCTATAGAATGACAATTTCTAACACTCCCGTAGAATATGATACTCTTACTCTTACACAAAACAAGTGCTTTTAATTTGACAACTTATTTCCACTGCTCTCTCAAAAAGTTTAAAACAAGGAAAAACATATAAAATGCATGTATCATGTTTTCATTGGAGAGAGTGGGAGGACTAGAAAATTTCCCCTATCAAGCACATGCACTGCACTCATAAAGAGGTGATTGGCTGGAAGGGTGAGTTACTGAGTTTTAAATAAATGTTTTCAGTGCAGAGAAGAATCTATATCAACAAGCAAGGGGAAAAAATATTCAAGTAACAACAATATAACTAAAGCAAGAAAGAACAGAGTTATTTTGACGTGTAAATTCGGTGCTGGACATGCAAAATCAACAAACCCACCCTACTTCCTATCTTAATCATGGGAGTGTGAACCTCAAAGAAAGAGAAGCATACCATTTCATTGGCAGATTTAGACAAGGAAAGAAGCCCAATCCTATTCCGGGAAATTGAAATAACATCTTGGCCCCAAATGGAGAAACTAGATATGCCATCTGAATGACCTCTGAAAAGAATGGGCTGTGATGGTAAATTCCTGCACGAGTGATTAAGAGATGAGATACAGGATATATGTATCCAAAAATGTGAAAGCTTTTCACTTTCATTTAGGTTCTTCTTTAGGAATATATCTTCAAATAAACAACGTATGCAATATACCAAGCAGAGGACTCAAATGTATGGAATGTAAAACAGAAGAAAAAGGAAGGGGCAACACCGAAATGAGAATGCAGAAAGAAATATACAATAGTGTAGGTCAAATAAGCTTTTTTTTTGCTCATTTTGTCATTACAAAATTCTTAATTTCCTAGAGTGAAACTATATGCATCAACATTTTGTGAAAACATTCTTGCTGTGGAGTTTATAAACCACCGGTAGGTGTCCGTGTACAACTGTACATGCCATAAAGGGTCGATATGACAAGAACAGGTATATTATTAGGAGATTTAGCTATTTAGGGAAGAATTCCCCTGATTACTGAATAGAGAGCAAAACTTTTACTCAAGGTGATGGTGATAGGTTGGATCATTCTCTTGCTCTGGTAGTGAGAAACTTCCACCAGAGTCTCATTGTTGATGGTTTGCAACTCCTGTGCCCAACAAATAAGTCGGGACCCATATCCTTGGAATCACATTCATTGGTTGGTAGCATTTTAAACAGCCCCACAACCATTGCAGTGTTGATCTCATCGTCCAATGATGTTACAGCAGTACCAATAAACTCACCTTTCGATTTTCCATTACATCCAATTTTTGAAACTCCTTGGAAGGCATTTTCATTTAAACTGTAGCAGTTACTAGATGAATAAGAGACCACATATCAAGCATCGTTGCATATTTTTACAGGCTACTAGTCATTACAGCTCCTGCCACCAAGAATGTCAAGTTTACAAAATCTGCAGTTGAAGATTTCGCTCCTTTACCTTGGAGCATAGCATCACTCGCAAGTTCGGCTTGGCTCATGAAATCATGAAGATAATTTTCCATTCCAACTTGAAACCTCTACACGCAATTCTTTGAGAATGTCAAGAATGTGTTTCTTCATTGCTGAATTCTAAACAACTTTGGAATCTAGCAACATACACGACCCATAACTCAAAGATCGGACCTCTGATGCCAGTCGATAGTAACAGTTAATTCATTAGAAGATTTAAGGAAGACTTCCCTTGATAACAGAATAGAATGCAGGACTTTGGGAAGAATTCCCTTGATTACAAAATAGAATGCAAAACTTTGAGGGTCTGCACCTCCCTATGCCCAGAGGCCGCATCACACTCAAATGACAAGATATATTCCCTTCACTTCCTTTCTCTTATTTATATATGTCACAGCCTAACCTTCTAACTAACTCAACCTAATTAATTCCAACTAATTACCTACTTGAGTAACAACTAGTTGGGTGGGGTTACCTAACATGATCATCCATTCATCCTTCAAACTTCAATTGACTATTTGCTTTACCTTATAAATTCTAACAACTTTCATGTGTCAAAGGACAAATTTGATCTATAATAGAAGAAACTCGAGGCAGCTTTTAAATGGTCCGAACTGCAAAACTCCTAATGAATTGAAGATTTATGATATGTGATAGCACTTACATTCTTAAGTCCCAGACTCGTAAAGTTCTGTCCAGCGAGCTGGAAACTAGCAGATGCTCTTGAGGTGCTGCCAACTATAAACAAAGACATGAAGCTGTGTCTAAATCAAATTGTGTATTCCCAATATTCTTAAATTTCAACATAACTGACATACCTTTGTCACATATCCATCATGAGCTCGCCAAGAAGCAACGACATTTCCACTCTTGGCATCAAATAATTTGCAGTGACCAGAACTTAGCCCAGTTGCAATTAAAGATGGAGAGGAGGAAATTCCACTTGCTCTCGTCTTGTCAGAGCCAGAGGAACAAATGGCAGAAATAAGTGAATGAAAGTTAGACTCATTAGACTCCCCCCTCCAAATATGAAGCTTTTGACCTCGAGCAACATCGATGAACCTGCACAATACAGCAAAGTTTTAAGTTGAAGGGCATCAACATATTTTCTAACGTGTCTCTGATTGAAATGGAAACTAAAACATAATTAATTCACCTGAGAGAACCATTTCCAGTGCCAACAACAAGAGTTTCAGCAGAGTCTAACAGATGCATGCAAGTATAAAGGCTTGAATCAAAAGCACTAGACAATATTCCACTTGATAGTGTATTCAAATTGAGGACATTTGCCTGGTCACTGTTAATTTTTGGCGCAGAGGCTAGATGGCTTGTAGGATGGCCAGATTCTGTTTGAGACTCAGCAAATACTGATATTTGCTTGCCAGTTTGACTATTCCAAATATGAATTGTTCCATCACAAGATGCCACTCTTCCACTAGATGATAAAATGCAAATATCGTTCACAACCTAAAATTTGAGATAAGTAATGAGTAACATATTCATAGGAAATGTTACTATAGAAAAATACAAATCAAAAAGCCATTTGAAGCTAACAAAACTTATTAGCAGCAGTTCTTTATGGTTGAAGAGTGTCATTTTCAGAAGAAAAAAAAGGGAAGAAGCAAACCTCCTCATGCCCATAATAGCCGGACAGACAGTTAGTTCGGCTTAATTCCCATTTCAGAACAGTTCCTTTATATCCTTGGCCAATTCCTGCAGTAAAAACGGTACATTCATCCTGATGAACAGCCACAGACCTCACTGCTCCATGGTGTGCACGTATAGAGTAGATTACAGATGCTCTGATCTTCCATGGAAGGTCATCTTTCTGAACCCCCACACGCCCAAGAAATTCAGGTCCGTCCCAGATGGTGGCTGGACTAGGGAACCAAAACCATGGTTCATGGTTCACTTGGTATGACATGCCTTCTTGCATTACTGCTGGGCTTTGATGAACTTTAACTGTTCGTCTCTGCGGAATCAAATTTTTGGTACCCCTACTTCCTTGGGATTGTGGAATTGACCATCCAACCCCATTAAGCAACAACTTAGCTGGATTGTATTCGGATTTGAATCCCTGGGCAATTGCAGGTCTTCTGGCAGTGATATTTTCCAAGCCATTTCTTGATGATTCTCCTGCATATTCCCACTGAACCACAACGGGTTTAGAAATGAGCAAAAAATAAAGATGTGCATGAAGCTGTGTGACAAAGATTATCACATCCACAAAAACGCATTATAATACGGGATGAAAGAAGAAAACAAAGGTGTTCGTAGGATACCTTCCAATTATGACGACGTAGAAGAAATTGTTCAAGAAGCAACCATGTAGTACAACATTGACGGAGTTTCTCTATCCCAAGAAGAGATGCAAAGGAAGGATAAAGAAGCAAACTGCATAAGACCCAGAGAATTTTAAACATAATGAGAAAAATAAAAGAAGAGGATAAGGCAAATAAGACAGAAATAGTATGAAATACCACAAAGTTGAAAGTGAGGTGAGCCTTGGATGACATTATATTTACAGTAGCCCAGTGGGGAACCAATTGCACTTTGATAGCCCCCTAACTTATTAGTCCAATTTTCTTTCGGTATGTCCCTCAATTTCACCGAATTAAGCACATACCCATCTGATTCAATGACCTTCTATGGTACCCGGCATAGTGTCCAAATTAAAAAATTAACTTTCGTGGTTTCAGGTGAATGTGCGGAGTGCGTGACTTTTTTAGATTAAAAGAAGACCTGACTACACCAAATGCAATGAGCTTGTGTTTCCTAGGCTGAGCTCTAATACATTAAGCGCTTCTCAAATTATAAGTTTACCCCTTATTCTGGGACATCATAGCATGCAATATCAGGAAGCTACAATTGGGTTGAGAAACCAGGGTAGCAAAGTTAATTAATGCTTGTAGTGAGCGTATATATGCACACAAATATTTTACGAATAAGCTCAGGGAATCTATTATTATCTACTTCATTTAGTTTAGCCTATTAAACGACCCATTTAACAGAAAGAAATAAAGACCAAGGCAAAGAATGGAGTATGTGTCTTGTTCAGACACTATACTCTGAATTTTATTAAGACTTGAGAGAGCTTGCTTCACAAGCTTTTAGAGCTGTACAAAATAATTGCCTAACCACAGATCTAGTCTTCGTCTTTGGGGGAAATCTTCATATCGTATGTGAGATTGATAACATGCCTTTCACTATAAAAAGGGGTTTAGCACAATTTACTTTTAAATTTGACATCAACTACTAACATGGCTAAAAAAGATCATTTCTGTTTACCTTTGTATGATTTCCTTCTCATCACTTTTATCATATACCCTTTTATGCTCTCCTTTACCTAGAGTTGTTCCTAGTTTTGCATTAAATAAAAAAAGAATAGTTTATCCCAGCATAAAACCTGCTCTGGAATGCAGTTCTGACACTCACATTAGATCCATACGGCTCTCAATTTGCAAGTCCCCTCCAATTTTTAATTTGGTAGTCTTCAAGTTTCTGCTGACAGTAGTCGAACCTTTAGAAACTTTTTGGGAGAAAGCAAGCTCATCAAATAGTTCTTTAAGTTTTGGAAGAATATGCAATGCCGTCAAATCTGCTCCGATTCGCTGACAAATTCCAAAGAGAGTAGTAGCAGCAACCTGACAAACAGGAGGCAACACAATTTAAGTGACTAGTTAATGACCAAGATGAATCATGGCAAAGAAATGGACTAATGGAGCAGACATTAGCACAGTATCAGGATACAAGCCAAATAAAAAGGTAGGAAAGATTAATCTAGAGTGTTTGAAAGATAACTGGAGATTTGCGCAAACAATTTGGAAGAAGTGCCATAGTGTGTTAATCTGTTTTAGGTGCAACACACAGTTTCAAAACTCATTTGCCAATGAATCCATGGAAAGGATGACAAAGCCAAAACAAACCAATGAATAATTTGAAGAACCTGAAGCACTGCAATTTCCATATGTTTCTGCATAAGAACCCCAATGTGTATGCAACTTATGTCCTGCGTATTCACAATATTTCAACAATTAATTGTTATACAATATTTACTGGCAATTAAAGCATTTTGAAGCCGAAAAAGAACTAGATACATACTTCAAGAAGCTCCTTTACAATGACATCTTCTGTCAAGAAAGCTACAAGGCCATCTAAAGTCATCATACAATCAATAAGTGCTAAAGCACTCCAACTCTGGACAGGATCAGGCTTATTCATGCATGACACATCAATGAAGGAACGAATAACATTTTTCAGTAATGGTAGCATCTGTTTAACAATAAAGGATTCCCCAAAAATACCACCTGAGAAGTAAAAAAATGACGGAGGATTCAAACTGAATGTCTCATTAATGAAAATATGGAAAAATACGAAAGTCAATAAGCTAAGAATACCAATTCTGACCAGTACGTCAATGCCATCTACACATAGGCCTTTCCCAAAGCAGTTAACAAGAGGCAAAATGGTCTGCTTCAATAATATAAGGTTAATACAACAATAAAGGTTGTGCCTAAGTGGGAGTGCATGCGTGTGGACAAAGGAAAACATATTACTGAAGGTTGCTGAAAAACTAAAATTACCTGATGGATGGTAATAGGTACACCAATCTCCTCACTGGAACCGATGAGAAGGACCGAAGCAGAGGCAGCTGAACTCTTATCCGGAGAAATATACAAGTTTGATAAGACCAATGGGTGAATAGTTTCCAGGTATGCTTGTTTACCAACTCGATTCCATATTTCACACACAAATGAATCTTGTAAAAGGGAGACCTTTAAATGTAAATAACCTGTGTTCTGCAAAAAGATGTCTAAATAAGAAAAGACCTCTGCAGACTAAATAAAATTCACAAAATGAAGTTAGCAACTAGCCTGTAAAATTTTCTGTATGGTTGGCAATAGCAGTGTTTTCACTGCTTGCGCTGTTAAGAATTTCATCAATTCCTTCAGTAGTATATACGCATATTCAGCTTCAGTATCACTCCCAGCATTCAATATAAGTGGTAAGCAATAAGTAGCACACATTTCAGTTGCAAATGCACCCATTTGCTCGAGAGCTCCCTGCTTTGCAAGATTCGCAGCATAACGAAGACGAGTTTCATCTTTAGCTACAAGCTGAAGTGGAGCAAGAAACAAGTAGGAGGACTTGATTGTTTTCGGAAAATAAGGTGATTCCAGAAGAATTTTGGCCGATGGCCTCCTATATGGTAAAATTAATATTTCAATTAAATGATAGAAAAAATTCAAACCCGAAAATATCATACCTAATAAGGATAAACACATGCATTCAGCTGTAGGTGCGTTTGCATGCACAGATACCTCTTCCAATCCTTTTGGATGCATGCTTCAGCAAGGACTCTAACATAAGGAGGTAGTTCCTGCAGCAATCCTGGTAAGGTTCCATCTTCCAAGTATATTGCCATTGAGATTGAATCAAAGAGTGGCCTGCAAAGATGAAGTTCTGCTAAGAGACAACCGACAGAAAATATGTCCCTTGCTATATCTTCAGAGGCAAGTCTTGAAGAAGACAATTTCTGCCTCCAGAGCAGCAAGTCTGGATATCCCGAGGAGCCTTCATCTTCCTCTTTCATATGTTGAATAAAAGAGATTTGTTTCATTCTATATGGAACCCAATAGTTTCTGTCAACCAAAGATAGTTCACTTATATTTTTACTAAATGTCTTTGTTGTGGGATCTCCCAAAGATGAGCTGTTCTTCCTTTTCATTTGACTTAATGGGTAATGGTAACAAGCATTCAAATGCCTAGCATGTTCGGAAAATGCAGATGCTTGTTCTAGTTCATGTAGATAAGCAGTCTCAGATAAAAGAGATGTCTCTCGCTGCATTTCATTTGCTTGGGTCAAAACTTTGGCATATTTATTGGAACCATGACGTGTTATTCTGGCAGTTGCCTGACGAATGGGGTGTGGTCGTGTAAAGAGCTGACGACGTCCTGTTGATCTTGGCATTGTGGGTTCTGATAGAGGAAGCATAACATTCTTAGCAACAATTGCAGCTTGTCCAGACATTTTGTACCCAAAGATTATATCTATCCAATGATGGAGTTGAAATGAGACCCTATTACTTTCCAATGCATCACGATGCAATTTAATGAAATCCTCTGGACTCTCTGCCCAAGAAGGTACAGCCAAATCAGTCATGCCATCATGTATCGAGCTAAAAATTTGGGCGTCACAGTAAAACTCTGGAATGCATTCATCAGGCGTCCATTGATAGAGCCTCTGCATTGTGGAAGGATATTCATTAGGCTCATACACTGAACGAACAGCCATTCGAAGAACACGCAGAGGCAATCTTCTTGCTTTATAACTGCAGACAGCCAATTCAGACAGACATTCATCTGATACATGATGAGGGATTTCGGATGTTAAATAGGTGAAATCCAACTGCTCATCGCCTTTTGCCAAGCGCCATTTGCTCTTGCTTAAGTCTCGCCACCCTGCATCACAATTATCATCAGGTTTTGAGCTAAAATCAATTACCCAAGGCATTACTGGGTGAAATGTATGGTCCCCCCACCTTCTTCCCGCTAATCTGTTTAAGATGAGTAAATACTCAAAATTACTTAGTTCTCCTCTCCACCACTGATGAAAGCTAGAATGCCAATCTATTGATGGAGAAAGCTTTAGATCAGCATAAAGGCCATTTGAATGACAGCCATCATTAGAACAGACAATTTTTGCAGGTTTAGAATTAATGCTTCCACTCTTTTGCAAGGTTATATTAGATTCCAATACAGGTTCGCTCCACAATCTCAGCCAAGACCATAATGAGTCGGTCAACATGATATTGGACGGGCATATATTACCATGGGAAACCCCTAAACCATGCAAGTACAGTAAGGCTGAGAGTAGCTGATATATAAGAAATCTTTTATTCCAATCAGACTTTAAGGCATTGGGGTTAAAATTAAGAATGCTTTCCAAGTTGTATGGAGTCTTTGGAAGAACCATGTTAGAGTGATCAGATGTTTTTAAAACTGCAAGTACAGGAGCTATGTTTGGATGCCTCAAAGAGCCAGGAAAAGTATCTTCCTCAAACGACGGAAACCCAATTAAACTAAGGAAATTCATACTGTCCCGTCCAGAAGCTTTCCCTTCAATGAAGAGATCAAGCGACTCTAACACATGATCTTCGGTTAACCCAGACAAGAAATCAGTGGCAACCTCTTGAAAAGCAGAATAGGAAACCATTCCAGCACGAGCAATTGGGGCAAGCGAATCAATTGTCCTTGAGCAAGAAAACCTTCCAGAATGATTACAAGTCCTGTTCCTGGAAGAAGCTTTTCCGGTTTCAGAATCATCAGATGAAGTAAATTCATTTTCCCCATTAACCACATCACTATATTGACTGCTTCCAATATCAAGGTCATCACTCCTAGTGTTTTCATTACTATCCAAAATATATTCATTTCTGCAAACAGTACAAGAATTAACCAACCATTAAATTCGTCACAAGAAATATTACAAGAATGCATAAAAGCACAAACAAATCAAAACATGCCAGATAGTATAGTAATTCACAAAACCATAAGGTTTAAAGTAAATGGCAATTCATAGAAAGTAAATTAAAAAAATAATAATAATGAGAACATAAATCTTACACATAATTGGAAAAACAGTTATTCTCATAATTGTGCGTGTACTGCAATATAAATTGACCACCTGAAGCTTCACTACCTGCTGTACCGGAAACCTATTCTCCAAAATAAAAAATAGAATAAGATAAACAATATTGATCCAAAAATTCAGAGAGAGAGAGAGAGAGAGAGAGGTACATGGACGATGGCTGAGGAACCGAAAGGAAAAGCAGAATTGGAGATGGCATAGTTGAAGACGAGTTGGTGAGAGAAATCGGAGTTGATTCGAAGTTGGAGACACTCGAAGCACTCGCTATGTTCTTCCTCCATCGAATCGATTTACTGAGTCAACCCAGCGATTTTCATCATGCTGTGTCTGTGTGCTTCTTCTCCAAGCAAACCAGAGGAGTCCACCACCTTCCTTACCCGACAGGGAAATGTAAAAGGCTAATTGAGTAATTATGCTATTAGGCTCTAGAAAACGTCTATGTGATTGTGGTTGTGATTGTGTTGTTGTATGCTTGTATTTGTCTATCTCACTCACCATTCAAACTCGATTTTTCTTTTTTCCTGTAAAGGAGGCAAATCGCTACTACTTAACTATTCTACAAGGAAAGCTAACACATAGCTTTCATAGTAATGGACCCTCCACACTCTTTTCTACAACTTATGGATAATTTCATTATTCTGAAACTTTAAACAAAATTGCACTTTGACAAAAAAAATAAAAAATTGCACCTACCAGTCTTGCAGAGTGCATCGAAGTTGGAAGGGGTCACTTTTTTAAAAAAATAATATTTTTTTGTCAAATATGCAATATTTCGTTGAACACGGCAAGGCTAACGAAACATTACAGAGAGTATAGGCCACTAGCTTACAAATGAAGCATCATCAAATCCTCTAAAGGACAAATACACATCGGGTATAGCTGAAACTCTAAAGATAAAATTAAGTATAATTAACCGCGGAAATCTAAAAGTTGAGAACAAGACCAGTATGGTCCATAGCAGAAGCATAAACATCACAGTCCATCCTCTAGGATTTTCAATGCAAGCAACCAAAAGTACCAAAATACCCCTCTTTTTTCCCACCATTTAGCAAGAATGCAGAGCACAGAACCAGCCACCCAGCAAGCAACTGAAGCCAACTCCACCTCTAGAGCATAGAGCTAGCCGCCACAGACAAGGAAATGAACCCACAAAGAAAGATTGGGGGGAACAGAAAGTCTTGAGCTTTCCCCATAAATGAAGGACAAACGACCAAAAGGGTTCATTTCCTAGAAAGAACGCAGCCACACAAAACAAACACACACAAAGGCCGAGTGACGAGGCACCACTGAAGAGCGCTGGAACCAACTTCAGCACACCTTCCTGAACCACAAGCCAAAAGTGCAACAATAGAGCATCGGGACCACCACAAAGAACCATCACGTCCAACCTCCAAAAATGAGCACTGTGAGTGGCCCCAAAATCAGAAAAACAGAAGAACCACAAGGGAAGCGAAGGGAGAAATACGGGAAGTCCATAACTTTGTCCGTAAATGAGGGCCAACCGACCGCAGAATCTCTCAAACCTAATATATGGAGATCACATGTAATCATCAGAAGGGGAAGGGGGTTCAAGGATAACCGGGGTAAATAAAGCAATAGGTTGTGAAGATGGGAAAGAGGAGTACATATCTGATGAAGGGGTTAACGAGGTGAGGAGCAAAGATTGGAACTTTTGTGAGAGTAGATCTGGGGGATAAGGGGTCCGGTGGTTTAGGGGGAGGGTGAGTGGAACCCAAGTTAGTGGCGGAGCTGAATGACGAATCTGGAGGGTGGAGTGGGGGACGATTTGATGGATATCGACTCACAGTCAGAAGGGCAATGGTGCAGGTGGAGCTTTGAACACGCAGAGCAAGAGAGGGTCGAGTAGAGGAAGCAAAAGTGATAGCGTGGATCTTCCTCTCCGCACGCCTCATCTGAGATAGAGTTGCGCTAGAGCAGCGCCAGTAGCCTTAGAAGGCAAGGGGAGAGGGCGCCGCTACCCACCAAAACCCTAGCAGAGCCTAGAAATCACTATTGTCAAACCGTGTTTCTTCCTCTGCAGAAAAGAAATTGGGAAGGGGTGGTTTTTTCGGAGGTGGTGTTTCACATTCACGAGCATTTTTTAAGGAAAAAATAAATTTTTTTCTCTCAAAAAATTACTAGTAAATAAGCCAATTTAGTGTTGTATCCAAAAAAATGATAAGCCAACTCTCCTTAATGTTTCAACATGTTTGGTAATACCCCATCGTAGTACTTACAAAAATTCCAATGACAGTGATAATTTTGATTCACGAGAATAAGTAATACTCAAATCAGTCTATGATATTACAAACAGAGACACGTTAGTAGTTAAATTCCGTTCAGAAAGAGATCTTTGATTGTTGTGTATTGTTAAAATGTTGAGATGACCATTACTCTATCTAGGTGTCCAGATGGGTGATGTATAATTTTAAAAAGGGCCATTTTGGTCTCTATTTTTGGGCCATTTTGATCCCTTTTAACAAAGATTTAAGGGATTTTTTTTGTACCCCCACCTTTTCCCTCAATACCCCCACAAGATTTTTTAAGACGAAAATACCCCTGTCTAAAATGAACGTGATCGGATTTACCTTAGGGGGAGGTAAATCCGATTTGTTAATTTTAGCCATCGGATTTACCTTTTTATGCACCCCCACTAGGTAAATACGACTTTAAAATTAACAAATCGGATTTACCTTAGGGGGAGATAAATCCGATTTGTTAATTTTAGCCATCGGATTTACCTTGGGGGGAGGTAAATCCGATTTCCCTAAAAAAAGGAAAATCGGATTTACCTCCCCCCAAGGTAAATCCGATTTTGGATATTAATTTTTTTATTTAATTTAAAAAAAAAAACTTATAAAAACGTTACTAAAAATTCGTTAAAGAGTTAGAAGTAATTCAAAAATTATACAAACACCATTAAAAATCTAATAAAACCAAACTAAGGCTATGCAAATTTTTTTAGATTTTTTGGAGACTGTGAAAAATTAAAAAAATTAATAGAAAATAGTGAACGATTTGGATTAAATAAAAAAGGGCTCTGATTTTTAATAGAAAATAGTGAACGATGGAGTAATTCAATCCAAAAAGGGCTCAAATTCCCAAACACCATCGTTCACTATCCAATCAAGAAAAAGCTCTGATTTTTTTGGCAAAGTTTGCTTTGCACACTCCTGATTCCATTTGGATTGAAAAAAGTTCTTGATTGGATAGCTCCTTTTTTACCCTCTGATTTCAGAATGTTTAAGTACCTCATAACTTTCAATTTTATGTTACTTCTTAGGTAGTGTTTGGATGGAGTAATTCAAAATTTGTAAGGAATTTGAAATTATAGGATATTCAATTGCTTAATTCAATTATAAAGTTCTTTGTTTGGATAAAACATTTAAAATTCTTCATTCTTAAAATTCATTGTTTGGATAGAGTAATTAAAATTCTTAATTTTCTAATATTTTTTTTAGAATTTATCTTTAAATTAAAAATCTATTCTATTAACTTTAAATAAAATTAAACACTCTCTCTCTCTAGCAATTTTTTTAAAAAAAAATATAATATATATATATATTAATATATTGTCCCCGGAGCGCCGCCACCTCCACCGGAGATCCGCCATGGTCGCCGCCGACGGTCGCCGGGGCTCCGCCGCGTCCGCCGGTAAGCCACCGCGACGGCCACCACTGGCCACCACCCATATATTAATATAATATATACTAGGGGAAAGACGGGCCCTTCGGGCCCGTCTTTCATGTGTTGGTGAGTTGATGGATAAATAATAAATAATAATATAATGAAATAGTGTTAGTAGGTAGTTATAAGGGTATTTTGATCAGAAAAATCTGACACCAAAAAAATGAATTCCCTTTATATATAGGTATATATATATATATATATATATATATATTAACATATATTTATATTAACATACATATATTTATATATATATATATATATTTTAAATATACTTTTTTTTGCATATATATATATATATATATGTAAAAATATTTTTAAAATTTTCAACTTTTTTTAAAAAAGTTTTGGCAAGAAAGGAATTTCAAATTCTTCACTTTTAGGTGGTATTTCAAATTCTCTAAATTTAGTCTTACTAAAATACATCACAAATTCCATTCATTTTGAAAATTCCCCATATTTATTATCCAAACAAGTTAATCTAATTTGAGGCATTTGAATCACCCTCTTAAATTACATTACCCTTAAAAATTACCCCATCCAAACACACTATTAAGAAATAGTAAACATAAAAGTATAGATTACCATTTTACATAAGTAGTATTGCTCCTACACGGTTTGATTTTCAGTCAAATCCCACTGAAATTCAGACTAAGGAATTTAAAAAGATCTTGTTGCGGTATCAAAGTGCAAGTCACACCTCTTTCAGAAAGAGAAACAAAGTGTTCACCAAGGATTATATTGTTTCACAGAGAAAAGCACATTTCTAAGCCTAACCCTTTAACTCAAGAAAGAAAAGCATAACTTAATGAGGGGACTTGATCTAAATTCAGACACGGTTGTAAGCAACCGACTTGCTGAAAAGGCGCCTGATGTATACGACTTGTAGTGCACTAACAGCAGCCAATAGAAGGTACTCTCCTACAGTGTAGAATATGACACGCTTACGTGTACTCTCGTTCGCTGCAAACAAAAGAGAGTCGAGTCAGTAGAAAGGTAACTGCTGTCTTGGACTCTTGGTCCTATCATCATCATCATCAGTAAGAATGAAAGGAGAGTCCAGGGAGGATAAGATATCTTGCCAAATACTTTACTGATTCTTGAAAACAGTAACATAACTGATACATTGTATGATCAATATCAACATATCGCATATAACAGATCATTCTAAGTCAACAATATGCTGTACAAGCACAGTTTCTTCTACTCTACAATGTTTTAACGCTATTGAGAACAGCACGGCTTATAAGGGTTTGTTGGCCAGAATTTGCAGAAAACGTTCATATTAGCTTCAACTAAATACTAGATATAATGTTTTTATAGATTTTGTTTAAAAAAACTGTAAAAAACAGGAATAGCTCTTCCTAGAAGAAACCTCGTGAGGATACATGCTACTACTATTACTACTATGTTTGCTTTTCAATTTTGTACAAATTCTAATGGTCCTAAACGAAGAAGTTACTACTATTGGACAAACATACATTGACTACTTTATCAACGTGAAAACAAACATAGGCTATGCCGTTTATAGGCTCGTCATACTTTTCAAAATATGAAAAACACACTTGAAACTTTCTAATGACAAGCAAAACTCAGACATGCAAGACGCATTTACAAGATCTAGAAGCTCATGCAGGCCTGACTTTACCTCTAATGTTTGAGAAATGAGAACCATTCCTCCAATGAAGGGAGAAAAAGAAATGTGTCCATATATTCTATGAACACACATTTCACATATGATTGCAAGGTTTATATCAAGACTACCATGACCAATTTTCCTCAACTAGAACAGTGTCAATTGATGGATAAGAAAACGACTTACTATGGCGATGCCTTGTATCACGAGCTTTCAAGTACTTTTGCTCAGCTGTAACAGACTCCAATGCCTCTCTTAGCTCGGCAATTTTAACATTAATTGGGTCCAAATGCTCTGCAAACCATCAAAATTATAAGCAAGCCCCAAAAACAAAACACAAAAAGGACCACAAAAGAACACTCGGATCATTCTTCTTCACAAGCTTCAAATAACTAATAACTGACCGTGTTATTTAATATTTAACTAAATAAATAAGGTAAAAAGATTGTATAATCTAGTAAGAAAACTTGTGTTCACAGATAACATACCATCTTTTGCGAGGTCATGCTCAGAGGGAATATGACCAACATGGATGTAGAAAGAAACAGTCTCAGGTGTCGAGTATGGGTTATGGAAACAAAATTTATACATTCCATGTGTTGGGGCTTTAAATTCAAACTTTTCGCCAGAAGTTCCCTTGATATTTTGGACAGTATTGCCTGCAGGAGATGTCACCTGCAGATAACTGCAAAATTAGGATATCTGAAAAGTTACATAACAATATGCAAATTCGAGCAACCCATTATTAGTCTGGCTGTTGAGGCACAATTGATTCATAGAAACAGTAACCAAAGATAGATTCTAATGTGTTTCGTATAATACTAGTTAGCCCACATCATTATTTACACAAAACCTACTTCATGCAGAGGTTACAAATGCGGCTCCCTTGACTTATAATGATCTAGTCGAGCCTTGAAGTCTCCAGGTCTCATGCTTCACTCCAAGTATGTAAAAGCATAAAATAGTGAAGAGTAAATTCAATTAGGTGCATAAAATAAAGACTGTCCATTTGAACATGAGCACCGCATGATGGACATAAAAGACTAAAAGTACATGATGCCCGTTAAGGGTTTTATTCCCTCCCCATTTCTTCCTTCAACTTTCACCAGTTATCATCTTCAGCCATTCAATTTCCATCCCGACTTTGCTACAAACTCTTCAACCTTTGTCCTTTAGACGGGCCATGGAGAATGATTACCAAATTCCAATTATATAGTTTGCAAACATGCTGATCTAACTTGGATTAATCAATCCTATAATGCATCACCAAGCATCAATTGGCATCCAAACAAAAACTAGTACCGATGTTCATCTTGGTTAAAATTCAAGCCCTAGACGAGTTTACAATAATATTAGAAGGAGCTACTGACAAGGACTCACCAACAAGTAGTATTAACATATTAAAACTCAACAATAAACAGAAATTGCAAAAGAGGCTTCCAACATATTTTGGTAGTCTCTATAGTCTATCCCTAATTCAGCTAAAGGAAGATGCAACCAAGCCATATAAGAGTAACACTAATTGCTTTTTGCAGCTTAGCCAAGTTCATTCCTTAATGTTCAATTGGCAGTTCTTTTATGCCTTTTGTTTGCTTAAGCCATAGCCATAAAATTACTTCCTTCAGCAGCTGAAATTCAATTCTGTAGCATATACGATATATCATACGATACTACATGGATCATAATTGATCTTC
The DNA here is from genome assembly GCA_963573325.1 of Astragalus glycyphyllos. Lineage (NCBI taxonomy): Eukaryota > Viridiplantae > Streptophyta > Magnoliopsida > Fabales > Fabaceae > Astragalus > Astragalus glycyphyllos. The sequence continues at coordinate 68,592,328 of OY754309.1, forward strand.
GCTATAACACAACAAAATCCCTCTTAAAACCCTAAAATATCAAAACACTAATTATAAACTGGGCGAAGCACTAATTAGATCAAAAAGAGACCTCAAAAATCTAAATTGCGGAGACAAACGGAAATGAAATTGGAAAACCTAAAAGAGGGAATTGCCGAATTGTGAATTGAACTCACCGTGAAATCAATGCCAGGGTGATCGGAGCTCCAGAAAATGTCATGGTCAACGACAACAAAGTTCCCTGTAACGCTGTCACCCTCGTAAAGCACATACTCGTAGATGCATTCGACATCGTTCACTGTAACGGATAGCGATTCAATGCGACCAAAGAAGCTCAACATTAAACATATCAAAACCATCCACATCTTCGCGCTTTTCTTTCCCTGAGCTTGCTCCATCGTTTTTCCCCCTTATTTATTTATTTTTTGGGGGGTTTTCTCTATGGGGATTCTGGAATGAAAAAACAAATAAGAAAATTCGGGTTATGGGAAAGTGGAGAGAAGTGCTTCCTAGATCTTAAAGACGTAAACTTTGAAATCCCCTTCTCCGCTTCTGGATTCTGCAAGTGCAACGCAATGTAACAAAACGGCACCACAGTTTAACAGAGCTGACGTGTAAATCGTAGAGAGAGCCTATAACGTGTACCAGCCAATCAGAGAACAAGAGGTACGTTGTATGTCAAAGTCAAAATGCATTAAAATAAGATAAAATCTAGGCTTAAATATATATTCTGCAATTGCAAATATCACCATAATCCAGTTATACCTCTGTAAAAATAAAAACTTTAAAATTACCCTTGCAAATATAAATCGCTTACGGTTATGCCCCTCGGTCAGCTTCCCATCCAAAAAAATAATTTAAATAAGGTTTAAATATATGTTCTGCCCCTGCAAATATCACCATAATCCAGTTATGCCCCTGCAAATATCAGCATAATAAAAAAATTAAAGATTTTGACAGGGGCATAACTGGATTATAGTGATATTTGCAGGGGCATAATTGGATTATGGTTATATTTGTAGGGGTAAAACATATATTTAAACCTTATTTAAATTATTTTTTGGACGAGAAACTGACCGAGGGGCATAACCGTAAGTGATTTATATTTGCAAGGGTAATTTTAAAGTTTTTATTTTTACAGGGGTATAACTAGATTATGGTGATATTTACAGGGGCAAAACATATATTTAAGCCTAAAATCTATATGGATATGTAATGAAAGTACATTTATTAACCTTTTTTTTACACAAATTAACCATTTTTTATTAAATTATTTTTTGATAAAAAAATTTTATCATTTTTTGATTAAATTGTTTTTTTAATCATTTGATATTATCTTCTTCTATCTCGCTCCGGTGGAATGAAAGTCGTATGAATGGATTTATTCCTAAACGAGGTTTACGTCAAGGAGATCATTTTCCCCTTATCCTTTTGTGCTTTGCATGAGCCTTGGAGACATGATTCCTCAAGCGAATAACTCTTGGAAGCCCCTCAGAATCACAAATAATGGCCCAGCTATATCCCACCTTCTCTTTACCGATGATGTGCTTTTATTTGCTAAGGCAAAGCCAAAGGCTTCCCCAACTATAGTAATCAAGCATGTGCTAGATACATTTTGTGTCACATCCGGATTGAAAGTTAATACGGAGAAGTCCATTATTTTTTGTTCTAACGGTGTTACAGTGGGGAAGAGGGAGAGGATCAGAGAGGTTTTGAACATGTCTTTCACTACTAATATAGGCAAGAACTTAGGGTTTCAGGTGTTTCAAGGTCAGGTAACTAGAGCTGATTTTAACGGGGTGTTGGAGAGGGTGAAATCCAAGCTAGTTTCATGGAAAGGTCGCCTCATTAATGAATCGGGTAGGCTTACGTTGAGCAATGTAGGTCTAACATACCTGCCTATGGTATGCAATTGCACTGGTTCCCTCAATCTGTCTGTGACCAATTAGATCATACAGGTAGGAGCTTTATTTGGAAGGGCCACTATGAGCGTCAGCGTGGCGTGCATAAAGTTGGTTGGAAGAAGATAACTAGACTCAAGAAGGATGGTGGTCGGGGTGTGAGGGTTACTAGACATCAAAACATTGCCCTCTTGGGCAAGCTCATTTGGGAGCTAGTGGCTTCTTCTAGTAAGTTGTCGGTGAACATGCTCAAGAGTATTTACTTTCCTCATACTTATTTCTTTCATGCTAAAGAGGTTAGGGGATACTCCATTTGGAATTCTATTAAGAAAGCTTTAGGTTCCCTTAAGGCTGAATTTCAGTTTAGGTATGTGTTAGCCTGCATTTTCGACAGGCTCAATTAAATGCAGTCAACGAGGTTGTATCAAGCAGATTTCGACCTTAGATTTGGCAAAGTCGAAGAGGCTGAAGGCAGAGATTTCGACAAGAAGAAGTTGAAGGCTGATAATGAAGTAGAATCAAGTAACTGTTGTCGAAAGCACGTAGCAGTTACATTTTTTAAACTTTGTACAGTTATTTTCTGTTTGTATAAAGAGTAGTTTTTCATAGGAAAAACAGGTCACAAACTCATTACAGATTCTCACGCTCTAACTTCCAACATCACAGAGAAAACGAGTCAGAGAAGAATGTATGATCATGTGTACCAACTCTTTTTTCAATTAATGCATTTTACTTTGTTTCTTTAAGCAATTTCCTGCATTTTTATTTATTCTCCTGATCTCTGTCTGAAGTAACTTTCGACGGTTTCGCGTGAAACTGCCAGTTATCTTCCTTCTTTTCTTTAAAACCGTAAAAACATTCATAATTTCTGGAAAAACTTTAACACAAATGGTCTTAGGATTTACTAGTTGATCCTGCAAGCAGAAGAAAGTTCAAACTAGCGGTGTTTACCAAAAACCACGGTAAACAAATTGGCACGCCTAGTGGGACATTTGTGCTAATTTTTAAAGTTTTTCGTTGAAATCTTAAAAATTGTGCTTATCTGTGCATGCGTTTAAGGAGTGGAAAACATCTTTCAGAGATGGCGCGCTCTAGTACAAATAATGCTTCTGCATCAAATGCACAAAGTACGCAAGAACAAGCGTCAGTTAATGACGCTAACGCTGCAAATGTTGCAGGCATAACCGTTGCTATGCCTTCTTCGACAACAATGGGAGTAACTGCCATAACTTCTCCCATAATTACTCCTGTGTCAATGATGACTACTGCAGCATTAACAAATGTTAATACCATGGCTTCTATGCCACCAATATTAGGACCAACAAGTCCTTTAATGGCAAATTCATTGATTGGAAACATGCCATTTAGTATGAGTGGTAGGGCTTTCCCATATGGCATGCCAACGGCATTGATGACAGGCCTTCAGACAAATTCGTCTACATTTGCAGATAATGCAATCACAGGGTATTCTCCTACTCATAGTTCATCAGAGGGCATTCATAGTCGAAATGCCCAACCTAATTTGACTACAACATCTTTGTTGGCATTAAGGCAACAAATGGATGATAGTAACCATGATATGGTTAATATGTTAACACAACAAATTGGTACTGTGTTTAATCATTTAATACAAAACACTAATAATAGTTACCAGATGTTGGCGACACAAATGGGAAGAATTGCTGATTTCTTTGGCACTCCACCAGTGCATAACCAGCAAATTCCCCAAATTTAAAATATTAGGCCTGTCGAAGGCCTAACAATGCAATTCCCATAAATCAGGGTAATTTGGGGCAACAACGTGTTGTCGAAGAGCCTATGAGAAGAGAGGCAATCCCTGATGTTGTGTTAGTAAATAGAAACCAAAATGCAGACGAAGTGGTCAGACAAGTGCAACAAAACAATTTTGGGGCGCAAAATAATTGGCTAACCTGGTCGAAAACATTCTAGACCAGAATGGCCTTAACTTAGGCTTGCACAGGCCTAATTTTGTATCACCTTTGTCGGAATACACATTGCAAACAGAGCTACCTAGGGGATGGAAAATTCCTAAGTTCACAAAATTTGCTGGAGAAACTAGTGAATCCACTGTCGAACACGTGGCTCGTTATCTTACTGAGGCTGGTGATATAGCGCATAATGAGAATTTAAGAATGAAGTATTTTCCAAATTCTGTAACTAAGAATGCGTTTACATGGTTCACCACTTTGCCTCCAAATTCTATTTTTAGTTGGAGTCAGTTAGAAAAGGCCTTCCACGAACAATTCTATATGGGCCAGTGCAAGATTAGTCTTAAGGAACTAGCTAGTGTTCGACGCAAGGGGGCAGAATCTATTGATGATTATCTCAATAGATTTAGACTTCTCAAAGCAAGGTGTTTTACTCAAGTGCCTGAACATGAGTTAGTCGAAATGGCTGCTGGTGGTCTAGATTATTCTATAAGAAAGAAGCTAGATACATTGCACTTAAGAGATATGGCACAATTAGTTGATAGAGTTCGACAAGTAGAAAGACTTAAAGCTGAAAAAGCTAGAACAGGCAGGTTCCAAAATAAAAAAGAAAAGGTTGCATATGTCGAAACTAATGACAGTGACCAAGAATTCGACATATCTTATGAAGATGTCGAAGAGGAGGTTAATATAGCGGAATTAAAATCAGGACCTCCTTATACTTGTAAATTGTTAAAACCTTCAAATGGAAAAAACCCTGTTGAGCCTAAAAATGATAAGTTTGTTGCAAAAACTTATACTTATGATGTTTCTAAATGTGATGAAATATTTGATCTGTTAGTTGCTGATGGTCAAATTTTGGTGCCTAAGGGCCTGAAAGTACCACCATTGGAACAACGACAGAAAAAAGGTTTTTGTAAATTTCACAATTTCTTAGGCCATAACATTTCTCGTTGTGTTATTTTCAGGGATTTGGTGCAAAAAGCCCTCAATGAGGGAAGACTGAAATTTGGTGACAAATCAAAGCCACCAATGAAAATTGATGCTGATCCTCTACCAACAACTAATGCATTGCTTGTCGAAGTTGACATCAGCGTGGTTGAAATCACAGGAGTTGTTGCTGAAGATGCTAAAGTGGAGAAAGCTGTTGACAAAGTGGATGTCGAAATGGTCACTGAAGACCAATATGTTGAAAAAATGAAGATAGTTTACCCAATGGCAGAGGAAGAATTGATTGATTTCCTTAATCGCTGCAAAATTAACAATACTGAAGTGATGCTTTGTCCAAGATGTAGTTCTGTCTTCGACAAAGAGGCTGCTAAAAATCTTGAGGGTTTTAAGCCTCAACTGAAGCGCAAAGGAAAATGGGTCGACAAGAGGCCAAAGTTCTGCTACAGCAACAGAGGTATTCAGTACAAGGTAACTTCGACAAAGAATCCTCAAAAAGAACAAATCAAAACCTATGTACCTCCAGCAGAGTCCCCTGTCGAGAAATGGGTACATTCTGGCGGAAAGAGTACTGGCTATTACCCAGTATATTATGCTGGAAAGAATGCTGGAAATCAGCAGAAATCAGCAAAAATGGTCAAAGGTAGTACTAGTGCTACTGGCCAGAACAAGGCATTTGAGTCTAACAAATATGCCTATAATAATAACTACAAAGGGAAAAATCCCGTGACAAGAACACAATGGCGCAGGTATCAACGCCAAAAGAAAGCTGCTGCTGCTGCAGGCAAAGAAGAGAATTCTAGCAAAGGTAAAGGTAAGCAAGTACCTTTAAAGCCTCTTGAAATGTCTAGAAAGCCAGCTACTGAAAGGATATTTCCTCCACTCTCAGTAATCAAAGAAGGTCTTAACTTAGATGAAGAAATGGACTCAGATTTTGCCGATTCTGGGTCAGAATTTGACGTTCTATGTGGCGTGGTCTCAATTCTACCAATTGAGTATGATGTAGTTTCTGAAGTGAATGACGTCGAAGAAGATTTCGACGAAGAGACTACTTATAAGCCAATCTATTACTATGTACTGAAGAATGGTTGCGTGGAGGAACAACATGCTGTGTTTGAGAGACCAGATTGTGGAATGATGAATCATCTCAAACCCTTGTACATTCAAGCAAAAGTGAATAACATTGGTGTCAACAAGATCCTGGTCGATGGTGGTGCTGCTGTAAACTTGATGCCACAACATATGTTGAAGAAAATTGGAAAGTGTGAAACTGATTTGAAAACACACAATGTAATACTTACAAACTATGAAGGCAAAAGTGGCCATTCACTTGGGGCCATTGAAGTCGAGTTTGCTGTAGGAATTATTAAGAGACCAACATTGTTTCTGGTAGTTCCATCAAAGGCAAATTACAACTTGCTGCTAGGAAGGGAATGGATACATGGTGTGGGGGAAATACCTTCGACTGTCCACCAAAGGTTTATCATTTGGCGAGAAGATGGTTTGGTCGAAAATATTGAAGGTGATCAGAGTTATTTCAAAGCTGAGGTAAATGCTATAACCAAGAAAGCCTTCAACAAACAACTGGCGAATATTGCGCCATGTGCATCTTCTGAAATTGGATATGAACATCAAAACAATATTAGATCTTCTGTTACACTCCACCCCAATTATGGATTTATTTGGGAGAGAGAGGTTATAGATGAAGACAATCACCCACAAGGCTTTGTCAAGCCTACAGGGTGGGATGGACCATAAATAATTATTTATGGATAAGCCCAGTGCATGGGATAGAATTACGACCTATGTGGCCGAAAACAAACAAAAAGCGGCTTTAGAAGCCGAGTTACAACAACAAATGGTTGCTGAAGCCATTGAAAATGAAAATAAAGACAACTTTGTCGAAAACCAGAGGTTTGATTGCGTCTATGATGATCAGCCTCTAGGTTTTGAAAATGATCCATTGGGTTCGACCAAAAAGATTCAGGCACAAGATCCCTCAGAAGAAATTGATTTGGGAGATGGCTCCATAAAAAGGCCAACATATATTAGTGCAAAGATTGATCAAGCATTGAAGGTACAGATTGTCGAATTGCTGAAGGAGTACAAGGAATGCTTTGCTTGGGACTATAGTGAAATGCCAGGATTAAGTCGAGAAATGGTTGAGATAAAATTACCAATTCGACCAGGAAAGAAGCCAGTGAAGCAGACTCCAAGAAGATTTACACCAGAGATCCTGTTGAAGATCAAAGCAGAAATAGAAAGATTACTAAAGAGCAAGTTCATCAGAACTGCCAGGTATGTCGAATGACTTGCTAATATAGTTCCTGTAATTAAGAAAAATGGTACACTTAGAGTTTGCATAGATTTTAGATATTTGAATAATGCTACACCTAAGGATGAATATGCTATGCCAGTGGCAGAAATGCTAGTTGATTCAGCAGCAGGTTATGAATATTTATGCATGCTTGATGGTTATTCTGGTTATAACCAAATATATATTGCTGAAGAAGATACATCAAAAACAGCATTTCGTTGCCCTGGGCTTTAGGCGTTTATGAATGGGTAGTAATGCCATTTGACTTAAAAAATGCTGGAGCTACATACCAAAGAGCAATGAATTCTATGTTTCATGATTTTATTGAAAAATTTATGCAAGTGTACATAGATGATATTGTTATTAAGTCTTCGTCAGAAAATGGTCATTTAGACCATCTTCGACAATCATTCAAAAGAATGAGAAAATATGGATTGAAAATGAATCCAGTCAAATGTGCCTTTTGTGTGCGTGCAGGTGATTTTTTGGGTTTCGTTGTACACAAAAAAGGCATTGAAATCAATCAAAACAAGACGAAAGCAATCTTGGAAACGAAAGCTCCTTCGACAAAGAAAGAGTTACAGTCATTATTAGGAAAGATTAATTTCCTTAGAAAATTTATTTCAAATCTAAGTGGCAAAACTCAAGTTTTTTCGCCGTTGCTTCGACTGAAGAAGGAAGATGTGTTCAGATGGGATGCAGAACACCAGAAAGCTTTCGACAAGATTAAAGCATACCTGATGAAGCCTCCTATTTTGTTACCTCCCATTAGGAATAAAATAATGAAATTGTATGTAGCAGCATCAGAATTATCTATAGGTAGCATGTTAGCACAAGAGGATGAAAATGGAGTCGAAAGAGCCATATATTACCTCAATAGGGTTTTAAACGATGCAGAAACTAGGTATCATGCTATAGAAAAATTGTGTTTATGATTGTATTTCTCTTGTACAAAATTGAAGCAATATATAAAGCCTGTTGATGTGTATGTTTATTCGCATTATGATATTATTAAACATATGCTGTCGAAACCAATTTTACAAAGTAAAATAGGTAAATGGGTTTTAGCTCTTTCTGAGTACTCCTTAACTTATCAGCCTTTAAAGGCTATTAAAGGCCAAATAGTGGCTGATTTTATTGTCGACCATTCATTGGTCGAAACCACAGTAAACTTAGTGGAAACTCAACCTTGGAAGTTATATTTCGACGGTTGGTGTGTGTAAATAGATAACATCATTTGTGCAAGTATACACAGTCACAAGTTATAGTATAAAAGATTGAACCCACAGAGATTGGATTAACTCTTGTATATGTCGTTTAAAAGAGATGTAAACTAGTGCAACTACACTATTCAGAATTTTTGGTTTTGGTTGAAGTTGAAATGAAAATAAATTAAACAGAAAGCAAGTAAATTGTGTAAGAAATCAGTTGAGAATGAAAGTTGGGATGTTTTCACAAGTTAAATCACTTTTGAGTGTATTGTGTTTTCTTGTGGTGCAATTGCACTTAGTGCAGTTGCATAAGTGGGTGCTGGTCAGCTACTTTCGTCAGAGTTTCGTTATAAGCTCTATATGATCCTGTTTTTTTGCGGTAAAGAGTAAGGTTGTCAGTGCCTCTCTCGCCCCCTTACAGATGATCCAAGTTGCTTAAATAAGTACACTCTTGTATCTTAAGTTCTCTACACTTTGATGTAAGGACTATGTTAACCTTAAGCTAAGAATTAACAAGGAATTAACAAGCTAACTTTATTAAAACAAGTTTAACAAAAAGCTTTATTAAACACTTATCCTTACTTAGTTCTTGATTTCTAGTTATAAGCCAATTAAGTGAATATAACTCTACTTGTCCTAAGTGATCAACCTTAAAAACAAGATTAAGAATTTAAACACAAGAACTAAAGTGCTTACACCATTTGAAAACACAATAACTTTCCTCAAAAGATCATTGGAAAGCTAGAACATCCCAACTCTAAGAGTTTAGCTCATGATGAGCATGATAAAGCAAATATAAGTGAATGAAAGCATATTGCAATGAAGAAAAGTACAAGAGGATTCAAAAGAGTAACAAATGGAAAACTCTTGCATATATTTGCTTATAACCAATTTCTTGCACCTATTAGCTCTTTGAAGAAGTGAAGAAAGAAGTTGTCAATTTCCTCTCACCTTCCTCTCAAACTAACACTATGAAACTAAAAGAAAAATAAAACTTTGAAACTAAGAAAAACTAAACTAAAAAGATGAAGAAGAATTAAAAGATAGATTATAAAAGATGATTCTTCAAGTGAGATTTTGGGTCCTATTTATAGTCTTGGGAGATTTCCTTGATTGGAGGGTTTCCTTGATGATCAAGCTGACCAAAAGTATTAACCATGGTTACTTTTAAAAAGCAAGAGATCATCTTCAATTTCAGCACTCAACCTTTGAAGAGAGGTCCAATTATATGTTGCCACATGTTCTTCAAGATAGATGTTTATGATGCCTTTTTGATTGTGGGCGCCTCCTTTGGTAAGTGACCATGTGACCCCATGTGACTTCTGAGCTAGCAGCACTCCAACTAAGCATTATAGCAATGGTATGAATTGAGGTGCTTCCAATGTGGGGTTGTGAGCTGCTCTCGGTACAGAGTGGTGCAATTGCACTTAGTGCAGTTGCATCAGCTGGTGCAATTGCTCTAAACTGCGGCTGCACTAAATAAACACATTAAACATACCAATATACAATAAAATGCTAAGTTATGGGCTTCTCTTATCCTAAAACTATAAATGTTGTTATTTTATTCATACTAACATATTTAATACATATTACACTTGATTTTAAGCTATTATCTAAGTGTAAAAGCACAAAGAACTCTATATAAAATAGAGTTATCAACGGTTCAAGCCACAAAAACGGTGTTGGAATTGGAATTTTAATTATTTCACCAACAAAAATTCCAACAAAGTATAAGTTTAAAATCGAAGGATCTTGCTCCAATAATGAGGCTGAATATGAAGCCTTGATAGCAAGACTTGAGATCTTGTTAGACTTGGGGGCAAAACATGTCGAAATTAAAGGCGATTCAGAACTAGTTGTGAATCAATTAACAAAAGAGTATAAGTGCATTAAAAAAAACATAATAATGTATTTTGTTACTGCCAACACATTGTTAAAACGTTTCGATAGTGTTCAAATTAAACATGTGCCTCGACTTGACAATCAAGAGGCAAATGATTTGGCACAGATTGCTTGGGGGGGGGGGGGGGGGGGGGGCGAGGAAGTATCGTTATCTCCAATTATTGAAAATTTTCAAAATTTCGAAGTTTTAGCCATTGACAATATGTCGAATGATGATTGGCAAAAACCAATTGTCGAATACTTGGAAAATCCAACAGGAATAACCAATAGAAAAACCAAGTATAGAGCCTTGAGCTACGTGATTATTGGAAATGAGTTGTTCAAAAAGACTCCTGAAGGAGTTTTACTTAAATGCCTTAGTGAGAGTGAGGCATATTTAGCAATTTCCAATACTCATTGTGGAACTTGTGGGTCTCATCAAGCAGGCCACAAAATAAAATGGCTTTTGTTTCGACAAGGAGTGTACCGGCCAACTATGTTAAAAGATTGCATAGAGTTCGCTAAAGGTTGCCAAGAGTGTCAAAGGCATGCAGGAGTTCAACACGTGCCTGCAAGTGAACTTCATTCAATAGTGAAACCTTGGCCATTTAGAGGTTGGGCTTTAGATTTAATTGGTGAGATTAAACCAACTTTGTCGAAAGGCCATTGTTACATATTAGTTGGGATAGATTATTTTACTAAGTGGGTAGAAGCTATTCCTTTAATTAATGTTAATCAAGAGACAGTAATCAATTTTATTCAAAATCATATTTTGTATAGGTTTGGAATTCCAGAAACCATTACTACAGACCAAGGTACAGTTTTTATTGGTCGAAAAATGGTGGATTTTGCCTCTGAAACTGGTTTCAAATTACTGACTTCGACACCATATTATGCTCAAGCCAACGGTCAAGTTGAAGCAGCCAATAAAATCATTATTAATTTGATTAAAAAGCGTATTGGGCAAAAGCCTAGAAATTGGCATAAAAATCTTGACCAAGTTTTGTGGGCTTGTCGAAATTCTCCTAGAGAGTCAATTAATACTACTCCTTTTAGACTAACATTTGGACATGATGCAGTCTTACCAGTCGAAATTTGTTTACAGTCAACCAGAATTCAAAGGCAATTCGAAATTCCATCAGATTATTATTGGAATATGATGTTGGATGAGTTGGTTGATTTAGACGAAGAAAGACTAAATGCGTTAAATGTCCTGATAAGGCAAAAAGAAAGGGTAGCTAAAGCCTATAATAAGAAAGTTAAGTCGAAAACTTTTGCCTTAGGAGACTTAGTTTGGAAAGTAATACTGCCTATGGACAAAAAAGATAGAGTCTTAGGCAAATGGTCACCGAATTGGGAAGGACCATTTAGAGTTTTGCAAATATATACTAACGGTGCCTATGAAGTCGAAGAATTAGGCGCTGATGATCGAATTTTGCAAATAAATGGCAAGTATTTAAAAAAGTATAGGCCAATACTGCAAGAAGTCAAAATAACGCAGGACTAAAATTATAAAGAAGATTTAAACATGGCATTCAAAAGTTGGTAATTGCCAGAACATTGTCGAAGTTACAAAATTGGAAATAAAGAAAATTACAATTTAAAGTTGAAGGTTGGCTTTGAGCCTTTCTAAAACAGATTTTGAATGCTCTAGTCTTGTAGCAGTAAGGGCTTCGTCTTCGACCAAACTTTGAACCTTTGCTTCATGTTGGCTGTGTCTTTCCAAATGCTCGATTGCCAAAGCTGCCTCTGCATTAATCACTGGTTCCAAAGATTTAGGAGTTGTCTTTGAGCATTATTTGCTGCTTGGGTCTCCAATGAAGAAATTTTGGCTTGTGAAGCTTCGACAGCAGCCCACTCTTCTTATTGCAGTTTAGCTTCGCCACTAGTGGAAAAAACGGAATCTACATCAAGAATTCACATCAGTTCAAAAACTAACTGATGTTAATAAAAAGGCGGTGGCATTTTTGAAATTATGTAAAGCTTTTTGGCATCAGTTCAGAAACTAACTGATGTAAATAAAAAGGCGGTGGCATTTTCGAAATTATTTAAACATTTTTGGCATCAGTTTAAAAACTAACTGATGTTGATAAAAAGGCGGCGGCATTTTTGAAATTATGGAATTATTTTTGGCATCAGCTCTCCTTGCACCTGATGTTGAAAAGCCCCAAATTTTTTTAGCCCAAATCCAAAAACCACAAGCAATCAGCGCAGAAATGAAAAACCATTCTTAACGAAAACCCACAAGCAATCAGCGCAGAAACGGAAACCTCAAAAACCTCTATTTCCATTCTCTCAACGCTCTCTTTCTCTTGAACCCTAGTCCTTCGTATCAGCGCTCTCTTTCTCTTTCTCTCAAACGAAATCTTCTCTTTCTCTATCAGCAATGAAACGAAAACCTCCTGAACCCTAGTCCTTCGTATCTTCTCTTGCTCTCTCAGCAAAACCTTCATCTCACTCTCAATCTGAAACGCCCTAATCTGAAACGCATTTCCTAGCTTCATCTCACTCTCAATCTGAAACGCACAGTGTTTGAAGGTGGATTCGTTTGAGGCTTGTCAGGTTTTGCTGAAACACCCTACTAGTGCTGGAAATTGTTTTCTTGGTGGTTTTGCTGTTGGGATTGTTCAGGGTTTGAATGTTTCTGATGCTGCTTTGTTGGGGAATTTCTTTGGTAAGTTAGTCACCATTCTTTCTATTTTATAATGACAATGGGAAACAATGGATGGTTACTCACTTGGAAGCTAGTTATCGTGTAATGACTGATTATTATATGCAATCTGAATTTCTTTGATTTTATTGATGTTGATTCATTTGGAAGAGATTCTTCCTTTTTGAGGTCTGCTATTAGTGCTTTGAAACTTGGTGGTTTTCTCTATGTTACTTCAACTGATGTTGATTTATCAATAGTCTAATATTAATGTTTTCTAAGCTAATATGAAAGTGTGTCTGAAACAAATCTTGATGGCTTCTTGTTGTTTACAGAAACAAACTTGTTCACACCATCTCTAAAAAATCCTCACTCGCTCTTACCGAAAGTTGCTGCATTCACGCCGTTGCTGCAACCACAAACCCACGTTGCTCTCGCTGTGAGCCGTTGCTAGCATTTCGTTGGAGTGAGGTATTTAACTTCTTTTCATTATTATGATGTCTATGTTGTATTCTAGATAATTATTTTTATGTAACACACTTAGTAAGTTTTGATATTGTGCATGTGAGGAAATTTTGAAGGTAATGTTTGGGAAATTTTGTAATGTATCAAATTAGCTTTTTTTTTTTGGTGTGTGTGATGGCTCTCGTTCAAGTTGTAGCTGTTACGTATTATTACTCTATTGATATGTTGGGGTGGATACGATATCAACAAGTTTTCATTCTATACAAAGTCTCAAGATGATAAGAGTACCATGCAAAACAGTGGGGTTATGGTTGTGGCTGAATCCATGCACTTTTCTAGTTCAAAGGATAAAAACCCAATTATGGCATCCATATCTTATTTTGGAGTCATTGAAGATAAAAACCCAATTATGTCTTTTTTGTTTCACATGTTTAAATTATATTTAGCCTATTTCTTTATCATTCATACTTTATTGTTTTTGTTTAAACAGACTCATGGATGATCCATCAAACAACCCTCCAACCAAAAAAAGGAAGGGAAGACGTGCCACAAAGCTAAAGAATCTAACTCGTGACCGTGTTGGTGATCAAAGGCCAGTGGTTCAATTTGATGAATTGACTGGCAATGCTAAATGACTAATTGCAAAAAGATTCGTAAGTTTCTTGGGCATCCAAGCTCGAAGTAAGGCTAGTATACTAGAAATGGAGTGGGCGGATGTTGATAGTAAAGTTAAGAATAACATATGGGAAACTATCTTGGTATTTCACTATTACACTCTATAATTTCACTAGTATGCACTATAATTTTATTGGTTGTATTTAACTTTATTATTAATTCTTCCATTTTATTTTGTAATGTAGGAGACCTTTGATGTCGTTCCAAATACTGAATTTATAAAGAAGAAAGTAATTGAACATGTGGGTGTGCTTTGGAATGGATTTAAAACACGTCTCACTAGCCAATTTGTATTTGGAGAACAAAATGACGAATCTCCTTGTGGTAAGTATGCATTCCTTGATGATGAGACGTGGAAGAAGTTTAAGCAGTCTCGATCGACACCCGCCTTTCAAGTAAGTTTAAATTATAGGTTTTTACTTAACTTATCAAATATATTTAGTTTTGCTGAATTTATTGGTATGTTATTGTTACCAGGAGAAAAGAAAACATGCACAAGAGATTCAGTCAAAGAATCTCTACCCGCACACATTGTCTCGTGGGGGTTATCCCCTACTTCGTGAAAAGATATTGGAAGAAAAGGAGAAAGAAATTCGAGAAGCATCTCAATCCGATCCTTTGCTAGTTGTTGATCCCCCATCATCACCCGAACGCCATGAACTGTGGAAGAGAGCCAGACAAAGGAGAAATGGTAAATATACATCTGAAGAAGCACGAGTTGTTGCTGAGAAGATTGTAAGTAATATTAAATTTTAATTGTAATTTTAATTTTAACAAGCTTGCACATTGTCTTAAACATGTTTTTGAATTACATGATGTAGGATTCTCTTGAAGAGCAGTCCTCGCAAGGAACCTTTGTTCCACATGGACGTGAAGATATACTTGCTATTGCCATTGGGCGTCCCGAGCACCCCGGTCGTGTCCGTGGTCTTGAACGAGGTGTGGGTATTCGATTGTACTTTGGACACCGTTCACATTATAGACGCACCTCAGAAGTTGTCACCAAGGAAGACTTAGCTATCTTCAGTGAGAAATTTACTCAAAACCTCACTGAGAAACTTACTAAGAAAATCAGACAGGATATGATGCAGGTATATATAAAAATTATCATTGTTAGTAAAAAGTAAAAAGACAGCATTTAATTGTAGTGAAATTTTATGCAGGAGTTAGCATCTATGGGTTACTCACAACAAAGCCCAAATAGTAATAAGGCAAGTTGTTCCGTTGCTGAACAAACTTTTAAGGAGAATGAGCGTGATGGTATCCTAGATTAGGTTGATGACTTTTCAGGATCAGATTGATAATTTTCGGGATCAGATTGATGATCAACCGGATCCATTTGATGATATCCAAAATTGGTGTAAGTTGTATGTTGATAATCCTTATCATATAGTGGCAATTGGTCGTGTATTCAATTTGGGCTCAGTCATTCATAACAAGAGTTTAGAGAATGATATGGTGAGGGTGGTAGTTGAAGAGGTTCGACATGGAGGTTCTCAAGTTCCTATGCCCACCGATGAGGTTCAAACAGTGAGACAAGCCCTCAACAATTTTATTCAATGGCCGAGAAGACTTCTTAAACCTTTTTCAAATAAGGTTTTCATCACTTAGTCCTTTCTATATTTACTCTTGAAGTAACTTAACTTGGTAATGGTTGAAAAGACTTACTAAGCATTATCTTTGTTGTTTAGGATCTTGACAAATCTAGAAAGGATGTTCCACCCAAAAGATCAAGACCTCAACTTAATCCAATTCAAGAGTTGATGATATTGATGGTGCCTATTAAAGATCCTATACAACTAAAATTGGAACATGATCCTACTCTTCAAGCTTTTTATCTCTCACGGAAAGAAGTAATGGATCTTTGTAGTGGTAACCAAATGCTTACCTTAAGTGTTGTACAATTTTGGTTGATGTAAGTGCGTTGTACTTGTACTTTAATTAACCATTCAACTATTAGTCTGCATGATTAACATTTAGTATAACATCTTAGGTATCTCCACCGCCAATGTACCATGAAGGGAAATAGTCATTTGTATGGTTTCATTGACCCTCAGCATATTTTGACTCCTGCAAATAGGTCAACACGTATTGATACCTTCATTCAAGAAAGGCTACACAAAGGCAACAAAGAATTTTACCTAGCGCCATACTTGGATTCGTACGTACATGCATGTTTATCAATTATTTTAAAATTCTATGTCGTTTGTCACTAATTGTTCCCCATGTGTAGACTACATTGGCAACTGTTGATCATTTGTCCTAGGAGTAATGAAGTTGTCCTCCTTTGTTCGGCTGATGAAAGGAAGCTGAATGAAACCCTCAAGCATAAAGTTAATACGTAAGCTCTCATTTATCATATATCATTCGTAGAAAAGTTAAAGTCTATAATGAAGTTAGAAATTTTCTTCCTTTTTATGTAAGCTTGTATGATGTCTGTAATTCATTTTTTTTATCAGTGCTATGGAGGGATATAATAAGTTGATGGGCTATAGAAAGAAGACGCTTACATGGATTTTCCCCAACGTAAGTAGTATAACTCTTGAGATTTAATTTCAACTTATAATGTATTGTCAATATATAATATTTATTATGACATATAGTATTTACTAATAAAGATTATTCATTTGTAGTCGCGAAAGCAATCTGGGGGTACTGAGTGTGGATTTTATGTTATGAGACATATGTTCAATATTGTCTCTGCAAGTATTGTTGATTTATGGGCAGAGGTACGTTATTCATTTTTTAGCATACTGATATTTTAGCATGCCTTCTTCATATATGTTGCATTCAAATTATGTTTTAGACATTTTGTTCCATGCTTTTTCGATACTTTCACTTAGGTTGTTTCATGTCAAAATGTTAATATTGGTCATAATTGTTGATATTGTGTTCCTTTTGTAAAACTGTAAGCTTGTATTGTTTCTTGTCAAAATGTTATTATTTGGCTTAATAATATTTTAGTTGTTACTAATATGTGTTGAATTCACATGGCCCCAACACTACAGAGCATAAAACCAGACTTATGTTTGAATGATAATTGTTGGTTGAAGAACTTATGTTTAGTCTTATATATGTTATTTCATATTGTAGAGATTCAACAATACAGAGCCATTCGCTGAAGATGATCTTTATGACATCCGGGATCGTTGGGCAAGACTATTTCTTGATCTTTATCCAAGTCGTATTATTGGGTCATAATAGGCTAATAGGTAAATGCATAAAAAATTCTCTCCCTTTCTCCCAATAATGTGCTCTTTATTTATATGTGAATGTATATATTTCAATCAAAAATTGGCTTCACACTCTTGCCTATTATTGTCAATTGTGATTTAGGTTCAAAGTGATCATTACGACGTTTGATGCAGATTTGGTGGAGATACGCTTAGAACATGGATTTAATGCAAAGTTTGGTGTTTGTTTAGGTTATATTTAAGTAACTTTTTGGTTAGATTTGATATTTATGTTATAACTAGGTAGCTTGGGTTTGTATATGGTAGAACATGTATTATGGAAAACTACTAAGTTGTATTTTTGTTGTTATCAAATTTTTGTAATATATCCCAATGATACTTGTTTTGAGTATTTGGGATTATATGCTAGATATACATATTTGGTACCGTGTATCTGAAATTGTGAGGTTACTATTTGTTGGAAAAACCAAATTTGTTTTTTTTTTTTAAAAAAATGCGTTTTAACATCGGTTCCAAAAACCTGATGTTGATGAAGCAAACTTTAACATCGGTCTCTACAAAACAACGGATGTCAAAAATATATTTAACATCAGTGGTTTAAAATAGCCGATGCCAAAAAAGGCGCTAAAATCTGATTAAAGCAGATTTTTGGCATCAGTTGGTAGGACGCCTGATATTAAAAATACTTTTCTCATCAGGTCCGTACCTGATGTAAAAAACGTCTACTTTTAACATCAGCTGAATATATAACGGACGCGGAACTGATGCGAAAAGTCACTTTTAACTGATGCGAAAAGCCTGAATTGTAGTAGTGCGCGCTCTTTGTTTGCAGCGTTATCCTTTTTCTTTTGAAGGTCCCTGGTGATTTGTTCTAAGAGAGGCTCGAATTCGACAATGAAGCCGATGAGGGATTTGCTTGATGCCGAATTGTTGAGTTTACGCAGCTGCGTTTTGATCTCACAAGCTGTTATATGGTTTTGCTCGATGGCCTGAAATAAGTCAGCCTCAAGAACTCTAGCTCGAAATTCCTTAAGGAGGTCTTCCTTCGAACTATCAGACATTTCGCCAATGGAAGTGGTCGAAGAGCTTTTCTTAGTGGAAGATGCCCTACTACTTAACGTGAATTTCAAAGCCTCAAGAGGATTCTTACTTTTCAGTTCTGTCAAAGCCTCTTGGCTCAGAGTGTTGCTTGATGAAGGTGCTGCTTTAGAGGTGTTTTGGTCCTTTGGTGATTCGTCGACGTGCTCTGAGTTATCTTCAGATTCTTCCTCTTCAGAGTCGACAACATCATCATCAATTTGGTCTTCTTCGTTGCCTTCGTCTTGATTTTCTTCTTCTTCTTTGTCACTAAGATTAGGAGTTGGAACCAGAATATCCTTCTCAAACTCGACACCAGCTGTGTGATCAGCTTCATTCATCTCATCATCTTTCTACTCTTGATCCTGGTCAGGAACTTCTTTTTCAAGTGCATTCTTGTCTAATGAAGGCTCATTGGTTGTCAGATCATTCATTTGTTGGTGAAGAGCCTCTTCTATGATGTTAATGGAACTGGTCTGATTTGGTTGCTCCTCGACCACGTTTTCAGCTATTGGTTCGACAGAAGGGGAAAGAGTCGAAGTTGGTGTTGGTTGTTTTTGCTGAAGCTCAATGTTGCTAGCTTCCTTTCCCTGTTGTAACACATTGATGAATTTATTATCATATTGAATCAAAACAATTAAGGAAAAAATAAAGAGTTTGTTAATTACCTTCGAAGCTGTCTCTCCAACACGAGAACCTGCACTTTCAGGTTTCTTAGGAGCTTTTGCTTTCTTCTTAGCAGGTTTTTCTAGATTCACTCGAGCTTTTTCTTTGGGTGTTTCCTTGTCTTCTCCTTGTTGTTCGACAGGAGTTATTTGAATTAGAGTTTTGAGAGCTTCTTGAGAATGTTTCCTTTTCTTCTCTTTCTCAACTTGAGTTGTGGGAACCTCAGTTTGTTTGGGGCTGTTCATTGGGCTGTCAGACTGAAAATTCGATACTCATGTTAGTATGAACAAGGAAAAGAAAGGTAAATGATTGAAAAAGTAAAGAGGTAAGAGATTCGACCTCTGAATTATCGCTCACAATTTGCGTGTCATTTTTCTTCATTTTCTTAGAGGGAACATCAGTAGTGGAATTGCTTGCTCTCTTTCGACTCTGCAAAACAAAGTTTAGTCAGGTGTCAAATTTAAAGTTTGAACATAATGTTGCAGAGATTTCACAAAGACACTTACTTCTTGTTTCTTGGTTTGTTGAGACTTGCTTTGCTTCGAAGCAGTGCTAATTTATTTCTTTGTCCCTTTCTTTGGAGACTTGGTTGAACCAGTGGTTGTTGGAATGGGAACAGCTACAAACATTTGACAAATTATGTAAGTATATTTGCACATGAAAGAAAAATTGAAATTTTTCTAAGAGTCCTATGCATCACCTGTTGCGATGGGAGATGTGATTCGAACATGTTGAATGTCCAAATGGAGATCACCTCTAAACGTGGTAGTGGGAATGCATGGAACTTGTACTTGAGCCTCAGGTACAAGGTTCGATTCCCACGGAAGACAAAAACTCTACATGGGGGGTAGAGAAGGCCGTGAGGAACAATGGCGGGTTGTAGAGATGGCCCCGGACTGTTATAAAAAAGGCGACTAAATGTGACACCCTTTACCCCGAAAGTAATTAGAATTGAAAAAGTAAGAAAACCGAGTAAATTTGTTTTTCAAAGAAGATTTACACTTTATTTTCGAAACGTTTCGTAAGTAAAAGATGTCGTCCAACTCATGAAATCATATATAAACAGTTTATAATAATATTAAAAACTAAAGCGCTAAAACATTCCTTTTATTTAATACAATAACAAAATGACTTGAAATATAATTTTGCAAATACAACCCAAATCCCGATGTCACATAATCAGAGCAATTAACCTTTAATTCAATTAAATAAAAAGGAGTAACTACAACACATAGTATCATCCTAAGAGCTACTAGCTGATCCGTAATAATCACATCTCCACCGATTCACGATCGTAGAAGGCTGCTCCATTGACACATGGAAGTCAATCTAAAAAGTGGTGCATGGGTGAGAAAGAGCGTCCAAACCATATAAAGAATATAAGACCGAAACTAAAACAGCAAGGACTATCACATAACAAGGAACAAATCAAACAATAATGGTTACCACTTTCATAACACACATGCACAAATAATCTTTAACTAATCTTCAGCTAATACTAGTGTCGCGACCTCACGTACGGTCCTCGGACTACAAGCAGCAACAACAATGACAACAAGATCAGGACAATCATCATCATCATCGACAACAACAACAACGACTATAGGACCAGGATACCTTGCCTGAACGGGATACCTTGCCCGATAACGCCCTATAGGGAACACATCAATAGGACCGGGAAACCTTTCCCGAACGGGATACCTTGCCCGATAACGCCCTACGAAGAACAACAGCAAGAGGACTGAGAGGACCGGGAAACCTTGCCCGAACGGGATACCTTGCCCGATAATGCCCTACAAGAACAACAGAACCGAGACACTCGAACGGGATACCTTGCCCGATAATGCCCTGAAGAACACCTAAAAGAGGACTACGAGGACCGGAATACCTTGCCCGAACGGGATACCTTGCCCGATAATGCCTCCACTAACAACGACAACAACAACGACTATCACTATCATCATTCTTTGAGGTACAACTCGCCCATACTGCGACGAGTCCTTGCCCATACTGCGACGAGATTCCTCCTAGAACTTAAATTACAAAGGTATTGCTCGCCCATACTGCAGCGAGTCCTTGCCCATACTGCGACAAGGTTCCTTAAACATCATCATCAACTTATAAGGTACGACTCGCCCGTGCTGCGACGAGTCCTTGCCCATGCTGCGACAAGGTTCCTTCAACAGTCTTGATCACGAAGATACCGCTCGTCCATACTGCAACGAGTTCTCGTCCATGCTACGGCAAGATTCTTCAACACGAACTAGCTTGCTAATCATCGACGAAGGATAACTTGCCCATTGTGCGGCAAGTCTCCGATAACAACACGCTTAACGAAAATCAACAATCACCACAATCACGAACGTCAAGTCATTTAATGACTTTACTGGTTTCAAGCCAAACTTGGTCACATTCACAGATATTATAATATCGATCGGGAAATCAAACAACATTTATTATTCGTGTAAGTTTGACTTACCTATCATTCTAATCTATTAGCACATTTGACATTAACTCATCCTATCACTTTTATAATTAACTCATCCCTCTCATTTTTAATTATGAGTAACACTCAAGTCACACGGGCCCATTAATTCATTCTAATTATTTTGTTCTTACACTTATATCCCTCTCACTATCAACTTAATCCTTCATCCTAGTAACGCGTGAGTCATTCAAATCAAGTAACACCAATCGACATACAATTGTCTATTCATACAAAATTCATTTCGTAAGCTCGACATCCTAGGTATAGTCATCCCTATCATTAAATCATTAAGTTACAGTCATCCAAACCAAATAAATAATAAATGAATACAAAACAAATAGGATTAGCAATAATCAATACTATCCTAGTCCTATCCCCTATTCCCCATATAGAAAAGAAACTATTTCCCTCCGTACCTGATATCCAATTGTTATTGTTCCTTTGGCACCACGAAATAACAAGTCACGAGCTCTCGAACGTGATCTAATTTTGACAGCGTGACCGGTGACTCAAACACATACAATCAGCAACCGAAGGGTAGAGGACCGACAAATAAGCAGTTTGTTGTTGGAATGGTATAGCAATGGCAGTGACTAAAGGAGGAGGATTAGCGCCGATTATGAATTGTATGGCTAATAGAAGTTAAGACAGCAAGAATAGTAATCCAAAGAGATTAGCCAAATCTGAAAAGCTTGCTACGGATGAAGCCATGAAACATGTGGTTGAGATGTTCTAATAACCGACCAATAAAAATGAATATATATCATAACCATTGATATTTGATATCAACTGGCTTCGGCTTCTCTAGACTTTTGAATTGTCTCAAACCATGATTCCACTTCATGAATTTACCTCGCCCCAAAGTGATGTGGCGTGAATTTGCTCACAGAGGAGTGATGTTGTTGACTTTGTTCTAAAGACACATGTAGGAGGTACTAAATTCCCAATAATGAAAAGTATCTTTTGTGATAAAGAAAGATGAAATGGAATTGTTTGGAATCAAATTGCACACATCACAACAATTAAGTATACCGACAAACAGAAGGAAAATAGGTCGCAAGGCTAACCACTACGCTACGACGACGGCGTCACGCCGGAGTTCTCGGTTTGGGTCTGAGTTCGCATATGGAGGTGGGAATGACACAACGAGTTGGTCCTATTTCGTGTAGGTGGAGCGAGGAGGGGACGACGTGGCTGGCCGTGGCTTGAGGAGTGAGAACGAAATGGAATTCACGGTGGTGCTTCGTTTGGTCGATAATGGTGGACTGAAAACGCGACCACGATTGAAGAAACAGAGGCCATATTTGGAATCAGAGGTGAATTTCGAGTGTATGTATGGAGTTTTGGACTTGGCCGTTGCGTGTGGATGAAAAACGGAATGGAAGAGGGAGAAGGTTAGGGTTTCGCGAATCTGTTGCAGAGTTGAACGAAGGAGAAGAGGTCGCGGGTCGGGTCCATGGGCGCGCGTTTGGACTGGGCTGGTAGAAGTTCTGGGTTAATTTGACATAGAGCGGGTGCGTCCAGCAGGAAAAAGGGGGTGCATGCGAGTAATACAGCACAAAATCACTTTTAAATCATTTTTAAAGCCTAATTTCACTATACCTATTATTTTTTAACACCTCAATAGGTCAAAAATAATTCTCTAACATACATAACATCTAAAATGCTAATATTTATAAAAAACAAAATAAATATATAATTACAATTATATATTATATAATTACAATTATATAATTACAATTATATATTATATATTATCAATATCATATAATTACAATTACAATATCCCATTCCCTAGATAACTTGACCAACTAATTTGGTCAACTTCCCAACTATCAAAATTTAAAATAAGCAATGTATGCAACTCTACTCAGAGTCCACACTTCGGAAATAGAATAAAACACGCATACAGTCTGGTTAGGATCGAACTGCTCTGATACCACTAAATGTGACACCCTTTACCCCGAAAGTAATTAGAATTGAAAAAGTAAGAAAACCGAGTAAATTTGTTTTTCAAAGAAGATTTACACTTTATTTTCGAAACGTTTCGCAAGTAAAAGATGTCGTCCAACTCATGAAATCATATATAAACAGTTTATAATAATATTAAAAACTAAAGCGCTAAAACATTCCTTTTATTTAATACAATAACAAAATGACTTGAAATATAATTTTGCAAATACAACCCAAATCCCGATGTCACATAATCAGAGGACAGCTCAATTGGTAGTGGGAATGCATGGAACTTGTACTTGAGCCCCAGCTACAAGGTTCGATTCCCACGGAAGGCAAAAACTCTACATGGGGGGTAGAGAAGGCCGTGAGGAACAGTGGCGGGTCGCAGAGATGGGCTCGGGCTGTTACCAATTGAGCCGTCGGGCCCGGGCTTTTATATATGTCATGCTTAGTCGGAATCACTTTCTGGGCGGTTTTAGTTATAGAATAATTTTGTAACGCCATAGTCGAACCACACACAAACCATTCAGGAATTGGTGGTCGAAATGCCAAAGCCATTTTATTGCTTGGCAAAGGTGGAAACTTAATTTTATATTTTAAAGCATAATCATATTTGTTTGTTATATAAGGTGGAATATGCATTGTTGGAATCTTTTTGAGGATTTTTTGCTTTAAAACATCAGCAGCCCCAGAAACTGTTCGATTAAGACAGTTTGGATCATATACAGTTTCGAAGTAATTTTGAAAAGCCTGAATTTCTCGAATATGCGTACCTTGACTTTTATCCTTCTTGTTCTGCAAAGGAGGAAAAGCAGAGACTAGGTTGGATAACAAGGTGGACTCTTCGACAACAGCAAGCCTAGTTGTGTAATAATTGGTCCACCACTTAAGAAATTCCTTGGTACAAGCAAATGATGGCTCAAGTTTTAAGGGATTAAAAGTGGGAGTGTTTTGGGCAACAGTGTCGAGACGTTGCCAGAACTCTTTTTCATTGTCTAGAAATTTCAAAGCCTTTTTTTATTTAAAAAAGGGAGCAGGTCGAAGTTGGCACAGTCCGAATTGCCTGGCCACCAAATTTGGTTGGTATCCAGCCATGCCAAAGTGAGCTTTTCCCTTGCTGGGTGAAATTCTGATTGATAGGAGGTTTGGGGTTAAATAAGCTTGCCAGATTTCGTTGACCTCTTCTTCATGTTCGACAGATGTTGTAGGAAATTCTTTGGTGAACCAACTTGGTCCACGAGTTCTTGTAATAAATGGTGCCATCGAAGGCGTGAAGGTATCACAGTTTTGGAGCATGCTGAAAGCATCAGAAAATAGATCTTCTATAGACTGACCTATTTCCCTAGGTTTTAAAACGGCAAGTCTTAAACCTTCGAAACTCCTTTGTTCGACCATCTTAACATGGTCATTTGGGCAGAACAGTTGTAATCTTGACTCGAAAGTGGCAAGGAGCCACAATTGAAATAGCCAAATAGGGCCTGAAATCAGAAGTTTACCTTGAGGATCAAGTTATTTCAAGTCGAGGGCTCCATTTCCTAAGGCCTCGTAGAGAGAGGCTAGAATGAGTTTGCTGAGACAGAGGTTTCGACCTTCGTGAATTTGAATAGCCAACTTCACATACATTTTGGCCACCTGAAGTGACGAAGAGCAAAAAATGTAGTGAGACAGCCACAAGGTGAGGAAAGCTATGTGTTCTGTGTCGGAGACCTCTTCAGTATCAATGATGTGTTGGTCTTCGATATGTACACAGAAAATGTGGCACGTCTGAAGTTGAAGTCATAAGTGTTGGTGCGTGTTGTTAGGGTTGAAGGTTTCTCCTGTGGGTCTAAGCCCAGTGATGGCAGCCACATCCAGCAAGGTAGGAGTGAGCATGCCACACTTCAGATGAAGGCTATTAGTGGTGAGTTTCCAAAAAGGGAGTGTTGAAATGAGCATAGGACTTTGGTATTTGGGGTCATACCTCGACAATTGGATTAGGTCGAAGATCCCTTGGGTTTTCCAAAATTCACCTTTTTTCGACTCAACTTTGTTGAGCCATTCGACATAAATATTATTTCCTACATGAGGCGCAGACCTGAAAACCCTGGCAGGGGCACTCATAAACCCCATTTCGTAAGGCCCTTGCTGGAAAATCCTAGGGCTATAGTGGTGATAGCTAGGGAAAATTTCCTGGATTTTTGGTGTGTCTTCAAGAGATTCAGGAAGAGGCCCAAGGAAAGCATACCTATGAGGTTTAGGAGAAGGAATGAGTACCTGAGATTTCCAAATCTGAGCGCGTGTATCCTCAAGATCAGGTTCAGCAACGAATTGTTGTTTTCCAGAAATACGAGAACTTGAAGCAGAAGCCATTTTCAGCGATTGAAATGGAGTTTGAACAATTTTAGAGGTTCTCGTAAAAAACCAGAGAAGAGGTTTGGAGCTTTAATGGAGTTTGACAGAGTTTCTATGGTGATTTTGGGTTTTATCTTAGCGAAGAAGATGAAAGAGATTTGTGAAGTTCAGTTACAGAGGGTTTTGTTTGCAATATCAGAAGATGAAGAGAGTAAAAGAATAGAATGAAGGAGAAGCAATGCCTTTTATAGTTGCTAAAGTAAAAATAAAATAATAAAATAATAAAGGCTATAAACGTTTGGGTTTCTTGGCAACTTAGAGAGTGGCCCACTAGCAATCATGGCCTGACAGTTATGGGGAAGTGGATATTGTGGGGAGTTCCAAAGCAAACGTGGCCCACTATCTCTGAATAGTTGGCACAAAAACTGTTCATTTCAAAAAGTGTCTTTTCAATTCTGAAAGCTGATGGTGGTGACGTTAGTAGACTTGACATTAAGCTGTTGAGTGAATTCTCAAAAACGTCATTTTCTTTCTTCATTTAAATTTTAGTCGAAAAAGACATTTTTGGGGGGCAATTTGTTAGCTTGCATTTTCGACAGGCTCAATTAATGCAGTCAACGAGGTTGTATCAAGCAGATTTCGACATTAGATTTGGCAAAGTCGAAGAGGCTGAAGGCAGAGATTTCGACAAGAAGTTGAAGGCTGATAATGAAGTAGAATCAAGTAACTGTTGTCGAAAGCACGTAGCAGTTACTTTTTTTAAACTTTGTACAGTTATTTTCTATTTGTATAAATAGTAGTTTTTCATAGGAAAAACAGGTCACAAACTCATTACAGATTCTCACGCTCTAACTTCCAACATCACAGAGAAAACGAGTCAGAGAAGAATGTATGATCATGTGTACCAACTCTTTTTTCAATTAATGCATTTTACTTTGTTTCTTTAAGCAATTTCCTGCATTTTTATTTATTCTCCTGATATCTGTCTGAAGTAACTTTCGACGGTTTCGCGTGAAACTGCCAGTTATCTTCCTTCTTTTCTTTAAAACCGTAAAAACATTCATAATTTATGAAAAAACTTTAACACAAATGGTCTTAGGATTTACTAGTTGATCCCACAAGCAGAAGAAATTTCAAACTAGCGGTATTTACCAAAAACCACGGTAAACAGTATGGTAATGGCGAGTCTAACTTCTCGTATGATTGTTGGATGTCTATGCAAATGCTTTGTACTATGGTATCATATTGTGGATATTCATGATATTGCTTTACAAATAAAAGATGTCTTTGTGGCTGGTTCTTGGTTCTATTTTGGTCGAAGATGTGATGGATACTTGGAGGTGGGATACAAATGCTAATGGCATTTACACCACTATCTCAGTAGAGTTGGATTTGGAGGCTGATGGATACTTGGAGGTGGGATCCAAATGCTAATCAAGTATGTGGCATTTAATATTTTTTAAAAACAAAAACATTGGTCTTCTCTCCCAAGTGTGAGAGCGTGAGTGAGGTCTTCTCTCCGACGGTGTGAGAGTTCCCAGTTTTTCTTCTAGTTTTCAAACTGAGTAACGTTTTTCTGTTTCCAGACACAATGGAGAATTTGTCAATTCGTGAAAGTGATGAGATTGAGTTTGGTGATGAAGGGGTGGAGGAAGGGCTGGCGGCGCAGCCTCTTTGTTTGGTGGGGAGATTCCATACTGATAGGAGTGTTAGGGTTGCGATGATGAAGGACAAGATGGCGGAGATCTGGCGGCCAGGGCGTGGAGTTACGATCAACGAGATACAGCCAGGGATATTTGCTTTTCAATTCTATCATGAGTTGGATGTCCAAAAGGTTCTTAAACAAGGTCCATGGTACTTTGATAAAAATTTACTTGTTCTCAGTGTGATCCAAGAAGGGGTGCCTCCACAAGATGTTCCTCTCTACCAAGTCCCTTTTTGGATACAAGTGCATGATCTTCCTTTTGGCTTCATGTCTGAGTCGGTTGGTAAGGGTTTGGGAAACTCCATAGGCGTCTTCTTAGAATATGATGAGAAGAACTCTTCAAATTTCCTGCGGTCTTTTATGCGTATAAGGGTGATGGTCGATGTTACATTTCCGTTAATGAGATCAAAGAAGATACGGAAGCAAGGTGGGGAGGCGAGAATGGTGTCGTTTAAGTACGAGAGGTTGGAGGTATTTTGCTATATTTGTGGGAGGCTAGGGCATGGTGAGAGTTCATGCGAGCAGCGTTTTGTTATGGGTGTGGATGACGGCGTGAGGGGATGGGGGCCTGAACTTCGTGCTGAAATGCGTAGGGGGGCTGCCATCACAAGGTCTCGGTGGCTGCGTGATGCCGGCGACGGTGGATGGGTGAACCCTAGCCAATCATTCAATGCTAGGCGTGATCCAAGGAGTGAGGGGCGTGAAAATCAAGGAGCAAATCAAGGAAGTTATAATCCTCCTATTAATGAGGCCGAAAGTTCTCCTATTAATAAGGCAAATTTTTCTAACGCAAAAGCATCTAGTAATATGGTTGCAATATTCAAGGATCCTCAATCTTTTTTCCCTATCAAAAAAACTGGTGCTAATGATACATTGAACTTGGTCACGGTTACTAACAAAAATGCTACTGAGGATGTTATGGTTATTGACCAGGATCGCAAACGAAAAAAGGGGAATGAGTCAGAATTGGAAAATGCTAATGAGGAGCCAACGGTGGAGACTTTGGGTGACGTGAATATGCTGCATGGTAGACAAAATTTTTTAGAGGCAGGTCCTGGCAAGCAGGCCTGCCAGGACAAATGAGTTTCATTAGTTGGAACTGCCGGGGCCTGGGCAACCCGAGTGCAGTTTCGTCCATCCGTGACCTCGTTCGGGCGTACCATCCGGACGTAATCTTTTTGTGTGAAACTTTGGTACATGCTAATAGAATTGAAGACATTCGTGTTAGGCTGGGTTTTGATAATGCTTTTGCTGTGGATAGAGTTGGTAGAAGCGGGGGTCTTGCTTTGCTTTGGAAGCATCCGTTTGATTGTCGTATCTTGAATTATTCTTCGAATTTTATTAATGTGGAGGTTAGTTCTGTGGGCCGTCCTCTTTGGCGGCTTACGGGTTTTTATGGGTATCCGGAAAGTGGAAGAAGGAGAGACTCTTGGGATCTTTTGAAGACGTTATCTAGGGACAACGATTTGCCATGGTGTGTTATGGGAGACTTCAATGACATTCTTTCCAATGACGAGATTAGAGGACAACAAGATCGTCAACCGTGGGTAATTCGTGGTTTCCAAGAAGCTATTCAAGAGAGCCATTTAGTGGACCTTCCCATGGAGGGTCATAGATTCACGTGGACTAAGAGTTTGGGTACGTCGGAAGTAAAGGAAGGGAGACTTGATCGTATTTTTGCTACTCAATCTTGGTTGGATACTTTCCCTAATAATAGATTTGTGAATGGAGTCTCGGATAAGTCGGATCATAGTCCTTTGTGGTTGAGGTTGAATTACTTGGAGAGAATCTTGAGGAGGCGTGAGTTTCGGTTTGAGAATAGTTGGCTTGAAGAAAATGAGCTTCCCTTGGTGGTTGAGGAGAGTTGGAGTCGTAGTGACGGGTTGGGCTTCCTTGATAAATTAAATCATTGTACATCGGCGGTGGATGCTTGGGGTAAGAAGCTTAGATCAAGGTACCGGGATGAGATCAATGAATGTCGTCGCTTAATTGATGAATTGCGTGTCATGCCTGGTGGGGGTGAGGATCCGATGGTTATAGAGACCAAGAATCGTCTAAGCACTTTGTTAGCGCAAGAGGAGGCTTTTTGGAGACAACGTGCTAAGGTATATTGGTTGCGTGACGGGGACACTAACTCTCGCTTCTTTCATGCGATGGCTAGTGCACGGCGGAGAAGGAATCACATTTCAAAGCTAGTTACAGAGGATGGTGTGGAAGTGACGGACCAGCAGGATATTTGCGCAGTGGCTAGGGGTTATTTCGCAAATCTTTTTCATGGTGGGGGAGGTGATTATGGGAGCGTTATTGATCATGTTCAGCCACGGGTATCGGATAATGATAATCACTTATTGGTGCGTCCTCTTGAGATTGAAGAATTCAAACAAGCTCTTTTTCAAATGCATTCCGACAAAGCGCCAGGACCGGATGGATTAAATCCGGCTTTCTTCAAGAGGTTCTGGAATTTATGCGGAGTGGAGTTGTTTAATATTGGTAGGGAGTGGCTGGTCATGGGCGAATTCCCCCCTAATATAAATGATGCTAATATTGTGCTAATTCCAAAGGTGGAGAATCCTACGTCTATGAAAGATCTTCGGCCCATTTCTCTTTGCAACGTCATTTACAAGATTATCTCGAAGGTACTTGCTAATAGATTAAAACCTCTACTTCCAAAGTTTGTTGCTCTTGAACAATCTGCCTTTGTGGAAAATCGATCTATTCTTGATAATGTGTTGGTGGCGTTTGAAACATTACATCATTTGAAGTGCAAAACAACGGGGAAGAAGGGGGAGCTGGTGCTAAAAATTGATATTAGTAAGGCTTATGATAGAGTGGATTGGGTCTACTTGCAGCGTATTCTTGTGAAGATGGGATTTGATGACCAATGGGTTCGGTGGATGCAAATGTGTTTGGAAACAGTTACTTACTCAGTTATGATAAACGGTGAAAAAGTGGGACCTATCATTCCAGGGAGAGGACTGAGGCAGGGTGACCCACTGTCACCTTACCTGTTTATATTGTGTGCAGAGGGTCTCACTACTTTACTACAGAGAGCTGAGAGCAGAGGGGATATTCATGGTGTGAAGGTGTGCAGAGGGGCTCCTTCTCTCTCACACCTCCTTTTTGCTGACGATTGTTTCTTGTTTTGCAGAGCCGATGCTAGAGAGAGAGTAGGCATCTCAAGGATATTCTTAACACCTATGAGAGAGCATCGGGGCAAGCTATTAACTTACAAAAATCTGAAATTTATTTTAGCAGGAATACTTCACAGGAGGCTCGCTTTGATGTTACAGCTATATTGGGAGTCACAGAATGTCTTGGAACGGGCAAATATTTGGGACTTCCGTCTATGATTGGAAGAAACAAGAAACAACTCTTTGGCTACCTGAGGGATCGAATTTGGAGGAAGATACATCATTGGTCGGGGAAGCACTTATCTAAGGCTGGCAGGGAAGTCTTAATCAAGTCAGTTGCTCAATCCATTCCAACTTATTGTATGAGCACCTTCATGCTTCCATCTACACTGGGTGAGGAGCTTGAAAGAATGATGAATTCATTTTGGTGGGGTACGAACCGTGGCACGAGGAGGGGTATTCATTGGTTGAGTTGGGAGAAGCTTTCGGTTAGAAAGGAGTTTGGAGGTATGGGCTTCCGTCATCTTCATGGCTTCAATTTGGCAATGCTAGGGAAGCAGGCTTGGCATCTTGCTACTCGTACAGATACTATTGTAAGTAGAATCTTTAAAGCTAAATATTATCCTAATGATGACTTTATGGGGGCTCGCTTGGGCCATAATCCCAGCTTTGTTTGGCGTAGTATCTTCTCTTCCCGGGTAGTTGTGAATTTGGGGGCACGTTGGAGGATTGGGAATGGCGACAAAATTTCAGTTTGGAGAGATCCGTGGTTGAAGGGACGTAGTGATAGCTTTGTTAGATCACCTATGGCTCAAGGGATGGAAGAAATGAGGGTTAAGGACTTGATGAACCAAGACAATAGTGGTTGGAATTATGGCTTAATTGATCAACTTTTTTGTCAAGAAGAGGCTATGCTCATCAAAAGCATGCCAAGGTACAGTGACTTGGAGGAAGATAAATTATCTTGGTGGCGGAGTCGGTCCGGTCTTTATTCGGTTCGCTCGGCTTACTATGCGCTTATGGATACTCCGGAAATTATTAATAATTCACATGCTAGAATTGACGGTGATTGGATGTCCACTTGGAAAGCGGGCGTTCCACCGAAAGTTAAATTATTAATTTGGAGGCTTGCTAGGGGGTGTCTTCCTACTCGTAGTAACTTGGTTAAGAGACATGTTGATTGCACCGTTTTGTGTCCTTTTTGCGAACAAGAAGAGGAAACAGATAGTCATGTTTTTTTGGAGTGTAGCGCTGTACAGGAAGTGTGGCAGAAGCTGGACTTGTTGCTGCCCTTTCGGGTTGCAGCAGAAAACGCAGCAACTCTGTGTGATGCCATTTTTTCGATGCTGGGTTCGTTGTCCGTGGCTAGTAGAAACAGGTTTTTAATGGGTATTTGGGCTCTTTGGCGTCGCCGTAATGACAAGGTTTGGGCTGGGGTGTTACAACCGGTTGAGCAAGTCGTTCACGCCGCGAAGGATATGTTTGACGCTTGGTTTGGAGCGCGCCAGCAACAGCACCATCCTCCTGTGCTCTCGGGCCAGCAGCTGCCACGGGTATTGAGGTGGGTTCGGCCAGCAGCAGGAGCTTTAAAATGTAACGTCGATGCGGCAATTTTTGCGGAAGACAACAAATATGGTATTGGTTTGTGTATTCGAACGTCCACAGGTGATTTCTATAGAGACAAAACTATGTGGTTCCATGGAGTCCCAACACCGCAAGAAGCGGAGGCAATTGGTCTTAAGGAAGCATTGGCTTGGTTGGAAGCTTTGGGGCTATCTTCTGTTTCCATTGAACTGGACTGTGCTCCAGTTGTAAATGGCTTGAAGGTAGAGCCTTTGCCGAATACCGAGCTTGGTACTATTTTATTGTATTGTCGTAATAGATTACATCTTTTTCCTAGCTTTGAGGTTAGCTATATTCGGAGACAAGCTAATCTTGTTGCTCATACGTTAGCACGGGCATCAAGATTGTTTGCTAGTTCCCACGTTTTTGATTTCATTCCAACCTGTATTGAAACAATTCTGTTTAATGAAATGAATTAAGTTTGTTCTTGTCAAAAAAACAAAAACATTGAAAAATAGAGAACACTATGAATATCTTCAAGAACACCAACAACACTTCGATTCTTTAATACCGTGTTTATTGAATAACTCATGCAATATGTAACCAAATTGAATGAAACCGAACTTTAACTTGAATAAAATTTTGCAAGGAATCAAATGGAACTAGAATTAAGCTTAGAAAAGTGCTTATGCACAAAATCACTTATGTGCAAAATCACTTCTAGAACCAAAATTTCGTCGCAATTTTGGATCTATTACAACAATTTTGGTGAAATTTAGTTGAAATTTAAGCACTTTAGAGCCAAAACACGATTTTGCTATCTACTTTTAAAAATCATGTCGCCTTTAAGTTGTGACCACTTTTTGGCAAATCTATTTCCATATCCTAGTACTTTGTTCAATTACGTTTAACTTAGACCAAAATTTTGTTCCATTTGGTGTTGTTTTAACTGAGTTGCCATAGTAGGCTCTTCAAGATTGAATTGATCTTCAACCTCTAGCTCAATTCAGACCAGAATCATGTTTGTGAATAAGCACTTTTATGAGGTTAATTTTGGTTCTATTGAATTTATTGTGAAATCTTATGCAAGTTAGAGTCAAGTTTCATTCAATTGGTCACGTATTGCACGAGTTATTCAAGAAACAAGAAATTGAAGTGTAATATATTCATAGTGTTCTTATTTTTTGTGTTTTTGTTTAAAAAATATGAAATGCGACATAATTTAATGAAATCCCTGTGGATGCGCCATTTAAGACGCCACGTCAGTATAGTGGACAAAAATCATAGAAAATGACCATTTTGACACCAATTCAAAAGATAAATGACAAAATTGAAATTTGGTCAAAATAAATGACTGACCTAGAATATATTTTTTTCTTTTAGTTTCACGAATCCCATCTATAATATGCTTAAAGTATTTGACCTACATGTTCAGTTCCTCATAGGGATGGCAATTGAGCCCATGCCCATAGGGTACCCGCAAAAATTACCTGCAAACGGGCGGGTAAATACCCGCACACATGGCCGCGGGCTCGGGGACGGGCACTACGGTGCCCAACCCGCTCTAGGCCCGCACCCGCATAAGTATATATATATATATATATATATATATATATATATATATATATATACTTTTTTTACCAAAGTATATATATGGTTACTATTATTACAATTTTAAGTATATCCAATTTTAAAAAAATAAATCCATGCTACCAATATTTTGGATATTTTTAATTCACTAAATGCTATCATGTTTAATATTTTAATTAGTAAATATAAAAAAATTAATCGCTTTTTAAATTAAATTATAATATTTTTAATGTTACTTATTATTTTTTGTTGTTAAAGTGTGGGCATGCCCATAAACACTTAGTGCACAGAGGGTACAGAGACGGGCACTATATTACTCTATTGCCATCCCTAGTTCCTCATTTGGTTTGTGAAATGTGGGTTCAGATGATCGTACATTGAGTTATTTATGTAATTTTGTAAACAAATAATCGTTTCATTTTCTAACTGAACAAAGTGTTACTGTTAATGACTAACGAGGGTTGATTCCAATTGTAGAGTGGTGAGAAAGAATCGAACAATTGAAAAATCACTCTGATTCATCTTCAAAGTCACTGGCACACCTCAGTTGAAAAATCTTTTCTGGCACGCAGGAAGACTTCATTTCACACATCTTGACGATCACCATCGTCCATTCCATGTCTCCAGTAACAAGCAGTCTCTAGTCTCTACTAGTACTACTACTACGACCTAGCTACTCTTACAAGTTACTACATCACAGCCACTTTCACAACAACTTTTAACACCTCTTCCTAGTTCCTACCGTTCTTTTCTTGCTTACCTAGTTAC
The DNA here is from genome assembly GCA_963573325.1 of Astragalus glycyphyllos. Taxonomy (NCBI): domain Eukaryota; kingdom Viridiplantae; phylum Streptophyta; class Magnoliopsida; order Fabales; family Fabaceae; genus Astragalus; species Astragalus glycyphyllos. The sequence goes on from OY754309.1 coordinate 68,626,794, forward strand.
CTTCCTCCACCGCCTTCTAACTCACACATCCATTCATCAACATAACCATCTGTAACTCATTTAACGTTCTATTTTTGTTCACACCGATCCACACCACCAGAATCTCTGTTCCTCCAGTACACCCAACACAAACCACAAGGACAACAACCCAAGCTCCCATCTTCTTCTCCACCAAACTCTTTCTTTCACACCCACCACTCCCTCCTTCCCCACTCCGTTGTCCCCGTGTCACTCACCCTCCTCCTCGCCTCCGCCACCGATGACAATAAAGCTTCAAGATCAGTATTAAAAACCTGAGACAACGAGAGTAGAGCATTCCGGAAGCGAAACAAGTCCCACACTGCTTGAAATACAAAACCAATTAATGTTTATAAACAATTGACACGCATCACAGTTTGCCGAGTTGGTAACGACAACTTGTAACCCAAGTGGGGGCATCAATGTGGTGGAACATGGGTCAGGCTTCGCTGGGTTGGGCTGGATGATGCATTGCGCTGGCCTGCCCACTCCAAGTCGAGAGTTGAGCGATGGGGCTTGTGCGAAGGCATGCGCCTCTTCGCTACTAGAATGGAAGGCACCGCGTCAGGCTGGCTTCACAGAGCAGCGACAACCTCCTCCTCTCGACAGTGGAGGGATAACGGGCTGCTGCTTCTCCGGCCCACTTCGCCTGGTGAGCCTACCCACCTGAACCACCGCTTTTTTTTTCCTTTTCGAATTTTAGGGTTTATGAGAAAACACCTCTCTCTCTTGTGTTATTTATGGGTAAAATGTTTCAGTGTTTCACTAACGAGTTACATGGTATGCGAATTTTTCAACTCTTTGGCATGATTCTTATTCTATTATAATAATAGCTGCTTTTTTGTTTCAACTTTGCATCTTATTCTTCAAGTTTCAACAGAACGGAAGAATGGAGGAGACCGAGGTGCAAGTCCCAAGACTCAAGCTGGGTAGCCAAGGCTTATAGGTAAATTTGATGTCTTTTTCATCAACCTTAGTGATCCCCAATTCCATGTCTACATCGATGATTTTCCTCTTCGTTATTAGCAAACAGTTCCTCATCTGAATTTGTTATTTACAATGGACTGGTTGATTCAATTTTCAAAGGAAGAAGTCAATAAACCACTAGGTGATTAACAACCCAACCAGTTCATCATCAAAATTGTTGCTTAGAATGGATTATTAATTCTACATTAAGAGGAAGAAGTCATAAAACCATTGTTAAGTACCTTCAACTGTCATCATATGCTTGGTTTTGTCGATTTCCGTAGTTGATCACCTGGTTGAGGGAACTCAAGCAATTGTTTTGCACAACAAATTGACACGACTCTAATGCTTGCACTACATCACATGTAAATTGTGAAATTACAATTTAAAAGAATGCTCAAAACTCTTGTGTTATTACTTTGCTAATGAATGCATCCATTTGCTGATGTCATAAATCAATCTGCTTTTCTTGACCTGTAGCACCACATATGTTCTCTTTTCTTTTCCTGTTTGTTCACTTCTGCAACAGTCACTCCCAGATTTGGCCTTTATGGTAATTTGTCCTTGTTCATCATAGAGCTGCCATTAGTATTGCCATAACTCATAAGTATAGTCCTAAAGTATTAGCCTTACTATCTGTTTCTGTTGGCTGAAATCTGTGGATAGAGGATCCTCTAGACTAGAGGTACTTTTAGTCATTCATAATAGGATTTTGTTCTCCAAATTGCATCTCCGCTGTGGGAATTCTAAATTTGGTCGAGTCTTATCCTGCTTTACTTCTAGTGATTCTTTTAGAATAAATAATTTTTACTATGACAATTTTGGTTTTATTTTTAAGCAGCAGTTAGTGGTAATGTTGAATGGCTCTTCCTATTTGGATTATTTTAGATTCAGAAGTTAGTGGTAATGATGTTCGTTGTAGTGCATACATCTATGACATACTTCATAAAATGTATATCAATTGAGTCTGGCAATCTGTCATAGTCATACACTGCTATTTCTATTTTCAAAGTTAAGTTGGAAGCTTAGAATATGTATGAATTAATTGACGTAGTTTCCAGTCTTTCTGGTTTCTTTGACACCAAAAACGAGTTAGAGAGGTTATAATTAGAGTTACAAACTCGACGCCCCTCCTTTCATTTCTCTCTTTTAGCAGACCAATCTTTGCTTTATTAATATTTTTAAATTTGATAAGATAATCACCCGCTGTGTATTTTCATTTGCGGAATGCAGGTGCCTAGGTTGGGCTTTGGATGTGGACTGGGGAGGATTATCTGAAATTTATAATGCTCCCCTTTCGCATGAAGATGGATGTTCAATTATCAAGGCAGCATTACATCATACATGGACTAATCATGATAATGAAATTATGGTTGGTAAGGTACAAATTATCCAATTCATCTTTTTTCATTTTAATTCTAAGTGTTGAAAATACGTGATCATTTGTTGATTCGCAAATTCTAACAATCCGATTAAACATTTGTCCACAACTGATTAGCAAATAAATCACTCTTTGGATGTGGTAAAAGCAATCATCTTGTGGGGAAAAACAAACTTGTGGATGATTCTTTTCTTCTATGATCAGGTTTTACAGAACTTCCTCGACATAAGTATAACCAATTAGTGGTTTTTGCATTCCACCATTATGCTTACCTCAGTGAAATAATATACATGGGATTCTCCACACTAGATAGCTAAGAAAATAATATTTATTTTGTTAAACTTCAGTTATTTATTATAAATGTCAGATCTATTTTCATTGTTCCACACTACTTGGAAGAATTATTCTCTCAAGCCTATCTTCTAGGAATTGTCTTGTGTTAGTAAATGGCAAAGCAGTTATTATGCTGCTTCCTTGAAAGCAGGCCTATTTGGAAAGTTGCAGCTGAAGATGATAATACCAGTATACCACCTTGTTTTCACTTTTCAAGGCAGAAATATTCTAGTTTCTTGGTTAACTAAGGATGATATGTTGTGGAGCACCAATCAATAATTATTTATCTACAAACCAATAGAACTCCACTAAAAAAAATCTAGACACCAATAGAATGTTCTGGGCCTTTCCAAACTAAGAAGCAGTAGAGTAACAATAGTACTAATTGAGAGGTCCTGCAAGTTCCAAGTTTACAACACTTCCAACCACAGATTCTCATTATGGCACTTTATGGTCCTCATGGAAACCACGTCTCTGGCTTTTTCCATGTGTGGACAAATGAACCCACGTGAACCAATGGCTTTTTAGGACCCTCATTAACATGACGTGGAGCCAAAATATCCATCACAATTTTTGCTTTTCAATGATCTTTAGGACCCTCATACACACTACGTGGAACCCAAATGTCCACCACCTTGCTTGCCTTATATTCTATATAAACTTCCTTCTTCAATGCTATACCTCAAGCAGTCCTGTGAAGTTCACAAAGCTAACTACTATCCTTCAAAAGACTCTTGCTTAGTTCCTGAGTTCTGAAGTGTAGCCTTGCTGCATTAAGAAAAAACTGTGCCAATAACTCAATAGTATCAATGGCTGTCTCATCTTACCAATCTATCGTGTCAAGCCCTATTACTAGCATTTCTAGCAGATCAAGGGTGGACCAATTTAGCACTCCTGCTGTGTACATGCCAAGCCTGAGAAGAAATGCTACCCTGAAAGTTCGATCCATGTCTGGGGTAAGGTTTCATCAAAACCAGTTTTTAGATTACAATATTTGTTTCATGTATGTAATGTAGGAACATCATTATGAAACTTGGTCTGTTTACTATGAAGGAACTATGATAATCATATATAACCATACTAAATGATTTTTTGTAACATGCAGGAAGAGCAAAAAGAGCAACCAAGGGAGCCTGCAAACACTGTTACACCTCCATCACCACCACAGCCAGCCCCTACTCGTTCACCAAAGGTAAGCCTAGTGTCAAAAGCATTAGTAGAATGCAACTTTGTTTTTTCTGAGATGTGTAAGAATATTATTTTATTTATGCAAATGTGACACCTCATTGACATGAGTTAATTATATATTTATGGCAGATGAGCAGAAAGTTTTCGGATTTGATGGCGTTTGGTGGGCCTGCACCTGAGAGGATCAATGGAAGGTTGGCCATGATTGGGTTTGTAGCTGCAATGGGAGTGGAGTTAGCCAATGGGCAGGGTGTGTTTGAACAAATATCAAGTGGTGGGATCCCATGGTTCTTGGGGACAAGCTTGTTACTGTCAGTTGCTTCTTTGGTTCCATTGTTCCAAGGAGTCAGTGTGGAGTCAAAGTCCAAAGGATTGTTTTCCTCTGATGCAGAATTGTGGAATGGAAGGTTCGCTATGTTGGGTTTGATTGCTTTGGCTTTTACTGAGTATGTCAAGGGAAGCACCCTTGTGTAAATAGTTTTGAAGGCTCATGCTTTAGGAATTGTTCTTAAAACTTAGAAGGGTTCGTTGTATGGTTTCTATTATTATTATTATATACAATCAATATTGGTATACCTAGTCTCGAGATGAAGAAACATATGTATAGTCAACTTTATTTGTAGACAACAGAGAGATGTCATATAGATGATTTCTATATTTTTATGTATAACAACTTATTTTGTGTATGGTATAATCAAGACTCTTCATGGCCATGGGTAAATATGTAATTTTATTTAAAAATATTTTTTATCTCTAAAAAGGTAAACAAATGTTTTGGTGGAATAAATATTAATCTAATGCAACCACAATCCTTCTAACTAAGATAATAATAGGATCATAATTTATTGTATCACACTTGTGCCCATGTGAACACAATATTCTCATTGGTAGTTTCTATTTTGTACAATCTAACTATTTATCAAGTTAGTGTTTCAAGAGCATTAATTATGTATTTTACTAATTAAATTAATTTTTAAATTAAGTCACAAATTTATATTAATAAATTAAATTAGTGACAACATTGGGAAAAACTTGAACATGTCAAATAAATATGAAAAAATAAATATAATATTGTTATACAGAAAAGACAGTCAAAATAATATGGAAGTTTAACATGATTGAAATAATTGACACTTAGAGTTTTCATTTATTATATGATGATTAATCCATAATGACCAAGATAATCTCAATGAGAATATATTTAGGTGGACTTTTTCATGTTGAAACACTTATAAACTTTAAATATTAACCACCCGCAAGACACCTATAATAGTACTTTCTAACATTTTCTCGTGACATTACTTGTCTATTCTATCTCCATCTTGTACTCCCCAACTAAATTAGTGTACTGATTTGATTTCTCGTTCTGTATTCTTATTACAAATAGGTGGGAAAAGCAAATCAAATGACAAAATGTATTTCATGAAGTAGAAGCAATAGTTCTCTTTCACAAACATGACAATATTAAAGGAGGGTTTATTGCAGAATTTCCATGACAGGTATCAAAGATGAGTCACTTCCATGAAAATTGAACATTAAACTTGCTTCTACAGCTAAAAGAATAGTGTTGGGTCTTCGACAAAAAAAGACTACCACAGATAAGAAGATACACAAACAAACTAATTATGAAGAAAAATAATGAAATTACTCAATAAACTTACACAGTATCAGCAAAAAAAGGAAAAAGAAAACTTCATCATGATTACTTACCCATTTCCCCTCCTCTTCTGTTTAGGGCTTACCTTCCTCCACCACCATTCTCACTCACATCACATCACATCACATCACATCACATCACTACTTTCAGTCTCACAACTCATTTACTGCACTCTCCTCAAAACTAACCAAAATCACAACGACAACAACCTAAGCTAAGCTCCCATCTTCTTCTCCATCTAAGTCTTTTTTTCCCAACTACCACTCCACACTCCCCGCACCGTTTTCGCCACCGACAACAACGACAAAGCTTCAAGATCAGTTACAAAAACCGAGAGTAGAGTATCCCAGAAACGAAACAAGTCCCACATCGTATGGAAGATAAAACAAATTAATCTTTATAAACTGGTGACACACGTTGTTGTTTGCCGAGTTGGTAACGTCAACTTGTAACCCAAGTGGGGGCAACAAGGTGGTGGAACATGGTTCAGTGTTTGCTGGGTTGTGCTGGTGGTTGCATCCCGCTGGCCCGCCCACTCCAAGTTGAAAGTTGAGCAATGGGGCTTGTGCGAAGGCATGGGCCTCGTTGTTACTAGACTGGAAGGCACCGCGTCAGGCTGGTTTCACAGAGCAGCGACAACCTCCGCCTCTCGACAGTGGAGGGACAACGGGCCGCTGCATTCTCAGCCCACTTAGCTTGGTGAGCCTAGCCACTTGAACCACCATTTTTTTTTCTTGTTTCGAATTTTTGGGCGGTTCTCCAAATTTCGCGATTGATTTATGCTTTTGTTTAAGATTTTTGGGATTACAGTTAAGTAAACACTTCCTTGATTTGTGTAATGGGTAAGATGTTTCACTTACCGAAGAGATTTTCAATCAGAGACATTGGCAAATATTTCAGTCCCACAGTCTCTTTTAGTTGACCTAATTTTTGAACTAATATTTGTGATAACATTTCTGCTCTGTGTATATTCATTGTGGAATGTATTCAACACAGGTATATTTGATGTCTTTTTCTTCAACCTAAGTGATGGTTTTGGCCCCAGATCGCTGCTCTCCTCGTCACCTCCTCTATGTGGACTCCGTTTGGTCCTCAACGAGCCTCATCTTCCAGATCTGACCGATGGGTTCCACGTTCGCGACCAATCTCAGGTCACTCTCCGGCTCACTGCTCCTGGCCCAGTCGCCTCCCACGGTAACCTTTCGATTTCCCTTCCTCTCACTCCTAGCCCAGGCTCTCCTCTGTGGAATTGCCCTCCCCCTGAACCCCCACCGCGCCATAGATCTGAACCCGCTTTGGACATGACTGAGATACCGCCTTCTGCCACTGCTCCGATTCGGCCACCTCCAAAACCCACTTGGTTCGATTCTGTCTCTGTTTGTGGTGCTCTTGGCTGGCCTTTTTTTGTTGCTTTCGGTCTAATGAAATGTTCAGGTTGGTCTCACCAATTTTGGGTTCATGTTGTTTCCGTGGATGCCGCTGATCTGGACCTACCATCTTTGGTTTCGAGCTGTAGCAAGTTTTCTGCAGGTACATTGGTGGCCCTCAACACTTTCAGCTTCCTCTCTTACCGTCAAGTTGCATTCACTCTTGTGGTATGGTTGGACCATCGCGAGACCACGCATAGTCGAACCGTGTATATACCAGCTAAAGAAATGATCCGTAATTGGATAGATTCAAAGACTGTGGATTCTCCTCCAATATTGGCCACCTACGATGGATGAATGTTGTTTGCATGGTTGTTAGGTCTAGCTATTTGTTTTGATGTTGGACCAATGTGGCTAGCATTTTACTTGTGTATTGTTATCAATGAATTGTATGTCCTAACTATTAGGAGCAACTCGATTACGCGTTTGGGGTATGTCCCAACACCGTTTGATCATCTGAATGTATTGTTTTCTCTCAATTAATGAAATGAGATATGTTTTCCCGTCAAAAAAAAAAAACATTCGTTTGCAATGCGGCACATCCTGTGTATATGGATGGATATACGACTAATTAAAGACAGGCGCGTACCTTATAAACAGTTTTTACTAGTACAATTTGGGTTTTATTTTCAAGCATTAGTTAGCGGTAATGCTGAATGGCTTTCTCTAGTAAAATTTGTAAGTTAGGTCACTAGTATGATATTCTTTGTTGTGCATATGTCTATGACCTGCTACATCAAATGCTTATCAATTGAGGCTGACAATCTTTTATAGTCATACAAAGTAGACAATCCCATCATGATTCTAAGACCATACAATTTCTAAGATTCGAAGCTGTCATTTGTTTGATGGCTTTTGTATGTTGAGTATCACATCCGTTGAATTTTATTTTCATATCTGCTTGAGCCAAATTTAAGTGTAATTAGTTGTTAGACCTTGATCTAAAAGAGGAACAACATTTTCTGCATCTTTTGGACACTAATCTAATGACTTCTGAGAGGGAAGCTAAGTAAAGATGTCTACGTTAATATCTTTGAGGAGAGAAATTATATATCTGATGTCTTCACATGTATGCAGGTCTAACTTTGATGAAAACGAGATTCTGAGACTTATTTGTTTCCTCAATAAAATTTAGAAGTAAAAACACTTCAAAAACAAAGATCACTTTCACTAAGAAAAAAAATGCTTATACAAGTTGTATAACTTTTCAATTGAATATACTGTTTTGTTGTAAGCAACATATTTTTCCTTGGTTTGGACCTGAAAGAATTCCAGAGATAGAGTGAAAATTTACAATATGGGAATCAAACAGAAGGTATCAAATACCTCAAAAAAATCCTTAGAGTTAGAAGGAATATTTTGTATATTAATTGAATTGTACTAGAAGCAGATCTCGATCGAATATCCCGAGATGCTCACCAAACTGAGAAGCTAGAATACTTGTAAGTGCGGTGCCGAGATGCTCTTTCTCGCGTTGATCCGGCGAGAGGTGTGGTACCTGCACACACTCCGATGCTTAAGTCAGCATAGGGAAAATGTGATATGCGGTAATAAATTAATGAGTATCTGTCAAACTGATCGGACAATGTATTTATAGAGAATAGTGCCGGTGCGTGCCCAGATGGGTAAAAGGTTACAGAAAAAAATTTCAATCGTACTTGTGATGTATGCAAATAAGAGTTACATTTCAGTCCCAATTTCTCTCTTAGTTTACCTAATTTTTGAACTAATTTTGTGATAAGGTTTCAGTTCTGTTGTGTGTATATTCACTGTGGAATGTGGGTTTCTAGGTTGACCTTAATTTGGGGGTGGAGTGGATGATCATCTGGATTTTAAATTGCTCCCTTTTCTCCTCTCGCATGTATTCAGCACAGGGGTTGCCTTTCTGTGAGACGTAACCATGATAATGAAATCATGGTTGGTAAGGTAAATGGCATCTACTTAGAGTATGTCTTATGGATATCATTATGTTTATGTCCCAGCCTTTAAGAACTAATTTATCAGTTGAAACATGTTTTTATTATATGAGTATTAATTAAATTAAAGATTAATAAAGATTTGATTTAAAATTATGTTTATTTATCAATATATTTTGGAAGCAAAAGGTTTTGGTAAGTGGGTCCGTATGAGTGTGACAAAGTGGACACTTCAACAACTGATCTGTGAATTTTTCAACCCTTTGCCATGAATCTTATTCTATTAACATAGTTGCTTTTTTTTAGTTTCAACAGAGTTGAAGAATGGAGAAGACCGAGGTGCAAGTCCCAAGAGTTAAGCTGGGTAGCCAAGGCTTAGAGGTATATTTCATGTCCTTTTCATCATCCTAGCTAAATGATCCCCAATTCCATCTCTACATGGATGTTTTTCATCTTCCTTATTAACAACCGGTTATGATAGAAAGATCGATTCAACTTTAAGGAACAAGTCAATAAACCACTAGGTGATTAACAAACCAACTAGTTCATCATCAAACCTTGTTTCATTTTTTAATGGATTGATTTCAATAAACCATACCATTTTTTTAGTACCTTCAACTGTCATCATATGCTTGTTTTGTCGATCTCTGCTCAGTTGACCACTTGCTTAAAGCAGGGATTTATATTTCTGTGATCATTCTCTCAAGGAATTGTTTTGCACAACAACTTGACATCATTCTAATGCTTACATTGCATCAAATGTTTATTGTGAAGTTACAATTTGAATGAATGCGCAAACAGTTTTTCCTTTGCTAATGAATGCATCGATACGCTAATGTCATAATTCAATCTGCTTTTCATAATAGGACTTTGTTCTCCAAATTGGATCTCCACCCGTAGGAATCCCAAATTTGATGGAGTTTTACCTGCATTTACTTTTGGTGCTTGTTGATATTTTTAGAATAAATAGTTTTTACTATTACGAATTGGGTTTTATTTTCAAGCAGCAGTCAGTGGTAATGTTGAATGGCGTTTCCTAATTGGATTATTTTAGATTCAGAAGTAACGCTATGAGTAATTGGATTATCAAATGTGTCCGGCAATCTGTCATAGTCATACACTTCTATTTCTGTTCACATTCAAGTTGGAAATTTAGAATATGCATATATGTATGTATGTATGTATGTATGTATGTACACACACACACACACATAAATCTATCTAGTTTCAAGTCTTTCTTGTTGCTTGGCACCAAAAACGAGTTAGAAAAATTTATAAGAGTTACATACTCCACATCTCTCATTTATCTCTTTAGCAGACCAATCTTTGCTTTAATATTTGTACATTTGATAAGATAAAGCACCTGTTGTGCATCTTCATTTGTGAAATGCAGGTGTCTAGGTTGGGCTATGGATGTGGAGGATTATCTGGAATATATAATGCTCCCCTTTCGCATGAAGATGGATGTTCAATTATCAAGGAAGTATTCAATAGGGGTGTTACCTTTTTCGATACATCAGATCTCTATGGACATAATCATGATAATGAAATCATGATTGGTAAGGTACAAATTATCCAATAAATCTTTTTCATTTTGATTCTAAGAGTTGAAAGCACATGATCATTTGTTTGAGTTGCAAATTCTAATGATTTGATCAATCATGTTTAGACAACTGATTCACAAATAAATCACTCTTTGGATGTGGCAAATGGCATGTACTTATGTCTATAACATCACATAAATATAGCTTTGATTACACAATCATTTTTTGGATGATTCTTTTGTTCTATCATCAGGCTTTAAAAGACCTTCCCCGAGAAAAAGTCCAGTTGGCTACAAAGTTTGGCATTACTCTATCTGATGGGATGGTTTTGGGGGTAAAAGGGACCCCTGAATATGTGCGGGGGTGCTGTGAAGCTAGTCTCAAGCGGCTTGATGTGGAGTATATTGACTTATACTATCAACACCGAGTTGACACTATAGTGCCAATTGAAGACACTGTAAGATTTGAACGATTTTTCTTTCCTCTTAGTTATGCATACCATTCAAACGCTTATAAACTCTAGATGATAAAGTGCTTTAACAATAACCTTTGTATGGAAGATGGAGGAACTCAAACAACTGGTAAATGAAGGAAAGATAAAATATATTGGGTTGTCGGAGGCTAATGCTGACACTATAAAGAGGGCATACACAGTTCATCCTATTACTGCTTTGCAAATGGAGTATTCCTTATGGTCCCGTGACATTGAAGAAGAAATAATTCCACTCTGCAGGTTTCTAATAATATCAACTCCACTGTCCATATTTTCACTTGTCACTGACTATTAGTCACAAACTCACAATTATACCTTTTGGTTTACATGTTTGCTTACTGTTTCAGATATGCCTTTTAACATAGACTATCTGCAGAATATCTTTAAGAAATTGTCATTGTCTCACTAAGAAGCATACAGCCCTCTTGGTCGTGGCTTTTTTGCAGGAAAGGCAATGATAGAGAATTTGCCTAGTCAGAGCTTGCTGGTATGCAGCTAGATACAATTAATACAGTTATATGATTGGATAAATTTGAACCATTTCTTTCTTATGATGGTCAAAATGACATTGATGAGGGAAGGTTTGAGCTATTTTTTGGATCACATCTCTGCCAAGGGGAATTGTCACAAATATCACTAGATTATTTCTATCACTGCAGCAATAGTCCACTGAAATTTCTTCTTGTTTCTGTAATAGGCCATGCATCCAAGGTTCACTGGAGAAAATTTGGAAAAGAACAAGCTTCTCTATAAACGAATCAATGACTTGGCTTCAAAGCATGCATGCACTCCTTCCCAATTAGCCTTAGCATGGCTTCTCCATCAGGGAAATGACATAATCCCTATCCCAGGTAATATGCGATGATATTAAAACCCTTTTATTTGTAACTTCTTTCATATAGCGATATCTTTTCTCAGCAAAATGTACATTTGTTCATTGGAAGGAAGTACCTAAAATCTTGTCCTTAAAATATGTAGATATTTCAAAGGATGGTAATAAATTGATATTAATGACTAAAAGTGTTTTTTGTAGATTTTATTGATACCGTAGGGACTACTAGACTGAGGAACTTCGAAAACAACATCGAATCTCTGATTGTGAAGCTTACAGAAGAAGATTTGGGGGAAATTTCTGAAGCTGTTCCTGACGATGAAGTTGCTGGTACACGAGAATTTGATAGTTTATCACAATATACTTGGAAATTTGCAACCACGCCACTAAAATAATTGCATACAGAAGAACGATGCAATCCGTGCAATACATTATGTTTTTTCATTCCATCATTATGCTTACCTCAGTGACATAATCAATGGGATTCTCCACAAGATAAGGACTTAAGTGGAAACACAGAAAATAATATTTCTTTTGTTAAGCTAAAGGTATTTGTGCTGGTTTATTTATAGTAAATGTCAGATCTATTTTCTTTACTCCATATTACATGGAAAAGTTTCAGTCTCTCAACCCTATCTTTTAGGAATTGTCTTCTGTTTGTAATTGGCAAAGCAGTTATTATGCTGCCTCCCTAGCCAGTCCTTCTATTTGGAAAGTTGCAGCTGAAAATGAAAATACCAACTTTTTTAAATGTAAAATTAGAAAATCAAATGGCAATTGGGAAATGCATGCATAATTGCTAGTTAATACTCCTTCTGTCCCATAATATAAGGCCCAACTGCATTTTTCACAGTTATTAAGAAAAGTTGGTAGTGTAATTAATATATTAAAATTTTGTGTGACCTATCCATATTAAAATAATAAATAAATAAATACAAAATAGAGTAGTTTTGCTTTATGTTGCCAAGAACAATAGAATGCCAAGTGTGATCATTGGATGATGCCAAGAGCGTTCAAAAATGCATGGATCACAAAAGAACAGGAAACTCCCCAGGTTTAAAAAAACAGGAAGAGTGTGAAGCATTTTTGAAGGATTGAATGAATAAAAGGGGTGAATAGCAACTGAAAAACGGATTATCTGAACTTTAATTAATAAATAAAAGCATAAAGTATTGATTCCATACATTTAGGTCAATCACGAGTCTTAAAATAACAACACTCTAATTCAAAACCTAAGAAGCATATTCTATTGTAGAATAGTTACATACAGCCTTCAAGGCAGTGATAAAGAATTTGCCTAGTCAAAGCATGCTGGTATCTATGGAGCTAGCTACAGATATTACAGTTTTATGATTGCATGAATTTGAGTCGTTTCTTTATTATGATGGTCAAAATATTAATGATGAGGGAAGGCTTGAACTATTTGCTTGATCACATCTCTGCTGAGAGAAAATGTCATAAATATCACTGGATTATTTCCTTGCAGCAACAATTCACTGAAATTTCTTCTTGTTCCTGTAAAAGAGTAAAAATAGTACTAATAATTGAGAGGTCCTGCAAGTTCCAAGTTTACAACACTTCCAACCACAGATTCTCATTATGGCACTTTATGGTCCTCATGGAAACCACGTCTATTGCTTTTTCCATGTGTGGACAAATGAACCCATGTGAACCAATGGCTTTTTAGGACCCTCATACACATTACGTGGAGCCAAAATATCCATCACAATTCTTGCTTTTCAAAGATCTTTAGGACCCTCATACCACACTACGTGTAACCCAAATGTCCACCACCTTGCTTGCCTTATATTCTATATAAACTTCCTTCATCAATGCTATACCTACCAACTAAAGCAGTGCAGTGAAATTCACAAAGCTTACTATCTCTTAGAAACACTCTTGTTTGGTTCTTGAGTTTGACAGTGAAACCTTGCTGCATTAAGGAAAAACTAGGCCAATAACTCGATAGTATCAATGGCTGTCTCATCTTACCAATCTATCATGTCAAGCTCTATGACCAGCATTTCTAGCAGGTCATCAAGGGTGAACCAATTTAGCACCCCTGCTGTTTACATGCCAAGCCTCAGAAGAAATGCTACCTTGAGAGTTCGATCCATGGCTGAGGTAAGGTTTCACAAAACCAATTACCAGATTATATTATTTGTCACATGTATGTAATGTTGGAACTTCATAGTTGGTCTGTTTACTAGGATTAGGATCTATCATATATAACCATATTAAATATTAATGATTGGTTGTAATATGCAGGAAGAGAAAAAAGAACAACCACAAGAGCCTGCAAACACAGTTACACCTCCACCACAGCCTCAGCCAACACCTACTCGTTCACCAAAGGTGAGCCTAGTGTCACAAGCAGTAAAATAAAAATACATTTTTTTTTCTTCTTCTGAGTTGTGTGTAAATAGAATATTTTATGCAAATGAGACACATCATTGACATGAGTTAATTATATATTTAATGCAGATGAGCACTAAGTTTACAGATTTGATGGCATTTAGTGGGCCAGCACCTGAGAGGATCAATGGAAGGTTAGCCATGATTGGTTTTGTAACTGCAATTGGAGTTGAGTTAGCAAATGGGCAGGGTGTGTTTGAACAGTTATCAAATGGTGGCATTCCTTGGTTTTTGTGGACAAGTGTGTTGTTCACTGTTGCTTCTTTGGTTCCATTGTTTGAAGGGGTGAGCGTGGAGTCAAAGTCAAAAGGGTTGTTTTCATCCAATGCAGAGTTGTGGAATGGAAGGCTTGCTATGTTGGGTTTGATTGCCCTTGCTGTTACTGAGTATGTCAAGGGAAGTACCCTTGTGTAATGTAAAATAATACATACAGTTTCAAAGCTATAAGCGAATTTCTTGATATTGACTTGTAGCCTATAAGCTTTTAATTACCACAACAAATCTATGGGGGTGATGTTATAGGATTTGAATGAAAAAAGGTAGACAGACATCTCAGCTTTTTCATTTTTCCCTACACCAGCTCGAACATGTTTATCCTTGAAAAATTATACAATTGTAAGACAATGGTTCTTGTTCTGCAATGGAATATAAAATTGCAGGCTTATCTATGACACTCCATTTCTTATAACAGCACAATGCCATATAACATCACAAAAGTTAAGTGCATGTAATTGATAATAATTAAGCTGTTGCATATTGCACTGATAAATAGATATATTAAAATTATATTTATGGAAAATAAATGGAATTTCTGCCCTCAGAATAAGAGAGAGAACTACTACTGAAACTAGATTACATATTCACCATATCTTTACTGAAATTAACCAAAACTTAAGAATAACAGGATATTATCAAATCAATTAATAGGATCACATCTCAATCTTTTTTTTTGTTGACAAAATTACATCTCAATCTGGATTAATGATAAACAAGTAACTGCTATATAAACGTCAACATTATGTGGATACAAAAATAGGCAGGAAATAGAGAAAGGAGGAATTCTTCGATGAACAGCATTAACGAGGCACAACAACTGAGCACATCTACAAAAGCTGGATATTGCATGAATACTAGCATCACCGTTTATTTATTCGTTACATGAACCTTTACACTCACATATATGAACAGAAAAGAATGAAAACAATACACATCTTAGCAGCTTTTTCTTTTTTCCAGAAATCTTATCAGCTATTTCATATGTACAAATAACTAATGTATTTCGCAGCCACGTTTTTACTACAAGAAGCAGCTTATGGATCAAGCTGATACTCAGGTTTGTCAAAATCACCGTTTTGGAGTGTGCTTCCCATCTCCCCATTTTCAAGTTTCTGCAATTCGCAACAAGGCATTGCCCGAAACGAGCAAAGAAATCAGTACACGAAATTGAGATCATATTACGCAACGCAATGGATGAAGTTACAAGTTGGAAAGTGGCCACAAGATTTCTGTCTTCAAAATTATTGGTTTTGAACATTAAATTAAATATAATCAGGCTGGTTTGATTTAGTCAGACAGGACAGGATAAATGTGCCTTCAATTATGCATTAAAAATGATGCTTTTGGTGCATTTTTCCATCAAAAAACAATAATAATATAAACAGAATAACAGAAATGCTATTACCAAAGAAATAAAAAAAAATGCAGTTACATATACACAAACAGAAAAGAGAGATTCAGATACATACTTCTGTGTTTAGATCAACTGGAAACAAATTTATAGCTCCTGTGTTGAACGTGAATCCACTGGAAGTGACATAATTTTTGCATTAGTGACATGCAAAGGAAAGAAAAAAGGGATAGTACTTAATAACGAGATAATAGAATTATTTTTTCCCCCTAGAGCTAGTGTATCTCAAGTCTCAAATTTTTTTGATTATCAAAGGCTGGTACTTAATGAGCAAGCAATCACAGTTTACGGGCAGAATGAAATGAAATAAGACCAACAAATATCAAACCGTAAGAACAAAATAATTACTAGACGACTGGAGACTACGGGAATAAGAAGCTCGAGGAACCATACCATTGGGATAGTACCAACTGCCAGACATATGGGATAAAAAATTCCTCTGGATGGCTCTCTTGTTCATATGTGAAGCGCAGTTGAGTGAACATCTGCCAAAAACAAGATACACTCTTATAGAAACAACACAAGTAATCTTCCTAATGGTATATTCGCTACTGGAAGCAAGCCACAAATCACAATAGTTTTCAATCTTACCTTCATTCCATCGCCCCTCCAAGAACGACAATTGACAATTATCACTTGGAGAACTTCATTGACTGACCAGTCACCATCCACTCTTAGAGCATCCATACGACTATTGAAAAAATCTAATACCTGTAAATATTTAATATTTGCAAGGTTCAGTGATTTTACTAAAGATGACACAAAACGTGCTCCTTTAGAAGTTGCAAGGTTTCAAAGGGTAAGCATATTGAGTAACTTTGACGACTTCAATACAACACATTAAACATACAGTATAAATGTTTTCAAGCAATTCATGGAAGCGTGGATGACTCTTGTATGGCTGAAAGACTTCCTGCCTGTGCATTATTGCATACACTACCTGCTCCAGTCACAATAAAGCAATAAAGTATGTAACATTTGACTATTTTGAACTAGATAAGAACATATGTGATAAATTAAATCTTCAATAGATCAAGTAGAAGATCAAATCAAACCTCAGGATTCCGTGGCAGTGCATAAGTCAGGATTGCATTTATAATTTCTAGTACAAGCCTCAAGAAGTCAGTATAAATGTGTAATTCAGTTGACTGCACCAAAAGAATACGTAATTTAGAAAAGAAAAAAAATTAGTCAAAGCTTTGTCATCAATATACCCATAAAAGCACCAAGACAGTATAGACTAAATACCACATCTTCGACAAAGCTGTTTGCTTCAAGTGAGTTTCCTTTTGAAGTATGGAGCTTATTATCTTTACGGTCAGCTAATTTGTTATACCTAATGAGAAGCAATGATATGGTCAAATTTTTATACCAGATCGCAATTAGGTAAAAAAATATATTTGAAATGGAAATAGTACATTGTGAAGGGAAACATACTTGCGTGAAAGCATATCGAAAAGGCTAACTAGTCTCTGAGCTGCATATGCACTCAAACGATGGACATGAGGTGCCATGTTTGCCAAAGTTGCCAGACATGTTGTGTGGAGATAGACATCCTATCATTATTCAATACATAAGAGAATGATCAAATAAAAACAACTTTAATAGTTCAAAACTTCAATGCACTTACGCACAAACTACTTGAGTAATCAAAGATCAGAAACATTTCTAAGATTGAAATATATTAATTCTACTAGTATCATTGGCATATTATACAAGTAATCATTGTTTTCAGTAGACATAGAATAACAAATGCCTTTTTAGGTCCTACTCCCAGACTTATGCAGGTGTAAACTTTCTGTCTGTCTTTACAAAAAACCACGCCGACTAAAGATAGCATTAGACCAAGAAGGTAAACAAATGCAAACTTAAAGCTTACATACTTGAGAGAAAATTATATAAGTCCTTGAGATTTCGGAAAAGTACCATCAAGTGAACTAGAATGGGACAAAACATTTCATAAAAAAGAGAAATATCACAGTCAATAGCATCAATAGTTTATATATTCCACTAATAATTAATAAATACCGATAACAGTAGCACAATCTCTCAGTAATAATAATAACCATATTGATTGGCCAGTATATTAGGTTTTGCATTCAATATAGGTAACATCTTAATTCAGTCAGCAGAAAAAGTAACTTTAAAATTTAGATATATGGAATTAAATTAATACTCCAACAGAGTTTAAGATTCATACCCGAAGTTTAGACAAATTATACTGTACGGTTCTGATAAGAATTATGACCATAAGGGAACCGAGAGAAGTCTGATGGAGAAGACGTTCTTTGTACCATGGAACACCAGTCAATATCTGTCCATTTATACACCAAATTAGCATTTACCATAATCATTGCAGTTTCCGGCAAGGTTGGATGGCAAAAGATAACTCTTACCAGCTTATGAATGCTTGCATTGAAAGCAGAATCTTGACTAAGTATAAGAAGTATAATCAGCAACATGTAAATTTGATTAGCTGTCCTCCTTGGAGCATTGTATAAAGCTTCCAGAGTTGGCATTAACTGTTAATGTCATAAGATAAATAAGAAAAGGAGTAAGACTCAATCTTTAATCATTCTAGATGCACCAGTAGGGACTAAATGATTTACAAATGACCTGAAACAAGTGGTTACATATATGGAATGATGATCAAATGAATACATATTTCACAAAGTAATAAGCCTCAACAAATTTCTTCTCAAAACTCCACTTTTGAGTTTTGACTTTTACATATTAAAATAATAAATTCATTCCCATTTTCTTTCATAAGAGAAACTTAAGTTTGCTGCCTCATACCAATGTATCCATATCAGTCCGCACCAAGACGTACTCCAGAAAGGCGGAATTTCCTTGCAACAATGAGTAAAGCAGTAGGACAGCTGCCTCATCCGCCAAGCACCTGCAAGGAATAAAAGTTGCTGGATTTTAAAGATAAACTCTTAGAATTTAAGCTTCAAGCCTAACTCAACCCCCACAAAATCAGCTTGTACGATGAGGGTGTTGTACATGCCTTATAAGCATGACTTAGGTCATATCTCTAGTCAGTGTTGGACTCTCAACACTACCCTCATGTTCAAGACTAGCCATATGAAGTGTAGAGTAATACATGTGGAATAATAGGCATCTAACACACGCCCTCATGCCTAGGACTGGACATTGAGAACAAGGAAATATGCAGGTGGAATAACAAATCTAGGATTGACTCTAATGCTATCTTAAAATTTGGGCCTTGAACCTAATTCAATCCCACAAAATTGGAGTGTAAGGTTAGGACTGCCTATGCCTTATAAGCATTACTTAGGTCACATCTCTAGTTGATGTGAGACTCCTCTTAAGACACACTCTCACACTTAGAACTGGACATTTGATATGTAGACACTTCACTAAGTTGGTTAGTCTATTCGTTTGTAATTCTGTTAGATGCAGTTACACTGTTAAGTTAGTTAGGCTCTAAACTGCCTCTATAAATAATTCATGTATTGTGACTCAGATCATAATGAATATGAATATACATAAACAGATTCGGTTATTCTCTTTCACTCTAAAATTCTGTCTTCCATGAACTCTTTCATTACACAATATGAATACATACATATGAATATGTTCATATCATAAAATGTCCAAAGTGCCAAGAAATCTAAGAGTTCTTGCTGTTTATATGAGTAGGGAAAATGAAGGACACATTAGAAAACTGAAAGCCATGGACCATGTTAGAATGTATGAAAATATCTTACTGTATCTTAGTTCCATATGATTAGTTTTTCAATTCTCATCTTCAAGTATCTTAGTCTCAGATTATCTCTTAAGATTATTTTCCATATTTCTTATTTATTATCATGATTTGATTGCTGATTTCCTTATTTATTTAGGATTTGGAGTCTTGTATTAGTATAAAAATAAGGGTGGTATTCAGGCTTTTGTATAAAGTTAATTATTGATCATATTACACCATTATCATAATTAAACGCCCTTACTCCTTGTTCTTTCTCTTCTCCTTCTTTCATCTAAAACCCATAACTTCAACAAGCACGAGATACTAGAGCCTCAAACCAATAAAATGAGGTACCGCCATACCAAGGACATGAAACTGCAGATCACAATTCTATGCTCACATAAACAATAGGAAATCTGTACTGCCTATCAGAAGACCAAACATAAAAGGGGCAAAAAAGGGAAGAAATAATGATTTCTTAATTCTTTTACATTTTTCCCTCCCACTCTTTGATGTAAGTATATCAATTGTGAACAGAGAAGTTCTCAAATATTTGAGACACACAAGTTTTCAAGTTATCGTCATCATAATAATAACAGACAATTACGAACATGTGAATTGTATTTTGCAGAGGTTGACTCATTTATAGGCATAGGGAACCAAACACGTATCAAACAAAGGCATATGTGTGTGGTATATTAATTGTCAAACACGTATACAGAAAGCAACATACTCACATGCCAAGGGTATCAAACAAAGAAGCAAAAGGCAACTTTATGTGTGTACCACTGTGTGCATTTCCCTCTACATCTACACGATCCACTGCATTTTAAATACTGATCAAAAACTGCTAGTCTTCTCAAGTAATTAAAACAATATAGATAGATGTGAAAAATATATTACGTTCACAATCGATTGCATGTTCTAAGGCCTTGCAATAAGGGTTGTCAGAAAACTGAGGATTTTCTTTGAGTAAAGAATCTGAAGCTGGGGATTTGTTATTCTCAATGGCAGGGCAGTCCTCACTCACAGCACATTGATGATAATGAATGAGAACAAGAAGCACGTGAAGACTGCTATCCGCTATGAGACTTCTTGATCCTTCACTGCTTGAACTGACCAAATAACTGAATGGCAATAAAACAATATTTGCTGCAAGGCAACCAATCAATAAATAAAACTCCTATGAGTAAGTTCTCAAACTTTCACACAAGAATCTAGAAGAAATTATGCAAATATAATAATAATAATAATAATAATATTAAAAAGGCACATTTGACTCCAAAGAATCCATATATATTAAATAGAAAAGTATATCATGTCGCTATACCAGCTGCAGAACCAACTCTCTGAAGCACACTACTCTGACTTCCATCATAATAAATGGAATAAGTTGCCCTATTGAATGGAACACTTGGCCGGGTAATGAAATTTAGAAGCAATTTGCGAACAACTGAACCAACCAGAGAGATATCCTGCAAAAAACAATACAATAACCTGATATTTACAATCTGCAAATACAGAATAACTCCATCACCAATGGTTGATGTTTAAATCTCAACTTCTAACCTGAGCCATTGCTGCATCGAGAAATGGGTTCACATCACTTGGTCCAGGAGATGGCCCACAGAGAAGCTGAGTTGACATCGCAATAATCATGAAATTAAGCAGCTCTAGATGTAGGAGAAATGTCTTGGGACTGCAATGATAAATATAAAAAATGTCACGATAGAAAGTTCACATAATACTCAACGAGAATTAGCAGGTCAAGTTGCTAATGCAATACCTCAATTCTACAGATGCTATAAAGTTCAGCACATTCCGCATAGCAAGATTTTCAATGGTTTGATCTGTATAGATGTTTTAAAAAATAAGAAACATGAATAGCACTGGAAATACGCCTGTAGAAACCAAAATGTCCATAAAAGGAGAAAATGAGACAGTCGTATGAATCCCATGAAATGTAAGGAATTTCCAACTTAAACCAAAGTAAAAAATCATGCAGATATCACATCAAATGTAATAAGTTGCAACATGTTACCCAAGAAGGCGACAAAATTCAGCTTATTACATGAATCTAATGCTAATACACCACCAAAATCATATATATACAATAAAGTTGAACGGAATTGATAAGTATGTATATTTGCAGATCTTTATTCTAATCTGAAACAATGACAGTTATGTATGGCATGTTTGTTTTTGCTTTGGATATCTCACAAAACTATGGTTATGAAGATCCCAAACGTAAAAGTAAAACTAAACATTCCCTTCTATGTACCTCTCAAAACATCTTTCAGTACATCTTCGTTATCGTCGAAAGACAGGTATAAATGGATATCACTTTCAACCAAGTGCTTTAAAAATACTGAGCTGATGTACACCGCATTAGCAGCCTTTTCATAAACCAAGGATTCCACAACAGAAGTAGACATGGACTCCTGCAAGTAGCATGCTAGATGGAACAAAAGCTTTGCAAGATGCCTGGTGTGACTATTGTTTTTCGCTGCAAAACAATTGGAAAAGAAGCGCTTACCAAAAAAAGTTGGAAAAGAAAAATAACAAAAATCATCATAATGAGCACATCATAACCTATTCATTCAAATAGAGCAAAACCAAAAATCATCCAGAATCAGTTCTTACAAAAACCAAACTTTTTGAGAGACCATAAATAGCATTCTGAACACATTCATGTTATTGTCCTTTTGACAAAGGAAAATCAGACTCCAACATTCTACCCTATAAATTAAACTAGAAACCCAAATTTTTTGAGAGAACACAAATAGCATACTGAACTCCTTGTAATTAACATCAATTTGAGATTGGAAAATCATACACCAATATTATAGCCCATGAATTAAATAAAACTAAGCTCATAAACAAATGCTATTGCAATAAATCAAGCAATTGAAGGCTCCTATTGAAGCCATTATCCATTCTAAGCCTAAAAGCAAATATGGCAATCAAGGAAAGTAATAATCAGAATATGACTAACCCAATAGCTCGCAAGCTTCTTGAACACGTTCAGTTGGCCATTGAACATTGAGAGGAAGCTCCAGTAATTTCAACCAAAACTCCGATGAAAGAGGGAAAGACTCTTCGCCGACGAATGTCCCGATCAGATACTCCGCCGTGTCCGGCGTAAATGCACCACCTTTGCTCGGCGTTGACGGCACCGACCCCATTAGGAAAAAAAACTATTTTCTCGGTAACGTTATGTGTTGGGGTCGTCGATAGTCTTCAAATCTTGTGTTGGTGCTAATATGGTGGGAGATTTAAAGCAACGGCATTGTTTGAAAATTCGCGGAGAGATCAAAAGGGTTTGATCTGAACGCGAAAATGGATATGGGTTTTGAAAATCTCGGTGGTTCGTGAAGCGCAAGAAGGGAAAACCAAGTGTGTTAATGAAGACAAGAAGAACGACAAGGAAAAGGAGGAGAGGGAAGAGCTTCTAAACGAAGATTTTTGCAGACAAAAATGAATTAATTCTAAGGACTTGTTTGGATGAGTGGTTTTCTGTTAATAATATGGTTTTAATTTTGATGTTATCGCGTCTTGCTGTATTTAACTATTTATCTCTTGAGACTGATTGACTCACTTGACATTGTAGTTGGCTGATTTCCAAACAAGCCATAATTCCAATTTCGTCGAAATTAAACTTTTCTATTTTTCTATTTTATAAATAGGAATATCGTGAATAAGCCTTACAAAATACAAGAATGAAGTAAGACGTCATATTCAACTTTTTTTCATTTTGTTTTCTTTCTTTTTTCTTTACTTTTTTTTTTCATTTTGTAGAAAATAATAACTAGCAAGACCACCTTTCGGACTTATACTTGATTTGATAGGAAAATGTGATAGATCTATCTATCACGTCCTAAAATGCAAAATTAACTAAACTTTATTGTGCATTTAGCCTAATAGTGTGCCTAACATGCATCAGTTTTTACATTGTTAGCAATTCTTATACTTTGTTTAAATTATGAATTGTTTACCAAAAAAAGAATATGTAAATAATTTTTTACTACAATTTTTTTACAGCAACTTTTTTAATACAATTAGAATATGTAATCGATTTTCTCACATTCGAGACTTTTGTTATAGCACAAAACGTAAGCTTGTGAAAGACTTAAAAAGTCTTTGGGTCCAATAATGGGTAAGGTTTGTATCCATTTACAGATTATAGTCTCCTCTTCATTACAATTGGGCACGTAGAATTTATAAAATGTAAACAATGGACGACCAACCGACACAAATTCAAATAAATAAATAAATAGCAATAGATAATAATAATATTGTGATTGTTCCCCCTTAAACAGCAGGCGCAATTTGTTTGATGTAGTATCATGTAACCACACAAAAAAGGTTTTTTTTTTCTACTCCACTCTTTCAAAATATCTCTCCACCAAAAATTTTAATTCGAAAATATCCCTGTTAAATTTTAGACGGATGTATGTTACTCCGTTTACATCAAAAACTAAAACGGATGTATGTTACTCCGTTTACATAGCGCAAAGGTGAATCCCTTTTTTTTTAAAAATAAACGGATGTATGTTACTCCGTTTACATCAAAAAATAGGTAACATATGTATCTAAACTAGGATACACATAAATCCTATGTAAACGGATTTACATAGTGCAAAGGTGAATCCGTTTTTTTTTTAAAAAATAAACGGATGTATGTTACTCCGTTTACATCAAAAAATAGGTAACATATGTATCTAAACTAGGATACATCCGTTTTTATAAAAAATCAAAGACGGATTTAAGTAACTGTATTATACATCCGTTTCGTAGACTTTTGCTAACAGATATATCTATTAGTAGATAAATTCACTTTGTTTTTTACACTAACGGATGTATCTTCCCATCATGTAATTCCGCCTTTTTTAATTAACAAAACGGATGTATCTACCATATAGGTAAATCTGTTTTGGACAAAATTTAACGGACACGATTCCATTGCCAATGTTGATCAACAGCCAGAATTTCTTCGCCTTGATAACTGTGCCCCAACGGATATATTTTAAACAGGGCATGATGTCTTTAATTTAAGATGATTCAATTGGTCAATCGTCTTGTTATTCTCAATCAATTCTTCCGGGCCTCTCTACGGGATTGGAAGAAGGAGTTTTCACCCAAATAAGTTAGAGTTCCTCCGAACCATGTCATTCTCGAAGTATGGCACAACACTCTGTCGAAAACACGAGGCAGGAGTGTGTCGAAGCATGAATTGACCTAGCAACGTGAACCTTGGGTGAGGTGCACTAGCGAGCGACTTCCTTCCCCTAAACAAAAATAAATAGAATGCCGCTATATCATTATCATGCGCGAAGCTAAGCAGGAGCCCGAGCTAAGAGAATAGAGCAAACTCGACGTCACAAAACCAGGGATAGATCGCTCAAGGTAGCAACTCGAGATAGATGCAGAGAAGAGACCGCAAGCACATTCGTTGATGCATCGAATGCAAATGTTTTCGCCTTATCCGCGGATTTCTGTCTTTTGCTCATATTGTTTACTATAAATTAGTATGGGGTTTCAACTTTTTACTTATTTACTTCTAATTGAACCGTTCAACAGATTAAAAAAACCTGGCTCAGCACTACTCAACTTATGGGGTCTCACATACCCTTCAGACAAGAACTGGAGCAGTCAGCCTTTTAAAGTAAACTCCCCCCTACTAGAGCTATTCTAGCCCTATGAAGTAGGGCTTCTACTTAATATGTATAGTGGTATTACATACCCCTCCGGGGGATGGACGAGGGCCGCCTCCCTCCGCTTCACCACCCCTGGGGGGAGCTTAGGCTTCCAAATGGTCATGATAATCGGAAAGAAACCTAAGCTCCCTCTTGTCAGGGTATAGACCAAGTCATTTAATTGTACCTATCCTGCTCTTTCTTTTGTTTGTGCCAACCTTCTCGCCCTAGCCCCGTGTCCACAATTCCAAGCCTTAAATCAAAGTCTTGGAGTCAACTAGATAGGGAATACTCTAACCCTAGGAACCGGGGCCTGGCCAAAGTCCAGGGTGGCTCAAAGTTCGATCAAGGAGATCCCTGTTCTGTGCCCTATTCACTAAGATCTTCGAATTAGCCCTTACCGAAAAGCACGGCTTACCTCACTAGTGGAATTCCTATTCCGGTATTCTATCTATTCACCCTCAGATCACTGAAACTCGCTTTCAAGCTTGATTGAGGGATTCATAGCATGCTCGCTATGCCTTTTCCCTTCCGGGAAGATTGAGAACTTCGTCCGGGGTAGACGGGTCTACCAGCTACAACCATGAAGCTGAGGTCATCGTGTTGGAAGGTCTTGTTTGCAGGAGCTACGACGTCATTCCTTGCGGCAACCACTGGAATATTACAGAACGATCTAAAGAGGGTCATAGCTCATTCAACTTGTAGTCAATTAGGCTATATGATCTTTGCTTGCGGCATCTCTAACTATTCGGTTAGCGTCTTTCACTTAATGAATCACGCCTTTTTCAAAGCATTACTCTTCCTGAGTGCAGGTTCGGTGATTCATGGGCAGCTTATCTCTAATTGGATTTCCTTTTCTAATTGGATTTTATTCCAAAGATGTGATATTAGAGCTCGCTTACACTAAGTATACCATAAGTGGTAATTTTGCTTTCTGGTTGGGAAGTGTCTCTGTCCTTTTCACTTCTTATTACTCTTTTCGTTCACTTTTTCTAACATTTCTAGTACCAACTAATTCATTCGGGCGAGACATAAGCAACTACATCATGAAACAAGGTAAATAGGCTATCCATTCCTATAAGTAGGCCTATTACGGGTGCTAGTCAGACAGTTTCTTACAAATCAATCAGTTCCATGGCTTACTAATATATTCATTCTTGCGCAATTAAGAAAGCGTGAAAATTCTTCTTCCGCTACGCACCTTAAGCACTAGAAGGAATCCGGAAATAGGTAAACCCCTAAGATCGATCTTCCCCAGCCTTGCCATCGAGAGTGAGACTTTATCCAAATCTTTCATACCCTTGTGGAAAGCAGCAGGTAATTGATTAGTCACGTGCATCCTACCTCGGTCTTTGACGAAAAAAGAATCTTTCTAGAACTCGGCATGATCCTTTGGAATTTCTCCCGTCCGGATTGACTTAGGAGGTTTATTCAGAACTACGAATGGGATTCGTTCAAGGCACCTGCATGGACATTGAGGGCATTCTTCCACTAATAGCAATGAGTGAAATAAGCTTATGGAATCAACATGTATGTGTCACGCACGATAGTTCGATTGGGAAGGTACCTGAGGTTAGACATATTTAATTACCACCTTCCAAAACTGATTCAACTCAAGCAATAACAGCCGGCTGAATTCCCTTCTCCCAGGAAGAGAAGGCTTGGGGCTAACCAACCCTTCTTGACAAGGAATTTCATGCCGGGCTTACCTTTTCCTAGCCTTTACAAAATGATTAGCGAAATGAAATCGAGGAATCAAGGACGATCGATGACTCTCTCCAATAGATCTCGATTTGCGGACGAAAAGAGTCGACACCGCTTTGCACAAGAATCAGTTCTTTGTATGGATGGACAGAAGGGCTCAACCAGACCCGGTTCAATTCATTCGTTTTTTGTGGGAATACATACCAACCAGGTTCAAGTTCAAGGCAAGAGAAAAGAAAGCGTAACTATTTGCTTGTTGTCCTCTGACTCTTTTAGCCTGCCTTGTGGAGGTCTCTCGGGTGTCTACGGCAGATCCGATCAGTCTCGTGATGAAGAGAAGTCTTTTCCGATCTTCCACTAAGAAAGGTATCGTCACGACAACTAAATTTGCCCGAGAAACTGGTCGGGGCTCCCCATGGTTTAGTAATAGGGAGGGCATAATGTCTTTTCATCCAGGGGTTCATTTCATTCATTATGAACTAAAAAAAAGTCTAAGGCTGATTAATGAGGTCTTAAAAACTTCATACAATGATAAGCCATTCAATTTTTTCTTTCAGCAAGTAAGCGACGCGAATCTATGGTTTCTATGTTTCAATCGGGTACCAATTGCTTGGATACGTTTGAAAGCCTCGAGATGACTTAAAGAAAAAATTATTTCTAAGTTTGTCTTGTGTCTCCATAACAAATGGTCCATTTATTGATGGGCGGACGACGGGGATTGAACCCGCGCGTGGTGGATTCACAATCCACTGCCTTGATCCACTTGGCTACATCTGCCCCTACCCCCGCACAGGTTTTAGTCTCTATCTACGATCAGATTCTTTATGAACCCCCTATGACCGCTATCAAAGAGAAGCTTTTTCCTATACTATAACTATAGTAGTAGCAAGTCTATTTCTTGTTTTTTGGAAGTAGGGTAAGCTCTTCGAGCTTTCTTCGCATGCTTGAGCTTTCCCCTTTCTTTCTATTTATTTTGTTAGTAAGGTTGTCAAAAGGTAGGTTTCTGACTTAGTGCTTGTGCTAAGGAGCTTCTTTCTCAAAATCAACTTTCTCGCTTCTTGCTTTAGAAAGATTGCAGGGGCACGTAAGCGCCCTTCCTTCAGCCGGCTCTGCCCGCCCTATCTATGCATCTCTTTTATCAAATGGATTTTTAGGGATCTCTCTTGTTCATAGATCTTGAAACCAGATCAATAAGATCCATTTCTCAATATATCTATCGATAGATAAAGACCTCTATCTCGATCTATCTCCATATCTAAGAAAGAACCAACACTTAAAGGGCGTAACCAACGGAAGGTTCTCACCCCTGTCCCCAACATTGTTTTCCGACAATGCCCCCCGGCCACCATTCTCTTTCTTTCTTCAATCGTTCCGGTCAGGATAAGTGGGTTGGTTTCGTCCTTCTATCTACCTACGCAATTCTCTGTCTTCGTTCGTGATCATGTTGGGTGAAAGTTTTAACTATTTCTCTTCAAAAAAAAGTTCTATAACTGAATCAATGGTCACTGCCATAACGACTGTCAAACCCTCAGTAAAGGATGACATAGGTGTCCCACCAACAAAATGACATTGGTGTAGATTGCACCAACAATATTAACGGCGGATAATCATTGACAAATTCTATAAATACCCACTCCCACCCTCATTCTTTTCACACCAACATTTCACTCTTAGTTACTTATTTCACGCACCCACACCCTCCAAAATGAACATTTGTCCCACTCAACGCTCAGACGACAGTAGACTCGGCGCTATTCACCATCGCGGCGAAACACCATGAGAGAAAATAGTGTGTTTTTCTGGATGTCCGAAACCAGTTTTATGCAGAATCCACCGCGGCATATCCTTCAAAGGTTTGAAGGATAAAGTGGGGCTCAATCTTCAAGTGATTGGTGACGACCGTGACGTAACTAGTATCACTTATCGCAAACCAAATCTTGGAGACGACGACAGCATTTCATTCTCGTCCATGCGAATTAAGACTGACGAAGACGTGGAGAACATGTTGAACATCCATGACATGCTTCAGGGGTATAAGTCGTTAATGTTGTACGTGGAGACTCAACGGAGCGTGAATGAGATTATACGCTGTTTGTATGCTGGAGGACCCGGAGTTTAGGAAAACGTATTTGTTGTTGTTATTGTTATTGTTGTTGGTGGTGGTTATGTTTTACCTTTTATGTTAGTTTGTATTTTCGCATCAATGAAAATTAACTTTTAATTAAACTAGTCTAATATAATAACGGAACAATACTAATAATAAAGTAATATAAAATCGTTCAAACATACAGTACAATCCAAGAAAATAAAACAACAAATAAGAAGCATCAAATGAAGTCAAGTCGTCCCTGGTCATGAGGCTGGTACTCCTGCTCCTCATGACCCTGGTACTGATGGTACCAGTGGTACTTCGACTCCTCCTCCATCTGTTGATACTGCTCCTCCTCCTCCTCTTCCTTCAACTGCTGGTCCTCCTCCTCCACAGGCTCTTGTCGTCCCTGGGCACGCCTACGCCGGTGAGACGCATGTCCTGCTGTCCTGGTGCAGGTGCGTGTACTAGGAGCTGGAGTATCATCTAAGTCACCACCACCGAACCGTGCTGAGGAAGACCCTTCTCGCAAACTTGACCGTCAAGAAGTCTCCCCTCGCCTAACCAACCCAGGTGAATCACGGGGGATCCGGACACCGGCCCTCGTAAAAACCACTGAAAAAATAAATTAAAAAAACACAAAATAATCAAAACGGATGTACCTAAATTCGTTTTAAAGAAACGAATGTAGAAAACGGATGTACTTACTTCCGTTTTGAGTCAGATGAAGAAACGAATTTAGGTATTTGCGTTTTGTGCAGAACGGATCTATGTATGTGCGTTTTGAGTTTAAAACGGATGTAGCTAAATCCGTTTTACGTGAAATTCACTCACTCTCTCTCTCTGTAAAACAGATGTACGTGAATAATGAAAAGTTTTTTGTAATTTTGTAATATGATCAAGGGTATTTGCGTCTTTTCACCGGGTGCGTTGGGGGGGGCGGGGTATAGGGTGAAGGAGTGGGGGTAAAAAAAACTCACAAAAAATGTTCAATGGGTTTGGCCCAAAAATTGATGGATTTTATAAGAATAATCTATACTAGTCTATAGATCGCTGCTTTCTCCACCCCTCGTTACTAAAAAATTCTGTATATTGTTGTCCCAAATAGACGTGGTTTACTTGTTCTACTTCTGCAATCTTGGGGCTATCAAACAATATGCATGGGATACTTGGCCTACAATTCTTGTATAATAAAACTCCTATGGGTAGATGACAGGATACAGTAGATGACAGGATACAGGCCCTCCTATGGGTAACCTTTGAAATAAAACTTAGTTCTTCTCATAACAATATCCTATGAGGCCTCCATTTGCATGACTTGGAGTGGTTCCAATGATTTGAAGTTTTTTTTTGTGTGAAACAAAGTGCTTGAAGCCCCAAAACAACTATCCAAGATCGATAGACAAGCCTCTCTTATCAGCGATCACAAGATTATTAAAAGAGAGAAGAACATAAAGAGACAAAAAGTCAACATTAAACAATTCAGGAGAATTTAGACTGAACTTAAAATCAATTCAAAGATTGACAGTCAACAAAAAACATTAAACATAGAATTTATTGCTCAATCAAGATAAATACAACTAGTGTTTAAGCAATAGAACTCATATCAGTATATCACACACGAATCCAACAAAAATTAAACATCTCAAACTAAAAAAAACTAGATAAATATGCATAAAAAGTAAAGAGAGATAATACTATAGTGGTGAATAGATTACTGATGATCCATTTAAGCTCTTCCAAGACTTGAATCTACAATCAAAATGGAGTTGTGGAGGATTAGGGCTCCCTCCTAGAGACCCGCTTCATAAAAATTGCAACCCCCTTAAAAATATCGAATTGCCTCAACGACCATTTGGGTTCTTGGGGATCTAAACTTCAAAAAAAAACCTTTTTTCTTAGTCTAAATTTCATTAATAAGTTGTAACCTTAACATCATTGTGAGCACACTCTACCCACCTTCTAATTATTTTCAAAAGAGTTGGACAATAACCAAACACAAAGATCCAATAGATAAACAAGCCACCCAAAAAATTAACACACTAAGGTATTGTTTGTTTTAGGTGAAAGTGGGAGGAAAGAAACTTAGGGGAAGGAAAGCACAAATTCCAATATACTTTCTTTTGTTTGGTTGCAACATGAAAGTGGAAGGAAAGAAAGTTTTGTGGTGGGGCCCATGTCAACTCTTATGAGCATTGTTTTCCCAATTCCTTAATTGCCCCCATCTTGATTCTATTATTTTATTTAAATACACCACATTTTATAAGGGTATTTTTGTAATTTGTAAAATATACCTCTTTCTTTCCTCTCATTTTCTACTCTATTTTCACTTCAACCAAACAACCACAAAATCATCTCACTTTCTACTCACATTCTTTCCTTCAACATTCTTTCCTTCAACAAATCATTAAGCTACCCTCTTTGGTCAATTAATTAATACTATTTCTTCTCAACAAATTTATGACCAAGCCTAGGTTATGTTACCTTCCTTCAATCTCTACATTACACAATTGATTAAGGAATAACACTTGCAAATTACCTTGCAAGTTTCAAGGGCTAAAACTCTGCTTCATTTCATATGAATCTCTTACAGTCACAGAGGTTGCAAATGTAGCTATAATAATGGTATGATTGTTTTAAGTTGAGGAATCTCTGAATAGAATTTGTTAGGGACATAATCTCCATCTTAGCTAAGGTCAGTATGACTAATAATTAATTAATAGTCTTTATCGGAGCTGCTAGCAAATTAAAGAAAGATACATTGCCCTACTCCTGGCAGGCCCAGCCACAGTGCTGTTGCATGCATATCATGTGCAATCTTATCGCTAAAGAAGACAATTAATGAGGGAGCCAAGCCAACAATCTATCATTTCACAGCCTTTTCTGTATCCTTTTCCATTAAAGGAAATAAAACATTGCCAAATATTCTTCAAAGACTTTCACAGTTCACATGCAATGTAATGTACTCATAATATATCTGACACAGTATAATATGGCTCTTCCACTCATGAGTCGTGGTATAAATAAATTATGAAGGATGCCGAAATATATTTCAGATTAGATTTAAAATTGATCTTTGGAATTTTTGCTTTAGGCTACAAGGATTAATCCTTACATTTTTTCTAAATCAGAATTTTTTTTTAAAGAATTTTGTAACCTCAACCGACAAAGTTTAAATTCATCATGAATTATAAAGTAATCATTAGTATCATTTTAATTAATAATAATTTCTCCCTTTCCTAGTTTTCTATTAAAAAATATTTGTTATAAAATGGACTTGCTAACTTCCAGAATTATGAAGAAGATTTGTCAAAAAAAGAGTTATGGAGAAAGAATTTTGTAGTCTTTTCATGCTGTCCCTTTTGATTACAGATCACTCTAGATTATGTCCTTTTTTCCTCTAATTAATTAATTAATTAATATGACAGACTAACAGGGAAAGAGGGTTGCATTAGGGCAACAACGTAGAAAAGGACAAAATTCGTGTGGGAATTAGGCTTGTCTTAAGCTTTGGTTCTTTGTTAGTAAAATCTCTTTTGTCATCGTGAAGAGAGGATGGAAATAGCCATTCAATTACTCAAGAGCAAAACCAAATGCAACTACTACTATTAATCACTATAAATAAATATTCTGAGAACAAAATTGTGATGCTGACATGATCTCAGATGTGTCCCTCCTCCATGGTGCACTGCAATGGATATGGCACTGTATTGATGATAGCCGACCCTCTTCACTTTCTGCTAGAGAGAGAGAGAGATTGCAACTTGAAGGTCACGGTTGATAGCCATTTTAATTGCATGCGCACAAACCAAGAAACCCTTATAAAGGCTCTGTTTGGCAATATTCATCCGCTAGCTTATAGCGATAGCTTATAGCGGATCTGCTAGTTGTAAGTGTTTGGCACAACTAACTTTTAGCGTTTTTCCACTAGTTTATAGTGTTTTTTGAAACGCTACTTGAAGTAGCGTTTGAACTTATAGCTTATAGCGTTTCATTTTTTCTCCTAACTTTACCCTCATTACTTTAATTAAATTCCTCACTTATCTTCCATTAAATGAATTTATCTCTCATTTGTAAGCATTAATTACAAATGTCTATTTACGTAATTTTATTTTTATAAGCTACTTCAACCGCTAATTTTACCAAACATTTTAAATTCAATCTGCTACCTCATCAGCTATAAGTTAGCTTATCCGCTATCCGCTAGCTTATCTGTTATCCGCTACTTTTTACCAAACAGAGCCAAAATTATGCATGGTTTGGTTGGCATCTTCTTGTGCATTCAAATTTGAAATTGCAAAAAACAAGTGCCATCATTCAAAACTTATCACAACTGCTATTTTTCTGCTCAAACTTTTTCCCACAAACCACCCACGAATTACGTGTCAGCATCTTAGAAAATGTAAATGCAAATTCATTGTTGTGACCTTTCGCATTTTTGAAACTTACTCCCTCCGTTCTAAAATATAAGACCCTTACAACTTTCTAGATACATTCATTACTTTTTTCCAAACATATCCTTATTAATAGTACTAAATTATGTTGGTATATGAAAAGTTAGCATTAAATGTTAAGGTAATTTTAGTAATAGTCATACAAAATTTTAACATATTAATTACACAAACAACTTTTTTTAATAACTGCGAATAGTGGAATGGGGTCATATATTTTGGGACGGAAAGAGTATATGGTTAGGTCGAGTTTCCAACCTAGCTCGTTCCAACAAAACTAAAATTTTCCCTGAGGTTGTTTCAAACTCAAGCTCAAGTCACCACATTTATTTGCCAAATGAGAGTCTTAATAGTTTGTCTTTACTTAAAAGACACATTTTTAAAATTATGGTGTTTATAAATTACCTTTGACCTAAATTCTTAGACAATATCAGACTTTTTGATATACTAAAAGAAAATAACTTATGATCAAAGCCTAAAGCTCCCTATCAGGTGCGCCTTAGGGGATCATCAGGTGTCAAAAAGACGAATGTTTCTCGATAACCATATCTTAAAATTTGGTCAAGAGAAACCCTCACTAGAGATATATAGTTTGGCATGCATTTGTTTGTTGTATCAAAACAAATAGAAACTGATCAGAAAAGTGTAACTAAGGAAATACAACCACCTCAACTAAATCAATGAAACAAACTATATGAAATTGAAAATGTAGCCTATGAAAGCCTCCTTCCTATTTAGGACTCAGCCAATACATCTACATCTTCATTATCCACTACATTTTGAATATCTTCAATACCCTCATTCAACAAATCTTTCCAAAACACTTCATCAATATCTTTATCTCTACTTTCAAGTTGAATTTGATAATCTTCCTCAACATTAATTTGGCTTCCACTTTGTCCCTCCATATGATCAAAAGCAAGTTCCATATCTGATACCTCAAACCCTAATAATGTGTCACTACATTCTTGTGGTTCAAGTTTAACAAAAGTTGAGCAATCCAATTCACCTACTTCAACATTGCTAGGTCCTTGATCAATAGGCCTTCTTCTCTTCTTTGAAAAAGCTTCCTCTAATTCCTTTCTCCACTCCTTTTGCTGTACTAACTGTTGCAAAAAATCAGGATTTTGCATTGCCCTTGCCAAGAAGTTCATCATTTGTTTCTGCTTTTCTTCAGTCTTTTTAAGTCTCCCTTCCATTGTTTGAAGATGAGTTCTAGTATTTTGCTGTTGTTGTCTAAGTTTCACTAATTCCACCATGAGAACTTGTCTGTCGCGCCTCAACCGATCGATTTCTCCGTCAAATCCAAATCTCCCCACCTCAACACAAGAGTCTAGAGCTTGCAGCATTGCCTGAGTTTGATTTGATTTCCTCCTTCTAATGTTCTTCAAAAGAATTCTTTGTCCTCTTAGAAACATCTCATTAGCAAACTCCCATTTATCTGGATCTACCTTCTTAAACCCCTACAATAATAATATCAAATTCCTCCTTTTCATTTTCAAAATCCATAAAATCTCACAAGAATACACATCTATATATCAATTTTTTTTTCTATAGTTAGAAATTTATTGATATGTAGTGACCGAAAGGCTAGCCAAAAAGCAGATACAAACCATAAAGATATTATATAATAAATAAAAAGGGATCAATGAAACCTACCAAAGTGGCAACTATGATAAATGAAGATAGAAGAATACTAACACAATCCAGTAGCTTTATGAATGTCAGTGAAGAGATAAGGCTATCATTGCAATCCATGATATATTGTTATATTGTCTCTCCTTTTGAGTATGTGTAGGAGAAGTTTGGTTCATTACTTCATCTCATCAATCACAATGAAGAAAGAGAGAGAGGGAATAAAATATACATAATCATCACAGATCTTAATTAGGAGAAGAAATTAATTACTTACATAGATGTTGAGTTGCCTGACAAAACTGGAGAAATTGCTGTGTTTGAAGAATCTGGGAAGAAGGCTAATGGAAAAGGCTTGTGGATCCCAAACAATAAAGCTGTTGTTTCCTTTGCTCCATGAAACTATATGATTGGTAGAAGGGTCATCAACTATATCATAAGTCTTTGTGAGAAATGGTGGAGGACCAGTTTCATGAAGACCATCCATTGGTTGTGTCTTATTAAAGGAAGAAGAACTCTCTCCCAGAAACTCCTCTTTCACTCTACCATAGTGAGGATTCATACTGGAATATGAGATCAAGCTATGATGATATGGTAAATGGGATTTGAAAGTGGTGTGATGTGGAGGAACCAACCAGAAGCAAGGATGAGTTTTGTTGAATTTATAAACAAAAAATAGTAGGTAGTTGTTGATGTGTTTGTTCTTTTTGCTTTTACAATGATATATATATATATATATATATATATATATATATATATATACACACACACATGTACTCTTCCTCCGTCCCAAAAATTGTTTGCAATTTAAAGTTTTAACACACTCTTTATTAAAAGTGATTAAGAGTTTAGATTTTTTAAAAAGTGTTATTCAATTTACTAATTAATCATTTATCTCTCTATATAGAAAAATGTAAATTTTTTATTAAATGAAAAAAATTATCATCATTAATAGGGGTACAAATGAAAAAAAAACATTAAAAGTTACATTGAAATTCTAAAACAATAATCAATTTGGGACAAATTGATTTTGCTAAAATTGCAAAGAATTTGGGATGGAGAAAGTATATTATATGACTAATGGGGAAGTAAAGTGCAAGAGAAATCCAACATGTCATCTGATATTTTTCTCCCTCCTCTGTCTTTTTTCTCTTTTGGGAAAGCCGTTGCACCTTGCATTATTGAATTTAATTATGTCATGTCATCACTTGGATCGATAACACATAATTTTGTTTGTTTATTCAATTATATATGTGATGTTGCTAGTAGTTTTTAATTTTTAATTATTGAATTAATTATTTTTTATTTTGCTTTTCTTTACTTAAACTTCTGTAAATTAATGAAACATTTCCCCACACATATTCTCTCTCATACACGCGCGCGCGCGCGCATATATATATATATATATATATATATATATATATATATATATATATATATATATATATATAAATATAAATATAAAGATATGATATTTATATATGAAACATTATTTGTTTTCTTTTGCCTTTTTGTCAACCACTGGGCTAATGAAAAGCTACGCATCACGGTATGTATTATAGGAAATATAATTCTTTTTTTTACTGTATTATTGGTGCGTAGTATCTATTGACTTTAACGATTTTTTTTTTATAGGCAAATGTTAGTAGGGGTGGGGAAATGTTAGTTTCCACAAACCCTGGGACCTCTTTCTTGCAAGTTGCTCCTTCATGTCCCTTAGCTCACCAACTGAGCTACCTTCCTGGGACCGAAGAATCTATTGACTTTAACGGTGCGTAGTATCTATTGACTTTAACGGTGATTAATTTACACCGAAGAATCTGGCCGGCCATGTGTATTGAGCTTTGCCGATCTATTTGATCCTTCTCTTCCAACAAAATTTCTGTAACACCCAAAATTCAAAATTCAGATATTGAGGTGGGATTTGAATCCCTTGAATCAACCCTATATATACTTCTAAATAGTGTTTATGAAAATGTGATCCGTGAACATTCATGAAATTACTAGAGCAATACTATATTATATAATCTAATATTGTATTTAATCAAGCAAACAATTTACAAAAAGACAAATTTAGACATTTTAATTTTTTAACACATCACCACTTTTATAGAAAATAATATATTTAATTCTATTTTCTCTTCCTTTCTCACTCACTCACTCTCTTTTAATCTCACATTTCCCAATTTTTCTCTTTTTTACACACCTACTATTTGTGGCCCCACACCCTTTATTTAACAATTTTCTTTTCCCAATTTTTTTAATCTACTATACAATATAATCTAATCTAATATCTATTTAATCAAGCAAATAACTTACGAAAAGACAAATTTGTCTATCTTAATTTTTTGACACATCACCACTTTTATAGAAAATAATATATTTAATTCTATTTTCTCTTCCTCTCTCTCTCTCTTTTTCAATCTCACATTTCCCAATTTTTCTCTTTTTTACACACTTACTATTTGTGGCCCCCACATCCTTTATTTAACAATTTTCTTTTCCCAATTTTTTAATCTACTATACAATATAATATAATTAAATTAATATTAAATGGTCTACATTTTACTCCTATTTACTATCTTATTTAATCTAATATCTATTTATACAAACAAATCACACTTAAATTACCCAAACAAGGCTCTCTATTCACTACAACTCATCTAACTAAGAACAACATTTTAATTTATTATCACAATTTTTTCAAATTCCTTCTCCCAATGCATTTTCTTCTCACTCCCACTTTTTTTTCCAAATTTCAAAATTCAAATCAAACTCACTCACTTTCTATCTACTAATCTATTTATCAATTTATACAAACAAACCACACTTAAATTATCGAAACAAGTTTTTTTATTTACTTGACAACTCATCTAACTAAGGACAACATTGTAATTTACTATCACACTTTTTTCAAATTTCTTCTCCAATGCAATTTCTTCTCACTCCCACGTTCTTTCCTACTTTCTCATACTTTTTCTTCAATTTTCAAAATTCAAATCAAACACACTCACTTTCTTTTCCCACAATCTACTATAATCTACTAATCAACTAAACTAATCTAATCTAACCTAATATCTATTTAATCAATCAAACAATTTACAAAAAGACAAATTAAGACATCCTAATTTTTTGACACATCACCACTTTTATAGAAAATAATATATTTAATTCTATTTTCTCTTCCTTTCTCACTCTCTCTCACTCTTTCAATCTCACATTTCCCAATTTTTCTCTTTTTTACACACCTACTATTTGTGGCCCCCACAACCTTTATTTAACAATTTTCTTTTCCCAAATTTTTTAATCTACTATACAATATCTAATCTAATCTAATATCTATTTAATTAAGCAAACAACTTACAAAAAGACAAATTAAGAAATCTTAATTTTTCGACACATCACCAGTTTTATAAAAAATAATATATTTAATTCTATTTCATCTTCCTTTCTCACACTCTCTCTCTCTCTTTCAATCTCACATTTCCTCAATTTTTCTCTTTTTTACACACCTACTATTTGTGGCCCCCACACCCTTTATTTAACAATTTTCTTTTCCCAATTTTTTTAATCTACTATACAATATAATTTATCTAATCTAATCTAATATATATTTAATTTAATATCTATTTAATCAAGCAAACAACTTACAAAAAGACAAATTTAGACATCTTAGTTTTTTGACACATCAACACTTTTATAGAGAATAATATATTTAATTCTATTTTCTCTTCCTTTCTCGCACTCTCTCTCTTTCAATCTCACATTTCCCAATTTTTCTCTTTTTTACACACTTACTATTTGTGGCCCCCACACCCTTTATTTAACAATTTTCTTGTCCCAATTTTTTTAATCTACTTTACAATATAATATAATTAAATTAATATTAAATGGTCTACATTTTTCCTATTTACTATGTAATTTAATCTAATATCTATTTATACAAACGAATCACACTTAAATTACCCAAACAAGCTTCTCTATTCATTTGACAACTCATCTAACTAAGAACAACATTGTAATTTATTATCACACTTTTTTCAAATTCCTTCTCCCAATGCATTTTCTTCTCACTCTCACTTTTTTTTTTCCAATTTTCAAAATTCAAATCAAACTCACTCACTTTCTATCTACTAATCTATTTATCAATTTATACAAACAAACCACACTTAAATTATCGAGACAAATTTTCCTATTTACTTGACAACTCATCTACTATAATCTACAAATCAACTAAACTAATAAATTGGAACTACGAGATAACTGCACTGATATTTAAAAAATACGGGATAATTCCACTGATATATAAAAAAAACACGAGATTAATATCTAACTATCTATTTATACAAACAAACCACACTTAAAAATGACAACATTGTAATTTACTATCACACATTTTTCAAATTTATTCTCTCAATGCACTTTCTTCTCACTCCTACTTTTTTTTCGTACTTTCTTATACTTTTTTTTCAAACATCAAAATTTTGATGAAACCCATTCACTTTCTTTTCCCACTATATACTATAATCTACTAATCAACTAAAATAATCAATTGAAACTATGAGATAACTGCTCTGATATATAAAAATACGGGATAACAAAACTAATATATAAAAAAACACGAGATTAATATCTAAAAAAACAAGAAGACTTAATGACTATTTAAACTAGAAATCTAACAAATATTTGTCACTAATACCTAAAAAAGGACAAATAATTGTCACAGATATATAATAAACACGGAATACATATTTCTTATTCATAATCTAATATCTATTTATCTGATCTATCTAATCTATCTAATATCTATTTTTACAAAGAAACCACACTTAAATTATCCAAACAAGTCTCCCTATTTACTTGACAACTCATCTAACTAAGGGCAACATTATACTTTACTATCATTTTTTTTTCAAATTTCTTCTCACAATGAACTTTCTTCTCACTCCCACTTTTTTCCCAACTTTCTCCTACTTATTTTCAAATTTTGAAATTCAAATCAAACTCACCTACTTTCTTTTCCCACTATCTACTATAATCTACTAATAAACTAAAATAATAAATTGAAACTACGAGATTTTTTTTTGACAATTGAAACTATGAGATAACTGCACTAATATATAAAAAATACGTGATAACTTCACTGATATATAAAAAAAAAGACGAGATTAATTTCTAAAAAAAAGAAAACTTAATGACTATTTAAACTACCGATTAATATTTAAAACCCATGTGGCAACTATTTGTCACTAATACCTAAAAAAGGACAAATAATTGTCACTGATATATAATAAAACACGGGATAAAATTTTTTTATTGATAATTAATTATCTATCTTTTACTATCTACTATAATCTACTAATCAACTAAAATAATCAATTGAAACTATGAGATAACTGTACTGATATATAAAAAAATGCAGGATAACTGTACTGATATATAAAAAAATACGGGATAACTGCAATGATATATATAAAAACATGAGATAGCAACATTGATATATAAAAAACACTGCAATGATATATTTGATAATCTACTGTCTATCTTTTACTATCTACTATAATATACTAATCAACTAAAATAATCAATTGAAAGTTGAAACTATGAGATAGCTGCACTGATATATAAAAAAACACTGGATAACTCTACTGATATATAGAAAAACACTGGAACACTACAATGATATATATAAAAATATGGGATAGCTGTACTGATATATATTAGTTGCTTCAAATATATATATATATATATATATATATATATATATATATAAACACTTTTATCTACTAATATATAAAACACGGGATAAATGCACGCTTGTTTTTAAATAATAATTTTACATTTTTAGATTTTTAATATTTATCTATTTTTTAATTTGAGACTCCTTTTTTTATCTACTTTAAATTTGTCTTTTTTTTTTCAAGGGGTGTTGTCCAGACTATTTAAATTATGTCTAACTTCATTCATAAAAAAAGAACACGGCAGCACCCGTGCGTATGCACGAGTATTCTACTAGTTACTTTATAAAACCATCTTTTTGCTAAAGCAGGAGTTAGATCGGAATAGGTGGGTCTAGAGGAACTTTTGCTGTGCATTTTTTGCTTCAGGAAATGTCATTTACTTATACAAAAGCTTCTCACATGCAATTATTTTCACATACCCCTCTTGTTTCCTTTATGTTTGGCCCTTGCTCGCCAATGAAAGTGATCCCAATTACGTGTCATTGGACCAGCCATTTTCAGATTCCGAGCCCTAAATCTACTCCTCAAGGATAGCAGCCACGTTTCAGGTTTTTTCTTAGAAACAAGGAGTTTAAAACCCCAACAATGGACAATTACAAATTAACTCAGGGAGCAACGAGTGGATAAAGGAGGGGCAGAATTGTAAAGCATAAAATTACAACTTCAAGAAAGACTAGACTTAGCTAAACTATGAGCAACCTTGTTAATGTCTCTAGGAATCTTGGACCATCTAACCGAAGTCTCTCCTGAAACAATACCTTTAATACAATCAATAATGTGTGTGAGAGAGAACGAGAGACAGAGTGGTTGGAAGTAGGACCACTTTCAATATTGTCCAAAGCAACTTGACAATTAGATTCCACCACAATATGCCTATGTCCTTGACCCCAAGTGATGGCCAATC
The DNA here is from genome assembly GCA_963573325.1 of Astragalus glycyphyllos. NCBI lineage: Eukaryota > Viridiplantae > Streptophyta > Magnoliopsida > Fabales > Fabaceae > Astragalus > Astragalus glycyphyllos. Next base: position 68,668,583 of record OY754309.1, read on the forward strand.
GGTGATAGATGGCCCATAATTCACCCTCCAAGGCAGAACACTAATCGGTGATAGATGCCTATGTCTCTGATGATCAATTTACCATGCGAATGGATCGGAAGGAGGTACCTTTATTGTTGAAGATCGCATCATTCCTAGTTCTCCAAATGTTCTCCATCAAAAAACCAAAGGTAATACACCAATTAGTGTCTTCATAGTTCTTCTTGCACACAATATTAGACTCTAACCGGGACAACCAATTATCTAAGTTGAAAAAGGTCCTCTGATTAGGGATAGGGAGGCAATTCCAATACATGGTAATTTGATTACAATCACGGAAAGTATGATGCAGAGTCTCGACAAATCCTCCACAAATTGGGCACAATCGCAATCAGTTAAATGTCGCCTAGCTCTCTCCACATTGTTAACAGGATCGAGTGCATAGCTTTCCAAAGAAAAAGCTCAACTCTTTTCAGGACGAGGACACAATTGAAATTACCTAGAGGATCAGTATTATTGGAGTGTCTAACCATCAGATAAGCAGACTTGGAGGTGAACACACCATCAGCAGAAGGTTTCCTGCACAAAGAGTTCATCATTCGTGGCATTTTCAAGATATATTGCCCTAGTGGCATTTTCGTAAAAAAAATGTCATGAAATGCCTTTAGAGCACTCCCAATAAAGAAACTCTTATTTGAGTACCTAAATGAGTCCTACGTATACACATCGCTCTTTTATAATTTTTTATTAATAGTATTTAATAAGAACTTCATCTCTCTAATCTAGAACCCCAACAAAATTTACTAAATAAGTCTCACTTTCATGATAGCTACAATTTTTTATTAGTTTTTTAATCAAAAGTAAGGGAGTGGGTCGCAATGTGAGAGGAGAGAGAGGATTTCCTATTTAAAAGTTCATCCTTAATAAGTACCCATTTTTAATTCCTCTACAATGGAGGTACCTATTAACATGTACTCCCTCCGTTCCTAATCTTTAGTACTTTTGGCTTGTTACACACATATTAAGGTACCATTAATTTGTGTTGTTTAAGTACTAAAATGCCCCACTTGTAGTTGTATTGAGATAATTGAAGTTAAAGTAAAATAGTCTTAGGACAATTAATTCATGCGTTGGAACTCTAAAAGGATAAATAAATATAGAGGGTATATTAGGAAAAATTAGGTGAATTGTACATTGGGTTTTTAAAAGTACCATTGTTTTGGAACAAAAATAAAAGGCCAAAAGTACCAAAGATCATAAACGAGAAACGGAGGGAGTAACTCTTATGGGTAAGAACTCCCCATTCGAGATGCTCTGATGTTCACGAGATACACTCATTACACACAAGTGTAATTAATTAGGAGAATAATGGAAGTATTGTTTTTGAAATAAAAGTTAAATTTTAGTCTTATTAAGTAAGAATAACGGGTTTCAATATCATTCTTTAGTATGTGCACCGTAACGTAAGTATTTGTTTCTTATATTTTAGACTGAACAAAGTATCTTCTATTTTTGGACCATGGGTACTTGTACACCCAAAATTAAAAATCTGCATTTCTCTTCAGAAATTGAGAGGATCTCAACACAAGCATAAATGACTCAGAAGAATGCATCAATACATCTGGGCATTAGTGAATTAGGTTCTATTATTCTTTCCGAATCTACTTGTTGTATCTAAGAAAATCTAATGCAGCAAAAATAGCACGCACATAATAATACATTAACATTATTATATTCAAGTATATGTTAATTCTGTCCCCAGTTCTGATAATATAATATTTGTAATGTGATCTTTATACAGAGCCGCAAACACACTAGCATAGATATAACATCAAGGTTTAAAAGGTTAACTTACATACCACAACCTAAAAGGGGTGTGCCCCTTTATTAAAGAGACAGTTATTTTTCTCAGAGTTCATTTTAGAAATCAAAAGTTCCTTTTCATCCCAAACTATAACCAAGCAGGATCAAATCTTAAGCAGCGGCATCAACAGTATGGTTGGCGGCATTGTTTCCCACAAAAGTCTTGATATATTCCTCTCTGCACATTGAAATCACAGACAATTAGAGGTTTGTCAAAAAGCTTCGGATTGTCCCATGAGCTACTAAACTTGTTAAATCATACCTTGCTGGGAGATGATCATGTGGGCGATTGTATGGAGTCCAAACTGGTTCACCAACAAAAAATCGCAAAGCCTGCATAATTTTATAATCATGTAAGAAGAACTTATAAAGTAGGTTAATCTCAGCAAAAGTTAACCTAAAAAGAGAAGTTTTGAAAATGCACATCAATTGCTAAAAGAAAACAAAAAATCCTTTCAAAAAGGGCACGGGTGATAGGACAATGTAGTAAAGTATTCAAAGAGCCAACTTCAAACCTAAAAGTCCCAAAAAATGGGACAGACTGACAGAGGAAAATGAGAAGCTGAGGGGGGATATAGTGTTTTTCTATTAATAACAGGAAGTAGTGCCGCTTCGATTTTTAATATGCAATGAATACCTTAATATAATTGCTCTCATCTAGAGTGAAGCGATGGTAAATCCCAGCAGGTAAAATGATCATTCCTCCTTTTTTAACCCATACTCGGATCCAACCATCTTTGCGATCGCGGACATCAAAATAACCTAAAGAAAAACGGGAAATATTTAGCAAATTTATAGGGTCGCAAAGTAACAAGAAAATCAGATCAAAGCAAAAAAATTGCTCATACCACTTCCAGCAGCACAAAAGCGGATCTCCTCATCAATGTGAAGATGCTCTTCGAAAAAGCTTTTGATCTTCTGTTCATAATTTGGCAACTTTTCGGGGCAGATCTCACAAACATCCTGCAGAAAGCCAATTCAGTATTTTCCTCATTATCTTCATTTACAACTTTTGAAAACTCGTCCAGTATTTCTAGAAATTTTGAAATGCTAAAAACACTGTTTTTATTGTTTTCAAAATATGTATCCTCACTAGCTAGCCTTCCACCTTCTCTATGTCACACTAATGACATTGTTTTCGATATTCATAGGTACTAGTACTAGGAGTCATTAATCCACTAACTAAATTGAAACTTAAAATTGGAAATGTTTTCAGAAAGTAAACGGAATCTTAAACTTCCTATAAAAAGTTCTAAATATCACACGTAATAAAGCCAGTGATGCCTTTGCATATTGTTGATATTTCTCTACATTTATTTATTTTCAGTAGGGGAGGAGTTAATTCTAAACAACGATAGCAAACACTAATATAACTAACCATGTAGTTGTAACCACGCTCTTCGCGAATCTTTTTCAGCTCTGGGTCCGTTTCATGGTTATCGGCATCTAACTTCCAGCTAAGGACTCCAAGTTCTGCAATGTTAACATGAGCCAAAGAACATATGTAAGAGCCAAGTTCCCATTCTACACATAAATATAATGCAGCAAGCAGCTTACCAGCAAGTTGATCCAATGAGACAAACTCCTTGGGTTCTTTGTGGTGGGGAAGTCTTTGATCTTCATTGCTATCATCCATATACCATGCTTGAATGACTTCCTCTCGGGGATCCTATGAACAATGTGAAAAAATGATTCCCCTTAGTTATGCCACCTTTCAACAACCCAAAATGCAACAGCAATAATAGTACACATATAATTGAGTACTATTATTGCTTAATTCATTGAATAACTTAACTATTTGAACTATATATTGAGTTCCATGTTTTGCCAACTGAGTACTATTTGAACACATACTACCTCCAGTCTCATTTATAAGCTCCAGTCTCATTTATAAGCACAAAAATGTCTCATTTATAAGCAAAAAATGCACTTCCTAAGTTCATTGAATAACTGATGTATCTGGTCTATAATATAGACTAGATACACCACTTATTCAATAAACCTAAAAAATGCATTTTTTTCCTTATAAATGATAATCTTCGATTGAAAAATTAACTATTAAGATTTTGATAAAATACTTGATCATGCATAATAAACTATGAAGTCAACTGTTAATTTTTGGGGTTTGATAAATTAGGTTCAAAAATTAAAAGATCAATAACTGGTAATTTCTCAACGAAACTTCAAAATAGACATACACATATACGGTGGAAGCTGAATTCAAGTATGTTGGGGTACAATTATTAATATCGCTATTCATAACGAAATCAACGCAGTTATTATCTGAAAGAAATTAAAGAAACGGAGCTTACAGAGGAGGAAGCATATAGTTTCAGGAAAAGAAAAATTAGCAGATTTGGGAGAAAAAGAAAGGAGAGTGTAAGGGGAATACCTTGTTGGAGGAAACCATGATAATAGGTGTTTGAGCTTCGCTTCGTAGGAGTTCTATCAATCGGATTTTTTCCCCAAATGCGTAGTGGCCACGCTATTTATAAATCCCTCAAATCCCGTGTACACCCCCCTTTTACCAAAACACCCTTCTCACCTTGCGGCAATTGCCAATTAGTGACGAATATGTTCTTTTTTTTTAATTAAAAAAATGTTTTTTTAATGTACTTCTCAATAATCTTTTCTATTTTTTGTTTTTTCTATGGTATACAAAATTTAGATCATTTCTCAATTTGTGCGTGTCATTTTTTTTTCTTTGATTACTAAAAGACTCTTAAATTATCTAGAATTTTTAAATAAGTCCCTAAAATAAAAAATTTGTAAAACATTATATATAGTTCGTCAATGCTTATGTGACATTAACAATATGTAAATACCTAAACTAGTTTAAACATAAACAAATTGATCCTAAGAAAAGTAATCAAAAATAAATTTATATATGACTAAAATAAAAATAAAAAAAGTTATAAATAAATAAAGGTTATTCCCTTTAGACCAAATTCCTAAAGGTTTGTAAAACTAATACCACAAAAAGAATAGTAAACTTTTAATAATACCATAAGAAAATAAATAAAAATTATTCACTGAAGGTTTGTGAAACATTTAATATCTTGTATCTTATTTTATTAACTTTTTTTTTGACAAAATCTTATTTTAGTAACTGAAAACTATAATTATATTTTATAAGCATTCAACTTTGATTTTTTTATATTTTTAAGGCTTAAATACTTGTCACCCCCTGTAAATATACCTGATATCCAGTTACCCCCTGCAAAACTTTTTTTGCAAAACAAACCCTGCAAAATTTAATAGTATCCAGTTACCTCCCTGCCGTTAGTTTTTGTTAACACTGTTAGTTGATTGCTGACGTGGCTACCTAGCTGGATCACATAGGTGGCTGCCACGTCAGCAACCAATGAATTGCTGCCATGTGGCAGCTTGCGTGGCAATGTGTTACTGAAAAAATTAAAGTTTTGGCTTCCAAGGGGTTTGAACCCATGACCTCAAACTGACCAACACATCATTTAACCACTAACCGACCTAAATTGTTGAGTGTAATAACCCAACTACAAATATATATTGCATAAAAGCTAATAAAAAATAAAAAATAAAAATCTTCAATCTTCTTCTCAACCCATTGTAAACCGTTCTTCTTCTTCTTCTCACCCATGAAAACAATCTAATCTACAGAATATTGTTCTTCTTCTCCTTCAATCCTTAATCCCAACATTTGAATCTACAGAAAATCGAATTTCGTTCTTTTTCTTCTTCAATCTTCAACAGATCAAATCCCATAAACGAAATTTGGGATTGAAACACACAAAAACACAATCCAGAAACCCAAAAATCTGGAAACGAAAATAGAATATCTGGAATCATAGGACGAAAATAGAAGATTTGAAGACAAGAATAGAAGATCTGGAAACCCAAAATATTAGGATCTGGACGAAACGCATATATGGAAGCAATAGGATCTGGACGAAATCTAAAAACAAAAAACGAAATATGGACGAAATAGAAGATTTGATGTTGTTGAAGATGTGAGATAGAAGATGAAATCATGTTTTGGTGTTCTGCAAAAATTTTCGATTTGCTTACAGTTTTTTTTGGTGAAGATGAAGATACGATGAAGGTGGAGTCTCCCTGTTCTGTATCTTTGCAGTTATTTATTTATTTTTTTATTAGCTTCTGTGCAATATATATTTGTAGTTGTGATATTATAAACAACAATTCAGGTGGCTTAGTGGTTAAATGATGTGTTGGTCAGTTTGAGGTCATGGGTTCAAACCCCTTGGAAGCCAAAACTTTAATTTTTTCAGTAACACATTACCACGCAAGCTGCCACGTGGCAGCAATTCATTGGTTGCTGACGTGGCAGCCACCTATGTGATCCAGCTAGGTAGCCACGTCAGCAATCAACTAACAGTGTAAACAAAAACTAATGGCAGGGGGTAACTGGATACTATTAGATTTTGCAAGGTTTGTTTTGCAAAAAAAAATTTTGCAGGGGGTAACTGGATATCAAGTATATTTGCAGGGGGTGACAAGTATTTAAGCCTATTTTTAATTGAAGACTTGGTTACGAAAAATTTGAAAATGAATTTTTTATTATTATGATTATCTCAAAAGAAGAAAATAAAAAATAGTATATCTATACTTAAAAATATAATTTATCAAATATAAAAATATTACAGTTATTATCGATAAATCGCATGCTCCAACCATCTCAAAAATGAAGTTTCCATTCATGAAAACATAGTGTAATTTAAAAATATTTAAAAGACTAATTTAGTTTATTTCGAATAAAATAATAATAATAATAATAATAATAATAATAATAATTTATCAAAACAATAGTACAATCTTACTCGAAATATTATAAGCGAATATGCAAAAAAAATTGTTAACAACTCAAGTATAAATTAAATCCAAACTTTTAAAATGTTACAGATATGAAATCTAAAATTTCATTACGTAAAGGGACATGAAATATTTCATTTCATTGGTAGATGTTAAATTTCTTATCTTTAATTCCATAGAATAAATCTCATTTTGTCAATTATAAATTGCTTAAAATTGCAATTATGTTTAAAATTAGTTTAAAATCTCTCTTTATTGTACACATCATTTTGTAACTTTCTCTTTAAAAAAAAATATTTATTATTGGGCAATTTATTCTATTTTCTACCTATTTATCTTACTATCTTTTCAGAAATAATTATATATTTAGTCTATTTTCTAAAATATAAGTAAAAATGTGTTAACAAAAACTGATATATTTAGTCTAAAATTTTGACCAAATACATTAACTTTCGTTTTATATTCTGTTGTGGAGGAGCATGCGTGAGAAGAAAGAACATTGAGAAAACAAATAAAGAGATAAAGTTGAGAGAGAAGCTTGTACAAAAAATACAATGAAAGAAACAGAAATGAAGAGACTGATAAATATATTTATAAAAGATTCTGTAAAATTAATTTTTTTTGGTCTACTTAAAATATAAAATTTTATTATGTAAAGGAACCTATATTAGTTTATTGCATTAATAGTTTTTGAATTTGGTAACAATAATTTAAATTAATTTTGAATCGAATTGAAAAGTATTTCATTTTAAATTCAAATCAATTAGTGATTAAGAAATAAAACCACATAGATCAAATCGAATAGTTTTCCTTCTAAATCGATAAAATATATATTTTTGGTCTACAAATCTACCACTCATAAGCTCACACTTTCACACATGAAATTTGGTTATTGCAAGTTCAAACCCAAGTAACCCCAAAAAATATCCAACTTACCAACCAATTGTGCTAAGCCTTATAGATAAATCAATCCCTAAACACTGCCGCACTCAAGTATTCTGCAAAGCAGTGGCGGACCTACCTTGTATCTAGGGGGTTCAGTTGGACCCCTGGAAAAAATGTTAGTACTAGTACCTCTATATAAAATTGTTTTGAACCCCTTGAAAATTTCAATTTGCAATAGTATCTTTAAATTTGCACCCAATTTTTAATAAATCTGTCTTATTAATCTCCGTAAGAAACTATTTATAAAACTTTAGTAAGTAATTTTACCGACATCACATATATTTACGGACTACTTCTTATTTTCCTATAGTTTAAGACTTAAATAGGTAATGACGGGTAAACCTAGAGAGTAACTTAGCGATTTACTCTTAAATAAATTTGGAGTAAGATAACTTGATTGCATAATTTTAGTAAATTAAGTGAGAATATTTGAAAAAAATTAAACAATTCAATGAACCAATATTTTTTATAATGACTTTTTTTCACCCCTGACCTAGGATCCAGGGTCCGCCACTACTGCAAAGTGTGTGAAGAGAAGTGAAGATTGACTTGGGTGCCTCCATCTAAGACTTGTATTGCGAATGGATTATTCTGTGACCAAAAACCATTTTAAATATAAAGAAAATGAGGTCAAGTTAAACCCTAAATAAGCAATTGCCAGCAATCAATTTTGTTCTGGACTGGGTCGAAGACCCATCTCGCCCAAAACGCAAACAATACCCACAATTGCATGATCAACGGTCAGAATCGACTAGCACAGATCCAACGACCACTGTTGGCCCTCTGACATTATATAAAGAGGTCCACCCTTTGCTGACAGGTACATGATTGACCCATACCTTACTCCTACTCTGACTCTCACCCTACTGACTTGGGGGGTCAGAGTGTCTTTGCAGGTACAACTCGAGCTGAGCTCTGCTCCCGACCTACAAATCGACAGAACGACCACCGATTCTAAGGTACGGTTCAAATTTGTTTCATCAAAAAAACAAAACAAAAAACAGACAATTCACAAAATCTGTGACAAAAATGTCCTTAGCTTCACCATATTTTAAAAAGTTTTAGTTAGGGGTGTGACATTTTAGATTTGGACTGCAAAAAGATATTTAAACCCACTAAATTCATAAGCATGCAATACAATAAGTTATATAAGTTAATGTACAAATAAATTACCAAAAAAAAAGTTAATGTACAAATAATGAAATAAATCTTTCAATACAGTGTAGGGCAATCGACTTAAACATGCTACGATGTAAGAAAAATTGAACTGAACTTATATAAATGAGCTAAAATGAATAAGTTAAATAAGACCAATTACTGCTACAAATTTATCATATTCATACTATACATGAATTTCACCTTGGATAGTACTGCCGTTTAGGGATGTAAACAAATTTGGATCAAAATGGATTGCCACTACTTTTTTTTTTTGACAAGTAAATGGATTGCCACTATGATTATACATATTCCAAAGCTTTAGTTTCTACTTTCTAATGATATTGATATTTCCTGCCAAAGATAAAGAGAATGGTTAGGTTATGGATGAAACAGTTTAAATGGTCAACAAAGATATTAGGTTAGAGCCAGACCACAAATAAACAATATAGGCATATAAATATTAGCTGGTCAACCTCTGCATATAAATATTGTAGATGTAATTTTTTATCTTCTTTGGTATCATTTTACCAGTTCAGATCTGTGAAATCCGTTGTTCTGTATCACTCTCCAAGGTTCCTACTTCCTAGACTTAACATAAACCAAAGAACTGAAAATCTGGTTGCACACACTGAGGCCCATTATTAAAGTTAACTGAAATTTAAATATTTTATTTTTTATCTCTGTTTTTTCTAAATGGGAGTGGAGATTTGGATCCTTAAGATCATCAGTGACTATCTATGTCAATAAACATGTAGATCATAATATGTAACTTGCCTTCAGCTTTGCAGTGCTTGAGAATAAGCAGCTTGATGTGATTGCCTGCCCATGATCTAAAAGCCACCCCACCTCACTTTGAGTTTCCCCATCCTTGTTTTGTTTAAGCGAACACCATAGTTGTTTAGGAAGTAATATGTTGTTGTCTCCATCTCTAACAGAATTCTGCATTTTGTCCTCTAAAAGCTCTCGAAAAATCCACTGCAGTAAAATGGAAATGAGATGTCAATGAAGCCAACAAAACAAGAAACACACAGATTTTGATAAACATAAGGGGCAAGAGAGATCATTGCACTCACAGTGTTTGTAGTGCCAAAAGCAGCAACAGTTTTAGATCCCTGCCAGACACCGGCAACTTCTGAAGCAGACATGGGTGCAGTAGAAGCAAAGGCAGAATCTCGGAGAGCACAACTTCCCAGTTGGTCACCATTTCTGAAAGGTCCATACCACTGCTCACGAAATACTCAAATACCCTTTAGCAGCATCTCAGCATTATTTATTACACTGATAAGCTGAATAATCCTAACTCGAGATTCAAAATTTTGAGGATTGATCAAGCAGTACTCCAACTCTACTAACTCATCCTTCTTTTGCCAGAGAGCAATGTAAGAGCCACCAGCTTGATAAGCAAAGGCAGTAACTCCATTGTTTTCTCCTCCCACTTTTCGATCATCCGAACTGTATACTATAGGACCATCAGCCTCGCATCCAACAGTAGGATAAAATTGAATGGACTTGTATTCAAGAACATGATCCTCTGGATCAGCAAGAGTGGGGCATTGAGTCTGCCAATCAAATACTTTAACCTCCCATTCCCGGTATGCTTCAGGAACCACCATTTCTGGTAATTCAATTGCCTTCCCTTGATTAGTGAAATCTGCTCCATGTCCATCCCATTCACCAGATACTCTTTTGGCAAATTGTGACCATACTTCGAAATCTTTGTCAAGTACCTTGATATGCAATAGGACAAATTGGTAACCTAACTACCTAGTATTGCATGAGTTGTAAGCAAGACCAAGGAAGTATAAATTTATGTCATCATAGGCTATATCCATTGACCATTATCCAAGGTGGAAAAATTCAATAGCACCAGCAAGTTACCGAATCACAATCTACAATTAAGTTTACAAAGAGAAAACAAAGATTGTGACATTATAATTTGGGCAAAATTGTGAAATTTAAAGGACCAATTTGATGGAGCTTATAATTTTGGCAGACAATGTGTGAAGACACAAATAAGGAAATGGCTGTCAATTTTATACCAAAATAAAATAATATATCAATTTAAATGGATTTTTTATTGCTTTGAAAATATCCATACACACATTTGGTGGAAGCTGAATTCAAATACATTAGGGGTACAATTATTAAACTATTAATATCGTTACTCATAACGAGATCAACGCAGTTATCTGGGGGAAAAAATCGAGCTTACGGAAAGGAGAAGCATATTTTTTCAGGAAAAAAAAAGAAAAAAAAATTCCGATTTAAAGAAAATTAGAGAGAAAACAGATTTGGGAGTAAAAGAAAGGAGAGAATAAGAGGAATACCTTGTCGGAGGAAATCATGATAATAGGTGTTTGAGCTTCGTCGTCTCAGGTTCTATCAATCGGATTTTAAAAAAGGAGGTTCAATGTTCAAAACTAACATTTTTTTTCTTTCCCTAACTAAGAAAATAATGATATCTAGCATTTCCCGGGAAAAAAAAATTAGTGAGGGATTTAAAACATAAAGCCCAAAGTGAGATAAAAAAGTTAAAAAAACCAAAAATACCATTTAGCCTAAATTTTTTATTAAGTATTTTTAAAACATAAAAATTTAACTTTGTAGAACCAATTTCCCCCAAACCTCAGAGTCCATTCCTGATCTCGACTTACAGTTGTGACTCGTAGAATACCCATGTTTCTTACACGATTCTCCTAAATTGTATAAAATTTTCATAGGAAACCTAAAAGAAGAGAAAAATGAATGGCCATTGACCATAACTAACACTATCTTACGATTCATACAATTTGCATCTAAATTGCAAAAGCAAATACAACAGCAGAATATGAATCTCATTTACACACAAATCTCGTCATGAATCTTACAAATCATGAATCTCGTTGAATCTTACAATACAAATCCCATCATAGGTGCATCCAAGAAATGGACTGAGTTGCCCAACCCATTTTCTAAAAGATTTGCTATATTTTTGTTTTCTTAAATGGGACATAATGAACAAAAATCAATCCTTCCAGATAACTTATGTGAAGAACGACAAGATTTATATCTCTTGGAGTGAGGTAAATACAATTCCCTTTATAAACTCTCAATACCTTAGACGTGCTATCCTTTCACCCTAAAATTTTGTAACAAAATAACTCATGTCAGATTCACAAACAAGCAACCCGAGCATATTATAATTTGGCTATTCTCCCTCTCACAATGTGATATTTTTGTTCTTCCTACCGATGCAGTGTTACACACCCTCTGTTCTTCTCTATCTTTTGCTTCCTAGTTTATGACTTGAATTATTGTGACGTTTATTATGATATATCAACCTATATTTTGTTGTGGCTACACTTGTTTTTAATTATAGTTATCATATGATTCATAAAAAATTCAATTCACGATTCTGCTGATTCACAAATCACAATACATCTCTCAATTTAACAACCATGCCACTTACCATACACGGGTGAGATGAACAAATAAATAATTTTGTTGGGAAACATGAGGAAACCGGTAACAAATAAATATCAACGGCCAACAACCAAAGAAAAGCAAAACAAAAAACAGACAATTGCCACTGCGACAAAAAAATGAAAAATGTCCTTAGCTTCACCATATTTAAAAATGTTTTGAGTTGAGGGTGTGACATTTTAGATTTGGACTCGAGTTAAACTTGCTAAGATGTAACAAAAACTGAACTGAACTTATATATAAGAGTTAAAAAGGAATAAGTTATATTACACCAATTACTGCTACAAATTTATCATATTTATACTATACATGAATTTCACCTTGGATAGTACTGCCGTTTAAGGATGTAAACAAATTTGGATCAAAATGGATTGCCACTATGACTATACATATTCCAAGGCTTTAGTTTCTAATGCTATTGATATTTCCTGCAAAAGATGAAGACTATGGTTATGGTTAGGTAATGTTATAGATGAAACAAAGTTTATATGGTCAACAAAAATATTAGGTCAGAGCCAGATAACAAATAAACAATATAGGCATGCATTTCAACCATTTCATGCTGACATGTAAAATATTACAATTAGTTTGATTAGTTCCAGTTCTGTTATTTATTGATCAGTCAGTTAACTTCTGTATATAAATATTGTAGATGTACTTTTTTATCTTCTTCGGTATCATTTTACCAGTTCAGATCAGTGAAATGTGTTGTTCTCTATCTATCTCCCAGGTTCCTAGACTTAACATAAAACAAATATCTGAAAATCTGCTTGCACACAATGAGGTCCAATAGTAAAGTAAACTGATATTTAAATATTTTATTTTTGGGTTAAATGGTTAAATGTTTTTAGTCCTTATAAAATTTTTCAGCAACTTTTAGTCCCACAATATTTTTCGTCAGCAGTTTAGTCTCAAAAACTGTCAACTCATTTATACCCTTTATTTTTGGAACGATGTTTTGCATACTGTTAAAAACATTATAAAAAATAATAAATTAAATAAAGGAAATATGGACCTAGAAATCGAACTTTGAGTGTATTTTTTGCAAAGACTTTCTGATTCTACCATAACACATAGAGTGTATCTGCAAAGTTTGGTACCAGTCCAATAATACCTTAATTTATTCTGATTTTATAGAGACTAAAATTGTTGATCAAAAATATTGCAGAGACTAAAAGTCGATGAAAATTTTATAGAGACTAAAAACGAAATTGTGAAATTTTATGGAAACTGAAAAAAAATTTAACCCTTTATTTTTATTTTTTTTCCTTATCCTTAATGGGAGTGGAGATTTGGATCCTTATGATCATCAATGGCTATCTATGTCAATAAACATGTAGATCATAACATGTAACTTGCCTTTAGCTTTGCAGTGCTTGAGAATAGGCAGCTTGATGTGATTGCTTGCCCATGATCTAAAAGCCATCCTACTTCACTTTGAGTTTCCCCATCCTTGTTTTGTTTAAGCGAACACCACAGTTGCTTGGGAAGTAATATGTTGTTGTCTCCATCTCTAACACAGTTCTGCATTTTGTCCTCTAAAAGCTCTCTAAATATCCCCTGGAGTTAAATGGAAAGGAGATGTCAATGAAGCCAATAAAACAAGAAATACAAAGATATGAAAAATATAACGGCTAGAGAGATCCTAGCACTCACAGTGTTTGTAGTGCCAAAAGCGGCAACAGTTTTAGATCCCTGCCAGATACCAGCAACTTCTGAAGCAGCCATGGGTGCAGTAGAAGCAAAGGCAGAATCTCGGATAGCACAACCTCCAAGTTGGTCACCATTTCTGAACGGTCCATACCACTGCTCACAATATACTCGAATACCCTGTAGTACCATCTCTGTATTATTTATTACACTGATACGCTGAATAATCCTAACTCGAGATTCAAAATTTTGAGGATTGATCAAGCAGTACTCCAGCTCTATTAAGTCATACTTTTTTTGCCAGAGAGCAACGTAAGAGCCACTGGATTGGTAAGCAAAGGCAGTAACTCCACTGTTTTCTCCTTCAACTTTTCGATCATCCGAACTGTATACTGTAGCGGCATCAGCCTCGCATCCAACAGTAGGAAGTAACTGAATGGACCTGTATTCAAGAACATGATCCTCTGGGTCAGCAAGAGTGGGGCATTGAGTCTGCCAATCAAACACTTTAACCTCCCACTCCCGGTATGCTTCAGGCACCACCGACTCTGGTAGTTCAATTACCTTCCCTTGATTAGTGAAGTCTGCTCCAAATCCATCCCATTCACCAGATACTCTTTTGGCAAATTGTGACCATGTTTCGAAACTTTTGTCAAGTACCTTGAGAAAACTTATACATGCATCATAATATGGAATAGCCAAAGTGGTATTCTAACTACCTATTATTGCATAAGATCTAAGCAAGACCAAGGAATTGTAAATTTATGTCATCACAGGCTACATCCATATCCAAGATGGACAAAATCAACAGCACCAACAAGTTACAGAATCACAATCTAGAACTAAGTTTGATACAAAGTAAAAACAAAGAGCAACACCCATTTTGGTTCTTCAAAGATATATGTTACATCACATTAGTCCTCCACTTATATCAAATTTGGTCCTTAAAATCAAAGACAGCATACCATACCATCACTTTCATCCTTCAAGGACCAACTTGGGTAAAACTGTGGCATTAAAGGACTAATTTAATGGAGCTTATAATTTTGGCAGACAATTTGATGTATCTATAAATGGAAGACCAATATAATGTCATGTGTGTCTTGTGAACCAAGACATGAAAAAGAACGAACATAAAGTGAATTCATTCATATAAGATCATCTACCAGCTTGCTTAGCATAGGCTACACAAGCTGTGGTGTGGTACACAGAACACTAACTTTAGTACCGAAATGTACACTTACTCAAAGACAAATCACTGCAAGGAAAGACAATATGAAATGGAAGGAAGCTGTATAAGAAACAAGTTGAAAAAATCACCCCTATTCTTACTTGATCAGAATTGTCTTCCACCAATACACCTATCAGGCCATCAGTTTGGACAAGATCTTTCACTGCTTTCTTGGCATCTTGATCGACTGCACACATTAAAGTTCTCCTGTTTTAGATTCAAACACGCCAATTTACTATTGACACTTGATAGCTTCAACAATACGATTCGAGTATGTTACAATAAAGTTTAGAATAATAGATTCATTGACTTTTTCCACTTGCTCATTTTCATTCCAATCAATCATAACAGGAAACTAAAATAAACCACAAATTGAAACCAAATTGAATAATCACAAGAAAGCAACAACAAACAGTTAGAAAATTATAAATAAGGACAAGTATAAATCCTGAAATATTACCTCCTCTTCCAATTGAAAGAAAATGATCTGAAACTCTGCACTCTGAAAATACCAATTTTCGGATTAAGCAGCAATGAACAACCCTGAATTAGAGGAAGATGACATTTTTTAAGCATAATTAGTGAAAGTAAAACCATCGAGGTAGAAAGTGGAAATTAGGGAAGAAAATAGCATAAAGCAGGGGTGTGGAGTCTCAACTAAACTCGTAAAGAATTGAAGAAAAAGAAACAGTTAGTATCTTCCTTCATAATCGATGAATTCACGAAGCAAAGGTTTTCTAATTCTAACTAGTAACTGTAAATATATGTGTCTGAGAAAAATGATGAGTGGAAAATAGTACATGCGGCAAATGAGTAGAAGATGAAGGGGTGGAGAAACGACGTGGTTGAGAAAGGAACGGAGAAGGAGAAGTTATGGCGTTTACAGAGAACGCAGCCATTAGAGCTAGATATATGCCTCTTCAGCAACCAGATATATGCCTCTTCACTCCAGTTTAAAAGTAATAATAAATCATAAAACTCTAGGAGTTTCCTTTTTTCTTATTCTAGTATTTATTTATTATTAGTTAGTAATTTCTAAAAGAATAACAAATGACGTTAAATGTGGTACACAGGAGTTTTTGGTAAGCTTTGGGTTGATGATAAGAATATTACGTTATGTGCTCTCTCGTTCATGAGGAGGCGCTGGATAGAAATATCAAGGATGGGAATGGGGCTCTTGGAGTAAGACAGGCCTCGTATGAACAAGTAGTTTTTGTTTTATTTAGATGAATGAAATGATAAATAAATATGACGCATATACATTAGTACCATTGTTTACACTCGAGTTCGAAACTTCGAGCCGACGTCCCTCATGTTGCTGAAATTTCAAAGCAATCAACGGTGGGGAAGGTTGAATTTTTATGTTTTTTTAGGTTATTCTCTTTTATCTCGCAATAAGTGTCATTTTAACTCATCTCACACATATAAAAAAAATGAGGATAAGAGATTAATATTTTTACCAAATCATCCTCGTTAAACATTGGTGTGTTCATAATTATCATAAATGCATGTTAAATAAGTGGTGAATATTATTTTAACTAGATGATAATATTAGAAAAATATAAGCATTGATTGGAATGAAAATGACTAATCTAATCTAATTAAACTCTATATGTACCTAAGAATTAGTTGCTCAAATATACTGAAAATACACATTAAAAGAATATTCAGAAAGCAATTTTCTTAAAAACTAAATAAATAAGGTACGGCCGTGATACAAGATACGCAGATATTTCATAACACACCTTAGTTATTGTACATAGAGTTTAATTAGAGTATATTGATAAAAAAAAAGTTAGTTTAGAGTATATATTCCGTTTCGTTATCTGTTGTACAGTTACATTAATTCATTCATCAGATTTGAGACCTTTCAGAAGTAAGATTTTAGAACTCGTCTGTTATGACCTCAGAGTTATTTGATAAACCAAACTCATTAGAGCCCTTAAATATATTTCTGGTTTTAGACATTACAAGTTTAAGGTTTGTGGCACTACAAGTGGCACATATTTAAGGTTTGTGGCTACTAGCACATATTTAAGGGCTCTAAAGAGCTGCAAGTGGCACTCCAGTTTTCTCAGTGAAGCTCTTAATGTATTCCTTTCTAGCAGGGTTGTCTTCCTGTGGTCGATTATATGCTGTCCACACTGGCTCGCCCACGAATAACCTCATTAACTGCACAGAAATATACACATAACAAAACAATCAATTTCAATAAACCAATAAAAGTCTTGAGTTATGGTCTATTTTTTTGTCTGCAACTGGAGTAAACTCACGCACGCAAATTAGAGATCCCGGGTTAGAACTCAATTAACCGTGGAAAACATCCAGTCTAACAACTAGTCATGCTAAGCCTTATAGATGAATTATGGTCTATTCAAACAATCTTAAAACTGCAACATTATTTTCTTCCTTCCACAACTCACACACGCAAACTAGAGATCCCAGGTTGAAACTCAATTAACCATGGAAATATCCAGCCTAACAACCTATGAAGCACCGACTCGGACACGGACACCGGACACGACACGGACACGGACACGACGACACGACTATTACCTAAAACATAGGACACGGGGACACCGCTATATATATTTATATTTAATATAAAAATAAATTATGAGCAAAATTTATAGAGTCTAAAATAACAAGCAAAATTGAGTACTTTCAATACAAAAAGTATTAGCCAAAAAAATTACCAAAATATTCTAAAACAAAATTATAAAATCATATCCTACACAAGTGCCCTTTTACTCTAGTATAAGACCCATTAAAAATGGTGTTACAAATATTGCATTGAATTTCCCAATTTCCTCCACCTCTCACTTTTTTCAGTTTTGTAACATAGGACCATAAAGGATTAAGATTATCATCATGTGGTTGATGTTGACTAGAAGTACGAACACTCATCTCTATTAATATAGAAAAAAAAAAAAATTGTAATGAACGAAACTATGCAACAAGCAAACCATAATTCCATAAAGCTATTGAAAACATAAATAGAGATACCAAAGTTGAATATTAAATAATAAAAGAACAGCAACAGCACATGTTGAGAAAGTAATAATTAATAAACAATTGCTTGAGTGTTTGACCAACTTGACAAGAAGGAAGCAGAAAAAACAAAATCCACGGCATATAATAATATATATTAAAGAAGGGAAAGGATAAAATATAATAAAATAACAACAACAGCAGAATAAACAATTATAAAGATTAAATAAGCATGACCAGCTATTAAAGAAGACTACGAAAGAAGAGAATAACAGCAACACACAAAATCACAGACCTGCGACAATGGAGATGAAGAAGACGACGGCAGCGAAAGTGACTCACGTTGAAGAAGACGACGGCAGCGTTTAAAATTAAACCAAAAGACTTCTATTTCTGAGTAGCTTGTGTAAGTTATATAATATTAACCTATTTTTGTTTCTCTTTTTTTAAAATTTTTTTAATTTGAGATGGGCCGTGTCCAAGAAACCGGTGTCCAACCCGAGTCCAAGCTGTGTCATGATTTTTTATTTTCGCGGACACCGCAAAAACGACTCCGACGCGCATCGTACGTGAGTCGTACGAGAGTCCGTGTCCGATCCGCGTCCGACGCGGCGACACGGCGGCTTGCGGCCGTGTCCGTGCTTCCCAGCTAACAACTAGTCGTGCTAAGCCTTACAGATGAATTATGGTCTATTCAAACAATCTTACAACTGCATCATTATTTTATTCCTTCCACAACTCACACACGCAAACTAGAGATCCGGGTTGAAACTCAATTGACCTTATATAAATCCATTCTCACCTAATTAATCTATAACAAACTAGTAACTAATAAAACTAACTCTAACCGAATTATAACTACTAACAACTTTTATTAACTACTTAACAAACTAACTAAATATTTCTAATATCTATTTAAACAATCTTAAAACTGCATCATTATTTTCTTCAACCCACATCACAAAAACGAAGCCTTAAACAAGAGAATTAAAACTAGCTATGGTTGGTTACCTTCACATAGTTACTTGTGTCAAGAGTGAAACGATGGTAAATTCCAGCAGGTAAAATGATAAGATCACCAGCCTTGATCCAAATGCGAATCCAGCGATCATCTTTGTCTCTCACATCAAAGTAACCACTTCCTTCCAAACAATAACGAATCTCTTCATCCTGATGAATGTGCTCAGTGTAGAAGTTCTTCAATTTCTCTTCATAGTTGTCCACTTTCCCTGGGCATAAATCAAGCAAATCCTACAACATATTCAAATACAAAAGAAATATTCAAGATTCAAAGAAATACTACCAAACCTAGCAACATTCACAACAATTTGTTAGCAAAAAAGAGATGTCGATTATTAAAATTTTGCCTTCATTTAATGAAAAAAAATCTCAAAGCAAAATTCAAACAAAGAGTTTAGAAGCCTATTTTTAACATTGAAATCACCATAGCACATCTATAACAACTGTGCTATTGCTACTAAATAATTAAAATTAATAAAATAATCAAATACAGTAGTAGTACCATGTAATTGTATCCCCTGGCTTCCCTAATCTTCCTCAATTCTTGATCGTTTTCATAGTCAATTGGATTCAGCTTCCAGTATAAAACCCCTAATTCTGCAAAATTTACAATTTTCCCGCAACGTCACAATAAGTTAAACGAGAGAGAGAGAGAGAGAGAGAGAGAGAGAGAGAGAGAGATGACCTTCTAATTGGTCCAAGGAAACAATTTCCTTGGGATTGGTATGGTGAGGAAGCCTTGGGTCTTCATTGCTATCGTCCATGAACCATGCCTGTAATGTAACAACTCTTAATTAATATAAAAAGTCTTAAATTCAGATTAATTCCTAGGAGTATACTACAGAAGAACTCACCTCAATCGCCATGAGTGATGAATCCCAATTTTCTACTTTCAAGTTTCAAGGACCCACGTCTCTTAAATAAGCCTAGCTTCTTGTGATTCTGATATCTGATACCTTTTTCTATAAGAAGCTACTGGAATATACATGCGTTAGTAAGATTTTTTTGAGGAAATATTGTTATTAGCCATAAAAAAATGTATAATATTATTTTGGCGTAGTTTTATTACCATCTCCTCCGTATGTATGTGGTAGGGGTTTCCACCCATGAAAAATCATCATTGTCGTTTTATGACTTTATCACATTGTTTCTTTCTGAGTGCTTTGAACAAAAAGTCTCTTGTTAACCTGTTCTAAATTTATGGCAGAGAAAATTTTAAAATGCTAGAAGCTCAGAATATCACACACATGACAGGAGCTAATACAAATCATATAAGTGCTATAATAACCTTAAAAATAAATGTGTTCGAGTGGTTTCCTCATGGTCATTTTCAGTCCTAAAATTAAATAGTACTATCTTGAATTTAAACCTAAATTTCACTGGTAGTTTTTCAGTCACAAAAAATATATCAAATATCAATGTCTGTTTGTGGAACCAAGAACATTGTCTCAATTTTGATTAAGTTTTATTATCGAGTTTACATAACCACTAACTACCACTCCAACCCTTAAGATTGATGCTACAAGTCTACAACAATGCCATGAGAATCCCAGATTAAAAACCAAAATAAAATTCTTACTTTGTGGTCAATTACGCAGATGAAAATAAAAACGTACAGCAATAGAGTAAATAAAAAAGAAGAGTAAGAGTTCAGTTTAGCTTGCACAAAAGCTATTATTAACAATTAACAAGGGGCAGCACAGTGAATTTACACATCATATTTCTGGGAAAATGGCTGCTGCTGGCTCTACATTTTAACTCAAAGGCTTGAGTTATGGAAACAAGAAATTCGCGAAGGATGAAATTAGATGGATGATAATATTACAAAATTGATCAGGTAAGTGGGATACTCAACTATCCTAAACAAAATAAATTTTCCCAGTAGTTAAAGCTATTAAAATTGATCGCGCAAGGATGCCCAATTCTTGCAATAGGTTCCCAGAAGCATATGGTCACTTCCCTTCAGTTATACATTATGGTCTTTACAGCAACGGTCTCTCTTCAAAGGTCTCTGCACAATCTATCATCTATCTAGTCTTGAGTTTTAACATTCTTGAACATCTGCAAAGACACTGAGATAACATTAATTCATTGCAGAAAATATTGAACAATATTTCGGTAATCTAGCATTGAGGCCGATGGTTCATCAAATCGTGGTTAGTTTTCATGCTACAAATGGGAAATCTAAATCCCAAAGCTTAAAAAATGGTCCAAGTCTCTATATTACTTGTGTTTTTGGGTGAAGTAGCACAAATGACTTCCAACATTAACCAAAACCCTTTATACAAGCCTCTAATACCCTTAACTTGTCCTTACACTCCCGAGTCCGTGTCACGTCGTGGCTGGTTGGTTGCTTATGGTTAGCAGTTAGTTACCTGTGGGGAGACAGGATCGTCGTTCCCCAAAGGTGCCCTGGAACTTCATCTAGTAAAACCGCCTAATGGCCATTTGAAACAACAAAGGGGGTCTGGGACTAATAAATCATAACGAACAGTTAACCTTTAGTACTCAATCACGGTCACAAATAACCATTTTAAGTTCGAAAAATAAATATCTGCTAATAAAGTTATCTTATAAGCACTGCATAAAAAGGACCCCCCCCCTCTTTTGTCGAAAGGTTTACAATTCTCTGATTGATATACCTTGGAGGTTTATTATTATATTATTGTTCCGAAAAAATAAATGTTATTTTTTTGTTACATTTAACAATTGAGGAAAAGATTGTGATTGACCTTTGTCATTGAGATCAATGGGAAGGCCAGCTTTTGGCTGGTCGCTGGAAACTAGAGGCAATCTGGGCTGTGGTGGAGAACCAGTGCTACTGCGGCTTGAATTCCCATTTGAGGACTGGACCTTCATTGGAAGGTTCAAATACATCTCAAAGTTAGATGAAGCTGTGCCAGTCAGTTTCTTGCCCTTCAATCTTCCCCTAACATAAATGGCAGAGTAATAGAATAATTCCGAAGGCTATCAGTAAAACTAAAAACTAGTAATAGGAGGGTGGAATTGGTGTCAATAACCAAATGAAGGTTTAGTATTGCAGATACCTGTCCTTTCGCTTTTCAAGATATCGCTGCAGCGACACTTTTCTGCTTGCCTGACCCTCTACATCTTTTATAAAACAAACAAATATTACTGATGCTTAGGTTCTCAGAATTTGAATTTGAGGATGGAAGCTTGATACATGGGCTATAAGTTTAAACAGAAATTCTTCTCTGCAGCTCTTATAGATATTCTTGTAACCTAAGTTCAATATTATGCTACCATGTCTGTGCATGAATGTGCAATGTGTCATTAAAATTGCATATCAATTATTTAATATTCTACTAATATAATACATCAAGATTTCTTCATATTTCACTCCTTTCAGAACTAAAAAGAACAAAAAGTTCTTTTGGCCTGTATTACGCGGGGCAGGTGTCATGCTGCCAAGACACATAAATGCTTAGCAATCTCTAATGAAAATATATGTGAAAGAGTACTGGTATTCATACATATCTTGTATAAAAGAAAAGGATCTTTATGAGGGGAAAAAATCTACCGTACATGATGAATGGTATTAGCACCAGTACACATATACATGATCCATTTCTAATAATTACACATACTATGCCACAGCTTACAGTTTAGAAACATTCAAGTACTCTAATATTAGCATTTTTCTGGTACAACTAAAAGTAGCAATTTACCATCAGACATGCATGATGGTTAAGGAAGTAAGAGGCTCGCACATTCCACAGTCAAGCAGACATTCAAAACTAAGGTAGCAAAATAGCCGTATCCTTACAAGACATTAGCAACAAAAACAAAACAAAAATTCCCACTAGATAGGGTGGGCTACATGGATCAACTTATGTATTACGTTCCACTGATAAAAAAACTTAAATCAACAGGTGAATTTTACAATTCTTAATTCTTAAAATCATTATAGCATGACCTGGAATGCCATGAAAATAACAAAAAAGGGCCTTCAAAAACTTGTCAAATCAAAAGAAAGGACATGGGTAAGACATATCAAAGGAAACACAATAAAGGAAGCTCCAAATTCGGTAAGTAGATTATCAACCATATTCTACTTGAATTTCTCTGCGAATATGCTAAAACAATATATTACAAGGAAAGGTTCTAGCAGACTGCAAAAAATTAAATACTTAATCGTTCCTACCAGCATCACGAGCTGCACTCCCTTTCTCCCTGTATTGCAGGGGATATTCCACCATCTTATCTGTAATATAAAAAATTAAGAACAGATATGAAGTTAAACATTTTTTAGTTCCTAACAATGAATGTTACGACTTTAAACAAACCAGAGCTTTCTCATCTTCTAGACACAAGGACTCAAAGCTCTAATTCAAAAATCAGTATTCAGAGTTGATTTGGTCAAATAATGTTTGCGCATCCAATGATTTTTGCACTTGCACATATAAAGAACATCGACACTTGATAAAATGCAAAACTATAGAACATGGCATAACAATAGTACCACAAAAAACAACTATTAGCTTGAATCCACTTTTGTGATTTTTTACCGATTAAAACAAAGGTAACTTTGGTGTTATATCATGCTTTAAGTAAGAAATCAAATGGTATCTAAGCTAAAAAAGGCTAAAATAATTGTCTGCAAGTGCTTATCATATGAAATAAAGCATTCTTTAAAAGAAGTTCCAGACAATTATGTAACGGGAATAGATAAAAAGGTTTCCTGCACAGAGTACTAATACTTCAAAGCAAATCAAGCGATCTTGCAACCTGATTTCTACCTGTTTGAGCAACTTGAAGGATTGCTGTGTCAACGGGGTAGAGGACATCCTTATCAATCGATAAGTTACAAGGAGAAGCCCAAACTGCAGTTCTTTTATTTAAAGGATCATCCTGAGGATATTGGTCTGGACTTGCTGCAAGCTGCATGATTGCTCGTGCCTGCAAACACAAATATTTGGGAGGTCAAATTTTACTGATGGCAAGGCATTCATGCAAGACCACACAACTTTACCTACCTTATTCGGAGAGACTTCCTCATAGACATTCACCTTACCACAGTAGAAAATTGTCATTTGCCCAAATGGCCCACTAGCTGCACATCCTCTGTGACCACGTCACATTTATAAGCAGTGTTAAGAACTTGAACGGGCAGTATTTAAACAGAACATTGGTGTGCTGTCGGTCGTGTATACTTTACACAAAATTTATTGAATCTAAGTTATTTGACTTTAAGCAACTGACTCACTCTCTTCATATGGAAAGTAGCTACATAATGAAAATTCTGTACACTTAAATACTATCCCAGACTCCTACTTACAGAGAATGGCATAAATGCAGTTTTTACTTCAAAGAAATAAAGGCATTTTTATTACATCTAGAATTAGAGAAACAGCTAATTACAGCACTGATGCAGCTCTCTTTTTAGCTAGATATAATTACCACCTATTGCAACTGAGAGTAACATTTCCTTGAGATTCCACAACAACAAAACATACACACGGTTTCCTACTTTATTATCGTTGAAGTCATGGACTATATTAATTATTAACCCTTCAAAATAAACAGATAATCTAGTTTGGATGCAAGGGATAAGAAACAAGACTAGACATAAAGTTCAACACAAATTCATGGATGAAAAATTCATCTAACGTCTTCCATATATTTAATCACCATAAATCATGTCTCAACTTAAACATGACATCTAAATGGAAAATTTTAAATGAAGCAGCATGAGATTGTAAGTACAGTGATGGCACCAAAATTTATGAATGAACCGAAAGCTAAAGAAATAAAATAAATATAAAAAAGTGCCGAGCATTGAAAAGGCAGAAGAGAAAATGGCAAAATGGAGAACAGACCCGGGGCTAACAACGTTGGCATTATTCGTTTCCGTCGGTTTTTCAGCAACTGGTGAACTGGATTTCTGAAGCTCCACAGCAGCAGCAGTAGCACGAAAACTAAGCTCATCGGCAGCCGGATCCTTCGCCGGAGCTTCACTCCGATTCCCCTAAAATCATCGAGTTAAAACGATTCTTAGCATTTTCTCTACAACCAAAGAGATACTAATAAAAAGAAATAGTGCGAGTGAGAGAGATACTGACTTGGGGAGGGTAAGGAGGACGGTGGTGGATGGCGGAGGAGATAGGGGCGGGGGAATCATCGTCGGTAGGTTCAAGAAGTGCTTTTAGGGAAATGACTTGTTGGATCGCCTGTGATTTGTTCCAGGAAGGCCTGCGCATCCCTGTACGAACACGTGTCTTCTCCACTAATTATTAATTAAATCATTATATTATTGCAGTTTAAAGTAAAGTAAATTAAATTAAATAATCCGAATCCGGATTAATATTTAATATATTATTTAAATACGCAAGAACACAAGCATTGGGTTAAGGGTAAGAAAAAAAATGGAGATTCCTCAGGTGGCGGAAATCATGGAGCAGAAGGAGGACAAAAGCGGAAAAATATTGATATATTTTTATTGTTAGGGGAAGTAGAGAAGAGAATAGAGGAGAGGAAAGAGAAAGAGACCTTTTTCTTTGAGAAATCTGCGACAGTCTTCGCGAGTGAGTTGAGAAATGTCATCTTCGGTTAGCTGGTTAAGGGGTTTGTCGAGGATAGATCGGAAGGAGAGGGTGGCGCCGCCGTTCATGGCCTCCGATTCCGGGTGGAATAGGTGAGTGGGACCATGTACTAGTTGAGAATTGAAGAGAGAGAAAGAAAGTAGAGAGTGAAAGTATAGTGTTGGTATTGGAGTGAGTCTTTAGGGGGGAAAATGGGAAGAAGGGTAGGGGACGGGTTTTTTTAGGACTTGGGATGAACCCTAAGCTGCCACGTATGCATCTGTCTTCATTATTAAGCCCTTAATCTCATCACATTTATTTACTCCTATCTGTCTTTCCACTTTTTTTTATATTTTCCTGGGAGTTCGTATTTGTTTTTGTGTGGGTGAATAAAATGAATGAATCTGGATTGGATGATCGCGAGGATTGCTAAAATGGACGCCTACTACGTCTCCATCACTGATTTTTCTGGGTTTTTTTTTTTTTATGTCTAGATTGGATTAATATTCTTTTTCTGATAATAATAGAATTAATATTCATTGAGATACATGGATATCGAATGAGTATTCTCTGAATTGACTGTGTGTAGGTACAACCCACCTCGGATCAACACGTAGTGTTTCCCACATTATGGGCGACGTTGCCTTTTCAATGGGTTCGACTTCATAACAAAAATGTTTATCACCTATTTTCTACAAACGGCATCAAATAGGTGATAAATTAAATGTACAGTTAAGAGCCTAAAATAAATAATTACCCGATTAGTCCAATTAAATGAGTTTTTTTTGTGAGAAAAAAGGGGTTAGCACCCCACCAAAGGACTACAAAGTCAAAAGGTCCTCTTTATCCTCAAGCAAAGGCAAGTGGATAAACTGAGAGGCAAAGTTGTAAACCATAAAATTACAATCCAAATGAGTTTACCTACTCAATTTAGAATAGTTAAATCAAATATGACTTGTAAGTTTTGAGGATGTGTAGACTAAAAAATTCTAGATGACACACTAATTATTAAAATAATATCTGAACCAACAGATTGACTCAACTTATGAAATGCCAAGCCATATTGGGCAGGTCAAGTTGGGGTCAGTGGTGGACCTAGGCCGAAGGATTTCACTTGAAATATTTTATCCATCTATTCTCAATATAAAAATCTTTTGAACCTCCTAAAATTATAATTTTTGTATTAAGACTCCTAAGTTTGCACCCAAATGTATCACACTAAGACATTCGAAGACCTATTATTGGTTGTATAACTTATTTATTTGAATAAATTAAAGTTGTTTTTAATTATGTTTTTAACAAGTCATGATTTTAAAAATTTTGAACCCCGGACACCGGGTCCTGGGTCCGCCATCGGTTGGTGTAAGATGATTTTTTTTTAAACACTTTTTTTTTGTCAACTATATTATGTGACTATCTGCCTTTACCCATGAGACTCGTCCCATGCTGAATTTCGTAACCCATTTCAAATTCATTTAAACAAATGCAATGTACAATACCCTCAGTGTTTTACCATGCACCCTCTCTAGAAGTATATTTCCATAACTGTATTTTGTCGTTCATTTTCCAAATAAATAAATACGAACAAAGTATGACATCCAAAAATAAACTTCCGAAGGGGTGGGGACATAGAATTAAAAGTGGGGGTATTAATACCAATTCCCCAATAATATACTAGTTTTAGTGAAGTGGCGAGTGGCGAGTGGCGCGTGACAGCATCGACTTGAGTGATCATAAATGGTTTTTTTTGTGCCCCACCCTTTAAACTTATACCCCACATAATTTTTAAAACCCAAAAATACCCCTGCCAAACTAAAACTCGCTCAGATTTACCCCCACCCAAAGTAAATCCGCTTTGTTATTTTTTCAAAGCGGATTTATCTACCCAATAGGTAAATCAGACTTTCAAAAATAAGAAAGCACATTTACCTTGGGTGGGCGTAAATCCGATTTTCCTTTTTTTTAGGGAAATCGGATATACCTTTTTGTTAGATAAATTCGCTTTGAAATTAAGATTAATTTTTTTAAAATATAAAATAAATAGGAGTATCGGCCGTGTTTTGGTTCTGTTTAGTGTGTTGTTCGTTAATACGTGATGATGTTGTACGTCCAGTGAATAATTTAGGCTAAAAAATCGGTTTTCAAGCAACCTACTCAGATTGTAATGATACAACAGCCATTAAATCTGAAAAAAATCAGGGATCAAGACTCCTCGAGAAGGGACTTCCTTCAAGATAAGGGGGCTCAAAATCCCAAATTTCATCGTTTACTATTTTTTTAAATTTTTTTTAGTTTTTTATAATCTCCAAAAAGTCTTAAAAAATTTGCATAACCTTATTTTGGTTTTATTAGATTTTTAGTGGTGTTTTTATAATTTTTAGATTAGTTTTGACTCTTTAACAGATTTTTAGTAGTATTTTTATAACTTTTTTTTAAAAAATTAAATAAAAGACGGGTATTTTTAATACACAAAGCGGATTTAACCCTCACCTAAGGTAAAATCGGATTTACCTACTAAAAGATAAATCCGATTTTGGGAAAAATTCGAAATCAGATTTATCTTTTAGTAGGTAAATCCTAGCGAATTTTTTAAGTATGGGGTATTTTCGGGTTTCACTTTCATGTGGGAGTATGTTGTGAATAGGTGGGGGCACAAAAAAAACCATCATAAATAGACAATTCAGTTGGTGAAGTAAGAAATGTCAAAAAGTACAAGCAACATGTCGAAAGTTCAAACACTAGAAACTAACATTCCCCTACCCCTAACTAATAATCATTAACATTCCCCTACCCCTAACTACCCCATCATCATGTATTATAAAAAACCTTAAACCCACCGAACCCTCATAAACAACATACTTCCACAACAACTTGATAGGAAATTGAATAAATTAAAGAGCAACTTGAACATACCTTTTATGATCATTCATGTGATGCGCTCTGATATCGTCCCAAATTCACGAACTAAGAGCCCAGTTTCTCCATTTTCCAAATAACCTTTTTTAATTAGTTAATAGCTTTGTGAGAAATCCTAAATTGTATTTGATGAGTTCGTACATATTCCTCCTTTAAATACTAGATTTTGTATACCAATTCACTCCAAATGCTAATATACATGTAGTAATATGTAGTACAATTTTATTTTGTGCAACATAGTTTAATATGTTTCCAAAATAAAATCATTTGAGTGCAAATTTTTGGACCATCGGCCAGCCCATTTAGTTTGCAACCTGCATAAGATTGGA
This sequence comes from Astragalus glycyphyllos, assembly GCA_963573325.1. Classification (NCBI taxonomy): domain Eukaryota; kingdom Viridiplantae; phylum Streptophyta; class Magnoliopsida; order Fabales; family Fabaceae; genus Astragalus; species Astragalus glycyphyllos. The sequence goes on from OY754309.1 coordinate 68,697,478, forward strand.
TTTGGTCATTAAATAGGGCTCATACTTCGTACAACCCTCTCTCTACTCGATGGACACCTCGTAACCAGTGTTATTCCCAAAATACCCCTAATTTTAAAATAATTTTTTTCTCTTCTATTCCCTCTCACCCTCACACACCCTCACTTTCTCATTCTCTCAAAAACACACCCTAACCGCCGAACCCACACACCCTCAACTTCAATCCATCAACTTCGTTCGTTTTCCATCAACAATCATCTACATTTCCTTCCATTTTAGTATAGGTTCTTCTTTCTTCTTCTTCGCGAAACCTTTTTTTTTCTCGCTGTTTTGGGTGGTTCGGCGTAGCAGAAGCCGAACTGGTTCGTTCAGTCGTGCGCCAAACCACCTATTTTTCGAACTGTTTTGGGGCGGTTCGGCCAGGCTGCGCCGAACCGGTTCGTTCACGCGTGTGTCGAACCTGTTCCGCTTTGGGTGCGCCAAACCACCCTGATTGTTGTTGAATGGTTAATTTTTTCATTTTAACTAAGTTTTTTTTCCTATTTTCAGTATCGCTAACACCAGAGGAGGTGGTCTTGGCCGGAGGCGAGCAGAGACTGAGCCTGAGGTTGATGAGGAGAGAGTTTGTCCGACTGCGTCCGTACGTCGTGGCCGGCAATTGCAGCCTCCTAGATGCATACGTGAATGTCGTGGTGGACGCGGCAAAGAGATAGAGACTAACTATGAGCCTCTGGTTGATGATCCAGTTGATGTTGCAGTTGATGAGCCATTACAGTATGATGACCTAGACACTGATGCTGCTGCTGACTTTGTGGCTGCTCAGGTGGAAGGGCCATCTCAGGGTCGCCGATCGAGTTCTCATTGGCCTTCCACGTCTCGGCCTTCCACATCTGCTTCCGATGCTGATGTTTCGCTACTTGACACTTGCATGCCCGAGGCATCTACTGCTCCCGACAGATCATCTACTTTCCCTTATGCTGGAGGGCCAGACGATCGATCTGTCCTATATTCTTATGGGTCTCACATTGCTTGGAGATTATGGGACGGTTGGGTAAGTTTTCAAATTTCTTAACAATTCAAGTTATTAATAAGTCTGGTTTGTTACATCTATCTAATTATTGAGTATTTTTTTTTATAATGTCCAATGTAGGAGCGTCCTCTGGATGGGGATAAGCAAAAAGTTCATAATCATTCAATGAAGGATGTTGAGATTCATCCTCAGATTATGGATTACATTGTTCAGTCTGGTCTGTCGCCCCTTCATAACGTGTGGTTTGGTACAGTCAACCATTTCCTCGCTACTGCTTTCGTGGAGAGGTGGCACGGAGAGACCAACACGTTCCACCTTCCAGCTGGTGAGACGACTATCACCCTGGATGATGTGGTTCAGCTACTCCATATCCCCATCATGGGGATATTTTTTGACATGGTAGAGCCAACCAAGATGGAGGTGCAGGATTTGTTGGTTGACTACTTGGGGGTTTCGCACGGGGAGTCAGTTGCTGAGGTACCTGTGAAAGGTACGAGTGTCAAGCTGAGTTGGCTCAAGAGAGTGTACATTGAGGCCATTCGAGCTGAGAGATGGGAGGATGCAGCTCGTTGCTACATTCTGATTTTGCTTGGCCGTACACTATTCTGTGACAAGTCTGGCAACAGGGTGAAGGTTGCATACTTGTACGTGATCAGAGAGCTAGAGAATGCTGGTCAGTACTGTTGGGGGACTATGACACTGGCTCACCTATACCAGCAGCTGACAGATGCCCCTTCCCCTTCAACTTCACAGATTGCTGGATTTGCCACTTTCCTTCAGGTATGTATTTTACTTTATTTATTTTTATATTTCAGTTGATATAAGTTTATGTAAATTATTATATGTTGGATCCCTAACCCGGTTTTTATTTATCACAGGCCTGGATTTTTGAACATTTCCAGGGGCGGGTATTTGGCACTAAATGGTTGGTTGAGGGGTACACTGAAGACCAGCCACGGGCTAAAAGGTGGGACTGCAAGAGGGCTGATGGGTCAGTACCAACTTTCAGGGCAGCCCTGGATCACTTAAGGTCAGAGGAGGTCACCTGGATGCCTTTTACTCAGCACAGACCTATTCAGACTCTGGCCTTATTTAAGGGCCATCTGCGTCATGCTGGGAGCATGGTGGCCTCTAACCCAGATCGAGTGGTGAAACGGTTTGGCTGGATTCAGGGCATCCCAGAGGACCCTAGGCCTAGTTAACGGGCTGTAGTGACAAAGGAGCAAGCTGATCAAGCATGGATAGAATTCCACTTGCACCTTGTCCCGCGTGGTGACTCAGTGGTGGATGGGATGCCTGACATTGTTGAGGAGTACTTTGCATGGTATATGAGGGTATCCCACCCATACATTTGCGTCGACAACTACCCCATTGACAGTTATGTTAGACAATTATGATCCTTTATTTCAGTCTTACAGTGTTATTAAATCATTTGTTATTTTATCCCGTTTTGTCAATGACATGGTTATTTTTTTGTATTATAGAATGTGCCAGAGATTATGCAACTCTATGACGACCTGGAGGGGGTTCTTAGGGACAGTGGGCATCCCCGTGGGACCCGTGGCTGGACCATTATTGACAGGCTGAAGCAACTCACTAGGCCTATGGCACGAGGGCTTAGGAAGTTTAGCTGTGTCTCCCAACAGAGGGAGAGGGAGTAGTGGTCTTTAGGGATTATATTGCTGTATTTTTCGGATTGTTTACTTATGTTTATATGTATGAATTATATTGCACGGATTGTATGAATTATTCCACTTATGTTTATATGTTTAGTTTATTGTTGTGTTTATTAGTATTCGATAGTTATTTATTCAATTTATCGTTACGTTCGTTCCAACTTAGTAAATTATCGTTTTGAAATAGCTAATTTATCGTTCTATGTAACTCGGCTAAAGGATAATTTAAAAAAACCAAACACAGGAGGGTTCGGCTGTTCAGAATTCGAACTGGTTCGGCCCATGCTTGGCCGAACCTATTAAAAACAGAAAAGGGGCGTCTGCGTGAAATTTAACAGCCTCGTGGCATCCAGATGCGAACAGGTTCGGCCAAGCGTGCGCCGAACCAGTTCGAATTAAAAAAAAATAGAAATTGCTATTTTCATTAAGGGTGTTCTGGTATTTTCACGCCATTATGGGGTGTCTACCGAGTAGATGGGGGTTGTACGAAGTATCAGCCTTAAATAATTCCCAGAAATAATTTTGGTCTAAGTCAGCTCGACCCAAGATTGTCTTTAACCTGATTTGAACCACCCAACCTGAATTGATAGCTCAAGCGTGAAGCCACATCATACATGATACTTGGAAGAAGTGTATGATTCCATTTCTTTGCACGTGGACTTCACCAAGTCTAAAACTAGTAACCCATAAGCTCCGACGGCTCATAATTAGAACCATTTCGACAGTACCCAAATTTAAAGGCCTAACCCAGTCAGTAACCCACCAATTTTTTCCTCTGATGCTCTTTAGGTTCAAAACCATATTAGAACAACAACTCGGTTGGGTTATTCGACAATGCTTATTGGTAAAAAACATGATTTAAACTAGTAGTTTGAGTTTAAATTTTCGAGAAATAATTAAAGCACAACATTTATTTAACAATAAAAAAAACTATGATTTTTTTAGCCTTCTATTACATTATGTCGAAATTCAATTGTTCAGTCGTTGACATGCACCCTGGTTTGTTGACGTTCTCGTAGTGACAAAATCTAGAAATTTTCAAGAGGAGACAAAATATTTTTACCTGTTGCGAGTATTAATCTATAATATTTTCTCAAATGAACCTTCTGATACATTTTCTCAAAAACAACATTTATCTCTTGCAATTTTTTTACCTCACATACAGTCTATAATATTTTTTAAGCTTTTACAAAATACACAATTTTATTACAGAAATATTCTAAAGTACCTATAATTTTACAAATTAAAAAGTCAAAAAGGTAAAATTAGTATTATTTTATTCTCTTTTATTTATCTCTTGCGAATTTCTACAGTTATTTTTAGAAAAAGTTTTGTGAGGGCAATCCCTATTTTTTGTGGGGCCAAAATAAATTAGTTGTATATCATTCTAAACAAAATAATTTATTTAGGAGGAAATTGCCTCCAATTACAAAACCCAAGTAAGTCCCTTATATTTCTAATTTTGGGCCAATTTGATTCCTTGTGAATGAGTTATATTAACTCTATCTTATTTTCCATTTGAACACAACACCCTTTTATGAGATGTCATCTTCCTCATCATTCATCAAATAATACCTCGGCTTTTCTAGCATTGTCAAAATAGCTATCTCTATGCTTGTTCATCTTGGGATTCCAAATTCCAACCATGTTATTTGTTATGTTATCCAACTTAGGTCATTGACTGCAATTGGCCTTGACAATGCTTTAGGGTCAATATTGTTGAGATAACTCTAAGCATGAATATTTATTGACTTTAGGTTCATCATCACTGACTTGAATTCTGGCCTACACTGTGGACCTTACACTTTCCCAAACAACTCCATCCAATAACTTTTCTCTAAACTTCTTGATGAAATTTTTACAATATGCAATATGCGTTTTAGTCCAACTAAGTCCCCATCAAACATTTTAGTCCACAACTGCCTGCATAAGTTGTCTTCTTTATCGGAAATTGCCTTCTTTAGTTTGTCACGTTTAGTTTAGTTTTCGGTACAATAAAAAATTCATGTATGAATCCTTTTATTATTTGATACTAATTGTGTTTTGGATGGATCCTTTTTGATAAAATCTAGGATTTATGTATGGAACCTTATGTTGATGGCCTAAGATTTACTAATGCGTTTCAAGTTTTTATGCAACATTTTATTTCATAAACAACATATTCAACAAGTAACAAATAACTCGTATATTCAACTACATGACAAATGGTCGTTACTCGTTTCCAAATGCAAAAGCAGACACTCTTGCTTTCAAATGAGGGTTTGAGTTCAAAGAAGAAGAAGATAGAGTATATAACTCATTCACGTAGGATTAAAGTGGCCCAAATTGACCACCAAAATTTTGTGAGAGGTGAAATTGAATATTTACTCAAATATAGGGCTTTATTTTACCCCCTCTCCCCCTTTATCCCCCATTTTGATCAAACTGACCATTTTACCCTCACTCCAACAAAATGTCTTCCCGAATTATCCCCCTATGAGATAATTTCGGAAGCCATTTTGATGAATTTGGCTTTCGGAATTATCCTCTTATGAGATGACTCCAAAAAACTTCATCAAAATGGTTTATCCTTCCTATGAGATAATTCCAGAAGCCATTTTGATGAAGTTTTCTAGAAACACCTCAAAGAAGGATAATTCTGAAACCATTTTGGCTTCTGGAATTATCCTCCTTTAAGGTGTTTCCGAAAATTATAAAAAATTCAGTCTCAACTTAAATTTTGGTAAAAAAGAGAGGGTATGAATGAGCATGAATGAGTTATGAGGCGAGAGCCCCACAAATATTCTCAGCATTAAACTAGATTTTCCTACACTTTCTCAGTGAGATGTGTGATGAAATTGAAATGGCACAGCCTACCTCGTTGTGTTACCATGTAGTTGTACTACAAGCAAAACAAAAACTAGAAGATGAAATTGGCCGGCCACATTAACATGCTTTTAAATTCATTAATGGAATAATGGGTACTGCCACTGTGGTAGGTGTAGGAGAGGCCTGCTGCACCTGCACAAAGATCATTTTTTTTTTGACAAAGCCTGCACAAAGATCATACTAGTATGTCTTTGCTACATTAAATACAACTAGCTTCTCTTTTCTTTTTTTCCCCCTTTCAGATTTTTCTTCTTCATTTCGTTTTCATCCAGAGTAATTAATGTTTGAAATAAATGACTGGTGTGTTTGTTCTCTCTGCTGTGGGTACCCAATTCAATTTATGAAGGTGTTTGTGCACAGTTTTAATTTACCCTTAGTATATTCAGATGAAAAAGAAAAAGCAGCAATAATTAATTGTGAGTTTGGCTTTGAGTGCATTCAGCTAAACCAAAAAGGTTCAGATGTCGGTCCCGTACGAGACAGAATCCTGTGTATACTCACATAGTACGTACACATTTACACGAGTGCTGTTGCCATCGACCTGAACCCCCTCCTTAAACTTTTTCTTCTGAAAATATACCATCGATTTATATGATGATCAATTGATCATGATGATGATTCATTTCTTCAACAACACAGAGAGTAATTACTTTCACAAGTTGCTTAAATTCGTGATGTTCTACCAATATTGTATATTTCCTTCACATATAGTGTTTGACATTACTGAAAACTTCTAGGATTGCTAATTGTTGATTGTGATGAAAACATGTGTCCACCTATTGATTGAAACTCTTGTAGAAGAAGAAAGCAACCATTCTTCACTTGCCAGATCCCATCAGACCAACACAGTGGCGGAGCCAGACTGAAAAAGGTAGGTGGGCCACTAAAATAAACTTAATACGTAAATTAAATACGCAACTAGCTCCGCCACTAACCATATCCAAGTTGCAGCTAGGTTGTCAATAAAAATTGAAAAAAGGGGGTGTGTCTTAATAAAATACCGGTTCGGTTGTGCCTAACCGAAAATATTCGGTTGCCCATAACCGAATCGGCAAAAAATGCGCATTTCATTAATGGTTTTTTGGTCATTTCGCAGGGTTTTGGGTGTGGGGTGAGAAGGGAGGAATGTGGGATAAGCATGGGCCAACGATTCTACTAGTATGTGGCCCTATATGAATTTTTTTATTGGGTGGGCCATGGCCCTGCTGGGCCTAGGCTGGCTCCGCCACTGGACCAACACAGCTCATACTACCACCCATGGATGAGCTAAATCCTATAAATAGAGTAGTTCATGAGTTTGAATTGAGTCAAGTTTGAGTTGGAAAAAAAAAGGTTGATATTGAACTATATAAAGTTAAGTTTCAAGCTTAACTATATCTTATAGAATCGAGATGAACTTAGTTCGATTTAGTTTACAAATGTAATCAAAAGGGTGAATCAACGGACAAAGTTTAAATTCACTCAAGAATCACTAGTGTCACTTTAATTAGTGATTATTTTCCCTTCCTCAATTAAAAAAATACGGGCTCTTCTCTTCTTTCATAGTGAACAAGAGACTACTAGTATTAAAAAGTAGCTAGCTAGTGCCTTGATACGTGCGCTGCACGGGATAAAAACTCTAATCAATATAAAATTGTTGTTGGGTGAAATTTGTTTCTTAAATTGTAATATGAAAAAACATTGCTTAAATTGAAAGTAAGTACGCATTAAAAGGATATGTAATAGAAACAGGCGATTGCAAACTTAAAAACTAAAATAGAGTTTGTAAATATTTATCATGAAATTATTATTTTTTCCACCAAATCGGTTATTGAGGAATGAACTCTGAGTATTTGAACTGATAGAGGTGAAAGTAAGAGAATGAAAACTGAAATCTATTCATTGAATCATATTACAGTTACAGATATTGATTTATACTCAGTTGCAATCTGTTGCAATCTAACTGAGTGATAACTACCTTTCCTGCAGTTCTATGTACACTCAAGTGTAGCTGATCCTAGTTCACTAAGTCACTAACAGATGACTGTATTATACAGTACAATTCTTATTATTACAAGTGTATCCTTTTGTGCATATTACTCTATTACTCCCCCTTCAAACTCAAGGTGGGAGCCACTTTGAGTTTGCTGCGAAGACTGGTGAACTGAGTTGTTGGGAGTGGCTTAGTTAATGCATCAGCAATCTGACCTGTAGCAGGAACATGAACAATGCTGAGAGCTTTAGCAAGAACTTTCTCTCTAACAAAATGTATGTCAAGCTCCAAATGCTTTGTTTTGGAGTGGAGAACTGGATTATGAGCAATCGGAACTGCACTCTGATTGTCACATAGTAACACAGGGGGATGATGAGGTATTTTGAGTTCTCTGAGCAGTGATTGAACCCAAAGTAATTCAGCTTTGGCATTAGCTAATCCACGATATTCTGCCTCTGCACTAGAACGTGCTACTAGAGTTTGCTTCTTGCTGCTCCATGATATGAGATTGGGCCCAAGGAAGATACAAGAACCAGAGGTAGACCTCCTGTCATCTGGGTCACTAGCCCAGTCACTGTCACTGTATGCACGAAGAGAGAAAGGAACATCTGTTGATGAAGGTTGCAGCAGAAGTCCATATGTGGGTGTACCAGCTAGGTATCTTAGAATTCTTTTAACTGCTTTGAAGTGAGTTTCCAGTGGATCAGACAGAAATTGACAAACCTTATTGACAGAGAATGCAATCTCTGGTCTGGTGAGTGTGACGTACTGCAGTGCACCTAACAATGACCTGTAAATGTGAGGATCCTGCATTTTGTCAGAGCCAAAACGACTGAGTTTAGTGCTTGAAACCATGGGAGTGGAGATAGCATTACAATCTGACATGGAGGCTTTGTGCAAAAGATCCCTGATATATTTATTCTGAGTTAATCAGGCTTTGATACTTGACTTCAAGGCCTAGAAAATAATCAGGCTTTCCTAGATGCTTCAGAGCAAAAGTTGTGTTCAATTTCTTGATTAGATCAGCTATCAGATTGGAGGAAGATCCAGTAATTAAGATGTCATCAACATACACCAAACAATACAATTGAACACCAGTGGCTGAGTATACAAAAAGTGAGGGATCACACCCGCTGGCAGTGAAACCAAATTGATGGAGAGCTTGTTTTAAGCATTCATGCCAAGCCCTAGGGGCTTGCTTTAAGCCATATAGGGACTTATGCAGTTTGCACACTTGAGATTTATCATTGCTTGTGAATCCAGGTGGCTGAGACATATAAATTTCTTCTTGCAGATGCCCATTAATAAAGGCATTATTGATATCAATCTGCTGAATGTCCCACCTGTGTGTAACTGCCAAGGACAACAGAATCCTTATAGTGGCAGGTTTTATAACTGGTGAAAATGTTTCACCATAATCCTTTCCTGGCAATTGGTTGTATCCCTTTGCTACGAGTCTTGCTTTGTATTTGTTGACTGAGCCATCTGGATTTTCTTTGACCCTAAAGACCCACTTGCAGCCTATGGCTTGTCTGTTAGGTGGGAGGGTGGTGAGGCTCCAAGTATTGTTGTCAACAAGGACTTGAAATTCAGTTTGCATTGCTGCTTTCCAATGAGGTGCAGCTAATGCTTGTTTGACAGAGGATGGCTCACAGTGAGTGAGAAAAACTTTTGGTTTCAAATGACCAGTATCTTTTCTGGTTATCATGTGGTGAATTTTGGTAGACACAGGTGGTTGTGATTCTTTATGAGTTTCTGAGTTGAGGGAAGATGAGTCTTGAGACACAATTGGTGCAGTGTCAGGAGAGGGTACTGGTGGATGGTCATGTGTGATGGAAGGAAGTGGAGAAGTGTCTGTAAGAGGTGTAGTATCTGTCTGAGGTGAGGTGGAGAGGGGTTCAGTGATAACAGGGGTTGTTTCTGAGGTGGAGGACTCTGGTTGTGTGAAAGACAATGTGGGAATTGGAAGTGAATCATTAGAAGAGTCTTGTGTATTAGGTGTATCAGTTTGAGGAAACATAGTGAGATAGGGAAATGTTGTTTCATTGAAAACAACATCTTTTGAAATGACTATCTTGCCTTCAGAAGTGAGACACTTATACCCTTTGTGGCTAGAGGACGGACCTAAATTGACACACTGAGAACTCCTAAACTGAAACTTATGTTTGTTAAAAGGGCGCAATTGAGGGAAACAGGCAGACCCAAAGACTTTAAAAGGACTATAGACAGGTTCTTTATGATATAAAGCTTCAAAGGGTGAGATAAAAGTGGAAAGACCTATAGTAGGAAGTCAATTGATGAGCATGACCGCATTGGTGAAGGCATGATCCCAAAATCTCAAAGGGATAGAAGCATGAGATAGAAGAGTGAGCCCCATCTCAGTGATCTGCCTATGCTTCCTCTCAACAGACCCATTTTGATGGGAGGTATAGGGACAAGTAAACCTGTGGACAATACCCAAGTCAGTGAGATATTTAGTGAAAGGGAGAAATTCTCCACCACCATCAGATTGGACAGACTTGATAGAAGCAGAAAACTGAGTTTTAACAAGTGCATGAAACAATTTAAAGGCTTGTAATGCTTCAGATTTATGTTTAAGAAAGTAAATCCAAGTGAATTTTGTGAATGCATTAACAAAGGCTATATAGTAATAATGACCTCCACTAGAAGCCATAGGAGAAGGACCCCAAAGGTCTGTATGAACTAGTTCAAATGGTGCACTATATTGTGTTTGTGAGGGAGGTGCATGCAACTTATGTGATTTGCCTATGCAGCAAGAATTACAGAAATTAAAGACAGTTTTATTTGATGAAATTGGCACATTACAGTGTTTCATTACATGTGTGACAGTATGAGAATTAGCATGGCCTAGCCTAGCATGCCAAAGTGTATGATCTGTATGTGAATTGGAAGTACAAACAGAATTAACATTGATACTATTGGAAACAGAATTAACAGATGTACTAGTAGTATTATCAGAGGTATGAAGAGATGAAACCAGTGTCCTCTTGGGACTTTTCTTGTGATGTTTGGCAATAGGAAGACCTTTGAAGACATAGAGGCCATCCTTATCTAGAGTGTCTCTCAAAACAACACGATTAGAGGCCTGTGACACAACAAGACAGTCAGAATCACGAAATTCAAAAGATACACGATTGTCCTTGGCAAATTTAGATACTGAAAGTAAATTTTTGGTGACTTTAGGAACGTGTAATAAATTATTGAGCACAAGATTAATGTGTGGGTGAATAGGTGAGGTAAAATGAGTGTAACCAATGGAGGAGATGGTGGCACCTTGACCATTTCCCATCCTTACTTTAGTGTTACCATTATATGGTGTGCTATCATCTAAATTATCATCGTTGGCAGTGACATGGTGCGTGGCACCAATGTCTCCATACCAATCTTCATCTTCAGGACTAGAAGAAGTTAAATTAGGAGATGTACCTGTGGCATCAAGAGACATAGCCTCTGCAAGACTCACTTGAGGTGTTGCAGAGGTGGTGGCACCATCTGAAGCAGCATTGGCTTGTTGTTGTGTAGACTCAGTGGTGGATTGTGGTGCCGGAGCAGGAGGAACATACGATTCATCAAAGCGAAACCAGCATTCAAGCACTGAGTGTCCATAGCGTTGACAGAGTTGACACGTAGGACGAGGACCTGTTGCACGAGCTCTACCACGGCCACGGTTGCGTCCTTGGCGTCCACGGCCACGTCCAAACTGAGATCCACCACGATTGGCGTGGTTGTTGTTGAAACCAGATGATGCAGCAGGTTCAATGTGCGACGCAACTTGCGCAACATTAGCAGTAGCAGTAGTGACAGCGAGTTCTTGCCGGTATTTATCTAATTGCGATTCCTGAACGAGCAACAGTGATTCAATTTCGCTCAGAGAAGGAGGATCCGTTTTCCCATAGATCATCATTACAAACGGATTGAATTCCTCCGGAAGACCGTCGAGAACGACGTCAGTGAGATAAGTGTCAGTGATTGTTTCACCAACTGCGGACAGAGAATCAGCGAGAGAGTGAATCTTGGTGAGAAATTCTGAAACAGATTTGGAGCCTTTCTTCGTGTTTTTCAATTCATTGCGGATCTGACGAGTTTTGGCTTTGAGATGGGAGAAGTAATGTTGATGAAGTTTCTCCCAAACTTGCCACGAGTGGTAGCAGCACAGAACTCGTGGAAGAACACTCTCGGAGAGAGTAGAAAGAAGCCAGGTAAAGAGCGTTTGATCCTGCACTAACCACTTCTCAAACTCATCGGAGATGATGTCGGCAAGGCGATCGGCGTCGGAAGCATACTTCGCCGGAATCTTGGGATTCACCAGAAAACGCTGAAGCTTGTGCATCTTGATGACGCCTTCCACCTGTTGATTCCAGAGGACGAAGTTCTTATCGTCAAGTTTGATGGAGAGCTTCGGTCCATTGATGAAGTGTGAGGTAGACGACGAATTCGACGCGAATTGGAACACCGAGGCACCATCGGAGGGCGAATCGTTGGTTTCTGAGGCGGCCATGGCGGTGATGAAACGGTGGTTTGTTATTGTTGCAGCGGAGGTGATATCAGGATTCAGGATCTAGAGGAGCGAATGATACCATGATAGAGGTGAAAGTAAGAGAATGAAAACTGAAATCTATTCATTGAATCATATTACAGTTACAGATATTGATTTATACTCAATTGTAATCTGTTGCAATCTAACTGAGTGATAACTACCTTTCCTGCAGTTCTATGTACACTCAAGTGTAGCTGATCCTAGCTCACTAAGTCACTAACAGATGACTATATTATACAGTACAATTCTTATTATTACAAGTGTATCCTTTTGTGCATATTACTCTATTATGAACGGTTAGTTTTTTTGGAACACTAGAGTATCCTAGAACACGCTGCTTAGCATCACACTTTACGTATTTTGTCCCGAAATTATATATATTTTTTCACCAAATAAGTTATTGAGGCACAAACTTTGAATACTTGAATAGTTGATTTTTTTTTTTGCCAACACTAAAGCATAAAAGAACACACTATTTAGCATCACACTTTAAATATTTGTTTGAAACTATTTTTTTTCGCCAAACCGATCACCGAGAAGCAAACTTTGAGTATTGGAAGAGTTAAAAAAAGTTGATATTGAGGAATGAACTATGAGTATTTAAACGGTTAAATTTTTTCAAACACTAAAAGCATCTCAAAACACGCTGCTTAGGATCACACTTTACGTATTTTGTCAATAAATTATATTTTTTCACTAAACCGGTTATTGAGACACAAATTTTGAATATTTGGATAGTTTTTTTTTTTTTTTGCGAATACTAGAGCAACAAAAAACACACTATTGCGAACACTAAAGCATAAAAAAACATACTACTTAGCATCATACTTTACTTATTTTGTTATGAATTGTTTTCAACAAACCGGTCACTGAGGAAAAAACTTTACATAATTTATCACGAAATTTATTTTCATTTTTCACCTATCCGATTATCGAGGAACAAACTCCATGTATTTATAGACCTAATTTTTTTTCTAAATTTTAATGTACTCTTAAAAAGAAAAACATGAAAAAAAAAGAAAAAAAAAGAGGGACATTGGGGTGGGGAATAGACATGGCAATGGGGCGGGGCGGGGACGGATTTTACATTCCCCATCCCCATCCCCGAATCCCATATAGTTCCCCGTTCCCCTACCCAAACCCAACGGGGATGAATTATTGATCCCCATCCCCCTACCCAATGGGTTCGGGGATCCCCGCCCCAACCCCTCCCCGCGGTAAAATCAATTTATTAAATAAAAAAATAGATTTTACTTGTCCCATACCCAAACCAACCCCAAACCCACAAATTATCCCACACCCAAACCCACTCCGAACCCAAAATTTAACATAAAACTAATGCAAGACAACATATAGTCAAAATATCAATGTTCTAAATTAACCGATAATCCAAATTATTAAAACAACAACATAACCAACTACAAATTACATCATTGTTCATTGAAAATTGAGGGGACGCAACAGTCAGTAACAAAGCAATTTAGGGTTAGCTCTTTGAGGGTTTCTAATTTAATATGGATAATAATGTAATTTCATACATTCGGGGCGGGTTCAGGGACGGGTTCGGGGCGGGGACCTATGTCCCCATTCCCCACCCCGTCCCCATATTTTGATTTCGGGGAAAACCCAAACCCAAACCCAAACCCAGTCAAAGCGGGGAAAACTCGTCAAATCGGGGCGGAGTTGGACGGGTCCCCACGGGTATGGGTTTTGTTGTCATGCCTAGTGGGGAAGGGGGGAGGGGTTGGAGGAATTGGCGTTAATCTTGTACGTGGTAGGTCTCACATGAAGACTCCACCAGATTTATATCTTAAAGATATGAACAAGTAAGTTTCGATAAAATGGTAATATAGTTGAAGTAGAAATGTAATAACAACGTAGGAAAATTGATATAATAATCTTTTAGACTTAAGGGTGGCAAACAACTTCAACTCGTGTGTGGGGATACACGCGGAGACTGCCCTATTCTGGGCTTGCGGGCATGGTTTTTCCTATGGGGGCGAAGGAGGAAAGCTCCTCATGACAAGTATTAAGAATGGGGATGAGGGATAGTTTGAGGGGCGGGGATGAATAGTTTGCGGGTTGGGAAGATTTTCTTCCCTAATATTTTTAAAAGTTTTATTAGATTTAATTTATATTTTTCTAATTTTATTAATTCTTGAGGTTTCTGTTTGGGATATGAAGGATGAAGATGGAACGAGAGAAAATATGGTAGAGACGAAAAGCGAGGGAGTTTTCTTACAATTAGTTTTCCTCCCCTTTCTCTATTCTTTCAATATTTGCTTTAAAAGAATAATATCTCTTTTTATCATGTAAATCTTTATTTTGATGCTCTTTGTACTTTTTACTCCTCCCACTTTCAAAACATAATGAAAATCAGTAGCTTATGAATTTTAGAGTGTTACAATCATTGAAAAAAATCAAAATAACCAATGTCTCAAATGGGTAATCCAATGAACTAAGGACATCAAATGAGTTATAAGAAGATGATTAAGGGTTTTAATTTATTCAATAAACTAAGAACATGGTTAAGGCTCGACTCATGACTTACAGGATCAACTTGACTAGAACATGGTTAAGGCACACATACAAGTTAGAATTACTTTTGACCGGTGGCAGATCTAGGACCCTAGATTAGGGAGTGCAAATTTTTTTAAACCCACATTAATAAAAATGTAATAAAAATAAGTCTTTAAAAGGTTCTCAACTTGTGTTGCACTAGACCAACACAAATTAAATAGCACTAAAAAGTTCCTAAATACAAATTAAATAAAACTAAAAGAATCAATATATTCACAAGATACAGAATAGAATCAAATTAAACATATTAACATAATCAAAATAAACTAAATAGCACCAACACAAAATACAAATTAATGAAATAGCACTAACACAATTACCAATTAAAGCATTAAAAGAATCAAAATTAGGATAAGAATAATTAGAACAAGAACTAAGTCAAGGAGGGAGAAATATTTTTTTAATATAAAATATGCTAGAGTGTGAATGATTGTGTGACTGTAATGCATTATTAGAATGGTACAAAACAAGAGACTTTGGTGCAAACTTAAAGACTTGGGTGTAAAAGATATTTTTTGAGGTGTACAAAAATATTTTTTTCTAAGATATTGGTGCTAACTTTATTTATTCTAAGATATGTGTGTAGGTCCGCCACTACTTTTGACCACTATGAGGAGTTACTCCACTACTTTTGACCACTATGAGGAGTTACTGTGTTATAAGTTTGACTCGACAATTGAAGTGAGAGAGTTAAGTAGTGGAACAATATAATAAGAAGTGGCGGACCTAAGACTCTTGGTAAGAGGGTTTGAGTTTTTTTTTTAAATTACGTATTGCGAAAAGTATTAAAAAAAAGTGAAAATTTTCATGTACTAAATTAAATAAATTAAGAACCTCATCTTTACATGATTCTATGTTTTGAAACATTTGAATAATGTGTATATTGTAGATGTTATAAAATAGATCTCTGAGTAAAGTCACTAGACAAAAGTTCATTCATATAAATTGAGCAATACAGTTCAATATTATTGCAGTAAAGTAAATTTAGAAATGTAGGTGTAAACATTTAAATTAAGGGGTATTATAGAATAAAACAAATTATAGAACAATAAATATATTTATTTATTTTTCAGAGGTGCAACTGACCCCTGAATTACTCAGAGGGCTGCCCTGATAATAAGCATTGTGTATCAAGTGTGAGGTAGAAGTTGCGAGGCCTAAGTGTGATCTGCATTGAAAGTGTTAGGTCTGAGTCTGACCCATAGCCTATCATAGACTTGTTTTTTATGTCTGGTCTGGCTTTTTTGGTAGCCTGTCAAGGCCTTAAAGCTTGTTTAAAAGCCTATTTCACTATTGTTTTTACAAAATGCTACAACTTTGAGTGATGCATGCTTTTGTAAATAGACTAAGAAATTAGTAGGTCAGTGAAATTAAGTTCTATTTTATATGACATTCAATTTAAATTCTATCTTAAAACAATAACTTTAAATATGTCAAAAGCTGATGTATGTTAATATGTTTCCATTAACAGAAAATATTAATAAAATTATAAAAAAAATTGGTTTGAACCATCGCTGAGTATCCACCAAGTATAGCAAAATTTTAATTTAACACAAAGTATAAAATTTGATATAATAATAATAATAATAATAATAATAATTTGATTGTCAATAATAATAATAATAATAATATCATTTATATTCACTTAAATAGGTTGTCCTGATGGCTCTATAAGACTTTTTCGATGGCATGAAGCCTGACATATTTAGCTAAGTAGGCTTTTAAAAAGTCTTAACCTAATCTATTTTAAAAAAGACCTGATCTGGCTGAACCGTAAGTCTCTATTTATCGGCCTCCCCTATTCCCACCTCAATTTATGCGTTAAAAAATATATATAGTTTTGCAAAGAAGAAGTGATAGCACTAGATCCAAATTACTTTCCTATTGTCATTTTTTTTATTGTTGGCTGTTGGAAATAGAAAAAGAAATAATCCACACATGAAGGTCTGCCATATCCATATGTGGGAGTAAGTACTAAGGGTAGGATACTGTCAATCTCTCTCATAAACATAAGGTTTGACAAATGAGAGTGTTGATTAATTAACAAGTTGCAATGTGACCCACGTACCTTATGAGAATCATTCTGGAGTATTGTAGTTGTAGGGTCCATTCCCCCCATCCATCCCCACCCTTTTTTTCCCTAATACTCGAACAACATTTCTCCTTCCCCCATTGCCTCTCCTCTTTGGGGTAAGTTCTTCTCTTTTGACTTCAAATTCCACTTTTTCTCACTAACATACACACGCAACACTCTGCACTGCACTACCACCTCCAACAATAATACCACACGCACGCACCCACCCACCAAATCTCTCTATACACTCTCCCTCCTCTCTCACTCATTCTCAGTTCCCTTGCTAACGTGCGCATTCCAACCTTACCGATGGGAGTACTACGCCGCCACAAACTCGACCATCACCATTGGTTACGAACCTTGACCACCTTCACTTTTCTCTTGTTCTCTTCCGCTTCAGCCATAACTATTCTCACATCACCACCCAGTAAGTCAAAAAAAGTAAAAAGATAAACCAGTAGCACGTTACTCAAATTCTCCATATACTAACTTTTCTCGGTGCTTTTCTTTTGTTTTTCAGGTGGAGGAACAGTGAAGCAAGAAGAGAAGCAAAATGGGTCTCCAGCAGTGGCGTGGGAGCAGAAGAGACTCGGAGGACCAGGGTCGTCGCCGCCGTCGTGTAGATCCAAGTGCGGTTGGTGCAACCCGTGTCAGCCGGTTCATGTTCCGGTTCAACCGGGTTTCATAATACGCCTTGAGTATTATCCAGAAGCGTGGCGTTGCAAGTGTGGGAACAAGCTTTTTATGCCTTGATATTATGTTATAAATAAATAATCCTAGTACAGAACAAGAGGAAGAAAAACAAACACAAACATTGGCAGAACCGAACAGGGAAAATGTTGCAGGCACGGCCATCTTAAATTTTTCCCCTTTTGGTTTTTTTTTTGGCTTAGAATATCTCAGTGTTATTGAATGTTTGTAAACAGGTAGGTGGTGGTACGTTACGTTGGGAATGTAAGATGTTTAGGTGTGATTACCGAGAGAAATATATCTTAAACCTGGCCTTTCCTACTTTTAACACACCCACTACTTCTCCATGCGCCCCTTCTTGTACCATGGTTTCTCTTCTACTTTTTTGATTTTGGTTAATGTTTGAATTTACTCTTCTATTTTTACAAGACGTACAGTGACAATAATAGTATATGAATGACTGTTTGTACTAATGATTAGCTAGCTTCTCTTTAGAAATTAGAACCTTTCTTCTTCTTCTTCTAAGTTCTATCGATTGATTCATATATGAACTGAAGGATTTGATTGGAGGGAAGAAGGAGCATCATTTAATTGGAATAGGAAGCTATTGGGCTGGTTTATCTTATTGATGTGTTCATTGTACTTGTACTCGTTGAATTGAAGTTTATGCTACCTCACTGTTTCATGATACTGTTGGGGAATTATTTTTTACATGATCTGTCTCATCGCTAGTTCTCACTATTTTCTGTGCAATAGATTAGGTATTTACTCATTTAATTTCTGATGCTATACAGTTTCTGAAGCACTCCCCTTCATTAAATGTGCACATGCCAATAAGAGGCATTTTCATCTTCCACAGAAAGCAACGTTTGACATAGCTCAGAGTACGTGGTATAGTATAATGTGGCAACAGAATAAAATACGAAACAACACGGAGAGGGGGCACTTGTTCAGATGTTGTTTGTTCTTGCCTTTGTGGTCATCCAGGATATTTTGTTTTTGCTTCTACAACTTGCCACTTTTCTTGCTACTTGAAGAAAATGAAATTTCTATTTTCACTATTTTTTAATGTTTTTTCAAATACTAGCGTTTGAATTTATAGTTTATAGTTTTTTTTCTTTTGTTTTTACTCTATCAATTGAATTTCTTATTTAATAAACTATGTCTCTAATTTTAAGCATTAATTAAAAGGTTTATTCACTTTAAATTTACACGGGTAGTTTAACTGCTATTATCTATTATTCGCTAGCTTATATATTAGCGGGTACTTTTAACCAAATATAACCTAAAGATTATAGTTGATTTTAAAAATTTCTAGTTATTATAAGATGTTTAATTATTTGTATTAATAAAGGAACCATTTCTTTTAATAGCCTGCTTTATTTTTTCTTAAGGTTCAATATACATGACCTCATAAAAGCAGAAAGTAGAAAGACTAGATAGTAACCTTGTCCTCTCAATGATTCATAATTGCGTATACATGAAAACGCCATGCACCTTCCTAAACAAAAATTTGGATGGACGCATATAGAATAATCATGCACATGAACGTGGGTTAAGTTAAGACAATTAATTTATCACTCTCTACGTCTTTTCTTTTTCAGAAGCAAATTCAGTTCGTGTCTCTTTTTTTATTATTAATGAAACCAACTAACTAAAGCATTGATTAGGATGTGTATATATATGGTTTTCATTTTCCTGTTTAAGAAGAAGAAAAAGAGGGGAAAACGACCAATATGGATTATATACGAACATTATTGGAGTGGATGACATGTGAGTGATGACTCTTGATCACTTGCGATGTGCTTCAATTCCAAAGGACTCCCTCCGTCCCAAATTGTTTGCAGTTTAAGGTTTTAGCACGCCCTTTAAGTAAAATGATTAGGAGTCTAGATTTTTTAAAAAGTGCTATCCAATTTACCAATTAACCTTTTATCTCTCTACATAGAAAAATGTGAATCCTTTATCAAATGAAAAAAGTTGTCATCATTAATAGGGGTACAAATGGAAAAGAACATTAAAAGTTACATTGAAATTCTAAAACAACAATCAATTTGGGACAAATTGATTTTGCTAAAAATGCAAACAATTTGGGACGGAGGGGTACCGTAGAGCAGTACATACACACGAGGGGGTGAAAGCTCCTTTATCTGAAAAATGAGCTAGGTTGAGCAGAATTGCTTTGGGTAGCTAGCCTGTTGTCAGTATTGTTTGTATCAAATGAGGTAAAAGTAAAAACTGGCAAAAGAAAGCCACCATTCATAAACATCCGCTACAACTCACCACTAACACCAAATAGGTCCCCTCTATCTACAAAATTGGTTCTTCATTCAAATCCCTTTCACTAGTTATCACTACAAAAATATACTCCCACTGTTTTTATATATAATCAAATTGCGGCTAAACACGTATTTTAAGAAAAACTAGCAAAAGAAATATTGTTCTTAAATTGTTTCTATATATTTATTTTTGTATTGATGAAAGTAAAAGTAGTGCAATAAAATTCTTTTTGCATTGGTAAAAATAAAAGTAATGTAATAAATAGATGTAAAATTGAGATATTAAGTGAAAAGAGCGTCGACTTGATTTATATTTAGTAATATAAAAGAGTGGAATTATTTTTTACTTATAAATGAAAACTGAGGGAGTATATAGATTTTACTATTACGGAATTTATTTTTTATTTCTATATATATATACTCCTCTTCATCATCAAAGTTTGGATGGTGATTTAAGTGTTTCAAAATTAAACTTAAGCATATGTTTGGACTCATATCAGAGATCTATTATGCACGATTGAACATAATTTACTAAGCTAGTTGTAGCTTTGATATGGACTTGATTATCTACTGTGTTTCCAAACACATTCCCTCTTTTCAAATAAGGCATGTTTGTTAAACAAAAAACATGTGAAAATGCACGTTAGTTAATGGCCTAAAAAAATTATTAATTTGTATTGTAAGGTAGTTATTTAGCTATTTTTGACTGAATTTTTTTGACTATATAACATATGAAATACTACCTCCGGACTCATATATAAGTAACAAACAACTTTCACCACCAAAAAAAAAAAAAGTAACAAACAACTTTTTAGATTTATTGAAAAAATGATGTATCTGGATTATAAATATGAGTCTGGAGGTAGTACTATGCAATGGTCACTTAAACCCCTGAGAAAAAAATATATCCATTTTTCTTCTAAATAATTTTTTTTTATGCATTTGTCCCTTATATAAAAATATTTTGAACCCCCTGAAATTATATTTTTGCATTAAGGCCCTTAAATTTGCACCTAATTATATCCAAGTACCTCACAAAAACAATATCACTAGGGTAATTATGAGTTATATAATTTATTTAATTAATTATTTTAAAATTATTTTTAATTATATTTTTAGAAAATTTACTTGTAAAAATTTTAAACCCCTAATTCCAGTTTCTAGGTCTGCCACCGGTACAATGTGTAAGTTTTGGGCGTAAAAACCATTTCTCTTTACAAACACACTATCGACCATGGAATGTATTGTCCACATTAGAATTTGCCATAATACATTTCCATGTATAACGTTTTCTTCAAAAATAAAATAGCTGGCACAGATACGCACAATATAGAGCAAGAAAAGAAGTTTGCTTTTTCACGAGGCCTGTCAGTGTTGTTTTTTTTATTTGTTTTTTCTTCTATTTCACTCATATAATATGTCATAGTCCCACAGAAAAACTCACGTATATAGTACTAGTAGTTTAATTTCTTTTTCAAAGTTTGAAAAGACTGATTGACATGGGTGAACCGGTAGGTTTATAAGTCAGGTGGCCCATTGCACCGCACCTCCCTCCCTAATCTTCAACAAAGTTTGGTTTGGTTTCTGAAAAAGAGGTAGAGTGAGGAGACCATTGATTTGACAGTTGACACTATTGTTGTGGTTGCCTTTGAACTAAGAAAGTAAGTTGAGATAGAGCCTTTAAGAGTGCACATATTTTGCGCAAATTGAGTATTATCTACGGGAAACTGTAGAGATTAATGCCTTAAATTAAGTAAGATCACAATGAATAACAAAGTTATCCCTCTAGAGTTTGTTGCATTTCAAATGATGGTTTCGAACTCAAGACCTTGATTAAGCCAGAAGAGATACAAAGAATCCCATCCAATTGGCTCTTGAGAAGAGACTAGCCATCCATCCATCCATCAAAAAACTTACCTTTTTGAGAGCTTTTTCTTCTCATATTCCATTGTAGTCATTCATCGGCTACTGAGTCTTGACCATGAGTATATATGAGATGTGGTGGTGAGATTGAATATCCATAAAGTAGTGTATGTTTGGAGTTTTTGTTTTATTGTCAGTATCCTATTTTTGTTGTCGAGAGATTCTCTAACTCGCTTCGTGGCCAAGGGTAAGAGACCTTAATTAATCCCTACAGATTGACTGAGTTAACCAATCACAATTAACTAGGGTTTGTCGATGTACTATTTCGGTTGTGTGCAGTGGTGAATTCAAACCTGGGATCAGGAGCTTCACAATTGTATCTTGAGTGTAATTAAGTGCAAATTTAGAGATATTAGTGCAATTAAAAATTTTAATGGGTTCAAAAATAAATTATAAAATAAAATAATAGAGTATCTCTTTTTTCAATGAGTTCAAGTAAACCCTTTACCAATACATAGATTCGCCACCGATTGTGTGTCCCTTATTTTACTTTTTTGCTTTATTTGGGATGGTGGCTGGTTTACATTTACAAATAACATATAAAATCAATGCAGTATCGCCTATAGGGACGTTCACTAGTCGGTTTGGACTAGATTTGTCCAAATTTGTTGCTTGAATCAATTGCAAATTTACAATTACTAGGTTTGGATTAGATCAGATTTTATGGTTTTTCTCCAAAACTCGAATCAAACCAATTGATATTGGACGAGTTGGTTCTGATTGGGCACATAGGTCATGCACTAAAATTTTAAATTATGAAAAGCTACATTTTTTTATTAATACAACACTTCTAAATAGCCTTACAATTCTAATATTTAAAAGTCACACTAAATTAAACTCAAACTCATTAGTAGTCTTTCAATTTATTGATTAAAATCTTACAACTTAATGATCATTTGTTAAGGTAAAAAGTCTAAGCATATAATATCATGTGGTTCTAAAATTACAAAACTACTCTGGTTAGTATGAGTTAGTTTGACTTCGGGGGTTCGTTTTTTAAAATTTATGGGTTGGTATGAGTTGGTTCAGGTTTGACCCATACTCAAAAAATGCCTGAATCAAACATATCAGTTTAGATTGAATTATGGGTTGGTTTGAATTTGACTGAATCACTGAACAACCTGGTACTTTGTTTATAGAAAAAATGAATCAGTTTGTAACGTGATGCGATACATACGGGTGCTAAAATATTAACTGTTAGACAAACACCACTGGTAGAGAATATATGATCATTATTAATGATAAAATTGGGTAGGAATACTCTCAGTCAGTGTTTTTAAAACCGGATCGAGCCACTATGGATCAAAAATGCAACGACTTGGTGGGAACTGCCATGACTCGACCGGTTTTGGTGAAAACCGGTGACCCGGTGGGTTTTGTAAAATCGGACCCGGTTTTGCATTTTTTTAAAAAAAACCCCAAAAACGCAAAACCGACGCCGTTTTAAGCAGCTAATTTCTAAAAAAAGTAAAACAAAATTACAAATGTGAGAGAAATGAGAAGTGTCGTGTCTCTTTCTCAGTTTCATTTTAAAGCCTTAATCTAAAGAGTCAAAGAAGATACTGAAAATCGAAACACTCATTAAAAGTTTAAAGTCGGATTATATGCATGTTCCATGAATTATATGTATGTTCAGTAATAGTGGGATTATTAAATTTGTGATGAATTTTTTTAAAAACTTTTTTAGGCATGATGTGTAATTTTAGCAAATTAAGTTTTACATGTATGAAATTTATGTGTCCTGAAAATTCGGGAATTTGATAATTGGGACCAGGCCATGGTCATGCGGTTCAACTATCGACCATTCGATTCGACCCTTTACCTAGTGACCCGACACCTTCACCGAGTCAGTCACCGGTCCGATTTTTATAACACTGCTCTCAATTAACTCAATAGTTCCAGTTAGAGAGAGAAAGACACAAAGAATAAAATATTATTATTTTATTCTTAATAATTAAAATGATAATATTTTATTCTTTGTGTCTTTCTCTCTCCAACTAGAGTCGGGAAAAAAAGAAACATTGAAAAGGAAACACGCGGTATAATTCATAAAAAAGTTTATAATTTATTGAAGCATATATGTTTGCCAAAAATAATCGTTTACTAGGATATGGATTTAGGGGAGTTCACCGATTCATTTGGGTCGATTTTGACCAAATCCATTGTCATTCTTATTGGTTTTGTTTTAAAAGTTATCATGTAAATTCCCAAGCTTCAATATGATATTAGACTGGTTGGTTTGAATTAGACTCACTGGTTGTTTACTAGCTATGTAAATGGGATATCTAGACCCATGATATGTAAGATTTTGTTTATGTTGATGGGTTTTAGTATAATCCCCCCATATTTTGGTATATTTCCCCTTTTTTTACCAATAAAATTTGGGGGAGTATCATTTTTCCTTTTTAATGTTTTTCCTAAAGGATCAGAATGTTTTAACGATGCCTCATATCTCTTTCTTTTGCCAAAAAGAAAAAGACAAATTCCCTGCTAAATTGATGGTCACCATAATCTAGGCATCACAATAATTTCAATGAATAGAAAAAAGAGAATGATAAACCGCTTTAAAAGAGAGTTATATTCTCGGTAATGGATTTGGTCAAAATCGACCCAAAAAGTATCGGAAATCCATTTAAAGAGATATTCTTCTCCTTAACTTTTTTTTTGAGTTGTTTGTGGATCTTATTGATTGTTTTTTGTCGCGAAGGTAGCATCTTTTTCCTTATTCTTTTCGTTTTGAAGGCTGATAACTTCTACTAGTATATGAGTTGAGTATCCCTTGTGTTCTGCTATCTATATATGTTGTCGTTTACCTTTCAGAAAAAAAAAGTAAGGGGATGACCTCTCCTAAAAGGTTTAATTAAGCTCTAATCGATGAACTATATATATTTGAAAATTATTAAATATCCCCCTAAACCAAAAAAAAAATTGTATTCAGGTCTTTGAACCAATTTAGTATTTTTAATTAGATACTTTTGTTAGATTACAATTAGTCAAAGATTACTCAATGACGTGGCATTAACAATTGGTAATTAATAGGTCCCTAAAATAATTTAAATATATAAACACTAGTCCATAGTAAAATGTTCAAAAACAACTGAATATATCTAAGTCAAAAACTAAGTCAAGACGTATCTATCATCCGTTTGATATACTATTTTATTTTAAATATAGTAAAAATAATGAAATTAATCATTTTTTGTGATTCTTAAAACAAAAATACAGTTGATGATCGGAAAATGCTTGATTTAATGTTGTAATTGAATTATTGTTTTGTTCTATGTAAAAAGTGAATGTGAGAGCTTTTTATGTATGAATGTTGCCATGGATTCAAAGTAGTTGTTAATATTTTGGGCAGAATAGGTTGAAAAATTCAAAGTATGATTTAATTTTTTTTATATTTCCGATGGATTTGTGACGAACTTTTGCGACGGATTTGTGACGAACTTTTGCGACGGATTTGTGATAGAAAAATCCGTCGGAAACACTTTGCGACGAGTGTTTTTGCGACGGTCGGAAATGTCGTCGGAAATGTCATTTTGCGATGAAATTTGCTTCATTTGTGACAGATTTGTCCGTCGGAAACGAGCGAATTTCTTGTAGTGTTATAAATAAAAGTAAAAATCAATTCACACTAGTACAATCAAATGTAATTAATTTATTAGAATATTCTTTAATTTGTATTCTTCCTAATCATTCAGATATTAAAGTTTAAATTATACCATAAAATAACAAATAAAATTTTTTTGACGTTAAATAACGGTTATTCCCTTAAAGATTTGTGAAACCTGTAATATCTTTACTATATAAATACTTAATATTTTATCGTTCGTGAAATACCTATGTAATATAAGTGTTTATTTAAAAGATAAAATTATCGTTCGTGAAAAAATTATGTAATATAAGTGTTTATTTAAAAGATAAATATAATCTATTTAGAATATCATAAAAAAAGTAAAAATTATTTATTTTATCAAAACAAATGATAAACCTGACTTTAAACCTAAGATTGAGTTTATTTAATTATTACTATATGCAACTATGAGTAGAAATAGACCAGACCGATCGATAGGGCTATGAGGCTTTTTCAAGAAATTATATGCAAATGATAAACCTGATTTTTAGTAGATTACTAAGAGGCTTTTTCAATAGTCTGTAGTCTGGCATTCTAAGTTAATCTACTAAAAATTCGTTAAAGAGTCAAAACTAATCAAGAAATTATAAAAACACCACTAAAAATCTAATAAAACCAAAATAAGGCTATGCAAATTTTTTTAGATTTTTTTGAGACTGTGAAAAATTTTAAAAATTTTAAAAAAATAGTAGACGATGGAATTTGGGATTTTGAGTCCCCCTATCTTGAAAGAAGTTTCTTCGCGAGGAGTATTGATCCTTCATTTTTTCCGGATTTAATGGCCGTGGTTTCATTACAATCGGAGTAGGTTGGCCGAAAACCGATTTTTTAACCTAAATTATTCGCTCGACGTATAACATCGTCACGTGTTAATGAACTACACATTAAACAGAACAAAACAAAGGCCGATGTTCATATTATTCATATCTCATTTATTTTTCTAAAAAGATATAATTTTAGTTTTTTAAATGATTTATTTATTTATTATTTGGGCTACAAAATCGTATATACCTAGGTGTTGGGGTACATCCGATTTTGTAATTTTACAAATCGTATATACCCCCATCTTAGATAAATCCGATTTTAATTTTTTAAATTTTTTAAGGGAAATTCGGATTTACCTATATCCGATTTTAATTTTTTAAAATTTTTAGGGGAAATTCGTATTTACGTATATCCGATTTCCATTTTTTTTTATTTTTTTTTGAGCTGGGGATATGTTGGGGTTTTTTAAATTTTGTGATGGGTATTTTGGTCTTTTCGCAGGATACGTGGAGGTATATGGAAAAATGGTGGTTACCAAAAAAAAAGACCCGGACACGAATCCAAGCTCGCGCTAAGTCTTCTGACCTTGGGCCAAGGCCCTAGTAACACAAACAAATACTTGTGCAAAAAGGTCCAATTTCTCAACTTAAAACAGATACCCCTCCAATATGATTTTACTAAAATATCCCAACGTTTATCAAAACAAAAAATTACCTCAACAAAAAATAGTAAAAAACTTTCTCTCATCCCAAATATATTATTTACGGTATTTATGATAAATATGTTATCAATTAAAATATGTTATTTATGATATATATTTGTTTTTTTGGTTCGGACCATCGCTGGCTACTTATGGAGTGTCCCAACGCTATTGTAAATATCCTATTTACGTATACAAATCCTTATAATAATTGGTTATTTAAGTTTTGTAGTTTTCTTTTTTAAGATTTGAACCTTTTGCTTTATTATTATTATTATTATTATTATTATTATTATTATTATTATTATTATTATTATTATATTAGGGTGCCCATCTTAAAGTAGAGATAACAAAAAAAGAGGGTCAAAACAAGAAAATAACTGGTTGACTTGTGTTTTGTAATGCTTTCATTTTAGTGCATATTTGGATTACTTTATGAGAGAAAAAACTGATTGAAGATAAATAAAATTGGTATTGATATGTTTGTATGTTTTTGAGTAGAATTTCTCTAGAAAGGATATTGAACTTAAAACTAAGAGTTAAAGTTTTTGCCTTCAAACGTGATTTCTATGCCTAATTTGTTGTTCAATCAGTTTTATTTACATTTATCCATAAATAAATAACTACACTCTTCACCTTTTTTTCTCTTATGCAGGTGTGGAATTTTAGAATTGGTTGGGTCTTGTGGTGGACGAAACGCTTGTTGGTCTGGCTCATTTTCGAGCATTTGGTATCCGAGTTTGTGAGTTTTGTGCCTTGTAATTTTGTTCATGCTCTTTTTCGATTGGTTGGTTAATCCCCTCGTTAGGTTCGAGTATGCTTAGTACCCTGTTTTAATCCAATTTTTGTTTATAAAAAAATTCATACTTGATTAATCATTCCATTCAAAATCAATTTCATCACGATAGAACCTATCACAAATTAGGCCGATTAATATTTTACTTGCTTTTGGTTGTGTGGGAAAAGTAAAATATTAGCAACACTCTCTTTATCACACTCTTACATAAGACACTCACTCTATGCAGGTCCCACTAAATTAATGAGACTCATTTCCAAATTGGTGGGACCCACATGAATTTTAGCCAATCATAGAGTGAGTGTTGCAGGAGAGTGTCAAAGAGAGTGTTGCTAGCACTTCTCGAAAACAAAATCTATGAGAAGTGATGGTAACACTATCTTTTAGACACTATCTATTACTCACTATATAATTAGTTAAAATTTATGTGGCCCCACTAAATTAATGGGCTTCATTTCCAAAGTGTCGGGACTCACATAAATTTGAATCAATCATAGAGTAAGTGTTAGAGAGTGTGTGTTGTTGATTTTTTGGGCAAAATTTGTTTCAATTTATATGTCATTTTTAAGTTTCAATTTATCTCTCTTTTTATCAATTATACCCCTACTTTTTTTACTATTCTACACTTACATTACTAAAGAGAGACATTGGCGGACCTACATGGTCATGAGGGGGTTCACTTGAACGCCTTTTTTAACTTTCTGAAATTTTAAATTTGCATTAATACATATGAATTTGCACTCAATTCCATCTATTTTTTAATAAATATGTCTTATTAGTCTCTGTAAGAGACTGTTTATAAAGCTATAGATAGTAATTTTATCGATATAACATACTTTTACAAATTATTTATTTTCACAGGAGAGGGTAAACTTAGAGACTAGTTTAGCGATTTACTCTTATATAAATTTGAAGTTAGATAGCTTAAAATCTAATTTTAGTAAATTAAGTGAGAATATTTGAAAAAATGTTTAAACAATCCATTGAATCAACATTTTTTATAATAATTTTTTTTTTGTGCATCCTGGTTTGGCCCAAGATCCCTGGATCCATCACCGAAGAGAGAGTGTAAAATCTGAGTGGACCAAGTAAAGGTCTAATAAAAGCTATTTCTTGTACAAAAGAAACTTAAAAGATTATACTCCCTCCGTCCTATATTACATGTCGTTTAAGGTTGTGGCACAAAAATTAGGAAAAGTAGTTAATTTTGTATAGAAAAGAGAGATTGTGAGTAAGTTTATCAAATTGTCTTTCATTAATGACATTGAAAACATAAAAAGTAGAATTGTAATAAGAGATATATTAAATAATGAAAAGTATGACTGGAAAAGAAAATTGATGTTGCATTGATATTTTAAAAAGTCATGTATTGTGAGACAAATTTATTTGGCTAGAAAGTCATATAATATGGGATGGAGAGAGTATTATTTCGTGACGGATGAAGTATCATTATCGATAGAAAAATGGGGAGGATACAATTCGAAATGATTGAGAGCTCTCTTGGGCCATGCATTTCTTCCTCCAATTGAATTAAGCCACAAGATAAATAACAACAAAAAAAGTCACAAGATAAAACTATTCTCTCTCATCATCATGCAATTTTTTGTTTTTTACAAATTAATGATTCCATATATTTTTCTCAATGATTAATGATGTCTAAAATATAGAGGCGGACCCAAGAATATGGGTTATGTGGTGAATAAAAATTCAATTTCAAAATTTTTGGTTTATAGGATAAATGAAAATTTTCTTTTCAAATGTTTTTATTTGATTCACTAAAATTATTTAACTCTAAATTTGTTTTATTGAAAATCCTCAACATACTCTCTAAGCTTAGACTCCCTTTCACATTTAGTCTCTAAAGTATATAAAAATACTAAGTAGTCACTTAAAGTTTGTGATATTTGTCGAATTAAGGACTAGTCCTTTACAAAGACAAGTGAGGCAAATTTGACGGCTCTTACAAATCCAGAAATTACTTATTATTTTAGAAGAGAGTGTAGAAGTTCAGTAACAAAATAAAGAATTTAATCTTTATTTTACTATCACAGTTAAAAGAGTTGAAGGGTGCAAAATTTTAAATTCAGAGCGTCAAAATAAAAGCTATAGAAAAAGAGTGAAGATTTCTATTTTTAGGAATGCAGGTGCACCCTTTCAACATCAAATATAGGGATGGCAAAAATACCCGCACCCGTGGGTACCCGCGGGTACTACCCGCGACGGGTACGGGGCGGGTAGCTTAACGCGTACCCGCGGGTTGCATAAACGGATAATTAAACTACCCGTTAATAAATGGGGCGGGGCCGGGTATTGAGGTATCCGTGCCCGCGGGTACCCGTACCCGTAATAAATATACTTATTTGGAAATTTTCCTATTATTATTAATTTTAGTGTTATTTATCTTCTTTCATTAATTACTATAAGCTAAGAAATAAATTATAAAATAAATGTATAATGAAATGTCTAATTTTTTATACCAATGAAGATAAAAAATGGTGTTCAAAACGTTAGTTTTGTTTGGTATTTCAATTTTTAGTTTTTAAAAAAAATATTTCAATTAATATTATATGTATGTAAAATGAAATGCCTAATTTTTTTATATGAATAAAGAGAAAAATGGTGTTCAACAGGTTAATTTTGTTTAGCATTTCAAATTTTGTTTTCAAAAAATATATATTTCAATTATTATTAAAAGTATCCGTGGGTATCCGCGGGTACCCGCGAGGAGACAATACCCATGAAAAACCCGCTATGCGGGTACCCGCATGGATACGGGGCGGGTATGGGTAGTGTTTATATTAAACGGGGCGGGTAGCGGGTAACTACTACCCGTGTCCGCCCCGCCCCATTTACATCCCTAATCAAATAGGCTCACAGTATCAGCTATTACCCATGGCATTTAGAGAGACACAAATATTTATATGTATTGAATGGAAAATAAGAACATGAGTTTGAACCTACAACGCTCCTTGTTTCCCGCCTTAACCATATGTACTACTCCCTCCGTTCCTGATCTTTGGTGCTTTTGGCTTTTTATTTTTGTTCCAAAACAATGGTACTTTTAAAAATCTAATGTACAATTCACCTAATTTTTCCTAATATACCCTCTATATTTATTTATCCTTTTAGAGTTCCAACGCATAAATTAATTGTCCCAAGACTATTTTACTTTAACTTCAATTATCCCAATACAACTACAAGTGGGGCATTTTAGTACTTAAACAACACAAATTAATGGTACCTTAATATGTGTGTAACAAGCCAAAAGTACCAAAGATTAGGAACGGAGGGAGTAGATAAAATAAAATACAGATCAGGGTTAGCCTACTAAAAATATATATATCACGAGTTATTTTTTCGATAATAATATTTTTAATTAGTTTTAATAAAGCAAAAAGACCTCGTACGATAATAGTAAAAGACAAACCTAAAACTTTCTCAACTAAAGAAAAAAGACACAAACTAAATTTTCCTTTAAATCGCACCCATAAACTAAAGGGAGTTCTGGTCGACCCTGCCAAGGACCCATGGTGTAGATAGAGTCATATATTCTTGAGAAGTCAAGTGTACAAGTCACTCTTAATGCACGAGTGGTAGGACCATAAGTCATCAAAGAAAGCTACAATCCAAATTATTTGCACTAAACTTATTGATAACAATTGATGTTAAACAGTATAGAAACAGGTAATTTATGAGTAGTGGTATGGAGATTTGTAAAGGAATTGTTGAGATTATTTTATATCGTTAAGGATAGAAGACATGAATCATGTATGTATGGCAAAAAAAAAACATCTGTTGCATTTTTTATATAGTCTCAAGTAATTTTGAGATCTGAACTGTTTGATGTCACCATCAATGTTTGTCTATTTTGAGAAAATATTGAAAAAAATTATTTTCGATAAAAAGAAAGATGTATTTGAAACTAGATTATAGTTTCGGTGGTCAATTATGACTATCTGTACTATAAAAGAAATAATTACCTTTAATTATTCAAATTTATTATTACGAATGTAAATAATTAACTTTTTTTAAAAAATAGTCTTTTCCAAAACAGAAAGAATTGACATACATGCATCTGAGAGAACCTAAAGGGTCCTTGAATCATGTAATCATGTAATGGAGACATTTTGATGTTAAAGGGCTCTTGTAAATGGTTTCAATCAGCAGAATTCTTTTTGTAAAGTCTTACTACAAGATTTCCATTATAAACGATATATTCTCAAGATTAAATGATTCACGGATTGGAGACATCAAACAGTTCAATTCTTAAGATTGCGGTTCGCTCCTGATTTGTTGGCTGCAAATTACAAGTGGCCTAACAGTTCAGTTAGTGAACTGAACTTGCCTTAATAGTGCAGTTAAGTGAACTGTCATTGATATAACAGTTCGGTTCTGAACTATTTGTAAAAGTTCAATTAATTTTGGTTCGGTTTAGTTCAATTCGGCTTTTCAGTTTGGATGAACAAGCCTAGGTGTGACCAGTCGCCTCACCATTTCGGTTGCAATAGTCGACTCATATCGTGTCAATTATTCGTGTTTGTTACACATGCATGTTTGGTAGTAGTTACTACTACACTTCAAGGTTTTTTCTTTTGCCAATAAAACTTTTGGGGTCTATTTGGGAGGCTGAAGGGGATGAGAGGACTCTGGGAGGAGTGGAATAGAGAAAAAAAATATAGAAATCATTCACCTTCGGTGAAAGATTAATTTTGTAGATAATGATAACAAAATGCTTATAATTAATATATTTTTCATTTTAAGACTTTTTTTTGTATAAATTGGTATCCTATGCGGGCAACTATAGAGACTAATCTGCGCGTAACTGCAGAGAGTAATCCATCGAGCCGGGTAGGACCACAATGGTTGGAAAAACTCTCCCTCAAGAGATTTAACACTGGTTAAACGGGAAGAGACTCCTACCATCTCATCCAAGTGTTCTTGGGTAAAATTTTCATTTTAAGACTACTATAAAGGATGTAAATGATTTTTTTTTAAAAATATTCGAAGCCCTCTGAAATCCTCCTCCAATACATTTTTTGAGTTCCTCCAAATACGAGGAATTTGGTTTTATGAAAGAAAAAAACTCTCCATTGAAGTTGATGGTCTATCCTTCCTTCAATTTATCTTTCAACCTTCCTTTTTTTTTCTCAAGCCCTCCCCTCCCCTTCAAACTCCCAAGCAAGCCCTTAGAAAAAATGTTGACCTTGAGAGAAAAGACCATCACAAGCTATCATATTGTAGTATTATTGGTTTGGAGACCCTAATCACAAGAGGTTTGTTTTCGCGATAAACATCACTCTTTATTACTTTCTTTGTTCCCTTTTGTTTGACGTTTTTTAAGCAAAAGAATGAATGAAACCTCATTAAGACCTAGATGAAAAACAATATCAAGAAGGAAAAAGAGAGTTTCCTCCAACTTTTATTAAAAAAAGAGAATTGAGCGATGTATCAGGGACTACATTACCGTTAGAGCGCCCGGTGAGAGCTTCAATATTACAAGCACTACTAGCATTAGAGGTAGGAGAGATCTGAGCGATGTTATTTAACATATTAAACATATTATTAATAGAGAAATGAAGTAACAAGGAGCATGTTAAGAAAGTATTAAATAATCTTTATGACTTTTGAACTGTTGATTACAATTCTTAATCTCTGTGAGACAACCTTAAACTTCAAACAGCATACGGAGGGAGTATTTTAATAGCAGTAGTTTTCTCTCATTAGTGTTTAGTGTTTACAAATCATAACAAAGATGCACTTAATTAAAGATGAAATACACGAGGTAGAAGTTCAAGACAATGATGTGCAAGAATATAGTTGCAAATATCCCATGAGGAGTCTAAGCCCATAATTTGGTAAATAATAATTTCACATGAAAATGTAGACTTTTGACCATCTTTGTTATAATGTCCAGAGACCCAAATGTACACAAAACAGATAGGATAAGGGTATTTTTGTCTTCAACCAAATATTATACCTTCCCTCCAATATGATCCTTCCCATTCATTCTTTTTGACTGATCCCTAGTCCAAAGGTACATGTTTTCTTTCCAGAACAGTGAAAAGAACAAAACGATGGCTCACATTTTCTCCACTTTTCCATTCAAAAAATACATCTAAATCCCCCTAAGCATGTCTCCCAACATTAAAGTGACCCCATCTGGCATTACTTTTGCCTTTAGTTTTACACTTACACCCCTTTTATCAATGATCAAAACCCCACCATCTATCAACAAGAGATCTAACATGTATGGATCCTATGATACTTTCTCCCCATTGCCAAAAAATTCTCCTCCCTCATAACCTATCAGAAGCTCATAATCTGTTTCTGTTGTTCTTTTCTGCAGCAATGGAAAGAAGCCTCGAAACACCTTGTGTCCACACGTCATATTCTCTCTGATTCATGCACTCGAATTCAACAACACCGCGCATTATTGTTTTCAACCCAAAGTAGCGACGATTCTCCCCGCCTTCCAGCAAGTGGCGTCCCGGCCAAGCAGGCATATCTTTGATCACTTCAATCACAACATCTGTAAATTCAAAAAGAAGTAAATAAAATTAAAGAAGCGCCCTTTTGATTTTTATTCTTTGCTATGCCTTTCACTAATCCCTATATGTAACATGACCCACCTCCAAATCTGTTGTAAAATAATTAGCTAGAGCAAGACAAAAGTTATGAAAACTCACTCTTTTTCTTTTTTGTGATGGTCCCAGCAACGTGCCTACTCTTCATTTTCAATATAACCTTCACAAAAAAGAATTTCCAAAGGTTAAAGATTGCAGTTTTATAAGATAACAAAGTAAGTGGGTATCTTCATTTCATCATACCAAAGGCCCCACCCCATAACTTTTTCATCATCAGATTTACACTCTTCATTAACAAATTAGTTGATGCCGTACAAATAATAAGCGATTGATGGAAAAATAAGAAAAGAAAAACACACCTGATTCATCCTATTTATATACACAGATACAATTTTCCAGTGAAGATCACCTGCAAGCAATTCCCAGATCAAATTACAGAAACATCACCAAACACTTAATCATTAAACGACATAAAAAAGAAGGGAAAAACTTTTTCTGTACATAACAATAACATAAAACCATGCCAAGTTATCTCAGGTCTGCATTTTAGGAGAGACCATAAGAAACATTAAAAATCACAAACATATCATAACATGGTAACATAAATTTAAGAAAACGGATATATATACCTTCGCGTGTGCGTTTCAGAAGATCACTACCTCTGGCTAGTAATTCCCTACTGCAGATACCCAAGAAATTTTCTTCAGGGACAAGCTCACCACTGAAGCTATTATTAGAACTTCCATTACCAGAAGCAACCCCCAAATTTTTCTCCACCGGAATTACTGCTGCAACGTTCCAAACTTCCTTAAGGGCCCTAGCTTTCAATGTAGCAGCCCCACGCAATGCTGCAATTCAATTTCACACCACAAAGAAAAAACATCAAAATACAAAAAAAATCACAATAAGAATATTGTAAATTTTTTCATTACACATCACCAACAAATATAATATACCTGTGGCAGCTGCAGCAGTTAAAGTCATGATATCACCAGCCGATCTTACATTCACGGCAGAGCTAACCACGGACGCGAGGTGTTCCCTCTCGGCTCCCATAGCCTCGGCTGCCTCAACGCACTGAGCCGCAACCAATGTTGCCGCGGATGCCACAGCTGTATCTGTCTTTGCCATCTGCTCATCTTTGCCAGACCCTGAAGAGGCAGCAGTGGCAGCAGCGATTGCAGCAACCGCAGAGGCCACGGCGGCAACCGAAACAGCAGCATGAACCTGAGCATTATGTGCCCGAGTTTCTTCTTTTTTCTTCTCCTTCCTATCCTTGAGCCACCTCCCCACAGTCTTTCCGCCTCCACTGCCGCCGGGTCTGAGATGAGCGTTATGGTTGGAACTGTTGTTGTTGGCACGGCTATACTGCATAGAGGAATGCATTCTGGGTTACAATGGAAGACGACATAGGTAAGGTGAGGTAACAAATTATTGGGCGTACATAATTCCTTAGGTTGTGTTGTGTTTTATCTAGAACCACCTATTCATTTGTTCGTAACAAAAATAAAAATAAAACAATTAACCCTTGTAAAATAACAACCCTAGTGGCCGGCAATGTCATGATCCTTCATCTGCATGTCCTTGAGCCATTAATGCATAGAGGTGAATTAGGACGCTGTGGTTTTCTAAATTAAGATTCACAAGGACAGTTTTTGGTTGGTACTCTACGTTGGTGCTTTAACCAATTTGACGTGGTTTGATTGGGTGAGGGGACCATCGTAACAAATTGTAACAAACACATTAAAATCAAAACAAAAATAAAAATACAGTTGGTTGTCTAAAAATAGAGTTGCTAAATCAAAAGTAACAGGTCTAATTTCACACGCTTTCAGTTAATTAATCTGTCATCTAGAAATTGTTGAAAGAACACATAGTATAGTACCTTGATATCGTCGATTTCAGACGGGGAAAGAGGAGGACTATCTGTTAAGGAGCCGTTAAGAGGACCACTACTGTGACTATGAGAGAGTCTCCCTGAAGTTCTTGGAGATACTTCCTGCTGAGTAAGAAACACAAAAAATAAAAATAAAAATAGTTAGCATTGGATGAAAAAAAGAAGAAGAAGATAGGTTCCTTTCGTGTATGCTCTGTTTGGGAGACTTACAGATTGTGACATAATACGTTCCATGATCATTTGAGAGGTTTCAGAGGAAGCAAAAGAGAAGGGGTTTAAAGGAACGGTGGAGGATTCATCCGTTTCGTCTGTTACGTCCTCTGGTATAACGAGGGTGTCGGTGTTGGGAGATTTGGAAGGAGCGGGAGAGAGAGCTTTGGAGACTTCGTGAGCAGATACACTCCATGAACGAGAGAGAAACTCCATCGGTTCGCGCGGTGTTTCTGGTGGACGGAATAAAGATGAGTGAAACGGGTCGGGTCGCCAGGGTTGTGTTTGGGAGTTTTCCATTTTGTTGGTTTGAGAATTGAAAAGGAGAAGAAGCAAAGAGAGAAAGATGTGAGGAGTTGAAATGAAAGATGTGCAGTGAAGTGATAGTGTGGGTGTGCGCTTTATAGAGAGAGAGAGAGAGAGACAAAGCAGCCGATTGTATGCATGTCAGTTCTCAGTCTTATTAAAAAGGTCCAGTTTTTTGCAAAATATAGCAAACCAACAAAAACTAAAGCAAAACCAACTGGATCAGATTATCTCATTATTATTATTATTTATTAATTAATTTACCAATAGTAATGACAACATACTTAAATTTTGTGTAATTAATTCGGATCATATTTATTGACCATTGTTTTTCAAAGACTTCCAAATACAACTAGACGCCTAACCCGTGCTACGCACGGGATTGACAAATTTTTAGTTAGCAAAATTTAGGTAAAATCGGAAGGGGAAAACCTCTTTAATGAATCAATCATTCCAGACAACAGTTTTTTGTCCATTGCAGGAATCAAACTCGGGAGCACTAAGTCGACTCCGTGTCCCAAGGTAACTATTATACCAGTGGACCAATGATGTTGGTTTGTCAAATATATAGTCAAATAATTGTGGATTGAAATTAGATTATAGCTATAAATCAAATAATAAGATTATAAAATTTAAAAAGAATATTGACAAAAAACGTTGAAATTAAACATCCATAGATAATGGGAAGAAAATGTCTAAAACTTTTAATAACATAATTCATATTTATCAAATGTAAATATAAAAACTTAGCCCATAATAAGAAAGAAAAGAAGACAACACAATTAAAAACTAAAACACGTGGGTATCATGCATGGTTGTATGAAAACTCATGATAAAATAGGAGCAGTTATACAAAGTTGAATGAAGATGGTGGAGGTTGTATTATAAATTTGGCTGAAGTTCCCGTTGAAAGAAGATAAAAATTTAAACTCCAGTTAAAGTATGTTTTTAATACTGTTTGATGCGAAAAGATAAAAATAAAGAAGACAACAGAAATAGAAAGTGAAACACGTGGGTATCGTGCAAGGTTAGATGAAAACCACCAATAAAATAGAATCACCTATAGAAAGTTGAAAGAGGGCGATGAGGGGATCTATTGTAAACGTGGCGGAAATTCCCGTAAATAAAAATTAAATTAAAAAACTATAAATTAAATAAAAATATTATAAAATTAAAAAGAAACATTAACAAAGACATTGAAATTCAACATCCATAGATAATAAGAAAAAAAACGTAAAGAATATTAATAAAAACAAATACATTGAAATTGAACATCCATAGACAATTAGAAGAAAAAGTTTAAAAAACTTTAATGTAAATAGAAGCACATAATTAAAGAGAAAATAAGACAACATAATTAGAAAGTGAAACACGTACGTATAAGTATCATGCAGAGTTTGATTTAAAACCACCAATAAAATAGAAGCACATATACAAAGTTGAAACTATTTTTGAAGAAAGAAGTTCGCATATTTGAATAAAATAGAAGCACATAGAAACACTATTTAGTATCGCACTACATATTTTGCCACAAATTTTTTCCACCAAACGGGTTTTTGAGGAATGAGCTTTGTGTATCCGAACATGTAAAAAAATTTGAATCCTAAAGTACCTCAACAAATTGTTTCGCATCACATTTTACGTATTTTGTCACGTATTTTTTTTTATTTTTCGTCAAATAGGTTGTTGAGGAACAAACTTCACGTATCTGAACATATAAAATTTGTTCTGGACCCTAAAGTACCCCAAAATTCAATGTTGGCATCACACTTTACCTATTTTGTCACAAAGCTATTATTTATTTTTTGACCAAACCAGTTATTGAGGAAAAAACTTTAGGTGTTTGAACTGCTAATTTTTTTTCTGAATCCTAAAGTGCCTCAACACACACTGGTTAACATCGTACTTTAAGTATTTTGTTAAAAAAATATTTTTTCACCATCAAGTATACCAAAACACACTGTTTAGCATATCATTTTATGTATTTTGTCATGAAATTAAATCTTTTTTTCACCAAATTGATAATTGAAAAACAAATTTCGCATATTTAAACATCTAAAATTTTTCGAGACCGTAGAGTACTCGTTAAAATATTAAAAAGGAAAAAATGGAAAACATTAAAATAAAAATAAAAATGTTAACCAATCATTCAGTATACTAAAACACACTTGGATATCATGCGTGGTTGGATGAAAACCACCAATAAAATAGAAGCAATTGTCCAAAACGGAAAGAAGTAAATATGGTTGAAGTTTTCGCAGGTTAACCCATAATTAGAAAGAAAACAAAAACAACGCAATTAGATGGAGGAACACGTGAGTATCATGTAGTGGTGGATGAAAATCACCAATAAAATGGGAACAACTATACAAAGTTGAAAGAAGATGATTCAAGGTTCTATTGTAAATGTAGCTGGAGTTCCAATGTAAATAAAAATATAAGGAGAAAAAGTATAAAAATAAATTATTTTTTGAAATGTTCAAAAAAATATGGTCATAAAAATATAAAAAGAAGTTGATTTTTTAAAGTGCTGAAATTAATAAAAAGGCGTGTTGCACATTTTAATGTCATGACATTTTTATTTTTTCACCAATCATGTTATTGAGGAAAGAAATTTAATTATTGGAATAGGTTAAATTTTTTTTGAACACTAAAGTACCATAAAATACACTGCTTAGCATCACACTTTACGTATTTTGTCACGGAATTTATTTATTTTTCACCAAACCGGTTATTGAGGAACAAACTTTGTCTATTTGAACTGTTAAATTTTTTCTGAACCATAAAGTATACTAAAACACACTACTTAACATCTCACTTTATGTACTTTGTCATGAAATTAATTTTTTTTCACGTAACTGATTATCCGATTATATTGAGGAACAAAGTTTGCGTATTTGAACAATTTAATTTTTTTTTCGAACTCGAATGTACCCGAAAATATACTGCTTAGTATCACACTTTACCTAATTTGACACAAATTTATTTTTTACCAAACCGGTTATTGAGGAACAAACTTTGTGTATTTTAATCAGTAAATTTTTCCAGAACCATAAAATACACCAAAACACACTATTTAGCATATCACTTTACATATTTTGTCACGAAATCAAATACCTTTTTCACCTAACTAATTATTGAGGAACAAATTTTACGTATTTAAATGGCTAAAGTTTTTTTCATACCTTAAAGTACTCTTTCTTTAAAATATACAAAAAAATAGAACTTAGGGAAAAAAACAAATACAACTTTACAAAATGAAAGAAGCAAAAGAAGAAAAAAAAGACTTGTCAATAAAAAGCAAAAAAAAAAAGGGATGTTGGCGCCAAATTGTAGCGGCAATGACAAGCCGCATACAATTTAAGGATAATTGTCTAATTAATGTAAGGTACTAGTAGTAGTAATTTTTTTTTTGAAATAGTACTGCTTTGAATGTTTTTTTTACTTGCATAGTCCACTTTTTAATGTTGGGACTTAGCATGTGTTTGGATTAAGAAAGAAAAATAAAAGAAAGGAAAAGACGAGAAAATAAGTATAAAATGAGATGATTTTTGGGTTGTTGGATAGAGGTGAAAGAAAGATAAAATGTTTTCGTTTCTTGTTTAAATGAGTAGAAAATAAGAAGAAAATAAAGTAGTAAAATGTAAGATTACAAATATACCTTTAGAAAAGAAATAAAATATAGGCTTAAATATACGTTTCGTCCCTACAAATATACAAATAATCCACTTTCGTCCCTGCAAAAAGAAAACCTTCAAAAAATACCTTACAAATACCAAACGCTTCTAGTTTCGTCCCTGCTGTTAACCTTCCATCCAAAAAACTAACGGTTGTCAGGTCATCAACCCATGTCATGTGCCACGTCAGCATTATTGTTACTAAAAAAATTAACATTTTGGCAAGTGTGGGAATTGATCTTGCAACCTTTAGGTAATCTGCCACGCCACTTACCATTGAACCACTTATTAATTTGGTAATTGTTGGCCAACAAAAACTATTTGTTACATCTATTTCCCTTCTTCTTCATAACATCATCATCTTCAATGAATCTGGGGCAAAATCAAAACCAGGAACAGTAGTTCGAATCAAAACCTCAAATGGGGAAAAATCAAAACGAAGTTGAATCGAAATTGTGGCAAAATCAAAACGAAATTTGGGGCAAAATCAAAACGAAAATCAAATCCTCAAATGGGGCAAGAATTACTTCGTTTTCTGCATTTTCTGGGGCAAAATCAAAATGAAAATCAAAATTAAAACGAAATTGAATTCGAAAGAGATTAGAATTAAACGATTTCCAGATTAAACGTTGATGATGATGATTAAACGTTGGATCTGATCCATTTCGTTTCTATTAAGAACAAATCTGGAAAAGTTGGATTTCGTTTCTAGAAAAGTTGGATTAAACGTTGATGATGATGATTAAACGTTGGGTTTGTTCTTCACTTATATTCTTGGGTTTCTGGAAATCTGTTCTTCATTTCAATTTTGTTTTTGTTTTTTTTTTCAAAATTAATTTGTAGCTATGTAATATATATCACACTTGTAAGATTACTATCAACAATAAGAAGTGGTGAAGTGGTTAAAGATGGGGTTTGGTAGCTAAAGGGTTGCAAGTTCTACTCCCACACTTGCCAAAATGCAATTTTTTTAGTAACAATAACGCTGACGTGGCACGTGACATGGGTTGATGACGTGGCAACCGTTAGTTTTTTGGATGGAAAGTTAACGGCAGGGACCAAACTAGAAGTGTTTGGTATTTGCAAGGTAAATTTTGAAGGTTTTCTTTTTGTAGGGACGAAAGTGGATTATTTGTATATTTGCAAGGTCGAAACGTATATTTAAGCCTAAAATATAAAAGTTTTGTGTAAAATTAGAAAAAGATTATTTTTTTGGTCATATTCACCTTTTTCTTCTCAAATTGGAGGGAAAGCGTTTTTGTGGGTGCTATGCGATTTTTCCCCTTTTTCCCCTATACCAAGCAAAGGGAAAAATTTGGAAAATATGTTTTCATTCATTTCCTTTATTTTCCATTACTTTTCCTTGATAACAAACAAGTCTTAAGATACATACACCATTACTTTAATATAAATCTTGCAAATATTCTAATTTTTTTTGACAAATTTTATTGTTTTAGCTTTTTTAGGTTTAAATATGTTTTTACCCCCTGTAGATGTTTTGGTTTTAGTCCCTCTAATTTTTTTTTTAAAAAGTCCCTGCAAATATTTTTTGTTTGGTATTAATCATTCTGTTAAGTCTCCGTTTGCGAGTTGTCTAACGGATTTACTTGCTGGCTTTTCCAAATCAATTTCTTTTATTTTAAAAATAATGATTTGGATAAAATAATAAAACAATTTCATTTTATTTTATTTTTCATATATCTTTATCTTCATCATCTTCTCCTTTCCCCATATTTTCTGCGTCTTCAACAACAACACAACCACTACTACCAGAACGAGAACCACCACACCACCACTGCGTTGGAAGCTGAAACGCTCATATTCGTAATACAAATCCCAAAATCCCCCCAAAATCAAAATCCATAAATTCTAAAATACCTCTGTTAACACCTTTTGCATCAAAACACAATAGAGAGACATGAAATGAGAGGGTTAAGCTTCATCAAAAGAGAGAGGGGCTGGCCAATCCTACCGGCGGCGCTGACAATAGCCACTTTACCCTCCGGCACCGGTTCGGCACTGTAGCTACGAATCTGAGCATTTATGAGTATTACGAATTGGGCGATTTTGGGGTTTTGATTTTGGGATTATTGACAGTGCATCAAGTTTAGGTATGTCAGGTATTTGGGATTTTCAAGTTTATGTATTTCAAGAGTTTTGGATTTTGCAAAGAAATTGGTCTATTATTGGGATTTTCAAGTTTATGTATTTCTAGTTTTATGACACTGACAAGAACATTAAGACATGAAAAATCAAGAAATGGATAAAGGCTCTTGAAGCTGTTAGAGGAAATCGTGAATAGATGGGGAAGATGGATTCCCATGTGTTTGTGGTTATGTGAGAGAGACACAAAAAAGAAGATGGGAAGATGGATTCTGGTTTGAGATTTGGAGTTGAAGAAGATGGTTGTAAATTGGGGATTTAGGGTTTTTTTTTATTTTTTTTTATTTTTATATTTGGCAAGCCAACTAGGTTTAAAAAAATTACAAGTCACAACTTTGTCAGCCATGTAGGACAACTGTGTGACACGTGGGCTATTTTTGTAACATTGAGATAACGTCAAAAAAGAGGATTTTGCAAGGTTTTTTTTTTAAAAAAAATTGTAGGGCGTAAAAGCAAAACACCCCATATTTGTAATGGGTAAAAACATATTTAAGCCTTTTATTATACAAATTTTAATGTTTTAGCTAACTTTTTGAAGGGATCCATTTCCTAATACTACCCTTAGCATACAGTAGTAAATTCGGTTTTGGTCTTTTTGGTCAGACTTAATGGAATTGGATTAGATGCAATCAGACTTTTGTGTTGTCAAGTAGTCGGTTAGTTTGGATTCGTCCGATTAAGATTGAACGGTCTAAATTTTATTAATAGTTTTTAACTTTTCCTTAATAAAAAACCGACTCTGGAATCTAGACTATCCTATCAACATTAGACAACCTTCAACTTATTGACTGCATGCAATATCGAATGCACCACAAACCTGATCCTGACCAAGGTCATAAGAGTAATTTTTGCTCTTTCTTGATTTGTAGACGGAGTGACAATTGTCACTAGAAACTCATTCACACAACTGTGAGGTCCCGAGTTCGAACCCAGGACATGATATTCTGCCTAACAATTTCAGCATTTGCCAATTGAACTAGACATTACAGATGTAAAATTTGTTTATTCAGTAAGAGTAGCGTTGTCATTTTGTGTTTTAGCTATTATGCAGCTCTAATTTCAATAAGACTGAATAACATTAATATATATCGAGTGATAATCCTCGAGTGCTATTGGTTGTATTAAACTTTGGTGTATTTTGTACGCATTTGTTTTAGTACATGATTGGACACCCTCTCAGATATGTTTTAGTACAATGATACTGAGTTATATGACCATCAATATTGTTGTTCTGTATCTTGCAGTGCTAGGTGGATTACAGTTGGTAGGTCACTTGCTGTCTGGCCGGAGGTTAGTGCGAGCCCGGGAGGGGTACCTGCAAAGCCACTCCGACGGTCAAGTCAATATTGAGAATAAATGAGTGATTTAGCTAGGAATGAGAATGTACCTAATTATGCCAATGTGAG
The DNA here is from genome assembly GCA_963573325.1 of Astragalus glycyphyllos. Lineage (NCBI taxonomy): Eukaryota > Viridiplantae > Streptophyta > Magnoliopsida > Fabales > Fabaceae > Astragalus > Astragalus glycyphyllos. Next base: position 68,741,245 of record OY754309.1, read on the forward strand.
TCGGTATTTATAGAGAATTGTGCCCGTGGCCGTTGGATCGGTAGAGTGAATCTGAGTCATCCAAGTATAAGAGTCATGAATGGGCTTGTGTATTATGAATATAGATCAAAGTGGGTTAATCCATGTCCAATTGCTGAATGGGCCTCTTGGCCCCAGTCGAGAACAATTGTCATCTCTACTTATTTTTATATATTTATATATATATATATATATATATATATAGAGAGAGAGAGAGAGAGAGAGAGAGATCAAATATCAAAAATATATAAAATCCAAAATAATCTGAAATAAATTATAATGGTGCAGTTGGATCCAATATAGAGCTGGAACTAGTGGAGTGAAGAGTGATCTGTATCCATCTGGAGAATTTAATGAAATGGGCCATAAAGTTTCGGTGAGGAAAAACCTTCGAAAGAGATAAATTGAATGATAAATGATTGGGATTCCATAAAAAAAAAGATAAATGATTGGAGTCACACCTTCCACACACGGATGGTCAAGAAAATTTTATGCAGGCGAGGATCGAACCTCGATACTTGGTTAAGGGAAGATGACCTCTAACTGCTCAACCACACTTCTTGGGTTTACAACATATTTTTCCTATTGGCAATATTAGTGGGAAGGGGTCAAACATATTTTTCTGGGTTTTTTTTGGTACCCCCACAGTTTACCTATATACCCCCCACATGTTTTTTTTGGACGAAAATACCCCTGTCTTTTTTTGCCTCAATCGGATTTAGGTTTTGAAGACATAAATACGATTTGGTTTTTACAAATCGTATGTACGTATTGGTGGATACATACGATTAGCCTGAAAAATTTCCAATCGTATTTACCTAGGCTGAGGTAAATACGATAGAAGTAAAAAAATAAAGCGCATTTACCTTGGGGTGAGGTAAATACGATTCAGACAAAATACAAAGCGTATTTACCAATGGGTGGGGGGTACATACACTTTGTAAAATACGAATCGTATGTACCCTCACCCAAGGTAAATATGATTTTTAAAATAGAAATCGTATTTACCCTTAACCATAGGTAAATACGATTTGTATTTTAATCGACGGCCAGATTTACTCCGCTGGCCTAACAGCTATTTATTCAACGGTGTAGATTGCACGGATAGTATCAACGGTTGAAATTCATTCACAAATTCTATAAATACCCACCCCCACCCTCATTCATTTCACACCAAAATTTCACTCTCAAATACATTTCTCACACATCCAAAATGCAGATTTGCCTAACACAACGGTCTGCTGAGAATAGGCTTTGCGCTATACATTGGGCAACATCACGATGAGAGAAGATGGGGTCTACTTTTGGAGTCCGAAGCCGGAGTTATTCCGAATCCACCGCGCCATGGGGTTTGATGGTTTGAAGGATAAAGTGTGGTCGAAAGTTCAAGTGATTGGGGACGACCGTGACGTCACCGGTATCACTTATCGGAAACCCGATCGTGGAGATGATGGCTGCATTTCCTACTCGTCAATGTCTATCAAGACCGACGAAGACGTGGCGACCATGTTCGACATTCACGACAGGCTTATGGGGTATAAGCCTTTGGAGCTGTGCGTGGAAACACAACGGAGCGTGAATGAGATTTTACGTCATTTGCGAGATCCGGAATATTAGGGTTTAGTTTGTTATGTTTTATCTTTATGTAACTTTGTTTTATCTAATCAATGAAATGAATGAAATAGAAATTTTAAGTAAACTCGTAATAAATAGTAATCAACTGATATAAAATAAAAGAGTTCAAAAATAAATCCAGAAAGTACATAAAATAAAAGTAATAATATAAAAGGCCCTAATCATCGGTCTCTATATCTAGCATCTACATCAACTGGTAGAGACGAGCGTACGTCGGAGTGGCCATACGAATATGCCCGCGACGAAGCCCCTCTTGTACCGCCTCTATCACACTTTGTACCCAAACTGGATCGCGCTGTGGGGATGGTGGTGCAACTTCCTGCTCTGGTGGTGGTGGTGCAACTGGCAACAGCCTGGGAATAGATACTCTGACGTACCACTCTAAATAGTCTGCAGCAACCTCACCCAAATCCCGAGCAGGCCTAGTCGTCTGAAGCACCTTGTGCACAGTGGGCAAATAGTGGGAAATCCGGAAAATGCAGTCATCATGGCTAGGACGATCGGTGAGAGGGGGACGTGGGATGACCTGGACGTACCCAAATTGGCGGAGGCATCTATCTGGCATGTAGGGAACAGTGATGTCTCCCCAGCTGAGGAAACCCCTGTAGAGTGCAACATGCCCGAAGGGTCTAACATCCCGATGACCCTCAAATGGTCGCCAGCATACATCATCAGCAGTGAGGTCGTCAATTCTCTGCCTGTAATCGACCAACTTCAGTGCATCTGTCTTCTTCCTCTTCCAAACCCCACAGAGTGGTGTGTGCACATCAGATGGCTGCCTCTCCATCAGATGAGGAAACTACCATAAAATCCAGCTCTGAAATGTAAAGATAAATAACTGAGTTATTTAAATTAAAAACATAATTATTTAAATTAAAATTAAAATTATTTACCTGTAACATGGAGGGGTAGCCAGCTAAATGTTTGGCCTGGTCCAACGATCCATAGTTCAGCTAGTCATACATATGAGCAAGTGCAGCTACACCCCATGCATATGTTCCAGCACCATCAGCAGTAAGGTCCTCAAGCAGCAGCAGCCACTTGGCCTCAGCCCTGTCATACGTCTTCACTGTGAAGATGCTCCAACTCAGAACCAGAAGGATCATCGCCCTGACGGCAGGAGACATGTCAGCAGACATAGACGATGCAGCAACTATGTCCAGGAGTCAGCTAAAACGATAATACGGCCCCTGACCAAGTCGACACTCAGCACGGGCCTGTTCCTCAGTAACCCCGAGATATGCCACAGCAAGCTGAATTGCCTGATCAGCGGTGACACTAGTGGGCAGTGCTCTGTAGTATTTGCTTGAGAGCGGAAGGTGTAGCAAACAGGAGATGTCATCGAAAGTAATGGTCATTTCACCGAATGGTAGGTGAAATGACGAGGTCTCCTGGTGCCACCTCTCAACAAAAGCGGACAGCAGCTCGTGGTCCACAGTAGTATGTCCTGTCAATATGAGGGGGGCCAAACCTGAAGCTGTGAACCTCTCCCAAAACTGGTGGTTCTGGGAATAGACCAGGAGTCTCTTAGCTAGCTTGTTACCGTGGTTCGTAGCCTTCACTTTACGCTCATAGATCTGTTTTTAAAACAAATTTTAAAAAAATTATGCTATGTAAAAAAAGATGAATTTAAATACAAACACAATGTAAAACAATAAATTTCACTAACCGAGTTAAGTTGAACACAGTAGCAGACATGATACTCCAGCCCAGTGAATAGAGAATGCTCCTCTTGATCGTGGTGGAACTGCTGCTGAGGCTCGCCCATAGGCTGGTCCTCCTCCTCATACGGGTGGTGCTGCTGGCCCGGCTCGTACTCAAACTCTGGGGACTCCGGCTGTGGGGGCTGTCTGACCTCAGCGCGCCTACGCCTAGTGGAGGCGTGTCCCGCAACTCTCCGGCGGGTGTGAGTGCTGGGAGCGGAAGACGACGACGCCTGGTCCGTCCGTCGATAAGAAGACTCTGAAGAAAAAAAAACAGGTTAGTTACCAAAAATTAGAAATCGTATTTACCCTAAGAAGAGGTAAATACGATGCGAAATATTTGAGGAAATCGTATTTATCTATAAAAAGGTAAATACGATTTACTTGTTTTTGCAGGTTCTGGAGGAAATTGTATATAGCTAAATAGGATGAGAAATTTTGATGGAAATCATATGTATCTCCTACGAGGTAAATACGATGCGCTCTGAAACTTGATTGGTCAAATCGTATGTAAGTGACAAATAGTAATTGTTTTGTAAATTTTTTAGGGGTATTTTCGACTTTTCGCTGACTACGTGAGGGTATGGAGTCAATGGGTGGGGGTACAAAAAAAAAACTCTATTTTTCTATTGGCAATATTTGGACATCTATTTATTTAGTGAGTCTAACCCAACCCAAAACACCAAACTATTAGGTCGACCCACTGAATATAGACAAAATTCACATCTCTACTTTTGTTTTTTACAAATGACACCTCTACTCGTAGTCCTATTTATATATAAAAAATATATATTACTTTTTTTTACAGGAAAATAATTAATATTATATTACTGCTGAAGTATATATTTTTTGACCAAAATATTTTTCAAATACAGTAAAAACTTGACTTTTCAAAAATATCACAGCAAAAAGCTTACGTACTTCATCTATTTTTTTTTATATAAGCAAAAATATCTATTATGCCATCTATCTATCTATCAATGTAAAGCAAACCCCAATGGAGCATCTATAATGCTTCTTGAATTTTTGAGTTTATATTTGTATTGATTATCAACTTTATTCTATTATTAATTAATTTTTTATTTTGTGCCCACTAAACTATTAACATCAACCAATTAATTCTTATTATAAATTATTGTCATAATGTCTAGGATTCGTTATTATACCATCTTTTTTTTTGACAAGTCGTTATTATACCATCTAAAATAATATTATATTTACTAAGTTGAAATAAAACTTTCATGGGAACATAAAACCGTAATTCATATATATGCATATGACTTCTTCTAATTGTTACAATTTGTAAATTGTAATTTAATCTAAATCGTAATTTTATTTTCTCTATTTAATCTAAATTGTCTTTGAAATAAAAAATAATATAATTAGCGACAAAAAAAAGGTATAACGAAAAATTAATTTTCTTTTTTTTATTAATTGTTAACTGCTCCTCTAGAGTGCTCTTCAATTTTCTAATTATTAAGAAGCTTAAAAGTTGCCTCTACATATCTTTTTCATTGGTTTTTTTGGAAACATGTATACGAGTAAGATTTTAATTATTGGTCTGGTTAAAATTCAAAATTTATGTAGATGGGCTTTTGAAATTCACCATAATTATTCAACGATAACTCACATAAAGAATGTTAAAATGCCACTCTATAATTGAATTGTTTTTAGCCTTCTACAATTTGAAATTAATTATTGCCTTCCATAAAAAATTAAGAGGATTGAAAAATTGATGCAAGATCTCTCAAAGAGCCTTTATAGTTTCCGCAAAAATTGTCACATAAAATAACGAAACGATTAAAGTTTTGAAACTTTTCAATTCATCTTATAAATAATAGTACTAAATAATGATAAAAGTATAACCGATGTCATTGCATTGCATATATAAATACCTCTAATAGGAATTGCCACTCACCAAAATACAAATACCTCATTATATTTTTAAAATGAGAATGAACACATCATGTGTAAATTCTGCATTTGTCAAAAAAAGTGTATATGCTGCAGAAGATGTTTGGTACTACAAACCACTTTCCACGTGAATTTTTGTGTAATTCTTTAGCCTTAAAGCTTACTTCTTTGATGGTTCGTATAGTTTTTTCTAAGACACATATTTAGCATTTTTCGTGGTATCATGGTTCATATAGTTTTTCCTAAGACACAAATATATTGCCACTTGATATACCTGATGTAAGTTTTGATTTAACCGTTTGTATCCGAATAATATTTCTCAACAATTTTGTGAAAATAATGTAGCTTTTTCATATGTTATCACTACAAAAAAATCAGGGATTAGCGAGGGAAATTTCCCTCGCAAACTGACCAAAATCCCTCGCTAATGGTCATTTGCGAGGGAATTAGCGAGGGACCGGTTCCCTCGCTAATACCTTCCTCGCTAATGAAATTAGCGAGGGAATTTGAATCCCTCGCTAATTAGCGAGGGACATTTCCCTCGCTAATTCCCTCGCTAATGTTGCCTCAAAATTTGTGCAAATTTTCAAATTCTGACTGACACGTGTCTTAATTTAAATGGTTTGTTTTTTATATTTATTATTGTATTATTTTTAAAATCAGTTTTTTATTATATTATATTATTAATTTTGTGGTTGTTGTTGTGGTGGTGGTGGTGGTGGTGGTGGTGGTGAAAGGTGGTGGTGGTGGTGGTGGTGGTGGTGAAAGGTGGAGAGAAAGAGGAAAGAAATTCGTAGGTGGTGGTGGTGTTGGTGGTCTCGTGGGTGGTGGTGGTCTCGTGGGTGGTGGTGGTGTGGTGGTGGTGGAAGAAGGTGGAGAGAAGAAGAGTGAAAGTGGAAATTGTGTAAGAGAGAGAGAGAGAGAGAGAGAGAGAGAGAGAGAGAGAGAAGAGAGGAAGAGGAAAGAAGGTGGTGGTGGTGGTGGTGGTGGTGGTGTCGCGAGTGGTGGTTGTTGTGTGGTGGTGGTTGTTGTGTGGTGGTTGTGTGGTGGTGGTTGTTGTTGTTGTGTGGTTGTGTGGTGGTGGTTGTTGTGTGGTGGTTGTTGTTGTGTGGTGGTGGGTTAGGGAAGGGTGAAGAGGAGAGAAGAAGAGTGAGGGTGGTTGGTTGGTTGTGTGGTGGTGATGGTGGTGGTGGTGGAGAGTAGAGGAAGGGAAGAGGAAGGGTGAAGAGGAGAGAAGAAGAGTGAGTGAGTGAGTGAGTGAGTAACAGATTTAAGTAAAAAAAATTAAAAAAATTAGCGAGGGAACTCAAATTCCGTCGCTAAAACCACTTTAATTAGCGAGGGAATTAAAATCCCTCGCTAATTAAAGTGGTTTTAGCGACGGAATTTGAGTTCCGTCGCTAAAACCACTTTAATTAGCGAGGGATTTTAATTCCCTCGCTAATTCCGTCGCTAATTTCCTTGATTCGCGTGAATTTGACTGAATTTTCCCTCCAAACAATTAGCGACGGAAATTTTTCAAATTCCCTCGCTAAATCCCTCGCTAACGGTCAAATTTTCAAATTCCCTCGCTAATTCCCTCGCTAATGTCAGTTTTAGCGAGGGAATCACATTCCCTCGCTAATTCCCTCGCTAAAGTCAGTTTTAGCGAGGGAATGTTATTCCCTCGCTAATGTCCCTCGCAAATAAGCGTTTTTTTTGTAGTGTATCATGTTCCCTAATAATCACATTTAATGCATTCTACCATTTACAAAGGTATCTATGTTGCAATCAAGCACTAGCAATTCTAACCTTTGTGCGGATTGGGGACTCACCTAAAGTAGCCACAATGAATAATAGCAAAGATGAATTTGAGATTAGAGCCGTTACATGTAGTACCTTGAAGTTTCGCTAGCAATTGGGAAGGTAGATATTGGATATTCAATCAAAGGAAACCAATATGGTGAATACGTGAATAAAAAGTTATCTCATTTGTAAATATTGTGTTGTTTAAAACGCATTTATATTCTACTTGGATGCTAGAAAAACGATAGAAAAAAGTGAAAAATTTAGGATTTTGTTGAGGTGGACACTCATGTAATTTGGTTGTTGTAACTGTTACATAGATAAGAAAGATATTTGTTGTTCAAATAGATATTTGCCAACATATGGCGAGATATTATGGTTACAACAATGATAATAATTAGTCGTACAAAACACAACAAATAATACCAAAGGAAGCTTCATAATGCTTCTCAAGATTTTTATGCATGTATTAAAATATTTATTTATATTTTGGACATAAAAAAGACTTTAATTTTTATTTTTTTTGGACTCAAGACTTTGATTTTTATGAAAGCACATAATTGTCACTAACTTACTCAAGACTTTGATGTATGTGAACTTTTTGTAAGGACTAAAAATAAAATTCTCAAATTTTATAGGCACAAAAAACGTATTTAACCCTAAATAATTATTTTTATAAAATGAGAATAATTTATTAAGCCTTTAAACAAAACACCGAAAAAATTATAATAGTTTTATGTATTAAATAAACTACAATTGCATAAGAAATTTATATAAAATATTTTTATACATTTAACTTATAAATGACTTTATAATATTCTAAAGAGATATCTACAAAAAATTTAAAAAAATATTAATGGTTTTTCTAAGATTTGTCTCACTTTTGAAAATAAATATTTTTATATTTAATATCATAAAAACTATTGATAATTATTATATTACAAATCACACACACTATATAAGAATATTTCCTAAAAATATATTGTTAACATACATAACTTATATTCTAACAATTTATATAACATAAAAGGGTAGAAGAAAAAAGTATATAAAATTAAATAAAAAAATATTAGAAAAATCCGTGCAACGCACGGGTATTCCCCTAGTGTTATAAGTAAGTCACAATTCTTTCAATTAATATATCAAATCTAGCTGTATTAACAACTCCATTTTTCTTTTCCCAACGCAAACAATTCATAGTTTTCTAATTAATATACTTCTTTCAATTAATACACGTCGTTTCAATGTTATTAGCACGTGTAAATGATAGATTAAAAAAGTTTGTTACTTTTGATAGAAGTATTTATATTTTCCTAAAATACGACAAAATTATTTCTTAAATACCACATATATTATGAAGCAGATTGAGTATACGAAAGTGAGAGAGTATTTTACAGCATTGTTTTGTTTTTTTTTGGGTCCTTACATTGTTTCACCGTTTGAAATTGGATTTTTTCTTTATACAATATTACAATCTTCCTCATTTGATCTCTAGGCTCGCCCCCATCTCAAAAGCTTTCAACTGCAACACTACAATCGGCTTTTATGCTTGTCCCTCTCCATCTTCTTTGTTTCTTTCAAACGGTGTAAGGACCCAACTCCCTCGTGTTTTATTTTCACTACTAGAATTCTAGGTATTACCTGCGGAAATTTCTTTTTTACGAGAAATACAAAATTAAAAGGCGCTTAACGAGAATCGAACTCGTGACCCCTGACGAATAACAAGGCTCTTTACCACTGAGCCAGCGCTTCGTTTGTGTACATGTGTAGTGCAATAATTTCAAAACATTTAAAATTCTTAAATTAAAATTTTATTATTATTTTTTTAAACGAATTGCATTTACCCTATACACACTTTGTTACGATGGTTACCTTCACTCTCCAGTATCCACTCTCCCACTCTTAGCTTCCATCAACCCTAATCTTCACTCTCACTCAGAAATTGAAATCAACGATCGTTTCATCAATGATGTGAAATCAACCATGTAATGCATGGAAATCAACAATCGTTTCATCAATGATTTATGCTCTTCATCGTGTTCTTCAACGAAATCGTTTCCGTCAACAATCGAGCAGATCGTGAACCAAATTGAGAAATCATCAATCGTGAACCAGAAATCAACAGATCGTTCCTCGTTTCCGTGTTCTCCTTCAAACCTAGAAATCACCAATCGTTCCTCGTTTCCGTAAGTTCCTTTTTCCTCTACCTATAATCATTTGAAACAATTGATTTGGTTTTGTTTTCTATGATTTATATTGAAACAATTTGTGTTGCTTATTCTGGGCTAAGGAAGCTTGATTGTTTTGTTTAGCTTGATTTTACTGGTTGATGTTGATGGATAATAGCTTGATTTTTTTTTAGGTTTTTACACGTTTTTTAGGTTTTTTGGATAATAGCTTGATTGTCTTAGCTTGATTTTACTGGTTGATGTTGATGGATACATAGCCTTGTATTTTAAAAGAAGAAATTATTCCTAAAATTATACCTAAAAAGTTCTATGTCATCCAGGAAATTACTGGTTGATGTTGATGGATACATAGCCTTGATTTTTTATTAATTCTGTCAAGTTGATTGGCTATGCAGCTATATAGTTTATGTAGAAATTCAGCAAAGATGTATTGAATAATGCAGTAAACAAGGTTTCTGGATTCTAATTATTTAAGATCTGTTTCTGGTTTCTAACAATTGTTTAACATGTCTTAACTTGTTTGAAATCTGTGGTTCTCTGCAGTGAAGTAACAGGCTACTCAATATACCTAGTGAAGTCACAGCTGAAAGGTATGACTTCAATTCTGATCTTTCAATTCTGACCTTTAGTTACCTGTTATTATGAGTAGAATATAATGCTTTGTTATATTTGAATTGATTTTTGTTGTGTCCACTTTGGTAGTACACATAATGAACTCATTCTCCAATACTAATGCTTCTTAATTCTTTCTGTTCAATTTTGTTATGAATCTGATGTTCAAGTTCGTGTCGCTCTTTAATTAACGAGTTATCTAATAGAAACCATGAACGAATATGTCGACATAATTCTTATGTGAAGATTGTGGAAAAGTTACTGTTAAGACCCTTATTATTCCACCCTCATTTTTCCATGCTCTGGATGTTTAGCTCTGGGCTTGAGAGGGTGTGTCGAGAGCCCTATATTGGCTAGAGATATGACTTAAGTAGTGCTTATAAGTCCTCAGTAGAGATATATGCCTTTTCAGGTTCTTCAGGTATCAGTTTCAAATTTTGTGTGTGCTTGAGAAGTAAGAACCATCATTTATATTTTATCTTCTGGTCCACTCTATCAAGGATTTGCTTTTTTGATATTCATCTATTGTTTTTTTTTGGCAATTTCAGTAGTAGTTGCATGCCCTCAAGTAGTCCATGAAAATAAGAAGAATGAAAGGCCAAAAATTGATGTGGATTGTGGACAACATAATAACTCACTCACACTGAGGTACTACTACTAAGCTTCTTTCTTTTCCTCATCCTACCATTTCTTTCTGTTGATCTTTTCCAACAATCTCTGAATATGATTTTAATGACCAATGTCTTCTTTCTGAATATGATTTTGTTCGTGTGGTTAGCCAATCGATAGAAGTTATGATTAGATTTTTTGTTTTCTAGTAATCTAAGTTTATAGTGTCAGTGGAGTTTTTTGTGGAATTTTTGAATATAAGGCTGTTTAGTTATTGAACATTCTGGTGTGTTTTGCAGTCTGGCACTCCTAGAATTTGCAATTTGTGTAACTGCGCATGACCCCATGGAGGTACTGTGATTCACATTCTCTTATGAAATATTGTTTGTGTTAATGTGAAGTAAGCAACATTTCTTAATCTTATTATTGGGATGTTATTACATGTCATGCTAGAGCAGGAATCTCACTTATTAACTAATTATTGGTTCATTTATGCTTGTCATAAGGATAGGCATTTTTTTTTGATTCAGAACTGGTTGCTTTCAGTATTTTGAGCAAGGAAAATTTATAACTGATACAATTTCTATATGTTTTGGTTCTTATTTTATGTACGTGGAGAATAATGAAATTCTTTTCTTTGTGCAGATAATTTTTTCAACAGAAGGAGCATCTTGAAGTACCATTAATCTGGATGATTGAAGACTAATTGTTTGTATTTGATGATATGATTATGTTTCCTTTACAGTGTTGTTAGTCTTGAGAACTGATTATATATATTTTAAATTATTATTAGTTGTGAATTTAATGTAATATATGGTCTTTTATAATTTTAGTTTAATATTCCAGATAGTTTTTCTTGGTGAACAGTTTAATATATGGTCTATATATTATTCAAAATTTGAAACAAAATGATGCACTAAACTTTTGCTAGGGAAACTGCTTTTAAATTCCCTACGGATTTTTCCTGCGGAATTACCTGCAGATATTTTCTGCGGAATTTCCTGCAGAAATTTCCTGCGGATTTTGCTGCGAACATGCTGCGGAATTTCCTGCGGAATTTCGTGCCGAAATTTCCTGCCGATCTAAAATTCCGCAGGAAACAATTATCCACGAACGAAATACCTGGGAACCAAAATCCGCAGGAAATTCCGCAGGATACTGGTTTCCTGCGAAATTTTCAAAAAATTCCGCAGGAAATTCCGCATGTAATATTGAGATTTCTAGTAGTGTTTATAGGAAAACAATAACTATAATTATTAAGTCAATATTTCAGTAAAAATAATTATTAGTCAATATATAAAAGAGGTATTAAGCTGTTTAGAGCATCTCCGATACTTTGGATTTTATTGGTTCATAAGGATAAGAACCCACTTTTGTTGGGTTCATGGTTGAAGTTTGCCAACATGGAGAAGACAGATTTGGAAAACCAAATTTCAGTTCTTAACTATAAAAATACATTTACTTTGGTTATTTGTGTTATTAGAGGAGTGAATTGTTTCTCGTGAAGTAAAAACACAACAAAATAAGGTGGGTTAATCTCATCCCTCCATTTATTGTAATAAGAGATCAATGGATAAAACCTAAAATTAGAACTCTTTTTCCATGTTCTCCCCTCAGTTCTCTTTCCTTTCTTCCACGTTCTCCCTCTTCCAATCGCATCGGAAGCCGCATGTGGAAGCTACGGTGGCAAAGTGGTAAAATAAATTTTAATTAACACTTCAACTCTCCCCATAAAATCGTCTCAAAATATACTACTGAATTTGAGGGAGTGCAAGTGCATTCCCTCAACGACGTGTAGTCTGCCTCTGAATAGGTTCAACCATGGCGATCGTATGAGTATTAAAAGGATAAATAGATTAAAAATATTACAATGACGAAAAGGTAAATAAAAAATCATTAATTTCTAGTCTCCATCTTGATTTAATTGCATGGTGGTTCAAAATTAATCTGCGTTAACTAAAAAAACATGCAACTACAGTTTAATTTGGTTCAACTTGACTCTCAGCAATTCAGCCAAACTATAGTTTGAATGAGGTTGAACTAATTACCAAACTGATTGATTTTCGATTCAGTCAAGTGAATCGTCCATTTCAATTAAAAGATTGAAATAATAGGAGAATTCTCTACTACCTTGAGTCTAGCTGGGTATCAATATCTTGTAAGCAAAAATAGTACAATATTTAAATTTATTTTAAATTACCAGAGGTGATTTTGCTTATAAGCACTTTTTTAGCTTAATTTTGGTTTCACTGAATTCCTTGCAGATTTTTATTGAAGTTAGAGTCAAGTTTCATTCTATTTGGTCACGTATTGCATGAATTATTCAAGAAGCAAGAAATTGAGGTGTTTTTGAATACATTCATAGTGTTATTCATTTTTTGTGTTTTTATTTTTAAGGATCAAACTCAAACATATCATACGAATTGAAGGCCAAACTGAAATATATCAAACATAAATGATCATTTTGATACAGATTTGAAACATATCATTAAAGATCAAAGTGAGAAAAAAGAGATTAATGACCAAATTAAAACTTTTATCAAAAATAAAAAACTAACAATTCAACTTAGTTCTAAATAATACTATATTATTAGTATATATTCAAATACATACTTTTAGCTTTATGATTATATTTACGGAGCCACGAAAGAGAGTAAATTCTTTTTACAAAAAAGTACTGATTTAAAAGCAGAAGCAGCGGCAGGCGGCAGGAATATTTCAATACTCGAATAAGTATGTGGGGCTTTTGTTGAGCTTGTGGAAATGGTGAAAATAGTAATTGGAGAATGTCAGTAGTGTTTCTCTAAACACCAACAGGCAACACTTTTGGAACTGCACAAATGTGCTAGTTACAGTTTGGCGTTGATGATCAAGAACGTATGGCTAGTGAGGAGTTTATTGGTGGCAATAACATTCGTAGACCGGTTATGAATTAAGACGCCAACACCCCTTTGAGTTCATTTTCTTCGGTTACTACGTAGTGGGTGTCATTCATCTACTGCTCATCTTGAAATAAAGTGGGCGTTATCCCACCCCAAAATGAAGTGGCCGTTATGCCGTTATCTGTGACGGACCAGTAACTTAGGTTAAGAGGTATAAAAAAATTCATTATAAAAACAAAAACGTCACTAAAAGTCAATTTTACCTACGGACGCCAACCGTCACTTAAAGTCATTTAAAAAAAAAAACTTTATCTACGGCCAGAAACGGTGTGTAAAAGTCAATTTTTTTATGAAAACTTTTTACCTACGGACAGAAACCGTAGATAAAAGTCAATTTTTTAAAAAAGTTCCCAAACAACATTTTCCATTCCTAAAATACCATTTTTAACATGATTCTGGAATCTTTTTTCTTAGGAAATCCGAAAATACCTTTTTTCACGTACTCCCGGAAGCCATTTTTCACATAATTCCGAAAAAATAAAAAAAAATGTTCCGAAATTATGTTTTAATACGTAATTCAGGAAATTTGTTGAAAAGTTAAGAGTAAAATTAGTAGTTTGGTCAATTTATGAGTACAAGGTCTAAGAAAGTGTTAAAAAAAAGCCAATGGTTAATTAGACGTTTTTTAGGGATACCATGCATTTATGGAGTTCGTGTATGTTATCGGTACGTGTCATATTATGTAGGTGTACTGGGTCATGAAGTTTTGTGGTTGTAATTTGTAAATGCAAGGACTAGGAAGTTGGGATTCTATAAATGCAAGGACAATTGACCAATGTGTAAGGACAATAAACTCTACATTTGATCTTCACTTAAATATTTAATTAGATTTTTGGTCCTTCACATTAAGCTGATATTTAAGTGGTTAACGAACTATCACGCTGATATGAACTACATTATAGTATTTTTAATGACTAAGATGCCAAATCACTTGTCTATATCGTGAAGTTGGGGTTGAGATGACTATCGGGTTGCAAGGTTGACACTTACCATGTCACACTTTTGGCGATCATTGAGCAAAAAATTGCCTCATCAAGTAATTTGTCATCCTAATCAATAAAGCGTTATGACACTACGTGGTAGCCATGAATGATATAGAAAAAAAATGTTTCATTGATATTATTGAGTTAATTTATTATAATTCCTGTAAATACTAATGGGGAACAAATTTGTTCAATGCTTTCTAACTGGAGATTATCTTAGATAATGTGAGAGACAAATTAAGATATAGCCGCAGGAGCCTAAGTTATTATAGATAAATATAAGTATTTACTAATTTCTTTATTATTCCCCTTTATAATAACTGTTTTCCATTGTATTACGATTGTGGCGCCAATGAAAGTTGGCTCAATTAGTAAGGAGTTGACTCATTTCTCACAAGGTCGTGGGCTCAACTCCCGCTAAAGTCACAGAGGAGTTATTAATATTATAATGAAGTCGTTTTCAGTTTAAAGCAAACTAGTATTTTACCCGTGCGTTGTAATTTATGAAATTATGGAAAAAGTAAAAAAAAAAGTCAGTATCTTCTTATAATATTAATATTATTAATAATGGAGTAAAATGAGAAAAAATGTAAATGGGATAAAATATAAAATATGCACCCGTTGGCGCTCCCGTTCCCTCTCTCGTTGCTGTCCCGTTGGCGTTTCTGTTGGCGCCGTTGTTAATGCTCTCGTTGTCGCTCTTGTGCTACTCAAAAAAATAGCAAATGAGATTTAATTATTGATTTCTTTAGGAAAACTTATTTTGGAATTTTTGCTAGCTGTATCGTTTTTTGTTACAATTGGTACTGATTAAATTAATTCGTTTTAGTAGTTTGAGTAGATTATAGTAAATAGTAAATTCTACATTATTTAATATTAATTTACTAAATTTTATGTAGTTATTGACTTTTTACAAAAAAATAAGTTTAAAAAATTTGAGTAGATTATTGATTTTTAATATAAAATATGCACCTCCGTTGGCGCTCTCGTTGTCATTCTCCTGTGGGTCCCAGTTGTCGCTCCCGTTGCCACTTTTTTTTATATCTTTTCTAGATAATTTATTATTAATTTAATGATGTTAATTAAATTATTAAAAAAAGTTATTTTGAAATTTTTGTTAGCAGTATGGTTTTTTTGTTGACAATCGATAGTGGTTAAAGTGATTGATTTTAGTAGCTTTAGTAGATTTTGGTAAATAGTAATTTTTTAATCAAAAACTGAAAAAAGAAAATTGTCAGTACGTGTCTCCCGTTGCGACCCCAGTTGTCGCTCCCGTTGTCGCTCGAGTAGAGTTTAATTAGTTAAAATATTTTTAAATATATTATTAAATTTTAGATCAATTGAAAATTGACATACACCTAAAAAACAAAATAAACATATTAAAAAGAAAAAAATAGTATTTATTTTGAAAAAAATAATGTATAAAATAATTATTATAATAAATATTGAAGAGAGAGAGAATTGAATTCACTAAAAAATTGAATGTGGTAGGAATCGTTTTTCTCCCTAGGCTCACGTTCTCTCTCTTCCTCATACTGCTTTTCCCTCACCTTTTATACTTATTTTTTTCATTTTAAATTAATTTTTTTTGCTTAAAACAAAAACTTTTCTCTCTCTCTCTGACACGTCAGTGCGTCAGCTTTTTGCCTTTTCTCTTTTTGACAGGTGCTTAAAAATTGTTTTTTTTTTCCTTTGCAAAAAGCTGACACCAATTTGTCTTTTAGCAAGAAATTTACATGAGTACCCTTTATTTGGGACAGATGACAGCCTCTTAATTGCACTAAAAATGTCTTTTTGCTAACACTCTTCTTTAATAGAGTAGAGTAGATAGACACAATCTAAGTAAAATTACCTAGCTAGATTTGAAATGATTAATGTTATTATTTAGCTAAAATATTTCAGCCATAAATAGTCAAAAGCCAAGTTACAATACTAATTAATCAAATTTTATAACTAAACTGTGAAAAATAGATTGATTAGTGGCCTACAAAACTTGATTAATCAGTATTTTAACTTGATTTTTGACTATTTTTAATTAGAACATTTTTTTGCCAAAACAATACACTTAAATATAATACTAATTTAATGTACGTACTAGTAAGAAAAGACCGAAAGTGATGGAGAAGGAGAACTAGAATACTATAGCAGGGATGGAGATGGGACAGCGACAGGCAAGATGTGTTTCTTCTGAGAATCTAAGGTCAATCAGGATTTTGTGATCTGAAATTGAAGAAAATGGATGGAGACTAGAGAGGGCACCAAACACAATTAATTGATTAATAATAACTCTAAAAATAATTCCAAAGCAACCAGCCTGCCATGACCTATTTCAAGTAGAGTTGGAGATGGGACACTTTCTGTAATTTTTCCTCTATACTTTACAATTCCTTTGCGGATGTTGATTTTTATACACGAACAGTTGGGCAATATATCTCTCGGCTATTCGCGGTGTGGTGTGGTGTGGTGCGATTTTGAGATAAAAAGGTGAATCGAATCGTAAGATAAAATTACATGTGGTTTGGTTTGGTTTGGTTCGATTAGCTTCCTAAAAAAACAGAACCAAACTAAATCAATACGATTTGGATTGATTCGATTTTTTACAAAGACAAAACATAATTTTAAAATCTGTCATTTCTTTAAAATTTATTATTACCAAACTCAATAAAAATCTATTAAAATAAGTAGTTAAGTACAATTAAAAATCTGCCAATATTTTGTTCTATTATCTTTCACAATTGAAGCCTTTGGAGGTTGCCTTATTTGCTCTATTCTAGCGAAAGCAAGTGCAATGTAAGTGATGCGTGTAGATAATACAGTTAGAAAATATTGTGGTCTAGCCAAATACATTGTAAGTGAGTGTGGGTTGCAAGGTTGTTGGGCTACTTGTGAGTGTGGGCTACGAGCCCAATAAGGAACCGTGAACCGAACAGCGCGGTGCAGTAAAAAATAAAACCGAACAAAACCAATAGAAAGCGATTTTTGCGGTATTCGGTTTGGTTTGGTTTGGTTTGCGATTTTCTATTGGTTTGGTTCGGTTTTGAACACCCCTACTACACACAACACATGAAGTTCCCGTTTTACATCTTTCATTTACGGTGTTTCTTGGTTTCAGAGAACACACAGAGGAAGAAGAAAGCCATGGAAAAACTGTTTTCTGTATATTGCTCAAAAAACTATTTACAATCTGTTTCATAACAGTATATACATTGAACTATTATCTAATAGTAAACTAACTGCTCTAGTTAAATAACAACCAGCTATTAACCATAGTTTAACTAACTACATATCTAGTCTAAGAGCCTATTATTTACAACCAGTATATACAACTAATGTCATTAACAGTGTTTATGAAAAAATTGGATTTCCAGATTTACCATCAATACTTAAATCCGTTATACAATTTTTAATTTTTTATGAATTTAACTATTTAATTGATAAATCTGTAATTTAAAAATAGATTACGAATTTATCAATTAAAAAGATAAATCCATAATATATTCGGATTTATCTACAAATCCATAATATAATATAATACATTATAGATTTATCTATTTAATTGACAAATCAGTAATGTATTTTTATATTACAAATTTATCAATTAAATAGATAAATTCGTAATTATTTCTAATTTGTTAAAAATTTATAATTAACTTTTATTTCTTTAATTTAAATATGGATAACGGTGATCTTCTATTTCTTTTCAGTGTGTAGATATTCCTTACACATGACGATGTTGTACGCCGGTCTAGATAATCTAGGCAAAAAGTAGGTTTTCGGGCAACCTACTCGAATTGTCCCGAAACCACAGCCATTAAATACGAAAAAATCAGAGACCAATACACCCATTGAAGGGACTTTTTACGCGACTGCGGCTCAAAATCCCAAATTCATTCTTTTACTATTATTTATATATTTTTTAATTTTTCATAATCTCCAAAAAACTAAAAATTTTTTTCATAACTTTCTTTTAATTTTATTAGTTTTTTAGTGGTGTTTTTATAATTTTTTGGAGTAGTATTGATTCTTTTACGTATTTTTAGTGGTGTTTTTATAATCTTTTTTTATTTTTAGTTGTTCTCCTTCTCCTTTTACCAGATGTTTTGTCATCGTGAATCCAAAAGATCACCAGTATCTATATCTATTTCATTTTAAAAATTAAAAATAATATTAATTTTTTAACAAATTAAAAATAATTATGAATTTACAAATTCAATTGATAAATCTGTATATTGTAAACTTGAGAGAGGTAAAATGGAGATTAGTTAAATTGGTGGGGGGTATAAGGACCACATGTGGAGTATGAAAATCAATATTCTTCTTTTGTTTTCTTCTAAGTCATGGTCCAATATGTACAATTCCCCTGG
The DNA here is from genome assembly GCA_963573325.1 of Astragalus glycyphyllos. NCBI lineage: Eukaryota > Viridiplantae > Streptophyta > Magnoliopsida > Fabales > Fabaceae > Astragalus > Astragalus glycyphyllos. Next base: position 68,759,999 of record OY754309.1, read on the forward strand.
CCCAGCCCATATCAACGTGCACCGAGGCCACCGAACGCATTGATAGGTGGGTTTGACTTTTCCCAACCACCTCCTACTCACCACACACACTTTAACCATGCGAAATGACCAAAATACCATTAATGAATTCAGTGTGTCCGTATTTTTTCCCGAAATTTTAATATGTTCGGCTATAGGCAACCGAACAGGTTTCGCTGCCCTTAGCCGTACCTTATATATTTTGACACACACCGCTTTTTTTAAAAAAATTTACATGGTTCGGGTTGCCTTAGCCGAACCAGACGAAGAACCACGGAAAAAAACGAGAACGGAAAACAAAATTTATATGGTTCGGCTACCCACAGCCGAACTCATTTTGGTAGCCTCAGTCGAACCAGACGAAGAACCAGAAAAAAAAAAAGAGATCTGAAAATGAAAAATGAGTGTTTTTAAGTGAGGAGTATTTTTGAAATTTAGGGATTTAGGGAGTGTATGATGAGTAGGAGAAGTGTTGGGAAAAGTCAAACCCTTGATAGTTCTTATATTTCAAAGGGGTATATAGTTCATCTTGTTCAAGAAATTGTCTAAATTAATATGGGTGGGTCTGTACCAATATATTTTTAGAACCTGACTAATCAAAAACAAATTCAATGGTTGGTAACAAAAATAATAATTATTGGTTGACAAATTGTAAAGAAACAAGTCAAAATTAATTGGGTAACACATCAATTAGAAACTTGACAACTTGTTTTGAAGGATAAAAGGCGAGCCTCCTTGTAAAAACTATGAACTAAATTCAATGTTGGCAGCAAAGCGGTGTATCGTATTCGTATTGTACCAAATATCCAGACTTCCATATGTTCAATTACTTGCAGTAATTTTGCGCTGAGGCGATGGTTTCAGTTTATCCCTCTTGCAAACAATAAAGTTTTTTTTACCCATAAAAATTTTAAGTTCATGCAATATTGGAGATTTAATATGACATACTTCTTTTTTTTTTCATGTTATTTTAACACTACAAGAAAAACCTGTTTTAGCCACCAACATTTGCGACGGAGCTTATTCCATCAGTAATTTGCCACGGATTTGCGACGGCATGTGTTAAAAGTAGGGGCGCGAAATTTCCCGCTGGACGAGAACGAAGATGCAGGAGAATGTGGAGATCACGGAGACCACGTTTATGATAAGGGTTATTGACGAGATCTAGGTAATCTATGTTTTAATTAATGTGCAAAATATATTAGTTTTATGAATTAGTTAGTAATCATTATCGTTTTTGATTTGTTAGGTACATTGTTCAGAGTTGGACTTGAAGATTTTGAGTTCACTGGACATTAGTGTAGTTTATGTATGTTTGACATAAACTAGTGGTATGTTTTGATATATTTTGATATTTGGTATGTTTGACACTTCTAACTAAGTTGGTGGATTGGGTTGACACTTTTAACATTGGTGTAGTTTATGTTTAACTAAGTTGATGGATTGGATTGACACTTTTAATATTAGTGATATGTTTTGATTTTTGATATTTTGTATGTTTGTCAATTTTAACATTAGTGTAGTTTATGTATGCTTGAATTGGTGGATTGGAGTCTGAATAATTGGCAGGGAAGTATTGCAAATAGGAATGACAATGGAAATGTCAAATATTGCTAGAATTTGCGACGGAAATTTCAACATCTATTTATAAATTTTCAAATAATTTGCCACGGATTTGCGACAAAAAGCTGTTACAATTTGCGACGACTTTGCCACGTGAATTTGCGACGGATTTGCCACGGATTTACGACAGAAATCAGTCAGAGTTTGCGACGGAGGGATTTGCGACGGGGAAGTTCGTCGCAAACGCTTTGCGACGAGCGCTTTTGCCACGACATTTTGGCCGTCGCAAATTCCGTGGCAAATGCAGATTTGCGACGGGAAAAGGTACATTTGCGACCGAAATTGCCGTCGCAAATGAGCGATTTTCTTGTAGTGTAACATCTATATATTAAAACTACAAATTTATCTATTTAATTGGTAAATTCATAATTAATTTTTTTGACTACGAATTTATCTATTAAATTTTGACAAGTTCCACATATGGGAAGAAAATCTCTACTCTTTTGGCAAGAAAATCATTTTAATTGTAAAGTTTCCTCCAAGTTATCTTACTATATATCCTCCATTGTTACAAGTCAATTGCTACAAAAAAATACCTTCAAATACCATAGACTTTTAATTTCTTTACAACAAGAAGCAGCCATTTTTTTTAAAACCTCGCACAACATGACAATTTGTGCTTTCTAAAATCAAAAATTGTTGCCACTATAGCAAGCTAGCTAAAACAAGCATTCTACCAACAATGTAGTGTAAGATTAAATCAAGCATAGAACGACAAAGAATAAATATTTCTTTTTTAGCAGAGAGTATATTAATTTACAATTAGGAACTATACAAGGAACAATTGCAATGGCATTTAATTTAAATAAGAAAGTGCATTTTAATAAGTACACATTCCACTTCTTTGCTGACTTCATCTGGATCCAACTCACATTCAAAAGAGAACAAAATTAAAGTTAAAACAAAAATTGAGAAATCTAACGAAGAAGAAAAAAACATGACAGGTGATGAAAAATTAAATCGGTAGAGTACTAGGGAAAGAGTGATATTGACAAACCATAGAAGAAGTAATGCAACACGACTCTTGCAAGGGCCATCTCTCCAATAACAACATAACTCTTGCAACTGCTCGTTCAATATAAGTCGATGGTGGTGAAGATTTGTTCACCATCGTAAGAGGAGGAGCTATAGAAGATACATTATTCGATTGCGGTTTATGTGAGAGGAAACCTTTTTTTATAGGAATCACCGATTGAGTTATTAAGAGTCAGATCATATATTTGATAGGTTAAAAAGTGAATTACATTTTATACTATTTTGCCTGTCATTCATTTGCTTCAGTTTCAACTATTCTCGTCATGCATAGAGTTATGCAGTTATGATGGTCGACTTCAAAATAAATTATCGTGTTTTGAAGACAACAAACACAACTGTACAACTTCATGCAAGACAAAGTCGAAGTTGGCTCAACTGAATGATGAGCAAAATTTTATAAAATGCACTCCACTATTTCTAATTCATATCATTATTTTAAAATTATTCTAACATCTAAGTCTATCTACCTTATTTTCCTAATCAACCCTTATAAGTTATAACGTAATATTTTGCAGAAACCCAAAAAAAACGTGTGTACAAACCAAATAAACATACAATTCGATACCAAATAACTCAACTGTTGATTCCTATAAAAATAATTTCCTCTCAACCAAATAATGTTATCCTATATACATCCTTGGCCTATGGTGGTGAACCAATCTTCACCACCATCGATTTATACTGAATTAGCAGTTTTCAACGGATCAAAAACTGGCACAAGAACGTAGTGGGACTTGTAACAGAAAACCTAATTGTTTATATTCTACTTTGGTTGAGAAGGTAAACCAAACAGCAAACTCATTGTTCTAATGGACATCGTGATCGTAGTAACATTCATATCTACTAGCTAGTTTTGTAGTCACATATTTTATCTTGAAGTTTTGTATATTATGGTTAGGCAAAAGTATTTTTATAAATGAGTTTGTCCTATTCTGAGTCATTTGTCCTATTCAAATGCCTAATCTATGCCTATTCTTTTGACCCTAAAAAAAGAAAGTCAATTTTGAGATAATTAATAGCTACACATTTGATATGCAAGCAAGAGCTCGTCCATCGGAGTTCGCCAACGTGTTTCTCTATGAACCAATATGCATTGTTCATGGTTGGAGTTTGACAAGTGGAATGAACAATATGAAATGAGTTCATAGCCAAGCCTATAAGGTTCATTTGACTAAAATGTACTATTCCAATCCAACCGACATAAAATGAAAAAAAGCTAATGAAATGTTTAATTGTAGATAAAAAATATAAAAGTTGAATAAATTGTGGGTTTTATTTGGGTTCTTAAAAGTTCATCATTAAATAAATTAATGGGTGCTTAAAAATGATACGACATTGTGGAGGCTACTTAAAAAACTCATTATAGATCCACCATTCGAGATGCTCTAAACTTGAGACTTTTTTACTTAATATTACAATATGGGAGAGAATACTCCCTTAACGTGTCATGTTTAGAACATAAGTGAATACATTGACGTGTCATGTCAACGTTCATATTGCATATTTTTCTTCTAACTCATGGATCCCGCCGTCCAACATAAGTAATTAAGTTTCAAAAACATTCATTTAAGTGGATATACCAAATTGAACAATAAATAAAGAAAATCTTCGATATCTGTATATCATGAGACTTATGTCAGAAAATACAAACTTGTATTAGTAAAAAATACTCGTGTTTCTTTTGGTTTGTACTAAATGTATATTAGTGTAACACATGCTACCAACTAGAAGTTTATGGATCATAATAAATTTGTCGTTAACAAGACCAGTTGGGCTATGAATAATGCAAGATTTGGTCTATTGCAAGAGAGAAGTGGTGAATAATTCATCAAAATTCTAAAACATTGATTGAAAATGGTGAATAATCTACGTTCCTTAAATCTCCATTTTTTCTACTAATATCATTACAATATTTATAGTTCTTATAATATTTATTAACATCATATTATACAAAACAAAATTATATTTAATTGAATTTGCATCTTTTTCTTTGTATCTTTGAAATTTAATATCTTACTAAATTGTATAAATTGTTGTTATTCCTTTATTTCTAATTATAAATATTTAAATTCATTATTTTTTTTAAAAATATTTGTAAAAACCCTCCAAAGGAGCTCCACAATACTTCTCAAGATTTTTAACTATATTAATATTTATTTATAATTTAGACATAAAAGGGAATTTAATTTTAATCAAAACACACGATTACCACTAACTTATTAAATGATGCTATATTGATACAAAAATGACACTTTTCTTATGAAAATATAGAAATTGATAATAAAAATAATAATATAATAACTTTTGGTTATCACGTTATTGGTGCGTCGTATCTATTGGTTTTGCTGATGACTAATATATGTCAAGGAACCTAACTGGCCGACCCAACACAGTTTTAGTCACACCCAAGATTCGAACTCGAGATCTTGGAGTGGGATCCGAACCCAGTTGCCGCTCGTACCAACCCTTCTTGGAGATAACAATATTATAATATAATTCATGACAAGTAGTTTTATTTAATTCTTAAAATTTTATTTTTATTAAAATAAAACTGGTAAAATCTAAGTTAGTTTCATAAACATGTTTAATAATTAAAATAGTTTAGATAAATTTAAAAGATAACAATAAATTTTAATTTTCCTGACTTTTTAAATGATTCGTTTCGCATATTGATTTTAATGAATGAGGTATTTTTATTATAATATATTATTTTTGATGAATATTATAATCTCTTCTGATTGTATTTATTACAAAGGATTGCATATATTTTTATATATCGAGGAAAATAAAACTTTTAAACCTCAATTTAGATTTTTTGTATTTCAAAATTTATAAATATTTTTTTACAATTAACTTTTTTTGAATTTAAATTAAAAATTAAAAACATTTTATATACTTTTTCTAATTTATTGTATAAATATTTTGTAAAGGAAACTCTAATGGAGCCTATAGGATACTCAATATTTTATAATTTATTTTTGTATTAAATGTCAACTTTCTTCTTTTAAAATATTTAATGGAATTTGTAAAATTCATTTCAGTTTTGTAAAATTATTGTATTTCAAAATAACTAAATTGATAAAAAATATTAATGATTATTTGTATTAAAAAACACATATATACTCTATATAAGAATATTGCCTAAAATCGATAATTATGATACAAAAAATTTAATTCATATTTATATTCTAGTATAAACTATATATACATCATTTGTATTTATAGTTTATAAATTTTATGAGAAAGCTCAATAAAACTAAATAAAAATATTAGAACAATCCGTGCAACGCACAGATATTCTCCTAGTTTTAATACTATTTTTTTAAAGCAAAAGAAAGAGATGTTGAGTCTCGTTAAAACATTCTGATGCAAAACATCTCTTAGGGAAAAATATCAAGAAGGGAAAAGAGCATTCCCCATAAATTTTATTATAAAAAAAGAGAAAATAAATAGAAAACATGGGGGGACTAGACCAATACCCATGAGCATAAACAATATTATAACCAAAAGAAAATAAAAAAATCCTATAGAGATATGCAAAAGAAACACTATAATGACTCTCGTCCCAACCAGGTTGACACCAAAGTCATTAACAATCATTTGTAGCACACCAAAAAACAGGAAACAGAAGAAAAAATTAATTCATCAAAAGGAAGAACAGTACTATTAACATTTTCTTCTTTATCTTTTTCTTTTCTTCTTTCATTTTCAAAAATCAATCAACAAAGGTTTTCCTTAATTTTGTGACGGAGGTCTTCTTATGACCGTGCATACATGCACATCATCAAAGTGAATGATGCTGGGTCCAGTGAAAGGTTAGTTACTTCTTTAATAGATGATGATGGAGCTTTGCCAATTTTGGATTTTTCTTTTTCTTACAGACTAGATGAGGAGGCTTCTTTAGTATGCAGGAAAAACACATTTGTAATATCAATTCTTGGAACATTCTTCATTACGGTCTTCAATTGGCATATTCAATAGAGATTCTTGAAGTACTTCTTTTGCTTCGACTAGGGCTTTATCTATGTCGCTTCTTCCATAAGATCGAGACATAACTTTTTTGCAAACTTTCTCCTTTCTTTTTGTCAAGTCCAAACGAGGCACTAAACTTAGCTTTTTAGATATTATCTTAATGGATATGGATGGTGGGTCTTTGTTTGTTAGTTTTGTTTGTGTTGAAGGGTTTGACTGAGATATTTGATCAGAGAGTGGAATAGGTTGAAACAAGGTATTGGGTGACAAATGTGAGAGAATGGATGTTTTTATATATGATGATGGAAGTTTAAGAAATTGAGGAGCATGTTGAGTTACCTCTTGTCTTATCTCTGCAGGAAAGGCCTTCATTAAGCACCTTTTCTTGTTCTTCTTCTGCAAGTCTCCTTCTCGTCGTTGTTCCTCCGCTTGCTTTTGCTTTCTTTGGAAAGCTTGGGTGACAGAAAGTCCTATCTTGCCCAATGCAAGATCACCAAAGTGACATGAATATGTTGCAGTTTCTATGGGACTCCTAATTGTTATCCTCATTGTTTATCTTTTACTTTGGTTGAGAAGGTAAACCAAAAAACAAACTCATGATTCTAGTGGACATCAAGGTAACATTCATATCCACGAGTTTTGTAGTGAACGATTTTATTTTGGAGTTGAAGTTGTGTATGATGGGTAGCAAAAAATACTTATAAAAATGAGTTTGTCCTATTTTGAGTCATTTGTTCTATTCAAATGCCTAATCAATGCCTATTCTTTTGATCCTAATATGAGAAAGTCAATTTTGAGATAATTAATAACCACACATTTGATATGTAAGAGCAAGTCCATAGGAGGTTACTACACTCATGGTTTGACAGTGTGTTTCTCTACAAACCCAATATAGCATTGTTCAAGGTTGGAGATTGACAAGTGGAATGAAACACCGTAGCCAAGCAACGTTCGTATGGAGATCCTATGATTTTTTTTGACCAAGATCCTATGATTAAAATGTACTATTTCAACTAAGAAAAAACGAAAAAAAAGCTGATGAAATTTTTAAATGTAGATAAAAAAATATAAAATTGGATAATTTATGGGACCTATTTAGGTTCTTAAGAATTCATCATTAAAGCAATAAATTAATGGGTGCTTAAAAATAACGTGGCAATGTGGAGCCCACTAGAGATGCTCTAAACTTCTAACTTTTTTTACTACCTCCATCTCATTTTATAAGCTGTTTTAGCAAAATTATCAATTTATCCCAAATTAAATGTTGTTTTACATTTTTAAGGAAGCATCTAATATGCTTTTCCACTAATGTCTTTATTAATCAAGAGAACTTTTTAAATTTAATAAATGATTCACATTTATTTATGTAGAGATATAAAGAGTTAAATGGTAATTTAGACAACACTTTTTATAAAATCTACACTGTTAATCATTTTTCTTAACAGGTGTGAAAAACTTTAAACTACATAAAAAAATGGGACGCGGGTAGTACTTTTTTACTCAATATTACAATATGGGAGAAAATACTCCCTTAACGTGTCATGTTTACAAAAAAAGTTAAATTTTGTTGTTGTATTACGTCATTTTCAATGTAACAAGTTAGATTGATAAAATTATTATTCTGTAATTTTTTATTTAGGCTATGTTTGGGAGGGAGATTTGGGAGGGGAGGGGAGGTGAAGACTTAAAAAAGATTAGTCTATAGTTTAATATATATTTGAGATTTTAAAAAATTAAAAGAACAAGATGATAGAAAATAACATAATATCTTTAATCACATTTCATTTATATTTAGAGGTATTTTTTAGCTTCCTCAATTTAGAATTGAAAAATATGCTTTCCCTTCTCTCCCCTCTAAAAATCCTCTCTCAGACATACCCTTATGGATTTAATCAAGGTATAAATATATATGTTACACAGTCAATCAATCTGAAATCAACAAAATAATAAAAATATATGATATTTTCTCTATTTATCTTGAAAGTCACACCTACCATGGTTGACAATGTAAATTTTTTTACATTGCCAATGCATACCAATTGAACTCTTTATTTATTGCTTCTTTTTAATCCGTGTAAAATAGTCTAATACGAAACTTATAAGTTAAAGATGGCGTACAAGATAGCACCCAACACAAATTAATCATATATTGCAATCTCAACAACAAGTAGCAAATTTGCAAATTAACAGCACACAAAAGCTAATGATGCTTTGGCTGAGCCTTATTCAACAAGGGCTCAACCAACGTACGACAATAAGGACAATGGGGATGAACTGCAAGCCAGGGGAGAAGACATGCTGAATGGTACTTATGTGAACAAGAAAGGTTCATAACCTTTTCATCTTGCTGGAAATTTTCTAGGCACACAGCACAAATTTTTCTCTCTTTCTTCCCACCCAATAACCATGAACTATCTAATATCTTTCTACCTAATCCTGCATCTTTCTTTTGGAAGCTGCTTTTACTCACTTTTCCTTCCTTTTTTGGATTCTCATTTGACCTGCAACCATAAGGAAACGTAGATATTATTCGTTACTATAGAAAATATAATAATGAAAATGATACAAAGTGTTTATTAATGGGTGATCACAGACACTCTGTGGATACAAAAAAAATTATCCACACAAAAAAAAATTCAATAAGTAGTACTAATAACTAATACCCTGAATATATAACAGAGTCCATTAAATATAACAGAGCTAATGTACCCAAAAAAATATAACAGAGCTGGCTTTGATGGTTAAAAGATTCTTATATATAAAACTTATGAACTTTTAATAATAATTTTTCTGTGTAAAAAATCATTTTAGTACCATAAATTTAAAAAATTCTTCCCATGCATGAGTTTCAAATTAATTATGATGTAGCACGTGGGTATATACAATAATTTATTTGGATAATCGACACATTATAAGCCAGCATAAGATTAGATGCTAGGATTATTATTTCCAACATTGATGGAGTATGCAGAATTACCTCATATATTACTATAATTAAATCAAACAAAAATAAAGTCATGTAGAATATTTGCAGAAACTACTAGTCACAAAAGTTGTTCACACACTTGTGTTTCAATGGATGGAGAACAGGACAGAGTTACCAGATTTCATGTTTCTCTAATTTTCTGTATTATCCAATTAATTAATCAATGAAACATTATCTTCAATTTAACTACTCAGAATCGATGTATAAATTAATCTATGTACTGTATACATACCTGGAAGAGGAAAAGAAGTACCCAAGTTTCTTTTGCAGTCTTTGTCTAGCCTTGAGAGCAGTTTCATCTAAGGCACTGAGTGAATTATTAGTCCATGGTGATTCAAAATCCAATGATTCCTCCCTTAGGTAAGATTCTCTGTAGGTAACATGAATATGATGTTCATGTCTATGGTTGTTGTGTTCTGATGATCTCCTCCTTGGAGGCAATCCAACACCAGGTAGCCTACCAGCCATTAATTCTCTACCTCTTGATTATTTCTCATCTTTCAATTATGGTTGAGACTGAGACCCTACCAAATAATAATGCATCCAAATTTTGATTGTTACGTTGTCTGTTTGGACAATAATAGTATTTATTTTACCTCTTGGTAAATATCAAAATTTATAGATCGGATGGGATGGGACGATTTTAATGTCTTTAGCAGTTTTTAATGATTTCAATAGTATATGATACTATTCATGTGCACAACGTGACAGCTATAAATTAAATAAATAATGCTTGAATTTTGGCTTTTGGTCGACATGGTATTGTCATGTTCTAGGATTTCGCAAATATTATGTGCATGAGTTTTACGGGTTACATTCTACTGGTAGGCGAAATTAAGGTGTACCGGTATTTGAAAACTCCAACTAATTTGCATCGTAACTGTTAAGTGTTAATCGAGTGCTTTTAGGATGAAAGAACAAATCAAATCTCTCACCGGTGAACCATTAAATATAATCATAGGATTTAGTATAAAAATTCATCAACAGTTGAGATTTAATATTGATTGATTAAATCTTAACCGCTCATTGCATTTTACACAATATCTTACAGTCAATTTCAGTGGGATTTGCAGATTTGCTCCCTCCCTAGAAGCACCTTTTGTATTATCTATATTTTTTAAAAAAATTTGGACTTTATTGGGAGAGTGCAAATTGAACATGTCTTTTTTCCTTTTCATTATTTTTAGTGGAAGTACTAGTCATGACACTGTCCTGAAATGAAATTCAAGTTGCAAAGGTAGAGGGGAGAAACAGTTGAATTAATGCGAAAATGATTGTTTGAACTGATTCAATTTAAGCTTGTTTGCAACGAATCCTAGCATCTCATGAAATAAGCTTCACTTACTTTGAATCAGTTCAAAGTAAGCTTCACTTATTATATTCGATTCAAAATAAATATTCTAAATAGAACTTGATAATGAGATGCAGAATATATTTATTACACTTTTTGCTTATCGAAAAAACAATATTTATTACACTTTTATTCACCAAGTTCGGGCATCACACAAAAGCAAACGCGAAGTCAACCTACAATAGGCAAAAAAAGGTCCCGATTTGAGTCTCAGTAGTGTAACTCAATTGGTTAGGGCTACTGACATCTTTCGCTTATTCTAGGTTTAAATCTGGTATGCGAAGCACCCAATCCCCATTTCTATATGTCAATTGTGTCAGTCTCTTGAATAATTTTTTTTTCAATTTTATATAAGAATTTTTAGCCAAAAATATAAGAAATTAATAAAGTATTATTTCAATGACATTAACTACTCAATTTTATATTTAGCAATATTTATTACTACACCGGACTTAAATTAAGTGTAACATTTGTTAAAAATGTTATCCCAAAATAAGTGTAACTTTCTATTTTATCAACTTAACCTTTTAATTAGTAATGCGTAGATCATCCACTTTGTATTTATGATGATAGTGGTGAACACACTAATTATCAATAAGATTTTATTTTTTTTTGTAAAATTATTATCCTCTTTCTTTCATTTACACTTTTTTCTTAATTAGTGTAGAAATAGACTATATTTGACAAGGCGAAACTGCTAGCGGATAGCAAATATCAGATAGTGAATAGCGGATATGTTAGCTAATGGTAAATAAAGTGTTTACTAACAATTAAATCAATTGATAAATGTAAAATGACATAAATATTCGAGATTTAAAATTGTTTAATTTATTTTAATGAGGATAGAGAAAATATTTAAGAAAAATAATGAGGGTAAAAAATGACAAAAAAAAAGTGAAATCTTGTAGGCTATAAGTAGTGTTTGAAATAATAATACTTGTAGTAACGTTTGAAAAAACGATAAACGTGGCCCAAAAACGCTAAACACTAATGGTTGCAAAACATGTCTACTTATCATCCACTAGTCAAATTCATTTGTCAAATATATTATCCGCTAGCGAATGGAACTTAAAAGCCTTAATTTGGGACGGATGGAGTATGAAATACTTTTTGAGTCACTTAATAAATTGAGTTGCCATTAATTATTTCTTTCTCTTAGAGTCATTTCATACAAATGAGTATTGGTGGAATATACTCATCGGTCTTAATGCACTTGGAGGAATGAGCTACACATGGGCCAAAAGGAAAACTTCACTCATAAGTCCAAATTAGTTGTTATTTTAGTGTTTGTTTTAAGTGGTCATTTGGTATTTTTATTTCTCTTTTAGGACTATTTTACTGCTTCTATTTGGATTTTATTTTGTAGGACAAATCAAGAGCAAATGAAGTATTTCAAGCACTAAAAAGCATAGATTTGAAGCCTCAAGGATAGGAAATTCACAAAGGATCAAAACAGTTGGAATTTGCATGAAAAATCACCCCCTGGCCGAAAGTACCACGGGTGCCTGTGGTACTCCCCACGGGCCGTGTTGCCTGATGCGCTTTGGAATGCTGAACGTTTTTTCCTCTTCAAACAGAAAGTACCACGGGTGCCCATGGTGCCCCCCACGGTCCGTGGCGCACTATCAGATGCTGAAGCTGTTACAAACTTTTCCCATTCTCTTCATTATGGATTGTAACTCGAATTTAGTGCCTTTTCTTCTGATCCTAGGCTATAAATAGGGCCTTATTTCATGTGTAATCTCAACCTTTGCATACTTGAAATTTACAATCAAAGTTTATCTAAGTTCTTGCTCTTATTTTAGTTCTTGTTTACTTGCTTTCTTTTATCTTCTTGTTCTTTATTTTTCTGCTCTTTATATTTCCAGCACTTTACATTTCAGCTCTTACTTTTTGCACTTTATTTCTTGTCATTTAGATTTCAGTCATTTATAATTATGTCTCTTTATCTTATTGCAATTTACTTTTTAAGCATGAGTGAGTAGAAATACGGTTTTGGGTTATTGGGAGTAATCACAATGATAGGTCCCTAGTAATTCCCAAAGACTATTCTCCACTTAAATTGTTTTGTAATTCTAATCTATTTTCATTATGCCTCAATCTTATTTTTAAACATTAGAGTGAAGTACCGAAAGGTGAAATTTTATGTTCGACCTATGAAAATAGACAAGAGAATTAAGATATGAGAATAATCCTAATTCTCTTGAGGCATTTAAAAGGTTTTGTTCTTAAAGGGGTTGCTAACTTTCAACCATGAGAATAGGATTGAAAGTTAGATCAAAACACATCATTTTACTTTGAAAGAAGACTATGATTACATTTGTTACCTTGCCTTTAGAATACATTACTTTTGTGGGTTGGAGTATAGTTAAAGAGTTACATGGGTTCTCATCATTGTGATGAAACTAATAACCCGAGATTCTTTACATTCCTGAATTTCAATTAATCAAAAATCTCTTCTACATCATTCTTTTTAGCTTATCACAATCGAAAACAAAATCGGTAATTACAAAGTCTCTGTGGGATCGATATTTTTACTACGCGATAGAACCGTGCACTTGCGGGCTATCATTCACGTATAAACTTGATGTACTTAAATTAATTGTTACATGATTAATGAATACTCTCTGTGGCCTTACTAAATATAAGCAAACAATATTTTTTGTTGTCAAAAAAAATAGAAGCAAACAAGTTTATGTATTCGGTCTAAATTTAGATCAAATATATAAACTTGTTTACTTATATTTAAGCGTATGTTTGAGAGGGGGTAATGGGAGGGGAAGAGAGGAGAAGACTTAGAAAAGATTAGTTTATATTATAATATATATTTGAGATTTTTAAAAACTAAAAGAATAACTTGATAAATAACAACAACATAACAATTATAGTCACACTTTATTTAATTATCTTTAAAGACATTTTATAGCTTTCTCAATTTAGAATTGAAAAATATGTCATTCCTTCCCAAAACTCCCCTCCCGAACATATCCTTACGTCGGGGAGTCCTTGTCAAAAAAGAAAGGTCCGGGGGAGTTGCATAGTAAGCAATTTAGGATATTAGAATGCCAGGGTTAATTATCTATAGAATTTTCATTTTTAAAAGTAATATTTTACATTCTAAAGGTGTATATTTTCGCAATTTGAGATCACCAAATTTATGCAAGAAACTGTGGATTTGGATTGAAAATAAGTCGACTGCTGCCATTCACCTAAATTGCCAAGGGCCTACCACAATGTTTTAAAGTCCATTCGCTTCATGCGTATCAAGACCGGGGACAATACTTGCCATGGGAAGAAAACCAAGCAATGGGAAGGCAATAAACTACAAATAACACGTGTCTAAGAATCCTTGGTTTACATATCTATAGTGTATATATATATATATATATATATATATATTGCCAAAAAAATATTTTAGATACTCTATGACACTGCTTTTTATATGAGTAATGATGTATAGACAAATTTTTCTAGACAAAAATAGACAAAAACCACATTACAATACCAATACACCAAGTTTTTTAAGCAAATAACCAACCTACTTTTTCACAGTTTTCTAGGCCATTGACTAAAAACTGTGAAAAAATAAGTTGGTTATTTGTTTAAAAAACATGGTGAATTGGTATTGTAATGTGATTTTTGGCTATTTTTGTCTAGAAAAATTTGTCTATATAACATTATTGTTTTTATAACTAGACGCACTGTGTGCGCCACACGAATCTTAGTTATTTTCATAGTATATTAAAAAAAAGGTTAAAATATATATTTAATCTTTCTATATATATTATGAAAATAATTAAGCTGGATAAAACATATATTTGTAAGGACGAAACACACAAATTTATTTTTATAGGGACAAAGCTGGATCAAACACATATTTGTAGGGGTTCAAAGAAGAAGAAAATACATTCTTTCGACAGACTACGCCAAAGAAATCAAATTCTATAGAGACCAAAAGTAGGTGAAAACTTTTTATGGAACTAAAACCAAAAAACCTAAATTTTATAGAGACCGAAAACATGTATGTTTAACCCTTTTATTTATCTTTCAATTCAACATCCTTTATTTGTGTTTGTGAAACTATCAGCGAATTGTACAGTTCATGTTTTGGCGTGAGTATTTGTAACCTATGTTCCTCGCAGTTCCTTTAGCTATATTTTCTGTTGTATTTTGAACTCTATTTTGGATAAAATAGATTGATCTAGTTTTTTTGGGTCTACTAGATGAAGATGATAAATAAACACCACACACATACTACCATCGGTCACACTCAGGTTTGAACCCGGGAGTCGACGTCTCAATGTTGTTTATCTTTTTACAAGATAAACCCGTTATTGATTATTCAACAACGGAATTATCTTGTACAAAGATAAATTATCTATTAAAAAATGATAAATACATGATTCAATAATTTATAATTGTTTCAAAAAAAAAAATTATAATAGATTTATCTTTTAAATAGATAAATATGTTTGTCATAAAAAATAAATGACTACGAATTTATCATTTTTAAAGATAAATTCGTTTGACACAAAAATTCAACAATGGATCTTTATGTCTTATAAATGCAGATCAGAATTACTTGTCTTTTGGTAAATCCGAACAATAAATTTTTTTCTCCAAACACTGCGATTCTGTGATAAATGAGAGGGGTATACGTGGATAATAGAAATTGGCGACATATGGTGCCCATGTATGGGGGTCTAAAAATCACCATTCCCGTTTTTCTTTAGTTTATTTGGCCTTTGACTTTGTTACAAATAGGGGTTTTATTTTTTACACCCACCATCTTCCCATATACTTCCACAAGAATTTTTTAGACGAAAATACCCCTGCCCAAAATAAATCTAATTTGTTATTTTATAAGTCGGATTTATCTACCCATATACCCCCACTATGTATATCCGACTTTAAAAATAACAAATCGGATTTACCTCAAGGGGGGTATATCCGATTTGTTATTTTTAAAGTCGGATATACATAGTAGGTATATAAATCCGAATTCCATAAAAAAAGAAAATCGGATTTACGCCCTTAGGTAAATCCGATTTTGTTATTAAAAAAAATTGTATTTTATTTAAATTTTTAAAAAAGGTTATAGAAACGCTACTAAAAATCCGTTAAAGGGATTTACCCCCATAGGGGAAATTCGGATTTACCTATATCCGATTTTAATTTTTTAAAATTTTTAGGGAAATTCGGATTTACCTATATCCGATTTCCATTTTTTTTTTTAAATTTTTTTTTGAGCTGGGGATATGTTGGGGTTTTTTAAATTTTGTGAAGGGTATTTTGGTCTTTTCGCAGGGTACGTGGGGGATATATGGAAAGATGGTGGGGGGTAAAAAAAAAAGACCCTACAAATAGACCCTTCAATTGGGCTCTATCACTTAGGGCTACCTATCACTTCGAGAAAAAAAAAAAGGGATAGCTTACCGAATTTGGTGCTAAAAGAACGAATGATCTTGGTGCTAATAGCACCCCTTTTTTCCTCGGTCCCCTATATATATATATATATATATATATATATGGCTAAATTATACTAGAGGTCCTTTAAGTTATTTAATTGTAACAAGTTGGTCTTTTAAGTTTTATTCGTACCACTTAGGTCCTTTAAGTTATTTTATTATAACAAGTTGGTCCTTTAAGTTTTTTTGTACCACTTAGGTCCTCTAACTTATATAATTGTAACAATTTGGGGTTGAAAAATGTAAGTTATTTAGCCTTTAAAAGTTACAATTAAATAACTTAAAGGACGAACTTGTTACAACTGAATAACTTAAAGGACCTAAGTGGAACGAAAAAAAACTTAAAGGACAAACTTGTTACAATTAAATAACTTAAAGGACCTAAGTGGTACGAAAAAAACTTAAAGGACCAACTTGTTACAATTAAATAACTTAAATGACCTATGATGTAATTATCCCTATATATATATATATATATATATATATATAAAATACATATTAATATATTATTTTGATTTCTAAGTGGATTAATATTGGACTTGCTTTCTAACCTCTCAACAATCTCACAAGCTTAATTCTTTTCGAAGGCTTTCAATTTCACATCCATAGCTTTAACCCAATTTACATCCTTTAGTATCTCTTGCAAAAAAGTGTTGGAACTCTCAAACTCAACAAAAGTAAAAAAAATCCAAAGCTACAAGAAAATACGCTTAAAATAAACAAATTGAGAAATAGATAGTTGGCATAAGGCATTTTCTCTTACCTTTGGTTCAGACAGTTGAAGTTGTTTCTGGACCGAGTTGTGTTTCCTCTTCTCCGATTGGTCCATGTTGGATCACTACCTTATTCTTCAACGGTGTTGAATCCCACAAAATAAAAGACAAAGGAGGAATAGACAAAGAACCGGAACTAGGTGGCGTGGAATCATATGGCTTAGAATCAAGAGACTCAGGTACAAAATTAGAAAGGGTTTTTTTTGGCTTAAATATGTTTTAGGCCTCTGCAAATATGAGGTGTTTTGGTTTAAGCCCCTGCAAAATATTTTTTTATTTATAAGCCCTTGCAAAATCACACGTTTTGTTTTAAGCCCTTCTGTTAGCAAACTGTTAGTGAGACGTTAAAAATCTCTTCCACGTGTGTTTTTTATTTTATTTTAAGCCCCTGCAAAAATATATTTTATTTATTAGACCATTGCAAAATATTTTTTTTTGTTTAAGCCCCTGCAAATATACACGTGGAAGAGATTTTTAATGTATCACTAACAGTTTGTTAACAGAAGGGCTTAAAACAAAACGTGTCATTTTGCAAGGGCTTATAAATAAATAAAATTTTTGCAGGGGCTGAAACCAAAACACCCCATATTTGCAGGGGCCTAAAACATATTTAATCCTTTTTTTTTGTAACCCCACCTTTTCCCTCAATACCCCCACAAAAAATGAAAATCCTAAAATACGCCTCTGAAATTTTACTTAATCGTATTTACCTGTATAAGAGGTAAATACGATTTAGAAAAAAATAGTAGCGTATAAACCTAAATACGATGCGAAAATAAAACTCAAATCATATATATCTCATTTGTAGGTACATACGATTTGTTAATTATACAAACCGTATGTACCTTGGATGCAGGTAGATACGATTTGTATAGTTAACAAATCGTATGTACCTCTTCATAGGGGTACATACGATTTGTTAACTTAACAGATCGTATTTACCCTGTATTAAGGTAAATACGATTTACAAAATAATTAAAAAAAACTGATAACATATATATATATATATACACACATATATACATATACACAAAAATACGGATAAATAATTACAAAAAACGTGGTACAAAAATAAATACAACAAATGTCAAGCAGTTAGTCAGTCAACCATCAGAATCATCCGATAAATCTACCACGGTGGGCGCATCAGTGGGTGGGGGCAAGACTGGAGCAAGGGAATGTCATAAGGCGAAGCGGCCTGTATACGGATCCAACCATGTAAGGGCCTCTGGGGGATACATTATGCTTCCATAAATGAGCAATCGGAGGCAAAGGACAAGCAGGAGAAAGAGAAACATGCACCCAATGGTTACCCCTCACGTGCAGAATAGATATGATACTACGAGCCTTAGAAGAAGAATAAGCACATCTCAAAGGTAGATAAGTAAAATTCATCCCCAAAGATACCTGAACTAGGTGATAAACTCTAATTTAGTGCATTTATTAGAGATATTTTGAGTTGTTTTTAGAGTAATTATTACTGATTAAATAAATAACTGACTTAAATTACTCTATATTTGCAGGAAGGTAGAAAAAGAAAGTGGGCTGAAATTAGAAGAAATGTTAGAATAAAAGAAAGCAAGTGCAAGCCCAAGCCCATTAATGCAAGAAGGCCCACAGTAATAAAAAGAAGATCCTCTTGGAGATTTCAATTAAAAGTGATGCACATGTGACTTGGAGAGAAAGAAAGAGGCATGGAGTGGAGAACAAGCAACACATATTTAGGAAGGATCTAAATCCTAATATTTAGGGATTGACATATCTTGCAATTAAAAGTGGAAGCAATCTTGACTTGATCCTTTGCTTGGAGAGAAAGAAAATGAACTAATATAAAAGGAGAGCTTCACTTGTGAAAGAGAGCTAGACACCATAACACAAACAAAAACCACTCACGCTGATGACAACAGATTGAAGAGTAGCCGCATACATATAAGTCGCACACAGTAGAAGCTTGCGGACAGTGGAAGAGGAAGATTTTGGGTACCTGTTTTTGACGTCGTGAGAGAGCTCTGGAGCAGAAAAAGGAGATTTAATACCGAAGATCAGAAATTTCTCTATTCCGGGTTATTTTTATCTTTGTAATTTATGACTCCTAATTTTATTTCATTGTTCTTAAACACTATGGATACTTAAATCCTCTTCTAGGGTCTTAGGTGGATCTTGTATTCTTAGAGACCTTTTTTATGTTCTAATTTAATATTTGAATTCCTATTTTTATTTCAATTAATATTGTCCTATTGTTTTTTTATCACATAATTAGGATTAGCTACCCTTTTCATGTTCATAATCAATTAGTTGATCAGCGACCGTACTGCAATTAGTTGGTGGACCTATAGGATAGTTGAGGCTATAATTAATGCATGACCAAATTTTAATTTAGTCTTCCAATCATTCAACCTTTTTGTACTTTATGCTTTTCTTAAATTTAAATTCTAGCATGACCAAACTAGGGTTAATTTAGGAAAAAGAATATTAATCGCGAATGACCAAATAGATTAATAGCTTTAGTAATGGTATTGGTAATTAAATAAAATAAGAGAATTTAGGTCGAATTAGACATAGGGGAATCGAAGCTTGCAAGTGAAACTGCGACCCTAGACCTCTCTCTCCATTTATTAAATTTGCATTTTATTATTGTTATTTATTTCCTTTTTTATTTGTTCCATTACATTTCAAATATTCAATCGTCTAAATAATAAATAATCTCTATTAGTTTGGTACTTGCTAATTAATCCCTGTGGACACGATATCTTTTATACTACTTCTGCGAGAGAGTACACTTGCTCTAAGTGTGTTTTTAACGCAACAAGTTTTTGGCGCCGTTGCCGGGGATTAATTCGCAATATTAAACGAAAAAAGATTTTTATTGCTTTAGACTTTTTTTTTATGCTTTAGTTTTGTTTTTTTTTATCTTATTGAAAAAATACAAAAAAAAAAGTTCCTAATTCTTTTCCAAGAAACCACTGCAGTTCACCCTGTTTTGGAGAGAAAAGTTGAAATCATGGTTAAGACTCTTGGAGATTATATTAGAGAGGCAGAGGCGAAAAGGAATTTAGAGAAGTCATCTTGGTATATGCCTCAATGTCAAATCCCATTTTCTCCTCCTCCTTATGAGCCTTATTCAAACTATTGGGATGACTATAAGCCACCTCCTTATTCCTCCAACTGGGATAATTATAAGCAACTACAAGTGCAGAGGAAAGAGGAAGAATATGATATCGATGAGATCTTGGTCAAATTTATGGAGCAAACAAATGAAAGGTTTGACCGCATGGAGGACCAACTGGCAAGTATCATTGCTTTATTATCTCAAGAGGCCCAAGAAACTCCTGATTCACAAACAGAGCAATTCAAAGATAATATTCTTAGTAGTGATGAAAAGTTCTCCATGGAATATAATCTAGAGGAAGAAGCTCTCAAGAAAGATGAAGAGACTCCTACTGAGGGGGGTCAAATTGAGACAACAGATTCCACTGATGAGAGCAGTTGTGAGGAGAATGAGAAAGATCAACTGGTTCATGAGTTGGAGAAAGAGGAGAAACCCCAAATTTTTGGGCAAATTGTTTTAACTATTGGTGATGCTGTGATTGAGGTTTATAAGGGAAATGTAACTTTAAGGAGTGGTAAAGAAGATGATGTTATTAAAGCTTTAAATTCCAATGAATTTTTCTCTTATTTAACTTCTCCTTATTGTGATGATGTGGTTGAAAATAATACTTTTAGTGATTTAAAGATGCAGGATCTTTTGGAAAAAATTATTATTTTGCAGGATCCTACCATAGCAGTCGGTGGAGATACAATAAAAACTTCCTTTGAAGCTCGTCCACCACGTGGAAAAAGAAAGAACAATGTCAACAACATGGTTAGAAAACTAAGAAGGTGCATTGCGTTAGATGTAAAATTTGCTCTTGGAGAGCCACCTGATTAAGCACCAACTATCATCAGGCTCATGACGTTAAACAAGCGCTTCGCAGGAGGCAACCTGTATTTTATTTTCAGTTATTTTCATTTTGCTTTTGTTTTGTTTTGTTTTTAGGAATAAGCTCCAACTACAAGCTCTCTCAGGGAAGTCTCTCTTACTCTCTCTATTTATTTATTTTTGTTTCTACTTGATCATTTTGCATTGAGGACCATGCTTCATGCTAGTGTGGGGGAGGATAGTTTATTTTGTCACTTAATCTCTATTAATGCACATACCCACCATATATGTTGATAGCATTTTTTCTGGCTTGTTTTGAATGACTTATGCTTCAAATTGAAAAAAAAAAATAGAGATTTTTGCCTTTAGGGGATCCCATAATTAATTTACTTGACAGACTTGTGCTTAATTGTAACTGTGAGGATGTCCTTAGGAAGCTGATAATTAGCATTTGTCCCTCTTGAGTACTTTTTGTGAACTAGCTTCTAAATGTGAGATCTGAGCCTTCATAAGGGGATTGATACTAAATCATAAATTTTTACCCCTTTTTCTTTCTATGAGTGTGTTTCTCAATTTGCTACATTCTAGAATTTGTCTTTTGACCGTTTCAAGGTGAAAATTGATTTGCATCATGTAAAAAGATTTGGGGATTTAGGATTTTTCTGGCCTCAGAGTTATTTGTTGAAATTATCCATTAGTTGCCCCCTTTGAGCCTATTTGTTATATTTTTTCTTTTTTCTTTGTGGTAACCATTTGAAATTGAATGTGGAGCAACTATTGAAAATTACAATTTCGTCCTATATTTTACTTGTCTATATTATCAGGACTGAAATTTCGTGCTATACTTTAGTTATCTATCTTGTCAGAATGAAGAGGAAAAAAAATGGAGTGAATCATGTGCTTACAAAAATATTTTCACACAAAGGAAACAAAATAGGAGTTTTCATGTACTTACCTTTTCCTCCTACAAAAAAAAATACAAGAAGGAGGAAAAGGCACATCAAAAGAATGAAAGAGCCAAATGGCAAATCAAAAGAATGAAAGAGTCAAAGGGCAAATCCAAAAAAAAAAAAGAGTCTACTTAAAAAAAAAAGCAAATCAAAAAGAGTTGACTCAATAGAAAAAGAAGAATGAAGAATGAAAGTGAAATTAATTTGGAGTTTGGACAAAAATTGTAAAATAGATAGAAGCTTCATATTTGGTTTCAAAGGTTACTATTTGCTTCTTGTTTTTAGCCCTTTGATTATCCCTTTCTTCTTGTTTCCTACCTTGCATGATTTCACCATTGGCCCCATTACAACCCATGAAATCCCATCTTTTGCATGCATGTGAACTATTTAGTGGAGATTTGGTCAAATTACAAGCTTATGGTAATGTGCATTTTGTGGAAACTTGAGTGTATATGTTCCCTAGTCCGTAAACACTTAGAGAAATTGTGAGCGAGTGCCCTTGTTCACATAAATGTATTCTTCAGCGACATGAGCCTCTAATTGGGCAACCTCTTGACACCTCATATGTGCTATATTATCTAGTGTCTGTCATTGTACTTCTAATTTTGAGTCCCTTATTTGGCTGTCACTATTACTTATTTGAAAATTTTATTGAGCCAGGAAATTTGCTTGAAGACAAGCAAAAGTTAAGTGTGGGGGAGTTGATAAACTCTAATTTAGTGCATTTATTAGAGATATTTTGAGTTGTTTTTAGAGTAATTATTACTGATTAAATAAATAACTGACTTAAATTACTCTATATTTGCAGGAAGGTAGAAAAAGAAAGTGGGCTGAAATTAGAAGAAATGTTAGAATAAAAGAAAGCAAGTGCAAGCCCAAGCCCATTAATGCAAGAAGGCCCACAGTAATAAAAAGAAGATCCTCTTGGAGATTTCAATTAAAAGTGATGCACATGTGACTTGGAGAGAAAGAAAGAGGCATGGAGTGGAGAGCAAGCAACACATATTTAGGAAGGATCTAAATCCTAATATTTAGGGATTGGCATATCTTGCAATTAAAAGTGGAAGCAATCTTGACTTGATCCTTTGCTTGGAGAGAAAGAAAATGAACTAATATAAAAGGAGAGCTTCACTTGTGAAAGAGAGCTAGACACCATAACACAAACAAAAACCACTCACGCTGATGACAACAGATTGAAGAGTAGCCGCATACATATAAGTCGCACACAGTAGAAGCTTGCGGACAGTGGAAGAGGAAGATTTTGGGTACCTGTTTTTGACGTCGTGAGAGAGCTCTGGAGCAGAAAAAGGAGATTTAATACCGAAGATCAGAAATTTCTCTATTCCGGGTTATTTTTATCTTTGTAATTTATGACTCCTAATTTTATTTCATTGTTCTTAAACACTATGGATACTTAAATCCTCTTCTAGGGTCTTAGGTGGATCTTGTATTCTTAGAGACCTTTTTTATGTTCTAATTTAATATTTGAATTCCTATTTTTATTTCAATTAATATTGTCCTATTGTTTTTTTATCACATAATTAGGATTAGCTACCCTTTTCATGTTCATAATCAATTAGTTGATCAGCGACCGTACTGCAATTAGTTGGTGGACCTATAGGATAGTTGAGGCTATAATTAATGCATGACCAAACTTTAATTTAGTCTTCCAATCATTCAACCTTTTTGTACTTTATGATTTTCTTAAATTTAAATTCTAGCATGACCAAACTAGGGTTAATTTAGGAAAAAGAATATTAATCGCGAATGACCAAATAGATTAATAGCTTTAGTAAAGGGATTGGTAATTAAATAAAATAAGAGAATTTAGGTAGAATTAGACATAGGGGAATCGAAGCTTGCAAGTGAAACTGCGACCCTAGACCTCTCTCTCCATTTATTAAATTTGCATTTTATTATTGTTATTTATTTCCTTTTTTATTTGTTCCATTACATTTCAAATATTCAATCGTCTAAATAATAAATAATCTCTATTAGTTTGGTACTTGCTAATTAATCCCTGTGGACACGATATCTTTTATACTACTTCTGCGAGAGAGTACACTTGCTCTAAGTGTGTTTTTAACGCAACACTAGGGCCACATTATACCTGGTTGCTATAAAGTACCCCATCTCAGGCAAACTCAACCACTTTTCCGGAGGCTGAACACCGTAGTCTTCAATGGATAATGCTTCTTTAAGCTCTGCTAGTCTGTGTTCCCCTAATATGTCAATATAGAGTTGGTCTCTGTCTTTTGTTTCTTGAATTAATTCTTGCCTAATTAAAGGCCAACTATCCTCACCAAGACCTTGACCAACAGCAAATGCCCTAAACCCACAATTGCCATCGGGCTCAAGCAAATGCCCTAAACCCACAATTACCATCGGGCTCAACATCAATAATATTCTGAACATAATAGTGTAGGTGTTGAGGAACCCACGGTAAATGAAGTTTTGTCTCCCCCTGCTGTGTTAATTTCCTGTATGAACTCTGAGATACCTTCAATTTTGGAGACTGCTTTGAGACATTAGGAGAAGGCCCTTTTGTCGACTTAGAAGAATATTTTTTGGAAGTCCCGGATTCTTGTGTCATCTTCAACTTTTCATCAACATGTTCCCAACCGGAAAGATCGCGCTTGACATCAAATAATTTCTTCTTTTTCTTCTTTGGTGCACCTTTAATTTTAACTTTGAATGGTGGTGGAACCATAGAAGAAGTAGTAGGAAATGCAAGCTCATTTAGTTGCTTCTTGAAGACAAATTTTTCTTCCTCTGTCATTTGATTAAATCTTGCCCAGATCATCTCCATTTGGTATGAAATATCACATGCATCAGATTGCTCTTGGGAAAATTTATCATCCACGGAATCCAAATCCAGCTGTTTCCAATGGTCGTCTACAACGTCCAATGGAATAGAAGAACCGGAATAATGAAAGACACCTAGCTCACAAGCACATGGAAGAAGATGTGTCTTTCGAAGAACGCAATCACAACGGCCTTTATCATAACCAACTTCGGATGTAGTTTTTGAAAACTCTTTACCAATATGATCCAAAGCATTTAGAGACACAAGACCGCAAAGTTTTTTAAAAAATGGAGTATTGTGTGCAACTTCAATACGGTTTATGCTCCGTTGGAAAGACCGGATCACCTTTCCAAAATGAAGATTAAGCATCCCATGCACCGAATGAAAACATTTTGATAAATCTCCTCCAGAAGTCCCCAAATGTCGCTTCAATGTCCAGTGGGCTGACTCGACTCTTAAATAATTACAAAAATAAATATACGAAAAAAATAGTAAACATGTGTCAAAAAAATTTAATCAACGAAAAAAATAGTAAACACGTGTTAAAAAAATTTAATCAACAAAAAAAATAAAATTTAATCAACGACTAAAATAGTAAACACGTGTTAAAAAAATTTAATCAACGACTAAAATAGTAAACAAGTGTTAAAAAAATTTAATCAACGACTAAAATACCTGTTCGTGGTCTGATTCCCAAAGTGTGGGATATGATTAGTCCATGCCAAGATAAATTTCTCCTTATGCGGTTTCAACCAAGTATCGCGCACATATTTAATAAGAGCGGGAAGATCAACGCACGAGTCCTCAAAAATCTTCAATCGAGATGAGTAGTCTGACTCGTCAGCTGAGTCAATAACATCGTGCCAAAGAGAGAGAACTTCCGCTTGCCTATCCGCATGCACCATCTCTTTAATTTTTGCCTTGACATTTTTTGTGACAAGCCAAGAACACAACAAATTCGTAGAAGAAGGAAACACACTAAGAATACCCGACATTAGACCAAGATCTCGGTCTGTCAAGAATACCTGTGGTTGAAGCCCATGCAAGTCGAATAAATCTTTTAGCTGCTGTAATGCCCAAGTAAAATGATTTCCTAGCTCATGTGCAATGTAGGCAAAAGCAACCGAGAGAGTTAATTCCGTAGACGTCACCCCGACAATCTCCAATAAAGGTAGATTGTATTTATTCGTCTTGTAGGTTGTGTCGAGAATGAGAACTTTGGGAAACAACCGAAATAATTTTATAGAAGTGGAATGCGCCCACATGATGTCCAAAACCACGTCAGAATCCCCAAGCTTCCTGCTCTAACAATTTATAATTTTCAGATTCAATTAATCGCAGCAGCTCTTGAATGTCCGTTCTAGGACCTCTCCTAGAAGACCGATAGGCGTAACGCTACCTATATATTTGTGGAAGAGAAGTGACGTTCCCCGGAAAAATTTTCTTCAAAGTAATCAGACTGTCCTTCGGGGCAACGTTCAAAGAAATATGCTCATCAATAATAGCCTTCTGCGGCTTAGTCAAACGCCCAAAAGCTGTGGACCCGACTGGGGTGGTCAATAACTGATGTGTGTGTAGACCACACCTAACGGACACACGCCAACCCCCATCACGTATGGTACGAACAACTCTCAACTTGAACAAACACCTTCTTCTCTTCGATCCGATAACTCTAGAATTATTACAAAAATCCCCTTGCTTGTCACAGCCAAAAATGATTTTATCTCGAGTCCCCCTTTTACCTCCACCTGAGTCAGATCTGACAATAATAACAACTACACCGATACGTCTCCCAACGGCTTTCGCCCACTCAACAACATCATCCCGTGTAGAAAATATCTACAAAATAAAAAATTGTTACGTGGTTAAAATAATACATGTCTATCAAAATTAATAAAAAAATTAGTACTCAAACATTATACCTGGTCCGTCCTGAATGACTCTGTAGTATCTACAACGACAGGAACCAGCTGCGACTTTGACTGCGGATTGATATCTGTTTCGAAAATAGAACAAAAAATAACGATTAGGGAAAAAAATAATATACAAATCGTACTTACGTGCCCCAGACGTAAATACGATTTCCAATCGTATACACCCCCACCACCGTATAAATACGTTGGCCAAAATTCAACTATCGTATTTACGTACGGGTTACGTAAATACGATTTCCACTCGTATTTAGGTAAATACGCGCTGACTAAATTTCCTTTTTTGGGGTATTTTACAATGTCAAATCGTATTTATCTATTTATAGGTAAATACGATTTGACTGGTGGGTGGCGTATTAACTGCGTATTTATTGCTAATCGGATTTACCTTCCATAGTGGTAAATCCGATTAGAGATATTGTGGGCCCCAGCAGAGAATAACTGAAAAATGAATTTTTGGGAGATTATGGGAGGGGTATTTTGGGGATATGGAGGGAGGTGGTGGGGGTATAAAAAAAAACCCAATTAGAAATAGGTGACTTGGGAACAATTGACTTAAGAAGGCCTGGACCAAAGAGAAAAAACTCATAATAAGATTCCTAATTACTAATCCCACCGAAGCTTAGGACGAGTGAGAATTGCACCCTCTAGGAGTGATAATATTTGCACCCTCTAGGAGTATACCCACAAAGATACATATGACTATGCGAGAATTTTGCCTAGTTTGATGTTGCTTATGAATATGGCCAACACAACACACCCTAATATTCGAGACTAGAGAACAATGCAGCTTATAATGATGTGAAAGAGGCATGTAGCTTACATGCGCCTAAAAGCAGCCAACATTGTGGTACCGAGTGAAGGCATGTTTTTCGTCTATTAGTTGCAATTTTCTAGGTTATTACGGGTTTTGGGTTGACAATCCTGATGGAAGGGGCGGTGATGATGGGTCTGTGATTGAAAGTAGAGAAACAAGTGAAACAGTGTTGATTGAGCAAAACATCCCCAGAACAAAATAGGGATGAAGGTAGTGTCAAAAAATTAGTGAGGCACAAAGAAACAGCCAAAAAAGGATGGCAGTGAAGGCGAAAAAAGGATTTGTGATGAAGGTGACTAGAATTTTTATTCAGAAGTGAGACCCTCAAGATCGAGATCTCATGACCTACTCGTATGTGTCTAGTCATGCAAACTTCACGCTTTAAATGTCGAGTTCTAGGCGTGAGAGGAGTGTGTTGGGGGTACCACATCGGATAATGTTAGGGCTTGATCAATATTGGATATAAGTGGGAGCATTCAAACAAACATGGCTATTCATTTCATAAGTTAGCTAAAGCTATTACAAAGCTAACATCATCTTGAAGGGTCAATAACAAAACAGTAACTAAGTATTGACATCTTGCATTCTGAATCTGAATGTACTAATAGTTTGCACCTCTGTTTTCCTCCGAAAACAATCATGTTTTTGGTTTTATTTCTCCACTTTCTCTATCTAAAACTTCTCCACGTGGTCCACTTAGTGTTTTTTGGTCTTTATCCCTCCACCCTTTTGAACAAACAGATTATCAATGAAGCACATCGCTAGGTAGTTATTTCCTCTTAGGAGATTTTAATTAGAAGATAATTAGATAACAAATGAAGCATGTGCTGGCAGTATCACAAAATGTAAACAAAAAGTTAAAAGGAATCAAAGGATCTATCTCTAATCAAATAACCTCTCTCACATGCTTCATATAATCTTTTGAAACCCATGTGCACGGCAGCATATTAGTAGGACCATTAACCATATAAGATTCTCCAACGTTGTTGCTACAACACTTGTGCTTTGTATTGTCCCGTGTTTCAGTATTCCAAGCCTTGTAATAAAAAAGTAAACAACCCTTAAATTTTGTGTTTAATTTCTTTCATTTTTTGTTTAAAATCAAGTATTAGATGATAAATAACAGAATGTCTTTGAAGGGATATACGTAAACTGTATTCCACATGTGAGAGAAAATAACTCAATTATGGACTCTTCCACAGGATACAGGCCCCCCTGTAGGATCTTATGCATCATAGATCAGATTATATATGTTCTAAACATGTCTTTGTATTTTTCCCTTATCAGATAGTTTAAGAACTTTCCAAGAAAATGCATCATCACTCTTATCCTATTGTCAAGAGCCCCCCTTTTATGGTTTTGGGTTGGATTCGTTGAATCATTATAGATTAATGTTTTAACCATATGAGGACAATCTTCACAAAAATAATATTATATCAAAATATAAGTATTTGATTAAATAGCTGGTTATCAATTATGCTTCACAATGTAAAAGGATTTATAGGCAAATGTGATTGGTGAGAATAAGAACTAATATGCTAATTGAGGAATCATTAGAGAAGGAAAATGAGGCAAATCCCAAGGTGGTGTTTCCTCCAACAGAACACCTAGTCAAATAGGAAGCATGTAAACATGCCATGTGATTGCCAACTAGTTGTTTGTATATGAACAGATATATCATATATCCTTCAAAAAACAATGCAAATCTATATCATATTCATGACTGAGATGGGTCCTAGCCCTATTAATTTGATATTCACGTATATGTATAAGCAATGCCTAGTGTATCAGACTTTGTCCCTTTTGCTAATTGGAGTACATTATTTGCATCTCATTTATTGTGCATTGGTTATAACTTATAATTTGAATTAATTCATTTTCTTCACATAGGTCATTAGCTAACCACAAATTTTTCTTTAGTACATAGGTTAAATATTTTTTATGGCAAGCTTATAGACAAAAACATGTTTCAGGTAATTATATACTCTTTGGTTTTTAAGTTGAAATTGAACTTTGTTTAAATTCAAATTTATGCATATTAAGAAGAAGTTCATGTATGCAATTTAAGAAAAGGATATAGGAAATGTAAAGGTTAGATGACTTGTCACAAAGTATTGGTATCAAGAACTCTTACTAGAGAGACAGCATGGGCACGTGCACATACTCAGGACCCCTACTCAATCACTTGGTAGTGGGATCCCACACAGGTCTTTTAATTTTCTCTAGTTTATGACCCCTACAAACAATGGAATGGACCCCCTCAATTCTCCTATTCTTACAAAAAAGAAAATGAGTATTTTACACGGATGCTGCATGTTCTTGACCTATTATCTTATCACATGGTTTCTGATCCACCCCATTCCATATTACAACCGACATTTGAATTCACTAAAACACCCTTGATATAGTTGACAACCCTTCTTAGAATTTGAGTTTAGCCTAACTCAACCGTACAAAATCGGCTTGTAAACGCTCAGAGTTAGGCAATTGAAGCGTGACCCAAGTGACCCGATAGTGGGTGACTCAACTAGTCTTGGATAGGCGGCTCTGATACCATCTTAGAATTTGGGTTGAGTCTAATTCTATCTGACAAAACCAATATGTAGAATGAGGATGTTTGCCACTTATAAATTTTTTCAGACCATATCACATCTGAGGCCCGGTAATGTTAGGGGACTACATTGGAACTTAAAAATTCTTTTACATATTGGAAGGCAAGGAATATTTCTTTTCCCTTTTACACAGAAATAAAGGCAAGGAAAGGAGCTTACGTGGGGAGCTTCTTCTTTGAATCTTTTTACACAAACAGGATTTACCTAATTACAAGACAAGGTGACAAGTACATAATCTGTAAATGGTAGTTAGTATTTATTGTTGTCAAATAGTGTTATAGTGTTATCTATATATTTTCAATAAGGTGACCATAGTACTGAAAGCAACTTGCCAAATATAGATACAGAGATCTACATATCATAATTTGTTACAATCCAATCCATGTTATGTTAGATTACTTGGTCCTTGACAGAGATGGGGAAAACAGGTAAATGGCTTAAAAACTTCTTGACAGGGAAGAAGGACAAGGACAAGGAAAAAGAGAAGGAGAAGGAGAAGGAAAAAGCTACAACCAATCAGAATTTTTCAAATGGAACAGAAAATCCAACTACTCCAATTTCAACAACTCCAAAAGAGAAAAAGAGATGGAGTTTTAGAAGATCATCAGCTACAGCCACAGCCACAGCCACAGCAACAACAGTTTCCAAGGAATTGAATATTGTAGAATCAAATGTCACTGACATTCAGAATGAGCAGAAACAGCATGCTATGGTAGTGGCTGCTGCTACAGCAGCAGCAGCTGATGCAGCAGTAGCAGCTGCACAAGCTGCAGCTGTTGTGATCCGCTTGACTTCAGCTTCCAATGAAACATCTAGAAATACTGAAGAAGTTGCTGCTGCTATCAAAATCCAATCTGTCTTTCGGTCTCACTTGGTATGTCACTTTCTGAAAAGTTAGTTACTTAGTTTTCATGCCACTGCAATGTGTTTAGATCCTCTCAGTAGGAGAGGGACACTACACATACATTAAAATATTATTATTTATATGTATGTTTCTGTCTTTTTCTTATTGGAACTGTCTAGTGATTGGAGAGGATCTGGTTCGTGAATGTGGTTGTGTTAACATGTGATTATATTATATCTCAATGTTTATGTGACAGGCAAGGAAGGCATTATGTGCTTTAAGAGGATTAGTGAAGTTGCAGGCACTAGTAAGGGGTCACCTAGTGAGAAAACAGGCAAAGGCAACACTTAGATGTATGCAGGCTTTGGTGACAGCACAGGCCAGAGCTCGTGCTCAGAGGATCCGAATGGTGTCAGAAGGAAAGCCTAATCAAAATCAATCAGTTCACAGAAATGCTGCAGAAAATGATTTATTCAACCATATATATAATGTTAGTTCCATAACTGTTCCCTAATTATCTTTTGTTAGTAACATGATTGTTGAAATTTTCTGAATTGATGTCATGTAATGTAATTTTGTGCATCTAGGAAATGGATAGAAGCTTAGAAGAGAACATCAAGATTGTGGAGATGGATGTTTGTGAAACAAAAGGTAACACTACAAGAAGAATTAGCAACGTATATAATCATGGATATCAAGAAAATTCTGGCCATAGATATGGTTTTGGTTCCTACTCAAAGGAAGAAAACTACAAGGTATCAATATCACCAGCTCCATCAACTTTAACAGATATGAGTCCAAAAGCCTGCAGTGGTCATTTTGAGGATTGCATCAGCACAGCTCAAAGCAGTCCTCAATACTATTCTGCTATATCTAGAGCAGATGATTCAATTTCAAAGCATCCTTTTGCTTTTCCTAGACCACCTTATGCAGAAACTATGTCCTATGACTATCCTTTGTATCCAAGTTACATGGCTAATACAGAATCATCAAGGGCTAAAGCTAGATCACAAAGTGCACCCAAACAAAGACCTGATTCATTTGAGAGACAATTAAGCCGGCGAAGAATTTCGGTTGAGGGAAGAAATGTGCCAAGGCCTGTGAGAATGCAGAGGTCATCTTCACAAGTAGGTGCTAATGCTCAGAACTATCTATATCCATGGTCAATTAAGCTTGACAGATCATCAGTTTCAGTTAAAGATAGTGAGTGTGGATCTTCAAGTACAGTGCTCACAAATACTAATTATTGCAGATCCCTTGTTGCATATGACGTGAGTACTAATCATTCTCATATCACTAGTTTTTATCTTTATTATACATATGCAAGAGAAAATAAAGAACAATAATTAATCTAAATCATGTTTAAGAAAACATATATAGGATGTTGCTTCTGGTCTGACCATGTTATATTCTTGCTTGCTTTGACTGCAGCCAAATGAAGATAGGTACTGAGTGCACAACTTGTGCTACACTAAATAGAAGCCACTTTGAAGGAACTCTTAAAATCTAGAGTTGAAGGTTTCAGAGTTCTTCTTCTTTTAGAATTCAAAACAAAAAGAATAAACTATGTTTTTTACAATGTAGAGTTGCTGGGATTTATTGCAAGTCCAACTTGTGTAGAGTTTCTTCTTCTATTCTAATTGTTGTTTGGTAAGTGTGAGGATTACTATATGAGAAGATATTGTAACTGTTTTTGGTTTGTATAAATGTTACCAAGTTAGATATTTCATAATATCACTGCTTTACTAAAGAGTTAATTATTTTTCTTTGACCTCGCTTCCTCTCTTTAATCCTCATTTAGGCAGAAAATATAATAGAGACTGAAGGATGCGCATTTACTCATGAAAATTGTTGTGGCTAACTCTTTCAATTAGATACATTCATTTAATTGATATTGATTTTTTTTCAACATTCATCAAGAGGACAGTACAACCTGTTAAATGTGGTCAACATTAGTACCATACTACCATTATATTAAGTCCCTTTCTTTTTAAGTAGCCGCAATTATATAAAAATAATCACGTTAACCATTAACAAATGCCGTTGAATGCTTATATACTATTGAAGCTTCACAAACTTAGATTTTGGAATTGAGCATTGTGCTCATTCTCATGGAAATAAAATTGAATGAATGTTAAATCTGTTACAATAATGAGTAATATATACTGAATGTACCCTTGTGCAACTAACAATTAACCATCTAAACAGAGCTAACTAAAAATCTAACTGAATAAATAACAGAACCAGTTAGTTAGTTAGGAAATCTCATAAAAATTTAGTAAGTTCCAACTAGGCTTCCTAGTTGAGAACATTGAGTCAAAATCGTCAATATATTAGAATAAGGTCATGTCAGACTTAAAAAAATGAGCCCAGGACAGTCAAACTCAATCTTAACACTTTCAACACAGGTCAGGCCCAAGCCATGAAAACTCAGTTTGGCCTATTCCCACCCTTTGGAAGTGCTTGTAGTTGGAATCTTTGTTTGTTCTATTTTACTTCAGTGAAGTTTTTGTTACCACAGAATATGTACTCTAGCTAGTATGAAATTAGTTACAACTATCAAATGGTTGTATATATTGGCCATATGAAAAATATTATAAATCGATGATTCAGTTCAAAATGTACACGCAAATTGCATGAACTACTACACCTCAATAGAATTTTCTGAGGGGTTCAGAAATCTGGAATCATCTACATAATGAATGGCAGATGGCATGAAATACATGACTGATGACTGGAAGTCTGGAACAGTACAAAAATGTTACTTTTCGTGATGATATCTAAACTGCTTTTCCCACCACCCCTTTAAATGTTTCGAAACTAAGAACTAAAAAGCCATAATATTTAGGCCATTGATCCAGAACAAATCTACAAACTACTTCCCATTCTAACGCATACGTTGTGGCCCAACACATGACGCTATACAAAGATGAATAAAGAGACGGTGAATTGTTTCTTGAATATTCAAGAGATGAGGGATGAGACAATAAACACACAATATCCATATTTCCAAAACCAAAAAAAAGTTAATGGAGAGTTTGAGGTAATGAAATACTATGCAAACAACAGCTTGATAGTAATAAACTTCCTTGGGATGTGAAATATATTAACTCTTAGAATCTGGGTTGGGTCTAACTCAACCCTACAAAATCAAGTTGTAAGGTGAGAGATGTCTCCCATTTATATATATTCTTTTTCAGGTTTTTTTTTTTTTGAGGAATTCTTTTTCAGGTTATATCACATCCGATGTGAGACTCTTAACATTAACTTAATTGTTCAACAACAAAGGATATATCTAGAAGAGTCTACCAATTAGTGATCGATAAGAGGTTTCATCATAACATAACATTAATCAGATTCAACGTATGTAATTTTAGAAAAAAATCAATCCGGCTCGGCACCTACGGAGGTCTAAAGTGAACTCTGAAGTGTGATCCATGAGATAATAAAATAATGCAAACTCTTAGGGTGTGTTTGAATGAAGTATTTTTTGGGATAATGTAATTTTTGAGGAGAATTAAAATAATTTAGTTTAAAATATTCAAATTCCCCACAAATAATTATAATACTCTAAAAAGTAAGTCATCTAAACAGAGTTAATATGCAATTCAATATAACATTAACTCTATTTTCATAGATTTTAATGAAAACAACTGTTGGACCTCATAATAACAACAATAATGCAATCAAAAAATATACAAACTCTATTAAATATACAATTTTTTTATTAAAAATTTTGAGGCCCAAAACGCTTGCTTTAGTACTTAAGCTTTAGCTCGGCGTAATAATCATAGGGAGTATTTCAGAGTGTATTTTTTTATTGGTCATTATGACATAGGTGATCTTTATACTTCACAAGTCCTAGTACTCCTCTTTAATCTCTTACTAGTATGTATCACCCGTGCCAGCACGAGTATACATTTCCTTTTAACTTAAATTTTGAAATTGTTGTTTGGGGATTGAAAAAGAGCCTGTTGAATGTTTACGTATATTATGTCAAAAAAATTGACTACTTTGGACCCCTTAGAAAATAAACCCACCATGACAAATTTTAGTAGGACACGTTTGTTAGATTAGATTGTATACTAAAAAATATTATAGTTAAACTAGAAAATCATAGTTTAATATTTTAATATAAAATCTAGTCCTCCTTTTATTTATTGATATTCAAAAAATAAAATTAAGAATAAAAGATAGCAGGTAACACATTTTTATTTTTTATTAATATTTTTAATTAAAAAACACATATAATGTACTCGGACAGCGGAATGGTCCCCGTCCCCATCCTCATCCCAGAGTTGACAGTGGGGGAATTATCTCTCTCGTCCCTGTCTCCACATGGAAAAATTCCCCATTCACGCTCCACTGTGGGCAGTCCTCGTCGAGATTCCCACGTACAGGTAGAAAGCACTCGTTTAGTCGAGTGTGAGACTGAGGGAAGGATGAAACAATACATCCATCCATAAGTATACATAACAAAGATCCTTTTGTCACTCTAAGATCTTCCTCATGATATTCATCAAACTTCCACCTTGAGTAACACCAAGCTTTACTATCTCCGAACCTTCATCGCAGAGAAAGAGAGTCAGTAAGTTGGAAAAAAGTAGATTAATAAATACTTTATTACCAGATATTGGGATGTTTATTATTACTTATTTAAAAAACAAATTGTTATATTAAAATATTATGTTTTAATTAAAAATTTCATGTGGTACTCAAACATGGGATGCCACGTCATTTAACTTAGTACCACTTCAACCATTAGTTTGACCAATTTCGGCTGGGGGACCAAAATCGTGAATTAACTATTATAGGGGGACCAAAAATATAATTAAACCTAAAATATTTGATGTTATAAGTTTGAAAGCAAGATACAAAAAGAAATTAGAATATCAATATTAGTATTGCTTATTCCCCATATATTCTTTTTTAAAGGGACTTATTCCCCATATCTTATTTGCCTATAAAGCTCCATAATTAATGAGGTATAAAAAATTTCTAGAATTGACAATAATTTATGATATTTTATTTTAATATGAACATTATATTTTTTTTATTAAACCTTATATATTCATTCTATTGTAACATCCATGACTGAATAATTAATAGTTTTTTTGACAAAAATAATTAATAGTTGGAGAATGGTAAATATTTTACTTAATAATTAATAAAAACATAATGATGCATTAGATTAGAATTTTTTATTATACGTGCGATATACAATATTAGTTGGAGAATGGTAAATATTTTACTTAATAATCAATAAAAGCATAATGATGCATTAGATTAGGTTTTTTTTATCATATTGTTAGTATCCAACGACTTTGCCAGCAACTAATCTAATTTTGTAAAAAAAAACTAAATATGGAATGATCTATTGCAATCTAATTAGTATTACTCACTATTAGGAATAAGATTGAGAGTGATGATAAAAAAAAAAGACTGAGAGCAAACAAAAGGAATATAGAGCAGCACCGCTTTTCACATCATGCGATAGGGTCTGAGAGAAGTCCCAAATTTAGTGGGATATAGTGACTGTGCGAAGAAAGAACCATTAGTTCATATTTTATTTTATCTTAGGGTTTCTCTCTTGGTGAAAGCTGTGAAATTGTATCCACGAAACTCTCTTGCATTGACGATCGAGACATTGTCTCTAACAGTGTAAGTAATGTTATGGATTATGGTTTGTTGGAAAGTTTTAGCTTAAAACTATGAATGCTATTGAAAATTAAGATTTACGCTTCACCTTAACAACATTTGATTTATCTTTGAAGTTTTTAAGCAAGTCCTAATCAATCATAATCTCTCAAACATGAAATGTTTTCTCAAATATATTCTCAATGAGTCCCTCACATGAACTTTGAAGAGAACCTACCAATGAGGTCAGATATGTTCCTAGGAAAACCAATAGGATTTATATTCAACATTATTCAATAAATAAGTATTAGATATTGTTGGATATTCAGTAGTATCCCTATTTAAAACACCAAAAGCTTCTCCGAGAATTCAAGAAGCTCTGAGCAAGACTTTTCAATCAGGCTCACTGCATCGTGTGATTAAATAGGACAAAAGTTGCAAATTCAAT
The DNA here is from genome assembly GCA_963573325.1 of Astragalus glycyphyllos. Lineage (NCBI taxonomy): Eukaryota > Viridiplantae > Streptophyta > Magnoliopsida > Fabales > Fabaceae > Astragalus > Astragalus glycyphyllos. The sequence goes on from OY754309.1 coordinate 68,797,189, forward strand.
ATCATATATATGACACACAACTTCACAATAACCTGAGATAAATTTATATATGACACACAGTTTCACAATATCCTAATTGCACTACTATTTATGATAATTTTAATATTTGGATTTGAATAATTGTATTCACTCTATCCATCATTGCTTAGTAGTTACTTATACGAACCCAAAATTACTACTTAAAGTAAGTTGAATGCCATGTGAGCACAAATGAAACATAAAATTGAATTCTAGTTTTATATTTTGCAACACCAACATGTACTAAAATGAAAGTGCAATCCAAAAGACTGAATATTGGTAAACGGAATAAAAAAAGTTAAAGTTGAAAATAATGGGGAAAACCAATATGCAGTTATAAGAATACTTACGGAATGAACCCAAAACAGGTTCAGCACCTATGTTGTAACAACCCGGCTACCTTGTCGCTCTTGTGCTTCTGATAGTCTCCATCTTCTCTCGATAGTGGTTCCGGCCGAAATAGAAAGAATAAAACAACGAAAACAAAATTATGACTGAAACAAAAACTTTAATCCAACGAGGTAAAGTTGTCACATTCACAAACTTGCGGAAATAAAAAAAAACCTATAAATGCATCAACATCTAATTAAAACAAATAATCCAATCCCCGATGTCACAACGGTTCAGAGCTAACCCTTATAAAACACATCGGAAAATAAACTTCCAAAACATAAACTAGCTAATCCTAACTGCGGATAACTCCGAGAGCAAAATCACTCATCAGCTCCACTATACATACACAATGGTGTATGCATAGCCACAACAAAGGGGTTAGTCATTATACACTCAAGTAGTTTTTATCGTAACAGAGATAGATAAACAATGCTCTTTATAACAACAACTTGACAGAATAACAAAGCATCACATACAGCATTTATGAGAACATATAAAACTAACAACAACTAAATGCACTACCATGTAAATATGTATTTACTAAGACCGTCACTACATGCAAGTGGACCAACTACAACGAGGCCGGGATACCTTGCCCGTTTCGGAATACCTTGTCTGTAATATCTCATGCCCGAACGGGATACCTTGCCCGATAACGCCCTACTAACAACAAAGACGACACAAACAGGACCGAGATACCATGCTCGAACGGGATACCTTGCCCGATAACGCCCTACTAACAACAACAACAACGACACAAACAGGACCGAGATACCATGCTCGAACGGGATACTTTGCCCGATAACGCCCCCTTAACAACGACATCAACAACAACCGGAACAACAATAACAACGACAATGTGGACACCATGATGCATGAACCTATTCAAATGTGGTGTCTAACAACAGCAGCAACAGCAACAACTTAAGCACTTTAGTAAAAGTACTATTGAACAACAACAACCATTTGACAACTTTGGAATAAGGTATAATACTATTTAGCAACAACTTAGCAATTTAGTATCTCTAGTGGAATACTATTTAACCAGAACATCAAACCACTTAACAAATTTACATCATCAACAACAACAACAACAATTTAGCAACTTAACATCAGTAGCAACAACAACAACTTAACATCAAAATAACAGCAGCAACAACTTCAACCAGCAGCAACAACGACCAGAATTTTACCACTTAACATCATCATAATCAACAACAACAATGACTTAACAACTTAACATCAGTAACAACAATAACTTAACAACTTTAGTATCTAATGATACATTAATTAACAAGAACAACAACAACAATGATACAACAACAAGAGCAACCAGAATATCATCAACAACAATAACAATACCAACAACTTAACAACTTTAGCATCTAGTGTAATACCACTTAACAACAAAAAGAACAAAAACTTAAACAAGGACACCAGCAACAACAACACTATAATTCATTTTTCCAACAATCATATAGGTTCCTAAATATCACTAGTAGTAACTTTTCCCATCACAATGGCAATGGTACTAATTCGCTTAAGGCTGGGCGAAATTCACGGATCATGGGACATCCCTATTGCTCATCTTCTCACCCACTCACTACTAAAGAGTCAAACTACCCATTACCTTGATAAAAGTACTCTGTGGTATCAACAAGAACAAGAAAGTCTGCCGGTAGCGATAGTTCAGCACTCAACATGCACGAAGGAAAAAGGTTGTACAGAGAGTGAAATACGGCTGGACAAAAACAATAGTAATTATAAACTAGTTATTTCTGGAATTTCTAAAACTGAAACGAAGTCTAAAGGAACAAAACTGAATTCCGGTAACTGTCTCACTAAAAAAGTGTCCGACGTCAACTTCACCGAAACGAAAAAGAGACTAGTGCTTCCCGAAGGTTTCGACGCGTAGAATCCGAAAACGACGTCCGTTTTTCCAACCGAAAACTGTGGTGGTGGGAAATCGCGAAATACAGTCTGCCCAGAGTGAAAATACGTGACAACCGGTGCTTCCTTTGATGAAATGGAGGTTGGAAACGGATTCAGAGGGCAATTTCGAGTTGGGTAGTGAAATTTGGGAACAAATGGTTGCCTAAGAAGAGAGAATGAAAGCAAGAAAGTGGGAGGTTGGGGTTTTGGGGGTTCTGTGTGTGTTGGACGTGTTGTTGATGATGATCAACAGTTAAAAGGTTTTAAAAAAAAAATATTGGAGAGACAAGGGGGGTGTGGGTATTAGATTCCCTTTTTTTTCTCTTAGGAAACTCACTACCGTGAGTTAACCCCACCCATTCTTTTATTTTTATTTTATTTTTAACATATAACTACTAACTATATAAATAATCATGGCTTAAATATGTTTTAGGCCCCTGCAAATATGAGGTATTTTGGTTTAAGCCCTTGCAAAATTTTTTTTTATTTATAAGCCCTTGCAAAATGACACGTTTTGTTTTAAGCCCTTCTGTTAGCAAACTGTTAATGAGACGTTAAAAATCTCTTCCACGTGTGTTTTTATTTTTATTTTAAGCCCCTGCAAAATTATATTTTATTTATTAGACCCTTGCAAAATATTTTTTTTTGGGTTTAAGCCCCTGCAAATATACACGTAGAAGAGATTTTTAACGTCTCACTAACAGTTTGCTAACAGAAGGGCTTAAAACAAAACGTGTTATTTTGCAAGGGCTTATAAATAATTTTTTTTTTGCAGGGGCTTAAAACAAAACACCCCATATTTGCAGGGGCCTAAAACATATTTAAGCCAATAATCATTAAATGATTATCAAACAATAATAATCTAATTATTTAAAACTACTATTTGATACAATTAAAATACTTATATATCAATAAAATATATACTAATAGCAAAATAGGCACACACAAAATTATCACACAATTACTAATATATGCACATAAATTAAATAATAAAACGGGGTGTTACACTTCTGATAGTCTCCATTTTCTCTCGATAGTGGTTCCGGCCGAAAGGATTTTCAAAGCTACAACAGTGATCAAGACAAGAAAAAAAACCACATTGTTATAAGGGTGACAATAACACTTCCGTAACCGGACAACCATAGGTGTACCTTCATCGCTGCATCAACACATTTTTATTACTATTATAGCAATATTTCACTATTTTCTACATCTGCTATTCTGGGTCTGATTATATATATTGGGGAGTATACCTGTATACAATACAAATGTAAGAACAACTATATCCTTAATTTCTCACTATGGAGGTTGACTATATTGTAGGCACAGTCTTCAATCTATTTATTGAAATGAGATGATTGCAAAATTGATAAACTTAGGAAGTACTCCAAAACAATGTTATGATTTCAAAAGCTGGATCTTCTAAGCCATAAAGATACTGCACTACCAAAATTCTTCTAAAGCTTTATGATCACAGAAGCCGAAGGGAAAAAAAAACCATTTGAACATGATTGAAGAAAATTTCAAAAACTTCAAAGAATAAAAATATTACCAAGCAAAAGCAAAGAAAACCCATTTAGTTTGACATGATAAAAAGACAAACTTTACAACAGAAGAAATAGAATCAAAAACAAATCACGGTAAGGTGCTGAAGAAGTTGTGGTGGTTTAGAACGTCGGCGTCTTGTGGCGGTGGAAGTGGCGAATATCGTTCTTCATCCTTCACACAATATCATGGCCAACTTTGTTATGATGCTAACGAAGGAAATTCTTCAGAAATTTAGAGAAAAACGAAACCCTAACGAATGAAGATAGAAGGAGTGATGGTCCATGGAGAGAGAGAAATGCAGTGCTCTGTTTCTTCTGATTTTCTTCTTTCGTTGCTTTGCGTTTTGAGTTGATCAAGATGAAAGAAGAGATGAAAGACAAACTTTTGTAGTTCATCAAAAAAAGATTGAAATTTTGTGATAGAAAATGAGAGAAAAAGAAGGAAGAGGAATGTGCGAATGAGAGATGAAGAGAGATTGTCGAGAGAGAGATTGGATCCACAAAATTAGCATTGTATTCATTACTGGATCCACAAAATTAGCATTGTATTCATTACTTGTTTTTGTTTTTTTGAAACTCTCAACTCCAATCAATGTTATTAAAACCGACCCGGTGATCGACCCGAGCAGGTCACTGGGTCAATGGTCGAACCGAGGGGTCACTAATTGACCCGCATGACCCAATATCAATAAATTTGGTATTAAATTAATATGAGAATTAGAAAAATGTAAGATATTATAAGTCAATATTTTTAAATTTAATATAATTTTGAATTAAAAACAAATTTGAAAATCAATAAAATTTCTCATATTTAATAACATTCTAGTTAATAAATATATAGAATCTAAAATCTATGGAAAGTGATACAAAATATTAGATGTCAAATAAATATGATATATAAATGTAATATATAAGTATTAAATTACATATAAATAAATATAATTAGTAGGTAATAGGTTTTGCTAGAAATAAAAGAAAAGAAAGGGTATGTATTCTATAATACGCCTTAGTTACAACAAAATGTGGTTGCTCAAATGGTTAGTGTTGGATGGTGCGGGTGTGAGGAAGGGGGTTCAATCCCCTGATTCTTCATTTTTGAGATTTATATTATTTATGATAAAAAAAGGAGGAGAGGTTCTAACTAGTAACTTTGTAGCTTATCTAAAAAAAAAAACTAGTAACTTTGTAATAATTCAGAAAATAATTATCCTTCAAAATTGTCCAAAGTTCTCTCCTAATTAATTAATTTTGAATTCTCTCAAATAATTTCTCTTCATATTACTGCCAAGTTGTTAGTCGTAAACTTCCCATTCCTTATTTTTTTAGGAAAACATCTCATTTCCTTCCTCCTCCCTTAAATTCCCGACTAGACCATAATATTATTCTAACAACTTCTGTAGCTAACATAAAGTGAGTTATTAGTTGATAGATCCTAGTTATTTTATATTAAAAGAACTGAGTTTTTTTTTTGACTATTTTTAAAAGAACTGAGTTGAAAATTTCTTATGCTATCTACCAACTGATAATAATGTACAAAAAATAAGTCAAAGGGAAAAACTAATGATGTGTGAAAATCAAAACATTTTGTGTTTTGTGTATGCATGGTGGGCCATGTGTAAAATGTTTTCTTGAAAGTTTTTCATACCTAATACCTTATGTGGAGAGCCATTTTCTTACCTTAAATTTGCATCTATGAAAAAAAATACTATAGTATATAGTTATCGTTGTGCCCCGAACTTTCATATCCTTTCAAAGATTTTATAGAATTGTTTTATTTATCATTTTTTGCTGGCATATATATTTTATTGGAAGCTTTTAAAAAGAATGACATCTCGTTTACTTTATGTTTTACTCAGTCCATGGTTTAGTTATCGTACCTAAAACAAAGAATAAAACGATGTTAGTGGTGAAACCGAAATCTTCCTTGCCCCCTTGGATGTGTCGTAGTGCTTGACTTTGATTCATTCTCTCTATATCCTTAATATTTTCTTATTGTAAGTTACAAGTAGGATAAAATTAAACAGGCTTCGTATCACAAGAAAACGACTTTAAATAGTAATTGTTTTCTCTTAAATTCCAAGCATGCTTATCTAGACGTCTGGAAGCGCTTTTCCTCTCGTTGAGCTTATTACCTACTCTACCGTCTTCAGTCTAACTCATTATGAAGACTTGCCTTTTCTTTTTACAGTTATTTTAAAAGAAACTGAAATAAAAAAATTAGTTAATTAATAACACCTTGCATAAGTGCTAATTTAATTTGCAAGAGGGAAAAATGAAAAGATATTGAAGCTACTTCTTTTTTTGACAGAACGTGAAAGCTGCTTGAACAACAGGCACATATGGAATTGAAGAGTGCTAATTGGCCGTCTAAAACGATCTTAGTTCTAACCTTTCTACATCATTAACATTTGTTGACTTTAGTTTTGGCACATATTGTGTCGAGTATAGAGTATCAAGGCGATTCTGTAACATAATGTATGGCTAATAGCCTCAGTTGCGAATCTAGAACTCGGAATCCGGGATCAAAATTATGTAAAATAATGCATCACTCCACCTCTGGCGGAAAACCTACATTGTCTTGAGGGGGTTTACTTGAACGCCCTGAAAAAATTCTACTTAACACTATACAATTTCTTTTGAACTCCTTCAAATTTTAAATTTGTATTAGTATTTCTAAATTTGCACCCAATTTTTAATAAGTTTGTCTTATTAGTCTCTGTAAGGGACTAATTATAAAACTTTAGAAAGTAATTTTAATGATATCACATATTTTTACAGACTACTTATTTTCATGTATTTTAGAACTTAAATAAGATATGGACATGTAAACTTAGAGGCTAATTTGCAATTTACTCTTAAATAAATTTTAGTAAATTAAGTGAGAATCGATATTTGACAAAAAAAATTAAACAATCCTATAAACCAATATGTTTTTATAATGAATTCTTTTGTACCCCTGATTCGCCGATGTCCTCCTGAAGAGTCTTTTTATATATGCGTGTATTTATTTAGTGTGAGTTAATTTGGTTTGGCAAAAAGTACTTTTTTAAAACTGAGTTTGAAAATGTTAGTTTGTGAATGTGAACTATGAAGTGACTATTTATGTTTGGATGAAATCACGTGAAAATGAGTGATAATTTTGAAAAAGTTCGAATTAATTTTGAAAGAAAAAAATACAAATTTTAGTGAGAACACATAAACATGCTAAAATTTTATGTTTCTAGAATCACTTTTAACTCTCTCAAAAGTGAGTCCAATCTTGTACTTATAACATGAATATTTATAACTTTTTGGGATGCAAGTCTTTGTTGACCAATAACAAGGAGTTCAATTCATAACATTAAATTTATTACAAAGTAATTTACTTAATCAGCTCAGTTTTTCTTATAGATAAATTATAAATTACAATATTATCTATAGATAAAATTTTATCTCACTCATAATGTGAAATCTTGCCCACTTGCTAGATGAACCTTGAACACAATGCAACGGAAAACATAGTGAAAGTCAATTTTCTAATATTCAGTTTTATAGAGAAATAGTCAAAAAGAATAAACACACCGGCTGCTTATTATATAACTAAGCAAAATAACCCAGGGGTGTGGTTGAGCGGTTGTGGCTCATCTTCCCTTAACCAAGTGTCGAGGGTTCGATCCTCGCTTTGGGCATTGAGCAGCTTTAAATCTCTGGGCCAGCTCTCTCACCCTTCGAGGTGCCTCCAATCCAACAAGAGGATTAGTCATTGCATTCGGCGGTGGACACCTTGGTCTAGAAAAAATATATATAAATAAGCAAAATATGGTAAAAACCGTGTTTTTGGTGAGATCAGCCACCAATTTTTTTCCGCCATCAACAAACCAAATATCGCCTAGCTACATACATGCATGCCAGTTCATTCTCACGCGATGTGCTATTAAAAAAACAGCATTTCGAATCGAATAATAAAAAACGAGTCGTAATTTGATATTCGATATTCATTAAGATTATTGTGGTCATAGTACGTATAGCAAGTTCTATGGAATAATATTGAATTTGTAAATTATCAAATTTGTACGAATATAGTATATTTTTTGACAAACTTCGATTTAATTTTTTTATTGAGATTAAATTATATATAGGTGAAAAATGTGAGACTAAAAGATCATAATGTTGTCAAAAAAAAAAAGATCGCAATGTTTTTTGTCAAAAAAAAGATCGTAATGTTTTGATTAATAATGGCCGGCTTTAATACAAGAATTTCTCTATCACTGTAGCATCCACACCATTGCACTAAATAAAGCTTTTTTGTTTTTTTTTATCACCATTATACCCTATACCCCCAAATATGCCAAACGGACGATTTTATCCTTCATTTTCTAAAAAATTTCCGGAATTACTTATTAAGACATGATTCCGGAACATTTTTTTAAGATTTCCGGAATTATGTGAAAAACGACTTCCGGAAGTATGTAAAAAAGACATTTCCAGAATTCCCAAAAAAGCGGCTTCCGGAATTATGTTAAAAAGGTAATTTCCAGAATGGAAAAAGTTGTTTTGGAACTTTTTAAAAAAATTGACTTTTACCTAGGGTTTCTGTCTGTAGGTAAAAGATTTTTATCAAAAAATGGACTTTTACCATGGATTATGTCCGTAGATAAAAGTTTTTTTTTTAAAAAAAATGACTTTTAGTGACGGTTGCTGTCCGTAGGTAAAAGTCATGGATTTTAAAAAAACTTTCCGGAAGTATGATATTTCCGGAATTCCTAAAAAAATCCATGACTTTTACCTACGGACAGCAACCGTCGCTAAAAGTCATTTTTTAAAAAAAAATCCTTTTACCTACAGACAAAACCGTGGGTAAAAGTCCATTTTTTTGATAAAAACCTTTTACCTACGGATAGAAACCGTAAGTAAAAGTTGTTTTTTGGGAATTCCGGAAATACCTTATTTTTACATACTTTCGGAAGCCGTGTTTCACATAACTACGAAAATTTTCACGTAATTCCGAAAATCCTTCGAAAAATAAATTTCCAGTTAAATTTTGTAAAAAATGTGAGGGGTCTTTTGGGGATAAAATGGGTTATGGACTTATGGGGGGTATAGGGTCAAAGAGGAGGGGGTAAAAAAAGCCAACTTTTTTATACGCAATGCGTTAAATAAAACTAAAAGGCAGTAAAAACCACATCAAAGTAACAGTAAAATTATGTAAACAAAAATGTAAATGTACATATAGGCTCTCTAACCATTCCAAAATGAATTTAAATTTAGCTTGAGTTCTTTCATAAAAAAAAGGAGAAAAGAAGAGTATTTTTTTACTTTGTAATTTATGCGCAGATAGACTTTGTCGATGACTAATCTACGTTAGAGAATCTGAATGGCCACAAGTACTCTGCTTTGCCGGCCCGTGTGGTTCTCCGCTCTCAATAGAAGAGTATGTAATAACATGTAACACCTATAACTTATGATTAGAGCATCTCCAATGGAGAGTTCTTACCCATTAAGAGTTAGATTTTAATAGATATTCTCTTTGGGGTGAATGAAAAATGGATACCTATTGGGGAAAAACTGTTATATAGGAAACTCTTTCTTCTTTGGCGCACAGACCCACGATCTTACATTTGATTAAAAAATTAATAAAAAGTTATAGTTGACATGAAAGTGATGAGACCCGTGTAGTAAATTTTGTAGGAATTTTGGGTTGGAAAGATGAAGTTCTTACTAAATACTCTATACTATAATTTTTTTTAAAAGAATGACGTGTACACGTGGAAGTTGAAACCAATTTAAGTACTCAAATTAAAGTTTCTTTATTGGGGATGCTTTTAGTCATTCTCCCATATATTGTTAGATCGTTGGTGATTGATTAAATGTCCTATTTTAATATATTATTCTCTTTCTTGCAAAAACTCTTCCTATCAAATAGCAATCTTATTCCCAAAATATTTAAAAGTCTATCTATTACCAACAACAGCTGTTTAGATGTAATGTATGTCCATTTAAATGTCTAACAAAAAAAGATCAAATAGCATTATTTTATGATTTCAAATAGCAATGTCAATTTGCAGCACACCAAACTTCCCTAAAACTTCTCTAACACACATACACACACCCCTTTATATAAGTCCAATCCAAGTTCCCATAACATAAACAACCAAAAAACACACCAAAAGCCATCATCATGATGGCTTCTAATCATATACTATTCCAGTTCTCCCTCTTCCTCATTCTCATCTTCATCAATCCCTCACACCAAGCTAAACACCATTCCCCTCTTCCTCCATTAAATCCAAGACTCTCCAACGCTTACCAAGCTCTCCAAGCATGGAAACACTCAATCACTTCTGACCCTAGAAACTTCACTTCCAATTGGTATGGCCCAAACATTTGCAACTACACAGGAGTTTACTGTGCACCCTCCTTAGACAATCCTCATATCAACACCGTTGCTGGTATAGACCTAAATCATGCAAACATAGCAGGTTCATTACCACAAGAACTTGGTCTCTTAACCGACCTAGCACTTTTCCATATAAACTCAAATCGTTTTTGTGGTTCCCTTCCTTATACTTTCAACAACCTTCACCTTCTCCATGAACTAGATATCAGCAATAACCAATTCACAGGATCATTTCCTGAAGTTGTTCTTTCTCTTCCTTCATTAAAATTCTTGGATATAAGGTTTAATGGATTTCAAGGCAATGTTCCTTCACAACTTTTTGATCTTAAACTTGATGCTCTTTTTATCAACAATAATAATTTTCAGTTTTCTTTGCCTGAAAACTTTGGTAACATACCAGCTTCTGTGATTGTGTTTGCAAATAATGATCTTAAAGGTTGTATTCCTTCAAGTGTGGTGAAAATGAAGGATACACTTAATGAGATTATTTTGATGAATAGTGGGTTAAAGGGTTGTTTGGTGAAAGAAATAGGGTTTTTGGATAAAGTGACAGTGTTTGATGTGAGTTTTAATGAATTGGTTGGAGAATTGCCAGAAAGTATGAGTGGAATGAAGAGTTTGGAGCAATTGAATGTGGCGCATAATAAGTTGTCTGGGAAAATTCCGGAGAGTATTTGTAGGTTGCCGAGGTTGGAGAATTTTACGTATTCGTATAATTATTTTCGTGGTGAATCGCCGGTGTGTCTTAAGTTGGATGATAAAGATGATAGGAAGAATTGTATTCCTTATAGGCCGTTGCAAAGGTCAACTGATGAATGTACAAATTTTTATGCTCACCCTGTTCGGTGTAGTGATTTTGGTTGCGTCGCTGCACCACCACCACCTCCACCTCCGTCTCCTCCTCCTCCATCACCTCCTCCACCACCTCCTCCGCCACCACCTCCACCACCACCACCTCCTCCTCCACCACCACCTCCACCACTACCACCTCCTCCTCCACCACCACCTCCACCACCACCACCTTCTCCTCCACCACCACCACCACCTCCACCACCTCCGCCACCTTCTCCACCAGCGCCAGTTTACCACCATTATCCTCCACCGGCAGCTTACTACCACTATCACAGATAAGATGGTAAAAATAAAGAGATTGTGAATGTGATGTTTTCCTTTTGTTCTCTTTTTTCCTTCTAAATTTGTGTTCTTTTTTTTTTTTTAACATCATTTGCTAAATTTGTGTTCTTTATTGGAGATACGCAGATCATCTTAGTGAATATGATTAAAGAATTTAGAGTTAGTGTTTATTACTTGTCATACATTTTTTTTGTAAAAATAAAAAATTGGAAACAAAGGAAATTCGTGGTATTTCCATTCCCACCATTGAATTGAATTTGAAAGCTGTTTATGGAGCCTTGTTTTGAGAACGTTTGGGTTGTTATGATCAAATGAGTACTTATGTAAGTTTGATTATCCTTTTTAGCAATTGAATCCAGTGAAGTAAGTCTCTGTCAAGAACAAGGTTTTAGTTACACTAGTCCATACTGTAAAAAGAAATGTTGAGTTGTTTTGTTGTTCATGTTTGTTTCTCGCTCCAATGAATATAGGTGAAACTGATCGAAGTATTGTCGCAAGTAAGCAAATTAGACAATTGCCCAGTCAATGATGGTGATTTATTTTCTATATCATGAATGTCGGATATGCGGAGTCTTTATCATTGATAATTGTCTAAATATTTTTTTTGACTATTTTTTTGAATATAAGAATATACTAATTCAAGTGTCATAATTCAAGACGTAATTGGTCGAATATTTCTAAAACTCAGCAAGGTGGCTTTTTTTTTACTTTTATAAAGTGAGTATCCTCTACGCGTAACTGCAGAGACTAATCACTCGAGTCGAGTAGGACCACAATTGGCGGCAAAGCTCTATCTCAAGAGATTTAACATTGCTGCATTCTCAAAGCTAGATTCAAACCTGGGACCTTGTTTAAGTTGGAAGAAACTCAAACTGTCTCATCATCCATGCATGGTCATTGACAACTTGTCAAACTTTTGGGCTAATTTAGTCCTTCATGTAAATCATGACATAGAGACTCAGAAAATGAACAAACTAGTCCATGTATCATAGAACCAATAATAGTTTCTTAAGTATTCCTATTTTCAGCTTTATAACTCCTTTTTGAAAACCCTAGCCCTCAATTGTTGTTTTTAGTCCTCCCTTCGTAGCTCAACGAAAATTCGCCGCTAATTGCAGGTTCGTCACACCAACTTTGGTTGAACATAAAGATGGAGAAGAGACTATTTTGGGCTCTTTGATATTGGAAGTAATCTTGTAATTCAATATTGCCTTGATATTGTTTTAATTCAAACTATAATAAGGTTTTAGTTTTAAGTGATATGCCATGTTGGCAGCTTATGTGGCATTAGAGCCCTTTGTGAAACATGTGTAAGTAACAGTATATACATTGAAATACTGTTAACAGAAATACAATTCTTTCGACACACATTCTTTCGACACGCTATCTTCATAGCAGTTTTCGACTTCTCTCTCACAACACTTTTATTCTTCTTCCTCAATAGAGTTCCAGAAATCAGTTACAGTTAGGAACAAATTTGAGATCATTAAATAGATTGATCCAACAAATTGGTATAACAGAGCAAGGTTGATCCGTAAGAAACCATCAATGGCGAACATTACGAAGGATGGTCACAGTATTCCGGCGAACCTCCCTGTCTTCAACGGCAAGAACTATGATCGTTGGTGCTCTCAGATGAAGGTGTTATTCAGGTTCCAAGATGTTCTTGAAATTGTGAATGACGGCGTTCCACCGCTTGCGGAGAATGCGACTGAAGCACAGAGGAACACGCACCGTGACTTGCGAAAGAGGGACGGCAAAGGATTATTCTTGATACATCAATGCGTGGATTCAAGCATCATAGAGATGATCATAGATTGCGATTCCGCGAAAGCTGCATGGGAGATCCTCAAGAATGCATATGGAGGAGCTGATCGACTCAAGAAGGTGCGATTGCAGACTCTACGGAAGCAATATGAAGCACTGAAAATGAACAACAAAGAATCAATTGGGGAATTCATTACAAGGTTAGTCGCTCTTACTAATCAAATGAAAAGTAATGGTAAAACTGTTTCTGAGAGAAGTAAAGTTGAGAAAGTCCTTAGATCATTAACCCTAGAATTTGACTATGTGGTCACGGCCATTGAGGAATCCAAGAACCTAGATGAAATGAAATTGGAGGAGCTCCAAGGTTCACTAGAGGCTCATGAACTGAGAATTAAACAAAGAAGTTCTGAGAAGGAAGAACAAGCCTTGTTATCTCAATCCTCTAAGAAAAATTGGAAATCCAATAGCAAGAAAGATAAGGGAAAATGGAAGGGTAAAGAAAAGGATTCAGGAAAGAAAGATGATGAACACAATAAATCTGATAAGAAGAAACCTGATCTGAGTAAAGTGCAATGTTATAACTGCCAACAATTTGGACATTATAGGAACAAATGTAAGAACAAGAAGGTTCCTAGAAATAAAGATGATGAAGCCAAATTTGCAAATGATGGAAACTCTGATTCTGACTCTGATTCAGAAGGGTTAGTATTAATGGCAATTATAGATGATGAGGATGAAGAAGTCACCAGTAATGATAACACTGATGCTGAAGGTAGTGAGCAACACAGTGGAAACACTTGTGATGCTCAAAATACCTGTGCAATGGATGTGGGGCAGGGCAGTGAAGACACTGGTGATGCCTCCAACATTGACAGCAATGATGAGGAAGAGCTATCCCTCATGACTGTGACTGATCCCGAATTGCTATTGCTGAAGGCAGATACAAATGAGGATGAAGAAAAGTCTGATGAATGGTACTTAGATACAGGATGTTCAAACCATATGTGTTGTCACAAGAAATGGTTTGTTGAATTGAGACAGATGAACAAGAGAATTAGATTTGCAGACAACAGCAGAGTTACTGCAGAAGGAATTGGTACAATTAAGTTTCTGTCAAAAGAGGGAAAATGGTGTTATATTCAAGATGTGTTCTATGTACCAAAAATGAGGAGTAATTTGTTGAGTCTTGGCCAGATGGTTGAGAAGAAATTCTCTGTTGTGATGGAAGATAACAGTCTTAGCCTGTGTGATCCAAACAAGAAGCTGGTTCTGAAGGTAGCAATGCAAAGCAACAGAACCTTCAAGATCAAATTACAAGTGATAGAAGAGCAGTGCCTTTCAACCACAGTAGATGGTGAGAATTGGAGATGGCATAGAAGGCTTGGTCATTTAAATTTCAAAAGCATGAGACAACTGCACGAGAAAAGAATGGTTAATGGCTTGCCAGCAGTGAAAATACCTAGTGAAATATGTGACAAATGCTGTGAGTCAAAACAGCCAAGGAATGCTTTCAAACCAGAAACACCAGGCAGAGCACAAAAGAAACTAGAAGTGGTGTATTTTGATGTATGTGGTCCTTTTGATGTCAAGTCATTGGGTGGGAATAATTACTTTGTGACTTTTATTGATGAATACACTAGAATGATATGGGTGTATCCAATCAAGAAAAAGAGTGATGCACTTGAAACATTCAAAAGTTTCAAGAAATTGATTGAGAAGCAAAGTGAATGCTCAATTAAAACTCTGAGAACAGATGGAGGAGGTGAGTATAACTCACATGAATTTGCAAAATTCTGTGAGACTGAAGGAATTGTACACGAGGTAACCTCACCATACACACCCCAACACAATGGTATTGCTGAGAGAAGGAATAGAACTATTTTGAATATGGTAAGAAGCATGATGAAAGAGAAGGAGCTGCCTGATTACCTATGGGGAGAACTAGTAGACACAGCAGTGTATATCCTAAATAAGTGTCCAACTAAGAAGCTAATAGGCAAGACACCTGAGGAAGCATGGCTAGGAAGAAAGCCAAGTGTTAAGCACTTTAGGATCATTGGCTCATTATGCTATAGGCACGTGCCTGAACAACTTAGGAAAAAGTTGGATGATAGAGCACAACAAATGATCCTTGTTGGATATCACTCAATAGGAGCATACAAGCTGTATAATCCTGTACAGAAAAAAATTGTGAAGAGCAGAGATGTGGTAATAGATGAATCCAAAAGTTGGGACTGGAACAAGCACACTGAAGAAAGTAGTGAAAGAGTCACTGTGTTAGAGTTTGATGAAATGCAGGAACAGGTTGAAGCCCCTGCAGTAGCAGAGACCATTGTACAGAATGAAGAAGCACCAGGGAGAAGGTCTCTGAGAAATAGACAAATGCCTGCTAGACTCAGTGATTTTGATGTACTATCAGATTCAGTCATCTCTGCAGAAGGTGACCTTGTGCACTTTGCACTGCTTGCAGAAAGTGAGCCAGTGAGTTTAGAGCTGGCCTTGAAGCATGAGCAGTGGAAAGAAGCAATGCAAGACGAGCTAAGGTCAATTGAAAAGAACAATACATGGGAACTAGTTGATTTACCAAAGCAGAAGAAACCTATAGATGTCAAATGGGTCTACAAGACCAAAGTGAAGCCAAATGGTGAGATTGCCAAACATAAAGCCAGATTGGTTGCAAGAGGATTTCTGCAAAAGCCTGGATTGGATTTCAATGAGATTTTTGCTCCTGTAGCAAGAATCGAAACAATAAGGCTTGTGGTAGCACTAGCAAGTAATAAGTGCTGGTCTTTGCATCAATTAGATGTAAAGTCAGCATTTCTCAATGGACCATTAGAGGAAGAGGTATATGTTACACAACCACCAGGTTTTGTGATTAAAGGGCAAGAACAGAAAGTTTTTAAACTAAGGAAAGCCTTGTATGGCTTAAAGCAGGCCCCTAGGGCATGGAATAAGAGAATTGATACCTTTCTCTTGAGTAAACAGTTCAAGAAATGCACAACTGAACATGGTGTGTATGTGAAGAATGCAACAAATGGTGATAAAATGATACTGTGTTTATATGTGGATGACTTGTTGGTAACTGGCAGCAGTGAAGCAGATATAGACTCATTCAAGAAGGTAATGATGTTTGAATTCGAGATGAGTGATTTAGGACATTTATCATACTTCCTAGGTATGGAATTTGTGAAGACTCATAGAGGCATATTCCTACACCAAAGAAAGTATGCTGCAGATATTTTAAAGAGGTTTGACATGATGGAAAGCAAGCCTGTTTCAACACCAGTGGATGTAAGTAACAAGCTGGAAAAGGATGGTGATGACAGTGAAGTAGATGCAACACTGTACAAGCAAATTGTGGGCTCTCTTAGGTATCTCTGCAACTCAAGGCCAGATATCTTATTTGGTGTAGGCTTGACAAGCAGGTTTATGGAGAAACCTAGGTTCTCTCATCTGGCTGCTGCCAAAAGATTGCTGAGATACATAAAGGGAACACAAGATTTTGGCATTCTGTATCCCTGTCAAGAGGATTCTGTCACTGCTGCTGAAGTAGTAGGCTACACAGATTCAGATTGGAGTGGCGATAGAAATGACAGGAAAAGCACTGGAGGCTATGTTTTCATGTGTGGAGGAGCACCAATCTCTTGGTGCTCAAAGAAGCAAAGTGTAGTAGCTCTGTCCTCCTGTGAGGCAGAGTACATTGCTGCTTCTTTTGCTGCTTGCCAAGCATCATGGCTAAGCATGTTGCTGACTGAAGTTGGTCTGCACAGAAATATCACGTTGTTGATAGACAACAAATCTGCAATTGATTTGGCAAGAAATCCTGTTGCTCATGGTCGCTCAAAACACATAGAAACTAAGTATCATTTTCTTCGTGATCAAGTCAACAATGAGAAGCTGGAATTGGTCCACTGTAGGACAGAACTACAACTAGCAGATGCAATGACAAAACCACTGCAGAAAGGAAGATTTGAAGAGCTAAGAACATTACTTGGAGTGGAATCTCTTAGCAATATGAATTAAGCAGGAGTATTGGAAGTAATCTTGTAATTCAATATTGCCTTGATATTGTTTTAATTCAAACTGTAATAAGGTTTTAGTTTTAAGTGATATGCCATGTTGGCAGCTTATGTGGCATTAGAGCCCTTTGTGAAACATGTGTAAGTAACAGTATATACATTGAAATACTGTTAACAGAAATACAATTCTTTCGACACACATTCTTTCGACACGCTATCTTCATAGCAGTTTTCGACTTCTCTCTCACAACACTTTTATTCTTCTTCCTCAATAGAGTTCCAGAAATCAGTTACAGTTAGGAACAAATTTGAGATCATTAAATAGATTGATCCAACATTTGATACATATATTGACTAATATATATTTATTTTTGAATCTGTTTGTCACGTTTTGAATGAGAGACTAAATTGGCATAAAATTTTGACACCATTAAAAACTGTGGTGAGATAGAGGAGCAAAAGCCTACAGTCTAATAAAGAATTTAAGCTAACACTATATTTTCTAAATATTCATGGGTCATGCATTATTTCAAAATTCAGCAAAGTACATAAAAGGTACTACACATCATCAGCCATGGATTGTGTTCAACAAACTCCTAGCAGGAATCATAGTGACTCGCACAAATCGAGGAATCATAGTGACTCACTCAGACGGTCACACACTAGTGACTCTCGTACCTACCAAAAGTTAACTTTTTAACGGGTGTGTAATTTGAGAAAAAAAATTGATTCCATCGAGTAATTAGTGTATTAGTAAAAAGAGGTGGTAATGTAAACCCGTTATATAGCAGAAAAGCCCAAGCCCATAAATTTCGGGTCGGAAAAACCCCAAGTGAGAAAACATAAAAAATGGCAGCAAAGATAACAGAGGAGGGAGTGAGGAAGTATATAATAGTGCATTGTTAGGGGTTTGAGTGCCTTTGCTGCTGTTTGTGTTTGGATCTCCTTCTCAGGTGGTGTTATCTGCAAACAGTGAGCTATGGCGGTCGGCAAAAACAAGCGAATCTCGAAAGGAAAGAAGGGTGGCAAGAAGAAGGCGTAAGTATACCTTCGAGGTTTTCTTTGCCTTTTTTATATTCACATTCAATTTCTGAATTTTTGTCTGTTTGGTGTTTGTGAATTTGCAGAGCTGATCCCTTTGCCAAGAAGGATTGGTATGATATTAAAGCTCCTTCTTTGTTCCAAGTCAAAAATGTTGGCAAAACCCTCGTCTCTCGTACCCAGGGTACCAAGGTATTCTTCTCTTCCTTCTCATGCTTAATGTATGTTTCTGTTCCACCCAAAATGGGAATGGGCTAGGGTTATGAACTTATAATCTATAATCTGACGATCGAGTCGATTCCATGATTATAAGTTCATTCCATAGCGGACGACAATAGGATAGGATTATATACATTCAAGCGTATCTAAATCTAAACACCATTGTCTCCTCCCCTCTTTGAAACAAGTGTCGCTTCTTGTTCTGTCGGTGTTTGAAACAATTTTGTCTTCTCCATATTACTATATCTCTAGGGTCAATAATTTTATATGAGGAATTACTGAACTTTTCCTTCCACATAATTTGTTTTGATACATTTTATCTAAGGTCTGAATTTTTCAATTTATGGAGTGCATTGAGAGAATTTAGCAGAGTAGTAGCTGTAGGATGTGTGAAAATTATGTATTGTTTTGAAGTGTTTGTGTTGTAGACTTGTAGTATTTTGGTTCAATGGGGTAAAAGGGATTTCAGAATCTTCCTCTGGATTGCTGACATTTACTCTATTTCATGCTTATTCTGTTGTGTGGTTTTATGAGTATGGAGTTTTGCATACTTGTTTATATAAGATGGTTGTTTCTGGATAACAGATTGCGTCAGAAGGACTCAAACATAGAGTGTTTGAGGTCTCATTGGCTGATCTTCAAGGGGATGAGGAACATGCTTTCAGGAAGGTTAGGTTGAGAGCTGAAGATGTTCAAGGGAAGAATGTTTTGACTAATTTCTGGGTATGATGTGTGGCTGAAGCTTCTTTTGACCATAATACTGTTTGTCATTATTCTTGTCTAATTTGTTTTTTTGTTTAATCTATAGGGCATGGACTTCACAACTGACAAGCTGAGGTCATTAGTACGAAAGTGGCAAAGTCTAATTGAAGCACATGTGGATGTGAAGACAACTGATAATTACACATTGAGAATGTTTTGTATTGGATTTACCAAGAGGAGAAGTAACCAGGTGAAGAGGACCTGTTATGCACAATCAAGCCAGATTAGACAGGTATATACACTGATACTTGTTATAAGCATGTATTGGTTTCCTATCAATCTATTTAATGTTTTTTTAGTCTGGGCATTTTGTTGGTAGATTAGGAATGGACACTTTGTGCCAATTAGCACTAATTTCATATCTGTAATTCGGTATGTCATTTATGATTTATCCTTCAACCCTTGATGATAAAAAATGCAAAAGAAAGAAAAATGTATGTGGTACTTGACTTGCCGTTGTCTATTTTAAAAAATAAAATCCACATTAATGTATAATAAGAATGCAATTCTCTGTTATTCAAAAGAAATAAAAATTAATACAAATCGTATTTTCAAGACAAAGTGTATGAATATCTTTAAAATGTATAAAAGTGAAGTAAAATAGCAGTGTCTTTCGCATCCCATTTGCTAATTTGCTTTTGTAAGTCTATATTTCCACTTCCAATTTACCTCAATCCAAGAAATTAATTTTAAATTACACTAATATGGGAAACATCTTGTGTTTGGATCATGTTACTGGTTGCACTTTCCTTCTATGAAGTACTGCTACATAAGAAGAAGAAGAAATGATTGGTTTGAATTAGTGAGATAGGAGAATGCTTTGTTTTCTTGTTAAATGTTGCTTATTATTAATTAAAAAATACATCTTTATCTTTATTTTTTCAGATACGGAGGAAAATGAGGGAGATCATGGTCAATCAGGCGACATCCTGTGATTTGAAGGAATTGGTTCGTAAGTTCATTCCTGAAATTATTGGAAAGGAGATTGAGAAGGCAACTACTGCTATTTACCCACTGCAAAATGTTTTCATTCGAAAAGTGAAGATCCTTAAAGCTCCCAAGTTTGATCTTGGAAAATTGATGGAGGTATTCTTTGAAAATATTGTTTTTCTCTTACTCATAAGCTTATTACTTTTTTTCATAATTTCTCCTGAATAAAAACTTGGTTGTTTAGTCACAGATGTTTGGTTTTTATATTATTTTCTTGAGATGGAACCACTTAGCTAATCTTAGCTTCTTTTTTTTTCAACCCTGAACCCTAAACCAACGGTACCCAATTACTTCAATTTTTTAGAAGCTCTTTTATTTAGCTTCACTACGAACACCTATAAATTGGCATTTTTTCGAGTTATGTTTTTCACTGAGTTGTCTCGCCAACTAATCCAAATTGATCAATGTGAAAGGAAACTTCCTCCTGATTCTTTCTTCCGTTCTCTTTTAAATCGGGTGATTGTCGACCCTTGCAAATTACCGTGTCTTGGCATGAAAATGCTGTTTTCACTTTGCCTCATCAGTGAATTGATTTGATTTGGTTGCTGTTTGGTCCTTATAGGTGCATGGTGATTACTCAGAAGACATTGGCACGAAGGTAGACAGACCTGCCGACGAAACAATGGCAGAAGAACCCACCGAAGTTATAGGAGCATGATTGTGTTAATTTGTTTTAGGTTCCCCAATACTTAGGTTCTTACTGAATGCTAAGTTAAAACAACAGTGGATATCTCTATGTAATCTGACCAAACCATTTTTGTTTTGACAATTCAGATGACATTTTATGGCTCGAAATATATTATTGGATTTTGTTTTGCCCCAGGTTATCTGGTTTGGATTCTTATAATGATATTGGCATATTAGTAAGCTTAGAAGTGCGTTGAGCTGAAAATGTATGAAAAAGTTATTACACTTGAAGTTAAAGGCTTCAAGTCAACATCAAATTAGCTGCAAGGATACACAAAGTGGCATTTAATCATACGCGGATTAACGATGCTACCAACGTTTGTAGCATGAATTGGATTTATTTAGCCATTCCAAACAAACAAACAAAAAAGGGATCAAATTTAAGGATCATTTGAAAGAATACTGAACATGACCAAATCTCTATTTTTTCTCTTAATGAACTCATATTTCCTGAGAAGTCCCTCCCTTTGAAAACCAACCTTTTCCAGCACGCTATGAGAAGCCACATTTTCCAAATCAACCAAAGCTTCAAGCCTCTGCAAGTAAGGAAACTCTTTGAATGCAGTTTCAACCACTTGTCTCACTACCTTAGTAGCAATCCCTTTACCCCAGTACATGGAGTTCAAAACATAGCTAAGTTCAGCAGATTTGTCTCTGCAACTACCCTGATCCAAGCATGAGCACAAATCAACATACCCAATGGCACGATCACCGAGACAAATTGCTCTGTACCATAGAGCCTTGGTTGCTATATTTTGGATGAAGTTAATGCCATCCTCTTTACTAGTATAAGGTTCCCAAGTGCAATACATGGCCACTTTTTCATCAGGTGTCCATAACATGAGATCATCAAGATCATCAAGATCAATCGGTCGAAGAGAGATTTGAGTCAAGTCAACGAGACCCTCTTCTTTGGCATATGAATTTTGTTTGGAATAAATAACAGATCCCTCCATCGTGGGTATTTCTTGGCTTGGATGTATTTTGATTGTATAGGACCAAAGTACAAACTAGATAGAGCAACTTTCACAGCAAAAGAAATACAAAACTACTAGATCATGTTGCTCTGGAAGAAGATTTGAGTCGTGGCAACTATTTATGCATTGAAACAAAACTACATAATAAGTAATTGGGTGAAAGAATTTTAATATAGTTGCTACTTGCTAGCCGCCATGATTGCCTATGAAGCACTCACTCCCTCCGGACTTAAAAATGTTTGTTAAGTTCATTTAATTTCTTGATTCATATGAAAAATGAGCCACACTTCCTAAACTACCCTTAATCATGAGAAATATGTCATTTTCTTGGAAAATAAAAGTTAAACCAACTTAATTATTTAGAATGATGACATAAAATAGGATTGAATTAGTTGAAACTTACTTATATTTTGATAAAAAAAAAAAAACTAAGGTGTTGAATTTGACTAGAGTGAGAATCATGGGAAAATTATATTTTTAGGCTCTGTTTGGTAAGTCCAATCCGCTAGCTTATAGCGGATTTGACTAGCTTATAGCGGATGGAAAAAATTAGAGATGTTTGGCAAGCAGTAGCGGGTAGCGTTTCTGGGGTAGCTTATAGCGTTTTTTGAAACGCTACTTCAATGTAGCGTTTGAGCTTATAACTTATAGCGTTTAATCTTTTTAGACCTTTTTACCCTTATTATTTTTATAATATTCCTTCTTTGTCCCCAATAAATTAAAATAATTCTTTTAATACTTTTTTAATTTTGAAATCGTCGCTCTCTCTTAATTGTACAACGTTGGTTTGTCTTTATGCATTCCACGGTCGTGGCTCCCTCTTCACTGTGAAATTGGTTTTGCTCTTCACTATACCTTTTGTTTGTTTATGAATGCTATTAGTATTGTATCTCAATATTATCGCTGGTTTGTTTTACCTGTATCTTTTATTCCCTTGAAATAAAAAGGTAATATTTCCAAAAGATAAGTCAGCAAATTGGAGTATGATATCACTAACCAGCCACATTCTTTCGGCCTCAACACATTTATACTATTGATGAAGCATAGCTTAGAAGCCACCATTAGCTATATAGCTCTAAGTGCTTAATACAATGAGAAAAACGTACATGATTAAGACTTTGAAATATGCATACATTATTTTTTTATTTTAATTGTAATTTAAATTAGACTTTGAATTTAGTATATAAATTAGACTATTAAAATATAAATTTTAAAAATTTATTTTTTAAATATCTTAATAATTAGTTTAATTATCATGAATTTATAGCAAAATAATTTATACATATTTTATATTGTTTAAATAAATCTAGCCATTCATCAAACTTGTCCTTTTATGTCATTTTACATTTATCAGCTAGTTGAACCGCTAATTTTACCAAACACATCATTTGCCATCCGCTAGCTTGTCCGCTATCAGCTATCCGCTATAAGCTATCCGCTATCAGCTAGCTTATCCGCTATAAGCTCATCCGCTATCTGTTAGTTTATCCGCTATCCGCTACTTTTTGCCAAACAGCCTTAGTGTAATGACTTTATAAAAGTTTGTGGGCCTTATTTATATGTTCTTTACAAAAAAAAAAATTAAACCCAAACTAAACATCAAACTGATAAGACCTTCGTTCGGTTTATGATTCAATCGATTTGAACGGCTCAAACTGAGACGAAACTAGGATTGAACCGCTCAAATAACCAAACAGTAGGCGATGTCGATTTATGGTTTAACCGATTTACCGTTTGGTTGGTTCGGCTATTCAAACATTGGTATTTACGCGTTTTAAGGATCCCTGAAATAATTCATACCCTTACCACGGATCGACCAAAAAGAAAAATCCTTAGCATGGGTTGACAGGCACATATGGTCGAGCCTTTATACTTGATCTGACTTGGGTTCGATTCTCAGATTTCTTCCCCTAATCTAAAGGGTCGATTCTCAGGTTTTTATCTCGAGAAATTAAATGTAAAAGTGTTGAAGAACAGGTGAAAAAATTATTCTCTGATCCATGCTTTCATAGCTTAAACATGACAGCACAACTCCTTATAGCTAAAATGTCACTCACTACAAGTCTTTTTGAAAGCTAAAACATTACAGATCTGAAAATAAGTTACTATGATAAGATAATACTAACCAAATTGTTATACTAGATTAGGAACATCCCAAGTAAAGAAACTACTTACAACATAAAGATACTAGATTTTCTTAGTCCTCTTTAGTTGAAGTCCTTGAGCATCCACAAAAACGCTTTTTGCTACTCTTCTTGCCACTATGAATAAAGTCCCTCAGAAACACCACTGTTTTTCCAGAGAATCTGTTCTTCCCTTTGTTCTTCTTTTCATCACTCAATTTCAGCACAACATATTGGATGTTCTGCACCTCAAACTGCAATCTTCCTATCTCTTCAGAACCTTTCCGAGCCTGTTCCATTACTCTTTTTCTTTGAATGTGTTTGCTCTTTTCCAACTCCACTGAAGTCCTCTTGCTTAATGATGGAGCACTCTCTTTGATCTCCTTTGTCAGTTGATCATTAATATCTGTTAATTTCACAACAGCCCCTTCTACTTCTTCTATTTGTCTTTCGACCATTTCATATTCAGTGTCGTCTCCCTTCTTGCCTCTCTTCTTTGTCTCCATTTTCTTTTTCAAATCTTGCATAGACATCTTAAAAGTCGTTAGTTTCTGTGCATCCGAGGCGAGTTTCTCCAATATTTTTCTCCTCTTGCCATCTTGAGTTCTCTCCTTTATACTTTTCGACAACTGAAGTTTGTCGACAACCAATTCCTTCTCGGCCTCCAACTCCGAAGACGTGTTGAGGCACTTACCTGAATACTCTGACTGATGACACTCAATAATATCGTCTATTCGATCTGAACTGCTTTTCATTCCTTCACTGTCCATTGAACCATCACCACTGTCCTGCTCAGCAGTTTCCCATAATTCAAGCATTCCATCATCAGTACCACTATTCTTTTTTCTGCAATTCTTAGAGGCTGGATTCTCTGATATGTGATCAAGAGGAATATCTTTCATCAATGAACCATTTCCAGATTTTGTTCTCCATAGTTTGAGATCGCATGTCCTCTCATCCCTGAGTACCTTCTCTACTTTTCTGTTGCCATTTCGTTCTCCTGGATTGGCTTTAGTGCTTGGATTTCCTTCCTCGACACGCCTTTCCATTTCTTCTACCATGCACTTCTCAACTGCTCTAATCCTTGCCTTTATGCCCAGCAAATCTGAAACGCCATCTGGTATCAAAGTACTTTTATTTTCTGTTAAGCTTTGATTGATATTTTCTCGGAGACAAGTTTCAGTTACTGCATCCTGGACAAAACATTCATGACAAACAAGAAAAAGTAGAATACATGTCACCTTCAAATGCTCATTTAACAAGATAATTGAAAGAGAAAAACAAATATAGGGCAACAAGTTAAAACAGAATACTACCTTTTGTTCTTGATTGCATATGAGCGATGATTTATTTGTTCGAAGGACAATATGCTCTAACGAAGCAAAATCTTCTTTCAAAGAACTAATGACCGGAACATATGCAGATAACTGCCCCCTTAGTCCTCCAACTTCACCTTCCAGTAGTCTGACTCTCTCTGTCATTTGTTCAATCTCCAAGCTCTTTGCAGCACTTTCATCTTCAAGTCTCGTGCAAACACCAGTAAGCTCATTGACCTTAGTTTCCAACAATGCTTCGCTAATAGATGAAATCTGAAGATCAAAATAGAACGTAGCTGCCTCAGCCTCCCAAAGTTGAAATTCATTTGTTTTATCCAGAAGCTCTGAACTCAATGATTGTTCTCTAGCCTTCTGTTGTTCAACTTCCTGATGTAATAATCTCATCTCTGACAGGACACTTCTATTTGCTTCATTGAGGCGTTCGATTTCGTTTTTGTGATTCGTGCAACTTTCTGATAGTTCAAGAATCTGCCTCTCGAGATTTTCATTGACGAGTCTTGATTCTTCTTGTTCCATTTTTAACTTTTCAACATTTCTGCAAAACTCTGCATTCAACATTTCAGCAGCCTTTAGCCTTTCCTCTTTCTCCAACAGTTCTGTTTTTTTCTTCACAAGAATATACTCCGAACTTTCAGCTTGACGACTTAAATGGTCATTTGCATTTTTGACTTTCTGCAGATCTTTGTCCATCATCTCAATTGTCTCTGTCAGATAAACATTCTCCTCTTGTTTTACCTCAAATTGTGTCCTTAGTAGACCAAGCTCTTGTTTGAGGTCATTGTTCATGCTGTGAAGATCACTTAGATGTTTGGCAAGTTCTTTTTGTTCTAAGTTCTTCTCAATTAAAAAGCTCTCATAAACCAAACTAAGGCTTTTTAGAGTCAGTGCCTCGTCGAAAATCGCACTGTTCTCATCTTCAACAGCAGACTTGGCATCTCTGAGTTCCAAAACACTATTGGCCAGTGAATTTTTTTCCTCAAGTACCTTACAATTTTCTTCCTGAAACATGAGATTTGTTTTCCGCGAATTTACCAATTCCATATGAAGAACCTTCAATTCAGACTTCAACACACTCTCCTGTTCTTCTCCCTCGGTGAGTTCAGACCTCAGTTGCTTGTTCATCTCCAGAAGTTCAAACTTAACTTTCTGCAACATTGCATTCTTCTCTCTTGTGTTTTCAAACTCCCGCTCTAGGATCCTTTTCTCGGACACCAGTTCTTGTCCCTCAGATTCTTGCTGTGAAAGTACGGTCACGAGGACAGAATTCTCTATAAGTAGCTGCTGCTTCTCCTCTTGAGTTTTTGCAAGAGAACCTTTCGAGCACTCAATATTATTCAAAATTCGTGATATTGGCATTTCCTCTTGCTTGAACCCTTTATCATGTCCCCTGGCTTGATCAACTTGAAGAGCTCCGAACACTTGATGAATCCCCATTTTACATTTTCTGATTTCATCCAACAAGAACTCTACCTCCATCTGTTGCATAAGGTTTTCACTCTCCAACTCGGATATAACTTTATCAGAAAACTTGGATGCCTCCACATGTTTTTGACATTCAAGTAGTAAACCAAGGTTCTTCTGCTCCAAGTCTTCCATACATTTTTGCAAAATAAACATCTCAACTTGAGCATTTACAGATTTATCAAGTTCTTTTTCAAACTCTAACTTTCCCAACTGGTGCTCTTTCTGTAGCTGAAGGACAAGATTCTCCAAATTTACCATTCTGGATTCATTTGAATGTTTATGATTAGCATGCTTTTCTTTTTGTGCCAAAAGCAAAGAATGAAGTTTTTCTACTTGATCGACTCTACTTTCTCTGTCTTTCTCCATATAAGAATATTTCTCTTCTAATTTTGTAAACCTTTTCTCCAGGTTACTTAATTTTTCTTCGACATTCTCCAATTGAGACGCTAGGATGTTCCTTTCATTCTGAATACTACACTTCTCATTATTCAGCAAAGTGCAGAACTCTTCCAAGCTACTTGATTTGGCCCTTAAACCTTCAAGCTCAATCTTTGCGTCGGAAAGGGACATCTCCAACAAGGTATTTTTCTCCAATAAATTCTGCATACTTTCAGTGATGATTTGTAACTGTGAGAGTAAAGCTGATTTCTCAGACATGAGAATGGATTTTTCATCCTTCAGAGCATGGCAGGAATCTTGAAAGTTCTTCACTGTATCTCTTAGTCCAACTATCTCGTTCTTCATACTTGTCAGGGAGCATTCCATAAAGGCCTTTTCACTCAAAAGTTTATCCATATCCTTTGACTTTTCACGAAGAGCTTCTTTCTCAACTTGTTCCATTTTGCATACCTCCTTTAGTTTTAAGTTCTCCTTCTGTAAATCCATCACAGATGCAGCAAAACATTTAGGATTCAAACCTACAGACCTTAGTTCTTCGAGTATAGTCTGATATCTATTACTCAAGCCCTGGATTTCATCCTTTATTTGATGAGATTCCTGTAGAAGTGCATTGCTTTCTTCAACTTTTGTGGCAAACTTTCGTTCAAGATTCTCTTTGATCTCATTCAATTTGGAAATTTCCATTTGCTGATCTTTTAAGGTCTTAGTGGAAGAAAAGTTAAGTTCATGCAAAGTCCTGTTTTCTTTTACAATATGTTGCATTTCATCTTTAAAACCTTGTTTGGAAAGCTCTAAGTCCTCCAACATCCGAAGCCCATGTTTAAGCTCCAAAGCAAGAGATCTTTGCTCCTCTTGTGACTGAGAGTACAACTTTTGCAGAGTTTGAAGAGTAGATTCAGTTTGAAGAAAGTGAGAATGCTCTTCATGCATCAAGGTCTGCACCCTCTCTAACTCATTTTGTCTCTCTAGAAGCTCTTGATCTTTCATAAAAATCTTCTGCACTAGATTATCAGCCTCTAGCTGAAGAGATCGATTTGACTCCTCCAACACGTCACAATGTTTTTCAGCAGTCTTTAGTTTTTCGGCGCCTAGCTCAATTTCTTTATTCAGTCGTTCAAAAGTTTCTTGGGCACGCAAAAGTTCGCTCTCCATTGAAGATATTTTCTGCAAGCACTGCTTATATTGAACAGATACAGCTTCTTTCTCTTCATTCAGTTCAGCAAGATTTTTCCTCAATGCTTTAATTTCCAGCTCCGCTCTTTCAATTTGCGCATTTACCATCCTTGAATTCTCCTCAGCAAGGTTAATCTTAGCCTCCAAAACAGATATTTTTTCGAGAGATATTTCATATTGGAGAAGACCAGCATTCTTCTCAGCCTCCAGCACGGCAAGTTCTTCTTTGAGACTTTTAGCTTCAATTTCTGCTTTAGTAGCCCTCTCATCATGTCTCTTCGAACCCAGCCGGGCCAAAGATAACATATCCTCGAGGCTAGCTATCCTTTCCAGACATTGGTTGTATTGAACTAGACCAGCATCCTTATCAGAAGTTAGCTCTGCTAGAGCTTCCTTCAATATTGTGATTTCAATTTCAGCTTTACTGGCTTGTTCATCGAGGCCTTCAGCAACATTTTGTGCCTTATTAAGCTTTCTTTCCATTTCAGATAAATTCTCCAAACTCTTCTGATACTGAAGAAGGATAGAATCCTTGTCAAACTGTATAGCTTCCATAGCTTTCCTTAAGGTTTGAACTTCAATTTCTGCAGTCCCTGCATGCTCAGAATCAGAATGGTCTTGTGTCTTTGCATTCTGTTTTTCACCTGATAACTGAGAGAACCCAAACATCTCATCCAGCTGCTTTAGACCTTTTCGGCTTAGACCATTACCAGATTCTTCTAAGAATGCACGGATTGAGTGTGGCATTTCTGGTGTGTGTGGCCCAGCCTCGGGGCCTGATGGAGAATCATCAGTCAACAGAAACTGTTCTTGGTTGGGAAAAGCTTCTGCCATGGTTTTATGAGCCTGGCGTAGCTCTCCCGTTGCATGATTGTACCTCTCTGCTAAAGCACGGTATGCTCGATAGAACTCCTCAACTAACTTCATAAGTTCTGGCCGCTTCTTATAGTACATCTCCGCCCTCCTTGCAAATGAGTCTGCATCTTCTTCAATAAGCTTAATCATTGCTTTGACTTTGGCATCCATGTCTGTATAAAAATATAAACACTTAGAATCAGGTTACCGGACCATGTATTCAATATATTCAGATCCTTCTAGATCAATGGGAGACATTCAATATATATATATACACACACACACACACACACACACACATACGGGAAAAAGACAAACCTTTAAGGTTTTCCTGAAGCCATTTTGAATTCTTTGGGCTAATGTGGCTATCCCACCACCAAGAATATAAGCGCCTAGACTCAGAATGTAACAAGGTTGCCATAACTCCAACAAAGATCAACAGTAGAGCTGGTTTTGATTTGGCAAAACTGCCAAAGCCTGAGGATGGATCCAGGCCAGACAATCAACTTATAAATTTCCACCACGGATTCTATCTAATATGAGACTTTTCACCTTCTCCTCTTCTTATACCTAACATCAAATAAAGACTTTGTGGTAAGCATATTTATGAGGACCTAGACTCAGAATAGCCCAGATTCATGAAGTCTTTAGGCAAGAAAGTCAGATACTCTTTAGGCAAGAATGTTACATTACCTGTTCAATTGGACACAGCTCCAGTATCTTCTTATTATAAATGGAATTTCTTGTTCCAACACTTCAAATTCAGGACAACTGTATAATAATAATAGAAACAAATAGAAAGAATTCAAAAATGTGAAAAGAAAAGATCAGATATAACAACCCTTCACAAAATCCGAGAACATATGGAACATCATTAAACAACTGTCTTTTTCATCTTCTTTTTTTTTGACAGGATTAGCAAAACCAAGAGATCCAGAAGATGAAAGCAAAAATCATATGAAACAAACGACAAAAAAAAAAATTAAACAACTAGAGGAAATCTACCACTAGCATTAGTGAAATCAAATGTACAATAGCTATTGCTAAAATAAGTTTCCTGTAAACAATGACATCAAGAGAGTGAAGAGAAAAAGAAGAAAGAAATCTGAAAAACAAAAAGGCTACAGAGACAAAAAAAGCAAGAAACAGTGACATGACATCAAAAGGAAGAAATGACATTGCTCAAGATTCACGAGCACAACAGTGGATAAGCTCAGCAAAAAAAAAAACGTAAACTTTAACTAATCTATGTGAAATTAACCTACGACAAGATCAAAAAACTTACCAACATAAAATGAACCAAAACTCGAAGGAGATCGATCCAAAATCATCAAATTAAGCAAATGGGCATGAAGAAAACCACAAAAAGCAACGAACTTTACTTCATTTAGGATCAGTTACACCCAAGAACTATGAAATCTGGCAATGGGAACTTCACTAGCTACTGTGAATGTGATAAGAGAAAACTTTACCCCATTCCATCTATCTCTCTCTCTCTCTCTCTACTGAGAGCAACAAAAGTGGCATTCTTCTCTCTCTAGTCTAGGAAGTGGGTACTTGTTGGAATTATATTCCGAGCTTGCTGTTTCTGACACTCGGTGACTCGTCAACTGTAAAAAGGAGAGTGAGAAACTAAAAAATAAGTGCTTCCATGTTTTGTTTGTGCTTTTGATAATTTCTCTTGTTTTGGAGAAGATTATTGCATTATAATTATTTTAGTATCCTTAAGGTAAGAGAATGCGTGTGTTTAAATGCAATGTTAATACCCCCAACAACAGTAATAAATAATGGGATTATGCACTTGATTGATATGATTATGTTTCAGTTAAACAAATTAATTTTGATTATTTATGGTGCCAAGTGTACAACAACGTATTCTTCAGGTTTTTTGCTGTCCTTCATCGTTATTTTCAAAATTTGAGTTTAAATTAGGTAATAACATGACTAATCTACCCTTATTTGCTTATTCTTTTTGTTTTTTGCTCGTGTTTCTCGCTTCCGTTTCGTTTCTCCCTCCGGCCTCCACACGGTCCACTCTCATGTTTTTCTTGTCTTCTTGGTAATGCCTTCCGAATAGATAAAAAATAAATATTATTTTTACAAAAACAAAACTAACTCACTAAAGATGTGTTGGAAAAATTAAACCCAGGAGCATTCACTCTCCATTTGAGTCCTTAAATGGAACTCACATGTACACATCACTCTTTATACATTTTTAATACTAATACCTGATAAGTACTCAATCCCCCCAATGCAACACCATCAAAAAAATTCTTAAATGGGTCCCACAAATAACTAGACATCATCACTTTATCAACAAATAATTCACAAATTTTTAAACGAGACCCACTTAAGAAAAGAGAGAGAAAGTCCTTGTACAAGGACTTTTCTCTATAAGGAACATAACCTTTTTTCCCACAATGGTATTCCTTATTATGGATGATCCTTAATAAGGAAAAAACTCTATAAGGAACACCATTGTAGATGTTCTAAAGATTGTTAGATATGTTCTATGATAGAGACTAGTCATCTAAAAAGTTATGGTTAATTTCAGTGTTTTTAAAATCAAATCAAAGACTGAACTGAAAGATAAGACTTCTAGGTTATGATTTAATTGGTTTGTCGTTCGGTTCAACAAAATTAGATGGCTAATAAATAAGTAAAAAAAATATAAAAATACTATTTTTTGAAAAAAAAAATTGAACCAATTTGCGGTCCACCCTAGTTGTCTCTTTCTCAAAGTAATTATAAAATCATTTTTGAAAAAAAAAGTAAATAAAAAAGCAAAAAGTAAAAAATAAAAAAATTGACCCTAACTGTCTCTCTCTCAAGGTATAGTCTCTCAACCCTAGTCGTCACTCTCTCTCAAGGTTAAGAGACGATACATAGGTGTGATGTTAAGAATGTAAAATTAAAAAAGATACCAATAAAGTATTTATCAAAATATAAAGTATAACAATTATTTTGTATAACTTCCATATTTCTAAAGTTGATCCTAAATATATTTCAGTAAAAATCTGAAATCTATTTTAGCAATAACCATTGAGAGGAGGTGCTGGTTTGGGAAAATCCTTATAGATGGAATTCTGAAGCACTGTAACATCGACACGACTATTTTTTTAGACTCTGGTCAAGTTGGTTTTGGGTTCTATTTGCGAAATGAACTGGCCAATTTGTCAAAGCAATGACCCAAGTCTATGTCGGTGTTCTGGAGGGAGCCATGAAAAGCGGAGGCCCTTAACCTTCTAAATGTCGTGAAGTGGTTATGTAGTGAAGGCTACTCATAAAAATAGCTTAAATGTATTCACATATACCAATAAAAATAATAAACTTTGTTATTTTTGATACCATCATTTGTTTTTTCTTATAATATTGTTAATTATTTATTATTTCATTCTACATATTTCTCTCCACAATAAATAGTTAAGAGCATCCTTCAGAAAGTAAAAATTAATTTTGCATTAAATTTAAAAATGACAAGTAAAATAGAACAAAATTATTTTTAAAAACCGAGATTATAATGAAACAGAGGGAGTAGCTAATATGGAAATTAATGTTTAGAGATAAACTAAGATATATAAAATAACAGAAACAATCCCAAATGAAAACAATGAGGAATGGCACTTGCTTGTTTTTCTAGTCTATTTGAGTGGGCGCACCCTTCTCCACAGACCAGCGCCGTTGATATAATAATGGTCAGCTGCAGCACATGCACATCATCACCACCTAAGCGGATCTTGATCTTTCGTTTTTTTCTTTTTTTTGACAATGACCTTTCGTTTTTATTACAATTACAACTTTGTGGCCTACTATCCACATGGCTCGTTATTATCTCTTATTTTCAAGATCGATTAATATTTCCAAAAAGTTGGTATTGCTATTTACTACTACCTCTATTATTATTCACAATTGAGTTGTGTTCTGTACCGTACTCCTGACCTTAGAGGTCGACTTGAGATAGTTGGTAGGTGTGATCCTTGATCTTCAACGTTCCAGTCGAGGTTGGGTTGTTGGTCCTGCAATGACACTCCGACGATCAAGTCAGTAAGTTAGTCAAGCAGAGTATGTTATGAGTCGAAATAGCTTACCATTAATGAGCATTGAATGTGATATTTATAGGTTTTGAATGGTGTTGACCTAATGATTATGAACCGTTGGATGTGTTGGCTGCATCCGAAGCGTTGAATTATGGGCTCACCTAAGAGGATGGGCCAGTGAGTAAATGGGCCCTTTAAGGGTGTTAATAGCATATAGAAACATTACCATAACAAGTTCATAGCTTGATTGAAAGGAGAGCAAAGACAATTTGGATCAACCCCAACAACACCTATTTCAGTTGATGTTACTCCCAAATAAAGTTATTCTTTTAAGACAGCAATTGTAGATCGATGTTGCGTATCACCGACCGACACGATGTGATCTTCCTTACTATTTGAGAAATCTCCCTCCCTCCCTCCCTCTAACATTATTATTGGTTCTGATTAAAGTTGAATGAGACGAGACTTATATATAAATTTGTACACACATAATATATATTCATCCTCTAGTAGTAGTAGTGGAAATTAAGCTCTTTATCTACCTCCTTTCTCTTAATTCACAACCCCCACCAACCAAAGCTAGCTAACGTGCAACTTGTCTTTGAAACACTGAATTTATTTGTGTGCAAAAGTCATGCTATCAATATATGGTCCCATAGTCTTATAAAAGTAATGAATTATATTGTTTTTTCGTTTCTTAGTACCTCTGCAAGGTGTGGCACCTCCATCGATCCCTTCCTTAGAGATTCCAAAAAGTTGCCTTAAAAATAAACTATTGCATCAAGAGGGTGTGTCGTGCTAAAAGTTCAGGGAAAAAAAGAGTGATAGGGATCGAGATGTTGGGGAGAATGATGCCAACATTTTCTTCCATGCATTGGTAGAAAGAAAATTAAAGGGAGGATTTAAAATGGAGGCGGGGCACCCATTTCTTTTCAGTTTTCAATTTTCATCACCACCCCCACGTGCAGCAACGTTCAAACGTTTCATGAAATTTCCTTTTCAAATATATTATTATTATTTTGTATTTATTATATATTATATATTATTTGTATTTATATTTTATATGAAGTTATTTAAAAATAATGCATAACAGCATAATTAAGCAACCTTGGCGTTGTAAACTACATAGTTGATTGAATGAGAAACACAAATCTACATAGTAGATAGCGAGTTCTAAGAACAATATCTTCATTAGTAGGTGTTTCGGACCGGGCGAGCCCGAGTTCAAATTTGGACTTAGCAATGGGCCAATCACGCGAGTGGTGGAATTTTTGTTGGCAATCTTGCGCTGCAGCTATCAATGGCTGAAAGTGCATATCTGGATCCAACGGTCAAAAATGCACCACATCACCTATGCGTTGGAAGCGCCTCAAGCACACTAGGCGCCTATAATACTAGCTCACCCACGACGGCAGGTACACATTCATTCGCTCTATCTCATTCTAGACTTCTCATCACCGACTTGAGCGTTGGAGTGTCATTACAGGTACCACCCCCGACTTGGACTCTGAGGTACAACTTTTACAGAAGCACTACCAACTATTCAAGTCAGAATTACTCGAGCTCGAGTAAGGTACAGATTAGTAGGTTGGTTGAAGCAATCCCAACATGAGCAAGGTTTTGTGTAGTAGACTCCAAAGAGGAAAAAAAAAGGCAACTTTGAAATCCATTACGCCCAACTTCTTCTCAAATTTTCATGTCACCAAAATATTGTAACTAAAAGGAACACATGAAGCACAAAACTAACATGAATTGACAAGACAGTCACAAGGAGAATCAATAAAACACGACCAAAAAACACCAATTTACTTGGTGGGAGTAATTTATATTCAGAGGATGCAAATATCATAAAACACAAAAGATGCTAAGGTGGGCTTAAAGGCCCAAATTAAAACAGACACACACCCTAAAAGGCCCATACTTCGTACAACCCCCCTGCTACTCAGTGAACACCCCCTACACACGTGAAAAGACCAAAATGTCATTAGTGAATCTTATGCTCCTACGATGGTTCGGAGGACCGTGCTCCGAATCGGTTCGGACGAGCATCGTCCGAACCAGTTAATAACGCACAGACACTCCCCTTTTTTCCTTTCATTTATATTAGAAGAGGTTCGGAGGACCGTGCTCCGAACCGATTCGGGCGTCCGAACCAGTTAATAACACACAGAAACACCCCTTTTTTCCTTCCAGTTATATTACATAACACTCACACACTCTTGGCAAAAACACACACACACACACACCTAATTAAAAAGGCCGATTTTTCTACCCCTAAGTTGGACCACTTACCCCCCAACTCGTTTATTCCAATTTCACCCTTTCAAAAACATTCAGAATCCCAAATTTTTTATTAACAAGATCAACCTTGTTCAGCGGTAAAATGAAAGTAAAGTGTTGAATATGGTTTCTTTTGTGGGTTTTAGTAGTAGCCCGCATCGAGAAGCTAAGTCAGTTGAATGGAAACTCGTTGTTATAAAAAGCTTGAGAGGCTAATTAATTCAAATTTAAAGAGGAATGTTGGCCGATGACATAATGTGTTTCTATCGGCCAACCCTCATCTCTTCTCTTGAAAAAAGAAGTAAAATGTTAAAGTTTTTTTTAAAAAAATTGTACTCCCTCTGTTCCTAATCTTTGGTACTTACAGGTCCCACTTAATGGTCAGCCTTTTTAATTAGGTGTGTGTGTGTTTTTTTAAAAAAAAACATTAAATTGTTTTTAAAAATAGTAAAAGAATTGGATAAAGCCCATGGCCCATGTGGGAGCTGTAAGTAAATAATTTTTAAAAAGAATTGGATAAAGCCCATGGCCCAAGTGGGAGCTGTAAGTAAATAATTTTTTAAAAAAACATTAAATTGTTTTTAAAAAACAATCGCAAGAAGAAATGCAAATATAAATTGATTTTTTTCTTCGTGATTTTATAGTGACCAATCTAAAAGGATTGAATAGATTTCATGATTTGGTAGTGACCGAACTAAACAGATTCAATAGATATTTGTGATTTGGTAATAACCAAACTAAATGAATACAATACATATTTTAGGTTAAGAAAAATATGATTTTAGAAAATATAAGGAGAAGATGTATAAAATTAAATTGATTTTTAAAGGGTCAAAAATATATGGTTCTAAAATATATATAGGGAGAAAAGTATAAAAATAAATATATATTTTTTAAATTCGCGAAATTAGTAAAAGGGTGCATTGCATGAGTTAATGTTAATTAAATTTTTAAACAAATCATGAAAGAGAAGCCACAAAATTACTATTATTAATATGTGCTGGTAAGACTGGATTTAAGTTTGAGCCATAAAATTAATTTCAACAAACAATAAAAATGATAAACTAATTTTTGTCAACTTCTATATATTCATTAAATGATATTTACAATCAAATACTAAAAAGTAAGACTAAAATAAAAATATAAAACCCAATTTAAGTATGCTTCTAATACCAGTTGCTGCAAAATGGCCAAGAAAAGAACCATATAAAAAAGTGTGCTAATAGTAAATACTAATACACTAATTGAAAAAAATAACGAAAGTCGCATTATTTTAAAAAATAAAATCTAAAAAAGAAACAAACAAAAAAGGAATGCAAATATAATTTTTTTTTCTTTGTGCTTTGGTAGTAACCAAACTAAATGGATTGATAGATGTTTATGATTTGGTCGTAACCAAACTAAATAGATTCAATAGATCTTTGTGATTTTATAGTGACCCAACTAAATGGATTCAATAGATGTTTTAAGTTTCGAAAAATATGGTTCTAAAAATTATAAGGTGAAGAGGTATAAAAATAAGTTGACTTTTTAAAGGTTCAGAAAAATATGGCTCTAAAAAATATATGGAGAAAAAGTATAAAATAATTTGACTTTTTAAAGTGGTGAAATTACTAAAAGGGTGTGTTGCACGAGTTAGTGTTAATTAAATTTTAAACAAATTATGAAAGAGAAATCACTAAGACCAGACTTAAGTTTTTTTTTTCTTTTCCGATTAGTAAAACTGAATTTAAGTTGAACCATAGAATTTCAATAAACAGAACAAAATAAACCAATATTTGCCATCTTCTATATATTCATTAAATATTATTTACAGGTAAATACTAAAAAGGGAGACTAAATAAAATATAAACACCAGCTTAAGTATGCTTCTAAAACTAATTAATACAAAATGACCAAAATGTTCTAACAGTAAATTAATAATACACAAATTAAAAATGAAAATATAAATAAGGCATATTATTTTAAAAAACAAAAATATAAAATATAAAAAAGAGAAAAAGGAAGGGAAGCATGATACTAGCATATATAATATAGAGATAAATAAAATCATTTTGTCAAAAAAATTATAAAAAGTTTCTTTTTTTTTTATAGAAAAGTCAAGTGAAACTGATAATAAATAAATGCAGGGATATTTAGACTAGGATAAAAGTTTTTATAGAAATCCTTTTTAAGAAAGTAATCATGTATTTTTTAAAATAAACTATGTCAAGTGAAACCAATAAGTGAATTTGGTAGGCTGGCTGGCAGGATACTAGTTTATCCAATAAAATTATTTTTAAGTTATTGTTTGGTTCAAAAAAAAATTATTATTATTGTTAAATATGTTTTTAGTCATTATAAATTTGATATTCGTCTTTAATAAAATATTTCACTCACTTTTAGTCTTCACATTTTTTCCTCTGTTAATACTTTTAATCTCTCATAACTTTTAATAATGCTTACAAACACTATAAAAGGCTAAAAAAACGCTATTAATAACCCATATATTCACTGACTTTATTTTTCTTTCTTTTATTTCCCTTCCTTGTGATCTCAACTTGTCATATTTTATTTTATTTTTACATATATTGTATTTTTAAAATGATGTAAAAACTCAAAAGTGACGCTATTTGTCAAAAATAGAAAATCTTTTTTTTAAGTAAAAAAAAAAGCATTAAACTAGAAGGGGCATGCAGCAGTGTTAAATCTCTTGAGGGAGCTTGTCATCATAATTCAAAACTCATAAATTTACTTTTGCAACCACACGGAGCTTTAAACCACACTAGACGCACACCCGCGCGCTGCACGGGTATTATTTATTTTCAATAAAAATGAAATTTTATAAATAAAAGTGGTTGTCGATAAAGTTCATCATTAGTGCAAATAAAAAGGTAAACACAAAAATTAATCAAAGCTCAATTTATTGAAAGGTAATCAAAGTTAAGATCAAATGAATGCATTTTTGTTATCTCATCACTGCCTTTTGTTATCTCATCTAAGAGGCATCAAAGGAATGCATTTTTTATCAAAACTACACAAATGTCATTACATATTTTTGTCTCTTTTTTGGAATGGTTGCCCTCTTTTTTTTAATCAAAACTGCAAAAAAAAACATTACTTTTCTTTGTCATCTTCCCGAAATGATTGACCTCATTTTTTTATCCAAACTACAAAAATGTCATTACTTTTTTGTCTTTTTCTAGACATGTATACAAATACGTAATACGTATCCGTTTTTGACATCTTAGCTTGCTTTTTATGCATCCAGCCTTAAAGGATAAAGATAATCGTCGTTACTAGTGCTTTTGAAAATAACATTAAATACGCTAGTTCCGCCTTATTACTTCTTATTTGTGGGAGACAAATACTGCTTTTAGAATTAACGATTCGGATTACGTTATTAATTACAAGATAATTGCTTCTTTTTAATTAAAGATCACGTGAATTTTGTAATTAATAACAATTAAGGATTCTCATTTCTCACTATATATATAATATACACACACTAGTATTCCTACCTGTGCCCTGCCCGAGGAATAATTTATACCAATTTTTTTTTTGACACAATTTATACCAATTTTTTAAAAAGTAATAAATTATGTGCAACTAATTAAGTTATTTTATATAACTAATTATGATACGTATAATTAAATATTTAATTATGTGTAACTAATGTCCAATACGTAATTTTTATAAATTTTTATTTTTGGGTTTGATTTCAATTATTGTTGTATATATGTATGTACGTATCAAGTTTTCTAATTTCTCCCACGATAACTAGTTTATCTTTTCAGTTGGAGTACTATTTTTCCTCATCGAGTCTTTTTCTGATAAATAGTGCGGTTTGAAAAGAGTGCTTGGATGAGATGGTAGGAGTCTTTTCCAACTTAACCAATGTCCTGGGTTTGAATCCAGCTTTGGGCATGCAGCAGTGTTAAATCTCTTGAGGGAGAGTTTTACCGCCAATTGTGGTCCTATCCAACTCGAGGGATTAGTCTGCAGTTGCGCGCAGAGGATACCCGATTTATAAAAAAAAAGTTGACAACTCAAATTACATCATTAATTCTGAGATCTTATAATTAATGATATAATTTGAGCGGTTAATTTTAATTTAAAAAGTTTTTTGACTCATTTAATTTTAAGAGTTGTCATTTCTCACAATAAACAAGAGTTCTCACTTGATACACTCCCGTATGTGTGTGTATATATATATAAAGTCAAATGAAAAAGAAAAAAAGAAAAAGTAAAAAATAAAGAGAGATTATGATGTACCAAAAAGTAGACTTTACCATCTTCAAAATGAAACACACAGTAGTACTATCGTTCTCTTTTCATTAAATACTCTCTTCTTCAAGGGACACCCGCGCTTCTCTCTCTTACTTCATGGCTCCTCTCGTTTCTAGCATTCAATTTTCTTCTTTGAGGTCCTGACCTAATCTCTGTTGCTCCCATTCACCTCTCTCTCAAAAACATAGCCCTTTTATTCTCAGAAACTCCGTTAGGTATACTTCTTCTTCTTCATGCATGACTGTTTTTTTCATTTAAAAAGTCACGTTGTTTTTGTTCATTGTTTCTCTTATTCTATATTATTTTACGTGATTATCGATCTTTTTGTTATGCATGTATTTGGTTTAAGCTCTTATGGGTGTTTCTCGCATTCAGCTTCTGATCGTGCTTTTAGCGTTTTTTTTTTTTTTTGAAATTTTCTGCCTTAAAAAAACCTAATTTTCTTATGTAGTAGGTCTTGCTCAGGTTAACTATGTGAATTGTAGCTGTGACCATTATTTTTTTTAAAAAAATTAGGATGATTAATAATGTTTGATTTGTTGGTTTCATAGAAAACATATATAGATTTGAATTTTTGTTGGAACCCTTGTTATGATTATCTTTTTGTTTAATAGTGATTTTGCTGCTGAAAATTAATTTATTTTTTCTATCAGTTCTCTAAATTTGTTTTGGAATTTGAGGTTGTTGAATTGTGGTGTTGGAGATGCAATCAGAAGAAGGTGGGGGTCAAAGTACCCCTAAAATGGAATTGAAAAGGGAAGCTTTAAGTTCAAAGAATAAAGGTAGTAGTGGAAACCTAAGTAACAAAGATATGATTTTCAGAGCTGATAAAGTTGATCTGAAGACTTTGGATGCTGCTCTAGAAAGGCATTTGAGCAGGGTTTATTCCAGAAGCATTGAGGCAAGTAGACCTAGACTTGAATGGGAGATTGATTTGGCTAAACTGGACTTACGATATGTTGTTGCTAGTGGGGCTTATGGTATTGTCTATAGAGGCTCCTATGATAATCAAGATGTTGCAGGTATCTGTGCTTTATGTTTTGTATTCTTATTCTTATTTTGGTTGCTTGTCTTCGTGTCTGTGATATATATGGAATGTTCTGAAAATCAGATTGGACATCAAATTGGTGAGACCTCTGGCTTATGATTCAACCTTTTCAAACCGTTCAAATTGGGACGAAACTGCGATCGAATAGCTGAAATAATCAAACCGTAGATGATATCGGCTCATGGTTTAACCGATTGAACTGTCAAATTGGTTTGATTTTAAAACACAATTATATATTAAAATGTGATTTTTAGGGTTTGGTTTTTCTTGTGTCAATGCTTATTATTTGAGCCTGATGGCTTCTAAGTTAATCAACTTCAATGTTCCCATATAAACAATATGCATAGTCTTGGTCTTGAATGTTTTTTTTTGTGTGTGTAAAGAAATTTTGACTGAATTGTAATGCTGAATTTTGTAGTGAAAGTGTTGGATTGGGGTGAAGATGGTGTTGCTACTGCTGCTGAAACTGCTGCTTTACGATCATCATTTCGACAAGAGGTTACCGTATGGCACAAACTGGATCATCCAAATGTTACAAAAGTAAAAACTATTGCTTTCTCGCACTCACGTATTTAAATTCATGAATCATGATTACTACTCACCAAATCTTGCATGCTTTAATTTTCCCTTCTTTCCTTATATATGAGATGGAATACTAGAATTTTTATTTTATTTTAAAATGGTAGTTTTGTAATTGTTTATATCATTTATCAAACAGTTTATTGGAGCTTCAATGGGCACTTCAAATCTTAAGATTCCTTCAGATGCTGGTGGTCAAGATTCTCTACCTTCCAAGGCGTGTTGTGTTATTGTTGAGTTTGTTCATGGTGGGACACTGAAACAATTCTTGTTGAAAAATAGGCGAAAGAAAGTTGCATACAAGGTTGTCATTCAGCTAGCTTTGGATCTTGCTAGGGGGTGAGTCTCATTTTTCCATTTTATTTACCTTTACAGTTGTTGGTATATGTATTTTTTACCTCTCAAATACAATAGTTAATTTTTGCCGTTGTCCTTGCAGTCTTAGCTATCTACATTCGAAGAAAATTGTTCATCGCGATGTAAAAACTGAAAATATGTTGTTAGACGAGAATCAAAATTTGAAAATAGCTGATTTTGGAGTTGCTCGAGTTGAAGCCGTAAATCTACGTGAAATGACTGGTGAAACTGGGACGATTGGATATATGGCACCAGAGGTATTATAGTTGTTATATTTAAACACTCCGTAAATATAAACATCTATTCATCACTTCTTTTTCTCTCTATCTCTCTCCTTTCTCTCACACTAGTTACACATCACATCTATGAGTTCTATCCTCTATTTCTTTCTCCCCCATGGTGTTGGTGGAGTGGATGACTGTCCATGTATCATTTTTGTTTTGATAAGTCAAAAATGAACCTATCATTTTTGTTGATCTTGCTTTGAAATTTGTTCTAAATATTATGTGGTTCTATGTGATGATGGCCGTACTTTTTTGTTTTTGAAAGGAAAAACATGTATATGGAAGTTTATTTCAATAGTTTTTGCTTTTAATTCTTGGCCTTTAACTATGTGTAGGTTCTAAATGGTAAACCTTACAACCGAAGATGTGATGTCTACAGCTTTGGAATTTGCTTGTGGGAAATTTATTGTTGTGAAATGCCTTACCCAAATCTAAGCTTTGTTGATGTTTCATCTGCTGTTGCTCATCAGGTCAGTTCATATACAATGAACCACAAACCATTTTCCGTTACCCAAATCTAAGCATTGTTGGTGCCATGATTTAGTCATTTATATTCTTTCGTATAGTTTGTTTGGGTAAACAGATTAATTATTTACTTAAGAATTGTGTCTGAATTGTTTGCATTTGTGTAATGCTTGTGTTTTTCCTGATTGTGAATATTTGGTGACATTTTTTTAATCTTACAATCATGGTGCTAAATTGCGGTCGTGGTTGCGCTGCAATCTTTCATATTGCAGTAAAATGAGGATAAATGCAGTCGATGCAGCCGCAATTGTGATTGTGATGCTATTGCAAATACTTCCAAAACTGTTATATTCCGACTGGAATTGCAGTTATGGACCACAATTTAGAACCATGTTTTCAATAGTCCCAATGCAATTATGCATACTATAACCTTTGAGTACATTGTTTGCATGTTTCTAACTGATCATATATGTATTATATCTTAACAGTTGACACAAACTGCCTAGAATGGTTAAATTATAATGTTGAAACTCTCATTCATACATTTGTCTAGAACTGTTTAACTATTATTTTGAAACTCTCATTTCTACTTGTAAAAAATTATTGATATATTTATGGACATATTTGAGTTCTGTTAAGCATTTTACTATTAAGTATATCAATGTATGTTTACTATATAATCATATTTGCTTGGCATTCTTGCGCAGAATTTACGACCAGATATTCCTAGATGTTGTCCAAGTGCCTTAGCAAATATCATGAAAAAATGCTGGGACAAAAATCCAGAAAAGCGTCCAGAAATGGAAGAGGTTGTCAAAATGTTAGAAGCAATTGATACTAGCAAAGGAGGTGGGATGTTACCAGATGATCAGACTTCATTTTGTTTTTGTTTTTTACATCCTCGTGGTCCATAACTCTTCAATGTTAAGTAGTGTACATACATTATTAGTGGATCATAGTTAATCTAGGAGATATACATGTGGCACCTGGCAATTGTCATTTTATAGCTTGTTTATTTACTGCGTATGATGACAATCAGTGCACCGTAGTTAATTAAATGTTGTATTTATTAGTACTGAAAATCTGTTTCCTTATTGCATGAATAATTGAATTTGTAGTGTTTATTTTTGTACGTGGCTACGTAGTTCCTCTACATGCACTATAATTCCGATCTTAGAAACTTCTTAGCTTGGTTGGGAATCTTTTGGCTATGAAGATTGTTCTGCGAACCTTCGAGCTTGCCTCTGGACTTTAAGTGAATTTCTAGCTAAAAGAGTAGTTTCGCTGGGGTAAGGGTGTCAAATAACTTCTTGGCTATGGGTGCCAGATTC
The DNA here is from genome assembly GCA_963573325.1 of Astragalus glycyphyllos. Taxonomy (NCBI): domain Eukaryota; kingdom Viridiplantae; phylum Streptophyta; class Magnoliopsida; order Fabales; family Fabaceae; genus Astragalus; species Astragalus glycyphyllos. The sequence continues at coordinate 68,841,052 of OY754309.1, forward strand.
TTGAACTTTTTAATATCTTAGGCTACTGGTCAAGGCGAACCCTCGTAGGGTATCTACTTTGGGACCATATCCTTTAGGTGTCAAGAGGTAGACTTCAAAGATGAGAGCATGGGTCTATCAGCCTTGGCGGGAGAATTGTTCTGGTCAACTCAGCCTTGTGTAGTATTCCTACCTTGTACCTCTCTTTCATGAAGTTGTCTGATAGAGTGTGGAAGGGGTTGTTCTGATACAAAGGGAATTCTTGGGGGGGACGTTTCATGTGAAGAAGATTCCATGGGTAAGGTGGTCGGATATCTGTAAGCCCAAAAGTGGCGAGGCGCTTGGGGTGAGAGATCTCAGGGTAGTTAATGTCTGCTTGTTAGGCACTAGTGTAAAATTAGGAAAAGAATCAGACATTTAAAGTCAGGGGCTCAGATACCTGACTTAATAAGTAGATGCGGTGGCAAATTTGTAATTAAGATGAAAAACTTTAACTGGTGTGTATGCTTTTAAGTCGCGCGGAAAGATGTCTGACCTTAAAAGTGAAAGCTTTTAACATTTGAAGACAGACTTGTATATAGCGTGACGTCAAAAGTATTAAACAATAGAAAATTAGAAGCGCTCTCTCCCTCAAATCCATTCAGACCTCGCGACCTACCTTCTCTCTTCCGGACGCTGAACACGCTCTCTCCCTCAACGACAGACTCTGCACATATTTTTAAGGTAAACCCTTCTTCTTCTTCTTCTTCTTCTTCTTCTTCTTCTTCTTCTTCTTCTTCTTCTTCTTCTTCTTCTTCTTCTTCTTCTTCTTCTTCTTCTTCTTCTTCTCAGACCTCTTTTATGTTAGGGTTTGTTGTATTCAGGAATTCGTGAATATCTCGATGGCGATGGTCATATCGTAACCATCTTTTGCTTAATTTAGAGATTTTGTACTCTTCTATCGTTTATTGCTAATTATTGTTTTCTCAGATTTCTTTTCCCCAAACTCTCTTCCATCGTTCATGTTAAAGAAGCCCTCCATCACAAAGCGTGAAGGTTCCTCCTATGCCCGCTACCGCTGTTAGGTCACGTTGTTGTGCCGTCAAGAATCCACACATCTTCTCCATCAAAGTTTCGTTTCCAACTCGTCTTCTCCTTTGCACTGTGAGTTATTTCAAAAATTCTCACTCATCTGAGGCGACACTTTGTTTTTTGTTAATTTATTGAATGTTATTGAAAAATTAGGGATAAGTTGTGTTTTCCATGTTTGCACGTTTCTGGTTTAGAGATAGTGATTTGAGTTCTTTATGGCAGCCTTTTGAGTTGGTTGCTCTGTCGCCATTTTTGATACTTGGGTTAGTGTTTATTTTTGAGTTTCAATGCAATGACTGGTATTTTCATGCTAGTTTTCTGGAATATGGTAACATGTAAGCTAAAGCATTATATGTGTGAACGGGGAAGTAGATCATTTTGTTTGTAGTGGGTTAGGCATTTTTATATGGCTTATTGTGTGTGTTGGGGGGATGCACGGGTATTATTCTTACTATTTTAGCTAGTCATTCATTTTGATTTTAGTTTGTAATTATTTTGATATTAATTGTGCCTGTCATTTTCATTAACTTTTGAACTTGCAAAAGAATTACTTTGATCCTTCTCATTGTGGAATATGCAACCACCCCATCCAGAACATTAGCTTTCAAGGAATGACTCATGTAATGCCCCATTTATTTTACTGATTGTATTTTGATATTGTTGTGATTATCCTACAAATATTGTCCTTTGTTTTACAGATTGAAATTGTCTTGAAAAAGTGAAAAGAAGACAGAAGGATAGATAGACCACTCAAGTTCTTCATTCTTGCTTCTTTTTTTGTCTGTAGGGTTGCATTCAGTAGAGTGACACAAATTATTGGTTTAGAGGAACATGAACAAGAATTAAGCAGCTAACAGTATGTCTTTCCGAGTGTTTGTTTTCTTTAAGCATGATGTTATGCATATCTAAAGGGTGTGTTTTTCTTCACCATTATGAGAAATTGCAATTGAGTGTGCATCATAATTTTTGGTACTTTAATGCCAGCTTTTGTGTTTTTCTTTGTCGGATGACACAGGGACATATGAAACTCATGGATGCATCGCTTCTAATAAGATCCTCTATGGTTTTACATTTTTCGACATTTTTTAGTCTTTCAAGTTTAGTGTCTTAATATTTTTGAACTTTGGGGTTCTTCACTATCTTCCAAATAGTAGTTTCAGTTTCCTTTATTCTTTCATCCCTTCATATTGGTTTATCATCCAAGTCTTTAAGGATATTAATCATGACTTGAGCCTTTTGTCTATGTAAGGATATTAATCATGACTTGAGCCTTTTGTCTATGTAAGGATATTAAATTTTCATGTTTAAGATAGGCAGGAAATTGACTTTTTGCTTCTGTGTATCTTGAAACAGCAAACATTTTGTTTCAACCTTAACTTGAAAATACAACTTATTGGTATGAGGGAAACAAGTTGCTTCTTGGTATGATGGCATCATTGTGTTTCTATTTTACAGGTAGGATGGCACAATTGCATTAAGCATAACTTGTTATTTAATTGGGTGGTGTTCAAACTTATTGACCTGTACCTTTTTCTTCTTTTTCTTCTTCCCAGATGAGCTTGCTATTGCACTTGTGGCGTTTGGTCATAAATTAGTGAAGTTGTGAAAGGATTGCAATAAGAGAGTGACCATAGGGTTCAATTGAATGAACTACATTGCACATTATGTCTTGTGCACTCAGTGGAAACCCTATATTATTTACTTATAGTGGTGGAGTTATAAGTATTTTTCCTTTGAAGCAGAGACAATTTACAAGTATTTAAAGAAGCATTGTTGGTCAGTTTAGAGTAGTTGATTGACGCATATATGCATCAGTGTGTTAGTTGTGTATGATTGGATGAATTTGTTTAATGAATTTGATGCTTAGTGGAGCCAAATTTGTATGCAGAGGAATGACCCAAAAGGCAAAAAAAAGTTTTAAAATATAAACACATTTAAAGTCAGGCGACATAACGTCTGACTTAAATAAAGTTTTAAAGTCAGACTTTCGCCTGACTTTAAAAGTCATTCTTAGAGGTTGGCCTAAAACGAACATCAGTAATTAAAGTCAGGCAGTGATCGCCTGACTTAAAAACAAACATACGAAGTCGAGCTATCGCCTGACTTTAAAGCTCCCGACATACGAAGTCGCCCTAATAGAAGTCATGCTAGCGCCTGACTTTAAAAGGCCAATTTGCCTGACTTTGAATCCCTTTTTTGCACTAGTGAGGAAAGTTGCGCTAGAGGATCCTCTTGGGTGGTGACCTTCTATGAAGGCGGGTCCTAGTTTCAAGATGTGGTCGGTCTATAAGAATGATGGCCCACTTTCATCAACTGAGTATTCAGCCTTTTGCATCTGTTTAAGGACCTTTGTCGTGTAGGTGATTGGGGGTCTGAGGGTTGGGACTAGATCTTGAATAATTCTAGAGTCAAATTGGGGGATGGTAATACTTCCCTTTCCTAGAATGATGTTTGGCTGGGCGATTCATCTCTCAGGCGTAGATTCCATAGGCTCTTTTTAGTGACAGCTAACCCAATCACTTTAGTTAGTTCCCGTGGTAGCAGCTCTGATTGGGTCTACGTCATGGCCATCCTTTGGAGATGACATATGTTCACTTGGGAGGAGGTTCTTCTAGGGGAACTGCACTTGTTACTTGGATTTGTTTCTTTATCAGTGGTACCAGATAGCGGGGTATGGACCCTATATAGTTTAGATTGTTCTCGGCATCTTATGCGTATAATCTTCTCTCCCAATTGTATTATCGTGTTTTGAGGCTCTCTGATGAGGTGTTTGGGACACTAAACATGGTTTGGAAGAGTTAATTTACACCTTTGAAGGTAGTAACATTTTCTTGGCAGCTCCTCTTGCATAAAGTACGCACTCGGACAAACCTGTTTAGTAGAGTGGTGATCATGGATATTGTCGCCGCAGTTTGAATCTTGTGCGGGATTTTTCAAGAGTCCCCCTTTCATCTTTTCTATAGTTGCAGATTTGCTTTCGCGATGTGGTATGTATCGCGATCTGGTTGAGTTTCGATTTTGTGCGGCAAGAGAATATCTTGTCCGTGTTTCTTTAGTTTATTCATATTGGAGGTTCTGCTAGGCGAAAACGTGGCTTGGAGCTCATTTGACATATTGTTCTTTGCGTCAAATGGGATTTGCGAAATAAGTGTATTTTCTTTGGAGACATACCTGATTTTTAGAGATCTTTTGACAAGATTTTATCACTATCCTGGGATAGTTCCAGGATAGGGGTAACTCTTCTTCTTGTCTATCTTATGAGTGGTTTCTAATCCTATTGATTGTATCTCTAGGAGGTAGCTTCTTTTTGTATGGTCCTCTTGTTTCTTGGGGTCTGTCTTGTGTTTTTGGATTGTATATGACAGTTTGAATTTTTCCTTATATTTTTTATTCGATAATTGAAAATTTTTATTAAAAAATAACCTAGCGCGAGCAACAACCAAGGCTAGAAATGAAGGCCGCAATTTGATACTCTATTCAGAGGTCATGTATTTAATCCTTAGGTGGTTGTTAACCATGTTAAGTCTATAACATGAAGTTGGTTCATAAGCATAGAAGGTCGCAATTCCACTCTTAAGTTTTCTGATTGGTGGGGAAATCCTTTTGTATGTCTGAACTCTGTGTAATTGTATTTTTACCTCATTCTTCCCAGGGTATTCTTTTTCCCATGGGGTTTTGGCCCAATGAGGTTTTAATGAGGCCCATTATATTTGTAAGGGTTGGGGGTGCCCCTTTTTATATAATTTATTGTTTATAAAAAAAGCTAGAATTGAGATAGTCTAAGCCAAAGTACACCAACACCAATTTTATGGTCGTCTTACAACTACCAGCCCCATTGCAACCACTGTGAGCACCGCCCCCATCGTCGAAATTGAGAGGAATAGAGAAGTGAAACAAAAAAAGGAAATGAAGTTGGGTAGAGGAATTGTTTGAAGCAAAAGGCAGTAATTTTTTTTGAAAGACAGGAAAGAAGAAATGCAAAGAAATGGATGAAAAAATGGCGGGGCCTAGGCTTATCCCACGCCCCTCCCTACTCACCACACACCCCTTTACCCTATGAAAATACCAAAATAACCTTACCACTCAAAAAAATTCCAAACAAATCCTTCATCCCTCTTCTTCTCCTCCATCTCCTACACACCCCACCCTAAACCCCAAACCTCTCATCTCTTCCACTCCTCTCCCTATCCACCATTTCTACAACATTATCCTTCTAATCACCTTCTCAACATTGGCAAACATCATAAGGTATTATCCCTACCTCACATTTTTCGTTTTAATTTCATTTAGTTACTATTTTTGCCATGTTTTTTTTTTTCTGTAATCGCACTCGGTTCGGTTGACCTCAACCGAATGGTTTCGGCTAGGCTCAACCGAACGCGCAAAAATTATATTGGGGCAGGGGGGAGGGGGTGTTTCCAATTGGTCAGTTCGGTTGACCTAAACCGAATGGATTCGGTTGTGGTCAACCGAATGGGCAAAAATTCATTTTTGGTGGTGTTTCCAATTAGTCAGTCGGTAGAGGGGAACCGAATACATTCGGTTTAGGGTAACCGAATGTATTCGGTTAAGGGCAACTGAATGTATTCGGTTAAGGGCAATTGAATAGCCGTAAAACAGAAACTCCAGTAAGTACTCTGTTTGAAATTTGTTTTTATTACAGGATCATATAAATGGCAGCGAATGATGCTTTGATGGTACAAGACTTTACGAAAACTATTGATGCGTGTGATTTTGAATTGGGACTTTTCTATGTTATGTGTTCACCATATCAAAGCTTCATAAATTATGTCAACAAACAATGGTTGGTCCCATACAAAAAGATGTTTATTGATGCATGGATTAATCAGTATATGCACCTTGGCAACACTACCACTAACAGAGTTGAGTCTGCACACTCTCGGTTAAAGAAAATATTGGGTTGTCGCAGGGGAGATTTGTGTAAGTCTTGGGATTCAATGTGTACCATGCTTAGGATTCGGTTTAATGATCTTAAGATGCACTTTGAGCATAGCCTGAGTAGGGTGAAAATTCCTCATATGAAGAAGATATATGAAGAACTTAGGGGTGTAGTTTCTGCCAATGCTATAGATCATATTGCAGATGAGTTGCAGCGGACAGGAGCCATTAGTATCGATCCATCATTATGTGGCTGTATGATTAGAACCACACACAAACTACCATGTGCATGTGAACTCAATAGGTATGTATTCCAATTTTTCTCATATATTTTATTGAATTTGTATACTGAATTGTCACTAAAATAATATACTTATATTGTAAATGTATGATGGACTACTGTGGTCCAATACTGTTGCGTCTGATTCATAAGCATTGGCTAAGATTATACTTCAAAATAAGCTATGAAGATAATTTGGATGAGGATGGGTTGAATCTAATTATGGAAATTGAAGCTATACAACGAATATTTGATGCATCTGATCGTATGGGTAAAATTATGTAAAAGGCAAAAGCACGTGAGTTGGCCTTCCCAGACACTACTTCCATGTGCCCCCCTCCGGAACCAATCATAACAAAGGGAGTACCTAAAAAAGGCAAGAAAGTGAGTTATGCATTCTCTACAAAGCGAGAAAAGTCACATTGGGAACATGTGGATGAAAAATTTGACTCCCTAGAAGATACATCATCTTTTGCTCAGTCTCGAAAACGTCCTACTCCTACCCATGGTAAGAGTTCCACTGGCACTCCACCTATACCAAAGTCAAAGTGTCCGGCACGTACTTCATCACTAAGCAAAAAGAGAACTCAAGCTGACAGTTCAACTACTACACCTACTCCTCCTCTACCTAAGAGGCAAACACCCACACCAGCTCCTACACCTACTGTTACACCAGCTCCTACACCTACTGTACCAGATATAGGGTATCTCATCGTTAACAGATACCAAGTTGTATTGACTTGTTGGTCTGTTCACGGGTCTTTTAACATTTATCCATTTCATATTGCCCCATTCAGAAATGTCCGTCAATTCAACATATGCTTCACGACTAGACACTTTGTACAGGTATATCGACTTTTATTTACGATTCAAATTTATATTGTGGTCAAAAATTAGTTAACATTATGTTCTTTTTGTCTGTGTAAGGTTTTTTTGAAGACTGGAAGTCCACTACCCCCGCCCGATGCGCTTTGGAATCTTAACAGAAACCCGTAGCAAAGGGTTGCGAAACAACGTTTATGGGTCGTACGCAAAAGTGGAAGGCCAAGGTCTTTGAGAACCAACCACCGGCTTATGTAGATATAAGTAAAGATAGTGATAGTGATTAATTGTTGTTTTCGAATTTGTATTAAGACAACTGATTTCCCACATATGATTGTCATGACTTCCATATGTTATGTATTATTATAAATCAAAACCAATTTGAGTTAGTAATATTTGTCTACAATTGGTAATTTGTAACTTAACCAGAAACTGTTATGCTTTTCATTCATTCTGTCCTGTAACAGGTCCATTCGGTTGGGCTCAACCGAATTATTTGTTACCCTCCCCCGGACGAACAAAATTTAACAGCACACCACTTATTCGTTTTTATAACGTCCGATTGAGATCAACCGAATGGATTCGGTTACCCGTAGCCGAATATTTTCAGTTGACCTCAACCGAATAGCATGCAAACACGTCCTCTCATTAAGGGTAGTTTTGGAATATTTGGAGTTAGGGGGTGTGGGGTGAGTAGGGAGGGATGTGGGAAAAGCATGGGCCAAAATAAATCCACTTATTAGGGGGCTTAAAATTTAGGCCCATACTTCGTCCAACCCCCTAGCTACTCAGTAGACACCCCCAACACGCATGAAAAGACCAAAATGCCATTAATGAATCTTGTGATCCTACGATGGTTCGGAGCACGGTCGCCCGAACCGGGTCAGAGGAGGTGCACCGAACCAATTCGGTAATGTTCCCATCGAACCTCACTGCACTAATTATTTCACGTGTTTAATACTACTCCATCCTCTCTGCAACTCACCCAATTTTCTCTACTAAGCAACGACAACAAGCTCAGTCATTACTTTTCAACTAATTATTTAATTTCAAATGAAAACTTAAACTCAGAGATTAACAACGCAAAACAACTCAAAATCAAAACCTATCATATCTACCACCTCATAAAAGGGGAAAACGCATCCATTTCGTATTTTACGGTTTTCACAATTGGTGGTGGTGGTGTTGATTTGGATCTGCTTGTGAATTTGTTAAGTTAATAAGGGTGGTGGTGGTGGTTGTCTTTTTTTGAGTTTGTTGTTCTGAGATTTGAGGAATTGGGAATTGGAAGGAGGAAGCGCAAGAACTAGCGATGGAATAGTTAAGCGTGAACTGGTTCAGTGGAACCAAGTCCGAACTAGTTCGGTGGCACCTCCTCCGAACCGGTTCGGACGACCGTGCTCCGAACTAGTTAAAATACAGCGTGAGGGGGTGTCTACACGTGAGGGTATTTTGGGAATATTTAAGGGTTGGGGGTGTCTACTGAGTAAAGGGGGGTTGGACGAAGTATCACCCAAAATTTAAGGGCTTAAACAGGCGGGCTAGGGGGCTGGATTAAGGGGTTTGGGCTGTTTTGATAGCTCTAGGTGTGGGTAGGGACGGATTGGAGGTGGAATTGGTGTTTTTTTTTTGTCAACCATGCAACATTTCTCTGATGACGAGTAGAGGCCACCGAAACATTACATAGAATGAAAGCTTGAAGCTCACAAGGGAAGCAACATCAAATCCACTATGGTACAACAACCAAATCAGACATATAGCTGAGACTCCTAAATATAACAATAAGCACAAGAGCAGCACCTAAAACAACTAACATCCTAATGAAATAACAAATTTTAAACATAGAGCAAACCTACTGAACTAAAACGAAAATGCCATAAACTTAACATAATCAACCCTAAAACAACCAGACAGTACTATCACAACAAGAAACCTGATGCCACCGCACGATCATTAACCTGGTGCGAGTCCAACCGCAACTTTTGAGAGACATCACCACTAAGCAAGAATATAGGCAGTTAGGGACCTTAGAGTGGAAGTAGAAGACCCACAAAATTGGTGTAGGAGGAGAGACAGAAAGTCCAGACTCTCCCTGTATTTGAAGGCCAACTGGCCCCGAGATCTTGAGTACTGAATCTAAAGACTAGAGAAGATAAAGTGAGATCTGTTTAGAGGGTGAAAGAACTGGAAGCTCAAGCTTATGATAGTGGCAGGGAAAACAAGAATGGAGTTTGAAGCAGCTCTGAGAGAGGATTCGGCAATATGGTGCTTGGTGGCAATGTGGTTATTGGTACATGAAGTTATTCGTATCAATTCAATTCAGAATTTTTTACATGTGGCTTCGTATTTGGAAAGAAGAAAAAAACGTAAAGTATTTGATTTGGGTAATGACAATTTGAGTCATTTAGAATCCAAGAAATGGGGGGTTTTCAGAAATAGCTATGTTGATGGGCCAGCCTTCTTCAATTGGATTTTAACACTTTTGTGGAGTTGGTTTATTGGAAGGGTGGCAACAAATTCTTCAAAATCCTAGTCTATGCTCTTGACCAAAAAAAAAATCCTAGTCTATGCAAAAATTACAAATGTTCGAAAAAAGATCTTCGAACAAGATTTTTGAGATGCTATATTTTCAGAATATGATACGAAAAAGTTTTCAAAACAAGTTCAAAAGTGAATGCAAAAATAAGTTTGAAAATTATTTCTCAAAAAGCTAGTCTAAACATAGGGTTTTGAAAAGGAGTTTTCAAAAAGACCCAAGATTTTTGACAAACTATATTTTCAAAATATGATATGATGAAAGTTTTTATGACAAGTTTGAAAGAGTATGCAAAAGTACTTTAAAAAATTATTACTTCAAAACTTAGTCTAGACAAATTTCGATATCACCTCAAGGTCTCGAGATCAAATTTCGAGTGTGACAAAAATTCTGTTGAGAGGGAAGAACCACACGAACCGGCAAAGAGGAGAATCACACGGGCCAGCAAAGCCCAGTACTCGTGGCCAGCCAGGTTCCCTAGGTAGATTAGTGATCAAAAAGCTGGTGGATACTGCGCACCAATGATATGGTAACAAAAAAAAATTAGTTTAGGGTATGTTTGGATCGGTGGTATGGGTGGAGTGGGTTGGAATGGAATGAAACATGGTTCCATTGTTTGGAATTTTAATAAATGGATGGAATGAAATGATAAATGAAGGAACCTATTCCATCCCATTCTACCCTATACCCCAATTTGTTTCCCCTCCAATTTGGGGGGTATGGGATGGAATCAATGTCTCTAGTTTTTAAATTACAAAATTATCCTTATGTGCTCAATAACTAACTGCTCTTTAGCTTTTTTTTTGTATAAACCAGGTATCCTTTGCGCGCAACTGCGGAGACTAATCTCTCGAGCCGGGTTAGACCACAATGGGCAGCAAAGCTCTCCCTTAAGAAATTTAACACTACCGCATGCCCAAGGCTCAATTCAATTTGCTATTTTAATTCAGTGTTGAAAATGGAACGCCATACTATCGTTATACTATTTGTTATTTTATATATTTTAATATCTGTTGAAAAATTGCTTTAAATTGCTGGAATTAATAATGTTATTTTATTCAATCAGATTCAAACTCATTGAAAATGATCATTATATATTTGTTATGGGTGATCAGCGAAAATGATAACGGAAAAAAGGAGAAAATAGTTTATATAAACTATAAAATTTTGATCATTTTAATAAAATTAATGTTTTAATTTATAGAAGATAATGTTTTTTAAATAAGGGTAAATGTGGAATAAACTGTTATAACTCATTCCATTCAATTCTTTTTCCAAACAATTGAATGAGAATTTTGTTTCATTCCGTCATAAAATACCCAAACAATGGAATGAAAATTTTATTCCGTTCCGCTCTGTTTTTGTGTTGTGGTGGTGTTGTGGCGGTGGAGTAGAGGGTGGTGGTGGCTTCCCGGGGAAGATGAAGATGGAGATGGGGTGTTTTTTGTCAATTTGGTCTCTTTTGTTTTTTTAGTTTTAACTTGGTCCCTATTTGTCATGTCATTAAATGAATGACACGTCAGATTGGACAATTAAGACACCACGTCAGCAGTTAACTACCACCGTGTCGTTTGTTAAGTCAATGGACAGAAAACATCAAAAAAGGACCAAAATGACACGCAAAAAAAAGATGAGAGACCAAAACGGGAAAAAAAGATAAAGGACCAAAACGAAACCAAAGATAAAGGACCAAAACTGCAACTTAGCCCCATATCTCCCGTTTCATTATCATTAAACCACCAATAATCAATCACCAACATTATCAGCTCATGTTACTTTCAATCACATTATTTCCTCATCCTCATCATTCGCGCAGCTGCTACGTTTTCTATTATACATACAAAAACTACATTCAGTCACTCTATTTTAGGCAGGGAACAAATTCGATGTCTTGAGGGCGCCATATCTTTGCTGCCTTTCTTTCATTCTCAACGGTTGGATAAATCGTATGACCCAACTCACAATCAGCCCCAGTAAAAAACTATCAACACCTCACACACGATAATAGTACTCAACTCCACACCTCGTCGTTCGTACCACCACCTCACCCCTCAAGCCGTCGCACCACCTCACTGCTCTGGTTGCCATGCCGCCATTTACTCCGCCACGATAGAGGTATTCCATATGAGTGCCATGAATCTGTATAATTACTCCAAAATCAACACTAAGCTAGTGAATTAAAAAACCGCCACTGCTTAAATGCGACTCTATTGGCCTCGATTGTATTGGGACTTGCCAGGGCAACTTGGAAATGGGACCTCACAAAGGATCTAGCTTGAAGGGACTAATTTCCTCATTGCAATTTTGCATCAAAGATCATATTGATTTTATCGGTGTTTTCCCCAAACCAACAAATTATAATGTTATAGCATCAGGGGCCGACATTATTTTTGCCAAATTACAATGATTACATCATCATTATAATATTTAAATGATGATAATCATGTAGGAGGGGCTAATCTGCCAAAATATTCTGATAAAAAGTATCAAAACCATAATAAAAGCCTCAGACATTCATGACGTACGCTTCCAGAAAGCCAAACTAAAGACCACCGCTGGCCAACATGATTTCCATGCATTTACAAATTGTTCACAACTTGAAAGTGTTACGAAAGGATGCATTCCGTTGTGGTAGCTTAACATTTCTACATGGCCTAAAAGATGCAATACGTTGGTCAACTACATATTGACTGTATTTCTTCAAATCAAAACAGACACAACACAACAGGGACACAAAACAGGGACACAACGTTTAGCAACAAAAAAGATGATTATTAGCAGCAAAAAAACTCGGAATATGCATTAGATTCAATGAGGAACGCATCGCTTGATTCCTATTCAAGAGACCACAAGGAAGCAACTGTGATAGGAATCATAGATAGAACGATTCAGTGAGTAGTTTTTTCTTCTTGCATTGCATCATAATGTACCATACAATAATAGTGTCCAATATCATTAAAAAAACGGTTTATCTGTTGCATCATAATGTACGCACACTTCTCACCTTTTAGGAAGGATTGAAGAGGGTACACCAATCACATGCTGGGAGAGTTAAGAAAAGTACCATACAATAATACAGTGTCCAATATTAAGGCTCCTCAGTACACCCAACTTTATACAACACTGATACACCTACCTTGGTATACAAAGAGTTGAAATCTAAACATTTTCAATGATAACATAATATAAAACAATGGTGGCAAGCAAGTTAGCTTACGTGAAATTCCATTTGCACACTCCATTGCAATCATAAGCACCTGCTAAACATGTAGTGAACAGAGTAAATTCAAGGTTGGTCTCAGTACCACACCGAGAATTCCATAAATTAATACCCCACAGGGACCACTTGGAAAGGAATGAGAGAACAGCATGAAGATCACCAAATGGTGAACCCCCCCTGGCAAGCATCGGAGGTCAATAGCTCGGCCACTAGTTGGAAAGTCACATAGAACCTAGAAAATTCAATTGGCAGCACGCAGCACCTAGAGGTATTCAAGAAGCAGAAAGCACCAACAAATCTAATTATCAGCAGCAATTAGATTTAAAACTTGTACAGCACATGAAACGTGGCAAAGCAGCACAAGAAATTATGAAAAAAGACAGGCCTAAAGATCCCCAAATCTGTTTTTTTCGCATATTGTTAATTTAAAAAAAAAAACTGTGGTTGCCACTTTGAATTGGGACCTCGTAATCTATCTTGCTTATATGCATCTCTATTTCCTCATTGCAATTTTGTATCAAAGACCATACTGATTTCGTCAATCACCCAAACCAAAAAATTGAAATGCTTTAAAACCTATAATATAGCAGCACATGAAACATAGGGAAACAGGACAAGAAATTATGCAAAAAGATAGGCCTAAAAATCCTCAAATATCTGTCTTTTTTGACAATGTTGAATTAAAAAATAAACGGTGATTGGGATTTTGAACGAGACCTTGTAATCGTTCTTGCTTAAATGCATCTCTATTTACCTCATTGAAATTTCGTATCAAAGACCATCCTGATTTTTTGGTCATTTCATCACCCAAACCAAAAAATGGAATGATTTAGTATCACGGACCTGACTTTCCAATCATGTTTTGCAACCTCTTTCATAGTAACTTTGACTTGGGACATCGCAAATGATTGAACTAAAGGCACCTAATCCGCTCCCATTTTTTGGCATGGTTGAATTAAAAAAAAACCGCCACTGCTCAAATGCAACTCTAATGGCCTCAATTGTATTGGGACTTGCCATGGCAACTTGGAAATGGGACCTCATTGCAATTTTGCATCAAAGATCATATTAATTTAACCGGTGTTTGCCCAAACCAACAAATTATAAAGTTACAGCATCACGAGACCGGACATAATATTTTTGCCAATCATATATCACCCAAATTACAATGATTACATCATCATTATAATATTTAAATGATGATAATCATGTACCGGGCTAATCTGCCAAAATATTCTGATAAAAATGAGTACCAAAACCATAATAGAAGCCTCAGACAGCCAGAAATTCTCATCAAAAGTAATTCACTCAGACGGTAATTCCAATTCAATTTAATCCTCATCAGCTTCATTGATACCAAATCCATTACTGAAACAACACGCCACAAAATAAAAATAACAAAGGCGACATAAGAAATTTTTATAAAAGAGATATGTAATTGCATAACACGGCGCTGCAGATTATATGGCATGAAATCTGCAGATTCCTATCAAGATAGGAAACAAATGAATCTCATTCTTGATTTTGGTCCAATCATAGCATCACTGGTCACTGCTCATAAAGATACCAGTGACGTGGCATCAGACCCCATGTTTAAAAACAAGTGATTAAAAATTATAGCAACGCTATTTGTTATTAAAGAATTTTGCAAGAATTGTTCTTTTTCAGCATACAAGGGGAGATTGAAATTGAAAATAATAAATGAGCTTTTTTCTTTAACTTTCTTGCAGCAATTCTTTCGTAACATTAAGATTTCTCTAAAGAGGCAATAAGTGAAATAAAAGAAAAACCCTAAGAGACTCGTTTAAAATAATACACGCAACTCTGCAAAGAATGAACTCGGCCAATAGCAATAGATTTTACCATCGGTGGATGAGAGCATTCTTTGAATCAGAGTTGGTGTTTAGTGTCATACGGCACTTTCTATCAATTTTGCGAGATTCTCATCATAGGGCAATTTTTTCTCATCAAGATCATCTGAGAAATAAACAGAAAGATGAAACCCTAAACACAACACACAATACACAGTAAAGTTCCATGCCACTCAATTTTACCTGTGCGATTCCCGCTAGCAACGATGAAGTCGTGGGTGAAAGAAGATTGGGGTTTTGGGCGTGGCGGATTAATTGGCGTGCTTAGTGATATGGTATATGTGTACACACTGAAGTGCTCATATTCATACTAGTAATACAAAATTTGATATTACAAATTTATGTCTGATAAACAGGTACATCAAAAATGATATAATGAGAAACTGTGTTTTCAAACTATGATACGAAAAATGTTTTTAAGACAACTTTGAAAGAGTGTGCAAAAATAGTTTCAAAAATTATCCCAAAAGTTTTCGAACGAAAAGTTTTCAAAAAGAACTAAGGACAAGTTTTTTGAGCAACTATGTTTTCAAATATGATATGAATAGACAAGTTTGAAAGAGAATACAAAAATAGTCTCAAAAATTATTTCTCACAAACGTAGTCTAGACAAAGGGTATTATTCTAAAGAAAAATTTTCAAAAATAAAAAAGTTTTCAAACAATTTTAGAACAAGGTAATTGAGAAAACAATGTTCTCAATATATGATACGAAAAAAGTTTTAAAGTAAAGTTCAAATGAATATGCAAAATTAAGTTTGAACCTGATTATAAATGAAAATGCTAGCTAAAAGGACAGCCAGTGAGAGAATGTCTGGGTGCTGAATGTTCCCTATTTCGAAAAAATAAAATGCATAGTAAGAAAGCGTTGCAATTATTAGTAACAGACTACCAACATGAACACTTAGAAAACTAAAAAGCTTACCATTTGATCATAAGCATCTATTCCTTCACTGACTAATAGTTGGAGTTTGTAATCTATTCCATCAACAGCAGTTCTCTCTAAAGGTGTACTCAACAACCAAAGCCCTTTGGTGCATGGCCGATGTGCTGATGCTACTTGAAATCCACTATTCGTTCCTAAGAGTTGCAAAACAATAAGGTAAGCTGCAAGCAAATCTATAATACCCATAAGAAGAACGGCGTTTCACAATCTAAGAGATATCAAAAATAACAAGTCTGAACTGAAAATGTTCAGTATAGTAAATTTCGTATACATAAAGAAAAACACAACAGGATTGTTCACATCCAAGAAAGAACAATAATAGTTCACTTAGTAAAAATATGAATGATGTTTTATATCACTAACGTCATTGTGACTCACAACAACGTTAGTAATTTTAATTTTGATCTATCAATTACTACCATTGTCCAAATCCAAACTCATTCCCAGCATCACAGTCACACATGAATTATTTAAGTCCTAATTTCTAGAGCATTCATAGGTGGTTGGTTAGGGTATCGTGAAAGATGGATGCAATTACCTCAGAAGAATGCGAGCACCAGCTTTTGGAATAAACCGCATCTGGATTTGTCAACAATAGTCTTTTAGATGGTTTCTGCAAGACGAGAGCCAAAAGATGGAGAAGAGTCAGAAGATGGCAATTCTCTTGGGCGAGGAAAGAGCGAAAATGTTCCCCAATGTCATTCCCATTCACTTTCACTAAAGTGGAAGTAGAGCCTGTTATTTTAGATCAAGAACTATGAGTAACAAATTCTTGAAAATCCCTTTGGAAATGGAACAAAATAGAAGAATTTGGCTCACCTCTTTGGAGAGAATTAAAGTTGAGTTCCGGAAAGCGCAATGACCAACAAACAACCTTAACGCCACCTTTTAGGAGAAGAGAAGTACAACCAAATCAACATCAGAGAGCAACTGTTACAATTAAATGAATGATCAATCACATAATGCCAACGAAAAAGAAGGAATGCAGAGAATATAATCGAATCGAAAAATTGCTATTAATCCTCACCTTATAAACAAGACTCCAGGAGGTTTCTCTTTCTCAGACACTCCTAGAAACTATCCAAGAAGGGCTACCCATTCTGATTGTAAGGTGTTCTGGTATGTTATGTTCAAACACAAAGAGGCGGTAGTATTTCTTTTATGGTATCAAAAAAGTTTTCAAGACAAGTTCAAAAGTGCATGCAAAAATAAGTTTTAAAAAACATTTCTCAAAAACCTAGTCTAGAGACTTAGGGTTTTCTTTTCAGAAATTACGTTTTCAAAATATGATATGAAAAGATTTTCAAGACAGCTTCAAAAGCGAATGCAAAATTGATTTTCAAAAAATATTTCTCAAGAAACTAGTATAGGCAAAATGTTTTCTTTGAGAAACGGTGTTTTCAAAATACGATATAAAAAAAAGTTTTTATGACAAGTTTGAAAGAGTATGCAAAAATAGTTTTCAAAAATTATTTCTCAAAAATATAGCCTAGAGAAAGGGTTTTCTAAAAAAAAAAAATTCCAAACTAGAAAAGTTTTCAAAAAGATCTTGGAACAAGGTATTTGAGAAACTATGTTTTCAATATATGATATTAAAAAAGTTTTCAAGACAAGTTCAAGAGTGTCTGCAAAAATAAGTTTCAAAAAACATTTCTCATAGAGCTAGTCAAGACAAAGGGTTTTTTTAGAAACAAAGTTTCCAAAATAGGATATGAAAAAAGTTCTCAAGACAAGTTCAAAATTGTGTGCAAAAGTAAGTTTCAAAAAATATTGCGGAAAAAGCTAGTCTAGACGAAGAGTTTTCTTTTGAAAATCGATGTTTTCAAGATGTTTTCAAAATATGATATGAAAAAAGGTTTTACGACAAGTTTGAAAGAGTATGCAAAAATAGTTTTCCAAATTCGTTTTTAGCAGCTTTATTTCTTCCATTTCCTTCAACAGACAGGCCTCAGCGAGGGTTCAAGATAGTCCCCGGGTTTGTTTTTTCTGTTATCTTCAGTTAGGTCAAATAGAAATCCTGCCAAATAAAACAAAGAATGAGACTAAACAGTCAAATCATGCTAAGATACCATCATCAAACTACAATATCATGCAACCTACCCATAAGAGGTATACAAAAATCTGGGAAAACTGTCCTGTTTCAGATAAAGAATTCTTTGCTCCAGATGCGCTGACACGAATGTACCAAGTCAATTGAGTGACAAGAGAAATACAATCAAGGGCATCCTCATCTATAGCGCCCATCTGTGGCAAGTGAAAAACATCAGCATTTCAACTTTTGTATGAAATCCAAAAATGAAGGAAAGATAAAAGGGAACTATGCCTAAGAAAATTAAGGTATCAATAGGTTGTGCCAACCTGATTATAAATGAAAATGTTAGCCAAAAGGACAGCCAGTGAGAGAATGTCAGGGTGCTGAATGTTCCCTATTTCGTAAAAATAAAATGCATTGTAAGAAAGCGTTGCAATTATTAGTAACAGACTACCAACATGAACACTTAGAAAACTAAAAAGCTTACCATTTGATCATAAGCATCTATTCCTTCACTGACTAGTAGTTGGAGTTTGTAATCTATTCCATCAACAGCAGTTCTCTCTAAAGGTGTACTCAACAACCAAAGCCCTATGGTGCATGGCCGATGTGCTGATGCTACTTGAAATCCACTATTCCGTCCTAAGAGCTGCAAATCAATAAGGTAAGCTGCAAGAAAATCTATAATTAATACCCACAAGAAGAACAGCGTTTCACAGAAATAATGTCAGCGGAAAAGTTAAAGCACAATCTAAGAGATATCAAAAATAACAAGTCTGAACTGAAAATGTTCAGTATAGTAAATCTCGTATACATAAAAAAAAAACACAACAGGAGTGTTCACATCCAAGAAAGAACAATAATAGTTCACTTAGTAAAAATATGAATGATGTTTTATATCACTAACGTCATTGTGACTCACAACAACGTTAGTAATTTTAATTTTGATCTATTAATTACTACCATTGTCCAAATCCAAACTCATTCCCAGCATCACAGTCACACATGAATTATTTAAGTCCTAATTTCTGGAGCATTCATAGGTGGTTGGTTAGGGTATCGTGAAAGATGGATGCAATTACCTCAGAAGAATGCGAGCACCAGCTTTTGGAATAAACCGCATCTGGATTTGTCAACAATAGTCTTCAAGATGGTTTCTGCAAGACGAGAGCCAAAAGATGGAGAAGAGTCACAAGATGGCAATTCTCTTGGGCGAGGAAAGAGCGAAAATGTTCCCCAATGTCATTCCCATTCACTTTCACTAAAGTGGAAGTAGAGCCTGTTATTTTAATTCAAGAACTATGAGTAACAAATTCTTGAAAATCCCTTTGGAAGTGGAACAAAATAGAAGAATTTGGATCACCTCTTTGGAGAGAATTAAAGTTGAGTTCCTGAAAGAGCAATGACCAACAAACAACCTTAACGCCACCTTTTAGGAGAAGAGAAGTACAACCAAATCAACATCAGAGAGCAACTGTTACCATTAAATGAATGATCAATCACATAAAGCCAACGAAAAAGAAGGAATACAGAGAATATAATCGAATCGAAAAATTGCTATTAATCCTCACCTTATAAACAAGACTCCATGAGGTTTCTCTTTCTCACACACTCCTAGAAACTATCCAAGAAAGGCTACCCATTCTGATTGTAAGGTGTTCTGGTATGTTATGTTCAAACACAAAGAGGCGGTAGTATTTCTTTTATGGTATCAAAAAAGTTTTCAAGACAAGTTCAAAAGTGCATGCAAAAATAAGTTTTAAAAAACATTTCTCAAAAAGCTAGTCTAGAGACTTAAGGTTTTCTTTTCAGAAATTACGTTTTCAAAATATGATATGAAAAGATTTTCAAGACAGCTTCAAAAGTGAATGCAAAATTGATTTTCAAAAAATATTTCTCAAGAAACTAGTATAGGCAAAATGTTTTCTTTGAGAAAAGGTTTTTTCAAAATACGATATAAAAAAAAGTTTTAATGACAAGTTTGGAAGAGTATGCAAAAATAGTTTTCAAAAATTATTTCTCAAAAACATAGTCTAGACAAAGGATTTTCTAAAAGAAACAATTTCAAAACTAGAAAAGTTTTCAAAAAGATCTTGGAACAAGGTATTTGAGAAACTATGTTTTCAATATATGATATTAAAAAAGTTTTCAAGACAAGTTCAAGAGTGTATGCAAAAATAAGTTTCAAAAAATATTTCTCATAGAGCTAGTCAAGACAAAGGGTTTTTTTAGAAACAAAGTTTCCAAAATAGGATATGAAAAAAGTTCTCAAGACAAGTTCAAAATTGTGTGCAAAAGTAAGTTTCAAAAAATATTGCGGAAAAAGCTAGTCTAGACGAAGAGTTTTCTTTTGAAAATCGATGTTTTCAAAATATGATATGAAAAAAGGTTTTACGACAAGTTTGAAAGAGTATGCAAAAATAGTTTTCCAAATTCGTTTTTAGCAGCTTTATTTCTTCCATTTCCTTCAACAGACAGGCCTCAGCGAGGGTTCAAGATAGTCCCAGGGTTTGTTTTTTCTATTATCTTCAGTTAGGTCAAATAGAAATCCTGCCAAATAAAACAAAGAATGAGACTAAACAGTCAAATCATGCTAAGATACCATCATCAAACTACAATATCATGCAACCTACCCATAAGAGGTATACAAAAATCTGGGAAAACTGTCCTGTTTCAGATAAAGAAGTCTTTGCTCCAGATGCGCTGACACGAATGTACCAAGTCAATTGAGTGACAAGAGAAATACAATCAAGGGCATCCTCATCTATACCGCCCATCTGTGGCAAGTGAAAAACATCAGCATTTCAACTTTTGTAAGAAATCCAAAAATGAAGGAAAGATAAAAGGGAACTATGCCTAAGAAAATTAAGGTATCAATAGGTTGTGCCAACCTGATTATAAATGAAAATGTTAGCCAAAAGGACAGCCAGTGAGAGAATGTCAGGGTGCTGAATGTTCCCTATTTCGTAAAAATAAAATGCATTGTAAGAAAGCGTTGCAATTATTAGTAACAGACTACCAACATGAACACTTAGAAAACTAAAAAGCTTACCATTTGATCATAAGCATCTATTCCTTCACTGACTAGTAGTTGGAGTTTGTAATCTATTCCATCAACAGCAGTTCTCTCTAAAGGTGTACTCAACAACCAAAGCCCTATGGTGCATGGCCGATGTGCTGATGCTACTTGAAATCCACTATTCCGTCCTAAGAGCTGCAAATCAATAAGGTAAGCTGCAAGAAAATCTATAATTAATACCCATAAGAAGAACAGCGTTTCACAGAAATAATGTCAGCGGAAAAGCTAAAGCACAATCAAAGAGATATCAAAAATAACAAGTCTGAACTGAAAATGTTCAGTATAGTAAACCTTTTATACATAAAAAAAAACACAACACGATTGTTCACATCCAAGAAAGAACAATAATAGTTCACTTAGTAAAAATATGAATGATGTTTTATATCACTAACGTCATTGTGACTCACAACAACGTTAGTAATTTTAATTTTGATCTATTAATTACTACCATTGTCCAAATCCAAACTCATTCCCAGCATCACAGTCACACATGAATTATTTAAGTCCTAATTTCTGGAGCATTCATAGGTGGTTGGTTAGGGTATCGTGAAAGATGGATGCAATTACCTCAGAAGAATGCGAGCACCAGCTTTTGGAATAAACCGCATCTGGATTTGTCAACAATAGTCTTCAAGATGGTTTCTGCAAGACGAGAGCCAAAAGATGGAGAAGAGTCACAAGATGGCAATTCTCTTGGGCGAGGAAAGAGCGAAAATGTTCCCCAATGTCATTCCCATTCACTTTCACTAAAGTGGAAGTAGAGCCTGTTATTTTAATTCAAGAACTATGAGTAACAAATTCTTGAAAATCCCTTTGGAAGTGGAACAAAATAGAAGAATTTGGATCACCTCTTTGGAGAGAATTAAAGTTGAGTTCCTGAAAGAGCAATGACCAACAAACAACCTTAACGCCACCTTTTAGGAGAAGAGAAGTACAACCAAATCAACATCAGAGAGCAACTGTTACCATTAAATGAATGATCAATCACATAAAGCCAACGAAAAAGAAGGAATACAGAGAATATAATCGAATCGAAAAATTGCTATTAATCCTCACCTTATAAACAAGACTCCATGAGGTTTCTCTTTCTCACACACTCCTAGAAACTATCCAAGAAAGGCTACCCATTCTGATTGTAAGGTGTTCTGGTATGTTATGTTCAAACACAAAGAGGCGGTAGTATTTCTTTTATGGTATCAAAAAAGTTTTCAAGACAAGTTCAAAAGTGCATGCAAAAATAAGTTTTAAAAAACATTTCTCAAAAAGCTAGTCTAGAGACTTAAGGTTTTCTTTTCAGAAATTACGTTTTCAAAATATGATATGAAAAGATTTTCAAGACAGCTTCAAAAGTGAATGCAAAATTGATTTTCAAAAAATATTTCTCAAGAAACTAGTATAGGCAAAATGTTTTCTTTGAGAAAAGGTTTTTTCAAAATACGATATAAAAAAAAGTTTTAATGACAAGTTTGGAAGAGTATGCAAAAATAGTTTTCAAAAATTATTTCTCAAAAACATAGTCTAGACAAAGGATTTTCTAAAAGAAACAATTTCAAAACTAGAAAAGTTTTCAAAAAGATCTTGGAACAAGGTATTTGAGAAACTATGTTTTCAATATATGATATTAAAAAAGTTTTCAAGACAAGTTCAAGAGTGTATGCAAAAATAAGTTTCAAAAAATATTTCTCATAGAGCTAGTCAAGACAAAGGGTTTTTTTAGAAACAAAGTTTCCAAAATAGGATATGAAAAAAGTTCTCAAGACAAGTTCAAAATTGTGTGCAAAAGTAAGTTTCAAAAAATATTGCGGAAAAAGCTAGTCTAGACGAAGAGTTTTCTTTTGAAAATCGATGTTTTCAAAATATGATATGAAAAAAGGTTTTACGACAAGTTTGAAAGAGTATGCAAAAATAGTTTTCCAAATTCGTTTTTA
Source organism: Astragalus glycyphyllos (assembly GCA_963573325.1). NCBI lineage: Eukaryota > Viridiplantae > Streptophyta > Magnoliopsida > Fabales > Fabaceae > Astragalus > Astragalus glycyphyllos. The sequence goes on from OY754309.1 coordinate 68,863,714, forward strand.
GCAGCTTTATTTCTTCCATTTCCTTCAACAGACAGGCCTCAGCGAGGGTTCAAGATAGTCCCAGGGTTTGTTTTTTCTATTATCTTCAGTTAGGTCAAATAGAAATCCTGCCAAATAAAACAAAGAATGAGACTAAACAGTCAAATCATGCTAAGATACCATCATCAAACTACAATATCATGCAACCTACCCATAAGAGGTATACAAAAATCTGGGAAAACTGTCCTGTTTCAGATAAAGAAGTCTTTGCTCCAGATGCGCTGACACGAATGTACCAAGTCAATTGAGTGACAAGAGAAATACAATCAAGGGCATCCTCATCTATACCGCCCATCTGTGGCAAGTGAAAAACATCAGCATTTCAACTTTTGTAAGAAATCCAAAAATGAAGGAAAGATAAAAGGGAACTATGCCTAAGAAAATTAAGGTATCAATAGGTTGTGCCAACCTGATTATAAATGAAAATGTTAGCCAAAAGGACAGCCAGTGAGAGAATGTCAGGGTGCTGAATGTTCCCTATTTCGTAAAAATAAAATGCATTGTAAGAAAGCGTTGCAATTATTAGTAACAGACTACCAACATGAACACTTAGAAAACTAAAAAGCTTACCATTTGATCATAAGCATCTATTCCTTCACTGACTAGTAGTTGGAGTTTGTAATCTATTCCATCAACAGCAGTTCTCTCTAAAGGTGTACTCAACAACCAAAGCCCTATGGTGCATGGCCGATGTGCTGATGCTACTTGAAATCCACTATTCCGTCCTAAGAGCTGCAAATCAATAAGGTAAGCTGCAAGAAAATCTATAATTAATACCCAGAAGAAGAACAGCGTTTCACAGAAATAATGTCAGCGGAAAAGCTAAAGCACAATCAAAGAGATATCAAAAATAACAAGTCTGAACTGAAAATGTTCAGTATAGTAAACCTTTTATACATAAAAAAAAACACAACACGATTGTTCACATCCAAGAAAGAACAATAATAGTTCACTTAGTAAAAATATGAATGATGTTTTATATCACTAACGTCATTGTGACTCACAACAACGTTAGTAATTTTAATTTTGATCTATTAATTACTACCATTGTCCAAATCCAAACTCATTCCCAGCATCACAGTCACACATGAATTATTTAAGTCCTAATTTCTGGAGCATTCATAGGTGGTTGGTTAGGGTATCGTGAAAGATGGATGCAATTACCTCAGAAGAATGCGAGCACCAGCTTTTGGAATAAACCGCATCTGGATTTGTCAACAATAGTCTTCAAGATGGTTTCTGCAAGACGAGAGCCAAAAGATGGAGAAGAGTCACAAGATGGCAATTCTCTTGGGCGAGGAAAGAGCGAAAATGTTCCCCAATGTCATTCCCATTCACTTTCACTAAAGTGGAAGTAGAGCCTGTTATTTTAATTCAAGAACTATGAGTAACAAATTCTTGAAAATCCCTTTGGAAGTGGAACAAAATAGAAGAATTTGGATCACCTCTTTGGAGAGAATTAAAGTTGAGTTCCTGAAAGAGCAATGACCAACAAACAACCTTAACGCCACCTTTTAGGAGAAGAGAAGTACAACCAAATCAACATCAGAGAGCAACTGTTACCATTAAATGAATGATCAATCACATAAAGCCAACGAAAAAGAAGGAATACAGAGAATATAATCGAATCGAAAAATTGCTATTAATCCTCACCTTATAAACAAGACTCCATGAGGTTTCTCTTTCTCACACACTCCTAGAAACTATCCAAGAAAGGCTACCCATTCTGATTGTAAGGTGTTCTGGTATGTTATGTTCAAACACAAAGAGGCGGTAGTATTTCTTTTATGGTATCAAAAAAGTTTTCAAGACAAGTTCAAAAGTGCATGCAAAAATAAGTTTTAAAAAACATTTCTCAAAAAGCTAGTCTAGAGACTTAAGGTTTTCTTTTCAGAAATTACGTTTTCAAAATATGATATGAAAAGATTTTCAAGACAGCTTCAAAAGTGAATGCAAAATTGATTTTCAAAAAATATTTCTCAAGAAACTAGTATAGGCAAAATGTTTTCTTTGAGAAAAGGTTTTTTCAAAATACGATATAAAAAAAAGTTTTAATGACAAGTTTGGAAGAGTATGCAAAAATAGTTTTCAAAAATTATTTCTCAAAAACATAGTCTAGACAAAGGATTTTCTAAAAGAAACAATTTCAAAACTAGAAAAGTTTTCAAAAAGATCTTGGAACAAGGTATTTGAGAAACTATGTTTTCAATATATGATATTAAAAAAGTTTTCAAGACAAGTTCAAGAGTGTATGCAAAAATAAGTTTCAAAAAATATTTCTCATAGAGCTAGTCAAGACAAAGGGTTTTTTTAGAAACAAAGTTTCCAAAATAGGATATGAAAAAAGTTCTCAAGACAAGTTCAAAATTGTGTGCAAAAGTAAGTTTCAAAAAATATTGCGGAAAAAGCTAGTCTAGACGAAGAGTTTTCTTTTGAAAATCGATGTTTTCAAAATATGATATGAAAAAAGGTTTTACGACAAGTTTGAAAGAGTATGCAAAAATAGTTTTCCAAATTCGTTTTTAGCAGCTTTATTTCTTCCATTTCCTTCAACAGACAGGCCTCAGCGAGGGTTCAAGATAGTCCCAGGGTTTGTTTTTTCTATTATCTTCAGTTAGGTCAAATAGAAATCCTGCCAAATAAAACAAAGAATGAGACTAAACAGTCAAATCATGCTAAGATACCATCATCAAACTACAATATCATGCAACCTACCCATAAGAGGTATACAAAAATCTGGGAAAACTGTCCTGTTTCAGATAAAGAAGTCTTTGCTCCAGATGCGCTGACACGAATGTACCAAGTCAATTGAGTGACAAGAGAAATACAATCAAGGGCATCCTCATCTATACCGCCCATCTGTGGCAAGTGAAAAACATCAGCATTTCAACTTTTGTAAGAAATCCAAAAATGAAGGAAAGATAAAAGGGAACTATGCCTAAGAAAATTAAGGTATCAATAGGTTGTGCCAACCTGATTATAAATGAAAATGTTAGCCAAAAGGACAGCCAGTGAGAGAATGTCAGGGTGCTGAATGTTCCCTATTTCGTAAAAATAAAATGCATTGTAAGAAAGCGTTGCAATTATTAGTAACAGACTACCAACATGAACACTTAGAAAACTAAAAAGCTTACCATTTGATCATAAGCATCTATTCCTTCACTGACTAGTAGTTGGAGTTTGTAATCTATTCCATCAACAGCAGTTCTCTCTAAAGGTGTACTCAACAACCAAAGCCCTATGGTGCATGGCCGATGTGCTGATGCTACTTGAAATCCACTATTCCGTCCTAAGAGCTGCAAATCAATAAGGTAAGCTGCAAGAAAATCTATAATTAATACCCAGAAGAAGAACAGCGTTTCACAGAAATAATGTCAGCGGAAAAGCTAAAGCACAATCAAAGAGATATCAAAAATAACAAGTCTGAACTGAAAATGTTCAGTATAGTAAACCTTTTATACATAAAAAAAAACACAACACGATTGTTCACATCCAAGAAAGAACAATAATAGTTCACTTAGTAAAAATATGAATGATGTTTTATATCACTAACGTCATTGTGACTCACAACAACGTTAGTAATTTTAATTTTGATCTATTAATTACTACCATTGTCCAAATCCAAACTCATTCCCAGCATCACAGTCACACATGAATTATTTAAGTCCTAATTTCTGGAGCATTCATAGGTGGTTGGTTAGGGTATCGTGAAAGATGGATGCAATTACCTCAGAAGAATGCGAGCACCAGCTTTTGGAATAAACCGCATCTGGATTTGTCAACAATAGTCTTCAAGATGGTTTCTGCAAGACGAGAGCCAAAAGATGGAGAAGAGTCACAAGATGGCAATTCTCTTGGGCGAGGAAAGAGCGAAAATGTTCCCCAATGTCATTCCCATTCACTTTCACTAAAGTGGAAGTAGAGCCTGTTATTTTAATTCAAGAACTATGAGTAACAAATTCTTGAAAATCCCTTTGGAAGTGGAACAAAATAGAAGAATTTGGATCACCTCTTTGGAGAGAATTAAAGTTGAGTTCCTGAAAGAGCAATGACCAACAAACAACCTTAACGCCACCTTTTAGGAGAAGAGAAGTACAACCAAATCAACATCAGAGAGCAACTGTTACCATTAAATGAATGATCAATCACATAAAGCCAACGAAAAAGAAGGAATACAGAGAATATAATCGAATCGAAAAATTGCTATTAATCCTCACCTTATAAACAAGACTCCATGAGGTTTCTCTTTCTCACACACTCCTAGAAACTATCCAAGAAAGGCTACCCATTCTGATTGTAAGGTGTTCTGGTATGTTATGTTCAAACACAAAGAGGCGGTAGTATTTCTTTTATGGTATCAAAAAAGTTTTCAAGACAAGTTCAAAAGTGCATGCAAAAATAAGTTTTAAAAAACATTTCTCAAAAAGCTAGTCTAGAGACTTAAGGTTTTCTTTTCAGAAATTACGTTTTCAAAATATGATATGAAAAGATTTTCAAGACAGCTTCAAAAGTGAATGCAAAATTGATTTTCAAAAAATATTTCTCAAGAAACTAGTATAGGCAAAATGTTTTCTTTGAGAAAAGGTTTTTTCAAAATACGATATAAAAAAAAGTTTTAATGACAAGTTTGGAAGAGTATGCAAAAATAGTTTTCAAAAATTATTTCTCAAAAACATAGTCTAGACAAAGGATTTTCTAAAAGAAACAATTTCAAAACTAGAAAAGTTTTCAAAAAGATCTTGGAACAAGGTATTTGAGAAACTATGTTTTCAATATATGATATTAAAAAAGTTTTCAAGACAAGTTCAAGAGTGTATGCAAAAATAAGTTTCAAAAAATATTTCTCATAGAGCTAGTCAAGACAAAGGGTTTTTTTAGAAACAAAGTTTCCAAAATAGGATATGAAAAAAGTTCTCAAGACAAGTTCAAAATTGTGTGCAAAAGTAAGTTTCAAAAAATATTGCGGAAAAAGCTAGTCTAGACGAAGAGTTTTCTTTTGAAAATCGATGTTTTCAAAATATGATATGAAAAAAGGTTTTACGACAAGTTTGAAAGAGTATGCAAAAATAGTTTTCCAAATTCGTTTTTAGCAGCTTTATTTCTTCCATTTCCTTCAACAGACAGGCCTCAGCGAGGGTTCAAGATAGTCCCAGGGTTTGTTTTTTCTATTATCTTCAGTTAGGTCAAATAGAAATCCTGCCAAATAAAACAAAGAATGAGACTAAACAGTCAAATCATGCTAAGATACCATCATCAAACTACAATATCATGCAACCTACCCATAAGAGGTATACAAAAATCTGGGAAAACTGTCCTGTTTCAGATAAAGAAGTCTTTGCTCCAGATGCGCTGACACGAATGTACCAAGTCAATTGAGTGACAAGAGAAATACAATCAAGGGCATCCTCATCTATACCGCCCATCTGTGGCAAGTGAAAAACATCAGCATTTCAACTTTTGTAAGAAATCCAAAAATGAAGGAAAGATAAAAGGGAACTATGCCTAAGAAAATTAAGGTATCAATAGGTTGTGCCAACCTGATTATAAATGAAAATGTTAGCCAAAAGGACAGCCAGTGAGAGAATGTCAGGGTGCTGAATGTTCCCTATTTCGTAAAAATAAAATGCATTGTAAGAAAGCGTTGCAATTATTAGTAACAGACTACCAACATGAACACTTAGAAAACTAAAAAGCTTACCATTTGATCATAAGCATCTATTCCTTCACTGACTAGTAGTTGGAGTTTGTAATCTATTCCATCAACAGCAGTTCTCTCTAAAGGTGTACTCAACAACCAAAGCCCTATGGTGCATGGCCGATGTGCTGATGCTACTTGAAATCCACTATTCCGTCCTAAGAGCTGCAAATCAATAAGGTAAGCTGCAAGAAAATCTATAATTAATACCCAGAAGAAGAACAGCGTTTCACAGAAATAATGTCAGCGGAAAAGCTAAAGCACAATCAAAGAGATATCAAAAATAACAAGTCTGAACTGAAAATGTTCAGTATAGTAAACCTTTTATACATAAAAAAAAACACAACACGATTGTTCACATCCAAGAAAGAACAATAATAGTTCACTTAGTAAAAATATGAATGATGTTTTATATCACTAACGTCATTGTGACTCACAACAACGTTAGTAATTTTAATTTTGATCTATTAATTACTACCATTGTCCAAATCCAAACTCATTCCCAGCATCACAGTCACACATGAATTATTTAAGTCCTAATTTCTGGAGCATTCATAGGTGGTTGGTTAGGGTATCGTGAAAGATGGATGCAATTACCTCAGAAGAATGCGAGCACCAGCTTTTGGAATAAACCGCATCTGGATTTGTCAACAATAGTCTTCAAGATGGTTTCTGCAAGACGAGAGCCAAAAGATGGAGAAGAGTCACAAGATGGCAATTCTCTTGGGCGAGGAAAGAGCGAAAATGTTCCCCAATGTCATTCCCATTCACTTTCACTAAAGTGGAAGTAGAGCCTGTTATTTTAATTCAAGAACTATGAGTAACAAATTCTTGAAAATCCCTTTGGAAGTGGAACAAAATAGAAGAATTTGGATCACCTCTTTGGAGAGAATTAAAGTTGAGTTCCTGAAAGAGCAATGACCAACAAACAACCTTAACGCCACCTTTTAGGAGAAGAGAAGTACAACCAAATCAACATCAGAGAGCAACTGTTACCATTAAATGAATGATCAATCACATAAAGCCAACGAAAAAGAAGGAATACAGAGAATATAATCGAATCGAAAAATTGCTATTAATCCTCACCTTATAAACAAGACTCCATGAGGTTTCTCTTTCTCACACACTCCTAGAAACTATCCAAGAAAGGCTACCCATTCTGATTGTAAGGTGTTCTGGTATGTTATGTTCAAACACAAAGAGGCGGTAGTATTTCTTTTATGGTATCAAAAAAGTTTTCAAGACAAGTTCAAAAGTGCATGCAAAAATAAGTTTTAAAAAACATTTCTCAAAAAGCTAGTCTAGAGACTTAAGGTTTTCTTTTCAGAAATTACGTTTTCAAAATATGATATGAAAAGATTTTCAAGACAGCTTCAAAAGTGAATGCAAAATTGATTTTCAAAAAATATTTCTCAAGAAACTAGTATAGGCAAAATGTTTTCTTTGAGAAAAGGTTTTTTCAAAATACGATATAAAAAAAAGTTTTAATGACAAGTTTGGAAGAGTATGCAAAAATAGTTTTCAAAAATTATTTCTCAAAAACATAGTCTAGACAAAGGATTTTCTAAAAGAAACAATTTCAAAACTAGAAAAGTTTTCAAAAAGATCTTGGAACAAGGTATTTGAGAAACTATGTTTTCAATATATGATATTAAAAAAGTTTTCAAGACAAGTTCAAGAGTGTATGCAAAAATAAGTTTCAAAAAATATTTCTCATAGAGCTAGTCAAGACAAAGGGTTTTTTTAGAAACAAAGTTTCCAAAATAGGATATGAAAAAAGTTCTCAAGACAAGTTCAAAATTGTGTGCAAAAGTAAGTTTCAAAAAATATTGCGGAAAAAGCTAGTCTAGACGAAGAGTTTTCTTTTGAAAATCGATGTTTTCAAAATATGATATGAAAAAAGGTTTTACGACAAGTTTGAAAGAGTATGCAAAAATAGTTTTCCAAATTCGTTTTTAGCAGCTTTATTTCTTCCATTTCCTTCAACAGACAGGCCTCAGCGAGGGTTCAAGATAGTCCCAGGGTTTGTTTTTTCTATTATCTTCAGTTAGGTCAAATAGAAATCCTGCCAAATAAAACAAAGAATGAGACTAAACAGTCAAATCATGCTAAGATACCATCATCAAACTACAATATCATGCAACCTACCCATAAGAGGTATACAAAAATCTGGGAAAACTGTCCTGTTTCAGATAAAGAAGTCTTTGCTCCAGATGCGCTGACACGAATGTACCAAGTCAATTGAGTGACAAGAGAAATACAATCAAGGGCATCCTCATCTATACCGCCCATCTGTGGCAAGTGAAAAACATCAGCATTTCAACTTTTGTAAGAAATCCAAAAATGAAGGAAAGATAAAAGGGAACTATGCCTAAGAAAATTAAGGTATCAATAGGTTGTGCCAACCTGATTATAAATGAAAATGTTAGCCAAAAGGACAGCCAGTGAGAGAATGTCAGGGTGCTGAATGTTCCCTATTTCGTAAAAATAAAATGCATTGTAAGAAAGCGTTGCAATTATTAGTAACAGACTACCAACATGAACACTTAGAAAACTAAAAAGCTTACCATTTGATCATAAGCATCTATTCCTTCACTGACTAGTAGTTGGAGTTTGTAATCTATTCCATCAACAGCAGTTCTCTCTAAAGGTGTACTCAACAACCAAAGCCCTATGGTGCATGGCCGATGTGCTGATGCTACTTGAAATCCACTATTCCGTCCTAAGAGCTGCAAATCAATAAGGTAAGCTGCAAGAAAATCTATAATTAATACCCAGAAGAAGAACAGCGTTTCACAGAAATAATGTCAGCGGAAAAGCTAAAGCACAATCAAAGAGATATCAAAAATAACAAGTCTGAACTGAAAATGTTCAGTATAGTAAACCTTTTATACATAAAAAAAAACACAACACGATTGTTCACATCCAAGAAAGAACAATAATAGTTCACTTAGTAAAAATATGAATGATGTTTTATATCACTAACGTCATTGTGACTCACAACAACGTTAGTAATTTTAATTTTGATCTATTAATTACTACCATTGTCCAAATCCAAACTCATTCCCAGCATCACAGTCACACATGAATTATTTAAGTCCTAATTTCTGGAGCATTCATAGGTGGTTGGTTAGGGTATCGTGAAAGATGGATGCAATTACCTCAGAAGAATGCGAGCACCAGCTTTTGGAATAAACCGCATCTGGATTTGTCAACAATAGTCTTCAAGATGGTTTCTGCAAGACGAGAGCCAAAAGATGGAGAAGAGTCACAAGATGGCAATTCTCTTGGGCGAGGAAAGAGCGAAAATGTTCCCCAATGTCATTCCCATTCACTTTCACTAAAGTGGAAGTAGAGCCTGTTATTTTAATTCAAGAACTATGAGTAACAAATTCTTGAAAATCCCTTTGGAAGTGGAACAAAATAGAAGAATTTGGATCACCTCTTTGGAGAGAATTAAAGTTGAGTTCCTGAAAGAGCAATGACCAACAAACAACCTTAACGCCACCTTTTAGGAGAAGAGAAGTACAACCAAATCAACATCAGAGAGCAACTGTTACCATTAAATGAATGATCAATCACATAAAGCCAACGAAAAAGAAGGAATACAGAGAATATAATCGAATCGAAAAATTGCTATTAATCCTCACCTTATAAACAAGACTCCATGAGGTTTCTCTTTCTCACACACTCCTAGAAACTATCCAAGAAAGGCTACCCATTCTGATTGTAAGGTGTTCTGGTATGTTATGTTCAAACACAAAGAGGCGGTAGTATTTCTTTTATGGTATCAAAAAAGTTTTCAAGACAAGTTCAAAAGTGCATGCAAAAATAAGTTTTAAAAAACATTTCTCAAAAAGCTAGTCTAGAGACTTAAGGTTTTCTTTTCAGAAATTACGTTTTCAAAATATGATATGAAAAGATTTTCAAGACAGCTTCAAAAGTGAATGCAAAATTGATTTTCAAAAAATATTTCTCAAGAAACTAGTATAGGCAAAATGTTTTCTTTGAGAAAAGGTTTTTTCAAAATACGATATAAAAAAAAGTTTTAATGACAAGTTTGGAAGAGTATGCAAAAATAGTTTTCAAAAATTATTTCTCAAAAACATAGTCTAGACAAAGGATTTTCTAAAAGAAACAATTTCAAAACTAGAAAAGTTTTCAAAAAGATCTTGGAACAAGGTATTTGAGAAACTATGTTTTCAATATATGATATTAAAAAAGTTTTCAAGACAAGTTCAAGAGTGTATGCAAAAATAAGTTTCAAAAAATATTTCTCATAGAGCTAGTCAAGACAAAGGGTTTTTTTAGAAACAAAGTTTCCAAAATAGGATATGAAAAAAGTTCTCAAGACAAGTTCAAAATTGTGTGCAAAAGTAAGTTTCAAAAAATATTGCGGAAAAAGCTAGTCTAGACGAAGAGTTTTCTTTTGAAAATCGATGTTTTCAAAATATGATATGAAAAAAGGTTTTACGACAAGTTTGAAAGAGTATGCAAAAATAGTTTTCCAAATTCGTTTTTAGCAGCTTTATTTCTTCCATTTCCTTCAACAGACAGGCCTCAGCGAGGGTTCAAGATAGTCCCAGGGTTTGTTTTTTCTATTATCTTCAGTTAGGTCAAATAGAAATCCTGCCAAATAAAACAAAGAATGAGACTAAACAGTCAAATCATGCTAAGATACCATCATCAAACTACAATATCATGCAACCTACCCATAAGAGGTATACAAAAATCTGGGAAAACTGTCCTGTTTCAGATAAAGAAGTCTTTGCTCCAGATGCGCTGACACGAATGTACCAAGTTCAAGATGTTTCCAAAATATATGAAAAAAGTTTTTATGACAAGTTTGAAAGAGTATGCAAAAATAGTTTTCATAATTTGTTTCTCAAAAACCTAGTCAAACAAAGGGTTTTACAAAAGAAAAAATTTCAAAACTAAAGAGATTCAGGAAGATCTTGGAACAAGGTATCTGAGAAACTATGTTTTCAACATATGATATGAGAAAAGTTTTCAAGACAAGTTCAAAAGTGTATGCAAAAATAGGTTTCATAAATTATTTCTCAAAATGCTAGACTCGACAAAGGGTTTTCAAAAAGGTCTAAGAATAAGGTTTTTGAAAAACAAAATTTTCAAAATATGATATGAAAAAAGTTTTCAAAAGTGCATGCAAAACTAAGTTTCAAAAAATATTTCTCAAAAACTAGTCTAGATAAAGGGTTTTCTTTTGAGAAACTATGTTTTCAAAATATGATATGAAAAAAGTTTTTATAACAAGTTTGAAAAAGTATGCCTAAACAGTTTTCAAAAGTTATTTTTCAAAAACGTAGTCTAGACAAAGGGTTTTCAAAAAAGTTTTTATAAAAAAGCTTGAAAGACTATCTTAGAACAAGGTTTCTTAGAAACGATATTTTCAAAATAAGTATGAAAAAAGTCATCAACAAAACCAACAATTACCAAAGAAGAAGCTAGTTTAAGCCCATCCTTTTGTCGCTGGCGGTGCTTTGGGATTGGTTGGTACCCTCTTAACATCCACAGTCATTGTCTTACTTATTTCTTTACAAGTTGCTTCTATAGTCTTCATGTCCACTAGATTCCCTGATGCATCCCTCAGGTAGAAGACATTCAGTGCTTCTAACCTTTGGTTGAAATGCCTGCCCTACAAACTGTTAGGCCATTCTCTCTTAGAATCCTTGTGGCTTCAGATAGTAGTCCCACATTAGTACTTTGCACGTACTCAAAGCTCACACCCTGTGTTCAGAATCCACAGAATTTATATAAGTCATGGCTATGATAATTAAAATAAAGGTTACTGGAAAACTTCTAAACAAAAAACCAAGTTCATTCAGAGTACTAGATTCCCTGATGCATCCCTCAGGTAGAAGACATTCAGTGCTTCTAACCTTTGGTTGAAATGCCTGCCCTACAAACTGTTAGGCCATTCTCTCTTAGAATCCTTGTGGCTTCAGATAGTAGTCTCACATTAGTACTTTGCACGTACTCAAAGCTCACACCCTGTGTTCAGAATCCACAGAATTTATATAAGTCATGGCTATGATAATTAAAATAAAGGTTACTGGAAAACTTCTAAACAAAAAACCAAGTTCATTCAGAGTACTAGATTCCCTGATGCATCCCTCAGGTAGAAGACATTCAGTGCTTCTAACCTTTGGTTGAAATGCCTGCCCTACAAACTGTTAGGCCATTCTCTCTTAGAATCCTTGTGGCTTCAGATAGTAGTCCCACATTAGTACTTTGCACGTACTCAAAGCTCACACCCTGTGTTCAGAATCCACAGAATTTATATAAGTCATGGCTATGATAATTAAAATAAAGGTTACTGGAAAACTTCTAAACAAAAAACCAAGTTCATTCAGAGTACAGTATGACTTCGACACAGAAATCAGTTTAAATATGAAGTTACCTCGCTTACTCTCTTAAAACTCTTGTTACTTCAGATAGCAATCCCGCTTTAGTACTTTGCACATACTCTAATATCACACCCTGCGTTCAGAATCCACAAAATTCATATAAATCATGGCTATGATAATTAAAATAAGGTTACAGGAAAACTTCTAAACAAAAAAGCAAGTTCATTTATAGAGTACAGTAGGACTTCCACACAGAAATCAGTTTAAATATGAAGTTACCTCGCTTACTCTTCTTTGAATAGCAGCTTCAAAGCATTTGATGACCCTTTCTTTCTCTTCTTCTGTATCAACCGTGCAAACATCCTTGCGCCGAATAAAGTGCTCCTACAAGTTCATCATCAAATTTTTAGTCCAAGTTTCACAATTAGGACTCTCTAGTTCTAATTTTCTAAATTAATTAAAGTGTGAGTTTCTTCAAACATTCTGGAACCATCAAGTTGATGCAGATATAGACAAACAAGGGTCCAATAAACAAAACTAGTAGAAAACCAAATTGAGAAAATATGTATCTTTGAGGTAAAGATATTTGTTTTGTCTAAGAAACAGTATTCCATTCCTTCCTTAGGCCATTTGAATGCACAAATTCCCCAATAGTAATTTCATCGATTCTATCTTATAAAAAATTTCTTTAGAAAGCAGAGATATTTCATACAAACAAGTAGATATACACTGGATAGAACAACCAACAATAGGAGTTATCTGCTTGATTGACAAATTAACAAGCAGAAATGACAACTAATATAAAGTACCTGTGATGCATAAGGGGCATCTGAATGAGATTATGGGATGGAAAACAACATATTGCATATCAACAATGTCAAACATGAGTTTCCCCCGATCTTTGCACCTCACGCTAACACCGGAGTACCCTTCTTCCTCACAACGTTCTATTGTGATTATTGGCCTGAAAGAGGAGGAACAATGAGTGTCTGTTGTTGTTACTCCAGAACCTTCATAATCGAGATCAACAAACAACATTTGGTTTCTATAATCGCGATCAAGATCAAGATCAAGATTACTACAACAACTGCTTCATAGAATGTCTAAATCAGGAAATGAAAAGATACCTCACTTTTAGCAGCAATATCTCTTCCAATTTCTACAACAGACAGTCCTCAGAGAGGGTTCAAGATAGTCCCATCTGTGGCAAGTGAAAAGACATGAGCATTTCAACTTCAATAAAAAATCCAGAAAAGAAGGATGGATAAAAGTCTCAATAGGTTGAGCAAACCTGATTATAAATGAACGGCAATTGTATTTGTCAACAACACTCTTCTTCTTGATTGTTTCTTTGAGACGAGAGCCAAAAGAGGGAGAAGAGTCGGAAGCGCCTGTTATTTTAATTCAAGAAGTAACAAATTCTTGAAATTTTTTGAAAATCCCTTTGAAAAGGTAACAAAATAGAAGAAATCAGTTTACCTCTTTGCAGAGAACTATAATTGAATTCTTGAATGCACTATCACCGACCAACGACCTTAACGCCACCGAGACGACACCTTTTAGAAGAAGAGAAATGGAACCAAATCAACATCAGAGAAGAGAACAAATGTTATCAATGAATGGATGATAACGTAAACAAATTAGAAGGAATGCGGAGAATGTAATGGAGTCAAAAATCTGCTATTGATACAATGATACTCACCTTATAAACAAGACTTCATGAGGTTTCTCTTTCTCAGATGCTCCAAGAAACCATCAAGAAGAGCTACCCATTCTCTGATTGTAGTGTGCTCTGTTATGTTATGAGGAAGTGAAGTGTGTATATATATATGTATATATAGTTTCCTAGAAACAAGAAGACGCTAGTATTTTTATTTCTTTTTGCGCTGTCACACTCCTGGAAGATCATACGCTGATTCATTGAGCCACGTCACTCTTTTTTAGATATGAGTTACCTATCAACCGGCTCTTCAGGTTGGTCCATCAAACCACGTTACTCTTTTTTAAATATGAGTTACCGGCTCTTCAGGTTTTTTCCACATTCCCGTTCGATTGACCACTAGTCCACACACTCACTGATAAACATTTTCTTTTAACAAAAGCTGATAAACATTTAAGCAAACACCAAAGAGGCGTGCCTCAAAGGCTCAAACTCAACTTTGAATCATTGCATCATCCAAACACCATAGCCGTCGTGTCATCCCCTCCGTTCGCGACGGCACCGCCGCAGCCCTTAACTTATTTATTTGTAACGATTAAGTCCCTTATTTTTTTTTTATAACGCACAAGTCTCTTAACTTTAAAAAACGTAACGCATAGGTCCCATTTAACTTTTTTTGTTACACCGTTAAAAAAAACTTAAGTGGCTGATAGAGCTGACGTGGCATATCCACCTAAGATTTTAATTAAAAATTAGTTTTTATTCAAAACTAAAAAACTCAAAATACCCCTCTATTACTATTCATCATCTTCTCTCTTCAACTCAAACGGATCTCTTCATCTTCTCTCTTCAACCCAGAATCGCTTCTCTTCATATTTCGTTTTCAGATTCGTTTCTTACATGCATCAGACTCAGATTTGGTTTTCATCAAATTCGTCCATTCTTAGATTCGTTTTGTTTGATTTCATTTCTCATATTTGTTTTCCTTTGATATCGTCTGATTCATCGATTCTCAGATTCGATTATTTGATTCTCAGATTCGTTTTCTTTGATTTGTTGTTGAAGAAGATTGTGTTTGTGGGTTCGTAGATGATGTGGGTTTCTACAAAGCCATAACCAAAGGGAACTGATTCCCCCTTTCCAAAATGCTGGAGAAAATGCTAACCCCTTTTCTGGGTTTATAGTGTATTTGCTCACCTCCACTTCATTTTCATCAAGCAATATTTAAAAGAAGTAAACCAACGAAAGTTCACCCCTTTGCTTTTCTTGGTTTCTGTCATGAATGCAATTAAAATCCACAAGTTCACCCACCTCTATAATTACAATCGTTTGCAAGCCAAATTTTTGGTCTAATAATAATAATCATTCGATTAAAAGAAGGCAAGATCTGTGTTGAGTCTTCGCTGGAAAGGGGGCATGGATGGCCATGGTTGAATCTGGAAAAAGAAGTGTACGTCAATCAGTTTCTGAGTTGAAGAGGATGAAGGTGATAAATAGTAATAGGGGGGTATTTTGGGTTTTTTTGTTTTGAATAAAAAACTAATTTTTAATTAAAATCTTAGGTGGATATGCCGCGTCAGCTCTATCAGCCACTTAAACTTTTTTTAACGGTGTTAACAAAAAAACGTTAAAAGGGACCTATGTGTTACGTTTTTTAAAGTTAAGGGACTTGTGCGTTATAAAAAAAAAGATAATGGACCTAATCGTTACAAATAAATAAGTTAAGGGACCTGGAGAGGTATTTTGCCTAAAAAAATAGATATCATTAATCACGCATAACATTTTCCCCAATTTCAAAAAAAAAACTCAAGCTGCGCAGAGAAGAAAACCCACTGTCGCAACTAACAAACCCATCGTGAATCCGCCATAGCTAACGCTACTCCGTCGTCGAGTGTTGCTGCTCCGTCTACAAACTCGCCGTCGCTGTTGCACCGGAGGGAACAACTAACGACAGTTGTACAATGGCATGCCTTTTAATGTGAAGAACAGGAAGATTAGAAAGCATTGACAGAGAGCACAACACTAACCATGTACAACACTGGTTGGTGGCAATAAAGAAATACAATGTAGTAAGTAGCAATAACCATAAATTAGTACAACAATGGTTAGTGGCCACTAACCACACATATGTACAACACTGGTTAGTGGCCACTAACACAAATATGTACAACACAGATATGTACAATGTATTAAGTGGCAGTAACCACAGATATGTACAACAATAGTTAGTGGCCACTAACCAATATGACTCAAGAGTGATCGTCAAATTCAAGGAATTGAAATAACCATAAGAATGAAGCGCTAGTGTGAGTGAAAGAAAGAAGAGAGAGTGAGAGTGGGGGGAAGAAAGGAAAGAGAGAACGGCGGAGGAAAGAGAGAGAGAAAGAGAGAGAGAGAGAGAGAGAGAGAGAGAGAGAGAACGTGGTGGTTGCCGTCGCAAACCAAATTGTGCGCACGAAGAAGGTTGTTGCAGGAACGTGATGGAATGAATGTGAGGGAATGGAACGCTACAGGATGTGTAAAATTACAAAGATGCCCTCCTTAATTGATAGCCTTTGGATCATATTTTATTAAAACAAGAGGCATCCAACGGCTGAGTGTGGTTTAGTAAAAAATACTAAGAATTTGACTTAGTACCATAAACCACCGCCATTTGGTACTACACGGTATTGATTTCGCTTTATATTTGGCAATTAATAGAAGTAGAACTTTCGCTTTCTATTTGGCAATTAATAGAAGTAGAACTTGCACGATAGAAATTAAAAAAAAAAACTTAAATATCATTTTGATCCCTCCAATTACAGCGATTATCCATTTTAGTCCTTACAAAAATATTTTTTTGATAAGCCCTTGCAAAATTATTTTTTTATCCATTTTGGCCCCTAATGTTATTTGTAAACTTATGTATCACGTTTTTTTTGTTTCAGATGACGTGGCCTATGCTGACATGGATAAGTTTCCCCTGTGGAATGCCACCTCATTAAAAAAATTCTAAACCCTAAATTAATCTCAATTCTTTTTCCCCAATTTCATCTCTCTCACCCTCTCCTTCAAGTCTTCAACAGCGCTCTCTCATGACAAACATGGAAGTCATGATTTTCGGAAAATTTTTGAGCAATTACTTAGGGCTTTTTTTCGTTTATGTCACACGAAGTACGTACTAAAATTAATCTCTTGCGTTTTCAGAGAGCCAATCGTGAGAAATCGAAGATTTTATTTTCGGATTCAAGAACACCACATTTTCTTAGATTTGAAATTTATCTTAGATGAACTGATAATTCTTAAAACCACTATGGAGTTATTCATCGCCTCTAAATTGCGATTCTAACCCATATAATATTGTAATTTTTCATTGCCTATATCTCAAGATCAATCAGGGCTCCGTGTTGGGTCGTTTTGACCCGTTTTTCTGCCACTATACTAAAATTGATAATGGATGCTTCTGATTTCGTGTTTGTTTGCTCTGAATCTTTCTTTTAAGTTTTCATTTATTGTTGCTTTTGGTTTATTGCTCTTGGTATAAGATATGTCGTTGTGTTAAAGGAGAAATCGTGAAGGAAACCTTAAGAGAGCGTTGTTGTGTTGAAGGAGAAATCAATTCTTTAAGAGAGAGAGAATAGGAGAGACCATGGTTGCTGCTGTGTTGAAGGAGAGGGTGAGAGAGAGAGAGAGAGATGAAATTGGGGAGAAGGAATTGAGATTGATTTTGCTGTTTGTCGAAACAATGTGCAATCCGGAAGAGGTCATTTATATTATGGAGCAGTGACTCGCCAAGTTGTTTTTTAGTTGTTTCGTTGTCCTTTCTCTATATTATTTTTTATCGTTTTGATGTATTTCGTGTTTCATGTACGGTTACGCTTTATAATATTAAAATTGTTGTTTAATTTAAACTGTACTGTAAATCGAAATATAAATAACGAAATAGTTATTCATTACTAAATCAATTTTGAGATTACAATTATTGATAAACGAAATAACAGTAAAAACCTACAAATGGGTAACAACGAAGTCACTCCCAGCATCCATCCCAACATCACTCCCAGAGTCATCACTCCCATCATAGTCATCCAGGAATGTCCAGTAATCTGAATCAGTCGAGTCAGAACCGGCATTGTCTTCCTGGGGCATAATCCTGGCGACATTTAACAGCGCAGTCCGAATATATGTTACGGAGACTTCCACACTCTCAACACCCTCATACGCTTGGCATATGGCATGCATATCAAAAAGGACGTTGCCATAGCGGAAGTTGCTGACACCAACAATATCAAGGCCAACATCGAAGCAAAAACAAATGTCGCCAGAGTCTTCTAGTCTCCAAATCTCATTTGGAATGGTAATCTTCCCATCATCTCGACCAATCACGGTAACGAATCAGAGCATACCTGCAACCGAACGTATCAAAACAACACAATCAGTATCAGCATGATTCGGTTGACCTCAACCGAATGGATTCGTTTTCCTTCGTCCCCAAAACCATTTGGTTGAGGGCAACCAAATCTGTCGCATGCGAACCAGAATTCATAAAACGAAGAAACAGAAACTTAAAACCATGAAAAATAACAGAGGAAAGTGAGGGAGGGAGTACCTGCTTGCGAAATTGAGGTTGGGACTTCGAAATCAACGATTGAGAGGGAGAGAGGGAGAAGGAGGCGGAGTACTCTAGGGAGAGGGAGAGGGTTTTGGTTGGGGTGTGTTTGGGTGACTGTGAGAAGGGGTGTGAGGGAGGGAGAGGGAAAAATAGTGTTTTTTAGTGAAGGGTATTTTGGGGATTAAAGGGGTTAGGGGGTGTGGGGTGAGTGAGGTGAGGTGTGGGATAAGCCGCACCCTTTTTTTTACCATACAATCTGACTTTTGTATAGTAAGATGTAATGGGACTCAAGTTGAGCTTTAAAGGCCCACATCGAATTCCAATAAAAAACGGCCATACTTCGTCCAACCCCCCTCTACTCAGTGGACACCCCCAATCCTTAAATATTCCTAAAATACTCTCACGTGGAAAACCCCCACACACTGCATTTTAACTAGTTCGGAGCACGGTTGGCCGAACCGATTCGGACGTGGTGTCGTCGAACTAGTTAAAAAGAGGGGTGTCAGTGTGTGTTGTTTCTGGTTCGGTGGCACCACGTCCGAACCGGTTCGGACGACCGTGCTCCGAACCATCGTTGGATTACAAGACTCATTAATGGCATTTTGATTTTTTCACGCGTGTTAGAGGTGTCTACTGAGTAGCTAGGGGGTGGGACGAAGTATGGGCCTAAAAAAATTGAAGACAACCCAATAACAAAATAAAATAAAAAAAGGGCACAATATTGGTACTACAATTTTCAAATGCAAACAATACCTCCTAACTATCCCATCAAAGGTTCAGCTATCAAAGTCACTATTATCCCGTTTAATTCCCCATTCATGCAAAATTTAAAGGTTTAAATATATGTTCGATCCCTGCAAATATGACCAGAATCCATTTAAGCCCCTGTAAAAAAAAACTTTAAAATGATCCTTGCAAATATTAAACGTTTACAGTTAAGCCCCTCTGTTAACTTTCCATCCAAAAAAGATGAGGTGGCTAACGGAAAATGACGTCAGCACCCCATGTCATCACTGCCACGCCAGCAATCAATACATGACTGCCACGTGGCGGTTCCATATCACTATAAAATAAAATGAAAATAGTGCCTCATTTGGGATTTGAACTCTTGACCATATTGTAAGAAACAACAACCACAACCACTGCACCATTCATGCTTGTACATATAATTTTCACACTGACTTATATAAATTATCTAAACAACCACTGAAGTACTTCATCTTCTCTAACAGACCCAACACCATTGAAACAAAACGCAGCAACATAAAACTCACAAAACCCAGAAACGATTCGCAGCAACATTCACAGATCTGAAATTAATTAAACTTCGAAACAAATCACAAATGGATTTCGTTTCTAGCTTTTTAACCAATATTTGAACTCGCGATTTCAAGAGAAATTACGTAATTTTCTTTAGGGCTTTTGTTTGTTTGCATCATACGAATTACATACTTAAATGTCAAGCATTTTCGTTGAGAAAATCTTTAGAAATCAATAGTTTTCTTTTCGGCTTCAAAAAATGGACTCATTCTCTCAAATGGATTGATAATTCTGCAAATCATGTTAGGGATTCCTTTTAGCGTTGAATTCCGAATCGAAGTAACATAAAATCGTGGATTATCGTTTCTTAAATTAAGAGATCAAATCGGGTCTATGATGACCCGTTTCTAAGTTTCCGGGTGAAGAAGAAAAACAGTATGTTTTCTTAATTCTCAACGTTTCCGTTCATGATATATATAAATAGTTCCGTTTACTTACCAAAGTTGCATGGTAGCCTGGTGGTATTTGAAAGATTTTACCACCATGGGTTCAAGCCCCATGCTTGACAAAATTCTTTATTTTTTAGTAACACTATGCCACTCATTGTCATGTGAGTGCCACGTGGCAGCCACCCATTGGTTGCTGACATGGCAGTGATGACATGGGGTTTGCCACCTCATCTTTTTTGGATGAAAAGTTAACAGAGGGGCTTAACTGTAAACGTTTAATATTTGCAAGGGTCATTTTAAAGTTTTTTTTACATGGGTTTAAATGGATTCTGATCATATTTGCAGGGGCTGAACATATATTTAAACCAAATTTAAATTGACTTGGTAAAATTAGTGACCATAGTCTCCTTCTGTTTGCACTATCGCCAAACCCTCTCATATTCAATGAAAGAATATTCATCAGCTACCTTCACCTCCTTGTGTTCTACTGCTGCGAGTGCGACCATAGTGACCATATTATCATTGTGTTCTACTGGTGGCTGCTGCGAATTGAATTTCCTTCAAAACTAGTTTTTTACTTGTGCATGCGCACGAATGATATCGTAATTGTTATAATTTGTTATGCAAAATGTAATAAAAGAAGATGAAAAATTCAATAAAAATCTGTATTTTTAAATTTATTAAAATAATTGTGTTGGAAAAAGCTTAAAAAAAGTCGGTATCTTCTTATAATATTAATAATGGAGTAAAAAAAAAGAAAAAAGAAAATGAGATTAAAGGTAAAATATGTACCCTCGTTGGCGCTCCCATTGACGCTCTCGTTGGCGCTCTCGTTGTATTTTAAAATTTATTAAAAGAGTTGTGTTGGAAAAAGTTTAAAAAAAGTCAGTATCATCTTATAATGTTAATAATGGAGTAAAAATGAAAAAAGAAAAGAAAATGAGATTAAAGGTAAAATATGCACCCTCGTTGGTGCTCCCATTAAAATTAGTCAATATTTAATTACATTTACAACTTGTAAATAGTTCCCTGAACCAATTAAAAATTGGTAAATAGGTCTTTAAACTAATTTAAACATTTACAAATTGATCTTTAGAAAAATAATCAAAAATAATTTGATACATCCAACTCATAACTAAAGCAAAATATAACTGTCAATTGTTTAATATTATTTTATTCTTAAGATATTATAAGTAACTTGGTCAAAAATATAAAATATTTTAAGTAATAAAAACTAATATTTTTTCTTGATAACCTTAAAAAAGTAAAAAGTAAGCATAGAATATTTTTTAATTGATCAATTAAGAAACTATAATTATATTTATAGGCATAAAATTTTGCTTTTAATCGAAGAGTTATTTATAAAAAAAATTAATTTTTTTATTATTATGTACATGTCAATAACCAAATTTAAATATTATTATTTTAATTAAAAACATGACCTATAAAATACAAAAAATATTGCAGTTATTATTAATTAAACTCATGCTCCAATATTCTAAAAAACTGAAATTATCATTAGTGAAAATAAGGTAATTTAAGAATATTTTGAAAGATAAATGTAGTTAATTTTAAATTTTTATCAAAATAATAGTAAATCTTCATACCGGCTTATAAATATGAAATAATGACATAAACATACATTTGTAATTAATGTTTAAAAATGAGAGAGTGTATTCATTTAATAGAGGATAAATGAAGAATTAATTAAATTAATAAAGGTAAAAATAGAGAGAAAATGGAATGCTATAAACTATAAATTAAACACTACTTTAACCATTGTTTAAAAATTTGCTATAAAATACTAAAATTGTTATAAATTTGTCGTAATATTTATAAAAACTCATCCGCTATAAACTATTTCCGACTGGTATTGACATACAGAGCTTAAGTAGTTAAACTTTTGTTAAAACGATATAGTGGTTCGGGTGTGCCCCCACTAATACTAAACAAAATCTCTCATTCTCCATGTCATCAATCATCATATCTAATCCGAACTAATCCGTTTCGTCATTTACTAACTTTACCATATTGGAAACGAAGTCATCAGGACTGTTTCAGTGGAAAGGTTCAGTCACCTTGGTGGAGAAAATTTTGAAAAGCAAAACAAGTGTGGTTTGAGTGGCTGTCTTATCTCAAAGACTCCACAAGGAAAGTGACCAATAAGCTACAAGCAAGGTTGCTTGACAAGGTAGGTGTCTTTCTCTCTCTCACAAAGACTTCACCGGGACGTTAGTGCAACCAGGTACATCCATGATGGATGGTCGTCCTAAATTGAAATCCATTAATTTGTTCCTTTTTTGTTTTCTTTCTGTAGTAGTAGTATCACCTACATTACCCTCTTGTCTTCGTTTGTACATAAATACACCCTGGACCTGAATATTTATTACCACAAACCCAAATTTGAAGTTTGGGTCTTCGGTTTAATTTGAGTTGTATATAGAGAGTTTTTTTCACAGGAATATAATATATATATATATATATATATATATATATATATAAAATGGAGATCTGTAACATTATTATTTTTATTGCTAGAAGAACGACAAGTATCACACTAAACTCACACATAACTCTTGTTTGGGTTCGAACCAAGTGATAGTATCAGGCCTAACAATTTTAACATTTGGCAATTGAGTTGAGTCTTACAAATGGAGAACTCCAATATTATATTTTTAAGTGTATGAATATACCTTCTGAATATGATTACTCCATTCATTTTTGTATATAAGCAAAAAAGCGACTATGCACACTCTTTAAATAAATTATTTAATTGTCTAAAAACAATTAATAAAATAAATGAGTCCTAAATTACCCTTGCCTAGGAAAAAGGAAAGCTTGGAAATCAAACAGTAAAGACCCATTTTAGTCTCTGACAATTTTTTTAAGACAAATTAGTTTATAACATTTTCAAAAAAGGGACAAACTAGTCCCTATGTCAGGGAGTAATTTATCCCTATTTTGAAAACGCCAGGGACTTATTTGTCCCAAAAAATTGTCGGGGACCAATTTAGTCTATCAAAAAATTGCCAGAGACTAATATGAGTTTTTACTCGAAATCAAAAATTACTTTCATCCAGAAAAAAATGAATCAATTAATAAGGGTAAATTTTATACACTTAGCTTAAAAACAAAAAACAAAAAACAAAATCAAAGAAAGTATATATTAGATATTAGATATTTATAGATTTTACGTACAAAAAACTATAATAATGAAGCCCTTTATTTTTTTTCAAGAGGCTGGTATAATGACCTCATATAAGAGAAATGAGGATTGGAAGTGCAGCATATCATGTTTGAACCCGGAAGCAAGCGGAAGATGTCTTTAGCTCCAACCAACTGAACTACACCACTGAACTTATAGCAGATAGCTTATAGCGGATCAGTTCGTTGTAAGTGTTTGACACAAATAACTTTTATCATTTTTTAGTAGCTTATAATGTTTTTTGGAATGCTACTTTAAGTAGCATTTGAGCTTATAGCTTATAGCATTTCATTTTTTCTCCCAAGTTTAGCCTCATTATTTTCACTAAATTCCTCATTCATCCTCTAATAAATGAATTTCTCTCTCATTTTTAAGCATTAATTACAAATGTCAGTTTACGTAATTTTATACTTATAAGCTACTTCAACCGCTAATTTTACTAAACACATTAAATTGAATCTGTTACCTCATCCACTATAAACTAACTTATACGCTAGCTTATCCATTATCCGCCATTTTTGCCAAAAAGGGGCTATATTTGTTAGATACATAATTCTTATATATAAAGGGGAAAAAATACATTTCTAAGTTCATTGAATAGTGGATGTATCTAGTCTATATTTATAGACTAGATACATCAGCTATTTAATGAATCTAAAAATGCATTTTTCTCCGGAAATATTTATTAGCATTTATATCAATTTTAAATGATGAGAAGTCAATAGCAAGTAAGGGTTATAATAGTATTTTCGCAATATCCTTTATTTTACGAAATAGAATATAATTCATGCAAATCTAAAAGGAAAAGGAAACAGGATTGATGCTATAAATAAATAATCAGTAACACATCAAAACAATATACCCCGCGCACAACTTAACTCAAAACTCTGCTCTGTTCTGTTCTGTTCTTCAAGTTATTCAAAAGCATATATCCATTGCAGTGATGGAGTTAGGAAGGTTCATGAGAGATTTTCTTGACAAGTGTGGTGGCTACGCCGTCATAGACGGTGGCTTTGCTACGGAGCTTGAACGCCATGGAGTAGACCTTAACGACCCCCTTTGGAGTGCCAAATGCCTCTTCACTTCCCCACATCTCGTCCGAAGGGTAATTCTTTTTCTTATTTTCTTATTTATTTACGAATATCCAATAAATGATATTAAAATAATATATTGAAAATTCATTTGCACTCTTTATAGATGCTAATCGTTATGTTATCATATATAGCCAGCGACAACTGCATGCAATGTTATTGATTCAATTATAGTGGGAGTCTCTATTTAACAATATTGTTTTTTTAACCAAAATAAAATATTTTTGATCACTTTGGGTTTAATTTTTTTATTTTAATTAAAGGAATGATCTTGGCCGTTTTTGGGTTTCCCGTCAAAGTACTTCCCCATCTTTGTTATTGATGTTATAATACGTAATAATAAAACATACACCCTCTTAAAAATTAAAATAAATTCTATAAAATAAAAAGATTAATTTTGAACGTTTTATGATCAAGAACATGACAACATTGTGGTATATTACGTAAAAATAGCACCGAAGATGGCGATGAGTGAAGTTAAGGAAAACAACAAAGAAGTAGTGTGCAAGTGGCTACACGAAACAATATATCTTGTCCAGGTGTTTGTAGCTTAGGTGTAAGGTGCTCCTGGCAGGCAAATGTCTTTCTCAACTTGGCTGCTCGGCCATAATTGGTTTCAAGTACAAAGAAAAACATCTAATAATTTAGAGTTAGTGTAATAATCGTGATGAAGATAATTAGTGAGGATAATTTTTGTTGGGTATATGTCAAGATAACTATTTTTAAATAATTAATATTTTTTGATGAAGTTAGTGAAGACGCTGGAAGAAACTTGTTTACTTTACCTTTTTTGTTGATAAGAGAGAACCGATAATTTAATTAAGGGAACCTTATCTTAAATGAGATCATGAGACTGACGTGTTAATTTTGATGTATATGAGGAAGGAGAGTTTGTTTGGTATCGTATTCTTCTTGGCAACAGAATTTGAGTAAAATATTGCCCATCTACATCTACATATAAGAAGGAAAATAGTTGAACCCAAATTCCTATCAAGTTACTTATCATTTGGCCCAACCCAATCTCGCCATCTGGCCATCTGGCCAAAAAAGGCCCAATGAACTAGAAGCATATTGTTTATTTTAATCAACTAGCAAAAATGTTAGTTTCCTTGAATTGAATTTGCTTAACATGTAACAGGTTCACCTTGATTACCTTGACGCAGGAGCAAACATAATACTGACAGCATCTTATCAGGTAAATCTCTAATCATATGATTTAATAGTAGTCATCTAATTATTATTTTTTCTCTTAATTTTTTTTTTCTATTTTTGTGGTTGGATTCAGGCAACTATTCAAGGTTTTGAAGCTAAAGGATTTTCTAAGGAAGAAGGTGAAGCTATGCTTAGAAGAAGTGTGGAACTTGCACAACAAGCTCGTGAAATTTATTATGACAGGTGTACTAAAGATTCTTCAGACTTTTTGAGAGATGAAAGATATAGAAAGCCTCCCATTTTAATTGCAGCTTCTGTTGGAAGTTATGGCGCCTATTTAGCCGACGGCTCCGAATATAGGTAACTGTACTAAGCTAACTAACTTGTAACTAATCTAACTAATTGCAATTATTTTTAACTAACTCTAATATATTCTAATTAACAATGAACTTATTTCATCACTGAGTCAATCAATGTTGCTAACTTTGACAGAGGGGACTATGGTGATGCAGTGACTGTCCAAACACTGAAAGATTTTCACAGGGAAAGGGTAAAGATACTTGTTGATGCTGGTGCTGACTTAATTGCATTTGAAACAATTCCAAATAAGCTTGAGGCACAAGCTTATGCTGAACTTCTTGAGGAAGAAGGGATCGAAATTCCGGCGTGGTTTTCTTTTTCTTGCAAGGATGAAAACCATGTGGTTAGTGGTGATTCTATCTCAGACTGTGCTTCAATAGCTGATTCATGCAGACAAGTTGTTGCTGTTGGAGTCAATTGCACTGCTCCTAGATTTATTCATGGCTTGATTTCATCTATTAAAAAGGTTCTGCTTTTAATTATATAAAACTTACTAAAATGTGCTGATTTACTTTGTAATTTTGATCAAGTTGTGAAAGACTTTTACTACAGGTAACAAGTAAAGCAGTGATTGTATATCCAAACAGTGGAGAGACTTATATTGCTGAGAGCCACCAATGGGTGGTGAGTATAGTGGACATAACATACTTCTTATTTGTTTAGTGTCATCAAATTGATGATTTAAAGTATATTATTATGTTGCAGAAATCAAGTGGGGATGCAGAGGTAGATTTTGTTTCTTACGTGGGAAAGTGGCGTTATGCTGGGGCTTCCATTTTTGGTGGATGCTGCAGGACTACTCCTAATACTATTAGGGGCATAACTGAGGCAATATGCGAAAAATCTCATGGCAAATCTATATAATTGTTGATTGTTCAACTATGTTTCTGTCTGCAATGTAACATATTAATGACCATAATGTGAAGGAAATATATGCTTAGCTTTCTTTCTGTCATCACTGCACTTGCTTCTGCACAGTGATATAGCCTAAAAACCATAGAAATTACAGATATGTCAAGTGATCTTTAATCTCTCAATGGAAATATATTGTTTGTGTTTCTAACTTGAATGTCAGTAACACAAACAATCTGACTAGGATACAAGTGCTGGAGCAGAGAATCTACTTAAATGATTTCTAAACAAATTAGTGGCCTTTGAAATGAGAAATCAAGGAAGCATTGTAATTCATTTTCAGTTAGCAGTAAAGTAAATTACTCAATATCTCTCTTGAACCTTGTTAAACAAACCAATTTTGTTGTTAATGTTATGTTTGTCTGACTACAATAAAATGTAACAGACACCTTACACAATGCATAGGTGGGATGCATACACATGGTACCTACGATATGTGTGCGTGGGATAAAGGTGTCTTACAGAGAAGTCGGGTTTGGTTCCTCTTCTTCTACATTCTTTCAAATTTCAATCTCAAAAGAAAAATATGACACAAAGGTGACTTACAAGTAGTGTATGTATAGAGATAATAAATTTAAGGAAAATGCTAGATCAAGGGAGAAAACCATCCTGAACCCCCTGATTGGTGGGTCAACCATTTGCTTGACTCAAACACTCCATATTAATCGCAAATAATAATTTTTCATCTTCTATTGGTTATTAAAAACTACACTCACGTCATTCGTGGAATCCACCAAGAGAACCCCTCGTAATATATAGTAGTTCTCTAAATTTAAACTAAACATTTTGAATATAAGGTAAGAGAATAAAATTTAAATTAAACATAACTAAGATAACAACACTCTTATAACATTGTAAAAGAACATTCTTATAACAATAACACAAATATACTGCTTTTTTTATTGAAAAAATATTGATTCCTTCAAATTGGTAAAATACATCGATAAAAAACACAAATTCAAAATTGTTAAAAACGTGACAAAATCAAAAAAAATATAATAACGTGACAAAATCAAAGATACTGGAGTACTCATGTCTCCAGATATGTACGTTGGCACCCAAGTTATTAATTGAATTGTAATGTATCAAAGCTTATCTCAATCAGAATCAAACGAACATCAGAATAAGACAGGAAATTAAACAAAGTTGCACCAAGACAAACACTCAAATGACGAAATCAACGAAAAACACAAAAAAATTACATCTATGTGAAACCACTTATTTAAATAAAAATGTGAGGAAAACAGATGAAGAAGGGTGATCCCAGGCCAAAAATATAATCAAAAATCACGTCTCTCCAGCGAATGAACAAGAAAGAAGGGAGGAGTAGAGAGAAAAGTGAGAGAAACGATTAGGGTTTTTTTGAGAGCACTAGGGAATTTTTGAAGTTTGCTGTATTTGTTTTCTAATATTAGAAAAGAATATCACGAGAGAGATAATTGGTTTGTCTTCCCTAATTTTTCCCAGTTTTAGTGGAAATTATTTGAAGAAACGAACCCTAATTGTTTTAAAAAAAATGTTTAAAATATGTCAATATTTTCATTTTTTTATAGGTTTAATTACTCTAGGTTCTTTAACTATTTACAATTTTTTAAATAGATTCCTTAACTAACAAAATTAAAATTGGATCTTTAAACTTTAAAAAAGTTTTTATTGGGTCCTTGTATTTTAATCGTGTCCCTAAAATTTTTAAGTAATTCATAAATATGTCCCTAAATTTATAAATAATTTGTAATCAAGTCCCTGCATATAGGGATCTAATTATAAATTATTTTAAAAGAGTATGATATTAATTACAAAATATTTAAACATTAAGAGATCTAATTATAAACTATTTAAATGTTTTAATATATAGAGAAGCTCAAAGACTCAATTATAATTTTTAGGCTAAATTACACTAAGGGTTCTTTAAGTTATTTAATTGTAACAAGTTGGTCCTTTAAGTTTTTTTGTACCACTTAGGTCTTTAAGTTACAAAACGTTTCATCGTTAGTTTTTTTTTAATTTTCCATCCAAGTCTGTTAAAAAAAGCTCATGTGGCGGTTAAGTGCTCATGTGGCAGGTCGAACATGTATTTTTAATCTGACTCATTTTTATTTTATTTTTTATTTATTTTTGGAGTGAAAAAGTCATCTTCTATACCTGCAGCAGAAAGCGGGTCAAAACAGACCCGGTTCATACCCAAATCGATCTCCTAATATAGGCAACTAAATTACATGATTTTCAGGTATGCTATTTGTTGATCATCAACTGAGAGAAGCCCCAAGAAAATTCTATCAATGGTTCAACCATTTTGGGGAATTTCAATTTCGAGTTTAACTCTTTTAGGGGTTTTTTTTAATTAATGATTGATTTTTGGCTTAAATCTACCTGAGGATATGTTAATACATATTTTGCTGCAAGATTCGGTTGTCTTTTTGTTTTGGAATTTCAATTTCGCTGTTGTCTTGTGATGCCGTCGTGTGCGTAAGAATAAGAATTTGAAATAAACGCAAACAGTGAAAGAAGGACCAATTTGTTGGTTAAATAGGAGTGAAACAAACATAAACAATTTCAGTGTTCTACGTTGTGAGTGAGAGAAACGCAACCAGCACTGCTCCTAGCTCCTTCAATCAGTGAAATAAACGTTATGGATTTGGTTTACTGGGTTTGTTGGTTAGAGAGAGGAGGTTGAATCTGGGTTTGGTTTCTGGAAGATGATTTGAGATATTATTTTTAATAAAATATTAAATACAAAATTATGAGTCAAATTTAAAAATACAGTATCTGCCACATAAGCACTTAAAGCCAAGATGCATGAGTCGCTCCTCTAAGAAAAAAAATTCCGTCTTCCATTTGACCAAAAACAAAGCTTCCTCTGCCCAGCCCAAAAGCCAAGATGCACGAGTCGCTCCTTTGGGCTAGTAGTTGACAAAAAAATAAACCCTTGGGTTTTTTTTTTTCCTGTACCCCCACCACCTTATCATCTATCCCCATGCGAAAAGACCAAAATACCCTTCACAAAATTTGAAAACCCCAACATATTCCCAGCTCAAATTTTTTTTTGGAATTTCGTATATACCTATATACGAAATTCCCCAAAAAATTGAAAATCGTATATAGGTTTATACAATTTTCTCTAAAAATTTTAACAAAATAAAGTCGTATATACCTAAGGTGGGGGTATATACGATTTGTTAAATTACAAAACCGTATGTACCCCCACACCTAGGTATATACGACTTTGTAACCCAAAAAATAAATAAATAAATCATTTAAAAAATTTAAAGTATTTTTTTTTAGAAAAATAAATTAGATATGAATATTGACCGTCTTTTGGTTCTGTTTAGTGTGTAGTTAGTTAATACGTGACGTTGTTATACGTCGAGCGAATAATTTAGGCTAAAAAATCGGTTTTCGGGCAACCTACTCCGATTGTAATGAAACCACAGCCATTAAATTCAAAAAAATCAATGATCAATACACCTCAAGAAGATACTTTTTTTAGGATAGGGGGCTCAAAATCCCAAATTCCATCGTTTACTATTTTTTATTAATTTTTTTAATCTTTCATAGTCTCCAAAAAATCTAAAATTTTTTGCAAAGCCTTATTTTGGTTTTATTAGATTTTTAGTGGTGTTCTTATAATTTTTGGATTAGTTTTGACTCTTTAACGGATTTTTAGTAGCATTTTTAACCTTTTTTTTTTAAAAATTAAAACAATTTTTTTTAATAACAAGTTGTATATACATAAGGGGGGGGTGTATATACGACTTTATAAAATACAAGTCGTATGTACCCCCACACCTACGTAGATACGATTTGTATTTTACAAAGTCGTATATATGTAGGTGTGGGGGTATATACGACTTGTATTTTACAAAGTCGTATATACACCCCCTATGTATATATGACTTGTTTAAAAAAACTTCACATATATACGATTTGAATTTTTCAAAGTCGTATATATGTAGGGTGAGGTATATACGATTTTTGGTCAAACTTTTTATGGGGTATTTTTGTCCAAAAAGTCTTGTGGGGGTATATGGGAAGGTGGTGGGGGTACCAAAAAAAAACCCTAAACCCTTTTGGGCTAGTAATAATAATAAAATTAAAATTAGTCCGTCAAAAAAATAAATAATAAAATTAGGGTTTGACTTTTCCCACATCCTCTCCTACTCACCACACACCCCTAAACCATGCGAAATGACCAAATACCATTAATGAGGCTAGTGACTCCTTTTTTTTTTTTTTTGAAATTTGAGTTGGTTCGTTTATGGCCAGCCGAACAGGTTCAGCTGCCCTTAGCTGTACCATATATATTTTGACACACACCCCATTTTTTGAAATTTACAAGGTTTGAGTTGCCTCAACAGAACCTATTCGGACTGCCTCAGCCGAACCCCCTTTCCCTTCTCTTCCTCTTCTTCTTCACCAAAAAACCTTCGCTCAAAGTTTGTTCCATCATGTATTTTGTTCGGTAGATGGCAATCGAACTAGTTCAGAGACTGGCAAACGAACCAGTTCGGAGACCGGCAATCGTGTTGAACCAAGGTCAAACACTCTTTGTTTTGAATGATAACAAATTACAATTTGTTTACTAATGGTTATAGTTGAACCAAAGCACAGGGCAATGAACCAAAAGGGCAGGGCATGAACCAAAGCACAGGGCAATGAACCAAAGCGCTTGGCATGATATGATATCGTAAAGTGTAGAAGCTCGAAGCAGAAACTACTGAAGCGTTCAAGACTTATGTGTTATTTTTCTTTGCATAGGACGCGTGTAAGATCCTATCACTTAAACTTTATGACTTATGTAGTTGAGAGATGATTTTTTAAAATAGAACTATTTTGTTAAAATCTTTTATATAAAAGTATGATTAAATAGGTTAGGCACAAGATGTTTTTAAAGAAAGGTTTTGAATAATGATTTGTTGTTTTTTTTTAAAGAAAATAGATTCATGAGTTAGTGTTTTAAAAAGAATTTGTTTTTGAAGTAAAGAATCGATTCTTGATTTGGTACATAAAACTAGAAATCGATTCCCACTTATTTCTAAAACCAAAAATCGATTTCCACTTGCTTTTTAAAGCCAATAATCGATTTCTCTCTTGCCTTGGAAGCAAGAAATCGATTTCCCTCTTCCCTTTTAAGCCAACAATCGATTTCCCACTTCTATATTGGTTTTGAAAGAACTTGTTTTGGAAAGAAAACAATCGATTGATGACTTTGTGTTTTAAAAGCATAAAATCGATTTCTTGCTTGTTATTTCAAAGATGAAAATCGATTCATGGCTTGTAAGTCACAAGCTGAAAATCGATTTATGGCTTGTAAGTTACAAGCTAGAAATCGATTCATGGCTTGTAAGTTACAAGCTAGAAATCGATTTATGGCCTATTTTTTTAAAGAGAACAATCGATTCATCTCTTGTAAGTTCAAAGAAGTAAATCGATTCTCCACCTGTTTTTTGGAAGCACAACTTGTTTTTGAAGCTAGCAATCGATTTCTCTCTTATTTCATTAAAGCTAGAAATCGATTCCTCACTTATTTCTCTAAGAAGGAAATCGATTTCTATCCTGTTTCTTTCAAGCAATCAATCGATTCTTCACTTATCAAATTTGAGTTAAAAAGTGCTTCAACGGTCATATTTTTACAATCCATATAAATAGCACTTAGGGTTTTTACGATAAAATATACAACACACAAATCAAAAAGAAAAGAACGCAAACACTCACCGTTACATTCTTTCTTCACGTTCTTCATCTAGGGTTTCAAAATCTCTCATCTCTCTCAACTACATCGTGTTATATTGTTTGAGGGATTGGATCCTAGCTTTCAGTTGTAATCATCTATAATTGGTTGTTGTGAAATCCTGGGAAGTTTTCTTGGGTAATTCAATCGGGGAGATTGAATTGTAACGAAATCCTTAGCGGGGAGCTTGGGTTCTCAATTTGGGGAAAATTGAGATTGGCGTGGTAGCTATAGCGAAGTTGCTTGCTTGTAAGACGTTGAAGAAGTATCTTCTCATATAGTGGTTATTATCAAGTCCGAAGGTTTCAAAGCCAGAGGCCGAGGACGTAGGGCTTTTATCCCGAACCTCGTAAAAATCACGGTGTACTCCTATCCCTTATCTTTATATTGCTTATCTTTTATAATTGTTAACTGTCGTCGCATTTGCTATTATCACGCGCATATTTAATTATCGTTATAATAATAATTGTTTCTGCCATTGCATATTTGATTATCGTTATAATTATAATTGCTTCTGCCATTGTCATAGTTTGCATAAGTTGTTGCATATAGTTTAAATCCCCTTTTCCGCATTTGATTTAAACTTGCATCGTTAACTTTTCGAAAATCCAAAAGAAGTCATTTTTAGCATATAACCTTATTCACCCCCCCTCTAAGGTTATCATATAGTCCAACAATTGGTATCAGAGCTAGAAATTGCATATAGAGCTTAACATCTCGCAATTTTTGATTATGGGTTCATTTATGAAAGAGGGGATGTCCTTCAATAGGCCACCCCTGTTCGATGGGACTAACTATGACTATTGGAGTAGTCGAATGAAATGTCATGTGCAGGCTATAGATTTCACTTTATGGAGGATCATTGTTGATGGACCACTCATTCCTATGAGAATCAAGATTACTAAACCTGGTGTTGCTGCTGACGGAGATACTACCAAATATCAAGCCACTGGTACAACAGAGGAAGTACCTATTGAAGATATTTATGCCATTGACTTGAGTGAGCTGAGAAAGTCTGAGCTAGAAAAAATATCTCTCAATGCCAAAGCAATGAATATTCTTCACCTATCTTTATGTGAAGAAGAATATGGAAGGGTGAAAGGATGTCAGACAGCAAAGGAAATTTGGGACTGTCTAGAAGCTACACATGTTGGTACGAGTCAAGTGAAGGATACTAAGATTAGAGTTCTCACTTCGGAGTATGAAGCTTTCAAGATGAAGGAAGGTGAATCTGTTGCAGCTATGCACCAGAGATTGAACTTGATAGTGAATAACTTGAGAGCACTTGGGAAGAAGTATTCAACGAAGGATTTGAATGGGAAGATTCTTGCATCCTTGACTAGTGAGTTCTTTCCCAAGACTTGTGCTATCACTGAAGCCAAAGATATTGGCACTTTACCTCAAGAAGACTTGATTGGGTCACTTCTTGCATTTGAGGTGGTGTTGGCCGCTAAGAAGACTCAAGAAAAAGAAGCGGTCAAAGAAAGGAAGTCTCTTGCTCTTGCTGCTACCAAGACCCCTAAGATGGCAAGGAAAGAGGTTGAGTCTGATGAAGAATCCGATGATGAAGACATGCCTATGTTGGCCAAGAAATTCAAAAAGTTCATGAGATTCAACAAGTTTGGGAAGGGTGACTATTCAAAGAAATATGGGTACAACAAAGGAGATAGTTATGAGAAAAGAGATGATCAACCAAAATGTTTTGAATGCAACAAACCGGGTCATCTCAAGGTGAATTGTCCAAAGCTAAAGTCCAAGTACCCACAAAAGAAAGCCATGAAGGCTACATGGGACGATATTGACACTGAGGGTGAAACAGATGAAGAAGAGGAGGTTGCAAATGTTGTTTGTCTTATGGCAAATGACATCCCTAAGGTAATCATTGCTAACGATAGTTTTTCTGATTCACTTGAACATGATGACTTATCTGATGATGCGTGTAGTAGTCAGGATTTGAGTGAGGCTTTTGAAGCTCTTTATAATGAACATGAAACTCTTTTGATAAAATCTAAGGATTTGACAAAAAGGAACAAAAGCATGCTCACTCAAATCGAGACTCTTGAGAAGGAGGTAGCTAAGTTGAAGAATGAGCTACATAAAACTAAACCTTTCAACCTTGAGCTTCTTGAGCTGAAACAAAATTTTGAAAAAGTGAAGGTTGAAAATGAAAATTTGAAAGAATCCTTAAAAAAGTTTGAGGTTGGTGAAAAGACCTTAACCAAGTTACTTCACTCTCAACATGAATATGATGATAGGAGAGGTATTGGGTATGAAGGTAATTCCACCTCCTCTGACTTGAAAAAGAAAATGATTTTTGTAGCTGCCACTTCAAGTAAGACACCTACTATTTTCTCTTGCACTTATTGTCAGAAAGGGAATCATAGCTCTCATAGATGCCCTATTCGTAGATTGTGTGAGCTTGGTACCCTTATACCTGCTTGTAAGAAACCAAGGTGGATTGTGAAAACAAACCCCCTGAAGACTAACCCCCAAGGACCCAATCAAATTTGGGTACCTCGTACTAGTTGTTAGTGTTCCTTTTGCAGGTTGGTCAGTCATCCAAGAAGAAAAATGTGTGGATGGTTGACAGTGGGTGCTCGAGGCATATGACTGGTGATGCCTTACTATTCTTGAAGTTGAGCAACAAGGCGAGTGGATCTGTGAAGTTTGCCAACAATGAATCTGCTCAAGTAATAGGTAAAGGTTGTGTGGGTAAGGAAAACACAATCAAAATTAAAAATGCTTTACTAGTTGATGGTGTGAAATTTAACTTGCTAAGTGTCAGTCAATTATGTGATAGTGATTTTGATGTGTATTTTTCTGTTGATAAATGTGTTATTGCTCATAGGACTTCTAAACTTTATATTACTGGCTTTCGAGAAAATAATGTGTATTATGTTGATTTTGACAATGTGAGTGATGATATTGTATGCATGCCTTCCATGGTTGATGATGTGAATTTGTGGCATAGACGTTTAGGACATGCTAGTATTGAACTTTTATCTAAGTTGTGTAAGAATGAGCATGTTAGAGGTCTACCCAAGCTAAAGTATGAAAAGGGTCAATTATGTGATGCATGTCAGCTAGGTAAGCTGCATAAAACTTCCTTCAATTCAAAACCTGTTATTTCCACTAACAATGTGCTTGAATTGCTCCATCTTGATTTATTTGGTGAGATTGATGTTGTAAGTCTAGGAGGGGCCAAGTATGTCTTCGTGATTGTAGATGATTATTCTAGGTATACTTGGGTCATTCTACTTGCAAATAAAAGTGATGCTTTTAATGAGTTTGCTAAGCTGTGCAGAAAGTTACAGAATGAGAAAAGCTTAGCCATCAAGGAAATTAGAAGTGATCATGGAGGAGAGTACGAAAATTCATCATTCAAGACTTGGTGTGAAAAGTATGGTGTTCATCACAACTTTTCAGCTCCAAGGACTCCTCAACAAAATGGTGTGGTGGAAAGAAAGAACAGAACCATACAAGAGATGAGCAGAACAATGCTGAACGAGCACAACCTTCCCACGTATTTATGGGGACATGCAGTTGATACAGCATGCCATGTGCTCAACCGGGTATACCTGAGGCCATCTCTTAACAAGACGCCATACGAGTTGTGGAATGGTAGAGCTCCAAATATTTCATACTTCAAGGTTTTTGGAAGTAAGTGCTTCATTCTCAACACAAAGGACAAGTTGGGTAAGTTTGATGCAAAATCAACTGAAGGTATCTTTATGGGTTATTCAAGTCATAGTAGAGCATATATTGTTTACAATAAAATTGATAAATGTATGCAAGAATCAATACATGTTTCTTTTGATGAGACTAACCCATTTGCTAAGAAAGTTGATGATGAGGATGAAGTGGTTGAAGTGATCAAAGACAGAATGCCTGAATCAACCAGTGAAAGTGTGGAAGAAGCCGAGGTGAAAGAGGAACCTCATGAAGAAACTGAAGTGGAACGAGAGCCCCAAGACATCGATGACCATCTCCATGGAAGAACACATGATGATTTGCCCAGAACTTGGAAATCAGTTCGAGATCATCCCATGGAGCAAATTATTGGTAGTCCATCAAAGGGGGTAACCACTCGTTCTTCTCTTAATCATTTATGCTTTCATAGTGCTTTTGTCTCTCAAATAGTTCCTAATAATATTAAGGAAGCTTTATGTGATCCAAAATGGGTTTTGTCAATGCAAAAGGAACTTGAACAATTTGAACGGAACAAAGTTTGGCATTTAGTTGAAAAACCTGTTGATAGAACCATCATTGGTACTAAATGGGTTTTTCGCAACAAACTTGATGAAAATGGTGTTATTTTATTAAATAAAAGTCGTTTAGTTGTTCAAGGTTTTAACCAAATCGAAGGGGTGGATTTTGAAGAAACTTTTTCTCCGGTGGCTAGGTTGGAGTCCATTCGTATAATTCTAGCCTTTGCTAGTTACATGGACTTCAAACTACACCAAATGGATGTCAAGAGTGCCTTCCTAAATGGATTTTTAGAAGAGGAAGTATATGTAAAACAACCCCCTGGTTTTGAAGATTTTAAGAAACCAAACCATGTTTTCAAACTTGACAAAGCACTTTATGGATTAAAACAAGCTCCTAGA
This sequence comes from Astragalus glycyphyllos, assembly GCA_963573325.1. NCBI lineage: Eukaryota > Viridiplantae > Streptophyta > Magnoliopsida > Fabales > Fabaceae > Astragalus > Astragalus glycyphyllos. The sequence continues at coordinate 68,900,831 of OY754309.1, forward strand.
GCTTGGTATGAGAGACTGAGCAAACATTTACTTGCAAATGGTTTCAAAAAGGGTAAGATTGATTCTACCTTATTCCTTAAAACCAAGGGCAAACATATCATAGTAGTTCAAATATATGTCGATGATATTATTTTTGGGTCTACAAATGATGATCTGTGCAAGGAGTTTTCTGACATGATGACTAGCGAGTTTGAGATGAGCATGATGGGGGAGCTGAATTTCTTTTTGGGACTTCAAGTGAAGCAAATGAAGGAAGGAATCTTCATTTGTCAAAACAAGTTCTCAAAGGAGCTGCTAAAGAAGTTTGACATGAGTGATGCAAAGGAGATTGGTACTCCCATGGCAACTGCAACAAAGTTGGATAAGGACGAGCAAGGTAAACCAGTAAACGAAACGATGTATCGAGGTATGATCGGTAGTCTCTTGTATTTAACTGCTTCTCGACCTGATATTATGTTTGCTGTGTGCTTGTGTGCTCGATTTCAAGCATGTCCCAAAGAGTCACATTTAAAAGCTGTAAAACGGATTCTTAGATATGTTAAGGGAACCATAGATTTTGGACTATGGTACCCGAAATCGAGTCAGTTTGCTTTGGTCGGTTTTTGTGATGCTGATTTTGCTGGATGTACATTAGATAGGAAGAGTACTAGTGGAACCTGTCATTTCTTAGGGCCTTGTTTGACTTCCTGGTCTAGTAAAAAGCAGAACAGTGTTGCTTTGTCCACCGCTGAAGCTGAATACGTGGCGGTTGGCAATTGCGTAGCACAAGTTCTGTGGATGAAACAGACTTTGGAGGATTTTGGTTTGATATATGAAAATGTGCCAGTTCTATGTGATAACACTAGTGCCATTAACATTGCTAAGAACCCCATCCAACACTCTAGAACTAAGCATATAGACATAAGGCATCATTTCATTAGAGACCATGTTTCTAGGGGGAGCATAGCATTAAGCTTTGTAGGCACCGATGACCAACTAGCGGACATCTTCACGAAACCACTAGCCGAAGCTCAATTTTGTAAGATCCGGAGAGAGCTCGGTATGCTTGATTTTGCCAGCCTGTGATTATGTGATGTATTTTTGCGGTGCTATGTGCTTGTTATATTATATGCTATGTGTCTTGTGTGTATTCCCTCTTTTTTGATGAAAACAAAGGGGGAGAAAGTCTTGATGCTTATTTATTTAACTCACTATGTTTGGTTCTCTTGCGTGTTAGCTGTTTATTTTCTTGATGCTTATGCTTAGGGGGAGCTTATGCCGTTATTTCTTGTTTATAGCCTCCCTATGCATAAGGTAATTTGTTATCATCAAAAAGGGGGAGTTTGTTGAACCAAGGTCAAACACTCTTTGTTTTGAATGATAACAAATTACAATTTGTTTACTAATGGTTATAGTTGAACCAAAGCACAGGGCAATGAACCAAAAGGGCAGGGCATGAACCAAAGCACAGGGCAATGAACCAAAGCGCTTGGCATGATATGATATCGTAAAGTGTAGAAGCTCGAAGCAGAAACTACTGAAGCGTTCAAGACTTATGTGTTATTTTTCTTTGCATAGGACGCGTGTAAGATCCTATCACTTAAACTTTATGACTTATGTAGTTGAGAGATGATTTTTTAAAATAGAACTATTTTGTTAAAATCTTTTATATAAAAGTATGATTAAATAGGTTAGGCACAAGATGTTTTAAAGAAAGGTTTTGAATAATGATTTGTTGTTTTTTTTTAAAGAAAATAGATTCATGAGTTAGTGTTTTAAAAAGAATTTGTTTTTGAAGTAAAGAATCGATTCTTGATTTGGTACATAAAACTAGAAATCGATTCCCACTTATTTCTAAAACCAAAAATCGATTTCCACTTGCTTTTTAAAGCCAATAATCGATTTCTCTCTTGCCTTGGAAGCAAGAAATCGATTTCCCTCTTCCCTTTTAAGCCAACAATCGATTTCCCACTTCTATATTGGTTTTGAAAGAACTTGTTTTGGAAAGAAAACAATCGATTGATGACTTTGTGTTTTAAAAGCATAAAATCGATTTCTTGCTTGTTATTTCAAAGATGAAAATCGATTCATGGCTTGTAAGTCACAAGCTGAAAATCGATTTATGGCTTGTAAGTTACAAGCTAGAAATCGATTCATGGCTTGTAAGTTACAAGCTAGAAATCGATTTATGGCCTATTTTTTTAAAGAGAACAATCGATTCATCTCTTGTAAGTTCAAAGAAGTAAATCGATTCTCCACCTGTTTTTTGGAAGCACAACTTGTTTTTGAAGCTAGCAATCGATTTCTCTCTTATTTCATTAAAGCTAGAAATCGATTCCTCACTTATTTCTCTAAGAAGGAAATCGATTTCTATCCTGTTTCTTTCAAGCAATCAATCGATTCTTCACTTATCAAATTTGAGTTAAAAAGTGCTTCAACGGTCATATTTTTACAATCCATATAAATAGCACTTAGGGTTTTTACGATAAAATATACAACACACAAATCAAAAAGAAAAGAATGCAAACACTCACCGTTACATTCTTTCTTCACGTTCTTCATCTAGGGTTTCAAAATCTCTCATCTCTCTCAACTACATCGTGTTATATTGTTTGAGGGATTGGATCCTAGCTTTCAGTTGTAATCATCTATAATTGGTTGTTGTGAAATCCTGGGAAGTTTTCTTGGGTAATTCAATCGGGGAGATTGAATTGTAACGAAATCCTTAGCGGGGAGCTTGGGTTCTCAATTTGGGGAAAATTAAGATTGGCGTGGTAGCTATAGCGAAGTTGCTTGCTTGTAAGACGTTGAAGAAGTATCTTCTCATATAGTGGTTATTATCAAGTCCGAAGGTTTCAAAGCCAGAGGCCGAGGACGTAGGGCTTTTATCCCGAACCTCGTAAAAATCACGGTGTACTCCTATCCCTTATCTTTATATTGCTTATCTTTTATAATTGTTAACTGTCGTCGCATTTGCTATTATCACGCGCATATTTAATTATCGTTATAATAATAATTGTTTCTGCCATTGCATATTTGATTATCGTTATAATTATAATTGCTTCTGCCATTGTCATAGTTTGCATAAGTTGTTGCATATAGTTTAAATCCCCTTTTCCGCATTTGATTTAAACTTGCATCGTTAACTTTTCGAAAATCCAAAAGAAGTCATTTTTAGCATATAACCTTATTCACCCCCCCCTCTAAGGTTATCATATAGTCCAACAAATCGAACCACTCTAAAATACAGTGTGAGGAGGTTTCCACGCGTGTTTTACGTGAGGGTAATTTTAGAATATTTTAGGTTTGGGGGTATGTGGTGAGTAGGAGGGGATGTGCATGGGAAACGCATGGATCTAAAATTAAATCTTAAACCTTTGAAAAAAACCATCGACCAAATATATTACTCCCTCCGTCTCATATTAAGTGTCGTTTAAGGTTATGCACGGATATTAAGAAAATGATTGGATATGCTAAATTTTATGGTAAAAAAATGTGGTAGGACTAAAACACCCTTACACTTTTCTTGGTTGGTGCAAATGCACGGTTATTGATATTCTAAAGTAAGGGTATTGTTGGAAAGTAATAATAAATGTTGTATTGGGATTCTAAAGTGACAGATAATTTGAGACAAAGAAAAATGGCAAACAGTACACTTAATATGAGACGGAGGGAGTATTAACTTTTTCTCAAATTAAAATGATCTATTAAATTTTGGTTTATATATTTGATCCCCCTACAAATATCCCATTTTTCCATTTACCCCCCTGTAATTTTTTTTAAGGTTACCCCCTGCAAATATAAACAGTTTTCAGTCACCCCCTTCTGTTAGATTATGTAGTGTATAATGGGTAAAAACCATGTACGGTTACCCCCCTGTAAAATATAAAAAGTTTACGGTTACCCCCTAAATGGAAAAAGGGATATTTGCAGGGGATCAAATATTTAAGCCTTAAATTTTTTATATAAATTATAATATTTTATGATAATAAATGATGGACTTATTATATAAAGCTTTTTAGAAGTAAAGGACTCTACTAAAAAAAAACTAGTTACTATATAAATTGAAAATTTTAATGAAAAAGGACTTTTGTAGTATAGTTTTGCCTAAAAATATGTCCACAAGTTTGATACTACTATTAATTAGAAGACTTTTTTTTATAATAATTAGATAAATTCTTTAGATGAATAAAAATTTATAATAGAATTTCTTTGAAAGTTAGAAGAATTGATTTCACTAAGAAACAAGAAAAGTACGTTATATTATGAAACTTGCTTTTCTTAACACATGCAAACGCACTCAACATGCCTTTTTTTTTGACAATGCACTCAAATGACTTGTGCTTTTTTAGAATTGAACTGGTATTAGATAATGACGCAGAGATACCATTTATTTTATACCACAGCTGGATGAAGATGAATGGTACGTATAGAAAGTTGATGGAGGACATCATCTTGGTATAGTCAGATACCCCATAATTTGATGAGGCAACATGAATGGGTGTAGAAGAAAAAATGGATCACCACCACAAATGTAAATGTCAATGAAAGTACAAATTAATTAATGTGTAATAGCTGTATAATCACACATCACATTTTTGTTAATTGTCCAATAAGGTAGCTCAGTTGGCGAGCTAAGGGAGATGAAGGAATTGCAAGAATAAGGTCCAGGTTCAAACCCTGAAAACTAACATTCCCCCCAGTGACGGATCCAGAAATCTTCATCTGCGGGGGCAAAAATATAATCTATAGTATTTTCTCAAAAAATATTATAAGATTTGGGGAATAGATAATTTATTGACAAAAAATCCTAAAATTATAGAGCTAAAAAGGTAAAACTAGTACCAATTAATTCTCTCTTTTGTTGATCTCTTGTGCATTTCTACATTTATTTTAAAAAATTTATGTGTGGGGGCAATATTTTTTTTATAGGGGCAAAATAAATTTATTATATGCATTTGTAAGTAAAAGTATCTATCATGAGGGAAAATGCCTCCAATTTACTTCTCGTAGATCCGTCCCTGCCTACCCCACTAACATTTGCTTATCAAAAAAGAAAAAAAAGCATTTTTGTTCATCATTCTTGCCCGAAAGAAAAAATAGATTAATTTAGGTGGCTGTATGGCTCTTCCTAGTCGATTATAGCACAGAGAGAATAATTTGATGCACCCGCCGCTTTCGCATTGATATACAAGGGTTCCATTTGTCTCGAAACATTTATGGCTAGATAAGAGATTGTTTCACATAATTATCACCACAAAGAAAAAATAAAACATGAAGAACACATGAAGTATACATATTTTTATCACACACACAATTGCATTTTTGCATGTATCTAAATTATGCGTTTTTACATCAAGGTATTATCGAGAAAGTGTGAGTGGTTTGGCTTCATACCTATTAAGAATGAGCTAAATGGACAATATGTAAGAGACATGATTTATACCCTCAATAAGTTTTTTTCACTTAGACTAAAAATCAGAAAGTAAATGCAAAGGAAGAATAAAGATTGATAGATTCTTGTTTCAACCTTGGAAGAAGAAAGGGATGTGTGAAATGTGTTGTATGGTGGCGGGGAGAGAGTGTCTACATCAGAGAGGCACACTCATATGGTACAATTAATTTGGTTGTGAAGAAGAAGAAGAAGCATGCAAAAGACAGTGACTTGAGAGTAAAGCTTGGTCACATTTTGAAAACTGAATTTGACCCAAAATTAATCCAAAACCCATTCCACGAAATAGATTAATATTTTGAATCTAAAAGAAGAAAAAGGAGGCACAAACAAATCGGGTCTCTCTCAAAGCAGAAAAAAGCAAGAAAGAATCAAACCAGAAGCAATAGGGAAATCCGGAAAAAAATAAAACAAAAATAAAATGGTGATCCCTTTGACTGCCTCGTAAAACATAAATTTGCACCCGAATTTACAAGGAAACAAAAAGCAAAAGCAAGAAGCAGATCTTCTTGGAGCTCTTTTTTGTTATTTTTAACCTTTTTGTATGCCCATATACCAAAAACTTAGGTGGAAAAGGTCATCAAATTGATTACTTTTTGTGTTTTGACAATATCAAATTGATTACTCAGAGCATCCTATATGGGAAAAAACTTATTTCATAGATATTTTTTATGTTATTTCTCTCTTTCCGATGGAACTTTCTTGGATCAGGATATGGAGATAATGACATGATCTTCAATGATGTCTCATGGTATGTTAATGAGTGCGTAAAACTCTTTTATATTAAGATGAGTTCATCACTAATTAATTCCCTCCCAAACAGACAGGGAATGAATCGTGATAGGTGGCTTCTAGCGCGTTGGAAGCCCTCAATTGATTAATTTGTTAAGCTTATGGGATTCTCCATGGCCTCATTCTTATAGATGAACTCAGATACAAAAGAAAGTTATGTGTGAATCAAATTGCATAAAAGTTTATTACCAACAACAATGACCGTCAAGCTTTCCATCATTATGCAATAGTGCTTTTTGAATAGGCTTTCAGGTCGTATCAAATTTTCAAAAAGGACAAGTCAAGTCATAAAAATAGACTTATAAAAATAGACCTCACGTCTAAGAGCATCTCCAATACTATAAAAATAAAAAAACTCATTTGAGTTACATAACAACCACTCAAAAATAAACAACTAAAAAATAAAACATAAAAAAAGGAAAATAATCCGCAAACTTCAGTTCTCAAGAGGACTTCTGAAGAAGACCTTCAAGAAGCAAGAAAAACATGGAAGCTTGGTAAGCAATTGGGCCTATATGTAGAGATAGAGGAGGAAATAGTCAGAATCTATCAAAAGTTTGAAGAAGTTCTAGAAAGAGATCCACTCCAAGACATTATAAATGTTAGTTTGTTTTTTTTAAAAAAAAAAAAATTATCTTTTGGTTGTTTTGATTCTGAGGCGTGATCGAGGTCTATTTGCTCATCCTAGAGGTTTTCTTCTTTAGTTTTTGTAGGGTTGGTGGTCTCAAAGTGTATTTGTTCTCTTGGAGTGTTTCTCATCTAGGAGTGGTCTTTTGTTTATTGAGGTATAAACTTTTTTAGTAGTTGCCTTTAGATTTGTCCTTAAATCTCTTCTTTCGTAGCTTTTCCCGTCTATCCTTTGAGTAGACCATATCAATAAATTTCTAATTATCGAAAAAAAGTTACATAATAACCACTTTAAAATGGCCCCCACAATATCATATATATAAGCTCTAAGCAACTTTAAGCAATTTATACAAATTTTACTTCTAACACTAAAAAAATGTAAGCAACTTATAAGCAATTTTCCCATGTAGAACAACTCCCATGCTACAAACTCATTTATGCAACCTACATGGAACTGTGCAAACATTTTTAAAATAGGTCAGACATGTTATTTCTAGATTCATAAAATTGCGAAACATTACCTTGTCGATCATAATGTAATGTGCTTCCAATGCCAATAAAAAGTAACCCATCCAATTGTATTTAACATAAAAAAAAAACTGCAAAATAAAATGCATCACAAGCCGAAATATCTCAAGTACGACATCGTCACGGACCATACCTAATCATCTCATTGAATCCAAAGATGTTGGTTCAGCTTGCGTCTTCTAGGTTATCAATAGCATATTAGCATATACATCTGGAAGAAAATTAGATGAAGATTTTTCACATTCTAAAATGCGGGACCACTTCTTCTACTCTTTAATTATGCAATTACCATATAAGGCCCAATTCTCTATCATCTTTACTATCATTATTCTCTTTACAAGTTTCTTTAGACAATTCAATAAGGCCCTTTCTCCCCCTTACTGTCTCACAAATCATTACCAAAGATCCACCACATTCAGCGATGCATAAACGTTACCATGTACTAAAATTCCTTAAAAAAAGCAAAAGTAGAACATGCAATCATCTGGTATATATGTGGGAAGTGTTATGCTAACCGGTATCTTTAGAATACTAATTAAAAATCATAGAATGATAAATGTTTATTGAAAGCTATATCATCCAATACATTGATCATGTGTATTATTCAATAAATATTTGTATTTTAAATTTCTTGTAATGCTCATGTCACTCAGAGAGAGATTCACAATGAAAAGAATTCCAAATGACCTTCCTCAGTTCCTGCCTCAGTTCTACCTTCCTGCTTGCTAGGGCTTTTATGCATCCTAAGATTCTTGACAATTACTTCCCCTGGATTTGATTAGACCCATTTTGTTGGGTTTATTCCCAACAACACCATACTTTCTGCATATCTGAAATTCTAAATCAGTGGTTTTGAGAGCTTTGTCTAACCTTTGACCCCATATGTCTTATCTGAACAAATTTTCAGTCCTTCCATAATGCAAAACATTCAATAATCCTCTTTATTATAATCATTTTATTTTAACAATTTTCTATTCCCCCAAAACAATTTAAAATACAAAATTAGTCATACATGCTGCTAATAATTTATATTTTAATGCAGTCAAATAGCAGTCATGTTTTTGTTCTGAAATATAAGCAAATCTAACTAATTATCCTAGTTTAATACTATCATTCCTAAATTATAATTTATATAATGTTGTTTCCCACGAACAGACTTTGTGAATCACACCCACAAATGAGCCGTTTTGGGTTATGCGGGCTATGTTTCATGTTTTCCTGACACCACTGAGATCTGTTATTTTCCGGTTATTGTTTTGGCGACATGTTTTTTGTGGGGTGGCTTTTGTGAAACATATTCGCTGGATATAACACTGCTCTTAGTCATTTCATCAAGAACATTTTAGTCAAAATAGATTGTTTTCTCTAGAGGGAGCAACTTCCACAAGTTCAAATTTAAAAGATATTTATAAATAGTGAGGGAAAATGAAGCCTAAGCATGGCAAACACCACAAAATTGGGTAAGGTACATTGTTTCCATGGACATTGACGGCTAGTTAGGTCAGAAAGAAAAGGGTCTCAATTCAATGTTGTTTGGCAACACACCCTACTACTACACTGAGTGGCACCACACCTATGTATCCCCAATCTACGAATTCAAACGTCACATTGGTCCATATAAAATTTGACTATGTACTCATAAGTCGGAAAATCCTAGAAAAGACAATTTACGTATTTTTTAGTTTTTGAAAGGGACTCATTCACGTACCCAAAAATTAGATACTACAACATTGTTTTTCTTATATGTTGTTTTCATTATTATAAGGGTAACCAATTTTCCTAAACCAAAAATTAGATACTAGTAGCATACTTCTCTTTCAAACACTCTCTGTCCAACAAAAGAAGAGAAAGAAGAAGAAAGAAAAAAAACAAGGCAATGACATTGTCATTATTGATTCAAACCCCTTTACTTTTTTATCCCTTTCTTTAATTTAACTGCTTTTGCTTTAATTGTAACACCAGAAATATGGTAGAAGAATTCAGCTACAGAAGGATACTAGTAGATCTCACTTCACACTTCACTTTCACTATCACACCCCCCTCTCTCCCCTCTCTACTTTGCTGACCAAAGGGGCAGGCTGACCGGGGTCGTTTTATGCAGAAGCCATAAAGCTAAACATACTGCCCGTTGCCCCCTTTGTCTTGAGCTAAGGTTGTTTATTTAATTATTAATAAAGCTCTTCAATGTTTTCTTTTACTGCACTTTATTCTGTTCAAATTCGAAACTTTGTTTCCTCTGTGGTTGTTAAGAACGAGGAAGTTGCTTTCCCTCTCTCTAATAAGCTTGCTGCATTGTCTTATTCTACTTCAGAATCTCTTCTTAGGAGCTGGTAGCGTTTCTTGCACTTTTTATTAGTCTAGTGTGGCAAGAACACATAAGCCATTTTGATCTCTTCTGTTGAGTTCCCCCTTTTGTGGAATTGAGAAACAAGGTAACAAATAAATTTGGTGTTGATTCACACTTTTGATAGATAGAAAAGAGTGGTGATTTGAGAAGGGATTTCCAAAGCAATTAAGTGAAATTCTGACAAGTTTTGGCCTTTGGGGTTTAAGTATACTTCTAAGAGACATCAGCAACAGAGAAATTTTAGAAACTGCTTGGGGAGGTGTATGAAGTAAAAGTGCAAAAATGAGAGATGAGAATTCCAAGAAAACCAAGGTTTTGCCAAACTCTATGCTATAATCCTGATTTTTTTATGCAAGGGATTTGAAGTTTTGTGTTGGTGTTTTCTAATTGCAAGTTGTTAACTGTTTTGTCTATTTGTTGTTTGATGAAAGGTCTCATGGTCAAAGAAAATGGTGAGGAAGTTCTTGAATATCAAAAGTTATAAATGTGAAGATTCCCATGCAGATGCTGTTGCTTATGAAGGTTGGTATCTTTGATTTTCTCAAAGCACACTTTCTACTCTTTACTAGTGAACAGTTTCATCAAATTAAGTTATCAACAAGCATATATTTTGATCAAATCCCATAAGACTAGTGATGATATCATGTCATATCCCAAATAAGCTATCTCAATTCTCAAATACTAAATTAGCTCTCTAAGATTTCTTGGCATCCAAACTAAGTGCAGGCATACTCTCAAAATTAGTTACTATTGGTTGATTTTGTGAATTGGATGCACTAACAACACTACTTTCCTTCTTCAGGAGGTGGCGTGGAATGTGGAAGCAGCAGGAGTAGCTTCTCTGAGAGAGAGCCATGCACAATCAAAAAGAGCAAAACAGGTATAGAGAATCACCCAATTCCATTTCTTGAACTATGCTATTTCAAAATCGCGATATTGTTGAAAACACTGACCATTACACAAAATCTGTTAGGCCAGGCTATCTAGAAACCTAACAAAATCCTTATAATCCTTCTTTGTAATGAGCAGAGAAATTTAGCAGGAGCGCGAGTCAGGTTAGGCGAGCAAGAATGAATCTTGACCATCCTCGAATTATAGATGTGCAGAACTATAGGTATCCCACTTCTCAGATTTTACTATTTTACCTAGGAAAAAAAGGTTTTGTTCATAATTCTCATGAGTTGTGTGAACATTGGGCAGCGTTTTTGTAGCTACCTGGAATGTAGCTGGAAGATCACCACCGAGTAATTTGACTTTAGATGATTGGCTTCATTCTTCTCCACCAGCTGATATTTATGTCCTTGGGTAGGAATCGATGCTTATCGACATATATAGTCTTCAATCAAAGTTGGCATTAATTGTTTTACCAATAATAATACATTTTTAAATGTCTCTTTCAGATTTCAAGAGATAGTTCCCTTGAATGCTGGTAATATCTTAGTTTCAGAGGACAATGGCCCTGCCAAAAAATGGTTGGCTCTCATTAGAAAGACTTTGAACAATCTTCCTGGAACAAGTGGAAGTAGTGGATGTTATACACCATCTCCTATTCTTCAGCCAGTTGTAGAACTAAATGCAGATTTTGAGGGATCAGCTAGGCAGAAGAATTCATCTTTCTTCCACAGGAGATCATTTCAGACAACTTCTAGTGGTTGGGGAATGGACAACGATCCTTCAGTTTCGCAGCCGCAACAAGATCGAAGATATAGTGTCTGTGATCGTGTAATTTCAGGTCACACTCACAGGCCTAGTGACTTTGATCCCAGTTTAAGATGGGGTTATAGGTCTAGTGACTATTCTAGGGCAAGTGACTACTCGAGACCAAGCGACTATTCAAGATGGGGTTCATCTGATGATGATAACGGCCTTGTTGATTCGCCAAGTACAGTCTCATTTTCACCAATGTCTTATGGTGGATCTGCCGCTAACGAAGATGGATATGGCATGCCAGCAGGGCATTCAAGGTACTGCCTTGTTGCAAGTAAACAAATGGTGGGAATCTATCTTACCATATGGGTCAGAAGTGAATTGAAAGATCATGTTAAAAACATGAAAGTATCCTGTGTTGGCAGAGGATTGATGGGTTATCTCGGAAATAAGGTGAATTTTAACTCAGTCATGATAATCTAACTTTTATTTTCTCTTTGATTAGTTTGAAAGCAAGGTCAAATTTATCGCTACTTGACATTGGCGTTAACAAGAGTGTTATTTTGCTTGTATTTGCAGGGATCCATCTCAATTAGTATGTCTGTGCATGAAACAAGCTTTTGCTTTATATGTAGTCATTTAACCTCGGGACAAAAAGAGGGTGATGAACTAAGAAGAAATTCTGATGTGATGGAGATTCTTAAGAAGACAAGGTTTCCTCGTGTTCATGGCGTGGACAATGAGAAATCTCCTCAGACAATACTCGAGCATGAGTAAGAATCTGCTCACATATTCATCTATGATTTACGGGCATTTGAAATATTTATATCAGCGTTGGATATACTTATAAAACAACTTCAGTCATTCTAATTGCCTATAAGCTATTTTCAGCTTATCTCAAAAAGCTCTATGTAATAGCTTAATGAACTTATTGAATAAGCGCTCAATAAACTGTTCAACGAATTGCGCCCTTAGCATTTTCTAAATGTTTCTATAGTTTGAGGCCCTTTTTTATCACCTTGTCTTGGTGTCTTGTGCAGAATGCACACAATAGCAATTCAGTTTCCCTGTATTATGACCGTCTTTTCTTTGATTTTAACAAAATCTTTTGCATTTTCTCATTTTTTATTCATTGATGTAGTCGAATTATATGGCTTGGAGATTTGAATTATCGGATTGCTCTCTCCTACCGTTCTGCCAAGGCACTTGTAGAGATGCAAAATTGGAGAGCATTGTTAGAAAATGATCAAGTAAGTCTGTTTAACCTCATAAACAATCCCATGTTTCTTGTTTGCCTTAAAATGCAATACTGTATAATAGGCATAATGAGTCTCAACTATTAACATTCCTGGCAGTTGAGAATAGAGCAGAAAAGAGGTCGTGCATTTGTGGGGTGGAAAGAAGGGAAGATATATTTTCCTCCAACATACAAGTATTCAACTAATTCGGATAGATACGCCGGAGATGATATGCACCCAAAGGAGAAAAGGAGAACACCTGCTTGGTAAGATTATCACATAACCTAGTAAGAAATTCACTGCTAAAAGAGGTGATTGAATGCCATGGAAAATAAAGTTGATGCTATAAACTGAAGTATTAAGTAATACTCAGAATTTATGTTATAATTTTGTTAAACTGTTACAACTTATGGTGATATAAATATTTTTCTTTTTATAGGTGTGACCGTATTTTGTGGTATGGAGAAGGTCTCCATCAGTTATCATACGTTCGCGGGGAATCACGGTTTTCAGACCACAGACCGGTTTATGGTATGTTTTGGGCTGAGGTTGAGTCAACTCATGGCAGATTGAAGAAAAGTATGAGTTGTTCTCATTCAAGAATCGAGGTGGAGGAACTTCTGCCATATTCCGGTGGATACACGGAACTAAACTTTTTCTAAAGGAGGGAGAGCTGAATAAGAGACATATCCATCCATATTCAAGTACATTGTCTATCCCTTATACACCCTCACCATCATGGTTGTAATATAATGCAGGACCTTAGTGATTTGGTTTTTTCTCTTTATAAGCTCGAACAAATAGAAAAACAAAAAAAACTAGTGCAGGACCCTAAAGGGGACCCAAACTTTTTCTTTTACAATTCTTGACTAGACCAAAAGTACAAGATTCTGAAGGTGTAACTGATTTATGTGGGATCAAACATAATTTAGTGGATCCTGTAATAATCAAAACATAGAGCCTAAAGAATATACCACCAATATGATCTTGGCCATCAAGTGTATTTTGCTTTACTAGATACAAAATTGATTTCATGAATTTGGAAGCCAATATAAAGAAAATATATTCACAGCATAGTCTGAAAAGTCTATATCTCATTCTTTGTTCTTTTCTTATTGTCATTTTTTCCCCTGAATTAGAAATGTTCTTGATGTTCTTTTCCCTGTTACTGTTCAGCAATTGGTCCCCCATTACCAATAGGGAGAGTTACTTTGAAGGAATTCTTTCATGGAGGGAGATATGGACAACACAACCCACATATCGAAAAAGGTTAGTTTTCTTCTCTTCTCTTTCATGCTTTTCTCTTGGTTATGCTTTTGGCTAACTTATTTGTCTAATTTTACCTTCACTTTATCTTTTTTAGTTTTGGTCTACAGACTCATGCTTTGCCCAACACATGTATCAGTACAGTACATTATCATCATCATCATTAGGTACTACATTGTTGTAAATATTAATACTAATTGTTGTTTATTTTAATTAACAGAAATTTATTTACACGTGCTTACTCATGAATCATAATGAGAACTTATTCCTTGTGCAGGATGTTGAAGAAGAGGATTTTTTTATTCAGGATTTTTTTATTTTTCTAAGGGAATATTTATGATGACTGAATGAAGGTGAAAGATTGTCAGAATAATCATTTGGGCACTAACTTTTTTTTTTCAAATGCAAAGAAAATGAGAGTTTTGATGTATAGTGATTGCTTCCACATTATTTGAAGGAAAAAAAAGAAATTAAAAGTTCATGATAGAATTCCAGAAACTCAACTGTTCATGAAGGTGAAAGATTGTCATAATTTAATACTGTTTATTGTTTCCTCATCAATATTTTTAGCAATTACAGTAACAAATTAATTAACCAACTAAAAGATAAAAGAGGCCTGCAGATTTTGGCATGAACAGGAACATAATTGGAGGCTCTAATCCAGAGCTCTTCTCTTTACATTCCTTCCTGTCAATTGCTGTTTACTTTTGACTAGTTGGACTATAGTCACTTGACCTTATTACTTGTTTTTTTTAGTATATCTATATGATCTATCTATTTAGGATCCCTAAAAGAAAAGCTGAAACAATAACAATATCAGGTTGCAGGTTGCAGAAAAAGACTAATGCTAAAACATCAATTGAGTGGTAATGCCAGTGAAAGCAAATAGTATGAATTTTGTGGCCGAATTTTGCTCGTGTCCACAATTAATAATTTTGGTGTCACACTCATTCATTCATGAGATCTCAACTGTTTAACATCTTTATCCGTATGGCTGTTAGAGTGCCACTTCATATCACTCAAAATGTGTAGGAAAACTTTGGAATAGTAACTAGTATTGTATTGACTCAATGCATTGCCAAAAGAAGTTGCAATCGAGGAAGGTGAATTATTGCTCCACAATAAATAATTTTTTTTTTTGGTGAATTCCACAATAAATAAAAGACAGAATTGTAGTTAAATGTCATGTGATATTGTGCCAACTTGAGCTTAGTGCACGATGCTCCTCCCATTATGGGATGTGGAAAAATTCAAATGTACTGTTTTCTGTAGCAAACAAACTGAAATGGCTACTTAGCATGTCTTTGGTGGCAAGTAGTCTTGGAGGCAGAGATGAGTCTGTAGAAGGTGCAGTTGGGTGTTGGGTATTTTAAGTGTGAGAAGTCCTGTATCGCTCAATATTAAACAAAATAAAGAGTATACAAGGGATTATTAAAAACAAAAACCCAACAAGTAGTACCTAATTATCACCATTTGAAACCAAACATTTTATTTAGTCCAACCAATAGTAGGAGTTGTTTTACTTTCAAGTAAAGAATAAAAACCTTCCCAATCTTGGTAAGTTTTTTCGTTGAATAGGTCGAGGATGAAGCAATAAAAGTATGGATTTGAGGATGGATTTTTTTATGTATTTCTTTAGGCTCTATTTAGTAAGACTATTTCCTAGTTTATAGCAGATTAGATCGGTACAAATGTTTATTAATAACTAATTTATAATATTTTTTCACTAGTTTATAGTATTTTTTTAAACTCTACTTAAGTAACATTTGAGCTTATAACTTATAAAATCTCATTTTTCTCATGCTAAATCAAATTCACCACTTATCCAATATTTAATAAATATAAAGCTATTAACCTTTGCATTATCTCTCTATATCTCCTCACTTATTACAAGATGTGATTTTCTGTCATTTTATATTTATCAATTATTTCAACCGTTATTTTTATCATACACTTTAAATTCAATTAGCTAATTTATACACTTATTCACTACTTTTAACCAATTTGAGCCTTAGTGTATTAGGCCCTATAAAAGAACCTTGCAAGAATTCATGGATTTTCATTTCCATGGTCAATTTCACAATTCCACAAATATGTGTTAAAGAAGCAAAGCGGCATAGTAGCAGGGGCTTGTCTCTATTACGGTATTACCTTGTTCTTTCCCAGGTTTGTTTGTAACTACCAACCAACTGGTCCCTAATTTTGACCTTGCTAGCGGGGAACCATTTCAAAGGATTTAATACTTGGGAGTTCTTCTGATAGAGATTTTGCATGCTCTGTATATACTGGAAAAAGAACATTGATAGAAATTGTCTTATGACTTTTGTTGGTGCTCCTGCTCCTGCAGTGCTTTGGCCACTTTGTTACACTTTTGCTTTTGTACAATATATATACATCATGTGATCCTAATATATAATATATGCTCTTTTCTTCTCATATATTTTATGATTACTATATGACATGTTTAGGACCACACCTGACCTGAATCATTTCTCTGCAAACCGTCTCTTGAAATGATTGTTTATAACGAAACTCAGATAAATGTTTACATTATGCCAAACAAAAGCACAAAGTAAGCAGAGAGGTTCAGTTGGTTGACAAGTGATGATCTGCTAAAAGTAAAAGTTTCTTCATATCATGAGAAATCATTGCTTCTCTAACTCTAATTAGCAGTTAGTTAATCTTCACTTTCTTTAACATTAATTGGAACTGGATTTCAAGTTTCTCTTTTGGTTGTTTGACAAACTAATACTAGTAGCATGTTTGGATTGTCTCATGTTTGTTGGGGTAATTGAATTTTGAAATTAGTGTGTGATGCAATGCAATCATAGAAACTACTTTTTTTCTTTCTTTTCTAAACAGTCATAATAAATAGAAGAATGAAAAATGACATTAAACCTTTGTCTATGCCAAGTAGCAGAAATCTGAGCTTATCTCAGACTCACATTTCAAATTTGGTTTTCGAATAAGATTTATCAAATGAGAATGCGAATGCCAATATGTAATGTACCCAAAAATGGGTTAAATTTGGAAACCGATTCGTAACCAAGGAAAATGATAAAGTAAGCTAAAAACTACATTAATGCACCAATTCTTTCTTCATAAATTTTTTGGCTAAATTATAGTTTTGGTCCTCTTATTTTCAAAAATTCGGATATTAGGTCCATCTATTTTAAAACTCATCAGATATTTAGTCCCTCTATTTTAAAAAATTCAGATATTTAATCCAACATGGGATTTTGCTTATTATTAAAGGAAATTTCTTTGGTACAATCGAGTAAAAAGAGGTATCGATACAGTTGTTTTTTAAACTAATTATTCAATGAGTTATATTTTAGTAAAAAATGTGATATTGTTTTAAAAACGGTAGCGACTTATTGTATCATTGGAGTGAATGCATTTTATGTAATTTATTTACTGTATCTAGGACCTAACAACAACCCTTAAAAAAATGAAGTCTTTTAAGTGGTAGCATGTACTTGTTTCCTTTAGCTCACAGGAAAATGGACAATTGCTCCAAAACCATCGAGCTCTCGGGTATGACTAATTGACTATGAAGAAGTGTATAGATCTTTTAGCCTGGCTTCTGCAGAATCAAGTCGTTCTGTACCCAACACAAATTTTGAAAAAAGAAAATATTAATAGAACTTCTTGGCACCTTACAGCATATATTCTAACCTAAAGATTAATTCCTGTCTGACTTAAATATGCTGCAAGTAAAAGTATTTTGTGTAACCAGAAAAGTCCACCTCTCTCCACTGACCAACAGATGCTCCACGTTTCTTACAGATAAGAAATTTCACTTTTTATATTTTTGTGGTATGTGTAACTGTTTGCAGTTGTCTTTTTTCCTCTAGCGTGGTGCTACGTTTTCTCTTTTCTTGCATGTGAAATGAATACACAAAAATGGCTTTGTTTTGGGTTGTATGTGGAAAATGGCTTTCTGAATGTTTGGTTTTGCATAAGATATGCGTGAGTTTGGGCTAACATTAGGTTCTACATTAGATGTGCGTGAGTTTGGGCTAAAGCAACATGTTGTAACTTCTCATTTGCGGTGATTTTTTTACCCTTCCATTATCGAATTTGACTTATAAATACGACAAACATTTCCTCACTCCACACTCACTCCCTTCTTACCGTGAATAGAAACTCAAGCAAAAAATGAGAGAAGCATGTGTTCGGTTTCATTGCTACTTTGCATAACAATCTTACAGTACTATATGCTGTTCACAACTTTGCCCTACTTCTAGTATTACAACTTTGATGTTCAAGGGCCGACGCGCCAAATAAGTAAACCTTGTATCAATATCCTACAAAATTTACCATTCGTGGGTTTTGGCCCTCAAACAATGGGCACCTATAGCATCAGATTGCGGTGCATATTATTTTGATCCTCAACATATTTATCGATATGGATATTAATTTTTATTTTTTATTCTTTTAAGTTTCGAAACCTCTTTTGTCTCGACTTTAGAAGGAGACAACTCAAACGGGATGAATAATTTTTTTTAGCAAAAACATGGTACGACACATACTCGTCCTTCCCCACAGCTTCCCAATCAGATATTTTAGATATGTAATTGGAAAATGGGAAGTAAGTTTTTTATAAAGGTAAGTTTTTACCTACTCACGCAAGGGTTACATGTTACGTGTTACGTGTTACATTAACGTTTGTTTTCTGTGAGTTTGGGCTAACGGCATGTTGCTTTAGCCTGGATTAGCTCTGTAGCAACCTTACATAATACTATATGCTGCTCACAACTTTTGCCCTTTTTTAAATATTACACAATACCATTGTATGTTACCGTATCTTACAAAATTTACCATGGGTTTTGTCCCTCAAACAATTGGAACCTAAACCATTAGATTGTAATGCATACTATTATTTTTTGAATGATTACGTATTCACTTAACGGAAAGAATCTAATCTCATCTACTACTAGTGCTTGATTTTCACTATTTGTCTTCTTTTTAAATTTCAAAAATGATATATATATATAAATAATTTAATATGAAATAAAGATATGTGCTTTTGGAAAGACCTTCTAAAAGTTTTCTACTTTTTACCTTTTCGTGCGTAACTAACAAGTGTTTTCCGATTAACTCAAATGAATATTTCTCCTGTCCAATTCCCACACGAAATCCGA
Organism: Astragalus glycyphyllos; assembly: GCA_963573325.1. Lineage (NCBI taxonomy): Eukaryota > Viridiplantae > Streptophyta > Magnoliopsida > Fabales > Fabaceae > Astragalus > Astragalus glycyphyllos. The sequence goes on from OY754309.1 coordinate 68,919,854, forward strand.
AAGCTTCCATTCTCTTTTGTGAACTGTCCATTGGATTTACTAAACTAATGATTCATATGTATATTCAATTACCATGGCACTTTAGACAATCCTCCATTAATTTAACCTCGATTTGAACCTATCAAACGTCGAATGTATATCTGCGCATCACATGAATCAAGCACACTAACGTTTGAATATTTGAATATTGAATATAAAACCGATCCAAGAAATCAATTATAATTGAATATATACTAGATGTTATAAAAAATCAAAACAATAGCTAAAGAGAGACAAGAGAAGGAGAGAATATGATTCTTTGTATTATGATTCTTTGTATTATTCATTCTCTTTTACAAGTGTATCTTTACATATGAGGGTGAACCCTATTTATAGGATAAGGATTGGTAAGTGATGAGTAGTCCATCATAAAAGACCACTTACAAGATAATGATGAGAAGGTAGGGGAAGGATAATGGACATCCAATAGTAATTTTTCATAACACTCCCCCTTGGATGTCCACCGAGGATATGCCTCATTAAAACCTTACTAGAAAAACCCAGTGGGATAAAAATTTAGTGAAGGAAAAAGAGTACAATATCCTGTCAAAGGGAACTGCCTCGTTAAAAACCTTTCTAGGAAAACCCAGTGGGACAAAACCATGACAAAGGAAAAAAGAGTGCAGCTTTTCTCCCCCTGAATGAAGCGTCACTTCAAAATATGCATTTCAACATCTGGAGTTATCTTTGAGTGCATATGGAGCAATCTACTCCGCTGTCACTTGTGATGTATCCTCTTTTAATGGAGCTTTACGATCAGTATTATCTTTAAAACATCTTCATTGAATTGTTGGCATTTTAGCATGAAATGAAGAAGCAAGAACCATAGGTCGTTTTGTAGATCAAAAATAAACTTCAATGTCACCACATGTAGATAATAGCTGACTTGCGATCTAACTTCATCTAGATCAGAAAAATACTTTGTATCTGCATGGTTAATTTGTGTAACATACATAATATGATTTATTCATTAGGATAGTCAAAAATGAAATATGCATCCCACTTTGTTCTAATGCCTTTTGGTTTGTAATGAACTATATTGCTACTAATTATCACATTATATTATCATGTCAATGGTATAAAATTTGGTAATATGCATGCATGCTTTCAAAGTCTCCGGGACTGAGATATTTCATATGTACTCAATATCAATAATTTCTGCAGATGAATATGAGATTTTCTTTCTCAAAAGAATTTAGTTAAAGATATTTCCTTTTATCTGGAATCCTTCTAGGATTTTCCATGTAGAGGTCACCTACAAGTTCAACCTCAAAATTTCATCAGATATAATTTGATGCCATTCATCTAGAGCTCTTTGATTGAACAGTCTATAGTTTTTTTTTATTGGAAACTCTTCAGGAGTTCTGATAATATTTATGTCATCAACATAAACATCAGTTATAGCAAATTCTTTCCCAAATACTTTTATAAAACTATATGGATAGGTGATGTCAATTTTGTATCCCTCCTTTACCATATGTGTTCAAATTATATTATCTTATGGAGGGATTGATTCAATTTTAGTAATCATCTCGCGAATCCAAAAAGTGTGCATTTCAGTATTAAATCCTTCAGGGATCTTTAATAACTATGACTATCAAATGAGTCATACAAATAAGTTGTAGCAATATTCATCTTGTGAAAATTGAGCTCTTCATGTACTACAAGGCTAATTAAGTACTGAAAAGTACTCGCATCCACCCTTGAGCAACATGTCGAACTTTGTATCTCACAATTTCACCATTTTCATTCTGTTTTTGCACAAAAGAAATCCATATGGATACGTCTGGTTTCACACCTTCAGATGTTTGGACTACAGGTCCAAAACCTTTTGTAAAATAAGCTTAATTCTGCTTCAATTTCATCTTTCAATTTTGGCCAATTCTCAATTTGCCTACAATTTTTAGTAGACTTTGCTTCATGATCCTCGCTATCATTTATCACATTTAGCGCTATATTATATGTGAAAATATCGTCAACGTTGACTTCATTTCGATTCCATTGTATTTCATTATTGACATAATTCATTGAGATCTCTTCAATTTCAGAATTTTTCAGGTACCTGATTAGTTCTTCTGGAACTTAAATGTTAATTATGTCTGAAGACTCTTTTAGAGTTTCTATATCCTCGCTTGGACCATCTTTGCTTTTAGCTCCTTTTCTTGTTTGAGGATTTTTATCTTTGGAACCGATTGGTCTACCACGCTTCAGACGCGATTGAGACTCATTTGCAATATTCAATTGTCCAACAGGGACATCCATTTTATTGGAGCATTAACAGCTGATATGTATGATTTGGTCACACCTTTTAGATCAGTGAATGCATTTGGTAGATCATTTGCTAAGCTTTGCATATAAATGATCTTTTGAACTTTTTGTTCACTTTGTTTAGTTTGAGGATCAATATGAGATAATGATAATTCATTCCAACTGATCTCTTTTTTTTTCAGCTGCTCATTCTCTCCCCCTAATGTTGGAAAATTTCATTCATCAAATGATAATCATCAAACTTGATTATAAACAAGTATTCAATTATTGTCTCAAGATAGTTTATTATACATGGATATTAATATCCAATATATTTCCAAAATTCTTTGAGGACTCATCATAGTGCATTGTGAGTGGAGAATTTGGAACATACACTGCACGTCCCAAAGTTCTAAGATGGGAAATATTAGGTTAGTGACCAAAAATCAAATATAAAGGGGAAGAGTTGTGATAACTTGTTGGCTTGATGCGAATCAATGTTGTAGCATGCAAAATTCCATGTTCCCAAGTAGAAATTGGAAGTTCTTACCTCATAAGCATTGGTCATATGATTAACTTTAGACGTCTAAAGAGTGATTCTTCAAGACCTAAAAAAAAGAGCTCTTAGTGAAATTAGAGTAGCAGACAATCTCACAAACTTCCAGTTGTGAGTTGACGACAACTATATGTGTCCATCTAGTTGATTCATCAATTAAGATCATAGAAGTATTTAAACGGTCCACATGGTGGGTGTATTGGCCCACAAATATCATCATATGTATTCATTCTAAAAATATTGAGATATTTACTTCCAATTTTTGTGGTGACGGTCTAATTTTAAACTTCCCTTGTGAACAAGAGATACGTGAGAACTTTGAAGAAACTTCTGGTTCTTCAATTGATGACCACATAAATTTTCAATTATCTTTCGCATCATTATATACCCGGGATGGCCCAACCGGTTTGCCAAACAACAAATTTATTGTGATTTGTAAACTTCTGGTTTACAACATGTGTTTCAATTGCACTAATATATGTGTAGTACAAACTAGAGGAAAAGAGGTTGGACAACACTTCCACTACACTTATTTTATCCAAAACATGTCTCGTTATGTAAAGATGTTCAAAAATCTCATTCATTTCTTGTTTCAATATGATATCCATTTCGACGGATATACTTAAACTTTAATAAATTTCTATGAGGCTTAGGGGAATACAATGGATTCTCAATGTGTAAACTTAGATAAATAATAAACTTGATTCATACTTGATTCATTTTTGCAATGATACATAGAAACACTTATTTGTGCAATCTATCTGGGATGCTTGATTGATGAATTCTTCTAGAATTCATCATGAATATAGACAAACACGATATGCTTCAATATTAAGTTCTTTGTGCAATCCTTGCAGGATGCTTGAATATTGAATTCTTCAGAATTCATCAAGAATGGTCAAACATGTTAGTCGTCTTTATGCAATCCAATAGGGATGCTTGAATGTTGAATTCTTCTGGAATTCATCAAGAATAGAAAACATGATAACCATAGTAGCTAAATAAAATTGACCACAGGTTTGCCCATAGTGATCATGTGTTGCTACATTCACTTCTGGGAATGAAGCAGTATTAGTGGGATGAGCCTCATGATTTTTCATCAGAAGTTCATTATTTTGTTATCACTTGTCACTACATTCACTTCTGGGAATGGTTGGGATCACTACTAGAAAAACCGGTTTTAGCCTCGGCCAAAAACGGACGCTAACAGGCAAAAAGCGGACGCTAATAGTGAATTAGCGACGGAGTAGCGTCGGCCACGTGTCGAGGCTAAACAACTCGAAGTTAACTGTAGTGTCCAGTAATTTAAGCCGACGCTAAAACCGACGCTACATTGAAGGCCGACGCTTAATAGTCAACAAAAAACAGTCAACAATTTAACTAGCGTCGGCTAGGCGGACGCTAAAGTCAACAACAAACTAGTCAACGAATTAAACTAGCGTCGGACATGCGGACGCTAATGTCAACGAAAAATTAGTCAACTTAAAACTAGCGTCGGTCAAGCGGAAGCTAAGGTCAACAACAACCGGTTAGTCAACCAATTTGGTAGCGTCAGTATGGCCGACGCTAACATAAGGTTTTTTTTATTAAAGTAATTAATTTTCCTACTTTTCCTTTCTACCACAGCTCCTAGTGTACTTTTTATCTTTTCTACCACTGTCCTAAAGCATTCATAACATAGTCATGAAATAGAATACCATATCAAAATGCTTAATCCCAAAATACCAAATACGATAAAACCGAACAATCTTAAAACTACAAAATACAACATAGTCATGAAACTACAAAATATAAAAGTCTTAAAACTACAAAATATAACATGGTCTTGAAAATACAAAATATCAAAGTGTTCAACAAAATATAACATGGTCATCCAACAAATATAAAAGTAACCATAACAAGATCAATTCTCACCACTAAGTGACTGTTCGTCCAAATCATCATCATAATCAGGATGTGAGCGAGAATGGCTAGCACCGCATGATCCACGCTCCAAAGCCTCCAAGCGATCTACAAATAACTTTTTTCATCTCATCACAATTAGCCTGTACCTTCTGAGCACTCTCTTTCGCCTCTCGGGCATGCTCATTCGCCTCTCGAGCACGCTCATTCGCCTCTCGGGCTTGCTCATTCGCCTCTTGAGCCTGGGCTATTGCATCTCGAGCAATCTGCTCAGCTCTAAGTCTAGCTTCCCTCTCTACTTCTATCTCAAACATGAAACCAGAAGGATTCTGTGACTCTTGGGTAAGCGACTTAGACCCAGGTCGAACGTTCACAGAAAAACCTGTTGTGCCATAGAGGCAACCATGGGAACGACCCCCCGCAGCCAACTCCCAACATCGAAGTGCTAACGCTCCATCTACCTCTTCAACATCATCTCCACCTACTGCTTCAGACACATTTTGTTTGTATGTATCCTGATGCAACACAATATATATACTGATGCAACAGAAAGAAACACACCATATATAGTTACTAAATTAAGTACAACAATCAATAATTGTGAATAGGCCAGATGAATTACAAGAGTCTGATGTTGGTACTGGGGCAGGGTTATTTGAAGTTAAGAAAATTGGAGACGAGTTCTTTGCTTTTATTGTTGATTGCAAAGAACCCAAAGCTTGTACCGTACTATTAAGAGGTGCTAGTAAAGATCTCTTGAATGAGGTTGAAAGAAACCTTCAGGTAAGTTGTTGATGTTTTGATAGTTATGTACTAAAAAGACCAATCAGATTTAATTATACTGTTTTCTGAAACTCTTTTCCATGCCAGGATGCTATGTCTGTTGCAAGGAACATAATAAAAAATCCAAAACTTGTTCCTGGAGGTGGTGCTACAGAGTTGACTGTGTCAACTACTTTGAAACAGAAGAGTTCATCTATTCAAGGCATAGAGAAGGTAGTGTAATTGTATTATCAGTGTTATTTCACTGAATTGGTGAATATTAATTTGTATTACAAGACAAGAAGCTGTCAGACACAGACAAGAAGCTATCAGGTTCCGAAGCTATCAGGTTCCATACTAAAATCAGTAATTCCATGAGTGTTTTTCCAGCCAGACACAAACACAAATACAAACTAAAACAATGCTTACTAGAGATTAAATCCATTTCTTAACATTCAGCATTTAACAACCGAAGAAAATCAATCTTATTTCCAATCCTATTTCAGAGCAGTGGCAACAACTTACATAGGTTTTTTCCGCTCGAGGCTCAACCCAAGCACCGGATTTCCTCTTGTGGGTTTTCAAAAATAATTCATCTGGCCATAAATCTCTTTTATACTCATTGCACTACAAATAAAATCAAGATACAATCACAATTGACTAACTCAAAGCAATAATTAATGATAAAGCACAAAACAAAACAAAACAAAACAGTCATTAAAAAGCTATTATTGAGTTTAATACTTACGAGCTCAAGTGCCAAGTCAATGTGATTCTTGCGGCCTGAGGTGTGGACCCCTCCACCTTTTGTTGACGCTCTATTAATCTTGTTTTGCTTGGAGAGGTCCTTGAATGTTTGTCCACTCCAGTGTGCTTCAAGACCCTTATAAGCTGTCTCACGTATCCAACTAGGCCGAACACGTTTCTTTCTTACCTTCGAAAGCATATCATTGAGCCTTTTCTTGGCCCTTTGCTCAAACCTGTGTCGGACAACATGGTCATAACAAGCATCCCATGTCACCATTTTCTGCAAATTACAATACAACCTGTTATGTTCTTACTTCTAATCTCATGAGAAGAGAGAGATGGGATGGGGAGGACCAGAGAAGGGAACAATTAAGTGCATATATATCAATTAAGTGCTTGTTATCTATATGTACATGCCTATATATAATCAGTTTTTGTAGATCTGGAAGTTGGAAATCATTGAATGCATATATATCAATCAGAATATATGCAAATGATTAGTACAAATGAAAGAATGGATAAATGAAAATGAAAATGAAGGGTTCTTAGTTATCCAAAACAACTAGAAGTAATTAAATTAAAGCCAACCCCAAGCATGTTACTGTCTGAAAGCATCCTTGCTATAATATATCTAGAAACATGGATTCCTTTTTTTTTGACAAAGCAACATGGATTCCTAAGCATCCTTCCAGTTTTCTACATCTTTTGCAGCTGATACTGTTGTTCTAATTGCCTAAGCTTCAATTGCATAAAAAAAAATGCCACTGCCCATGGAATACTAAGGAAAATTAACAATGATGGCAATACATACTTCTTACAAAACAAATATGTCCTTACCCCAAATTTCTCAAACCATGCATTTCGAATATCTTCGGTTGTTGCACTCCAATCATAGATAGGCTCATCAAGTTGATCTTGTATGGCAAATCTAATGGCTGCTGCAACATCCTTGCTAGGAATGAGACTGCAAAATTTTCATCAAAGACCAGAATTTTCATCAACAATTCACATGAAGTTCAGTGCAAAATACACTCATATCACAAATCCATGAAAAAACCATGGAGGCTTTGTTAACTTACCATTTATTACAAATCCAGAATTTTCATCAATAATTCCATATCACAAATCCAGAATTTTCATCAATAATTCTGCCCATCTACTCTAATTACAATTTATATCATGTATTAATGGAGGTTTTGTTAACTTACCCTTTAGCGTAAGGTCGTATAATGACCTTCCCACCTCTTCTTGGCACGAGAAGAGGACGAACTGACCTTTCACCCACCTCATCTTCATCCTCTTCGTCTTGGTCCTCATCTTCATCCTCTTCGTCAGGCACATCCTCCGCTATCGGATCCTCATGTGGGGCCTGCTGTGAAGAGGCACCCATGGTTTGAAGGTTTAGACTTGGATTTGGCATAAAAACGAATGCCTCAGGGGTAGAGGCATAGATGGGTGATGGTGTCTGAGCAGGTGCCACAATGTTGGTCGATGCGAGAGGTTCAGACGGGGGTGGAGTTGATCGACCATGTGACCTAGTGTTGGACAAGTTTCGGCGGATGACATTCTGCTGCTGAAGTTTGCCTGGTTGTAACATCCTTGGTTTACCCCTTGTAGGATGTGCCTTTTGTTTGCCATTGCCACCTCTATTATTCATCTGTTGTCATAAAATACAAAATGCATTAGAATACAAAATAGAAATAAGATATATCTTTCACACAAGTGATAGAACAAGTACAATAATAAATACTTATATAATGAAGAAACACCAAAGTTACTTAGTCTATCCCAACAGCATTGTGCAATACAATATAAATATATAATGAACAGACATAAAAGTTACATGGTCTACCTCTATTAAATAAAATTCTGAATTTAAGTACACCAAGTAATCTACTAAATAAAATTCCAATAATGTGCGATACAAAGTACTATAATCAAATACATCGTCAATCATTGTGAGTCAATTGATCAAAAGTCTCTTCGAACACATCTACTTGTGATTCGTCACATAAACGAGATATTGATTCAATTTCTGCGATAGGTAGAACAGGTGACATCCCATCAGACTGATAAGCCATTTCATCCTCTGTGTTGTCAATCTCCACATGACCCCTTGGTTTTGTGGTGATTGCCGCACACCATCCACGCATATCTCTACACATTTCTGGATAGGGAACGAAATACACTTGTCTTGCTTTTTGCGCAAGGATGAAAGGATCGTATAGACTATAACGCTTATCCATTTTAATATCCACAATTTTATAATGTGGATGAACCTTTGTACCCTTATTTTTTGTTGGGTCAAACCATTCACAATAAAATAGTGCAATCTTGTCCTTCAAACCAAAGTAATCTACTTCAAAGATATGGTTGATTGTGCCATAATAATCATCTTCTCCTCCTTCATTAAGACCCTTTATGTGCACCCCACAATTGACAGTTTTTTTACCAATGCTCCAGTCCTTAGTATGAAACCTGTACCCATTGACAAAGTACATGTTCCACGATATTGCCATTGATGAGGGACCGCGAGATAGTGCCCTTATGTCATTATTGGTCACTCCATTCGCCTCCTCACCTACATATGCCTTTAGCCATTTGGGAAAGTCTGAATATATACGTCCAGATGCATCTTCTCCATTGATCGAGTGATTCTCCAAGAAAGTGCTGACATCAATCACATAATTCATAAGTCAATTTAGGTTATGATTGGTATCAAACTCATGATTGATGTTTAATGAAGAATACTCACTCAAGATATGGTTTGATCTCATCACAGTTAATCAAGACATGCACATGAGCAGATTCCCACTCTTTATCTAATAGGTAATGTCTTCTTGGCTTCCCACTCGGTCGACCACCTTTGTGTAGGATGGACATGTAGGTTGGATGTCATCACATTCTAAACGAGTGTTGTTGCTTAAACTTGAGGTTGGCAACAAATCGAATGAGTTGAAATAATGAGAACAAAAATAAGTTGTCTCACGTTGTATATAGTCAGCACATATGGAACCTTCAACCCTAGCCTTATTTGTCACGGCTCGCTTCTGCACATTCAATCATTCCACGTCTATTATTAAGTTACAATAAACATATAACGGTTAAAAAAAACAACCATAACAATTACCTTTCAAATGGATACATCCAACGGTAATGTACGGGACCACCTAGCATTGCTTCATTAGCAAGATGGATTGGAAGATGCTCCATTGAGTCAAAGAAACCCAGTGGAAAAATCCTTTCTAATTTGCATATGATAATTGGAATGTTTTCATCCAATTTAACTAAGTCGTCCATTCTCAACGTATTGGAACAAATATCCTTGAAGAATCGACTTAGCTCAGTTAATGGTTTCCAAACAAATTCTGACAAGGAACGAAATGCTATTGGGAGTAAACACTCCATGAAGACATGACAGTCATGGCTCTTCATCCCATGCATTGTGCCCTTTTCGACATCCGCACACCTAGCAAGGTTTGAAGCATAGCCATCAGGCATTCTAAGTTCCTTGCATTGTGCCCTTGTGTATTGTAATTGTGAGCCAGAGTGGACAACTGTTATGGGAAATTTTCACTGGTTAGCGGATATAAAACTTCTTGAGCTACATATTGACCAACCACATCACTCGCCTTGTGATTCTTGTGGGAGGTATCATCTGGATGGAAATTGTAAGGAATTTTATTTTACTACAAATGTAGAACAAGAAGAACATGCCTCAACAAAAGAAGAATCTTGGGAGAATAAGAAAGATGAGGAAGAAAAAAAGATTGAACACGAGGATCATATAGTTTGGAGGGAAGCTCAAAATTCCCAATGTTGGGAAGGTGCGAAAATCCAACAAGAAATAACCCAACAAATCATTTTCCCTACTCGTCTTTCGAGCAGTAAGGAAGATAGAAGTGAAGAGCTTGATCGATATTTAGACTCCTTCTATGCCTTGTTTGTCATCCTTCACCTTGAGAGGGTATGGAAGCATCTGCAATTATACTTCAAGTTCATGAAGTTCTTGCCCCATAAACGAAAGAAGAAGGATGATGTGTTCTTTGTGTCATATATTCCACCTTGATAGTGGAATTGCATCGTCAAGCTAATGACGGTAAAGGAGCGCTTCTTGGGAGGCAACCCATGGTAGAGGTAACATTTTGCATTTTGGTCTGTACTATGCTGATATGACTGTTACATTGATTATGATGCACCACAACTTTGAACTCATAGCAGCATTCTCAATGATGATGATGCTTGTGGTTGTTTAGCTCTAATATTTTTTTTTGCATATTACCATTTGATCACTTTGACTTCAACTGCTGGAATCATTAAGCATCATGCATTCTCATTTGGTTAGGATAAATATTGAGGAAAATCTAGATCATATGTTGTCAAGCTTTTGATAGTTCAGCCTCTTAAAATCCCAGCTGTGAGGTTTGAGCCAAAACACTTATAAATGATTGACTATGTGGGCATTCCTTGCATGTATTATTCTGCAGAACTTGAACTTGTGCTTAATTGTCTTACATTTGATTTATACACACACTGAGGCAATTTTTCTTGGAAACTCAGAGCCTTTCAAACCACCTCATAATTATTTATCCTTTGCTAGCCCCTTTGAGCCTAAATGTTTGTTTTATTTTGTTCTGACATAAACCACACCAAGTTTCTATTGACTTGGAGTTAGACAGAAACACGTATGCAAGTGTGGGAAATATTTAAGTTTGGGGTTGCTCATGGAATAGCAACAATTTAAGTTTGGGGTGGTATATACAAGAGAGAGAAAAAATACATATACATATATTAAATAAAAAAAAAAGAAAAAAGATAATACAAAAAAAAAAAAATTCTCTTGTGAAATTTTGTTGGGGGAAAATTGTGAGTGGTGAGATTGCTTAAAGTTTAAGACTAAAGAGAATTGTGTCTAACTCCAAGTGTTGAACCTACTTACCCAAATAATATCCACCCTTACCTAAGCCCCATTACAACCCTTAAATCCTCGAATAGTGTGTGTGTGCATATCATTTTGTGTGGACTTTTCTAGAACTTGTTCAAGCCTATGAAACGATGATGCATGTATTGTGAATTGAGTGATTACCTTATACACTTCTGAGAAGAGAGACAAATTGGTGAGATGTGTGAAAAGAGAGAACTTGAGAAGGCTTGCCTCTATATGATCTTGTATTTTCCAATTTAATTTGTCCTGTTAATCATTTGATACTATTCTAGATGATGGTTGTTGATGTGTGGAAGTATCTAATGGTATGTGCGAAAAGTGTGAAAGCTGAATAAAAAAATTGCCACAGCCCGAATTGAATGATTGCTTGAGGACAAGCAAAACTCCAAGTTTGGGGTTGTGTTGACTCATGGTCATATGTATACCGTTGCTCAGTTTTACAGTCATAATGCGAGTGTTTATGTGTTATTTTAGTTAATTTTCGTGGGAAATAACTTAGATTACAATTGATGTCATTAGGATTGATTTGTAAGTTGTTACCCTCTTTTCAAATGGTTGTAGTAAGACAAAATCTTCAATTTGATGTTTCGTTGGCTAGCGAACCAGACAGCTTGCCTAGCAACGCAGCAGAAAATAAAAGAAAAGTTTCTGGTCTCTATCGCCTCGCGACCAGCATGCATCGCCTCGCGATCAAGGCAAAAATATGCCCATCGCCTCGCGATGGACTGCAGATTTTAGTATTTAAGCCCAAAAATCAGAAAATTAGGGCACTTTTGGTCTTGGCTGCGAAAAAGAGGTTTGGAGCTGCGAAAAAGGAGAAGAATTGGAGCTTCTCTACACTTAGGAACAAGGAATTGAAGGATCCAATGCACTCATCTTTGTGTAACTTCTCTTTTATCTTATCTTTCAATACTTTGAACATGAGTAGCTAAATTTCTTATGGTTAGGAGGAGATGAATCTCTCCAAAACTATCATGTGATTCCATTGTTATGATCAATACAATTTAGTTATCCTTTTAAAATTGCCTTTACCTCCGTTCTTATTGCTTTACAATAATTATTGTTGTTGTAATGAATTAGGGTTTACTTTCACCATTGGGAGATGGGTTATGTTTTCCAGAAATTGGGGTTTAAGGTCATGAGTGTGATGATTATAGGAATATGACGTTACTATCATGAATTCCGTTAATTCTTTGTGTTTAATGCTTTGTTTAGTGGTGATACACACTTAAGGAATTAGGGTTTCCCATTAGATAAAAGGGATTTTGAGGCAAGGGATTGTCCTAAATCTTTAATAATTGAATTGAATCTTTTAATTGGGTAATTAAATTGGAATTGATCAATGGTATAATGCATGATAGCCTAGGGGACAGGATTCGATTACTAACCACTTTTACTCTCGCATTTTATTCTCACATTTAACCTTTTTCAGTTACTATCTATCACTCCTTATTTTGAACATTTTAGTAATTAATTAAATTGATAATTAATCGCAATCCCTGAGTTCGACACTCGGTCTTACCGTTTTAATATTACTTGTAACGATTCGGTACACTTGCCGAAAAGCTAACAAGTTTTTGGCGCCGTTGCCGGGGATTGCCAATTTTTATCAATTTAATCTTTAGTTACTAGATTGAATTTTATTTTTCAGTTATTTTATTTTCATTTTTATTTATTCTCTTTATTACTACCACTCCCTTGATTCTATGAAAGCCAGGTGAAATCTCTATAAAGCATGAAGTCCACACTACAGTCACTTCGTTGTGATTTTTGTGGAGAACCTCATTTAAATGGCAATTGTGTGACATACACTTATTGTGATCTTTGTGGGAAGGATCTTGTGTATTGTAATTGTGAGCCAGAGTGGACAACTGTTATGGGAAATTTTCACTGGTTAGCGGATATAAAACTTCTTGAGCTACATATTGACCAACCACATCACTCGCCTTGTGATTCTTGTGGGAGGTATCATCTGGATGGAAATTGTAAGGAATTTTATTTTACTACAAATGTAGAACAAGAAGAACATGCCTCAACAAAAGAAGAATCTTGGGAGAATAAGAAAGACGAGGAAGAAAAAAAGATTGAACATGAGGATCATATAGTTTGGAGGGAAGCTCAAAATTCCCAATGTTGGGAAGGTGCGAAGTCGTTAGATAAGGTTTGCATCTCCAAGTCCCCACGACAACATAATAAAGCCAAGTCATTTCTTGCCTTTTCATTATCCTTTGTTTGGCCTTTAATATTCATGACAGTCTTAAATATATTGTCGAAGAAATTTTTCTCTATGTGCATCACATCAAGGTTGTGCCTTAACAAGTTATCCTTCCAATATGGAAGATCCCAAAAAAATACTTCTTTTAGTCCAATTATGATCAACTCCATACCCATCAAATCTCTCTTTCCAACCAATCTCGGTCACCTTTGGGAACCCACTTACCATCTCCCACACATCTTGCCCTGTGAAAATATAAGGCCGGTTATCTTTCTCCTCCCTGTTTTTTTGTAAATCTTCTTTTACTTCTTCTAAAAGAGTGATTTTCTGACAAGAATCGACGATGACAACCAAACCATGAATTCTTCCCGCCATATTTCAAGGTGAAAGCTTTTGTGTCTTTCATACAATGAGGGCATGCCAGCTTTCCTTGAGTTCCCCATCCGGATAACATACCATAGACCGGGAAATCATTGACTGTCCACATCAAGCATGCTTTCATGATGAAGTTTTGTTTTGTGGATATATCATAAGTCAAAATTCCATTAGCCCACAATCGTTGCAGATCATCAATCAATGGTTGCAAGTAAACATCTATCTTTACTTTAGGGTTACGAGGTCCAGGTATGAGACAAGTCAAAAACAAGTATGGTTTGGTCATGCACATTTCGGGGGGAAGATTGTAAGGGGTAACTATTATTGGCCAACAAGAGTATGGAGAAGCAGAGGATTGAATGTAAGGATTAAATCCATCTGAACACAGACCTAGCCTTACATTTCTAGGCTCACTAGCAAAGTCGGGATATACATCATCAAAGTGTTTCCATGCTTTTCCATCAGACGGATGTCGAAGGACGTTTGAGCTCTTTCTGTTTTCGTGATGCCATCTCATTCCAGTTGCGGACTCAGGTGATGTATATAGTCTTTGTAATCTAGGAATGATAGGGAAATAGATCATTCTCTTCACTGGGACATCTTTGTACTTTCCCGTACCAATCCTACGAGGAAGGAACCTAGGAGCATGACAAATTTTACACTCAGATAACTTTCTATCATCCTTGTAATATAACATACAACCCTTCTTGCAACAATCAATCTGCTCAACCTTCAGCCCTAACTTAGACACCAACTGTGTTGCTTGGTAATAGTTCTTGGGCAAGCATTCTTGAATTGGACATACACTATTAAGCATATGAGCAACAAAATCTATACCTTTTTGTGGAATATGCCAATTAGTCCTAATTGTCAGAAGTTGAACAGATATTGACAATATAGACTGTGTAGTCCCCTCGTAGATGGGCTTGTTAGCGCATATCAACTTGTCGTAAAACTGCTTTGCATCTTCGTTGGGCAACTCATCCTCACGCGGGACATCTTCATCTTCATACGGCCTAAAAGCATCAAAGACCATCTGATTTATTGAATCAAAGTGGTTGTCATGATGCACATGCCCACTACTATTCGAACCACCCCTTGTATCACGACCGGGGTTCACTTCCCCGTGTTCAGTCCAAATCAAATAGCCTGGTTGAAATCCATGTCGGTACAAGTGAAGTCTAACATTAGTTGGCGTGGATTTCTTCCTACACTTGCATCTTATACACGGACACCTTATCCCTCCCTCAGATATACAAATGGGTAGCTTCCTGGCCCTCTTCACAAAGTCTTTAACACCATGAACAAACTCTTTTTTCAAGCCATGTCTATTAGCGTATGTCCTATTGTACATCCAAGTACGATCCATTTTCTATAAGGCAAACACTTACCATGTCAAATACTAAATAAGTTAGAAAAATACGAATCACTAAATAAGCTTAAAAAATACAAACCACTAAACCAAACTACTATCTATCTAACTAAGTAACAAAACATCAATTATTAATGTATATAATTTGTTTTCATATTAATTCTTATTAATTTACAATAATATGTTTTCATGACAAGTTTGAGTAGCACCATAAACATGACCATATGTTCATTTAATTTACTCAAACAATTTTCATATCAAATAAATCAAACCCAAGAATATAGTCATGCAATCAATATTAAACCCAAGAATATAGTCATCCAAAAAAGAATCTGTCATCATTATAAACATTATAAACACTAATTAAAACATTGGACATAGATCCATCATTATAACCTATTGGAAGTATTGAATGCCTTATTCTTTTCCTTTTTGCAAATATATATACTATAGAGAAAGGCAAATGTTACTTGAGACAAATCAAATGAATAAAAGCAGTAACATCAAATACGGATTAGCAATTTGCTAGCTTCAATTCAAAAACCTATAATAGCAATCGAAATTCACCAACACCAAAATAAACTCACGGAACAGTGTTTCTTGCTTTTGCCTCTGGTTCTTTTTGCTTGGCTCTGATTGAACAATGTTTCTTGCTTTTGCTTCTTTTCTTTCCTAATAAACAACCAGCAACAAATTTGCAAAAACAAATACAAGAATCAGCCACAACGGGAAAACAATAATGCAATCCTAATATGTCAATAAAACTCAGTTTGAATTCACACAGAACGTACTTTAAAAATAACATCAATCATTTAGAAAACATACTTAAAAGAATCAAACATGAATCTGAATGAATGAAGGACATGGTAGATTACCAGAATCTATTATCACAAGAAGGTAAACCACAATCTACAAAGTAGTAACTATAGCCTGCAAAGAGTAGCCTTCACAGGAAGAGGAGAACACCACCAACGAGTAGCCTGAAACAATCAACCTGATTAAAACGAAAACATGGATCATGAGCCTAACAAAACACTAGCTAGTCTGCTTCTATTCTAAAGGGACCTAGATTAATGAGGTTGCAATGTTGCACAAACAAATCAAGCTTCGTTTCGTGAAAGTAATCCAAGTTGATATTAATTTGTATTTTGAAAATATCAGTTCATTTAAAATAAATAAAAAGAAGAGAGTGGAACCTGGACTTGAAAAGGATAAAGCAAATTAAGTACATGTAGGCAAAACACAAATAAGTTCAAGTAACACACAAGTTAAAGTCATAGATTAGCAAACACATAATAAGTTTGGCAGCTTAATCTCTATTCCACAGATGCCGACTGTACAATTTTGAGGATGATTGGAGAGCTCCTCAACTCTACTATTTCTACTTTCTAGTCTCAATATCCCACAACTAATTCTATTCCTCCTATTTACAGACATCACATCCTAATCCTTTAACTAAATAACTAACAAAAGGATTATTTATCACACACCTTATCTAAAAAAGCATTCTCTAAAAAAGTTGAACAGAAAAAATTAATCATTTTCCATTTAAAAAAAAAATATTAAAAGACGTAGGAGTCAAAGATCATTGTGGCCCATGTACGCAATGTGGAACTGAAATTAAAACCAATAAGCTTTACAAATCAAGTGTATGTCCAGCAAATAGGAAAACAATGAAGAATGAGCAAAGTCATACTACTTACGAAGAACGCTGAGTAGATCTGCCGGGTGAATCCTTGTCTTCACATTATTCCTCAATAATAACAAAATTCCTAGCAAACATTGAAAAGTGTACATACTATAATTCCAGCTCATGAACTAGAGATTCACTAATGCAAAAAAGGCTTTTGAAATCGGTTGTTTGGCACATTTGGAATCGGTTATTGATCGATTCATGTGCTGCCGATTCTAAAAGTGGGGACCTTTTTGAATCGGGTAAATAACCGATTCAAAATGTAACATTTTAAATCGGTTTTTTAAACAACCGATTTGTAATGTCCCTTTTTTAAAAAAAAATATATTTTAATTGATACCTATTAACCAAACTAGCGCCGTGACCCGTGCGTTGCACGGGGTCAAAGCTTTAGTTAATACAGAATCATTGTAATACTAGAATTTGTCGCGTAAATTGTAATATGAAAGAAGCACTGTTTAAATATAATTTATAGCATTGTCTTAAATACAACTACTCAAATTCCTCAAATTATATATCAAGTTGCTTGGTTCAGTCTATTAAAGTGCATCGTTCTTCATAAAGTGTAGGAAGGGTAGTTATATAAATTGTAGTATGCTACATACATCAGGAGTATGTCCTAACAATTTGAATGCTGCAGCTGTAGCTTCGGAGTATTTTCTTTCATCCACAAGTTTTCGGACTTCAGCCAGCGCTTAAGGAGCATCTTTGTTGGTGTAGTTGCTAGGTATCCCGGTCCACAGTGTGTCCTCTATAAAACAATTTTGAATCTTCACATTAGCAAGCTTTTTTAAATGAGAAAGACTAAAACATAGCTGATTAGTTTTGCTATGGACAATGCAGAGTGAGCTTATCCCATGCCTCAAGTATCTATGCACGAGTAAACTTGATGTGTCCCACATTCATGGTCCCAAATAACCATTAAATTAACATAACAGAGGAGTCATTTGTGCCTGACCTGTTTTTGATGTCTCAGCCATTGAAGCCATGGAAGAAAACCAGTTAAATATTGTCTATAAAAAAAAAGAATAAGGAACAACTTATCAGATAGTAATATATGACTATTAACTAATATAAAGCCAGAGGAGACATTTGTGCCTGACCTGTTTTTTGATGTCTCAACCATTGAAGCCATGCTCTCTGATCCCGTATCAACAAAAACAACTTTCCCAGTCTACAATTCTTCCAGTAGCAAAATTTCCTATTTTCTAATAAAGTAGGAAAACAAAACTACTTCAATTTTGTACCCTTAATAAGAAAAGGCCACGGACAAGTAAATGGAATACAGGTGTTCAAACTTGTTGAAAGCCTATGGAAAGCCAATAAAATGCAGGAGAGGTGCTTAATTCCTTCGCCATTTCTCACCGTGAAATAGCTCCAATGTTACCCATAAGGTACTGTTATGTGAATGGAAAAGCAGCTATCAACTATTACTAATCTCTACATTTCTACATTTTCAGTTGTTATGTGATGAAGAACCTCTAAATAGTGCTGAGAAAAGCTAAACTTCATGTGCATTGACACATTAGTGCCTTTTCTACCACCACCAATTTGCTCATTGTTTTGAGGTTCCTCTGTGTAAGAGTCTGATGCTTTTCCAATTGCTGCATGAACAATTTCGCGATATTAGCACAAATATTCAATATATATATATATAGAGAGAGAGAGAGAGGGAAAAGACTAAGAATTCTTTATTATTTATCATTGTTTCTCATTTAGGAAAACAAAAGGTAATCAAGAGAGATTACAAAAATCTTTTGAAACTACATTCTGAATAGGATAACCTGACCTCACCTCCAAAGCAAAATATAAGAGTGAAAAGCAAGAGAGATTACAAAAATCCTCCCTGCAATGCAAAAAGCATCAAATGAGAAACAGTGATAAACAATAAAGTGTGGATAAAAGCAAGAGAGATTGCAATAATTTTTATATGTTTTGCTTAGTTACTATTTCACTGTAAGTTCTTCAACCTCTTTGAGCAGCTCTGACTCAGAAGACTGGCCATCATCATATGCGCCAGAGTGTGGATAAGATGGATCAAGTACCACCTTCCCATCACATAATCCACTTTCATTTTCCATGACTGCAACAGAATTTAGCTTGTCTGAAGCAATTATGGTAGTAGATGAATTATCAAGCATGCTAACATAATCCACTTTCATTTTCCATGACTGCAACAGAAATTTAGTGTTTTACCAGAATATACTGATCGGGATCTTAGATGCTCATAACCTACTCCATCTTTGGTAAAAAAACAGAAATCACGTGATAAAAAAATTAGGTCAGATTCGATTGAGAATCAAGTCGGGAAATCAAAATTGCACTAATCTATACACAAATTGAGTAACCTAATCAAATACATAATTGGTTGAATGGATTAAAGATAAACAAAATCAAAAAATCGCGAGATCAGAAAACTATGATCAGAAAATCAAATTTCCTATTTTCTGATCATAGTTAATAGAAAACTAGGATCAGAAAATCAAAATCAAGATGTAAAATACAGGTAAATTTTACAAGAGAAAGATAATATCTAATCGCGAGATCTCCAAAACGAAGAAGATCGATTAAGCTCAAGAGAAAAGAAGATAATTTGTTTACCAGCAATTTACGTGTATTTTACATTTAGAAAAGAAGAGGAGGAGAGCCAAAGAGCGAGTAACTCGAGAGTGAGAGCAAACTGCATTTTGTTATTCCTTCTTCTTCTTCTTCTTCAACTATTTCGTTCAGGAGAGGAAACGGCGACGACGATGAAGGAGAGGAAACGGCGACGGTGACGGAGATGAACGCGAGAGAAGAAAATGTGAGAGAGGGTTGGGTGAATACGGAGAGTGAGAGGGAACGTGAGAAGAAAAACGTGAGAGTGAATACGGTGAGTGAGAGGGAACTGAAAAGTTAGGGTTTAGGTGAAAAAAGGGACTTTAATAATCGGTTGTTTACAAAACCGATTCTCAATGTCCAAATACACACACATTATGAATCGGTTGTTAAAACAACCGATTCATAATGTCTAAAAAAGTTTCCAAAACATCCTTTTAATTGCAAAATTGTCACCGCGCCAAGTTTTGGAATCGGTTATTCACACAACCGATTCCTAATAGTGATTTTTAAAGAAGATTTTGCACTAGTGATTGTCAAAAATCTACTCATCAGTCACGAACACACCAATCTTATCTTACCTATGCTTGCATATTTTTCAAAAATGACAAACCAAAAACAGCACAAAATGACAAAGTTTTCAAAATTTCAATGTTATGTAATTATTTGAACAAGCCAAAATAAGCACGAAGCAAGAATCAGTATTCATCAATCAATAAATAGTTTTACAGTTTCTCTCAATTACAGAATCTCTCCTTTCACTCTCTGAATACTCATTTAATTTTTAGATACTATAAGGCAATTAGCAGGTGCAATGTTTATCTAATTGACTTTTTTGAGCCTTTTTCTAATTAAGACATATGCAACTGTAACAACACTAAAAGGGGGCCCTTTAAGCATATCATATCTATCAATGTGGTATCAATTATATTTAACATCAGAAATAGTACCTTTCAGTAACAAACTTTACTCAGGAAACTCAAGAGCTTCTTGATTCAATACTATCACAGAACTTTTCAACTAACCATTTAATAAGCATAGGGCATAAGTGAGGGTTTAAGAAATAAGTAGCGAAAATCACAAATTTCACACGAAATCTATCAAGCATAGAGAATGATGAGCTTACATTATAAATACAGAACAAACGATAACTTTGACAAACGATAACAAAACCAACAAAACCCTAAACCCAAAGATGAAACACAAAAACCTAAATACAATAAATCAACAAACCCTAAAACCTAAATAAACAAATTCAACTAAACCGTAAATACAAAAACCCTAAATCAATTTTGAGAGAGATAAAGTGTGTGTGTGTGTGAGAGAGAGAGAGAGAGAGCGAACCGTGAATAAGGAGGAGTGAGCAGTGAGAGGGAACGCATCAATGGCTATGGCGCTGAGAGGCTACGGTGTTGTGAGAGCAGTGAGAGGGAAACAATATGGAAGTGAGCAGTGAACGCTGAGTGAGAGAGAGGAAACAGAGGCAAGAGTGAAAGGGTAAGAGAGGGAAGAGTGAAAGGGTGAGAGGGAAAATAGGAAAGTGAGGGTTTTTTGGTAAAATAACGGAGACGTAGCATCGGCCCACCGACGCTAAAAATAACATTTAAAAATTAAGCATTTAGCGTCCTCTATTTTCAGAGTAGCGTCCGCCAGAGCCGACGCTAATTTTCTTTTTTAAACGGAAAATAAATTTATGGGTTGCGCCGGTCAAACCGACGCTAGGCCGACGCTATTAGCGAGGGTGTCGTGGCCGACGCTAAATTATGGAGGCTAAAATCCCTTTTTCTAGTAGTGGATGAGTCTCATGACATTCCAATGAATTTTAGTGGAAGGTGAAACCACACCATAGTCAAGTAATAATATTCTGACTTAATGTAAACTTCCTAAGGGGATAGTTGCATAGATTATGCCATATTCTAATAACTTTCCGATTTGAAAACGAAAATGAAACTCATACAAAATTTCTTAATTTACTTCAATAATCCTACTTCATGCTTAGTGATGTATATTCCATCAACAGTACATTAGTTAGGGTGGCTAATAAGAAAGAAATTAATCAGGCAATACAAGTTGATTTTGGGCTAAAGCAATCCATATTATTCGAACGCAGAGGTAATGTTATGTCATATAGTTTTAATACTTGAGTCTAGGCAAAGAGAAATTGTTGTACAAGTACATAGGTACTCCACCTCCTGCATTCTATAATCAATTAGCACATAACAAATTATTTTATTTTTCAGTAGAAGCTTAGCACAAAACAAAAGGGATAAGACCTATAAACTACCAAGTCAGAGCTTTGTGATTTATCAAATCCAATTTCATCGGATGTCATCTTGTTCTGTAGCATGTCCACCATCAATACCACCTCTTTATATTCGCTGGTACTAACATTACAAGACCATGACTTTATAAATTAAAGCAAAAAATCATGGTGATATAAAACATAGCAAGTAGTTATTGTGAACAAATCTAAACCATATATGGGTTTTCTGTCACATTAAAATCACGGACATTTGAAACCAAAAAAACTTTGACAAACAAAGGTTGATCACGTCTCTGGCCCTTCAAATTCTATAACATTTCTTCCTTTTATATTAGTATAATTATATTATAATAATAATAACAATAAGAAGAATAATACAAGGTTCAAGGTTATCTCCTCACAAACCGCACGAATGTCACATACTTACTGGATATTCTAAACGAAATTAATTAGATACTCATAGA
Organism: Astragalus glycyphyllos; assembly: GCA_963573325.1. NCBI lineage: Eukaryota > Viridiplantae > Streptophyta > Magnoliopsida > Fabales > Fabaceae > Astragalus > Astragalus glycyphyllos. The sequence goes on from OY754309.1 coordinate 68,942,032, forward strand.
AAGATATATAGATTAAGGGCTTATGAAATAAGCACTTATGAAATAAGCAATCAGATTGTTTCATCCAAAATGAATCGGCAAAATATTGAAGAAATAATAATAATAAACACGTATAATAAGCAAGCGTTCAAGAACAAGTAGATCAAGCATGAGAATATAACTTGTCATGCATTCGTATAGATCAAGTATAGACACAAGATATTTCATAAGTATATAATTAAGCATATGAGATAAGCATGAGATAGATCAAGTATAAATCATAAGTATAGATCAACCATACAAGTACCTTACGCTATGAATAATCTAATGTTTCAGATGCTAATCTTTCAGATCATTACCAAATGAATACATAAAACAAAAGATGGAGTGCTGACTTTCTAAGAATATTACATTATAAACAAAAAGAATATGGGTGAAAAAGTTACCTTAGTTTGGAGCAAGCAACAACCAATATTACCTTAGTTGTGAGAGTTTCGTGCTGATAACGTGTTATAAAAAATCAAAACAATAGCTAAAGAGAGACAAGAGAAGGAGAGAAGATGATTCTTTGTATTATTCATTCTCTTTTATAAGTGTATCTTTACATATGAGGGTGAACCCTATTTATAGGATAAGGATTGGTAAGTGATGAGTAGTCCATCATAAAAGACCACTTACAAGATAATGATGAGAAGGTAAGGAAAGGATAATGGACCTCCAATAGTAATTTTTCATAACACTAGAAGGAAAAATCAATTAGGCCCAATTATTATGGTGTCGTAACTTTTGAATTAGGTTCGAGCATCACTATCCCCAAACCTAATTCAAAAGGGTGAGAGAGATTACTAGATTAGGGATGTTAGAAAATCGATCAACAACAATAAAAATATTGTGTTCTACTAAGCCATAAATATGTCTCATATGATCGATATTATATAAAACCATTATGAAGGTAAAAATTTACAATTCTTGGTAGAAAATAAAAGAACATAGTCATGTAAGAAGTTTAATATCTTCAATCAAAATATATCAAGTTTTATCTCCAACTAGCAGTATACCTGTGCATACGCACGAGTAACGTCGTGTTATTTGTATAAATAGACTCGGACAGAATTTACTTAGTTCACACATAGAATGATAAATTATAAAATTCAATGTCAAATTAGCAATTTACATCAAAAGTAGAACACATATATTTGGCGTCATTACTAAAAACCTTTTAAGTTGAAAAGAAATGTAGTTTCAATTGACATATTTTTATGTTTAGGTAATTACCAATAATATAGTAATAATGTAGCTTCAGTGGCGGATAAATATATAAAATATATTAAAAGGTTTAATTCAAGCCGAATATAAAATCAAAGATTTTGTAACATTTTCTCAGTAATGAAATTGTAACAACAATATGTAACATTTTCCCGTTGTAACTCTAAATTAGAATATAAAATAATTATTCTCTGAAAATGCCTAACATTCTGCCAAATATTTTAAAAATAAATTTGGATATAGTAAAGTTAATTTATATGCTATTAGTCAAATATCGTTATAGTATTTTTAAATAAAATAAAGATTTATAAAGTTTTATTTGAAATGAAATTATACCAACAACGTGTAGTGTTTCCTCATTGTAATTCAAAAGTAGAATATAAAAAATTATTATTTTGAAAACATTTAACATTTTCTCATCTAGACTCAAACACAAAATAATCACTTATAAATATTAAAGGCATTCATGAAGGCAAAATATAAAAGCAATTATTTCGTCCGAGGCTGATTCGTCGCAGCGGTAGAAATATCGTTTATGGACACTCGGTTGCCGGGTTCGATCCCCACTGGGTGTCGATCCTTGGTTTTTCCCTTTGTGTGTGTTAGGTCCTGGCAATTGCCAGTTCGACCATCAGACCAAAAAAAATAAAAGCAATTATTTCGACAATGTATAACATTCCATCGTAAGGAATCAAAAAGTGAGACCCACAAAAAATAAAAAGTGAGATAGAATAATTAAAAACCGCGTTTTAGAAAAGGGTAGTTTGACATTTTTGTAGTGGAGTGGGACCACAAAAAATAAAATGTGAGATAGAATAAGATGTGAGTTTTAGAAGAGGATAGTTTGGTATTTTTGGTAGTGGTTGTTTTTTTTGTTACAAAAGAGAAAAGGACCAACAAAAAGAAAAACAAAGAAACTACATCCTCATAATTAGACTACGGCTAGCTTACGCAACAAGAATTGCTTTTAACCCCGGTGGGGGATCTTCAAAAGTACTCCAAGGGCAGTGAGATTGCGTTCCAAGTTTAGCGATGAAATCGGCTGCCGAATTTCCCTCTCTAAGACAGTGAACCAACTGAACGTTCCAATGCAAAGCAAGAGTATCTCTAATATTTTGGATGACTGATGCATAATGGTGAAATTCATTCGCTTGCTTGTTGATGATACTAATAGAATGTAAAGAATCCGTGTAACATATGATGCATAGTAGTTATTTTGATTAAAGGTAATAGTTGATTTAACATAAATATTGGTAAAAAGATTAAAAACTTGCTATCAACACAACAAAGTACATACCACATGATTACATGATATTTTTATAGAGAAAACATGATGACATAAAATTGGCTATTTATAATAAAGGCCATAAAAAATTGGCTATTACCATCAAAACTCATGAATTTTAGAAAAATGGAGATAAAAAATGCAAAAAAAACCCGGGGACTCAATTCGCAATAAATGAAATGCATGAAATCCAAATTTGTGAAAAATAAAAGGCTTAATAGCACTTTTGATCCTCCAATAATTACTTATTCACAATTTTAGTCCCCCCATTTTTTTTCACGATTTGGATCTCTCTATTTTTTCAATTTTTGAAACGTTTGCCCTTGTTAAAATTGGTCAAATCCGAGATTGGCTAGTGCTCACTTAAATGGTGTGACATGCCACGCTTGAATGCCACATGAACTATTAAAATTAAAAATAATATTTATATTAAGTAATTCTTATTTTTTAAATAACTAAAATTAAAAAACACATTTCTAATTGGTTTTGCCATGTGAATTTCACGGATTCAAACCATTTTCAACTAATCCGAGGCTAATTCATTGCATTGCCAAAAATACTGTTTATGGACATCCAATTGTCGGGTTCGACTTCTCGGGCTTCGAGCCTTAGTTTTCCTTTTGTGTGTGCGCGTGTTAGATCTAGACGCTTGTTAGCAAGGGCGGATCTACATACACTTGAGGGTGTGCAGCCGCACACTCTCAAATTTAAAATTTGCACTAATATCCATATGCAAAATATATTTAGTTTTATTTTTTGCACACACTGCTCTTATTTTTCTCTTTCTACCGCTAGCTATTTTTTCCTATTGCACCTCCAATGGTGATTGATAGTGTAATTATGGAGTAGTTTTGGCTACGAAAAAAATAATATATGTAACAAGTCCATTAGTTTTAGCTACCCCAACCATGTTTATTTGTCTAAGGAGATAAAAGAATAATAACAAGTCCATTAGTTTTGGCTACTTGTATTTAGCCATCCAAATAATATGTTATTTAGCTACCCCAACTATGTTTATTTGTCTAAGGAGATAAAAGAATAATAACAAGTCCATTAGTTTTAAGTACCATTAATCTATTATTAATACAAACAAATATGGTGATTTTTGTTAACTTGGTGATTTTGGTCCTTCTCTTTTACTTTTGACATTTTGGTCCCTATTTTCTTAATTTCGCAATTTTTATCCTAAAAAATCATGGATTATTTGCAATTTTGGTCCTTAAAAATCTTGATTTTTGGGAAAATGGGGGACTAAAATTGCGCAATCCATGAATTTTAGTGACCAAAAGTGCAATGAAAAAATCACAAGGATCAAAAACCAAATTAGAAGAGACAAGTATGTTTAATTGACATACATCATCCCTAAAAAAACTTTTTAAGGTAGGTGAGATAAAGTCGAACATTTTTTATGGTGTGTTGTTTCGTAATTGACTGATGTTTTAAAAAAATTTCTACAACGACAATGTATATAAATTAAATCACACACAAATATATATATATATATATATATATATTAATTTAAAATTGTATTAAATACCCTTGCAGGTCCTAGATACACCATTAATTGTTAGTCCGAACATCAGAGAGAAAAAACATTCTTAACCACAATTGTCACTTCCTAAATCACGTGAATATGGAGAAATAAAGAGCCCAGATCTTGAATATGGAAAAATAAAGAGACGTCTAGATATTGAATATGGAAAATTGATTAATATGTTTATTTTTTTATTAATTACTATATAATATTGTACAGTAAATAATAAATTTTTGTAAACAGTACATGCACACGGGGTAAAAATATATTTTGTTTTTTTGTTTAACTTTCAATTTTGCAGTGATAATTTCGTTAGTGCAGTTATTGTGGAAGATTTTTGCTCACAATTCTTCGTACAGGAGAGGGAAAGAACAAGAAAAGGTGTCAAAGGATCGAGTAAAACTTGGGGTTTGCTATTGTTAAAGGAGACATGATTTTCTATAGCTAACTAGGGTTATTATATTACTCATTTAACAGTACAATTTTAACCGAAGAATCATTAAAATATACGTATGAAAGAACACTTACTTGTAGATAGGTTGGGGCAGTAAAGTTGGATGTGAAGGAAAATCAGCTTTACAATAGACGATATCATTTGCATGTATGCGAATCCAACCTATATATTACCTAATCTCTGCTCCACAATATTCAGAAAATTATTATCAAAATCGCACAGAAAGATTTTAAATTGCAACTAAAAATAAGCCAATAACTACATTGTTTAGTAGTATTTACAAAATTGTTTCTTTACCGGACTATTTACAAAATTGTTGACTTATAAATTATTGACGATTCAGATCCAAAAGTAAGCTAATTATATGTTAAAGTGATAAGCGTTTTGCATATAAAAATTTAACCAAGTAATTAAGCTAATTATATGTTGAAATGATCCATTAGTGGGTAAAGAGACATCCGAAGAGTTTTATTTTAAGTTAAGCGAAATCACAAATAAATACCACACACACGCACGACTCAATGGTACACTCGTGTTCTGTTAGGAGTCTCATATTAGGCAAATAAGAAGGCGTATTTACTAGTCTTTAGGGTTGGGCTCTCTTCATGTGTTTAACTCCTAACGACTAGGTGCTTTTGATAGGTGTGTGAAGCTGTCAAAAAAGGACCGAATACACTTGGCTAGCCAAGGTCCTAGTCTCCATAACGTGTAGCAGAAATATTTTTAAAATCAACAAAAAGAGGCAAGGAGTATAAGATCAACAATGTTTTTAAAATAAAAAATGTTATTTAGAACCAAAAAATGTATCATAATACAGAGGTAATACGCGTATAATATTTTTATTTTTTATTTTAAATTAAATATATTATTATACACTTATAACATTAAACTTAATTTAAAATAAAAAAATAAATATATTATACACGTATTTCCTCCATATTTTATACGTATTCATATTTTGATATCTTTTTTTTGTTCAAATAACAATACTGTTTTAAAATTGAACGCACTTAATTTACAAAAAAAATAAATTGAACGCACTTAACCTTCCGACTAGATATTTAAACACAGCATAGCATGCAAGACATTCATGAAAGGTAGCTGCTGGTGAGAATGGGAAAAAGATATGTACTATGAAATGTTCATAAAATCTAATATAGATTTATACCAATTAACCTCCAATGAAATTACCTATTGGCTCATTTGAGAAAAGAAAAATGAGGGTAACATAGTAACTTACATTTAATCAATTATTCATTTTTATTCCTTTTTATCTTTCTTCTTACACTCTCTTTCCTCCTTTTCACTTTTCTCTTACACTCTCTTTCTTCCTTTTTTTCTCTTTCTTCTTAATCTCTCTTTCCTCCTTTTCACTTTTTTCTTACACTCTCTCTTCCTTTTTTTTTACTTTACTTTTATTTTCCTTATAAACAATTATTCTCTTTATCCTATCATTTCTCACTTTAGTTTTTTTAACTAAATTTCTAAACTTATACAAATTAGCTATACAAATGTAAATTAGTCACACTAAATAAAACTATCACCCTTTTAGAAAAAATTGTCCCGTTAAAATTTTAATTTTCTCTCCGAAATCTGTTTTCACTCTTCTGTTTATACTCTTATTTATAATCTATTAACACCTCTTAATGATAATCTACTATCTATTTTTTACTATCTACTATAATCTATTAATCAATTCTAAAATAATCAATTGAAACTACAAGATAACTGCAATGATATATAATAAACACACGGAATAACTGTACTGATATATAAAAAAAAACACGACATTAATATTTGTCAATGATAATTAATTTTTTTTGAAGACTACTACTACAAATCTACTATCTAAAAAATAAGAAGACTTAATGACTATTTAAACTACTAATTAATATTTAAAACAAATATTTCTTATTGAAAATCTACTATCTAACTTTTACTATCTACTATAGTCTACTAATCAACTATAATAATCAATTGAAACTATGAGATAACTACACTGATATATAAAAAAACACGGGATAACTGCAGTGATACATAAATAAAACACAGGATTAACATTTATCATTGATAATTATAATTTTTGAAGACTACTATAAACCTACTATCTAAAAAACCAAGAAGATTTAATGACTATTTAAACTGATTACTATTTAAAACAAGGGATACATATTTCTTATTGATAATCAGTAGATTTTTCATTTGCCAGAACAGTGGAGCTTTCGATCAAGACGTTATCGCCTCCCCCGTTTGGGCTCTCGCTCGAATCGGAACCTTTATGCGTTGGTAGGCTTTCGACTCAATCGAATAGCCTACCTATCGGGCGCCAATAAAAGAAAAAGTTTTCGCACGGGCTCATCATCTGATGCAGAACTTATTTCATAACCACCATCCATCACCAATCACATTCCACATCCCACTTCAAACTTCTCGATTCCTCGGGTAGCCTCCTCTAGAAAGGCATTCCAGCTTCAGAGGCAGGTGAGCCGGGTCAGGAAGGACTTTGACTGCTGGGATGGGGTCGGATCCTACTCGAAGCACTCCACCACGAACTATAGTCTACTAATCAACTAAAATAATCAATTGAAACTACGGGATAACTACACTGATATATAAAAAACACGGGATAACTGCAGTGATACATAAATAAAACACATGATTAATATTTGTCATTGATAATTATAATTTTTGAATACTACTATAAACTTACTATCTAAAAAAACAAGAAGGTTTAATGACTATTTAATCTGATTAATATTTAAAACATATACATATTTCTTATTGATAATCTACTATCTATCTTTTACTATCTACTATAATCTACTAATCAACTCAAATAATCAATTGAAACTATGAGATAACTGCACTGTTATATAAAAAAAATACGGGATAATTGCCGTGATACATAAAAAAAACACAGGATTAATATTTGCTATTGATAATTATAATTTTTGAAGACTACTATAAACCTACTATCTAAAAAACAAGAAGGTTTAATGACTACTTAAACTGATTAAATTTAAAACACGGGATAAATATTTCTTATTGATAGTCTACTATCTATCTTTTACTATCTACTATAATCTACTAATCAACTCAAATAATCAATTGAAACTATGAGATGACTGCACTGATAGATAAAAAACACAAGATAACTACACTGATATATCAAAAAAATACGGGGATAACTACTGTGATATATATAAAAATACGAGATATATAGCTGCACTGATATATAAAAAACACTACATTGATATAAAACTCACAAGATAAATGCTCAGATTTTTTTAAATGATACTTTTACATTTTTAGATTTTAATATTTATCTATTTTTTATTTGAAACTCATTTTTTATTTACTTTTAATTTGTCTTTATTTTCACAGGATAATGTTCAGACTATTTAAATACTGTGTAATTCATTCATAAAAAGAACACGACAGCACCCGTGCGTATGCATGGGTATCCTACTAGTACATATCTGAATTTTCTTGACAGACTAGTCAATCAGTATAAAAGAAGATTTCTACATGTATGATTTGTCGTATGTACACAGATAGGAGTAATAGATACTCCCTTTGTCTCATATTAAGTGTCGTTTAAGGTTATGCACGGGTATTAAGAAAATGATTGGATATGCTAAATTTTATGGTAAAAAAATGTGGTAGGACTAAAACACCCTTACACTTTTCTTGGTTTGTGCAAAGGCACGGTTATTTATATTCTAAAGTAAGAGTATTATTGTAAAGTAATAATAAATTGTTGTATTGGAATTTTAAAGTGACAGATAATTTAAGACAAAGAAAAATGACAAATAAGACGCTTAATATGAGATGGAGGGAGTAATTGATAATAAAAGAAAAAAAATAACACAGATAGATACAAAATCCATAGAACAATTTAATTATAGTGACGGAATCGAATTTACTTTTTCATATATATGTAGATCTTCTAATTACCAAACATGCAGGAATCGTACACATCAACAACTACTACTACCACCTCATATGAATTATTTATGACTGTGTCCTATTTTAAAGTAATCATTCTCTCTATATTCCTAGTCCTCTCTATATATCTATCTCACTTTCTCAAGGTTATATTATGATCATAGTCATACTTTTGCAGTGTTTTTTCAGTCACTTTCTTGATATCAAATTTAATGACTATATATGAAGAAGTGCAGCTGTCTTTTTTTTTTTTTTGACGCAAAGAAGTGCAGCTGTCTTAAAAACATGTCATGCATTTCACTGTTTGGCGCATGACACGCATTTCTTACTCACGGTATGTTGTTTCTGTACTTAGCCATTTGTCAACAACATGTGCTACCTCTTTAATCTCTTCATATTGTTTTTGAAAAGACTCTTGCACTGTTTCATCTTAATTTCTTTTCTTTTGCATGATACTATTCCATTAATTTTCACTGTAGTGTTTCATCTGTGAAGTGGGGATCATCTGCTTTGCTCATCCAATTGCTTCTTATTGGTAAGTCTTGACTCAAATCTTTCTTAACCACATTTTACCTTCTCTCCAAATACTGTCTATCTATCTATCTTCATGATATATTCATTCCAAATCTGCCTTTTTGTTCATATGTGTCACTTGAATTCTGTATAAGTAAGCAACTTTTGTTAACTTAATATTAAAACCTTAAACATCTTAATTACTTGTATTGTTTATTCTGGGGTACAAATCCAATGCTGTGTCAGATTATCCTTGGATAGTTAGTTACATTAGAAGGATCATAAATAAAATTATGTCCTACAAAACTACAAGCTAGCTCAAAAGGGAAAGGACTAAGACCAGAACTTAGTAAAGTCCCTTTTCCTTTTAAAAGAAAACTAAGAGTGGTTTGCTTCCTTTTCATTGTTCTTGTTTTCATTCACTTGACACAATATTGGAAAATTTTCTCCCTTTTTAATTGTACACTTGAACTATTTTTTTTCATATGAATGGCGTGTTTGGATGAGATAATTTAAAATATTAAGGGATTTAACATTCTAAAGTATTAAATTGATTCAATTGAATTTATTTCTTTTATATATAATTTATTTGGAAAAAGTTCAAAAAATAATATTTATTTTCGCTAAAACAATTTTTTTGAGACAAATTTATTTTTTATAGAAACATATTTCGAAAACCCAATTTTGGAAAGAAATATTTTTGAATATTTATTTTTAAGCAAGGATTTTTGAAATTCTTGACTTATATGTGGTATGTCAAATTTCCTAAATTTAGTTATAGTAAAATACCTCGTAAAATCCCTTCATTTTAAAATTTGTGTAGCCTTATTTTGGTTTTATTAGATTTTTAGTGGTGTTTTTATAATTTTTTGATTAGTTTTGACTTTTTAACAGATTTTTAGTAGTGTTTTTAAATAAATTAATACAAATCGTATATACCTATGGGTGGGGGTATATACAATTTGTTAAATTACAAATCGTACGTACCCCCACACCTAGGTATATACGATTTGTATTTTAACAAATCGTATATACCCCCACCCAATGGTATATACGATTTGTTTTTTAAAATATTGTATTTAATAACATTTACGTATATACGATTTAAATTTTTCAAAGTCGTATATATCTAAGGGTGAGATATATACGATTGTGTCCAATTTTTTTGGGGTATTTTCGTCAAAAAAAGTCTTGTGGGGGTATATGAGAAGATGGTGGGGGTACAAAAAAAAACCCTAAAGTAAAACATCCAACACAAAACGAGTAATAAAGTCCAATGGCCTAACTCTGTTGAATAAGCCCAGAATGAAACAAAAATGCATCTAAAAAAAATGGCCTTTATTTTCCCACCCCCTACTACTCATAAAACCCCCTAAATTTTGAAAAGCCTACAACTACCCCTACCAGTCCCACCCCCTCCCTCTTCACCTTCACACTCCCTCCTTCTCCCTCTCACAACCACCAACACCACCAACACCACCATCTCCTTCTCCCTTACCAACCCCCTTTTCCTTTCTCCTCTTCTCCATTTTCTTTTCTATATTTTTTTTGCAACTAAGTACAGGTTTGGTACCAAGGTATCGTACCTATGTTGTTTTAGAAATAACAAGTAGGATATCTTGGTGCTGTACTTGGGGTGTGTAAGCTATATGCCAAGGTACTAGTTCCATACTATAGTATTTTACCCATTGAAATCCAAGAAAAAAAAGAACCCCATTGAGGGAAGGCCATGCTTTTCCCAATCCTCCTCCTACTCACCACACACCCCTTAACCTCCTAAATCCTAAAAATACTCCTAACTTCAAATCACTTAATCTCCCACTTTCCCTCCCTAACTCCTTCACTCCCCCCCCCCCCCCCCCCCCCAATCTCTCTCTCACCCTCTCTTTCTCGTTTCTCTCTCACTCTCTCTCACCCTCTCATTCTTGTTTCTCTCTCATCCACAGATTCTCTTGTGTTTCTCAGGCCATTCCTCATCCGATTCTAAGGTAAAATCTGATATCTTTCATTTGTTTAAAGGATGCCGAACCATTTTTAAAAAACGCTAAAATATAAGGTCCGATTGATGAAAACCGAACCTGTCTGGGCCTAGTCTTCCAAACATAGTTTTTCATATTTTTTTTAAAAATAATGTTCTGCACGCCGGTCTGTACTGAACAGGTATGGCAAAAGACAATCGGACCTTTACAATATCCAACAATATTGTGGGAGGTGCCATGAGACAATAGCCACAACACGTCTTCACCGAACAGGTTCGGTTCTTGGGTGCCGAACTTGTGAAATATTAGGGGGAAAAATAGGGGTGCGTTCAAAACATTTTTGTTTATTACGGGTATTTAGGACATTTCACAGGTTTAGAGGGTGTGCGCTGAGTAGGAGGGGGGTTGGGGAAAATATGGCATTGAGGGAAAGTGTTGGAAACTTGCAGCGGGAGTCCAAATGTCTGTTAACCAAAAAATGCTTTTTTTTGTCAACCAAAAAACGTTTCAAAATGACAAAAAAACAAAAAACTACTTTCACAAGTGTGTATAAACTTCTTCATAAGTGAAGAGGTTGAATCCAATTGGTGTGGACTTTTTGAACAATTCACTTCTCAACGTTTAAAAAATAACTTGCCAACTACAACCTCTATTTGGGGTTGTGTGAGAATCTCGCTCTTAGGTTGGATCAATTGGAAGAAAAACAACATCACAACATTGTGATTCAATCTAACAGCAAAAACAGAGACACAACCACAATTGCATACTATGACACTCTCTCCTATTTGTTCTATAGAATATCGCACTCTTTCCTATTTGGTCCCTAAACTATGAAAAATATAATAAATACTCAAAAGTAATCTAAATCTATCAATTTAGTCTCTAAAGAGAATTTGACGGTTGTTCTATTACATTCAATTTAGTCCAGAGTTTTCTGCACGTTCTTCTTTTCTTCTCATTGAGGATTATTGCATTGTCATCATTTTCACATGATTTTGATGTGCTATGTTCGTTCTTCTTATAGTTTCACCATTAATCTCATGAACAAATATCACCAACAGAATCTTTTGCGGTTGGTTTTGATAACTGGCATTATGTGTCTTCATCCCATGATGAAGTAAGATTGAATAACTGAGAGAGACACTTATCTTTCACTTGACTTGCTCTAAAATTAAAAGCTCATTTGTTTGGTTCGCTGTATCCCTTTCAAGAACCAACTTTGCACAGACATATTCACACGTTGCCATGGTCATGTTCATTCATTGTCCACTACATTAAACGACAAGAGTTTTAATTTAAGATGGTGATCTGAAAATGATTGTGTTTTTTTTTGCAACGCCTCGTATAGTTAATAACTTCACAGCTTTAAACAAAATTGTTTGGAATGCTCCATATAAAAAGAACTTAAAACAAAATATTATGAACTTAAATAATAAAAAACTTAGCATTAAGGCTTACATGATAAATAGTAAAAATATTATAATCCTTAAAATTTTACTGTTAGAACCCTCCTAAACGTGAGTTTTAGTGCCTGTAATTTGCAGGTATTTCATCTCATACCCCCCTAGCAAGCAGTGCAGTAAATTTTAGTACTCAGCTGGACTAGCTCCAAACTATCATATATATCAGAAACTGGGACACATCATCAGGTAATATTTCCCGTGAGAAATGGTTATATTTTCAGATCGTATACTTTTTGTATGATAACATATTTTCGAGCTAGTACGATCTGTATGATTCTGTTAAAAAAGCGCTCTTAGAAGTTGGCTAGAGGAGCAGGGTTAATTAAGATTGCAAGGTGAACAAGAGAGGTACTAGTACACTCTCTTTTGGCCATATTTAATTTGCTATAGGCATTAAAAGCTAGGCAAGTAGCTAGCTCTAGTCTTTTTCTTCATGGCAGTTGCAATTAGCCATAAGTCATCTCATTATTGCTTAAACATACTCTAACTCTATTGTCGGCATATCAATCAATGTTCTCCCTTGGTGCCGATTTTTTTATAAGCAAAAGGTTCATTCATGAGAGTTTAATTAAAAGGTACTCAAGTCTAAAGCATACCATACGTACATGTTAATAAACTAATTAGAATAAACTGAACCAATGAATGTTAACTCAGTTGGTAAGGAGTTGGCCCATTCTCTGTGAGTTCAAGTCCCACTGCTAGCGTGAAGACCTCTTTAGCTGGTGATTTGAACTCCATATCAAATTGCACTCTCACATATTCTTCACCAACTCTAACATATATATTTTGGCTTATTGGTAGAGAATTCCTCTCACCAAAAAAAAATGCTTCATTCCTCAAACCTCCCAGATCATCTGAGTTGAGCCATCATCGTCAGACTTCATTTACAGCTCATCCCAACCCCCATATACCAAACCAACAAGGAGACAATCCAATTCCTTGTCACAATCTTATGAATCGCCAAAGTTAACACATTAAGTTATTTGAGAGCTCTTGAATGATGTCTATGCGATCTTGAAAACAATTTCCCATTATATTCTACGATGTAATTAATCTTGAATCTATGTTGTACATGGATCACAACACTGACTTCTGGGGGTCCAACTTTTAAGGATTTGTAGTGTAATAGTCATTGCAAAATATTGAACGGTCATTTTCATAGTTTTACCATATTAATCATAACCACAATCCTTTGTACGTTTTTCATTCTAAATCACTGATTCATACATATACATGTACTCAAATAAAAAAAGTACTTTGTTGTTTGTCTAGAACTAGAATTAGCACCTCCACTCCCTAATTGGCTTTTTTGGCCAACTTTTGAAAATTTTGATTGTTGATTTTTATTAAGGTAAACGTAGAGATATATAAATATATATAGATGAGTACAAGGGCTACTCAACCCATATACAACCAAATACAACCGAGAAGAGTCAACTGACACAAAGGAAAAACACGGAAAACTAGAAACTACCTATTAAAAATACAGTCAATAGGGTTAACATACCACTTATAAAATAAGCAAGAGGGGGAATTACCCCTAGTTTGGAACCACTGCAAGAAAGGGAAAATTTGTTGTCAATACATCTCTCAAAATCAAGCACACCTCAAGAAAAAATACATCTGCTTATTAGATCCCAAATAACCTAAAGAACAGAATGCCAGATGAGCATCAAACCCCGCCTGCACCTAGATGAACCACCTACATGAATGAACTGAAGGGACAAGGACGGAAGATCCTGCTGCATGACAAAATTGTTGCCCAGTCAACCGATAATAGCATACCAAATCGCAAAGGCATAGTTGCATCTACAAAAGAGATGGAGGGAGGACTCCTGAAAATCCCCACACAAGATACAAACAGTGACATCCAAATCCGAGATCACCCCTCTACTAAACAGATTAGACCGAAAAGATACTCTATCCAAGAGGAGCTGCCAAGAGAAGGCGAGTGACTACATTAGAAGGAGCAAAACCCTTTCACACCAAGTTTAGAACCCGAAACACCTAATTAGACAACCTGAGTATACGGGACAACGACTGAGATAGAAAATGATTTAGAATATGATTGTTGATTATTTGCTGTAAATTAAATTTATTGTTCATGAACCAATATGGGTTGTAGTTGTAACCAAGGTTGATTTTACTATGCATGTTTGTTTTGGTTGTATGAAACATTTAGACCAAGGTAGTACATCATTGTTTGGGCTTGACAAAGCATTTGGATAGGGATAGTAAAATTTGAATCACTTCACCTGTGCCTGTTCTATTTAGAGTTGGTTAGTTAATGCTTGACTGGGTTTTGGGGACAAACTGTGAGATGAATTTATAGAATTCAGTTCAGGGTCAGTTCCATAGGTGGGTTCTACGTATCAATTACTTCACATTGAGACCACCCTACACTTTTTATTTGACAATAAAAACATATATAAAAGAATTATATTGTTTGCTAAATATTGATTTGATTGCTTTAACTAGATTGTCGTGTATATTGTTTGTTGAGATTAGAAAAACCTGTTTCCTAAATTGCTCTACAATTTCTATCCATAACCTCTCCTAAAAACTTGTACAAAATAGGAAATGAAGGACAATTGGAATTTCCTTTGGTAATGGGGGCTATTTATGATTGACTAAAAAATATCAAGCTGAATTGGTTGGAGTTGTGAAGGATCAGGATATATTCCGTCCCTTTAGTCTAATGTTTTTTATAAACAAATGTTAGTTGTTACTTATTAAAGAAAATGGGGAAATATTAGACCTCTTTCATGTACCCCTTCAATGTCCCCTCTAGTCTCATGTGAGTGTAGGCTGTTAGTGTAAGTGATGTAGAAATAGAGATTGGATCAAGATATTGTTTACTTTGGATCTAATAAAAAAAACACCTGAAATGAACTAAATTTAGGGGATTGCAGGTTTCAATGAATGCTGAGAATCCATATCCATATATTGTGAATCAATCAAGTATTTATTTAATCATTTTATAATAATAATAATAATAATAATAATAATAATAATGATGATGATGATGATGATGATAAGTTGAAAATAATAATAATAATAATAATAATAATAATAATAATAATAATAACCCAAGAACCAATAGACCAATAGAAAATTAGTTGAATCCATTTAATTTAAACCTAAAGATAAAGAGTTGATTAAATAGGCCATATATTCTGTTAATAGGACATAAGAAATTTCTTCACCCACTAATTAGACATGCAGTCAAAAAAAATATACTAATTAGACACAATCAAGTTCAATTTCTTACTTTATTACTAGGAACAAACAATTTTAAAAATCCGCACTAGTTTCTGGAAAGCTTTCCCCAATGAGGCATGGTCCGAGTTAGGAACTTAGGAGTTTGGATTATCACACAACAGAGGATGAGGATGGGAAGGTGCATGAGAGAGTTAGTGACACATATTTTAGGAAAGAAGCTATTTTGTTGTCAAGATTGCTCAGTCAAACTCTTCTGGGTGCAGCACGAGTTCACCTCTGTCTCAACAGGGAACTCACTCACACTGTTAAAGCATTTATGGCTCATTTCTTCTTCCTGTCAAAAACTTGCAGTAATAAACGTGATAAATTTTTATAGATACATTATTAGATATATAAGGTCAGTAGGATTTAATTTAAAACACGTGTCTACATCATATCTGGTTCTTCATTATTGGTTATCTTAGCATGTATAAGAAGTTCATATAGTATCTTAGTGATCCCATCTTCTAATTGTGGATTTGTGATATAACCTTTTTTGAAAAACATATATAAATTGGTTTCTTCTAATTCAAAATGAAAATTAAAGATAGTTATTCAAGTCAGTTTTATTATAACTTCAATTCCTTTTTTATTATAATATATTTGTCTTTTCATCATTATTACTCTATTAATATATTTGTCCTTTTTTATTATAATATATTGAGGTTATGGTACAATTTCATGCTAACGGCAAATTACCTAGAGCATTCAAGTCTTCATTTGTTGCATTGATTGGTAAAAAGAAGAATCCACAAGGTCTAAATGATTTTAGGCTGATATCCTTAATTGGGTGCATATATAAGATCATAGCTAAGGTGTTGGCTTCAAGGCTTAAAGTGGTGTTAGGTGGGATAATTTCCAAAGCACAATCCGCATTCCTTAAGGAACGACAAATTCTCGATGGGGTGGTGATAGCAAATGAAATTATTAACTTGGTAAAAAAAAAAGAGGTGGCCTATGTATATGTTCAAAGTAGATTTTGAAGAGGCGTACGATTCGGTTAGTTGGAGTTTCCTAAATTATATGATGATGAAGATGGGCTTTAATGATAAATGGAGATTATGGATGAGTGCATGCATATTTGGTGGTACGGTGTCCGTGTTGGTTAATGGGAGCCCGACATCGGAATTCCAAATGGAGAAGGGGTTAAGGCAAGGGGATCCATTGGCCCCCTTCCTATTTTTAATTATAGCCGAAGGTCTTGCGGGGCTAGTAAGCTCTTGTGTAGAGAAAGATTACTTGGCCGTAGTGAATCCGGTGATACCATATCCGATTTTACAATATGCGGATGATACGCTAATTATGTGCAAAAATACAAGGGCAAATCTTTGGTGTTTGAAGGCGGTCCTAAGAGTTTTTGAGATGGTGTCCGGTTTAAAGGTGAATTTCCCAAAGAGTTGTTTGATTGGAATGAATGTGGAACATGAAGAGTTGGAGAGAGCCACTCGATTTTTATATTGCAAGAAGGGCGACATTCCGTTCAAATTTCTCGGAATACCAATAGGTGCAAATCCAAGATTAAGTGTGACGTGGAAACCGGTCATAAAAAAGCTAAGGGATAGATTGTCCATATGGTGGAGTAGGCAATTATCAATGGGCGGAAGGATAACCTTGATAAATTCGGTATTGGCGAGTCTCCCGGTTTATTATTTCTCGTTCTTTAAAGCTCCGAAGAAAGTCATAAAGGAATTGATTCAAATTCAACGTAATTTCTTATGGGGGGTTCAAGCGATGTAAGGATGATGGCTTGGGTGAGTTGGAGTAAGATATGTGTCCCAAAAAGAGTTTGGAGGTTTGGGAATAAAGAACTTGGAGAGATTTAATTTATCTTTACTTGGAAGGTGGAGGTGGAGGCTGTTAGTTGATAAGGAAAGCGAATGGAACGAATTGATAGGAAAACTATATGGATCCGAAGGGGGTACTAAACAGCAAACAAAGTTCAGTGTGGTGGAAAGATATCTGTGGTATCGATGATGAAAAATCTGCGCAACAAAACTGGTTCACAGATTCTGTCAAGCGAAAGTTAGGCGATGGGCTGACAGTGAAGTTCTGGAAAGATAAATGGTGTGGCCCTTGGAATTTTATGGAATTATTTCCCAGACTTTACGCGGCAGCAACGAATCAGGAAGGAAGCGTAAACGGTGCAGGAGACTGGATCGAAAACAGTTGGGTATGGAAGCTAAATTGGGGCTCTCAGTTGGGTGTAGAAGACGTAGGAGGATAGGATGCAGGAGGAAATTCTGATGCCTCTCAGTCCCGATAGGATGCAGGAGGATAAATGGATTTGGTTGAGAGATAAATCATTGAAGTTCACAGTTAAATCAACCTATTATTGCTTGGTTGAAGGAAGTGGAGAACTAATTACAGATAATCAAAAGAGGAAAGTGCTGAAGCGGTTATGGAGCGCTTTGGTTCCGTCCAAATATCAGGTATTAGCGTGGAGATTGTTTAGGAATGGCCTACCTACAAGATCAGATCTGTAATGCAGAGGGGTCCTGGCGCCGAATCAGAGCAGGTCGTGCGTGTTGTGTTTAGCCTAAGACGAGGATTTTGACCACCTGTTTTTTTGGTTTCTGCGTTTCGGATCAATTATGGACGGATATTGGCGCATGGAGTGGTTTCGGTGTGCGGCGAAGCTGTGACCAATGGGAGCACTTTCTGCTGAATTCGGTTCAACTACAGCATAAAAGGTGGAGAAAACTGAGACATATAATTTGGGTGGCTGTTTTGTGGGTTGTATGGAATTGTAGAAACACTGTAATATTCAGGGGGGTTATCTGATGTAACAAGAATGAATCACAATGTAAAAATGTTAACATGGGAATGGGTGGTGTCTAAGGTGGCTCCAAAGCCAAAAGTCACTTGGGAGGAATGGTCTAGGGGACCTCTTAATAGACTAGATCTTGGTGAAAGTGTATGAACCGAAACTATATGTAACGGGTGAGGTACCCCTTGTACCCCAATTAATATAATTTTGACTTATAAAAAAAAAACTCTATTTGATTCTTTTGTTAAGTAAGCAAATTAAATATTCTTATTTGAACTAAAACATACATCACCACCACCCTATATTCTAATTCAAGCTAAGTATAGGAGTGTAGCCATCAGAATCCCAATATTTGAGTTTGGTTAGGTGGTGTGTGAAAAACATGTGCAAGTATACACAGTCACAAACAAGTAGTATAAAAGATCGAACCCACAGGGATTGGATTAACTCTTGTATATGTTGTTGAAAAGAGATGTAAACTAGTGCGACTACACTATTCAAAATGTTTTGGTTTTGGTTGAAGTTGAAATGAACATAAATAAACAGAAAGCAAGTAAATTGTGTGAGAAATCAGTTGAGAATGAGAGTTGGAATGTTTTCACAAACTAAATCACTTTTGAGAATATTGTGTTTTCTTGTGGTGCAATTGCACTTAGTGCAGTTGCATCAGTGTGTGCTGGTCATCTACTTTCGTCAGAGTTTCGTTACAAGCTCTATATGATCCTGTTTTTTTGCGGTAAAGAGTAGGGATGTCAGTGCCTCTCTCGCCCCCTTACAAATAATCTAAGTTGCTTAAGTAAGTACACTCTTGTATCTTAAGATCTCTACACTTTTGTTGTAAGGACTATGTTAATCTTAAGCTAAGAATTAACATGGAATTAACAAGCTAACTTCATTAAAGCAAGTTTAACAAGAAGCTTTATTAAACACTTATCCTTACTTAGTTCTTGATTTCTAGTTATAAGCCAATTAAGTGAATATAACTCTACTTGTTCTAAGTGATCAATCCTAAAACAAGATTAAGAATTTAGACACAAGAACTAAAGTGCACACCACTTGAAAACACAATAACTTTCCTCAAAAGATCATTGGAAAGCTAGAACATCCAAACTCAAAAGAGTTTAGCTCATGATGAGCATGATAAAGCAAATATAAGTGAATGAAAGCATATTGCAATGAAGAAAAGTACAAGAGGTTTCAAAATAGTAACAAATGGAAAACTCTTGCATATATTTGCTTACAACTAATTTCTTGCACCTATTTGCTTTCTTGAAGAAGTGGAGATAGAAGTTGTCAAGTTCCTCTTACCTTCCTCTCAAACTAATACTATGAAACTATAAGAAAATAAAACTTTGAAACTAAGAAAAACTAAACTAAAAAGAACATAAAAAGATTATATGAGATATGTGATCTATATGATATTAGATATTCTTCAAGTGAGGAATTTGAGTCCTATTTATAGCCTTGGAGGTTTCCTTCATGTTGAGGTTTCCTTGCTGATTTAAGTTAACCAAACCATGGTTACTTTTTAAAAGTTGAAGATCAGCTTGGCTTTCAACACTCATCCTTAATTTGAGGTCCAACAAATGGTTGCCACATGTCTTGTAAGATAGATCTTTGTGAAGCCTTTTTGATTGTAGGCGCCTCCTTTGCAAGTGGCCATATGTTCCCATGTGACTTCTAAGCAAGCAGCAATCCAACTAAGCATTATGGCAATGGTAAGAATTGAGGTGCTTCCAATGTGGGGTTGTGAGCTGCTTCGGTACAGAGTGGTGCAGTTGCACCAAGTGCAATTGCACTGCCTGGTGCAGTTGCAGCAACTGGTGCAATTGCACTAAACTGCGGCTGCACTGAACAAACACATCAAACATACCAATATACAATAAAATGCTAAGTTATGGACATCTCTTATCTGTAAACCATAAATGTTGTTATTTTATTCATACTAACATATTTAACATATAATAGACTTGATATTGGGCATTTATCTAAGTGAAAAAGCACAAATAACTCTATATAAAATAGAGTTATCATTAGGCAACCATACTTCTCAATATGGTGGAAATATATTTGTAGACTGGGAGTGAGTCCTTACTCAATCTCCGACTGGTTCGCAAATAGAGTGGTCAAGAAGGTTGGGAATGGTGCTACAGTTGCGTTTTGGCATGATAATTGGGTTGGAGCTTCCCTTCTAAAGTAATCTTTCTGAGGCCTTTTGCGATCTCGATCCAAAAGAATCTATTTGTACAAGAGGTGCGGGGGTTGGTGGGAGGGGCCAGGGACTGGGCTTCGTCCTGGAGGAGAGCCTTTTTTGTTTGGGAAGAATAAGCTCCTAGGGGAACTAACGTCACTTCTAAATCGAGTGGCCTTCTCCCTTCCTGAGGACAGGTGGTTTTGGGAGGCCTCTACCGATGGCATCTTCCCTATAAAGTCTGCATATGTGATGCTATATAGCATGCCTAGCTCGGATGCAACGGACCCGATAGTGTTATTTGCCTTAGATAGAAAGGAGCTAAGCATGATCTGACATTCAGTCTTTTGGGCTATTTGGGAGGCTAGGAATGAAGTGGTTTTCTCTAATAAAACTCTAGATCCCTTTGAGACATTCTTTTTGACCAAGCTTTACTTGTGAAATTGGTTTTTGGTTAAGGCTTTAGCCATTGCTTTTTCTATGAGTGATGTGTGGCCCCCCCTGGAGTGTATTTCTAGGGGAAAGGATTGGAGTTAGTGATTGTGTGGCTCTACTGTTCTTACAAAGGTGTGGACCCGTGTAGTTGATTTGGAGTGGCAGTTTGTTTTGTTTTAACTCTATGCTCTGTTACTCCTTGTGACTACCTTCGCTCATATATACATAGGTTTTTGTATTCCTTAAAAACACAAGATATATATTATATGCATTTCTTTGCCGTTTTCAAAAAAATACATGTCCATATTATAAACAATAAAGAAACTTAAAAATCCTAGGGCAATAGCAATGAAAATGTTTTAAAATTTCATTTTTGGTTAGACTGATTTGTCTATTTTTCCTCTCTTCATTACCATTCATCCATTATATTACTGTTTTTCTTTGCTCATGAACAAAGATAGTTTACTGTTTCAGAGATCTAAATTAAGGAAGGAGCTAGAAGCTAACATGAGTTATTTTCATGCCTCTGTCAAATAGAGAGCCAAGGTAAATTAGATCTCTACTCTATTCAATGGTCATGTGTGAGTGGGGAATAGTCTAGAGATTTAATTAGACTTTAAAAGGTACTTTCAGAACATTTTTGGGGGATCATGTGTGAGCCAAGGTAAATTTACTCATTATTAATGAAACATGAAATTTTGCCGTTTCAAAAAAAAAAACTTTGAAGATGATTTATTAGATTCTATATATGACTGTCCACATTTATACTAGCTTTGATGATATATGCTTTAGAATTTTTTTTAATAACAAAATATGTATTATATTCCTATATTTTGGGGAGCATTATTGTCACTCACTAGTTCATCTTCTTTGGGTGAAATGGAGAAAGTAATGAGGGATTGTGTTGGTAATAAGAGCCAAGACCCATGCATGTGGCTTTAACCTTAAATTCTTTCAATTTTTCGCTACAAAAAATGATCTATTCCCACAGACGTTATTCCCACAGATTTGTAAGTAAAATTAAGTTCTCGGTAGCTAAGAAGACTAGGCAAAAGAGTCTAACTTTTAAGGTACAATTTGAGAAAGGTGATGAGAAGTTGAATGGTTGGATACACGTTTGTATTTATTTCCAGAAATCTGGCATTGCTTGTGATTGGAAGCCCTAAGTGATAGGTGCAGATCCAAATAAGATTAGAGTAAGGAAATTTGTTGTTCTATTTCCTATATTTGTTTGTGGTCGAGGACGTGGGTAGGCTTAAATAAGGAATGAAGTTTCTTTAGGCCGACTTAAGGGGTTTCCTATGATGGGTTTTCATTGGTGGTTTCTCAATAATAATATGCAGAAGATACTCCCCTTATTGGGGAGGTGACTTTGGAAAACCTCGGGTGGCCGTTAGCTAACACTGTGTTAAGGAGCCTAGAGGGATTAATTAAAAGGTGAATTTAAAAAAAAAAAAATTCATGGGGGGAGCCAATGTGTTAGGTTTGTTGTTTCATGGGGGGAGCCAATGGTAATTAGACTAGTGTGAGTAACCCGTGCCATGGGCGGGTATACATTCACATATTGGCATGTTAAAGATGAGTATTATTTTTTTTGTGAAAAAAATATGTGTCTGTATGTTTAATGTTTAATGTTTAATTGGTAGGTCCTTTTTTTTTGACAAAAAGGTAGGTCAAATTAGTGAGTGAAGATTTGTAGAGTAGAAGAGTGCTACCAACACTCTCTTTATGATTGGGTACAACACGTGTAGGTTTTACTAATTTACAGGAACCTGTAGAGTATTATTATATTATTTTTTTGTTATTGTTATTGTTCTATATAATTTTGTGTGATTATTAATAAAAATTATTAAGGGAGTAAAAGTTTTTGATTTGATTCATATGTGAATGATCTTTTTTTTGGGATATGAGAATGATCTATAAACACTAATTATAGTTGTTATACCAATACCAACTATTTTAGCCAAAAAGTTTTGACGGAAAGATTAGCTTGGAAACAAAGCAAGCAAACCAATATCACATGTTCATGTTTTACATGTCCCTTTGAATTGTCATCACATTAAATTATATCTCCAGAATACCCAAAACACCAAGTAGGAGATTAAAATAACTAACTCTGTTGATTTATTGATCTTCCATGGAATTGAATGATGAAATTGTTGAACAGATGATGAATTCAGAGAATGAAAGAAGAAAGAATGAAAAACACTTTTCTGAATAATGTTCAACTGAACTTTTTACTGAGTCACACTTTACAATATATATCAAGGCTAACTATGGTTAACTGATACAAAACAGAATTACTAACCACAGTTAATTCTAACTAAGGGTCAACTAACTAACATAACCAACTAACTAATTACAGTTATAAACAATTAATTCTGACTTGCTTGATACTCCCCCTCAAGTTGGGAGGTAAATGTCCTTCATTCCCAACTTGGATAAGAGTTGTTGAAACTGACCCTTGTGCAGAGCTTTAGTCAGAACATCTGCTACTTGCTGCTGAGACTTCACATGTATCAACTTCAAGAAGCCATTTTGAACATATTCTCTTATGAAATGGCAATCTATATCTATGTGCTTTGACCTTTCGTGAGTAGTGGGATTCTCAACAAGCTGAATAGCTGACTTACTGTCAGACAAAACCATAGTTGAGCTGACTTTTACCTCAAACTCACGAAGTAGCTGTTTGATCCACAACAATTCACTTGTGACAGCCGCTATGGCTCTATATTCTGCCTCTGCAGAAGATCTGGCCACTGTAACCTGCTTCTTAGACTTCCATGCTATTAAGGATTGTCCAAAATAGATGCAAAAGCCTGTAGTAGACTTCCTGCTCACCTCACAGGAACCCCAATCAGCATCAACATATGCTGTAAGCTTTATAGAAGATTTGGCAGGGAAAAAAATACCTTTTCCTACAGTTCCTTTTAAATATTGCAGTAAGAAGTGGGTAGCCTGGAGATGAGGAGTACGAGGCTTTGACATGAACTGGCTCAATTTATTTACAGTATATGTGATGTCAGGTCTTGAGATAGTCAAGTAGATTAACCTTCCAATCAACCTTCTGTATTGAGCATCATCTGTCAGTATTTCACCATCAGAATCATTCAATTTGATGCTAGGATCCCTGGGCACATTAACAGGTTTAGCAGATGTGAATCCAGTGTCCAGCAATAATTGCAATGTGTATTTCCTTTGGCACAAATGTATCCCAGTTTTAGACCTTGCAATCTCTAGACCCAGGAAATATTTTAAGTCACCAATGACTTTCAATTTAAAACATTTCTGTAACATGATCTGAACTTCATGTATGAGATCTTTATTGGGACCAGCCACTACAATATCATCTACATAAACTAACAATGCAACAAAATTTGCTCCTGAACCTTTGGTAAACAAAGAATGGTCAGCTGAGCTCTTTTGAAATCCCAATTTGGTGATAGTGGTGCTGAATTTTGCAAACCATTGCCTCGAGGCTTGTCTAAGTCCATACAGAGATTTATTCAATCTACACACCTTATTCTCCCCCTGACTTGGATAGCCAAGAGGAAGGTTCATGTATACTTCTTCTTCAAGCTCTCCATTAAGGAAAGCATTGTTGATATCTAATTGTAATAAATGCCAATTCAACTGTGAAGCTAAGGAAAGAAGTATTCTTACTGATGTGAGCTTAGCAACTGGAGAAAAGGTATCCAAGAAATCAATTCCAGCCTGCTGAGTGAAGCCCTGAGCCACCAATCTTGCTTTACACTTATCCAAGGAACCATCAGCATTGTATTTGACCTTATAGACCCACTTACAACCAACTGTCTTCTTCCCAACAGGTTTAGGCACCAAGGTCCAGGTATTGTTTGCTTCCAGAGCAACTAACTCATCTGCCATAGCTCTTTGCCATTCAGGGTACTTTACTGCTTGGTGGAAATATTGGGGCTCAAAAATAGAGGAAACATTGTGAATGAAGGCTTTGTAGGATGGGGTAAGGTTACTGTATGTGAGAAAGGATTGAATTGGATAAGTCACAGAGTTGCAATCATAGTTTTGTAAGTAAGATGGAGCCCTGTGAGGTCTGCCAGATCGTCTCAAGTCAGTATTGTCAGTGGGATTGGCAGGGATAACAGGTGGTGGTGTGTCAGGAATATCTTCTGTGACAGGAAGAGGAACTACTGGAGTAGTGTTGGTGTCCACAGGGGCATCTGTACAAGGTACTGGAGTAGTGTTTGGTAATAGAGATGCCGGAAAAAGCAATTGGGAAGGAGAACCAGGAGATATTTGGTGAAATGGGAAGGTGTTTTCACAAAAAATTACATCCCTAGAGATAATAAATCTGTTGGTTGTGGGATCTAAAAGCTTGTACCCTTTAATTCCAACAGGGTAGCCCATGAAGACACAGGGTGTGGCTCTAGGTGAGAATTTGTGTCTTTGGGAAGGTATAGTTGAAGCAAAGGCCAGACAACCAAAAACTCTTAACAAAGAATAGTCTGGCTCAGTCTTATAAAGCAGTTCATAGGGAGATATACCTTTTAGAGCTGAAGAAGGAGTTCTGTTAATCAAGTGTGCTGCTGTGGAGACACATTCACCCCAATAAGCAAGAGGAACCTTGGACTGGAAGTAAAGGGATCTGGCCACATTGAGCAGATGCTGGTGTTTCCTTTCTACTACAGAGTTCTGTTGGGGCCTATGAGGGCAAGACAACTGATGTAGAGTGCCTTCTGTCTGAAGGAAACTGTGAAGGGATAATTCTTTTGCATTATCTGTGCGAATGGCTTTGATCTGCTGCTGAAATTGTGTCTTAGCAAACTTAAAAAAACACTGGATCAGATTTGGTGCCTCAGATTTTGCTTTCATGAGGTGAAGCCATGTAAAACGTGTACAGTCATCCACAATTGTCAAGAAATAGTGTTTATTGTCATGTGTAGGTTGATGAAAAGGCCCCCACACATCACAATGAATTAAATCAAATGGAGAATCAGAGAAATGATTATTTGCATTAAAAGGTAAACGATGCATCTTTGACAATGGACAAATGGAACAAGAACTGTTATTACAATCAACTTGTTTTAAGAATGGAATTTTTGTAAACATAGACTTCAGTACAGAATCTGAAATATGGCCTAACCTAGAGTGCCACAGACGAGCTCTATCAACAGAATTAAGACTATGCAATTGGTGTGAAACAGAATTGACATTATTACAATGCAATTGAGAAGTGTAGAAATATAAGCCATCATGGAAATTACTCCTTCCAATCACCTTCTGTTGGTGAGCCTCCTGGACCAAGAACACATTATCAGAGAAGGAAACATGATAATTTGGATCTTGATTCAAGGAACCAACAGAAATTATGTTTATGTGAAAATCAGGAATGCATAGCACATTGTGAAGAACCAATCCAGAAGACAATTGCACAGAACCTTTTGCTAGGACAGGGACTCTATGATTGTTTGGAAGAGTGACATAAGTATTATGCAGCAGTGTATATGAAATGAAAGAAGCTAAAGAAGCACAGATATGGGCAGTAGCCCCAGAATCGAAAATCCACTTGTATAGATATAAACAAGAGAACACTAGATGGAACAGACTCAAAGAACATGAGAAATGCAGGATAACATCACCTGAGGTCTCTGTGTGATCAGATGCAGTGAGAGAAGCCTTGGCCATCTGGTTTTGCATGAATTGAATTAACTGCTGGTATTGGTGATGATCAATTTGAGGCTCTTTTGAAGCGCCAGTTCCAGCAGTGACCTGAAGAACACTCTGTTGAGCAGTAGCAGCAGCCCTTTGTTTCTTGTATCCTGGGGGAAAACCATGAAGCTTGAAGCATTTTTCCTTGACATGGCCATGAAGGCCACAATGGGCGCACTGGGGACGATCTTTTTTACCCCCTTTGGCATGAACAGCAAATGCAAGTTGAGAAGGGGTTTCAGCAGAAGCATGACCAATTTCCCGTTGTTTTTCATCTTGAATTAAAAGGGAGAAAGCCTTACTAATGTCAGGCAAGGGTTCCATCAACAAGATTTGCCCACGAACGCTGCTGAACGACTCATTTAGACCCATGAGAAACATGTAGACGTGTTGACGCTTCAAGTATTCAACCAAATCGGCGGAGCCACCGCAAGTACAAGTGTTCTTAGGATTATGCTCAGCAAGACTATCCCATAATCCTTTGAATTTACTGTAATATGCGCTAACAGAGAGATTACCTTGAGCGCAGTTCAACATTTCCTTGTTGAGTTGAAAGATCCTCGGGCCATTGCTCTGCTCAAAACGGTTCTTTAATTCTTTCCAGATCGCCGCCGCAGAATCCGAATAAAGAACGCTAGTGTGGAGTTCCTTGGCTATGGAATTCAGAATCCAAGAGGTAGTCATGTGATTACTGCGAGTCCAAGCAGTGGATTCAGCAGAAGTGGATGCAGGTTGAGCGATGGAGCCATCCACGAACCCCAATTTGTTCTTGGCCCCAAGAGCAATAATCATCGATCGAGACCAAGAACCGTAGTTGGTGCCGGAATCAGAGAGAACATTAGACACGAGCACCGCTCCTGGATTATCAGAGGGGTGAATGTAATAGGGGCTGGCCGGGGAATTGAAATCCGCCATTGGAGAAGAACTTCAAGAAAGGAACTTTCGAAGAAGACGAAAGTGAAGATGAGCCCGTGAATTGGAGAACGGGGAATCATCAAACGATTGGAGACACAATCGAAGAAATGGAGATGAAGCGGAAGCTTGCGACTGATACCATGTTGATTTATTGATCTTCCATGGAATTGAATGATGAAATTGTTGAACAGATGATGAATTCAGAGAATGAAAGAAGAAAGAATGAAAAACACTTTTCTGAATAATGTTCAACTGAACTTTTTACTGAGTCACACTTTACAATATATATCAAGGCTAACTATGGTTAACTGATACAAAACAGAATTACTAACCACAGTTAATTCTAACTAAGGGTCAACTAACTAACATAACCAACTAACTAATTACAGTTATAAACAATTAATTCTGACTTGCTTGATAAACTCATTAAAAGAAAATCATGATCATATAAAATACAACATGTCATATTGAAAGAGTAGGAGAAAAAACCAAATGCGTTTAACAAAATTTGTTAGACAGCACAAAATCATTTCCTTTATGTGCAAACATAGGTTTCGTAATATTTCAATTCAGCAGAAATTATCTTTTCCACTCAAAAATTTCAGAGATTGATGAATGAAGAATGTGCAAACATCTAAATGGGAGTGATCTTAATTTTCAAATTGTGAAATTAGGGCTTCAAAAACTACCTACATTTTTATGTACTGCATAAAGATTTTTAGTACATAAATTATGCGTGTTCTTTTTTTGAATAAAAAACTTGAAATTTGAATTTTAATCCTAAAACTTGGTGTGTGCCACATTATAAAATAATATATTATCTAAGTTGAAATGGAAGTATGTGTGATGCATTGTTTGAATAAAAACGTAGAAAAGATAAAATAATATAATTAATTAATTTTTAATTAGGGATTGAATGCTATTGATTATATTGTTAAGAATTGATTTTATGATTCGAGTTGTGAATTTGGGTCTTCAAAACAGATGTAATTTTTATTTACGGAACAAAGATTTTAATAATTAAATACTACTTATTTTGAGTTAAAAATAATTGAAGAATAATTTAGATTTAATTTGAATTTTCAAAGAAATTCAGAAAAATAGGCCCAATTTATATTTTAAATATAATTTGTATGTAAATATAATTTAAATATATATTACACTACATATTCTGTTATGTAATATGAAATTGGTTATGAAAGGATTCAAAATGCATTTTATGGAATTGTAACTAATTTTGTTTCAATATTAAATCAATTAATTTCTCAATTAGGGACATTAATGTGGCAGTTTTTTTTATATAATTTTTAATTATTTAATGCAAATAAATTGGAAATGTGACATGTCAGCATTGTTTGGCTATTTGAGGTTGTAAGATGATGACATTTGGCGATTCAATTATGTTTGACAATTCCCAAATGTATTTTATATAGATATAGATATAGATATAGATTAGTTCCTTTTAAGTATTGTGGGCTCCAATGAATACTAACCCGTGAACATTGTGGAGGAACCGACATGAAACCAAATAATATGGTTGTTGATTAATTTGGTAGATAGTTGTTGGTTGTTAGTAGTTGGTAGTTTGTTATTAGGTTAGTTGGTGGTTGTATTAATTAGGTTGATTATGTTTCTCTTATATATATATATATATAGATGTAAATCCCACTCAAAAATTAATCAAATATTCTGATTCAAGTTGGTATCACAGCAAGTTTGGTCCTGGTATTCTTTGTAGGGTTCTCAGCTACTCACAAGCGCTGGCCCACAGTCTCTGTGTTTTGTCTAAACAGTTTCTATATTCTTCCTTTCTTAAACCGTACAGCCCTAAAACACCAAAAAAAACCCCTCCTTTACTTATCCAGTGATCTCACCACCCACACCATCACACTCGCCATCAAAATCCGAGCTACCCGTTAAAATTACACCGCCTCACGCCGCCACACGCGCCTCCATGCGCCGCCACAACAGTCTCCCTCTTCCGGCGCGTGAGCCCCACGCGCCGCCCTACGTTGATTTTTTGGCTTCGCTTCTGTTGGACAGCTTGTAGATCGGCCCTTCCTCTTACTGTTTTGGGGGTCCTTTTCACATTTGGAGTACTTTGATATTTTGGGTACTGTTTGTGTTGCTGTTACGGTTCCAGAATACTGTCTCTTTCTAAAAACAGTGTTGAAATTCTTTTGTCATGGCTGAGGGTCAAAAGGAAAGTAAGTTTTGATCTCCTTCACTTTTTCTGGATCTCCTACCATCACTTCAGAGAAGTTGAATGGGAAGAATTATTTGGATTGGCGTAATGCGGTGGAAATATGGTTTTTGGGTCAGGGACTATCTGACCACCTTGAGAAGAAGGTGGCTATCATCGATGCCTCCATAAAAGAAGAATGGAAGAAGGCTGATTATCAACTTTTGGCACTATTGTTACAGTCTGTTGAGCCAAAGTTGATGGTGCATTTTCGTCCATATAGAACATGTTATGAGATTTGGAAGAAAGCTTACAAACGGTCTATGCTAATGATATACAACGATTGTATGAGACAATCCACAATCTAGCAACACTACAGATGTCTGACCATGATTTGCCTTCCTATCTGAATAAGGCACAATCTATCTGTGAGGAAGCAAAGTTGATGTTGTTAAATGAGGATGTGAAGAAGATGATAGAGAAAATAGATAATATGCTTATGGTATTTGTTCTTCATGGTCTGCACAAAGACCTTGAATCTGTCCGGAACTAGACGTTGACTAATTCTGATGTTCCAACGTTGGAAGCATTATTTGACCGTTTACTCCGAGTTCCTTCTCCAGAAGTATCAGGTGGTACTTGTACCCCATCACCTATAGAGTCTTCAATATTGATATCTAATGTTGCGAGTCATGTCAACTTGGAAAACATGCTAGAGTTTCCTTTCCTAGTAGTGTCAGCAGTCGAGCTACTTC
This sequence comes from Astragalus glycyphyllos, assembly GCA_963573325.1. NCBI lineage: Eukaryota > Viridiplantae > Streptophyta > Magnoliopsida > Fabales > Fabaceae > Astragalus > Astragalus glycyphyllos. The sequence continues at coordinate 68,972,644 of OY754309.1, forward strand.
CCCTTTTGATATTGTTCATTCTGATGTTTGGGGTCCTAGTCGTGTTCCTACTATTTTAGGTTATAAGTACTATGTTACTTTCATTGATGACTTTTCAAGGTGCACTTGGTTGTTTTATTAAAAGATCGGTCTGAGTTATTTAATGCCTTTCAAACATTCCATTCAGAAATTCAAAATCAATTTGGGAAGACAATTCGAGTTTTATGCAGCGATAATGCAAAAGAATATTTCTCTGCGCCCTTTAACTCCTTTTTGACTTCCCACGGTATTATACACCAATCTAGTTGTCCTCACACACCACAACAGAATGGTGTGGCTGAACGAAAGCATCGTCATATTGTCGAAACTGCTCGAACACTATTGATCAATGCCAATGCACCATTCAAATTTTGGGGTGACGCTGTTCTTACAGCATGTTATTTGATTAACCGTATGCCGTCTTATGTTCTAGGTAATCAAATTCCTCAGTCACTTTTGTTTCCACAAGACCCACTTTATGTTGTTCCCCCATGTGTGTTTGGTTCCACCTGCTTTGTCCATGACCTCACTTCTGGTCGTGATAAATTGTCCGCTCGAGCTGTCAAATGTGTCTTTGTCGGGTACTCTCGTGTTCAAAAGGGATATAGATGTTACTGTCCTAGTACACATCGCTTTTATGTGTCTGCCGATGTTACTTTCTTTGAGGACACAATGTTCTTTTCGTCACCAGTCACTTCCAATTCAGTGCCACCTCCTGTCTTACCTGTACCTCTTCTTGATGTTCCTCAAGTTGCAGTGCAAAACACTTCTCCAGAGCAAGTCACTCCCACAGAGGTTGATCACAGGAATGTTATCACTTATGAGCGTCGTCGTCAGAGAACCATAGAACCTGCTCTTCCACCTGACTCTCGTGACTCAGATCCTACTTCAATCCCTTCTTCTGTTGCGGTCCCTTCTAACACTTCCGCTGACCAGCCCAGTGCAGTTCGTAAAGGTAAACGGTCCACTATTAATCCCCATCCTATTTACAATTTTTTGAGCTACCACAGGCTATCTCCTTGCCACTCCGCTTTTGTTGCTGCTTTATCCTCTATTACTATTCCTAAGAATGTTCAGGAAGCACTGTCTCATCCAGGATGGAGACAGACATTGATTGATGAGATGACAGCCTTGGAATCTAATAATACATGGACTCTTGTACCTCATCCTACTGGAAAGTCTACAGTGGGTTGTCGATGGGTCTTTACAATTAAAGTTGGACTTGATGGACAGGTGGATCGGCTGAAGGCTCGCTTGGTAGCCAAAGGATATACTCATATTTATGGTTTGGATTATGGTGATACTTTCTCTCCGGTTGCGAAAATGGCATCAGTTCGATTGTTTTTGTCTATGGCCGCCATCCGTCGTTGGCCTTTTTACCAGCTTGATATTAAAAATGCATTCCTCCATGGTGATTTAGAGGAGGAGATTTATATGGAGCAACCACCTGGCTTTGTTGCTCAGGGGGAGTCAGATCTTGTTTGCAAGTTTAGAAAGTCATTGTATGGTTTAAAACAATCACCTCGGGCCTGGTTTGGAAAGTTTAGCAAAGTGATCCAACAATTTGGCATGATACGTTGTGAAGCTAATCACTCAGTTTTCTTTAAGTGCTCACCCTTGAACAAAATGATCTATCTTGTGGTGTATGTAGACGATATTGTCTTTTTAGGTGATGATGAAGAGGGCATTAAACAACTTAAGCAACATTTGTTCAAGCACTTTCAAACTAAGGATCTTGGTCGTTTGCGATACTTTCTTGGAATAGAAGTTGCTCAATCCAAGTGTGGTATTGCCATTTCTCAGAGGAAATATGCTCTTGATATTCTGAAGGAGACTGGGATGCTTGACTGTAAGCCTGTTGATACTCCTATGGACCCAAATGTAAAGCTTATACCTAATCAGGGGGAGCCCTTTTCAGACCTAGGTCGATATAGAAGATTGGTTGGAAAGTTAAATTATCTCACTATGACCAGGCCAGATATTGCCTTTCCAGTTAGTGTCATTAGTCAGTTTCTTAACTCACCATGTGAGAGTCACTGGAATGCAGTTGTTCGGATTTTAATTTATATCAAAGGATCACCCGGCAAAGGACTTTATCTATACAGATAAAGGCCACACTAATGTTCTTGGATATTCAGATGCAGATTGGGCAGGAGATGCCGGTGAGATGCCGGTGATAGAAGATCCACTTCAGGCTATTGTGTTCTCCTTGGCGGTAATTTGATCTCATGGAAGAGCAAGAAACAGACTGTTGTTGCGAGGTCAAGTGCTGAAGATGAGTATCGTACTATGGCTAATGCAACATGTGAACTTGTATGGTTAAGAAATTTGCTTCAAGAGTTGAAGTTTTGTGAAATTGGTCCCATGGGACTTGCATGTGACAACCAATCCGCTCTACATCTCTCATCAAATCCAATATTTCATGAGAGAGTTAAACATATAAAGGTTGATTGTCATTTCATTAGAGAGAAGATTCTCTCAGGGATCATCAAAACTTCCTTCGTCAGCTCTAATGATCAACTTGCAGACATGCTAACTAAGTCCTTGAGAGGTCCCAGAATAGCATACATATGTAACAAGCTGGATGCTACTGACATATTTGCTCCAGCTTGAGGGGGAGTGTTGATTAATTTGGTAGATAGTTGTTGGTTGTTAGTAGTTGGTAGTTGGTTATTAGGTTAGTTGGTGGTTGTATTAATTAGGTTGATTATGTTTCTCTTATATATATAGAGATGTAAATCCCACTCAAAAATCAATCAAATATTCTGATTCAAGTATGGTAAAAGACTAAATCGAGATATCTCTTCCTTCCCCAAATAGATAACCTGGAGTTTTGTGAGTTATCAATTTGGAGAAGGGGAAATAGCTCGATTAAGTCCTTTAATTATGTTATTATCTGCTTTTATTTTGTTTCATCTATGTATTAACTCAACTTCCAGATCATTGGTTAACGACCACATCTACTAGCATTAATGACATTAGTAATAGAAGGACCAATATGGTATAACGTGGTTAACTCATGAGACTTAAATAAAATAAATAATGTATTAGGGATTGAATTATGAAAACTGAAATAGTTAATTAAACTTTACCAAATTTTAAAATCAGTGCACCAAACAAACTAAACATTTTTTTTCACAAGAAACAAGATAAATTTTTTTCTTATTCAATTTAGGGTTTTATGAAATAGATTTGGTTCAGTTAAATCGAGTGTGGTTCCCCCAATTTTCTTTGTTGGATTGGACCTAGACAACTCTTATTAACCATAGTTTGCTAAGGTCATTTGATTTAACTAAATTGACGTTCATGTTTCTTCAGTTTTTTTTGTTAGTTTACATGAAATGACAAATAAACACCATACGGACTATGGCACGGTCACACTCAAGTTCGAACCTGAGAGCCGATATCTCATGTCACTAAAATTGTTAATGCAACCAGCAGTAAGAGACGTATCTTGTGATTAAAATGATTATAAAATGATTGAAAAATAAAAACTTCATCCATGTTGTAAAATACTGAGTTTTTTCTTTTCAAAATACATTAATAATTATTAAACTTCAAATTTTTAACTTTGCCTTATTAAAAATAAGATAGAGTTCAATCAATACGAACTAAAAGGAGGAAGTTGTTAAAGTTCACCTTTGATTTATTAAGTGTCCCACGGCTATAGTAATAAATAAGAAACGCGAGATTGGAATGAGGAAGTTGTTTAGATCCCTCCACCATATACACAAACTGGGAATCGAGGTTCAGAGCTGTTTCATGCCTTTAACAACTTTTATTGTTTAGGAAGAAGTTGGTTCAATTCATAAGTCCACTCGTCACATCACAATGAATGCTTACAATGATAGTTACTTTTTTGAAAGGGCTTACAATGATGTATTTATAAATGAACAAAGAAATCATAACAAAAGCTTCTTTAACATCTTTATTCTATCTTATCAGTTATCAGTCGATTTCTAACCTGATTCCCAAGTAGCTAGTTTTCAAGTTTAACTAATAACTATGAACATTACATGGTTTTAGAACCACTGGTTTAGCAGAAAATGCAAAGAATAATGACAACTGGGAATACCGGCCGCTTCTTGGAAGTGGTAGTAATAAAGAAAGAAACCCTATATTAGCAGAATGAGGGAAAAAAACTTAGGGCTGTGCTAATTAATTATTCTTCTCTGTATATATAGTTACAATTTCATGGGAATCCCCGTAGGGATCACATCACATAGCTAGTTAGGGCTTCTTAGACTATGAAGATGCTATGGATTATTGGAAACTCAAATTAAACATATATATCAAACATTCTGCTGCTGTACTTGCTTATGATCATACATTTTTTTTTTATGTTTCCTTGAAATCATGCATTCTCTTTAATATAGTTATTTCAACAGGACATTTTCCTTTGTGATTTCAGTTACCTTGTGAACAACTTGTTTCATATAATCAACCACTGGTTTTTAACCCTGTAAGTTGTTTTTATAAAACTGTGAAATAGAGAACAGATTCAAAACTCCACAGATAAAATAAAATATCTTCTCACAATGTTGAGCACATGAAGAGCATATAATCAAAATTGCACAGACCGGAATTCCACCACTTAGGCTCATTCATCATGTTCAAGTGACCGTGATGGATATAGAGTTCAGGTAATGATAACACCTGTCTGATACATCAGGAAAATAATTACACTGATGCTAAAAAACCTGCAAAGATGATCAATTCATCACTTATTACACCATTAGGCTCTTTAGAAACTATGTATGCACAGTAATATTGGATGCTCTCATCAGAATATCCGTAATCTGCTGATCCATTTCTTGTAGAATAAATAAAACCTAACATGAAGACATTGCATAGTAATGAATAATAGTGCATAAGTGCCTTTGCCCTAATCATCCATTTTGTTCTTCCTCATATTCATAAAGTTGGTCCGTTACTCAAATTTCTGTTTGGGAGAAAGAGCTGTGAATAATAACTAATTATAAGCAGCCAAGATTGAGAACCAATTCAAACTAAATCACAAAGTAGTGGATGATATCATCAATATACTCTTCTCCCTGTTCCTTTCTGGAAACATAAATATAGCATCCCAAACAATAGGAAATATTTTGGAGGACCAATATATTGTAGCAGTTTATATATGATATCTGAAAATGGATGAAGACTCTTCCCCTTGAATTGAAGAATTTGCCTAGGAATTATTATGGTAACCATTTATAATTATCTTAAAGCTAAAATTTCAAACATAATATATAACTTGCTAAAAGGATGCTATGCTAAAATAAGTACATATTTTTTTAAAGGAAAACATTTTATTGAGTACAAAGAGTACTCTAACTCATATTACATATTAGTAGAGACTCCTTTGACCCCAACTTTTTGGTAAGCAAAAATATCTATTTATAAGAGTAAAACAGCACTCCAACCTAATAATACTAGTAATTTACATGTTAGAGTTAAGTTTTTTGGATTTAACTTTTTAAAAATGAGAAATCACTTTAAAGGAAAAAGAAAAACATCTCCACCATTAATGTAAAAACAATTAATAATATAAGAAAATGCAATACAATCATAAATTTATCAAATATGTTTTTTTTTTATTTCCCATCTCAAGATATTTTAGTATCTTGTTCAAAGGAGATTTGCATGAGGAGTTAATTAAAAAAATTCTGTAGTTATTATTCTTAGATCTATGTTGTATTTAGAAAATTAGCATTTTACACACCTTAAAAAATTATTTTTGATGGGAGAAACTAATAGAATAAGAAGCTTTTAACTTGAAATTGTTGCTGAGAAACCTTGAAGCAAAACAAACCACCCAGTCACATTCTTTGTATGAGCTGAAATCTAAGAGCTGAAATAGTGTAATGAAGTTACCAAATGTTTCACAAAAAAAGAAAAAAGGTTAGCAAATGCACAACATCTTTAAGCTTACTGCAAACATAAGCCAATTTATTTATTTAGATTTCTCCTGATCCTTGTTTTCTTCTTGTCCTGGAAGTACATTCTTTCACCATTGAAGAGTAACTAATTAGTTAGTTATATATAAATATAATAAAATAAAACACTAAAATTAAAGCTGCTAGGGAGTGGCTGATCCAGTACTTGAAACTAGTTCAATCAAACTTTAAATATTGGGCAGAAATAATACACACAGGCAGCAGCAGAACACAGCAAACCTTTATGAGAACTTTGATATTCCATTGGCTGGTTACCAGTAAGAATCAATACAAAGCATTGTGAAGTAGGAATATAGGGCAGAAAAAAAAAGAAGAAACGATGATTACAAGGCAAAGCACTTGAGTTGAGTTGAAAATCCTTTCTGATCAAACTTTACCGAAAACTAGCAAATTAGTATCGATTCTGATTGGTTCGCTTCTCCCAAGAACTTCCGAAGATTTCAACCTAGCTCTACAAATCAGTAAGTACCTTTAATTACAAAACAATATCACAAAAAACAAAAAACAAAAAATTGACAAGAGTAGTACTTACTTATTTAATTACTTACTACTGGTTCATGAAACATGTAGATAGATTCATAGTTGCTATTCCACAAAAGTTTGAGAACCCATTAGGGTCCCAATTTGGAGTTGAATAGGGCAATAAAGGGTAGTCAATGTTGTTGTTGTCAATATTGTTAAAACTTGCTAGGTTTTGATGAGTATGAGAAGACATCATGTTCCTTTTTATCATGATAGATTCTTCAATGACATTATAACCTCGATGATCTCTTTGTGTTTCACTATCAAGTAGTAGGTGAGAAGGAGGGGGGTAGGGTTGAACATTTTGAATAGGTGATGACATCATTTGTTGAAGCATTTGAGTATTTGTAGTTGCAGGGCATCTACTATTTTCTTCAAAATCTTGCACTCTCTTGTAACAAGTTCTTTCTCTTGCTCTTGCTCTTGCCCTTTCTCTTGATTCCTTTTTACTTTGAACACAAAAACCATCTTCCCCCCTTTGTGTCCATTTCAACTTCCTCCCTTTAGAACCATCACCATTACCACCATAAGTTGTTGTGGTGGTTAATGATTTGTTATTATTTGAATCAACAACTTCATCCTTTTCAGTGTAGGCACTATTATTATTCTTGCTTCTAGCTAGTTCTTTGATTGCATTCTCAGATTTTGTGAAAAGCCACTCAAGTGTGTTACTAGGTTTATCAAACTCCAACATATCTTGAAGATCAAAAAACTTGCGAGCTATTTCACTTGATAATCTAACCCTTCTGTCTCTTAAACCTTGAGATGTGTGAATCTTACTGTGTCTGTCTTTCTTTGCTATGGTTGGTTTCTGTGTGAGATAATTTGGAATACCATTGCTATTGCCAACATAGTTAGCAGCAGCAACAGCAACAGCAGAAGCATAGCTATTACTTCCATGATCTTGTTCAAACATTGCAGTGCAATCTGCTAAATTGGTAACATTTTCTTCATTTTGAATCTGAACATGGAATGGAAGAGAATCATGATTAATAGTAGTAGAGGGTATGAAGGGAAGAGAAAGTGGATCATGAAGGAGAGTGTTTGGAAAATTATTTTCAGGATCAATGAGAAAAGGAAGGGTAGGGTAAGAAGAAGAAGAAGATGGGAAGTTAGGGAAAGGGTTAGAGTAGTCATTATATGTAGAAGAGAACATCTGCATCTGCAGATAAGATTGGAACCAATTTGAGTGAAGTGAAAACCCTAGCTTTTGTGCAATGAGTAAAAGATCACAATTATAAACACAGTGGTAGCTTCTCTGCTCCTCCACTTAACGGTCCAAGTACAGTCTCCTACACTTATATAATCATTTTTCTCAGATTCCAATCTCTATCTTTCAAAGTAGACTACCAAGTACTAAGTACTATATATCACACACATTATAAAGATATTATGTGATATTTTTTCAATAAAAATAAAAATAAAAGTTCTGTTATAAGGAAAGTGAGGAAAAGGGATGATATAGTTTAGACCAGTGAAGATATTTTAAGCATAGGCTTTATCTATTAATGCAATCTTTGCTCACCTAAAAAATTTAGAAAAAGTTCTTAATTAGGTTGAGATATTTTTGGATTTAGGTTTTTTAAATTAGAAAGAATAAGAGACCAGAAATTGTAGTTATTATACTACAGGTGAAAGAGTGAAAAACCCTATCCTTATGGATCTAGCTTTGGTGGTTTTTATCCAAAAGGCAATGATCTTTGGACATGAAGATCGTACAATGAGTGTAAAAGGTAGGTGAGAGGCTGTAATAGCTGCTTACCTGTCTTTTCTGTATAAACTCTCTCAAGCGCAAATATACCAATTCGTCAGAGGAAAAAATAAATAAATTGAATTTTAATTTTCTGAAAGGCTGGAAAAAAGTACAAATTGGTAATATAAACTTCAAACTCAGTGTTCTTTTTGAATGCGCCCACATAACTTCATTTCAATCCCGAAAAAGCTCATTCATCACTGACAGCGTTTGCAGCTTAACTCGGATACCTTCTCTATGTACTTATTAGATTTGATATAGTAGATGAATACGTAACAACGTATAAGTGCTTAAAATTAGAATGATATTTAGTTATTAAGCCACTCCTTCTGGTCCTTATCTTAAGGTGTTTGTGGTGCGGTTTGATTCGATTTGAATCAAAAGGTTATCTGAACTGTAGTAAAAACTCATACAATTTGGTTTGGTATGGCTTGATTGGGTTATTAGAAATATAGTTAGAAAGATAGTTAGTTAGTAGTTAGAGAGATGGTTGTTATGGAAGAGAGAAGCATAATCGCAAAGTAGAAAGAAAAGGAGAACACGGAAACAAGAAAGTGACGTGAACAGAAAATAGAAAAGAATGAAACGAAAGTTAATGGAATAAAGAAAGTGATCTAGATGCAGCGGAATTCATGGAGGATACCATATTGAATAATATGGCATCTATTGAAGATAATAGAGAAAAGATTAAGAGATCAAATATTCATCAAAATGAATTGATACAAAATGATGAGAGTTGTGTCTAAAATGATTACATGAAGTCTATTTATAGGCATATACCAACTAACAACTAATTCACTTATAACTAACAACCATCTCTCTAACTACTAACTAACTATCTTTCTAACTATATTTCTAATACCAAGAAATTTCATTTTTTAGTTTCCTTTTATCTCTTTCCCAAGAAATTTCCTATTCGTTTCCTTTTCTGCTTTTTTCAAGAAAATCCTTCTATGCATCTTCCTTCAGATCCGATTCAACTTCTGTATGAAGCATAATCTGTATTCTTGCTTCTGCAATTTTCGTTTTCCTTTTTTTTGAATTCGATTTTGCCTTGCTTCCTCTGAAATCTTGCAATTTTCGTTTTCGATTGCTGCAAATTCGGTTTCAGTTTCGTTCCTCTCTGATTTTCCCTCTTCCTTCGTTTTCGATTTCGTTTCTTCAATTCGAAATCGATTTCGTTATTTCTGGTTTGATTCCGCAAAATTGTGGTTTCAATTTCACGATTCTTGCTTGCGATTCCAATTCTGTGTCCTTTGATTTCACGATTTGCAATTTCATTTCCTTAATTGCAATTTGCGATTTCAGTTTTGCTTCCCTTGAATTCGCGATTCAAATCATTTGATTATCTTCCTTGATTTGCGATTTGTGATATGCAATTCATAATCCCCTCTCTGAATATGAGATTTTCAATTTTTCTCTCAGTCTTTCTATCTCTGTGTTGTTCTTGAATCTGATTTCCTATTTTGGTGATCAGTGTTCCTTCAATTACATCATTCCTCTGTTTTTGCGTTTCCCCAATATCGATTTCGCAAATTCGTTGAATCGATTTTGATTCAATCATTCGCTTTTCAATTAGAATCGCGTTTTTTTTCCTTCCTCTCGCTTCAATGAGAGTGTCAGTTTCTGCAACTTGCTTTCATTTGTTTCGTTTCTGATTCGTTTGACACAAATTGTTTGTCAGTATCAGTAATCGTCGTCTCTGTTTGCAATTCTTGCATATCAGTTTTGCGATTTCGCTTCATTGTCCTCCTTTCATTTTGATTTTCGATGATTGTGATCTGAAGCGGAGTTCTAATTTCATTTTGGATCGAGTTTCGATTTTGTTTTCGATCTTTCTCTCTTTTCTTGCGACCTTTCATTTTGGTCAGCGCTGCCTCTTTCATCACCGTTGCATCTTGGGTGAATATTAATTAGCCTGGGATTGTTTTCTTCATCAATGATGTGTGGTAGTTTTACCCTTGTGGTAGTTACAAGGTTTGGATTCCAAGAAGTGCTTGATTTGGGGTATTTTCATCCTCAAAAATTTCTGGATTGATTTCTTTCATCTTCAAAAGGTGATTGTAGCTGAATTGTTCCCTTGAATTCAAGAGATGACATGCTTGATGAACAAGATGATGAAGACATTAAAGTTCCTGATGATTCTGTTGAGAATTGTTGATTCACTCTTTCAATTGAAACATTTGCATTCTTTATGTCAAGTTTGTGACTGAAATAGTTCAACTGAATGTTCTATGTTAGAACATAAGGGTGTTCCACTGACTTTCTATAATGATTATCCCTCTTTGGCTGAGTTGCATGAAATTTGGCCACATTTGAATGATGCTAGTTCATCAGTTTTTGCTTGGGAGTCATCCGGTACATTGCCTAAAAATGACAACAGCACCAGTAAGCTTTTGGAGCAACCCAATAAGGATGATCCTTTTGGTAAGGGATGTGACAAGTTTGAAGAAGAACCTTTGATAGGGCAATCTTCCATCTTTCCATCAAATTCAAAATACATTCAGTATGTCAAAGATCAAGCATTTTACTTAAATCAGGACTCACACCAGCAAAAGCTGCAGGGATGCCCAAATGTCAAGGATTTAGATATTAATGAGGAGACTAGTCTCTTTGAAGGTCTCAATGTGGGTGATGTTCAATTAAACTTGGGAACTCGCTGATGAAATATTAGACTACTCCAAAGTGTTCTCTTTGTTGGCCTTCATGACTTGTTTCTTTGGCTTATGTTATGCCTTAATTAGTTTTGTTGATAGTTTTGCCGATGTATTTCCGGCATCTCTCATTGTAATTTTCTATTGTTTTGATGTATATTTCTATTGTTCATGTTAAGCTAGAAGTGTTGTGAATAACTTCCAGCTTGCAGGGGACTATTAGAAATATAGTTAAAAAGATAGTTAGTTAGTAGTTAGAGAGATGGTTGTTAGTTATAAGTGAATTAGTTGTTAGTTGGTACAGTATATGCCTATAAATAGGCTTCATGTAATCATTTTAGACACAACTCTCATCATTTTGTATCAATTCATTTTGATGAATATTTGATCTCTTAATCTTTTCTCTATTATCTTCAATGGATGCCATATTATTCAATATGGGTTGACTTCCTTAAAAAAAACCAGACCAATCTAAACTAATGTTGTTTGGATTCGTTCGACTTTTTATTAGTCGAAAAATAAAACTTAATCTAGAATTAACATTAATTAATTTAATTCTAAATCTAAATATTAAAAAATAACTAAACAATTTGATTAAAATGGAGTAACATTAAAAAACAGAAACTGAATAAAAAATTAATTTTTAGAGAGCTGGAAAGCTATGGACACAACAACTTATAACAATTTTTTTATAAGTAGATAATATATATTTTTAATAAAAGTCTGTCTTTACAAGAAAAATAGAATATGATACATCAAAATACCTTGAACGATCGATTTTCAATATAGCTAGAAAAATTATACCATGATACTCCAAAGATACCAAAATACAATCAAACAAACTAACCATAAGATACAATTTGACACCCAATGCAAAGAGAAGACAAAAGGCGCCTAAGGCAAACATAAGAGGTCTTCGCAAGGTTCGCAACCTGCAAAACCCCACACAACGTCACTCCTACAAGGAACAATTTTTTGCTTCGTGACGATTTTCCCTCCTATAAGGTTCACTCCTCAAACCACCAGAACACCAAAGAACTTTTAAGAGCTAAACCCCTATATAACAGAGGCTCACCTGAGCCTGAGCATGAGCCACCAAACACATGGAAACAATCTAGCTAAACAGAAAAAAAAACAATACCATAACACCCCAAGCTACCGAGAAACGAAAACGAAACACCAAAGTCAAACAAGACGAACCACCAACTAGGAGTGTTCAAAACCGAACCAACCCAATAGAAAATCGGAAACCGGGCCAACCCAAACCAAAAATCGCAAAACATCGCAAAATCTATTCGTTTTTTTAATCAACCGCACGGTTCGGTTTGGACCGCGGTTTTTGTTCCACCAACCGACCAAACCAAACCAAACCGCAAGTAACACTAAGGCTTATTGAGTTACAATATTCCTTACTAACTTACTAGCCCAACTTCAACTAAAACCCAACTCTCACTTACTTACTAGCCCAAATCCAATTAATTCTTTGACTCACTTACAAACAATTCATTTTGTTATGCTATATTTAAAAATTACAATAAAACATTTAATTCAAATTCTTTTAAACATGGCCGTAACTATCTTAAAAGAATTAAAAAAGAGTAATTTATATACTACATATATTTGAGCAGATATTTTCTTAAAGATTTATGTTAGCCGATTTTTATGTTAGTTAATTTTAACTCTGTTTTAAATTATGTTTTGTCTTGGAAAAAATCGAACCAACCGAACCAATCCAAACTGCATTGGTTTGGTTTGGTTTGGTTTGATTTTAGAAAGCCAATCGTATTAATTTTATCTTGCGATTCAGTTCACTTTTTATCTTAAAACCGAACCAAACCGCGAACACCCCTACCACCAATCATCCTAGTAGTATCCATTGACCGAGAAGGGGAGGCACACCTGTAACAGGATATATAATCTTGTATTTTCCTTAGGGTTTTTAAAGACTATTGTTTATTTTAGTAAAAAAAATTCTTTTGGTCTTTTAACTTAATTTAAAATTTTGGATTTATCCTTTTTTTATAAGAATCCTTTATTTTTTTGTCTCTGAATTAGTTCTTAGATATTAAAACTTTGACACCGTTGAACTTTTTTTGGTTTGTCTAACACCATTCAAAAATCTTTTTTTGACAATATCCGTTAAAAAATCTTATGTTGCTATTATATTGGTTATGTACATTTGGCAGTTGCTAATGTGCTTATGTGAGGTATACACATGCTTATGTGGAATTAATTAAGTTATGTGAGTCATCTTTTTTAATAAAAAACACATAGGGTTCTTCCCACAAACCCAGAAAATGAATTGGGGTTCAACTTGTTGGGTTTTGGATCTCCTTCCTCAACCATTATTAACACAATACAACAATATCCAAACACAAGAAGTTGAAGAGTAAGATGAATTGAAGTGTTTCTAAATGTTTTTCAAGATATTTTTTTAAAGGCGCTTTTTAAGATATCTAGCTAGTACTGTTCCTATCTAGGCCCCCCATCCAGACTCATTGCCCACACTCATTGCCTCATTAGTTAGGGGAAGGAGGGTACTGGAAAAATAACAAATAATAACACTAACAGTTGGAAACTGAAAGTGGAGGAGATAGATTTGGTTAAATCGTTCACCATCAAACCTTTTGGTTTTCTTTTCTTTCTTTACGTCTACCAAAATTGGATAAAGTTGTCATTTGTCAACATTCAACCTTTTCATCTCTCAAATTTTGTGGCATTTGTAAAATTTCTTTAGTATAAAACCTACGGCTCCATCTTTGTTTCTAATTAAGTAACTGTTGTTTTTTGAGTTCCCGAAAATATTTTGGATAATCAATCCACCGAAGAAATTATTGGGTTGAGTCGCGGACTAGGTCGCTCTCTTTAAGACGTTTCGTGGCACTGCTCAAAATTGTGCAGGCAGACTATCAACCACGACGTCCCCAGGATAAAACAGCCCAGTCAAAACTGTTACGAAATATTACTGCACAGTAAAATTTCGCTCAAGAAATACACCTTCAAAGTATGGTTCAAAAACCACTCAAATAATATGGTTCGTAGACCACTCTGAATATGGTTCGTAGACCACTCTATAATATGGTTCATAGACCACTCTTGAATATGGCTCGTAGGCCATTCTTTAAAGCAGAAGAGAAGAGAATTATTGAGGGAGAGGAGAGAAAACTGGAGGAGTAATTTATCGTCTAGTGGGGTGTAGAATGAAGTGAGGGAGGGACCTATTTATAGGCTTTAAATTCGACTTGATGCGCAAGCAACAGTGGATAAGAACGGAGTGCTTGCGCTCCAAGTCACTAACGGATAAGAACAGACGCAAAACGACTCTATTCAACGAATCTGTTTACTAACGGATAAGAACAGATACACAACGGTTAGTTCATCGTATCCGGTCGGTTCAACGAATTTAGACGAGGAACGCACCAAAATAAAATAAATTAATTATTTTCGCAAAAAATTAAATTACACCTCACAGCCCAAGCCCAAGCCCGGTACCGGCCCGGCGGCGCTCACGCATGTGTGGTGGTCAGTTTATGTGCGTTCTCTCCATTTCACAAAATTAGGTACCCGTTAGGCTCCAACCCAAGGTATAAAGTCCACACTTATAAACACTCATAAAGTGTTTATTCTATCCAATGTGGGACTTTTTCAATTCACAATTAACAAAGTTCCAACAATCCCCCACTTGAATTTAAAAAGAAGTTTCAGAAGTAGCGTCAAACGCCTCCATAAGATTGTGCATAAGCAGAGGTGTCATACGACTTGAACCTTTGCGTAGCGATTAAGATTTAGATTCAACAAGAGTGACTCGTAGTCTTGAACTCTATCTCTAATTGTCAAAACCACACACAACCTTTTCCATAGGTGTATTCTCAAAAGCCCGTGCGTTTATGGCCCTGCACGTCTATCCCAGTTTAGTGAACGCTCTAGGAATGTCTGCCCAAAATTCCATAGGAAGCGGCCCCACTTCCACATTCACAAAGGTGAGTCTATCAAGAGTACTCCTGTAGCTAGATACTCCACTCCACATAGAGTATAGATCTCATTAAGAGTTTCTATTATCTCAACCTGCTTCGCTTCAGGACTCATGCTTCTTTTCTTTCAATAGCATGTTCATCTCCTATCACTTCACAACTTGTTATTACCCATTGAACCTAATTCTTGGGATCTCCAGTCTTTTAGGTCGGGTTACCATCATGAGTGACTCATCGTTCTAATGGCAGTAGTCCCATCTTTTGAGATATATTTTGGACTTTCTTTTTGGCTAATCCTTTCGTCAAAGGATCGCCTAAGTTCTAATCAGTGTGTACATGATCCACTCTCACAGCTCCTTTTGAGAGAATTTCTCTAACAATGCTGTTCCTACGACATATTTGTCGCCTTTTATCGTTGTAATAACGATTCTTTATTTTTGCAATAGCCGCGGTACTATCGCAGTGAATCAACACAACTGTCGTGGGTTTTCCCATAAGGAATCTCTGCTAGTGAGCATCTCAACCAACTAGCTTCTTCAGTGGCAGATGCCAGTGCTATCATTTCAGAATCCTTAGTGGACTGAACCAAAATGATCTACTTGTTAGATTTCCAGGAGACAATAACACCATATATACTAGATATATAGTCACGAGGCGTTTTGGAATCATTTGATAGAGTATTCCAATCAGCATTACTGTATCCTTCAAGTACAGTTGGAAATCTCTGATAATGTATTTCGAGATTCAAGGTCCTTTTACGGTATCACATGACTCTCTCAATAGCGTGCCAATGCTCTATACTAGATCGACTGGTAAACCTGCACAACATTCCCACGACATAGGCAATGTCGGGTCTAGTACAATCAGTGGCATACCTTAGGCTGCCAATGATGCTCGCATATTCCGTTTGTCTAACACTGTTACCAGTGCTCTTAAAAGGTTTGACAATTGGATCGTATGGTGAGCAGGAAGGTTTACTACCAAAGTAGTTATATTTCTTTAAGATCTTCTCAATTTAGTGAGGTCAATCCAAAGAAATTCCTTTCTCGGACCTAGTATTCTTAATACCAAGTATTACACTTGCTTCTCCGAGGTCTTTCATATCAAAGTTGTTGCACAACAATGATTTCACTTTATTTACAATATGAATGTTTGATCCAAATATGAGTAAGTCGTCTACATAGAGACATATGATAGTGCAAATGTCATTCTCGGATTTGTAATAAATGCATTTGTCACTTTCATTCACTTTAAACCCATTCGATATAATCAAATTATTGTCATGCCACTATTTAGGGGCTTGTTTTAGACCATACAGAGACTTATCCAACTTACAGACCTTGTTTTCTTGCCCATGGATTATAAATCCTTTAGGTTGCTCCATATAGATTTCTTCTTCCAGTTCACCATTTAAAAAATCAAATTTGACATCCATTTGGCGTACTTTCAAATTGTAAATAGCGGCCTACGGAATAAGTACCCTTATGGATGTGTGTCGAAGAAATCTAGATTCACTCTTTGTCTAAAACCTTTGGCTACAAGGTGGACCTTGTATTTATCAACAGTGCCATCAGGTTTTAGTTTCTTTTTCAAAATCCATTTACAACCAATGGGTTTGCAACCAGGAGGCAAGTCAACTAAGTGTCGTGTCTTGTTAGACTCTAGAGAATCCTTCTAATCATTTATGGCTTCTTGCCACAAATCAACATTCAATGAAGGCAGAGCTTCTTGAATGCTCGTAAGATCCTCCTCTAATGTATGGACCGTATAGTCGAGTCCATAGTCTTTAGCAACATGTGCTCTCTTACCTCTTTGAGGTTCCATTCTCCTTTCTACGTTGTTTTCAACGCTCCTAGGCACAGAAACTTGAGCAGTTCCAGTGCCCCCACTATTTCTTGATTTAAAGGGAATCTACTTTCATAGAAGTCAACATCATTTGACTCTATGATCACTTTCGCATTCAGGTCATAGACCTGTATGTTCTGCTATTTACTGCATACCCAATGAATACATATTCATAGGCTCTACTGGCGAGTTTAACTCTTTTTGGAATTATGACATAAGCCAAGCAATCCCAAATTCAAAAATAAGACAAGATGAGTTGTCTTTTCTTCAAGATCTTTGAAGGAAATTTTAATTTCTTT
Organism: Astragalus glycyphyllos; assembly: GCA_963573325.1. Taxonomy (NCBI): domain Eukaryota; kingdom Viridiplantae; phylum Streptophyta; class Magnoliopsida; order Fabales; family Fabaceae; genus Astragalus; species Astragalus glycyphyllos. The sequence goes on from OY754309.1 coordinate 68,989,663, forward strand.
AGATTCAGTGAATCTATTCATTACATAACCAACAGTTTATAAAAATTTTCCACAACAGAGATCAAGTCCTAGAATTCAGCAAAGTAGCAAATCAATAAAGATTTTATTTTTCTTTCTGCTTTACCATTCATTTCAAAAAAATATGGTGCAGTCGTTTCATGTATAATTCCATTAAATTAATGAGAATCATACTCCTTTCCTTAATCGCTATAAAAACTCTTAACCTTTCTACTTAATTGATTTTCAAAAATCTGTAATAGAAAACTTTGAATATGTCAAGCACTTCACTTTTATTTTTCCCAAAGTATACTACAATGTAGTCAAAACAATTAAAAATAAAAGTGATAAACTATCGTTTTCCATTTCTGGTTAACGTTCTATCTTATTCGCATATATCTGAGTGAGTCAAAACTAATACTCAGATTTCCTTACTGATTTATGCGAAGTCTTGAAAATTCTTGCTTGACTTCAAAAATCACAATTTTTTCTTAAGTCATTTAAAAAATTAACTTTTGAAAAAAGCTATTTGGCTATTATTGAAAAGAATGCATTTGTTTACACGTCAAAGTCAACCAGGTTTAAAAATTATATAGTGTACAAAACTTCCGATAGACGAAGTAAACAATGCTTTAAAAAATATCATTGTTTAAAAATAAAGTTTTAACCAGACTCAACATCATTTTCTTATTTTTCAGCAACCTGTATGTTCAAAACATACTCAATAACCATCCACCAATCTTTGAACCATCCACCAATCTTCGCATTCACCAACAATGTTGATTTCAAAAATTATAGCAACAAATTGCTATCCAATCAGGTTAGCCTGCGGGGCAGAGCTTGGCCTGTTCATACACTTGTGTGTCGTATGACCTGATCTCTCGCAATTGAAACAATTAAATGGAGGAGCAGTGTCATTTCTAGGTGGGGGTCCCATTCCAGTTGCTGTTCCTTTGAGCCTGATTACTGTTTTAATTTTTGAAAGGTTTTCTCAAAATTATATTGCAATCAATATTGCAATATATCGTAAAAGGTATAACTTCTCAAAAATAATGTTATTGCTAAAAGGCAATTCTATGATTTCAAATCATTAACCGTTAGCGTTAACCACTAACGGTAACAATATGAATTAAGAAAATTCATTCTTGTCGAGTAGGTTCCCAGGAAAGAGAGGTGGGTCACAACGGACACGCTTAAGTACCAAGTCTTTCCTAGCCAGAACTTTTCCCAGACAATATGAATTAAAATAATTCATTCTTATAGAGATGATTATTCTCTTTCCGTAGAATTAAGGATAATATAGAGATAATCATTCTCTTTCTATAAGACCGTATAGAGAAAATTACACTCTTTCCATCGACAAATTGTATAGAGAAAATTATTCTCTTTCCAATGATAATAAATTATATAGAGAAAACAATTCTCTTTCTATAGAGAAAATAATTCTCTTTCCATTAATAAGTTGTATAGAGAAATTAATTCTCTTTCTATTGGAATATTTCTTTAGCTATTTTATCTCTTCCTTTCTGATCAACTGTTTCAGTGAGCACATGAATGTCATCTTTTAAATGTTGGCAACATTTTTCATTTTTAATAAAAATTTATTTTCTTGCCATTGACATTCTTGAAAATGAAACGATTTGTTGAAGTTAGAAACAGCAGAATCAAAGCCAGTAATGTCTTCGGTAGTCATGGCTAAATTTTGAAACGTCTTAAAATTATTGTTTTTTGAGTTCCCGAAAATATTTTGGATAATCAATCCACCGAAGAAATTACTGGGTTGAGTCGCGGACTAGGTCGCTCTCTTTAAGACGTTTCGTGGCACTGCTCAAAATTGTGCAGGCAGACTATCAACCACGACGTCCCCAGGATAAAACAGCTCAGTCAAAACTGTTACGAAATATTACTGCACAGTAAAATTTCGCTCAAGAAATACACCTTCAAAGTATGGTTCAAAAACCACTCAAATAATATGGTTCGTAGACCACTCTGAATATGGTTCGTAGACCACTCTATAATATGGTTCATAGACCACTCTTGAATATGGCTCGTAGGCCATTCTTTAAAGCAGAAGAGAAGAGAATTATTGAGGGAGAGGAGAGAAAACTGGAGGAGTAATTTATCGTCCAGTGGGGTGTAGAATGAAGTGAGGGAGGGACCTATTTATAGGCTTTAAATTCGACTTGATGCGCAAGCAACAGTGGATAAGAACGGAGTGCTTGCGCTCCAAGTCACTAACGGATAAGAACAGACGCAAAACGACTCTATTCAACGAATCTGTTTACTAACGGATAAGAACAGATACACAACGGTTAGTTCATCGTATCCGGTCGTTTCAACGAATTTAGACGAGGAACGCACCAAAATAAAATAAATTAATTATTTTCGCAAAAAATTAAATTACACCTCACAGCCCAAGCCCAAGCCCGGTACCGGCCCGGCAGCGCTCACGCATGTGTGGTGGTCAGTTTATGTGCGTTCTCTCCATTTCACAAAATTAGGTACCCGTTAGGCTCCAACCCAAGGTATAAAGTCCACACTTATAAACACTCATAAAGTGTTTATTCTATCCAATGTGGGACTTTTTCAATTCACAATTAACAAAGTTCCAACAGTAACTCGAAAGAAGAGACTGATAGGTAGAAAAAGATGACGTTTAGCTTCTTTAATTTAGTTTTTACACTAGTGGTTTTGGATGCTAAACTTAATTAAACTTCCAATCTCAAAAGTCTCACCGCTTTAGATTTTTGGGACTATTCTACATGTAAGATGATTTTAGGACTAAGGAGAAAGAATATGGTTTTTTTTTTTATAAGCAACAAAATTTTGTTTAAAAGAGTATAAGGGGTACTCCAACCCATATTAAGTATTAACAAATGAAGGCTGGTTGTAGGGCTTCATTAAAACCTCCGGAGGCTAAAACCCAAAAATGAGTATGGTTTGTTTTTTACTTACAATAAAGATGGTTTGTTTTTGTTTGTAATAAAAACAAAAAGTAAATAAACATAATGATCCAAATTATGAGTTTGTGACTCGACGGTCACAAATAGCTAGGAATATTAGCAAATTATGAGTTTGCATTGAGCTCCCTTTCTATACGGAGAAATGTTCAACTATTTTAGCCTATTATGTGTTCACTTGTTTTTAGTGGAAGATAAGAAGTGGGTGTTTTAGAAGATAAGAATAGCCGCCAAAAGAGAGAAAAGAAGAGAGAAAGCTATTCTCATTTTTCATAGATCAATTGTAGTAAAACAATGATTGCAGATTCGTTAACTGTTGGATCGTCTTCAAATTTGGACAACAGGTTTGTGAGATACAGCTCTTCAATTTCACCTTTCAGATTGTTGAAATGAGGTCTGAGCAGAGAGTCATCTTTCATTGTTGTATAGGTTGGTTGTTGGCATTTGTGCACCTTGTTGAAACTCTCTTTGTACATTTATTTGATTATAGTGGAGCTATTTCTTTGGTCTAAAGGACCTGTGGTTTTTACCCGTTCTTTGAAGGGTTTTCACGTTAAAAATATCGGTGTTCATTGTGTATTTTACCTGTTTTGTTTGTTGTCATACATTTTGTTGCTCCTCATATATAGCTTCTTGCGAGTTTGGGGAATTTATTTCCTCTGTTATTGTGTTTATGTGTTGATTCCCCCATCATTCTTATGGTGTTACAAAATATAGATATAGTGTATATAATTTGCTTTCTTAAAAAAAACAACAAAACCAAAATTTTAACTTAAATTGAAGAACGACTTGAATAATTCTAATTAATTTATTTTATGAGTGGTGTGTGCTACAGAGGTGTGCAAGATGCATCCCAACCCTTCAACTCGTATCAATTCAATGATTTTTTATTGAACCCAACCTTGTCTCACACAAAAAGTGTGGACAAATCAGACTATCCCAAATAGAAAGTCGAACTGGGTGTTTACCTTGGATTTTGGTAAACACCGCTAGTTTGAAATTTCTTCTGCTTGCAGGATCAACTAGTAAATCCTAAGACCGTTTGTGTTTAAAGTTTTTCCAGAATTGCGCGTTTAAAAGTAAAAAGAAGAAGATAACCGTCGATTTCTCCGCGAAACCGTCGAATTACTCCAAATGAGGGAGGATAAAACAAAGAGAAAATTTGCATGAAACGTAAAGAAAAGGAAAATTAAAATTGCATTAATTTAAAGGGGTGGTGCACAAGATCATACATGCGTTCCTTGTACTCGTTTCTCAGTGCGTGTCGGTACTTTGAGCGTGGGAACTTGGTATGAGAGATTGTGACCCGTTTTTCCTATGAAAAACTACTATTTATACAAAAGAAAAGAGGGGGAAAAACTAAACTAAGTAACCGCCTAGAAATTCGAAAACTAATAACTGCTACTCCTACTTTCGACAAGAACCGCTTCATCACGCTTCGACCAACTGCTAGTTCTTCAGCGCATAACTGCTCTGTTTTCTGTCTGTCGAAAGCTTGTGTCCATTTTCCTCTTTCTTGCTTTTTTGCTTCCCCGGAAGCTTGTCGAATTTACCCTGCGCATGACCATTTTCTTTGTCGAAATACTTTGGTCTTTGTCGAAATATAAGTCAAGCCTTGTTGACCATTTTCAATGAAGCCTGTCGAAATTACAGGCTAACAAATTGCCCCCCAAAAATGTCTTTTTCGACTGAGCTTGAGGTGGAAGAAGAGAAAGAACATTTTTGAATTCACCATCGAAATAGACTTTGCACTTGAGTAGAATAGCTGTATACCTGATGTCACCACTGTTAAGTGATGTTGACGTTACTCCTATCTTGGTGTACCACATGGCCTTCAACGTTCTGCTTATAATTCTGACAATGCTCATATGGCAATCACAACTTCTTTTGAATGCCACGTACTTACGCTTTCTTTATCTTTATTCCAGCGTTATTTTAACTTCTTGCAACGTTGGCTTATACTTTTTCAAGTATTTGCCATTTATACGCAAAATTCTTTCATCAGCGCCAATCTCTTCGACTTCATATGCGCCGTTTGAATAGACTTGTAAAATTTTGAACGGTCCTTCCCAACTTGGGGACCATTTACCAAGGACTCTATCTTTTCTATCCATAGGTAAGATAACTTTCCAAACTAAATCTCCCACGTCGAAAGTCTTCAATTTGACTCTTTTGTTATAGGCCTTAGCCACTCTTTCTTTTTGTCTTGTGAGCATATCTAATGCACTTAGCCTATCTTCATCTAAATCGACTAATTCATCTAACATCATATTCCAATAATGATCAGATGGGATTTCAAATTGTCTTTGAATCCTAGTTGATTGGAGACAAATCTCTGCTGGCAATATTGCATCATGCCCAAAAACAAGTTTAAAAGGAGTACTATTGATTGACTCTTTGGGAGATGTTCGACATGCCCATAAAATTTGGTTAAGTGTCCTATGCCAATTCTTGGGTTTTTGCCCAACATGTTTTTTAATCAAACTAACAATAATTTTATTGGCTGCTTCAACTTGACCATTTGCCTGAGCATAATATGGTGTCGAACTTAACAATTTATACCCATTTTCAGCAGCAAATTCGACCATTTTCTGACCAATAAAAACTGAACCTTGGTCTGTGGTGATAGTTTCAGGCACACCAAATCTATATAATATATGGTCTTGAATAAAATTAATCACTGCTTCTTGATTAACATTGTTTAAAGGAACAGCTTCCACCCATTTAGTGAAATAATCTATTCCAACTAATATGAAACGATGGCCTTTCGACGAATTTGGTTTAATTTCACCAATTATATCCAAAGGCCATCCCCTGAATGGCCAAGGTTTTACAATAGAATGCAATTCATTTGCAGGTACATGTTGTATTCCTGCATGCTTTTGACATTCTTGGCATCCTTTGGCAAACTCTATGCAATCTTTTAACATAGTCGGCCAATAGACACCTTGTCGAAATAAGAGCCATTTCATTTTATGGCCTACTTGGTGAGCTCCACAAGTTCCACTGTGAGTATTAGATATTGCCAAGTATGCCTCATTTTCACTAAGGCACTTGAGTAAAACTCCTTCAGGGGTTTTCTTAAACAACTCATTGCCCATGATGACATAACTTAAGGCTCTATATTTGGTTTTTCTATCAGTTATCCCTGTTGGATTTTCCAAGTAGTTAACAATTTGTCTTCGCCAATCATCATTTGACATACTGTCAATGGCAAAAACTTCAAACACATTATCACAATAACCTTTGTCGGAAACTTCATCATTAAAATTTTCAATAAAATTTTCACTTTCACTTGGAGGTAATTGACTTAAGACTAAAGAGTAGTTCTCTGCCTCCTCTAGTTTTTTCCTTGACAAGGTTTCTTGTGTCATTGCTGTCGAAATTAACTTGTTTTTAATTTCGATTAGCTCTGTTAATTTTTCTTTAGAAACTTTATAACCAGAAGCTATTTGTGTCAGATCATTGGCCTCTTGATTTGCAATACGAGGCACATGTTGAATATCAACGCTGTCGAATTGTTTCAATAAAGTACTGGCAGCAATAAAGTAAGTAATCAAATTTTCCTTAATGCACTTGTATTCTTTCGTTAATTGTTTGATTACTAATTCAGAATCACCTCTAATTTCAACCTGTTTTGCCCCCAAGTTTAACAGAATTTCAAGTCCTGTTACTAAGGCTTCATATTCAGCCTCATTATTGGAGCAACTTTCTTTAATTTTATACTTGTAATTAGTTGGAATCCCTTTAGGTGAAATGATTGACATCCCAACACCAGACCCATTTTTATGGCTGGAGCCATCGAAGTACAATTTCCACGGTCGAAGGTGCACAAAGTTAATTTCTGATTCAACTATTGAATGATCAGCAATGAAATCCGCAACGACTTGGCCTTTGATAGCCTTTAAAGGTTGGAATGTTAATGAATACTCAGATAAAGCTAAAGCCCATAGACCTATTCTACTATGTAGGATGGGTTTCGACAGCATATGTTTAATAATATCAAAGTGGGAATAAACATACACGTCAACAGGCTTAATATATTGCTTTAACTTAGTACAAGAGAAATATAAGCATAAACACAATTTTTCAATAGGGTGATATCTAGTTTCAGAATCATTTAAAACCCTACTGAGGTAATATATGGCCCTTTGTACACCATTTTCATCCTCTTGTGCTAACATGCTACCTATTGACAATTCTGATGTTGCTATATACAATTTCATTGTCTTATTCCTAATAGGAGGCAATAAAATAGGAGAGTTCATCAGATATGTCTTGACCTCATCGAAAGCTACTTGATGTTCGACATCCCACTTGAAAACATCATCCTTCTTCAGTCGAAGTAATGGCGAGAATATTTGAGTCTTGCCACTTAGATTTGATATAAATCTTCTAAGGAAATTGACCTTTCCTAATAATGACTGTAATTCTTTCTTTGTTGAAGGAGGTTGTGTTTCCATGATAGCTTTCGTCTTGTTTTGATTTATTTCAATGCCTTTTTTTGTGCACAACAAAGCCCAAGAAATCACCTGCACTTATACAAAAGGCACATTTGAGTGGATTCATTTTCAATCCATATTTTCTCTGCTACTTTGGGAGGTGCGGAACGGGTGGATATTCTCTGCTAGACCCACAGATAGAGACTCTGTGGTGTGTAGGGTAAAGTCTCTCTCCCGGAGGTGGTTTCTTGCTAGGTCTAAGGGACCATCTTGTCTGTACTATGAGTGGCATGTTGCATCAGTTTTGTGTATTTCTAGGAATTAGTTGTTTTAGCTTACTAGTCCATGTTCTGTTCTGGATTGGACACTTCTAGTGTCTAACCTGTACTTTTCATATTCATATATATAATTGTTCCTTTACTCTTCAAAAAAAAATTAGAGGAGAGAGAAAAATTAATAAAAAATAAACAGTATGCAAATGCAAATAATGTACAAATACAACGCAAGTGTAATACTGGGTGTAAAAAACATGTTTCTCTTTAATTTTATAGTGTCGCAATAGCAATATAAAATATAATTATATTTCTCTTTTTCAAGATATCGGGAAAGCTTTTCTACAGACGGAGATTGCTCACACTAGAGCTAGTTCCGGTCTGCAGGTGGCTTGGCAGAAGCCTCAGGTGGGATGGGTAGCGTTGAACGAAGATGGTAATGCAATTACAAATCCAGGTCATGCTGGTTTTGGTGGTTTAATTCGCAATAATGAAGGAAATTTTCTGAAGAGTTTAGTGGTTCAGTGGGTGCCTATAATATTCTTCATGTGGAGATTACTACTGTATTACATGGTCTTGTTATCTGTTGGAATGAGGGCTTTCAGAAAGTCATTTGTTATACTGATTCTCTTGAGACAATTCAGTTAATTGATGAGGCTAACGCCTCTTATCACAAGCATGGTAATGAGATAACTATAGTGCGAGACTATTTGAAGAGAGAGTGGGATGTTCAGATTCATCATTCTTACTGTGAGACAAACTTGCGCTGACTGGTTTGCGAAGAGAGAAGCTCAGGATACTTCTTCTTTGACGCTTTGGCATTCTCCCCCTGCGAAGTTGCGAACTTTGTTGATGGCCGATGTCTTAGGGACTCACTTTGTGAGGCCTTAGTTTTTCTATTTCTTTTTCTCTTTTGTAACCAAAAAAAGAAAAATAAAAAAATGAATCTGTTTTTATCAAAGTTGCACATCCATCAATATTACTTTTATAGAAGTTTTACTGAATTTATTTATTAAATTTTGTCAAATAAAAAATATTTAATCGAAGTAGTAACAATATTTTAAAAATTTATATTATTTATATTTTGAGACAACTCGACACTATCTTAATTAAACCCGATCCTAAATTGACCCATAACTTATTGGTTTTTTCGAGTTTAAAGATGACTTAAGATTGACAAAATGGCCAGATAAAAACTTGGAATGATGTTAGTTAGTTATAATCAAATCATAACTCGTCCCATTTAACCTCTATATGCTAAAGGATGTTACAAGTAGCTTATTTTTAACTACAATTTTGGTCCTTCAATTTTATCAAATTTACAACTTTAGTCTCCCCTTTTTTCGCAATTTTGATTCCCAAATTTTATCAAATCGATCCGCAATTTTAGTGACCCTATTTTTTTCTCACAGTTTTGTCTCTCAATTTTATCAAATCCACAATTTTACTCATCTATTTAATTGCCATTTAATTTTTTTACGGAAATACTGACGTGGTAGTAAAGTGGTGATGTGGCAATCGTGTGTCGTGCTGGCATAATCATTGCGTGTTGACGTGGCAAGCACATATTATATTGACACCCAATGATATACAAAAGATACACTTAATACTCTTGGTTTAGCCTATTAATATACAAAATGTATAAATATGTGACCACACAATTGTTGCGCTAGCACGACACGCGTCTGCCACATTGCTACTTTACTACCACCTCAACATTTTCGTCCAAAATTGAATGACAATTTAATGGTGGACTAAAATCGCGGAATTGATAATATTGAGTAATCAAAATTGCGAGAAAAATTGAGGGAACTAAAATTATAGATTTGATATAAAATTTGAGAATCAAAGAATTCAAATTGCAGATTTGATAAAATTTGGTGACCAAAATTGTAAAAGTTAAAATAGAAAAACTACAATTAAGAATTTGAGAAATAAAGGCAGCTAAACCTTATGGGCCAGCTGTCGCACCCTTCGAGGTGCCTCCAATCCAGCGAGTGGATTAGTCACTGCGTTCGGCAGTGGATACCATGGTCTCGACAAAAAAAAGGCAGTTAAACCTTATTTTGTTTTTGTCTACTAAATTAAATGAGAAATAAATATCAGATACACATATTACCACCGCTCACACCGAAACTCTGAAATTGCCGAGACAACCAAACGGGTGAAAGACTTATTTCTATTACAGTCGAGCTGATATTTCAGTTGTGAATGAGGATTGCATCATCTTCCCATTTTATTGTAATGGATTAGAATAACCTCTTTATCCGAATGGTGTAATGATTGGTGTAACATTTTCTAGCTATATAATTTATTTGTCTTTTTGCTGTTAAGAAAATGTATAGAGTTATAGACGGATTTAGTGCGTCAATGTCAAATTAATTAATACCAAATAAAAAAGTAATAATCATATAGTAGCAACAATGATTATTCTATTTAGGATTATAAATAATCATTGTATATGCTCAGCTATCCCGACAAAGTTTAGTTTTCTGTAGTATATCAAATTAAATAGATCGTTAGATATTTTATACATGATGGAAGGAACTCTTGTACAAACAAGGCATTGTCATTGGTTTCTTTTGGGCCAAACATGAGAACATGTAAAATTGCTCTGTTGTTGTAGATTCATGGACAGAGCCTCTATAACAAGCGTTATTTAGGCAAGAATTTGCACGTTGGGCTGGTTTGAAAATGAGAGCACAAGAGAATGGTATTTGTTCTGGTAATTGGTCCGTTACTATTTGCAGTCCCCAGAGGCCCATTTTATCACTGGCCCATCCTCTTAGGTGAGCCTATAATTCAACGCTTCAGATGCAGCCAACACATCCAACGGTTCCTAATCATTAGGTCAACACCGTTCAAAACCTATAAATACCACATTCAATGCTCATTAAAGGTAAGCGATTCAACTCATAAAAATACTCTGTTTGACTACCTCACTGACTTAATCGTCGGAGTGTCATTGCAGGACCAACACCTCAACCTCGACCGGAGCGCTCGTCATCAAGGACCACATCTACCAACTACCTCGGACCGACCTCCAAGGTCAGAAGTACGGTACAGAACATTTCATTGCAGGACCAACACCTCAACCTCGACCGGAGCGCTCGTCATCAAGGACCACATCTACCAACTACCTCGGACCGACCTCCAAGGTCAGAAGTACGGTACAGAACATTGGCGACCACAGTGGGAGGGTCAGTACTCAGACCTCGTCCCTTTACCTTGATCGACGATGGCTCCGGTCCTACGTCCGAAGGCCACTAACCTGGCGGTCGAGCCTGTGGCCGATCCTGGTCAGCAGGTACTACCAGAGACCGTCCCACAAGAAACCCCGGAGGGACATGTGCAAGACGTCCCGAACTCAACTCAAGCTCAGCTTCAACATCCGAACAACAACTTCGTACTAATCCCTGCAAGTTCTGTAAGGAACCGACTTCCGCCACCTCCTCCGGTAACGGCTCCGCCAGCGCTTTCCGTTCCGGCCGACGCAGTCCAGCAGCTCGTGCAACTGCTAGCCCGGCAGGAGTTGGCCAACCAGGCTAGAAGTTTCCGTTTCACCGAACTTGAAGCAGACGTTGCTGAGATCCGGACCCGGGGAATCGCCGACCTAGGCTCCCCAGAACCAGACTCTCCGGAAAGAAGGAACCCGGCTCGTAGGAGGAACCGATCTCCACCGGAAAGAAGGAATCATGGATCCCCATCCAGAAATGATCGAGTACGGCATCGCTCGCCACGACCACATTCATCCTGGGCGTCGTCGTCCCCACGTAGGCGGTCGAGGAGCAGGCGGAATTCACCCAAGGAACAGGCACGACGCGTCGACCCTCATCGTCGTCATCGAACCCCTCCACGAGCGCAAACATCCAAGCGAAAAGGACCTTTTACGGAGGATATCGACAGTTACCGAGTCCCTCGGCACCTAGAAAAACCACCTGAAGGATTGAAGACCTACGACGGGACTGATGACCCAGACAGACATCTCGACCAGTTTGACCATATCATGCAATATAGGAACGTCCCAGCAGAAATGAAATGCCGGATTTTTCCCTTAACGCTCGACAAATTAGCGTCGGAGTGGTTCCGATCCCTGAAGCCGAACTCCATCTCAACTTGGGATCAGCTAGCAAAGATGTTCAGCGTTCACTTTAACTTCGCCAAAAGCAAGCCCAAAAACAAGATCGTACTAATGTCCGTGGTGCAAGGGGAGAGCGAACCTCTGAGAGATTACATTGAAAGATTCAATAGAGAAGCCTCCCAAATCCGCAACTTGGACGACGCGTTCCGGATATTTTTCATGACCCAAGGTCTGCTTCTCGGAAGTCCGTTCAAGAAGCATACCCTCAGGTGGGAACCCAGTACCTTGCAAGAGTTTCTCGAAATATCGCAATGCTTCATCAACGAAGAAGAAAGCGGCAAGACCGGAAAAGTCCTAACACCTTCAAAATCACGAAACGAAAACCCTCGCCAGAACGACAACCGAGGGTACGACGGTCGAGCCAATCGGGATCCCCGGTCTCGAAATCGTCATAGCTCTTATACTGAGCTTAACGTATCCAATGCACAACTCTATGGCGAATGCTGGGACGTAGAGTTTAAAGATGTCAGACCTCCCAAGCCCCTTCCACACCGTCCAGGCCAAAGACTCAATAAGTACTGTCGGTACCACCGAAGTAATGGTCATGAGACAAACCACTGCAACGCCCTCAAGGACGACATTGAAGATCTCATCAAAAGAGGAAAACTGTCTACTTATGTTAAGAAGCCCGGAAACGAGGCAGCCGAGGTCAAACAAGACAAGGAGACTAATGTCAAGAGAGGAAGGAAGAATGCGAGCTCTGATGACGATGAACCCGACCCCGGACGACATAAGGGTCATCCCGTATTGATGATGATCTCGGGAGGTTTCGAACACCAGGAATCCACAAAAACCATGAAGCGAAAATGGAAGGAATTATTAAGTGTAGCGTCGGCTTCGACGACCCCGACCACATCAAGTCGACCGCTTTTGTCATTCGGAGATGAAGATCTAATTGACGGTAAGCCCAACAAGCACATACCTTTGATAATATCAGCCATTATAGCTAATAGAGAGGTTAGAAGAATCTTGGTAGATCAGGGGAGCTCATCAGATATACTTTTTCTTGGCCTTCTGGACAGAATGGAGATCGACAGGGATGATCTCACCCCTTATTCAGGATCGGCTCTTTCTGGCTTCAATGGATCTCGAACTAAACCACTTGGCCACATCGAGTTGATGGTATCCTATGGAGAGGAACCGTTGGTAAGGATGATCAAAACCAAATTCCTAGTTTTACCTTGCGAATCCATCTACAATGGTATCATCGGTAGACCGACCCTTGGGAAACTCGGGGCAGTAACTTCAACCACGCACCTGAAGATGAGGTTCCACTCCCTATGTAACAAAGTAATCACCATAAAATCTGACCTCGAATCAGCTGCGAGATGTTTTTTCCTGTGGACTAAAGCTGAGCAAAAAGCTCGGGACACGGAAGGGGTCCCGCCTCCGGAAAATCCCGATCATCCAAGAGCGGACAAGGGACGATCTAGCGAGGTGAATACGACGGATTTGGATGCTAGGTACAACCCAGATAGCTCCGATGAAGAAAGCTATGACGATCTGGCAAAGGAATTAAAGAAGAAAATGAGAAGACCCCAACCTGACGGAGAATTTCTCCACATCCAGGTAGGGAAAGACCCCACAAAAGTCGTCAGAATCGGTTTCGACCTAGCAGAAGGAATCAAGAAGGACCTCATTCAATGTCTCCAAGATCACGCTGATCTGTTCGCATGGTCGGCCGGGGATATGCCCGGAATCCCTCCGGAGGTCGCATATCACCAGCTAGCCGTCAACCCGGGAGCGAAATGGGTGGCCCAAAGGAAAAGAGTCCAAGGTAAGGAGAAGGCAGTTGCAGCTGCCAAAGCGGTGGACGACCTCATCAAAGCAAGCTTTATCACCGAGGTAAAATACACGACCTGGTTGTCCAACCCTGTTTTAGTTAAAAAGAGCAACGGGAAATGGCGTATGTGCGTAGACTACACGGACTTAAACAAGGCTTGTCCAAAAGATGCCTTCCCGGTCCCCAGCATAGATCGTCTGGTCGACAACGCATCAGGTTTCCAATTCTTATCGTTTATGGACGCATACTCTGGTTACAACCAAATCGCCATGCACGCCCCTGATCAAGAAAAGACGGCCTTCATGACGGACCTTGGAAACTTTGCATACAAAGTCATGCCCTTCGGTTTGAAAAACGCTGGTGCCACTTACCAAAGGATGATGAACAAGGTTTTCCAAGGGCAGATTGGGAGGAATGTAGAAGTCTACCTTGATGATATGATTGCAAAGAGCACGGAAGTCAACCTTCACGTATCCGATCTTAGAGAGATTTTGACTGAGGTAAGAAAGAATAGCATGAGGCTGAATCCTGAAAAATGCACTTTCGAGGTCCGAGCTGGAAAATTCCTCGGATTCTACCTCACTGAAAGAGGGATTGAGGCAAATTCTGACAAATGCAAGGTAGTCACGGAAATGCGCACCCCAACATCGAAGAAAGAAGTCCAAAAGCTCAGCGGCATGATCGCCGCCCTATCTCGCTTCATCTCGAATGCAGCTTTCAAGTCCCTCCCTTTATTCAAGTTGTTAAAAAAGGAAGAGAAGGAGTTCGTTTGGACTCACGAACAAGACCAAGCACTTAAGCAACTCCAGAAGGTACTATCCGAACCTCCGATCTTGACCCGGCCCAATGAGGGAGAGATTTTGTACCTGTACTTGTCGATCTCGGAAGAAGCATTGGGGGCAGTTCTCGTAAGAGAGACCGAGGTCGGGCAAAGCCCAGTTTACTTCGCAAGTAAAGTCCTACATGGGGCCCAAGCTCGTTATCAAAAAATTGAAAAGATAGCGCTGGCCTTAGTTGTCGCAGCTCGGCGTCTACGATCTTACTTCGTGGCTCACCAGGTGGTCGTGCGAACTAACTACCCTATCAGACATATACTGCACAGACCCGACCTGGCAGGCCGAATGATAAAATGGGCGGTCGAGCTTTCGGAGTTCGGAATTAAGTATGAAACCAGAGTTGCATTGAAGGCCCAAGTCCTCGCCGACTTTATAGCTGAAATGACACCTGTTGATCCTGAAAACGAGATCTGGGCCCTACATGTGGACGGATCCTCGAACCCCAAGGGAAGTGGTGCGGGCATCATGTTGGAAAGTCCGGATGGGGTGGTCATTGAGGTATCCTTAACCTTCAACTTCCAAACTTCAAATAATCAAGCAGAATACGAAGCTTGCATTGCCGGTCTCCGACTAGCAATCGACCTCCGAGTCCCTCGGATACGCTTGCACACCGACTCTCTCTTGGTGGTCTCCCAGATTTCGGAAAAGTATGAGACGAAGGATCCGACGTTGCAGAAGTACCTGGTCCGAGTTCGGGAACTATTATCAAAATTCGAGGTTGGAGAAGTAAAACACGTACCGAGGTTGGAGAATCAGAGGGCTGATATTCTTTCAAAGCTCGCCAGTACGAAGATCCCTGGAAATCACAGGACTATCATCCAAGAAACGCTCCACCAGGCCAGTGTTCCCCTTGAAACCGACTTTATTTCGACTATCTGTGTGTTGGAAGAAAGCACAAGTTGGATCGGGCCAATCTTGGACTATATCAACTCCGGTCAAGAACCAGGCGACGAAAAAGCAGCCAAGCTCATCAGAAGAAGGGCTTCGGCATTCTCAGTAATCGATGGAACTCTATACCGAAGAAGCTTATCTTCCCCCCTGCTAAAATGCGTACAAGGAGAAGAGGCTGATTATATTTTGAAAAAAATACATGAAGGGATCTGTGGCCAACATCTTGGAGCCCGGTCGCTAGCTCGAAAAGCACTCCGATCCGGTTTTTTCTGGCCCACCATGGATGCCGACGCCAAGAACTACGTTAGGAAATGCAAGAAGTGCCAGATCCACGCCAATGTCCACGTCGCTCCACCCAATGATCTGACGACCCTGTCCTCTGCGTGGCCGTTTGCGTGGTGGGGGATTGATCTACTAGGGCCATTCTCAGCAGCCCCCAGGCAGGTGAAATACCTCGTAGTGGCAGTCGACTACATGAGCAAATGGATAGAAGCAGAGCCCTTGGCCACCATCACGGCTAAAAACTGCATCAAGTTTTTTAAAAAAAACATCATGACTAGGTTCGGGATCCCCGAAGTTGTAATAACGGATAATGGAACTCAGTTTACTGATGCTGGTTTCGGAAAGTTAATGGCCGACCTTAAAATCAAGCACCGGTTCACGTCGGTAGAACACCCCCAAACTAACGGCCAGGTCGAAGCAGCAAACAAGGTCCTCCTCAACGGCCTGAGGAAACGACTTGACGACGCCAAAGGCAATTGGGTCGAAGAATTACCATACGTCCTCTGGGGTTATAGGACGACTCCTCAAAGCTCAACAGGAGAAACTCCTTTCAGGCTCTCTTATGGCAGCGAGGCAGTCATCCCTGTCGAAATTGGGGAACTGAGCTGGAGGACATCACACCCCAAGCCTCGGGATGAAAACACCCAAGCCCTCCTAGAGGAACTTGATCTAATCGACGAAGTCCGAGGACAGGCCTCTCTTAGGGAGGCCGCTGTCAAACAAGGAGTGGCAACTCGATATAATGCCAAGGTCGTCCCAAGAGATTTTGAGGCCGGGGATTTAGTGCTTCGAAGGGTCGACGTCGGACTGAAGAATGCCGGTCAAGGAAAACTCGCGCAGAACTGGGAAGGACCCTACCGTATCAATTCCAAGACCGGCAACGGAGCTTTCTCACTTGAGACCCTCAGTGGAAAGCCGATCGAGCGAACTTGGAATGCGTCCAAGCTGAAGAAATACTATGTTTAGAAACTCCGTTGCATCCGTCTAAAAAGTCCTTTTCTCGAAAGGCAATTTTCTCCTTAAGGACGCCGCCTCTAAGCGTGCCAACCCGCTGTAATGATTTACTCATCAATTAAAATGGCACCCACGTTCATAACATCTTTATTTTTTCAAATAAGATAAATCGAACAGGGACCGATCTTACGATCTCCCCGCGACCATGTCAGGTCGCGACTCTTTAAAACAGGTTAGATCCGAGCCGAGTCTTGGGAAACCGTTTTAACGAGAGTTGGTCTTCAGGAACACAAATTTCTAGAACGACCATTGGCCGCAGTTGCCAAGATCCCAAAAGGGCGAGTTAAATCTGGGCCGAGTCTCGGTAAACTGCCCTTAGGACGACGTACGTGACTAGCGAATATTAAATGCATTCGTAAACGCAAAATGATGTCGAAACACGATGTTAAATATCGAGCTAGGACGCGACGATAATAACTTTAAACAAAATACGAAGTTAAATTTCATTACAGACCATCTCGGATACGGCCGAGTCCTCAAGTTCAAAATCACACACTCCTAACACCAGAAAAGAAAACTAAGCACAGTTCTGAGTCTATGCAAGATCGTTTGGCAATGTATAGACTCGGAACTCCTGCGAAAGATCAAGCATCGGAAAGAGGAAAGATCACGGTCTTCGCCTTCGTCTTCATGTCGGTCTTGACAAGTCGATCATCTTCCACTTCATGCTCGGCGTTGATGATCTTGTCATCCAACTGCAGGGAAGGATGAACCAAAGCAACTTGTTTCAAAGCCTCCTTAAAACCATCTTCATAAAGACCGACCGCCTCTCGAGCAGCCTCTCGAGCTTCCTCCTGACTCTTCTTAAGAGCGGTCTGGGATCTCGCAAGCTTGGCTCGTAAAACAGCGATCTGAGCTTCAGGATCAGAACTAACCTCTGCTTTATCTTCAACGGCTAAAAGTTTTCTCTGAAGCTCGACTACCTGACCTTCGAGACTTGCCACTTTCTTTTTGGCTTCATCCTCCGACGCCTCCAAAACCTTGATTTGACCCTCCAAATCTTTTACCTTAGCTTCGGCATTATCGGCCCTTTTTAAAGCGGCGCTTCGGGCTTCTTCAAGACTTTTCCTACCTTTCCTCAACATCTCAAGATCGAGATTAGCGTTGGCCAGAGCAGTGTTTTTTGCGGTCAGCTCTTGCAGGATCTGAAAATTATTCTCTTTCTCCGCACTCACCAACTCTGGAAAACGAACAAAAAGGAGTTATACTCAGAATTTAAACTCGACGACCTGAAAGAGACAACAAGCTCGGTTTACGACGTTACCTTCAGCTCGTTTTTCATACTTTTCTTTCTGGACTTTATGCACCTCAGCCAAATTCAGGAAGATCTGCGGAGAAGCTGCGATAGGATCAACCCGCCATTCCTCAAAGTTCTGTTCCAGAAATTCCTCAGACAGAGGAACTGCCTTGACCTTATGCTTCACCTTTTTTGAGTCTTTGACCTTTTTGACGCTCTTCTCGACTTCAAGATCGTCACGTTTCCTTTTTTCCGAAGGACCAACGTCGGTAGATCTTTTCTGAAGAGATGCGGCATCAGAGGACTGCACCTTTTTGCCCCGATCATCGGCGTTCAGATCGCCTTGCTTGACAATGCTAATAGGGATAGCATCGGGAATTGGATCAGATCGTTGGGAATCGTCGTCAATGTCGACAGCCTCCTCCACTTGCCTGAAAGCCAACTCTTTCATCCTAGCGAGCCTCTTAGAAGCCATTGTATCTGCAATGTGAACAAAGAAAAATTGTTAGTCAAATACGAAAGGAAAACAAAAAAAAAAAGCACGGTAATGATCTTAAACAAACCTAAAACTCTTTGCACATCGCGCTTCTTAGCGGCCTTAACAATGACGTCGGTAGGAATACCCCTATACTTCGCTTTTTTGTAAGGGATTTGGTCAGAAATGTAGGCCAAGATCTTTTTGGTAAGACGATCTTCCACACCCAGCTTTTTCTCACCAACGGCATAAGAATGCGTAGATCGGTTGTAATGCCCATTGCTCCAGCCAATAGGAAACTTAGTGGATTCCAGCGTCTGACCATCGGATCCGAACTTCCCCACACAGTCCACAGCCTTGTCGTTCACGGGCTCCACCCAGTAGAAAAATTTCTTCCAATCACCTCGCAAGGAATCAGTGTAAGCTCGGAAGATTTTCGAACCTCGTCTTGATCGGAAACTCACATGCTCACGCCCGAAATTAGCGGCCTTCTTTTTGCCACTATTCCGGTTAAGCTCGAACAAATGAAAGAACAGCGTGGGCGACGCCGGTCTTTCCAAATGAATACACAAGAGCTCGAGAGCTCGGAGGAATGCCCATGCATTAGGGTGCAGTTGAGAAGGTGCAACGTCCAACCTGGCCAGTACGGTTTGCTGAAGACAAGTAAAAGGAGGTCGGATGTTCATATCCTTGATCGTCACGTGGTACATCGTAAACTTGAAATCCCCTGCCCAAGTAGCCACGTGTTCACCGTCCCTCATCCCTTCGACCCTCCAGATTCTGTCCGAACGACCATTAATCTTCTTCATAACAGGTCCGAGATTGTGGAAAGATCGATAAACCGACTCTGTCTCCAAAACCGAGCTTGAAACCCAATCGTAAGGACGTGCTTCCCTGGCTGGAACACTTGAAACACCGAGGCCAGTGCTGGAATATCCATCTGCAGATATAGCCGAAGATCGACTGCTTCCTGGTGGATTGGCAGTTCTTCTCTCTTGATCAACAGGCGCGTCGCCGGAATCCTCGGTCAAAGGATCATCCGTCGTATTTTCAGCCTCGCCTGATCCACGAGTTGTGAGCTCCCTTGGTTTTCCAAGGATTGGATTTCTTCCTCGGACATCTCGTCCCCAGATTCGTCGTCCCCATCGTCGTTGTCATCGTCATCACCATCGTCGCCGCTATCTCCTTCCGCGCCTCGATCTCCAGATGATTCACCATTTGCTTCAGAAGCGTTGGGGTCGGACGTGAGATTTTCAACGTCTAGATCCTCATCGGCTTGCTCACTGGTCGGAGCCGAATCCAGGTGGTCTTGTTCGTCTGGAGTAGTAGATTCAATCTTATCTTGAACATCGGGAGCATCGACGCGATCGTCTCGGAGATCCCCAGCAGGAACTCCACCGCCCGAGGACATTTTAGTTGCTAACTCTGGGGGTTTGGCGGTGATTTGTCTCGGAGTTTGCTTAGTGACCGCCAGATCGGACCTGCAGAAATGGGGGACGAGATGTCAGGGTTAAACGCCGCAAATGGGTTCACGAGCAAGTCAGAACCCGACCTGACGGCCCCCACTCTGAGGGAGGGTAAGAGTACCAAGGTAGTTTCGACCTTATACATAAAAAGAAAGGAGGAAAAAGGTTTTTGGACAAAACTAACCTCGTAAACGACGTATGAAGGGATTAGGATCAAGCGGAAGTCTGGCTTTGCGATCTCGAACGATTGAAATGCACTGGAACAAACCGACCCTCGCCACTTTCTACTTGCTCACTCAAGGTCACTCCCCAAGATCGTCAGTCAGAGCAGTGGAGTTTCGTAACAAACACAATGAAGGAACTGATTCCCTATTTATAGTGGGCCAAGAAGCTGGGCTTCAGAAACAAAGCGACAGGTCCAATCAACAGGAATTAAACCGCACACGCAAAACGATGAGTCACCATCATTAGCAATTATAAAAAGACGTACCCTGTCAGAGGCATTTAATGCGCGACACATATCACGAGGATTTGTCTTTATACGCCTCTCTGATTTCCTAGAAGGCGTACAGTCTCTTAACGTCGTGACATATCACGTCGACGTCTTCTAACTTCGTATAAATCGACATGGTCAAGATCGCTCGCACAGTTATAAAAGTCAAGATCGCCTATCAGACGACCAGACTTGGGGGCAACTGTTCTGGTAATTGGTCCGTTACTATTTGCAGTCCCCAGAGGCCCATTTTATCACTGGCCCATCCTCTTAGGTGAGCCCATAATTCAACGCTTCAGATGCAGCCAACACATCCAACGGTTCCTAATCATTAGGTCAACACCGTTCAAAACCTATAAATACCACATTCAATGCTCATTAAAGGTAAGCGATTCAACTCATAAAAATACTCTGTTTGACTACCTCACTGACTTGATCGTCGGAGTGTCATTGCAGGACCAACACCTCAACCTCGACCGGAGCGCTCGTCATCAAGGACCACATCTACCAACTACCTCGAACCGACCTCCAAGGTCAGAAGTACGGTACAGAACATTTCATTGCAGGACCAACACCTCAACCTCGACCGGAGCGCTCGTCATCAAGGACCACATCTACCAACTACCTCGGACCGACCTCCAAGGTCAGAAGTACGGTACAGAACAGTATTCATATCCTTTACTTTTATTTTATTTTTGACGGAATATCCTTTATTTTTCACTCCCTTTAATTTCCACCTAATAACTAATATAGTACATGACTCAATAGGACTTGCAAACTGAACCAAGGACTAAAACGTAACGCTATTAAAAGCTGAATTATGAGTGTCAACGTAGGTTGGGTTAAGCAATTGGTGAAGGCACAAATGAGTGGCCTAGACTCTGGAGCCCAAGGCCCAAATAACGGCTAACAGAAAAAAATTAAGATGAGATACACTACTCTGTGACAAGTGGATGAGTTCCTAATCAGACTTGATGGCAATGTTGGTCTATTTAATATCATTCAAGTTGAAATTTTTAGGCTTATACCAGGGATGCAACTCTGTTGGGAGTCGGATATTTTTTTTTATAAATCGGGTATCTTCTTCGCGTAACTGAAGATTATAATCGGTGGCAAAGCTCTCCCTTAAGCGATTTAACTCTACTGCATGCCTAAGGTTGAATTCAAACTCAAGACCTTAGTTAAGCTGGAAGAAACTACTACCATCTAATTCAAGTGCTCTTGAATTGGAATTTAGGATATAGAAAAGTGCTTTGCTATTCAAACCAAAATCATATTAATATCTATTTTTTATTATTTAATATGTTAGTGCTTCATAAAATTATTTTTACATTTATATTCGATTTTCTTAAATAATTTGATAATACCATCCATAATTAAACGATGTCATGAGTTTAAAAATACATTAATTTTAATGTTTTACCAATTGACGAGACTGACGTAGGTATTAATTTGTGGTGATAATCGAACTAACTGATCAATTAATTCCTCCACCTAAACAATCTCGAGTTTCTTCATCCAATGGTGAGGTATATATGAAGACAAATATAAACGTATGATTGCTAAGAGAATGTCCAGATTCAACAATCAAATTCAAACCAAACTTGAGTTCACTTGGAGTAGTAGTAGTAGTAGTATGTCTCTGCTACACAAGAAGATCAAGATCGCCGCGTCCATAATAAAGACACACCGACACTGCATGCATTGTAACACGCACGAATCCACCCAATGTCTATGTGTCACCCATGCAGCCCAAATTCTACTCACGAGCCCACAAAGTTCCAGTTATTGGATCCATCATTAATGTACAAATTCCTTTTTATTTTGACACCTTGATTTTGTTCGATTCAACACTCGTCAACCTGCATGGCTTCCCGTGGCCAAATGTCCGTGCAATTTAATCCTTGTATAACTATAAATACTGCTGATCTCAACTCCCTCATCTCATCATTGAAAGCGAGTAAAACTAAAGTCATCAATGGCTATCAAAGCGAGATTTCCACTGTTGCTTTTGCTGCTGGGAATAGTTTTCCTAGCCTTAGTTTGTGTCTCTTCTGGCATTTCCCACCCTTGTCATGAGAAGTGCCTCAAGATATGCAATAGAGTGAACGAAGCAACTGAGCGTGAAGAATGTCGTTCACGTTGTGAGGGCTGGGTTGAGAGATGTGAGGAGGAAGAAGAAGATGAACGTCCTTGGCATAAGGAACCTGGAAGGAGAGAAAGGGGTCGCCAAGAGGGCGAAAGAGAGGAAGAGGAAGATGAACGACAACATCGTCAACCTCGGCATCCAGGAAGGAGAGAAAGGGGTCGCCAGGAGGGCCAAAGGGAGGAGGAGGAACGACAACCTCGTCAACCTCGACGTCAAGGGGAGGAAGAGGGAGAACAACAACGACCCGGACGAAGGCAATCACGTCGTGAAAGGGGAGAAGAGGAGGAACAAGAGGGACGACGTGAGAGGGAGCAAGAGGAACGACAACACCGTCAACCTCGACGTCGAGAAGAGGAAGAACAAGAGGGACAGTCGCAGCCACGACGTGAGAGGGAGCAAGAGCAACGACAACATCGTCAATCTCAACCTCAAGAGGAAGAAGAGGGACAACAACAACAACGCCCCAGACAAAGGCATCCACGACGTGAAAGGGGAGAAGAGGAGGAACAAGAGGGACAGTCGCAGCCACGACGTGAGAGGGAGCAAGAGCAACGACAACATCGTCAATCTCAACCTCAAGAGGAAGAAGAGGGACAACAACAACAACGCCCCAGACAAAGGCATCCACGACGTGAAAGGGGAGAAGAGGAGGAACAAGAGGGACAGTCGCAGCCACGACGTGAGAGGGAGCAAGAGCAACGACAACATCGTCAATCTCAACCTCAAGAGGAAGAAGAGGGACAACAACAACAACGCCCCAGACAAAGGCATCCACGACGTGAAAGGGGAGAAGAGGAGGAACAAGAGGGACAGTCGCAGCCACGACGTGAGAGGGAGCAAGAGCAAGAGGAAGAAGAGGGACAACAACAACAACGCCCCAGACAAAGGCATCCACGACGTGAAAGGGGAGAAGAGGAGGAACAAGAGGGACAGTCGCAGCCACGACGTGAGAGGGAGCAAGAGCAACGACAACATCGTCAATCTCGACCTCAAGAGGAAGAAGAGGGACAACAACAACAACGCTCAAGACAAAGGCAACCACGACGTGAAAGGGGGGACGAACAGGAACAAGAGGGACAGCGGCAACCACGACGTGAGAGGGAACAAGAAGAAGAAGAAGAACAGCGTCCAGAACATCGACGACCTAGACACGAAGAAGAGCGAGGAGAAGAAGAGAGGCGAGGACGCCATCACCCTGAAGATCCCGATGAGAGGGAGAGAATAATAATAAGAAGAAGGGAGAGGAGGCAAGAGCAAGAGGAGGAGAGGGGGCCGAGACGTAGGTACCATGAGAGTGAAGAAGAGGAGGAGGGTTCTTCTTCTTCAGAGTCACAAAGAAGAAGGAACCCTTTTCTCTTTAGTTCTAATACGTTCCAGACTCTCTTTGAGAATGAAAATGGTCGCATTCGTCTTCTCCAACGGTTTGATAGACGTTCCAATTTATTTCAAAACCTCAAAAACTATCGAATTTTGGAGTATAGTTCCAAACCCCGCACCCTTTTCCTCCCTCAGCACATTGATGCAGACTCCATCCTTGTCGTCCTCAATGGTATATACTTAATTAGCCACAACATAAAACATACTACCAACAATTATATTAGTTATTATTTACTTACTAATTTAAAATATTATTGGTATTAATTGTAGGGAGAGCCATAATTACTGTGGTGAACCCCAACGATAGAAACTCCTTCAACCTTGAGCGTGGTGACACCATCAGACTTCCTGCAGGAACCACTGCTTATTTGGCCAACCGGGACGACAATGAGGATCTCAGAGTAATAGATCTCGCCATTCCTGTTAATAGGCGTGGTCAATTTCAGGTAACATATATAATGCTAGCAAGTAGTATATAAGATTTAATTTTCTCATATTACTCATTATTTATCTCTTGACATGACCATGAATATTTTTTTTTCCTTTCCATGCAGTCCTTCTTTCCTTCTAGTAGCCAAAACACACGATCCTACTTCAATGAGTTTAGCAGAGATATTTTGGAGGCCTCCTTCAATGTAAGCTTATCATCTAAATTGGTTTGCACTTGTTTTTATTTATTTTTGTATAAAATATTAATAAATACCATAATTTTCATTTGTGTCCTTATTTATGTGGTTGCAAATATTAGACCAATTACAAGGAGATAGAGAGGGTACTCTTAGAAGAGCAACAAGAGGGGAGACAACAAAGGAGAGGGCGTAGAGAGAGACAACAGAGCCAGGAAGCGAATCCAATAGTCAAAGTGTCTAGGGAACAGATTGAGGAATTGAGCAAAAATGCCAAATCTAGCTCAAAGAAAAAGTCATCTTCTGAATCTCAACCATTTAACCTGAGAAGTCGTGACCCTATCTATTCTAACAAGTTTGGAAGGTTCTTTGAGATCACTCCAGAGAAAAATCCACAACTTCAAGACTTGAGTCTAAGTCTCAGTTCCGTTGAGATTAGAGAGGTAAGGAAAAAGAAGCCAACCTTCCATTCTATTGCTTTCTTGTACAATAGAGAACCTAAAAATTAAATGGTCATTCTTTTAGGGAGCCATTATGTTGCCACACTACAATTCAAGGACCTTTGTGATACTAGTGGTTAATGAAGGAAAGGGACACATTGAACTTGTGGGTCAAAGAAATGAGCAGCAACAACATGGAGAAGAAGAGGAGGAGGAGCAACAACAAGAGGAAGGTGAGAGAAGTAGACAATTGCAGAGGTACAGAGCTAGGTTGTCTCCAGGCGATGTTTTTGTAATTCCGGCAAGTAATCCAGTTGCTGTAAATGCTTCCTCCGATCTCAATTTTATTGGGTTCGGCATCAATGCTGAGAACAACCAGAGGAACTTCCTTGCAGGTACAAATGTACTATAAGTTATGACTTATTTACATCTTAACCGCTTATATTTAAACTGAATTTGGGCGGTTGAAAATTTGTAGGTGAGGATGACAATGTGATAAGCCAGATACATAGACCAGTGAAAGAGCTTGCGTTCCCTGGCTCTGCTCAAGAGGTTGAGAGGCTAATCAAGAATCAGAGGCAGTCCCACTTTGCGAGTGCTCAGCCTCAACAGAAGGAGGAAGGAAGTCAGAGAAGAAAGGGTCCTCTATCTTCAATTTTGGGCGCTTTTTACTGAGCCTATTATGTTTAAATAATATGCATGTATGGTTTAAGAGGTAACGAGAGCTCATAGTGAGCGAATAATGTACGAGTGGACTCTTGTAACTAAAACTTAGCTTCACCTTTCTACTATGAATAAATAAAGAATAAAAGTTTTGTGTTTCCTTTATGTCTCTCAACTACTATTAGTACGACTGTATGAGCGACTGTATGCCCGTCCTTACATTGTTGAATGCGAGACAAATTAAAGAAATTGACCATAAAGAATTTTCTTTTCCATTTGCGAATCTATGTTCTAATAAGAACTTGACTAAATACTTTTCAATAGTTTAATAATGTTGGCAAAACTACTCCCGAGGTCCCTTAACTTATTTTTTGGTATCAAATCAGTCCCTTAACTTTTTTTTGTAACGACTTAATCCCTTAACTTTTAAAAACACGACAACGTAGTCCCATTTAACGTTTTTTTATTAACATCGTTACAAAAATGCTTAGGTGGCTGTTAGATTGCTTATGTGGCTTTAAACAATGCTATAAACAATGCTGACATGGAAGTCCAAATAGACATTCATATTTTAATTTAGTATTCTATTAAAAAATAAAAATAACAGATCTGAAGTGAAAAGGAAGGAAAACAAATGATTCAATGAGCAATCGTTAATGGCGTTTCGTTCATGGCTTCAATTGATTCAATAAACAAATCGATTCTTGTTCTGGGTTCCAGATCTCCTTTCGTTTTTGTGGTTGTTTCGTTTTTGGGTTTTTGATTCAATCATTTGTGGTTGTTTCGATTCTGGAAATCTGGTTATAGTTATCTGGAGATCTGGATTTGATTAAGCAATCGTTTCGTTAATGGCAATCGTTCTTGATTCAACCCATTTTGCAATCGTTTTTTATTCAACCCATTTTGCAATTTGGAAATCTGGAAATCTTCTTCGTTGATGTTTATGGTTTTCTGGGTTTCATTAAAGCTGAATCTGGGTTTCGTTAATAGCGTCGCCGGCGAGAGAGAAGTGTTGAGCATGTGTTCAAATCTGGAAATTGAACGGGATGAACAAATCTGGGTGTTGGTTATTGGTGTGTGTAAATAGATAACAGCATGTGTGCAATTATACACAGTCATAAGTTATAGTATAAAAGATCGAACCCACAGAGATTGGATTAACTCTTGTATATGTTGTTGAAAAGATATGTAAACTAGTGCAACTACACTATTCAGAATGTTTGGTTTTCGTTGAAGTTGAAATGAAAATAAATAAACTGAAAGCAAGTAAAATGTGTAAGAAATCAGTTGAGAATGAAAGTTGGGATGTTTTCACAAACTAAATCACTCTTGAGTGTATTGTGTTTTCTTGTGGTGCAAATGCACTTAGTGCAGTTGCATCAGTGTGTGCTGGTCAGCTACTTTTGTCAGAGTTTCGTTACAAGCTCTATATGATCCTGTTTTTTTGCGGTAAAGAGTAGGGTTGTCAGTGCCTCTCTCGCCCCCTTACAGATAATCCAAGTTGCTTAAGTAAGTACACTCTTGTATCTTAAGATCTCTACACTTTTGTCATAAGGACTATGTTAACCTTAAGCTAAGAATTAACATGGAATTAACAAGTTAACTTCATTAAAACAAGTTTAACAAAAAGCTTTATTAAACACTTATCCTTACTTAGTTCTTGATTTCTAGTTATAAGCCAATTAAGTGAATATAACTCTACTTGTTCTAAGTGATCAACCTTAAAACAAAATTAAGAATTTAAACACAAAAACTAAAGTGCACACCACTTGAAAACACAATAACTTTCCTCAAAAGATCATTGGAAAGCTAGAACATTCCAACTTAAAGAGATTTAGCTCATGTTGGACATGATGAAGCAAATATATTTAGATGATAACATTTTGCAATGAAGAAAAATACAAGAGGATTCTAAATGATAACAATTTGAAAACTCTTGCATATATTTGCTTACAACCAATTTCTTGCACCTATTAGCTCTTTGAAGAAGTGGAGAAAGAAGTTGTCAATTTCATCTCACCTTCCTCTCAAACTAACACTATGAAACTAAAAGAAAAATAAAACTTTGAAACTAAGAAAAACTAAACTAAAAAGATGAAGAAGAATTAAAAAGAATATGATTCTTCAAGTGAGATTTTGGGTCCTATTTATAGCCTTGGGAGATTTCCTTGATTGGAGGGTTTCCTTAATGATCAAGCTGACCAAAAGTGTTAACCATGGTTACTTTTAAAAAGCAAGAGATCATCTTCAATTTCAGCACTCAACCTTTGAAGAGAGGTCCAATTATATGTTGCCACATGTTCTTCAAGATAGATGTTTATGATGCCTTTTTGATTGTGGGCGCCTCCTTTGGTAAGTGACCATGTGACCCCATGTGACTTCTGAGCTAGCAGCACTCCAAATAAGCAGTATAGCAATGGTATGAATTGAGGTGCTTCCAATGTGGGGTTGTGAGCTGCTCTTGGTACAGAGTGGTGCAATTGCACCTAATGCTGTTGCACTAGCTGGTGCAATTGCTCTATACTGCGGCTGCACTAAATAAACACATCAAACATACCAATATACAATAAGATGCTAAGTTATGGGCTTCTCTTATCCTAAAACTATAAATGTCGTTATTTTATTCATACTAACATATTTAACACATATTACATTTGATTTTAAGCTATTATCTAAGTGTAAAAGCACAAATAACTCTATATAAAATAGAGTTATCAGTTATCAAGAATCAAACGATTCA
This sequence comes from Astragalus glycyphyllos, assembly GCA_963573325.1. Classification (NCBI taxonomy): domain Eukaryota; kingdom Viridiplantae; phylum Streptophyta; class Magnoliopsida; order Fabales; family Fabaceae; genus Astragalus; species Astragalus glycyphyllos. The sequence continues at coordinate 69,017,947 of OY754309.1, forward strand.
GGGTTTCGTTTCCCCAAAATTGAACAAGAAGAAGCAATTGCAAATAATGAACCTGGTTTTTTGAAGCCTCTTCAAAAGCTACGTTATAGTTAGTGGTAATTTGAAACCAGTACACTTTACTTTATACCCTATTAGTAATTACCAATTGCATTCTGAACAACTGAAATAATTGGAATAGTTACTGGTTTTTCAGATTCGTTGATTCCCCCTTCTTCTTTGCAATAATTGGAATTGGAGAAGATAGGGTTTGGAAAAGGGGAAACTAAGAAGATGGGGATAATAAAGGAAATTCACATTTTTCTTTAATTTTTAACTAAAAATAATTTTTAAATAATGAAATATCCTACATGGCATGCCAAATAAGTAGTCTAATAGACACGGGACTGATTTGATACCAAAAAATAAGTTAAGGGACCTCGGGAGTAGTTTTGCCTTTAATGTTATATGTCTCGAATTTTGCATCCGGAATTCATCTTGAACTGGTTTCCAACCGATCATATGCTTATATGACTATGCATGGTTTTTTAAAATGAAAAGAAGATTCTTAGAATTTGGGTTGGGTCTAACTCAACCCTACAAAATAGGCTTTTAAGGTTAGAGATGACTCCCACTTATATACTTTTTTTCAAACTATTTCATATTTAATGTGGGACTCTTAACAAAAGATTATCTATTTGAGCCACCTCATTTCGAGATGAAATCTGTAGATAAACTTTGGGTGATATAGCATAGTTTGTTATTTTCCCTTTTCAATGTGCAAGCAGTTTTGACTGGTAAATTACATTACATTTTTTATAAGAAAAAAATATAATTTAAAGAGTATAACTGATACTCCAACCCATTAAAAGAGGAGTAATCTCAAATTGTTTGAAAACATCCAACGGATTAAAACACCAATCAGAAAAATAGAGACCAACATTTCTTCCCTCTAAAATAGAACGAACCCCAAGTTAATAAAAAAAAAATTCTATTTGGTGTGAAATTTCCAATTCTCATCTTTCACCCTTCTGTTAGGAATTCTTGAGATTTCGTACTTGACAACAAGTTGTAATTATTCAATGGTATCTTTGCATCCAGTTCAGATCAGAGTTTAAGTTTCACCAAATTCTCAGTAATTACTCCGTCTCCAATATGTCTTAAAAACAGTGAGTTCATTAGAAGCTAGCCATTTTGATGGAATTTCATCAGCCCTCATCATGAACCAACTATTGGAAGCAAGACACATGATCTTATAACAATGTCCGTGAAACCAACAACCTGTAAGAGCTCAAAAATGTGGTCTTGTAGCACCGATATTTTTCTGTTACATTCGTGTATACAAGCTTAGAAAGATATAATGCATCATATGAATCTTTGCAGAAACCAAGACAAGTTGTGGGTTTCAAAAACCTGGGTAATCTAGCACCTTTGCTTTTGCAAATATCCAATTCCGTGCTGTAATTTAACCTCCTCAACTAGATTGGCTACTTCCAGGATTTTAAAGCAAAATAAGCATCTTAGTGTGTGCTTTCCATAATGTCCATATACATTACAACCATAATTTTAGATCAATATCTTTGTTTTCTATTGAAGAGTTAATTTTCCAAATATATGTTTGAATCAACTGTGATAACTTTTTCAAAAAAAAAATTGTGATGATTCATATGTAAATTGGTGGCAGCTTCTCTTCTCTCACACCGGTATGGAGATTGGAGCCATTTTTTCACGGGGGGTTCTGTCATCTAGAGTGGCACTAATGATTCTTTATAGTGGAGGGATTTATTACTTTTGGAGGATGGAAAACCTTCGTGTCAAGGAGCCTTTGATTCAGGCCAGTGGGGGCTAGATAAGTTCCATTCTTTTTCTGTTAAATATTGTTATGTAATTTTTTTGAGTTTGATGTAGCAGGGTAGGTTGGATAGCGATACCCAGAGCGCTCTAGATGATAAGTGGCAGCTTTCAATTCTCACTAAGATGAGGTTTTTTGGTTGGAGAATGTTGTTGGAGAAGCTTCCAATTTGCGACGCTCTTATTTCCAAGGGGGATTATCAAGGATCCTCATGGGTTGTACCGCGCCTTCGTTTTGAGTAGGATGAGTCTATTTCTCTTTTTTTTTTGTGTGTGCAGGTGTTCTTGATTAGCTTGGCATGTTATTTAGACATTGGTTGGGCATTGCAACTACTGATGCTCTGGTTGGTGTCACTCGTTTTCAGGCTCATGGTCTGCGGATGAATTCCAATAAGGCTTGTAGGTTTAAGTAATTATTTTGGGTGGTTGTTCTGTTGTGTATCTGGTTTCATATCGGAACCATATGTTAGATAGATAGTAGATTATAAATAAGAGATATTTATCCCGTGTTTTATTATTTATCTGTGACAATTATTTGTCCTTTTATAGGTATATTAGTGACAAATATTTGTTACATGTGTTTTAAATATTAATCAGTAGTTTAAATAGTCATTAAGTCTTGTTGTTTTTTAGATGTTAATCTCATGTTTTTTTATATTATCAATATAGTTATCCCGTGTTTTTTAGATATCAGTGAAGTTTCTGTCAAAAAAAATATCAATGCAGTTATCTCGTAGTTTCAATTGATTATTTTAGTTGATTAGTAGATTATAGTAGATAGTGGGAAAAGAAAGTGAGTGGGTTTGATTAGAATTTTGAAATTTGAGAAAAAAAGTTTGAGAAAGTAGGAAAAAAAGTAGGAGTGAGAATAAAATGGATTAGGAGAAGAAATTTTAAAAAAGTGAGATAGTAAATTACAATGTGGTGTTTTTTAAGTGTGGTTTGTTTGGGCAATTTAAGTGTGGTTTGTTTGTATAAATAGATATTTAGATATTAATCTCGTGTTTTATTATATATCAGTGCAGTTATCCCGTGTTTTATATATATATCAGTGCAGTTGTTTCGTAGTTCCAATTGATTAGTATAGTTGATTAGTAGATTATAGTAGATAGTGGAAAAAGAAAGTTGGTGGGTTTGATTTGAATTTTGAAAATTGAAAAAAAAGTAGGGGAAAGTAGGAAAAAAGTGGGAGTGAGAAGAAAGTGGATTGGGAGAAAAAATTTAAAGAAATGTGTGATAGTAAATTACAATATTGTTCTTAGTTAGATGAGTTGTTAAGTCAATAGGAAGTCAATAGGGAGTCCTATTTGGGTAATTTAAGTGTGGCTTGTTTGTATAAATATACAAATAGATAAATAGATAGATATTAGATTAAATTAGATAGTAAATAGTAGTTAATTGTATATCATTTAATATTAATTTAATTATATTCTATTATATAATAGATTAAAAAAATTAGGAAAAGAAATATTTTAAAATAAAGGGCGTGGGGCCACAAATAGTAGATGTGTAAAAAAGTGAGAAATATTGGAAAATGTGAGATTGAGAGAGAGAGAAATGAAGAGAAAATAGAATTAAAAAATGAGATATAATCAAAAGTGGGGATGTGTCAAAAAATGAAGATGTCTAAAATTGTCTTTTTGTAAGTTGTTTGTTTGAATAAATAGATATTAATTAGATTAGATAGTAAATAGTAGTTAATTGTAGATCATTTAATATTAATTTAATTATATTCTATTATATAATAGATTAAAAAAATTAGGAAAAGAAATATTTTAAAATAAAGAGTGTAGGGCCACAAATAGTAAATGTGTAAAAAAGTGAGAAATATTGAGAAACGTGAGATTGAGAGAGAGAAATGAAGAGAAAATAGAATTAAAAAATGAGAAATAATCAAAAGTGGTGATGTGTCAAAAAATGAAGATATCTAAAATTGTCTTTTTGTAAGTTTTTTGTTTGAATAAATAGATATTAGATTAGATTTTGCTCATAAAAAAAGTCCGTTTTATATCTGTTTTTATATTTTCTATTTTTTAATCAAGTTCAGTTATTTCCATTATATTTATATTGTTTGTTAACTTTTATTTTGTAATATCTAAAAATTAGACAATTAATTAGATTATTCGACTAGTTATTTAACAAATTTTTTTCAACAGTTAAAAAAATCCAATTAAGTAATAAAAATATGGTTACATTAATTTTAAAAAAATTATATATATTATTTATTACAACTAATGTCATTTTAAAAATTACGAAAAAAGGTGTGAAATTAAGTTGGTCCAGCCTGATTTCTCACCTACAAAAAAATTAGGGTTTTTTTTTACCCCCACCATTTCAGAATCTACCCCCATAAAAATTGAAAACTCGAAAATACCCCCAAAAAATTGAGTCCAACAGATTTATCTTCTATTAGATAAATCCGCTTTGAATTTCAAAGCGGATTTATCTAATAGGAGATAAATCCGTTGGACTCAATTTTTTAGGAGGTATTTTCGGATTTTCAATTTTTTGTGGGGGTATAACCTCAAAAGGTGGGGGTAGAAAAAAAAACCAAAAACTTACATAGGTGAGAAATTGGCCCGACCCAACACGATTTCCCAACTAGAAAAAAAGTGCTATTTTGGTAGATAAAATTAGCAAAAGGGTGCTAATTTGATAAATAGTTTTTTTTAGTGTTGAGTGGTTTTTTTTTCCGGTATCAAGCAGTTAGTCCAGGTGTTAGTATATTGATGATTCCATTTAGCGCAATACTTAGATACAGTACCATAGGTACTGGTTGTACTGGTATAGACACAAATACCATTTATTTTAAAATATAAAATATAAAATTTTATTTGAAATCAACAACTGCCAAGTGGTTGGTGGAAGTTTTCCTATTTTTCCTTTGAAGTACAGCACCACCAGCACCTATAGTAATTTACCTAAGTTTTTCTCATCAGTTAATTTCTCACCGGGATTATCTAATTTTACTGCTTATCTCCAGTTGCTTCATTCAATTCAAGAGGCGAAAAGGGATGCAGCCAATTGGTGAGGTTTGAAGACAAACGTAAATGTATAGTTTCCAATGGGGTGTCCAGGTTCATCATTCAAATTCAAACCAAACTTCATGCATTCTAGCTAAAAGATAAAGATCGCCGCGTCCATAATAACGACACTCCCTGATATCTGGTTAGGTGTCACCCATGCGGCTCAAAATGTTCCAATAATTATTGGACTCATTATTACTATTTACTATTAAGGGGAAAGACGGGTGTTGGTGTATTGATGTTTTAGTGGGTGGTTATTATTATTATTAGAATTAGAAATAGAAATGTGTCAGGTGTTAGTGGGTAGTTATCATTATAATAAGGGAATTTTGGTCAGAAAAATCTGACACCAAAATGACAGTTTTTTTTAGAATTCCTTTTATTACTCCCTCCGTTCCAAAACTTTGGTCCTTTTAGCCTCTTTCACACAAATTAAGAAATCATAAAGTTGCAATACCAGATTATTAAAATACCCCTTTGTAAAGAAAAGGCTGCTGGTAATAAATTAATAAAGCCCCACACACACTTAAATGAAAAGGCTACTGGTAATAAAAAATTTAAAAAAAAAAGCAGGCATGTATATCACAGGTTAGTACCTCTCGGTTATCCTCTGAAAAGTTAGCAAGGTCTATTTTTGTATTCGTAAAACACATGAATAAACAGGACTAGTACTAATGTTAATAACACTGAGTTCATTTGTTTGACAATATAAATTGTTTATTAACATTAGTACTTGTCAGGATTCTCTATGTTAACATTAGTACCTCTCGGTTATCCTAAATGTTTGTTACCTCAGTTTTTACGCATCTTGATCATGTTGCTTTTTTACTCATTACGTAATTTAATAATGTTTGTTTCCACTCTTTGTATAAGTTGAAAAAGTTGAATTTGTATAAGTTGAACTGAGATAAATAAAAATTGGACGGTTTAATAGGTTGTTGGAAAGAGAAAAAAGTTGGCTTCAAGAAGTCATCGGGAATCCAAATGAGTTAATAGTTACAATTAATTAAAGATAAAGGGTAAATTTAGTAGAATTAGGTAAATTACACATTGGTATTGTTCAGTACCTAGCAGTGCTGGGCTGACTGCGTCGGTGATCTCTTGCGGTATGGCTTGATGTCAACGAGCGCCCGGGAGGGGGACCTGCGAAGCCACTCCGACGCCCAAGTTAGTATTGAGAGTAGGTGAGTGATTTAGCAAGGAATGAGAGTGTACCTCATTATGGCAATATGAGTTGGTATTTATAGGGAAGCGTGCCCATTGTGAGTCGTTGGATCGGCTGAGTTGATCTAAACCCTTCAAATATTTAGGTTAGATTGGGCCTTGTAGATAGTGGATATGGACCAAGCTGATTGGGCCAATCTATGTCAATTACTGAGTGGGCCTCGTGGCCCAGTCCAGAACAATTGCCCCCCAAGCCGAGATTATTTCGTAGGATGGTCTTGGCTTGAAATTCTAATCGGTTCGCTCGAAGCGATTTTTTGTTTGTCCGGTCGAATGAGGTTGAGAGCCTTCCGCTTTTCCGTTGCGGTAAACATTTAAAAAAAAAAAAAATTAACCTTGGTTTGTCCTTCACTTTTTCACTCACTATAAATAGGTGAGCTCATGCTTGGACCATATTCTTAGTGAGAGTGAAAAACATTTTGAGTGAAATTTTGAGTGTAGGAGAAGATAAGATTTTGGAAGAGTGGATAGGGTTTGGGACCACACAAAATCTCCCTTGAAGCTCTCCCTTGGTAAGTGCTTCTTCCTTCATCCTCTTGTATCTCTTTCCAACATTATATGCTAGCCTTGCACACTTCATAGGAATGTTGGCTCATGGTTGCAAAAGATTGTTGATGCCTCATGGCATTTGTGTGGGTCAAAACTTTTGCATTGAAACCACACCCAAAGTTGTCTTGAGATGGAACCATATAGGGGATTAATCTTGGACACTGGCGCATCCCCTACGCGTGTAAACCGGCAGGGTGCTGGGTTAAATTTTTCGCGCTCGCCCTCTTGGCGCAAACCGGCAGGGTGCCGGATATGGCTCCCCCGCGCGCGCCCTCTTGGCACAAACTGGCAGGGTGCCGGGTTACGCTCCCGCGTGCGCTCCCTCGTGCAAACCGGCAGGGTGCCGGGTTACGCTCCCGCGTGCGCTCCCTCGCGCAAACCGGCAGGGTGCCGGGTGATGCGCCCGTGTGCGCTCCCTCGCGCAAACCGGTAGGGTGCCGGGTTATGCTCCCGCGTGCGCTCCCTCGCGCAAACCGGCGGGGTGCCGGGTTACGCGCCCGCGTGCGCTCCCTTGCGCAAACCGGCAGGGTGCCGAGTTATGGGGCCTTGCCTTCGCGCGCTCCTGCGCCTCGTACAAATCGGTAGGCTTCGTGCGCTCGTGCGATGCCCCCTTCGTGCTTCATGCGTGACACTTAGTTTATTTCTCATATTGGGGCCTCATGGCTCTTTAGTAGTTTTAATTCTCATGAATTTCTTTCGCACCTTAATTTTTCAGGTTTCGAGCGGTGCTTCATTCTCATCGATATTCTTGTATTACCTGCTTGTCAAACTGGTAATTCCTCTTAACTTGGTTATTTTTATCTTCTATGCCTTGTCCTTCAACCTCAGGAAGGGGGGGGGGGGGGGGGGGGGGGGGGGTTTGACAACAAGTTATTTTCTGACCCGCGACCGCTTGTTTCGCCCCTTTCCTGCAGGTTCTGAGAGATGGGGAGAACCAAGTCGACTGCTCGCGTGAACGCGGCCTACCCTGGTCCCACAATCGTAGTTCCTCGGTCGGAAGTAACGCCTTGTATAGAAGGGGTAATACCTGGCTATCCCGTTACTTCTTCCGATGATGAATACGTAGATGACGAGCGTCGGTTCGAGTTGGAAGTGGTGGAGGTTGATGGGATCAACTATGACTGGGTCGCTCGTAGTGTTCGGTCCACCAGGAGCTTTTACACCCCCGGTAAGAGTTTACCCTCAAGTCTTTGTGAGGATGTGCTTGGGGACCACTGGCGGTTAGAGGCGGTTGGTACGGATGACAGAGTTTGTTGCATTCCCTCGGGTCGAAAGTTCATGATGTTTGGCGCTGTTATTTACAAGATGAAGATTTCCCCATTCTTCACTTCATTCCAACTCTCCGTTTTGAAGCACCTAGGGATAGCTCCTTCACAATTGCATCCAAACTCATGGTGCTTTATCAAGTGTTTTGAGTTGGTGTTACGGGTCTTGGGGCGCAGGCGTAGTTTAAAACTCTTCTTCACCCTCTTTGAGGTGCAGCGGCGTCTGGAACTTTCCAATGGAGTCACGCGATCAGATTTCGTTTGCTTGAGGGGTCGTCGCACTTTGCCCTTTTTCGAAATCTATGCGGAAAGTCAGCATGATTGGAAACATAGATATTTTTATGTTGTCCCAGTAAGCCAGGAAGCAGCTGATAGTCTGAATCTTTTGGATGAGCAAGGGTCAATTGCCGGGGATAAGTTTCACCTTGGGTGGAGCAATTCTGATATTGAGTTTGCCTCTCGAAATTATCGAGTTAATCCTTCTGAGTTGAACAGGGAGGATTCAGATACTTTAAATTTAATTCGAGATATTGCCGAGCGTCTTTCTGTGTCGTCAAAGAAGATAGTTTGTAGTGAGCTCACTAAGGCTCAGGACCTTCGTGATGCCGTTTGGCACTTAGGTTGCTTGTTTAGTCATGCTCTTTTAATTTCTACTTTTTTAATTTGCTTCTTGCTTTGTTGACTTATTTCCTTGTTCTTTTGCAGATAAGATGGCTGCCCCCCTCACCTTTGATGAAGTTGCTGCCTTGGCCGGGAGGAGGAACCCTCCGAGCTCAAATGGGGGAAGTCGCCCTATTCCCCCTTCTTCTACTGCTGGCCGCCCCTCAACGGGGTCTCGTTTGAGTCTTGGTGCCCCCGGTCGGGCTGGGCTTTCTGGAGTTCCCAGGATTCCTGTCGATGCTCGAGACAAGGAGGTTTGTATTGAAGGAGCTTCTAATACTCCCGAGAGTCGTGGCCATTCATCCAAGCGTAAGAAAAGTGTTGCCAGACGTCGTTCTTCTGTCGAGCGCCCTTCTCCTGATGGGTTTGCCCCTCCCCCTGGTCGTCCTCTTGAGCTTGACTCTGAGGTGATTAACTTCTCACATGCGGAGTGTGAGCGTTTTTGCGACAATCCTTGGGAATTTGCCATCCGCATGGTTCAGCTCGGACAAGGAATGCATGCCAAATGGAAGGATGAACGGGGAGGTAGCTCCAGCTCAGGTAGTCTTTATATGCTTCTTTATTTGTGATATTCTATTTGTTGGCCATATCGTTTCTTGATCGTCTCTTCTTGCAGGGGATCGTAGTCATTTGCTTGCTGAGAATCAGCGACTTACCCGAGAGCTACAAGAGGTTATAGAGTCCGGTCATCAAGCACAAGAACTCGTGGGGCGTTATCAGCGAGAAAGAGATGAGGCCTTTTGTGATAGGGATGCATGCCTTCGGAAGATGGAAGATCTTCACACTCAACTTCAAGGGGTTCATGCTGAACTGGAAGGTGTCAAGCAGTCAAGAGATGAAGCCGTGAAGAAAGTGGAACAGATTGCCGGACAGGTGGTGGACTTTTCTCACCAAGCCTACGCTAAGGCATTGGGTCACGTTCAGTGCTTGTATCCGGAGGCTCAGCTGGACACCCAGTATCTCAGCTTTGATCATGACACCCTGGATGGGCAAATTGTCAAGTACCACACTGGTGGTGGTGGCTTTGACGTTATCTACCCGTGATTTTGTGCTCTTTAGTCTTTCAATTATGTCGTTTCTTTTCGCCTTTTAAGATTTGGTTATGTACCCTAACTATGGGCCCGGCCATCTCCGGTGCTGCTATGTTTATTTCTCGTAATGCAATTTTAATCTTATGTCTTCTTATCCTGACATCTTTCTGAGTGTTTGCATCTTTTCCTTGACTAATGCGTTTTAATTAATGGCGTTGGGCGCGTGCCCTGCCTCGATCATTTTAACGTCCATTGTCTCGTTGTCTTATATTTATGTATCCTCTGAGGACAGTTTATCAAAACCCGGTCTGATTCTAACTCGACCATCAGAGGTTGCGACACGTTTGAAGTCGCTTCGCGCGGCGAGTATGCTTACTCGCGCCTTGGTTTATAAGGAAGCGCAAACGATCGCAGCGTCGATCTCATGCCGACCCCTTTTTTACCATCAGGCTTTTCGTCGTTCAGCTAGTCTCTTGTTTCTATCGTTGGGACTTAGGCTTTTCAACCCTGCGAAAAATGGTAAACATTGGGAAATAACATTCTTCGAGCAAACATAAGATTTCATTCAACTGAATACTTTAACATTTGACGGCTCAAGCCGTTACATGAATTTATACAATAAATTTTTTTAACTTGTCAGTATTCCAAGTCCTAGGGATTGGATCTTTATTCAAAGTCTCTAACTTGAAAGCTTCTTTTTCAGTTTTGGCGACAATTCTATAGGGCCCCTCCCAGTTGGGGGCTAACTTCCCTTGGGATGCATTCCTTAGACCCACGTCTGCTCTTCGTAGGACTAGATCGCCTACCTCCAATGTCCTTCGAACTACTTTGGAGTTATACCTCGTGGCCATCCTTTGTTTGATCACTGCTTCCTTTAATGCTGCTTGATTTCTCACTTCATCGACGAAGTCTAACTCCTCTCGGAGCTTTTGTTCATTGGCTTGCGGGGGACTTGGGCTTTTGGTTCTCCAACTCAGCTGCCCAATCTCGACGGGTATGACTGCCTCTGTTCCGTACGCCAATCGGAACGGTGATTCTGAAGTAGATGAGTGTGGGGTGGTTCTGTAAGCCCACAAAACATAAGGTAGCTCTTCTGGCCAGCACCCTTTTGCTTCGTCAAGTCTTCTTCGCAATCCTCGCAATATTACCCTGTTAGCAGCCTCTGCCTGCCCATTGGTTTGCGGGTGCTCTACTGAGGTGAAGCGATGCTTGATATTAAGCTCTTTCATGAGTTGTCTGAACCCTTTGTCTGTGAATTGCGTGCCGTTGTCGGTGATGACTACTTCTGGTATGCCGAACCTGGTCATGATGTTCTTTTTGAAAAATTTAATACAATTTTTTGCTGTTATGCTGGCCAGTGGTTCGGCTTCAATCCATTTTGTGAAGTAGTCCACTGCGACTATCAAGTATTTCACTTGACCTGGGCCGGGGGGGAAAGGACCTAAGAGGTCGATCCCCCACCAGGCAAATGGCCAAGGAGCACTCAGGTACTTCAAATCGGAAGAGGGTGCAACGTGCACATCAGCGTGTTTTTGACATTTGTCACATTTCTTGACGTAATTTTGTGAATCTTCATTCATGGTAGGCCAGTAGTAACCTGCTCTAAGAGCTTTTGCTGCCAAGGCTCGTCCTCCTAGGTGCTGTCCGCAGATTCCCTCGTGGATTTCTACCAGGACATAGTCTGCTTCGACTCCTTCGACACACTTTAATAGAGGCATGGAAAAACCTCTACGAAAAAGTGTTCCTTCAATAACTGAATATGATGCTGCCCGCCTTCTAACGGATGCTGCTTCTTTTTCATCGGCGGGCTCATGCCCATCGAGTATGTATCGGAGGATCGGAGTTATCCAGTTTTGACTGGTTTCCACTGTGAGGACCGAGGTTGATGAATCATTATCAAGGAGGATGCTTGGACTGGACAAGGTTTCTTGAAGAACACTCCTATGATTCCCCGGTGCCCTAGTACTTGCCAATTTGGATAGTATGTCTGCTCTGGTATTCTCTCCCCTGGGTACATGTTTTACTTCTGCCTTCTTGAATAGTCCTAAGAGTTCGCGCACTCTAGCTAGATACTTCTGTAGCACCAGGTTATAGGCACCATATGCTGCATTTATCTGGGAGACCACTAAAAGTGAATCTGTGCGAAGTTCAACTTGGGTGGCACCGAAGTCTTTGGCCAATTGTAGGCCAGCTATGCAAGCTTCATATTCTGCTTGATTATTTGACGTGGAGAACGAGAATGAGAGAGATACTTCTACCATTAGTCCTTCAGAGTTTTCAAGTATCAGGCCCGCTCCACTTCCTTTGCTGTTCGAGGATCCATCCACGTGGAGAATCCATGACGCTTCCACATTATCTTCATGGGACGATGTCATTTCGGCGACAAAGTCTGCTAACACCTGGGCCTTCATGGCTGGTCTCGTCTCATATTTGATTCCAAATTCCGAGAGCTCCACTGCCCATTTAATCATCCTTCCAGCCAGATCAGGACGATGGAGTATTTGTCTGATAGGCTGGTTGGTTTGAACCACAACCTGATGTGCTACGAAATATGGCCTGAGACGCCGGGCTGCAATTACCAAGGCCAAAGCGACCTTTTCCACCTTCTGGTATCTCAACTCTGGTCCTTGTAATGCCTTACTCACAAAATACACCGCCCTCTGGCCAGCGTCGGTTTCTCTGACGAGTACCGCACTCAGCGCTTCGTCGGCCACAGCAAGGTACAAATACAGGGTTTCTCCAACTTCCGGTCGGGTTAGGATGGGTGGCTCGGAAAGGATTTGCTTTAAAAGACTCAGCGCCTGCTCCTGCTCGGCGGTCCATTCGAAGACCGTATCTTTCTTTAAAAGCTTGAAAAGCGGTAGGGATTTGAGAGCTGCCTGCGAAATGAAACGGGATAGCGCTGCAATCATGCCTGTGAGTTTTTGAATTTCAGTCTTTGTGGTTGGTGAAGTCATTTCGGTCACAGCCCTGCACTTGTCAGGGTTGGCCTCAATACCTCTCTCAGTGAGATAGAAACCGAGGAATTTCCCTGCTTGAACCCCGAATGTACACTTTTCTGGGTTTAATCGCATATTGTTCTTTCGAATTTCTGAGAACACTTCATCTATGTCTTTAAGATGATCTGGGTCATTCTTACTTTTCACTATCATATCGTCGAGATATACTTCGATTACTCGGCCGATTTGATTTTTAAACACTTTGTTCATCATTCTTTGATAAGTTGCCCCGGCATTCTTAAGCCCAAAAGGCATTACGCGGTAGCAATAATTTCCTTGCTCCGTCATAAACGCCGTTTTCTCTTGATCAGGTGGGTACATTGGGATCTGGTTATATCCTGAGTATGCGTCCATAAAAGATAATAAACGAAAACCTGAGGCGCTATCAACTAGTTTGTCTACACGGGGAACGGGGAAGGCGTCCTTTGGACATGCCTTATTAAGATCAGTATAATCAACACACATCCTCCATTTTCCATTAGATTTCTTAACAAGGACTACATTGGACAACCAAGTGGTGTACTTAATTTCTTTTACAAAGTTTGCCTCTATAAGGTCTTTGACAGCCTTAGCAGCAGCTTCAGCCTTCTCTCCCCTTTGGACTCTTCTTTTCTGAGCCACCCACTTCGTGTTGGGATTAACAGCAAGGTGGTGGCATGCTACCTCGGGTGGTATTCCTGGCATGTCAGCTGCGGACCAGGCAAACAGATCAGCATTCTCCTTCAAGTATTTGATGAGTTGCTCTTTGACGTCCTCAGGGAGGTCAGAGCCTATTTTGACAGTCTTAGCAGGGTCTTCCCCCAATTGAATAGAAACAAATTCGCCGTCTGGCTCAGGTCTCTTCATGCGCTTTTTGAGCTCCTTAGCGAGGGCGGAATCCTCCTCCTCTTCCTCGCTATCAGGGTCGTACCTAGCATCCAAATCTGCCAAGTTCACCTCAGCCTCTTTTCTTGACTTCTTGATTGGGTTTCTCACTTCAGCAATTTCACTTTCATCCTTATAGCTCATGAAGAAACATCTCCGCGCCGCGCCCAAGTCAGCTTGAATGGTCACGACCTTGCTTTCCAAACTGTAGAACTTCATCTTTAAGTGGACTGTTGATGTAACCGCTTCCAGTCTGCCTAGTGTCGGCCTCCCGATAATGCATTGGTAAACAGATTTGCACGGGAGGACTAGGAAAGCTGTCTTCACAGTTTGGAATAGCGGCTGCTCGCCATCGGGGTCTCCATAGGTGACCATCAGCTCTAAATGCCCAAGTGGCTTGGTTTTTGCCCCGTTGAATCCTGTGAGGTCCTTTCCACTGTAGGGAGTCATATCTTTGGGGGAGATATTCAGGACTTGCAACAAATCTTCGAAGATAATGTCCACCGAGCTTCCCTGGTCAACAAGGATTCTCTTCACTTCAATATTTGCCATGATGGCCGAGATCAGCAATGGGATGTGTTTGTTCGGTCTCCCATCCAACAAGTCCTTATCCTCAAAGGATATGGGTGGTCTAGCTGGACCTTCCCTAATGGTTGAAGTTGATGCCACATTCATAATTTCCTTCCAAGTTCTCTTCATTGACTTGTTTGATCCCCAATCGTCGAGGGGGTTGGTCCCGTGAATGACCATAGCGACAGGTCTTCCTTTTGCTCTTCGAGTGTCCTCCCGCTCCGAGGATTCAGTGTCGTGATTCCCAACGGCTTTGACCACCTCACTAGCTACAGCCTTTCCCTTTCGAGGGGACCTGGATCTTCTCTCAGGTGAACGGGGTCTCTTGCGCGAGTCGGTGGGCTCTCCATCTTTTTTTACATATTGCAAGAGCTTTCCCTTCCGAATTAACTCCTCAATGTCATCTTTCATGGCTCGACAACCGTTGGTATCGTGACCTCCACTTCGATGGTATCGACACCACTTCCTTGAAGGATTTTGGCCTTCCTTCAGCACTAAGGGTTCTGGCCTCTTAACATTCTTAAACTCAGCATTGGCACATTCAGCCAGGATTTTGGCCCGAGATTGGTTGAGCAGAGTGTGCTCGGCGAACCGTCGTGGTTTTGCCTCACGACGTCCTCCTCCTGAGTCCTTTCGCTGCCGAGTTTCTCTGGTGTCACCCTTATCGTCACCATCCTTGGCTGCCTCGCGGTAAGCCATCTTGTTCTCTTTATAATCCATGTACTTTTGAGACTTCTGGAGAAATTCTGCCAAGTCCCTTGGCTTGTTGATTCCCACATCAATTTCGAAAAGACTTCCTTGCTTGAGGCCGTCTTTCATCCAAAACAGTCTTTGCTTATCCTCCAAATTCCGGACACATGAAGCTTCTTTGTTGAAACGCTCAATGTATTCTCTAAGTGTTTCACCCTCCCGCTGCCTGACGGCCCTCAGCACTTCCTCGGATTTTGGCTTCAGTCGGGAGGCGGTGAAACGAGCCGTGAATAGTCTCGCCAGCTGCCCCCATGAAGAGATGGAGTTTGGCTTCAGCTCTTGGAACCACTCTAATGCGGTGTCTTCGAGGGCGAGAGGGAAGATCTTACAATGAACAGGCTCTCGAGCGCCTCTATAGCGCATCATGAGTGAAAAGTGAGCCAAGTGCCGGTCCGGATCTCCGGTCCCATCGTACATTTTCAGTGTTGGGAGCTTTTCCAAAGTCCTTGGAATCGGGCATTCCTCCACCCTCCGAGTGAAGGGTCCTTCATCCGCAAACCTTCTTGAATTGCGAGGTGAGACATCTTGGAAGTCAAAGTCTTGGTATCTGTGCTTGTCGGGAGATCTCCTCGATGGCGATCTTCTGCGACGACTCTTGTGAATCTTAGTCTTACTTCTTGATCTGTCACGCGAATCAGAAGAGCCACGTGAAGACACTTTAGAGTGGGTGTCATCAGGCTGATAAGTTCCATCCAAAGAGGAAGGGGTCGCCCTTGGTGATTCAGGCTCCTGATGTCTCTGACGCCGAGGCGGGGAGCGATGCACATGTTTCCTCCTATGTGGTGAACGATGAACATGACGCCTCCGAGGGGGGAACGACGGGGTCTCGATACCACAGTCGTTTGAGGGGGAGTTCCCCACAAAGGAGGAGGTTGCTCGGGCATAGAGGCCACACGTCTCTCAATTTGCCTAAGGCGTGCTTCTTGTAGCAGCATAGTCTAAGTGCGGTTGGCCAGAAGGTCCAACAGTTGGTTGACATCCGGCGGGTGGACCCCTCCCGACGGGGGGACTTCTTGCGCAGCTTGAACAAGGGTGTCTTCGTGGGTGGCGACATCGCCCTCGGGAGTGCCTTCAAGCTGGGGCGCAGGCACAGCAACACTTTTCATGCGTGGTCTGCCTCTTGGAGCCATGAGAGTGCAAGAGAAAAATTTCTAAGTGTAGGAATGGTGTGAAAGGTAGAGATCTCCAACTGTGGTCGCCAATGTTCAGTACCTAGCAGTGCTGGGCTGACTGCGTCGGTGATCTCTTGCGGTATGGCTTGATGTCAACGAGCGCCCGGGAGGGGGACCTGCGAAGCCACTCCGACGCCCAAGTTAGTATTGAGAGTAGGTGAGTGATTTAGCAAGGAATGAGAGTGTACCTCATTATGGCAATATGAGTTGGTATTTATAGGGAAGCGTGCCCATTGTGAGTCGTTGGATCGGCTGAGTTGATCTAAACCCTTCAAATATTTAGGTTAGATTGGGCCTTGTAGATAGTGGATATGGACCAAGCTGATTGGGCCAATCTATGTCAATTACTGAGTGGGCCTCGTGGCCCAGTCCAGAACAGGTATCACAAAAGTACCAAAATTTTGAAACAAAAAAAAGAGGCCAAAAAGACCAACATTTTGGAATGGAGGGAGTAATAGTTATAGATACCACTGTTCTTTTTATTTTGCCAGTTGCCACATCAAATTTGTTCATTTTCATTCTTCAACACTGGTCAACCTGCATGGCTCCTCGGGGCCAAATGCCTATGCAACTTAATCTTTCTATAGTTATAATTTATAAATACCACTGATCCCACCTTCCTCATCTCATCTCATCTCATCATTGAAAGCAAATAAAATTAATTAAAGTCATCTCATGGCTGTCAAAGCGCGATTCCCGCTGCTGGGAATAGTTTTCCTGGCCTTAGTTTGTGTCTCTTCTGCCATTGTGCACGACGATCAACGTCCATCACGCCAGGAAGACGAACGACACCATCGATCAGCCACGACGTGAAAGGGTAGAAGAGGGACAATGGCAGCCACGGCGTGAGAGGGAACAAAAAGAAGAAGAAGAAGAAGAAGAGGAATGGCGAGGACGCCGTCACCATGAAGATCCTGATGAGAGGGAGAGGAGGAGAGAGGGCGGAGACGCAGGCACCGTGAGAGTGAAGAAGAGCAAGAGGGTTCTTCTTCTTCTTCAGAGTCACAAACAAGAAGGAACCCCTTTTTCTTTAGTTCCAACACATTTGAAACTCTCTTCGAGAATGAAAATGGTCACATTCGTATTCTCCAACGCTTCGATAAACGCTCCAATTTATTTGAGAATATAAAAAACTATCGCATTTTGGAGTATAGATCCAAACCACGCACACTCTTGCTTCCTGAACACATGGATACCGACTCCATCCTTGTCGTCCTCAATGGTATAGTATATATAATATCAACAAATTATTTTAGTCAATACTACTTTCTAACTAATTTTAAATATAATTGGTATTAATTATGCAGGGAGAGCCATATTTACAGTGGTGAACCTCAATAATAGAAACTCTTTCAATCTTGAGCGAGATGACGCCATTAGATTACCTGCAGGAACCACCTATTATCAAGTCAATCGAGACGATAATGAGGATCTCAGAGTACTAGATCTCGCTGTTCCCTTTAATAGGCTTGGTCAATTTCAGGTAGTAATATAATACAATCATTTCTAGCAATCTATATACGCCTATCCCAAAGTATGTGCACCAAAAGTATATGTATCTGAACTTAGACCGAGGGAGTATATATAAATGTTTTTTTTTTATCATATCACTCATATTTTTTCCCTTTTTATACAGAGTTTCTTCCTGTCTAGCAGTCAAATCCATCAACCCTACTTCAATGAGTTCAGCAAGGATATTTTGGAGGCCTCCTTCAATGTAAGCATGTCGTACTCTAACTAATTTGATTTGCATTTGTTGTTTTGTTTTAGTGTAAATACCATAAGTGTCATTTGTCTCTTTATTCATGTGGTTACAAATATAGACCAATTATAAGGAGATAGAAAGGGTACTCTTAGTAGAGCAAAAGGAGGGGAGAAAACAAAGGAGAGGGCGTAGAGAGACACAACAGAGCCAGGAAGCAAACGCAATAGTCAAAGTGTCGAGGGAACAGATTGAGGAATTGAGCAGAAATGCCAAATCTAGCTCAAAGAAAAGCTCATCCTCTGAATCTCAGCCATTCAACTTGAGAAGCCACGACCCCATCTATTCCAACAAGTTTGGTAGGTTCTTTGAGATAACCCCAGAAAAAGATCCACAGCTTCAAGACTTGAGTCTAAGTCTCAGTTCTGTCGAGATTAGAGAGGTAAGAAAAAGGTAGCCAGTAAATCAATTCCATCACATGGTTCTAAAATAGCGAACCTAAAAGTTCAATGTTCATTTTTAGGGAGCCATTATTTTGCCACACTACAATTCAAGGGCCTTTGTGATACTAGTGGTTAACGAAGGAAAAGGACACATTGAACTTGTGGGTCAAAGAAATGAGCAGCAACAACATGGAGAAGAAGAGGAGGAGGAGGAGCAACGACAAGAGGAAGGTGAGAGAAGTAGACAATTGCAGAGGTACGGAGCTAGGTTGTCTCCAGGCGATGTTTTTGTAATTCCAGCAAGTAATCCTGTTGCTATAAATGCCTCATCGAATCTCAATTTCATTGGGTTTGGCATCAATGCTGAGAATAACCAGAGGAACTTCCTTGCAGGTACGAATGACTAGATAAAATTGAATGTACTTTATGTCATGAAACATTGACTATCATTTTAAGTGCTTCTAAATCAATTGAATGTTATTTTTGGGTGATTGAAAAATTGGAGGCGAGGAGGACAACGTGATAAGCCAAATACATAGGTCAGTGAAAGAGCTTGCATTCCCTGGCTCTGCTCAAGAGGTTGAGAGGTTAATAAAGAATCAAAGGCAATCTCACTTTGCAAGTGCTCAGCCTCAACAAAGGGAAGAAGGAAGCCAAAGAAGGGGTCCCCTCTCTTCAATTACGGGCTTATAACTAAAATTAGCGCCAACTTTCTACTATGAATAAATAAAAGAAGAATAATTTTTTTGTGTCTTTTATATATCTTTCTCTATAATATTTGAATCATGCGTAAATGGTGTGTATCCTTATATTGTTGAATACGAGACAAAACGTACCATAAAGAATTTTGTTTTCCATTTTTTAATATTCATTCTCTAATAGGAACTCGACTAATTAATATATTTTTCTTAATAATAGGATCGTGAACAAAAAATAAATACAATAATGCTAGATCCCACGTATTCCTTTTCTTGGTGTTGACTTTTTGATGTTGACCACGAAAAGGAATAAATTTTTTGTCTCAGTTTGTGGTGTTCCTAAGCAAATGTTGTTACAACACATGGTCAAAGTATTGACTCTGCCAACTCAGCCAAAATAAATTCTGCCACATCATCAAGTTGACCAAAGGGCCCTCACTACTTCCTTGGCTCACTGATCTCTCATTGCTTTACTTTACTCTTTTCTATTTGGTTCAGGGTTTCCTTTTGCCCTTGTTAGATTATCAATATCTATTGATTCATTCATTCATTCCCATGTAATTCTGTTAGAGATTAGATTGTAGCTGTTAGTAATTCAGTTAGGATCAGTTAGATTAACTGTGTATATATTCCACAGATGTAATAGATTTAGATTAGAATGAGAAATACTCTTTTATCATCTTCCTCACATCTCGAAACTCTCTGGTTTCCTTCCATGAAGATAAACCTCAAATTCTTTCATGGTATCAGAGCTCCATTCTAGGGGTTCTGACCACCATCGCTGCGCATCTCGTTTCTCATTCAATCATCATTCTTTGTGATCGCATTCCTCTTCGCAATCTTAGTTAACAATGGCGACGACGGAAATCTTCTCGGTGAATGAAGCCAGCTCGAACTCCGGTAGCGGAAATGGATCGAGCAAAGGTTATCAGAATGACATGATGAATCCTTACTTCATGCATCCGAGTGACAATCCGGGAACGGCGATTGTCACTCCTCCTCTCAATGGAAGCAACTATCACACTTGGTCCAGATCAATGATGGTTGCACTCAAATCAAAGAACAAATCGCACTTCGTCGACGGAACCCTAGCGAGGCCGCCGGAAGAAAACAACGACGCTTTGGCTTGGGATCGATGTAACACGATGGTTATGTCTTGGATCAACAATTCGATTGTGCCTGAGATATCTCAGAGTATCTTGTGGATGGATACTGCTGCAGAAATCTGGAAAGACTTGAAGGATCGTTTCTACCAAGGCGACATGTTTCGCATCTCTGATTTGCAGGAAGAAATTTACACCACCAAACAAGGTGATGGTACAATTTCAACATATTATACGAAACTCAAGAAGCTGTGGCAAGAACTGGAGAATTTCTTGCCAGCTCCACGATGTAGCTGCAATTGTGTCAACGGTTGCGATGCTGAAAAGAAATTCAAGGAATACAGGGAGCGTGGCAAGGTTCTTAGGTTTTTGAAAGGTCTCAGTGAGCAATACTCACCTGTCAGATCTCAAATTATGCTGATGGATCCTTTGCCTAACTTAGCGAAGGTTTATTCTCTCCTCATTCAACAAGAAAGAAGCACTGTTGTTCCTACTGATGAAGTAAAAGTGCTTGCAACTGGCAATTTCTCAACAAGAGGAGGATTCAGAGGCAGAGGTGGTAGAAGCAACAATGGTAGAGGAAGAGGCATGAAGGTCTGCTCTCATTGTGGAAGAACAGGCCACACTGTTGATGTTTGTTACAAAAAGCATGGTTATCCACCACATTATCAGCAAGGAGGATCAAATACAGTCAATAATTGTATAAGTGAAGATGCTGAAACAGATGAAACTGCTGCTGATGAAGATAACAGTGACACAGGGAAACAGAACAGCAACTCTGGACTCTTAGGCTTTACTGCAGAGCAACACAAGGCCATCCTAGCACTCATCCAAGGTTCCAACACATTGCAATCTCACAGTGTCAACCATTTCACCACCATCAAATCAGGTATTATCTGTGCACTCCCTAACTCTAGGAAAGAAAAACTGTGGATCATAGACACTGGAGCCACCATACATGTTTGCTATTCTAGACAACTCTTTGAATGCCTTAGGATCATAGAACCGGTTTCTGTTACCTTACCAAATGGAACCATAGTGTTCTGCAATCTTGCAGGCACAATTCATTTAGATGACACTCTTGTGCTCAGTGATGTTCTTTATATTCCAAATTTTTCATTTAATCTCATTTCCATAACCAAACTCACTGATGATGTAGACTGTGATTTGCATATTAACAGACCAAAATGTGTAATACAGGACAACCAAACGGAGAAGGTGATTGGGATAGCTGAAAGGAGGCGTGGATTGTATCATCTTGTGTTCCCCTGCTCTAAGCCTTCATCCATCACACACTCCATAAACAACTTCAATTCCTGCAATCTAGATAAACCTTCCTGTACTGTGAGTAATCTCAATAATATAGATAGTAATGTTCAATGTAAGATTTGGCATATGAGGTTTGGTCATCCCTCTTTTGAGAAAATGAACAAAATAAATAGAATTTTTCCTTCTGTTAAATGGAATGTACCTGAAAAACCCTGTGATATATGTTTTTATGCAAAACAGAAAAGACTGCCCTTCCCAAACAGCACTACCACTTCAAATAAATGTTTTGACACTGTTCACATGGACATTTGGGGTCCTTTCTCTGTTTGTTCTATTCTTGGTTATAGATACTTTCTTACCATAGTTGATGATAGAAGTAGATTTACTTGGATTTTCCCTATGAGATTAAAATCTGAAACATCCCTTTTAGTGAAAAGTTTTGTGTCTTTTGTTGACACACAATTTAGTGTCAAAGTAAAGTACATAAGAACTGACAATGGCAGTGAATTCTTATTAAAGGAATTTTATCAAGAAAAAGGTATCATACACCAAACTTCATGTGTTGGTACTCCCCAACAAAATGGAATTGTTGAGAGGAAGCACCAACACATCTTGAACACTGCAGGAGCCTTAATTTTTCAAGCAAAACTACCAAAAATATTTTGGGCACATGCAGTGAGTCAAGCTGTTCACATCATAAATAGACTGCCATCAAGGTTTTTATCTCATAAGACACCTTTCCAAATTGTGTTTGGACATGTTCCCAACTTAGATAATCTAAAAGTTTTTGGTTGTTTATGTTTTGCTAGTACTTTGAAAGAAAATAGAAAGAAATTAGACCCTAGGTCTAGAAAATGCATTTATCTTGGTTTCAAACATGGTGTAAAGGGACACCTCCTGTTTGATCTTAACTCTAGAGAAATTTTCTTGTCTAGGGATGTAAAATTTTTTGAATATCTTTTTCCATACAAAACTGAATTAAACAAGGACTGCACTTCTCACAGTGACTTTTCTGGGTATATCTTTGAGAACTCAATACCTTATTTTGATAACTTTCACATCGAAAACCAAAATACCAATCATCACACTCCCATTGATGACAACTTACCAACAGACAATGTCCCCACACACCACACACATTCAGAAATTCCAACTGAGCAAAACACAACCATACCATCCACTAACACCAATGGTGATCAGGCAGTTGACCACAGCCCTGAAACCCCACCAAATTCACACACAGAACCTTCTGTTGAACCAATTTCAACCACACCTAACACCAGCTCAAACTATATTCCAAGTGACATATCTCGACCACCAAACCATCCTGAACCAGAAACACTTAGAAGATCAACCAGAACCAGAAACCCTCCATCCTATCTTCAAGAGTATCATTGCTCTCTACTCAAGAATACAATCCACAATTCCACCTCACACATCTCATCATGCACTCCCACAGGTGCCCTACATTCCATTTCTAATGTTATTTGCTATGACAGGCTATCACCATCCCACAAAAACTTCACCCTCAATTTGTCTTCCATCACTGAGCCAAACACATATGAGGAAGCAATGTGTGACAATCAATGGCAGAGTGCTATCATGGCTGAATTGCAAGCTCTAATGAAAACTAAGACCTGGAAACTTGTTCCTCTCCCTGCTAACAAACATGCCATTGGATGTAAGTGGGTTTTCAAGCTCAAGTTACATGCTGATGGGTCTATTGAAAGGCACAAGGCAAGACTGGTCGCAAAAGGTTTTACACAAACAGAAGGAATTGATTATCTTGAGACCTTTAGCCCAGTGATAAAAATGAGCACCATCAGATTACTTCTAGCCACTGCAGCAAGTCAGAATTGGCATCTCTGTCAGTTGGATGTCAATACTGCCTTTCTACATGGGGATCTTGATGAAGAAGTATATATGAGGCCACCTCCTGGACTTCATTTGGAACAACCAGACCTGGTATGCAAACTGCAAAGGTCCTTATACGGTTTGAAGCAAGCTAGCAGGCAATGGAATGCTAAGCTTACTGAAACACTGTTAAACACAGGATACACACAGTCAAAGTCTGACTACTCCCTGTACACCAAGAATTCTGAAACTGGTTTCACTGCCATACTTGTTTATGTGGATGATTTGGTTTTGGCAGGTAATGATGCTGCAGAAATTAACAAAGTTAAAGCTCTACTAGATGAAAAGTTCAGCATCAAGGATTTAGGGGACTTAAAATATTTTCTAGGATTTGAAGTAGCAAGAAACAAAGAAGGCATATCTCTATGCCAACGAAAATATGCCCTAGACCTATTAGAAGAAACTGGTTTGCTTGGAACTAAACCTAGCTCCACTCCTATGGAACCAGGTCTCCAATTGCACAAAAACTTGGGAGAAACAGTCACTGATCCCTCTATATACAGAAGATTAGTTGGTAGATTACTATACTTAACTCATTCAAGACCTGAGATATCCTATGCTGTTGGAAGACTCAGTCAGTTCATGGATAAGCCTACTGATGTTCACATGCTATCTGCCATGAGAGTCTTGAAATTTATTAAAAATCATCCTGGACAGGGACTTCTCTTCAAGACAGATTCTGCACTTTGCTTAAAAGGGTACTGTGACTCTGATTGGGGCGCCTGCCCAGATACCAGAAGATCAACAACAGGGTTCTGTTTCTTTCTTGGATCTTCTCTAATCTCATGGAAGAGCAAGAAACAAAGTGTGGTATCTCGTTCATCCTCTGAAGCAGAGTACAGAGCACTGGCTCTGGCCACTTGTGAGGCACAATGGTTACTTTATCTTCTACAAGACCTCAGAATTAAACACCCTTCACCTGTAGTTATATATTGTGACAATAAGTCAGCTTTACACATTGCTGCAAATCCAGTATTCCATGAAAGAACCAAGCATATTGAAATAGATTGTCATGTGGTACGTGACAAAGTCAAAGATGGAACACTACACCTGCTGCCAATACCTTCCAAAGAACAAATTGCTGATTTGTTTACAAAGTCACTCAGTCCTGGACCTTTCTCTGCTTTGCATTCTAAGCTTGGAATAATTGACTTATATTCCAGCTTAAGGGAGGATGTTACAACACATGGTCAAAGTATTGACTCTGCCAACTCAGCCAAAATAAATTCTGCCACATCATCAAGTTGACCAAAGGGCCCTCACTACTTCCTTGGCTCACTGATCTCTCATTGCTTTACTTTACTCTTTTCTATTTGGTTCAGGGTTTCCTTTTGCCCTTGTTAGATTATCAATATCTATTGATTCATTCATTCATTCCCATGTAATTCTGTTAGAGATTAGATTGTAGCTGTTAGTAATTCAGTTAGGATCAGTTAGATTAACTGTGTATATATTCCACAGATGTAATAGATTTAGATTAGAATGAGAAATAC
Organism: Astragalus glycyphyllos; assembly: GCA_963573325.1. Lineage (NCBI taxonomy): Eukaryota > Viridiplantae > Streptophyta > Magnoliopsida > Fabales > Fabaceae > Astragalus > Astragalus glycyphyllos. Next base: position 69,042,506 of record OY754309.1, read on the forward strand.
TCTTTTATCATCTTCCTCACATCTCGAAACTCTCTGGTTTCCTTCCATGAAGATAAACCTCAAATTCTTTCAAATGTGATTCTCCCTGCCAGTTTGTGGTGTTCTTTGAAATACTTTCTTCGAAAAGGAATAAACAATACTGCCATTAAAAAAAAATTGTATTCCTAAGCAAATGTGATTCTTCCCTTTTTTTTAGCTGACTTTTTGATGATGTATGATTTTTTTACATATAGTAAATACAGTAAAATAACTGTCGTGGGATTCGTGGGGGTGGAATCTTTCGCTGCATATAACAGCGCTCAAATAAATATTAAAAACGATTTATAGCGAATGGAATACTTTGACCCATTAAAAGAGGAGCCATCTCATTTTGCTTGAAAACAACCAAACAGATTAGAAAACCAATCAAAAAAAAAAACCAGTATTCCTTCCCTCTACAATTGAACTAATTCCAATTTCACGAAAAATTTCTATTAGAAAAACAATCAGAAAAATAGAGTTCATTTATTCCTTCCCTCTACAATTGAACTAACTGCAAAGTCAAGACATGCTCTTACAATGTCCATGATTAATAAATCTCTTTTCCTTATTCATATAAAAAAGAGATTTTGTCATGGGGGGATGAAGGATTTGAATTAGAAGCAATTTATAGAGACTAAAAAATCTAAGATTTATTCGAGTTAGATGGAGTTACAATCAAAATTTAATTATTTGAGAAAAATCCCCTTTAAAAGAGCTCATCTTTCAAAATCAAATCTTAGTTTCAGAGTCATTTGTGTATAAGAATGTATTAGTATCCACAACATTTTTTCAAAAAATTAAGGTCACATCCAGTGCATTGTGCAACAACATATGAACATTAGATTATATTAATTTTCCTTTATTCTAAATTAAAAGAATTTCAAAGAACACTTAATGAACACTATTTATTTTTGAGCTTTACAAGAGCTGTCTCACACTCTTTTTTTTAATGGCAAACTTATATTATAAATATAAAGTGGTACAAGGGGTACCCGAAACTGTATAAAAGAGTTCAATTAAGAAAAAACACAACCGAAACAAATAAGAACAAACATAACAAATGTGGAAAACTACTTAGAAATACACAAAGAGACCTTTGCCCACCACTCATAATAAAGGCAGGGAGCAACTCCACTCGCCAGAAACCATCTCCATGACAAAACTTTTGTCCGCTCCAGAACTCGGGTACCATCAGTTGGCGTACCTGCAAAGATAAGGTTGTTCCGCTCCTCCCAAAGAACCTAGATCGCCTCATGCCATACCAAAGTCAATCGCTGCTTACTCTTGGCTCCATATATAACCAAATGAAAAAACAGAAGGAAAAGCTGAGAGAGGTCTCGAGGTACAACCCAAACCCACCCCAACCATTTAGCAATTGCATACCAGATCGAGAGGGAAAAGTGACACGTGAGAAACAAGTGTATAGACACTACAAGAAAAACGCGTATTTCCGGCGGATTTCTTCCGCCGGTACAATTCCGACGGATTTTTGGCATTTCCGGCAGACTTTTCGGCGGAAAAAATAGTATATTCGGCGGATTTATTTTCTGTCAGTACATTTCCAGCGGATTTTACAAATTTCCGGCGGATTTTTTTAAAAAAAATAAAAAAATCCGCCGGAAAATCCTCGGTGACATTTCCAGCGGATTTTCTGGGAAAAAAAAAAGATTAAATTTTTTTCCTTCAAAATAAATCCGCCGGTAATTTAAAAAATCTGCCGGAATTGTCCAAAAATGCCTATAAATAAAACTTTCTCCTACACTCCTCTCATTCTCTCATTTCACTATTTATTTCCTTCTCATTCTCTTCTACATTTTCTCTATCTTATCTTTCTTCTTTTTTCTCATACTCTCCAATCTCCTTCAATTTCTCTACATATCTCTCTTCTATATTTCCCCTTTCTTCTTCTTCTCATTCATTCTCACTCCTTCATTCTTATTCCTTCTTACTTCTTTATTCTCATTCTCTCATATATTATTACTTCTCATACTCTCATTCATTCTTATTCTCTCCTATATTATTTCTTCTCATACCTTCTTTCATTCAATCCTTCCTACTTCTACATTCTCATTCATTTACTTCTTTTCATTCTCTTCCATATCATTTTTTTTTCTCATATTCTACTTCATTTTCAGTTTTTTTACTTTTTATTAAAATACATATTAAATTTTAAAATATGGAAAAATTGAAAAAAATATTATTCAATTTTTTAAAAAAAACGGAATATTTCCGACGGATTTTAATAGTTTCTAGCGGATATTTGAATTTCAACCATTTTTCCCGCGGAATTTGATTTTTTTTTAAAAAAAATTCCGGCGGATTTTCTCAATTTCCGGTGGACTTTTGATAAAAATAATAAAATAATTACAAATATTACCTACGGCCGTTTTACCGGCAGATTTTTTCCGTCGATACCGTAACATTACTGGCGAATTTCGTACATTTTCGACGGGAAAATCCGCTAGTAAATCCTGTTTTTCTTGTAGTGAGAAGACTTCTGATACTCAACACAAAAGACACAAGTTGTAGCACTGGCATCATTAATAACCTCCCTCCTAAACAGATTCACCCTAGAAGGAATCCTATCAAGAAAGTTAATCATTTATAAAAATAAAAACATTTTTAAAAACAAAAATATAAAAAATAATTTATTGCGATAACATGTAATAGTTTTTTGTCGAGAGTTAAAGTTATAATATTAATTCATTTATAAAAGACAAAAGCATTTGTAAAAACAAAATATGAAAAAATAGCAGTATAGCAACAATATATAGTATTTTTTTGTCGGGACTCCTTCAAAACAATGAAAGTATACTGACAGCGAGTAATACTTCCTTGTGGGAACTCAAAAACTACATATTCATTTATAAAAGACAATGACATTCGTTAAGAAAAAATATAAAAATTAGATGATGTGTTCAATAGATAGAATGTCTAATTTTGTGAATAAAATAGTAATTGTTCTGTACCGTACTCCTGACCTTAGAGGTCGACTCGAGGTAGTTGGTAGGTGTGATCCTTGATCTTCAACGTTCCGGTCGAGGTTGGATTGTTGGTCCTGCAATGACACTCCGACGATCAAGTCAGTAAGTTAGTCAAGCAGAGTATGTTATGAGTAGAATAACTTACCATTAATGAGCATTGAATGTGGTATTTATAGGCTTTGAATGGTGTTGACCTAATGATTATGAACCGTTGGATGTGTTGGCTGCATCTGAAGCGTTGAATTATGGGCTCACCTAAGAGGATGGGCTAGTGAGAAAATGGGTCATTTAGGGGTGTTAATAGCATATAGAAACATTACCATAACAGTTGCCCCCCAAGTCTGGTCGTTTGATAGTCGACCTTGACTTGCATGACTCGTGGCTGTATTGCGACCTTGGTGTACCCGAATCGGAAGCGCCCGAGCTTCATCGTTGCCCAATCTTCGTTGTTTGTCGTTCCTGGCAGAATCCAAAAGACGACGCGTTGGAAAACGCTTCGTGCTCTGCTCAGGGCATTAAATGCATCTTTTGACAGGGCACGCCTTTTGATGTTTGTAAATGATGGCGACGCCTCGAACCGCGCGCTCCGTTCAAAAAATCCACCAATTGGGCCTGTCGATTCAGTTCAAGGCCCAATTTTTCCAGCCCACTATAAGTAGGGAGTTAGTCTTTCCCCTTTTTTTTTCGTTTCAGATCACAAACGCTCTGACTGACGACCTTGTTGATCAAATTTGATCGAGCAACCATAAGGTGGCGAGGGTCGGAGCTTTCCAATGGATTTCAATCGTTCGGGATCGTAAAGCGAGATTTCCTCTCGATCCTACCCCCTTCTTGCGCCTTCTACGAGGTTAGTCCCTATCACTTTCCTTTTTGTCTTTATTTACTTTTGAAAAAGAAAGGGGGGTTGAGTTCTTCTGACCCGCCAACATCCCTCAGAGTGGGGCCGTCGGGTCGGGTACCGACTTGTTCGCGGACCCATTTAAGACTTATGACCCTGACAACTCGTCCCCATTTCTGCAGGTCCGATCTGGCGGTTACTAAGCAAACTCCGAGACAAATCACCGCCAAACCCCCTGAGCTAGCAAGAAAAATGGCCTCGGACGGGCCCCCTGGCGATGGAGCTCCTGATGGAGCTCTCCGACAAGATCGTGTCGATGGTCCCGACGCTCAGGATAGGATCGAATCTACCACTCCAGACGAACAAGATCATCTGGATTCGGCTCCGACAAGTGAGCAGGCCGATGAAGACGTGGATGTTGAAAATCTTACGCTTGACACCGAAGTTGTCGAAGCAAACGACGAAGCATCCGGAGATCGAGGCGAGGAAGAAGATAGCGATGACGACGGTGATGACGATGACAACGATGATGGCAATGACAACGACGATGGCGACGACGAAGGTTCAGATCGAGAGGGTAACATGTCCGAGGAAGAAGTCCAATCTGGCGAAAACCAAGGGAGTTCTCAAACTCGGGAATCGGACGAGGCTGAAACTGAGACGGATGATTCTTCTGGTGGCGCTTCTGTTGATCAAGGAGAAGACAACGGCGACCCTCAAGGAAGCAGTCGATCTTCGGCTATGTCTGTAGATGGATATTCCAGCACCGGCCCTGGTGCTTTAAATATTCCGGCCAGGGAAACACGCCCTTATGATTGGGTTTCGAGCTCAGTGTTGGAGACGGAGTCGATTTATCGATCTTTTCATAATCTCGGAGCTGTTATGAAGAAGATTAAAGGTCGTTCAGGCAGAATCTAGAGGGTCGAAGGGATGAAGGACGGCGAGCATGTGGCTACTTGGGCCGGGGAATTTAAGTTTACGATGTACCACGTGACGATTAAGGACATGAACATCCGACCTCCTTTCACTTGTCTTCAGCAAACTGTACTGGCTAGGTTGGATGTCGCACCTTCTCAACTGCACCCTAATGCATGGGCATTCCTTCGAGCCTTCGAGCTCCTGTGTATACATTTGGAGAGACCGGTGTCGCCCACGTTATTCTTTCAACTTTTCGAGCTTAACCGGAACAGCGGCAAAAAGAAGGCTGCTAACTTCGGGCGCGAGCATGTGAGTTTTCGATCAAGGAGAGGTTCAAAGATCTTCCGAGCTTACACCGATTCCTTGCGAGGTGACTGGAAGAAATTTTTCTACTGGGTGGAGCCTGTGAATGATAAGGCTGTGGACTGTGTGGGGAGATTTGGGGTTGATGGTCGGACGCTGGAATCCACCAAGTTTCCCATTGGCTGGAGCAACGAGCATTAGAACCGATCTACACATTCTTATGCAATTTTTGAGAAAAAGTTGAGTGTGGAAGATCGTTTAGCCAAACAGATCCTGACCTACATTTCTGATCAAATCCCTTTCAAAAAGGCAAAGTATAGGGGCATTCCTACCGACGTTATTGTCAAGGCTGCTAAGAAGCGCGACGTGCAAAGAGTTTTAGGTCTGTTTAAGACCGTTATCGTGTTCTTTCATTCCCTAACGATGTTGTCTGAAATTTTTGTTTTATCTTGTAGATACTATGGCTTCGAAGAGGCTCGCTCGGATGAAGGAGTTGGCTTTTAGGCAGGTCGAGGAAGCTGTGAATATCGAGGATGATTCCCAGAATTCTTCGCGACTCAATGTGGACGCCGAACATATCCCCGATGCTGTTCCCCTCAGCATCGTCAAAGAAGGGGATCTGAACGCCGTTGGTCAAGAAGATCGGGGGAAGAAAGTGCAGTCTTTCGCCCCTGCCTCTCTGCAGAAAAACTCTACCGATGTTGGTCCATCAGAAAAAAGGAAACGTGACGAGCCTGAGGTCGGGCAGAGTGCTAAGAAGGTCAAAGACTCCAAAAAGATAAAACACAAGGTGAAAGCCGTTCCGTTGTCAGAGGAATTTCTGGAGCAGAATTTTGAGGAATGGCGGGTCGATCCTATCGCGGCCTCTGCGCAAGTCTTCTTGAATCTGGCTGAGGTGCACAAGGTCCAGAAAGAGAAGATTGAAAAACGAGCTAAAGGTAATGTCGTGAACCGACCTTGCTTTCTCTTATACATTGTTCGAACTTTAGTTCGGAGTTATTCTCCTTTATGTTCTTTTTTCAGAGTTGGTGAGTGCAGAGAAAGAGAAAAACTTTCAGACCCTGCAGGAGCTGAGCGCAAAGACCACTGCTCTGGCCAAGGCTAACTTCGATCTTGAGGCACTGAGGAAGGGTAAGAAAAGTGTCGAAGAGGCCCGAAACGCTGCTTTGTTAAGGGCCGAGAATGCCGAAGCTAGGGTTAAAGAGTTGGAAGGTCAAATCACGGTTTGAAGGCGTCGGAGGAAGAGTTCAAAGAGAAAGTGGGAAGCCTCGAAGGTCAGATAGCCGAGCTTCAGAAGAAATTGTCAGCTGAGGAGGATAAAGCAGAGGTCAGCTCTGATCCTGAAGCTCAGATTGCTGTTTTGCGAGCCCAGCTTGCAAGGTCGCAGATCGCTCGTAAAAAGAGTCAAGAGGAAGCTCAAGAGGCTGCTTGAGAAGCCGTCGGCCTTTATGAGGATGGTTTTAAAGAGGCTTTGAAGCAGATCGCTCTGGTCCATCCTTCCCTGCAGTTGGATGACAAGATCATCAATGCCGATCATAAAGTGGAAGGTGATCGGATCGTCAGGACAGATATGAAGACGAAGGCGAAGGCCGTGATCTTTCCTTCCCCTGATGCTTGATGCTGGTTGCAGCAACTTTTTTGCAGAAGTTCTGGGTTTATGCATCGCGAAACGATATTGCATAGACCCAGAACTTTGCTTAGTTTCCTTTTCTGATAATACGAGCATGCCATTCTGAACTTGAGGACTCGGCCGTATCCGAGATGGTCTGTAAAGAAATTTATCTTTGTATTTTGTTTTTAAGTTTTTATCGTCGTATGCTTGCTTGATATTCAACATCGTTTAATGAATGCATTTAAATTTGCAAATCACGTACGTCGTCCTCAGGGCAGTTTACCGAGACTCGGCTCAGATTTAACTCGCCCTTTTGGGATCTTGGCATCTGTGGCCAATGGTCGTTCTGGAAACCTTGGTTCCTGAAAACCAACTCTCGTTAAAATGGTTTACCAAGACTCGGCTCGGATCTAACTAGTTTTAAAGAGTCGCGACCTTAACATGGTCGCAGGGAGATCGTAAGATCGGTCCCTGTTCGATTTATCTTATTTGAAAAATAAAGATGTTATGAACGTAGGCATGGGTGCCACTTTAATTGATGAGTGAATCATTACAGCAGGTTGGCACGCCAAGAGGTGGCGTCCTTAGGGAGAAAATTGCCTTTCGAGAAAAGGACTTTTAAATAGATGCAAAGGAGTTCTTAAACATAGTATTTCTTCAGCTTGGTTGCGTTCCAAGTTCGCTCAATCGGCTTTCCACTGAGGGTCTCAAGTGAGAAAGCTCTGTTGCCGGTCTTGGATTTGACACGGTAGGGTCCTTCCCAGTTCTGCGCGAGTTTCCCTTGACCGGCGTTCTTTAGTCCGACGTCAGCCCTTCGAAGCACTAAATCCCTGCCTCAAAATCTCTTGGGACGACCTTAGCGTTATACCGAGTTGCCACTCCTTGTTTTACAGCGGCCTCCCTAAGAGAGGCCCGTCCTCGGACTTCGTCGATTAGATCGAGTTCCTCCAGGAGGGCTTGGGTGTTCTCATCCCGCGGCTTGGGGTGTGACGTCCTCCAGCTTAGTTCCCCAATTTCGACAGGGATAACTGCCTCGCTGCCATAAGAGAGCCTGAAAGGTGTTTCTCCTGTCGAGCTTTGGGGGGTCGTCCTATAACCCCAGAGGACGTATGGTAATTCTTCGACCCAATTGCCTTTGGCGTCGTCAAGGCGTTTCCTCAAGCCGTTGAGGAGGACCTTGTTTGCTGCTTCGACTTGGCCGTTGGTTTGGGGGTGTTCTACCGATGTGAACCGGTGCTTGATTTTAAGGTCGGTCATTAACTTTCTGAAACCAGCGTCGGTGAACTGAGTCCCATTATCCGTTATCACAACTTCGGGGATCCCGAACCTACTCATGATGTTTTTCTTAAAAAACTTGATGCAGTTTTTTGCCGTGATGGTGGCCAAGGGCTCTGCTTCTATCCATTTGCTCATGTAGTCGACTGCCACTATAAGGTATTTCACCTGCCCGGGGGCTGCTAAGAAGGGCCCTAAAAGATCAATCCCCCACCACGCAAACGGCCATGCAGAGGATAAGGTCGTCAGATCATTAGGTGGAGCGACGTGGACATGGGCGTGGATCTGGCACTTCTTGCATTTCCTAACGTAGTTCTTGGCGTCGGCGTCCATGGTGGGCCAGAAAAAACCGGATCGGAGTGCTTTTCGAGCTAGAGACCGGGCTCCAAGATGTTGGCCACAAATCCCTTCATGTATTTCTTTCAAAATATAATCAGCCTCTTCTCCTTCTACACATTTTAGCAGGGGGGAAGATAGGCTTCTTCGGTATAGAGTTCCATCGATCACTGAGAATGCCGAAGCCCTTCTTCTGATGAGTTTGGCTGTCTTTTCGTCGCCTGGTTCTTGACCGGAGTTGATATAGTCCAAGATCGGCCGGATCCAACTTGTGCTTTCTTCCAACACACACACAGTCAAAATCGAGTCGGTTTCAAGAGGAACACTGGCCTGGTGAAGCGTTTCTTGGATGATGGTCCTGTGATTTCCAGGGATCTTCGTACTGGCGAGCTTTGAAAGAATATCAGCCCTCTGATTCTCCAACCTCGGTACGTGTTTTACTTCTGATTGTTCGAATTTTGATAATAGTTCCCGCACACGGACCAGGTATTTCTGCAACGTCGGATCCTTCGTCTCATACTTTTCTGAAATTTGGGAGACCACCAAGAGGGAGTCGGTGTGCAATGCAAGCTTCGTATTCTGCTTGATTATTTGAAGTTTGAGAGTTGAAGGTTAGGGATACCTCGATGACCACCCCATCCGGACTTTCCAACATGATGCCCGCACCACTTCCCTTGGGGTTCGAGGATCCGTCCACATGTAGGGCCCAGATCTCGTTCTCGGGGTCAGCAGGTGTCATCTCAGCTACAAAGTCGGCGAGGATTTGGGCTTTTAATGCAACCCTGGTTTCATATTTAATCCCGAACTCCGAAAGCTCGACCGCCCATTTTATCATCCGACCCGCTAGGACGGGTCTGTGCAGTATATGTCTGATAGGGTAGTTAGTCCGCACGACCACCTGGTGAGCCACGAAGTAAGGTCGAAGACGCCGAGCTGCGACGACTAGGGCTAGCGCTATCTTTTCAATCTTTTGATAACGAGCTTCGGCCCCATGTAGGACTTTACTTGCAAAGTAAACTGGGCATTGCCCGACCTCGGTTTCTCTTACGAGAACTGCCCCCAATGCTTCTTCCGAGATCGACAAGTACAGGTATAGAATCTCTCCCTCATTGGGCCGGGTTAAGATCGGAGGTTCGGATAGTACCTTCTGGAGTTGCTTAAGTGCTCGGTCTTGTTCGTCAGTCCAACCGAACTCCTTCTCTTCCTTCTTTAACAACTTGAATAAAGGGAGAGACTTGAAAGCCGCAGTTGAGATGAAGCGAGATAGGGCGGCGATCATGCCGCTGAGCTTTTGGACTTCTTTCTTCGTTGTTGGGGTGCGCATTTCCGTGACTACCTTGCACTTGTCAGGATTTGCCTCAATCCCTCTTTCAGTGAGGTAGAATCCGAGGAATTTTCCAGCTCGGACCCCGAAAGTGCATTTTTCAGGATTCAGCCTCATGCTATTCTTTCTTACCTCAGCAAAAATCTCTCTAAGATCGGATACGTGAAGGTTGCCTTCCGTGCTCTTTGCAATCATGTCATCAAGGTAGACTTCTACATTTCTCCCAATCTGCCCTTGGAAAACCTTGTTCATCATTCTTTGGTAAGTGGCACCAGAGTTTTTTAAACCGAAAGGCATGACCTTGTATGAAAAGTTCCCAAGGTCCGTCATGAAGGCCGTCTTTTCTTGATCAGGGGGGTGCATGGCGATCTGGTTGTAACCAGAGTATGCGTCCATAAAGGATAAGAGTTGGAAACCCGATGCGTTGTCAACCAGACGATCTATGCTGGGGACCGACATCTTTTGGACAAGCTCTGTTTAAGTCCGTGTAGTCTAAGCACATACGCCATTTCCCGTTGCTCTTTTTAACCAAAACAGGGTTGGACAACCAGGTCGTGTATTTTACCTTGGTGATAAAGTTTGCTTTGATGAGGTCGTCCACCGCTTTGGCAGCTTCAACTGCCTTCTCCCTACCTTGGACTCTTTTCCTCTGGCCACCCATTTCGCTCCCGGGTTGACGGCTAGCTGGTGACATGCGACCTCCGGAGGGATTCCGGGCATGTCCTCAGCCGACCATGCGAACAGATCAGCGTGATCTTGGAGACATTGGATGAGATCCTTCTTGATTCCTTCTGCTAGGTCGAAACCAATTCTGACGACCTTTGTGGGGTCTTTCCCTACTTGGATGTGGAGAAATTCTCCGTCAGGTTGGGGTCTTCTCATCTTCTTCTTTAACTCCTTTGCCAGATCGTCATCGCTTTCTTCCTCCGAGCTATCTGGGTCATACCTAGCATCCAAATCCGTCGCATTCACCTCGCTAGATCGTCCCTTGTCCGCTTTTGGATGATCGGGATTTTCCGGAGGTGGAACCCCTTCCGCGTCTCGAGCTTTCTGCTCAGCTTTAGTCCACAGGAAAAAACATCTCGCAGCTGATTCCAGATCGGATTTTATGGTGATTGCTTTGTTACAAAGAGAGTGGAACCTCATCTTCAGATGGGTGGTTGAAGTTACTGCCCCGAGTTTCCCAAGGGTCGGTCTACCGATGATACCATTTTAGATGGATTCGCAAGGTAAAACTAGGAACTTGGTTTTGATCATCCTTACCAACGGTTCCTCTCCATAGGATACCATCAACTCGATGTGGCCAAGTGGTTTAGTTCGAGATCCATTGAAGCCAGAAAGAACCGATCCTGAATAAGGGGTGAGATCATCCCTGTCGATCTCCATTCTGTCCAGAAGGCCAAGAAAAAGTATATCTAATGAGCTCCCCTGATCTACCAAGATTCTTCTAACATCTCTGTTAGCTATCATGGCTGATATTATCAAAGGTATGTGCTTGTTGGGCTTCCCGTCAATTAGATCTTCGTCTCCGAACGACAAAAGCGGTCGACTTGATGTGGTCGGGGTCGTTGAAGCTGACGCCACACTTAGTAATTCCTTCCATTTTCGCTTCATGGTTTTGGTGGATTCCTGGTGTTCGAAACCTCCCGAGATCATCATCAATACGGGATGACCCTTATGTCGTCCGGGGTCGGGTTCATCATCATCAGAGCTCACGTTCTTCCTTCCTTTCTTGACATTAGTCTCCCTTTCTTGTTTGACCTCGGCTGCCTCCTTTCCGGGCTTCTTAACATAAGTAGACAGTTTTCCTCTTTTGATGAGATCTTCAATGTCGTCCTTGAGGGCGTTGCAGTGGTTCGTCTCATGACAATTACTCCGGTGGTACTGACAGTACTTATTGAGCCTTTGGCCTGGACGGTGTGGAAGGGGCTTGGGAGGTTTGACATCTTTAAACTCTACGTCCCAGCATTCGCCATAGAGTTGTGCATTGGAAACGTTAAGCTCAGTATAAGAGTTATGACGATTTCGAGACCGGGGATCCCGATTGGCTCAACCGTCGTACCCTCGGTTGTCGTTCTGGCGAGGGTTTTCGTTCCGTGATTTCGAAGGCCCGACCGGTGTTTGGACTTTCCCGGTCTTGCCGCTTTCTTCTTCGTTGATGAAGCATTGCGATATTTCGAGAAACTCTTGCAAGGTACTGGGTTCCCACCTGAGGGTGTGCTTCTTGAACGGACTTCCGGGGAGCAGCCCTTGGGTCATGAAAAATATCCGGAACGCGTCGTCCAGGTTGCGGACTTGGGAGGCTTCTCTATTGAATCTTTCAATGTAATCTCTCAGAGGTTCGTTCTCCCCTTGCACCACGGACATTAGTACGATCTTGTTTTTGGGCTTACTTTTGGCGAAGTTAAAGTGAACGCTGAACATCTTTGCCAGCTGATCCCAAGTTGAAATGGAATTTGGCTTCAGGGATCGGAACCACTCCGACGCTAATTTGTCGAGTGTTAAGGGAAAGATCCGGCATTTCATTTCAGCTGGGACGTTCCTATATTGCATGATATGGTCAAACTGATCGAGATGTCTGTCTGGGTCATCAGTCCCGTCGTAGGTCTTCAATCCTTCAGGTGGTTTTTCTAGGTGCCGAGGGACTCGGTAGCTGTCGATATCCTCCGCAAAAGGTCCCTTTCGCTTGGATGTTTGTGCTCGTGGAGGGGTTCGATGACGACGATGAGGGTCGACGCGTCGTGCCTGTTCCTTGGGTGAATTCCCCCTGCTCCTCGACTGCCTACGTGGGGACGACGACGCCCAGGATGAATGCGGTCGGGGCGAGCAATGCCGTAACTGATCGTTTGGGGATGGGGACCCGTGATTCCTTCTTCTTGATGGAGATCGGTTCCTCCTACGAGCCAGGTTCCTTCTTTCAGGAGAGCCCGGTTCTGGGGAGCCTTGGTCGGCGATCCCCCGAGCCCGAAGTTCAGCCACCTCTGCTTCAAGTTCAGTGAAACGGAAACTTCTAGCCTGATTGGCCAACTCCTGCCGAGCCAGTAGTCGCACGAGCTGCTGGACTGCGTCGGCTGGAACGGAGAGCGCCGGCGGAGCCGGAACCGGAGGAGGGGGCGGAAGTCGGTTCCTTACCGAACTTGCAGGGATCAGCACGAAGTTGTTGTTCGGATGTTGAAGCTGAGCTTGAGTTGAATTCGGGACGTCTTGCACATGTCCCTCTGGAGTTTCCTGAGGGACGGTCTCTGGTAGTACTAGCTGACTAGGGTCGGCCACAGGCTCGACTGCCAGGTTAGTGGCCTTCGGACGTAGGACCGGAGCCATTGTCGATCAAGGTAAAGGGACGAGGTCTGAGTACTGACCCTCCCACTGTGGTCGCCAATGTTCTGTACCGTACTCCTGACCTTAGAGGTCGACTCGAGGTAGTTGGTAGGTGTGATCCTTGATCTTCAACCACTACAACAGAAAAAGGCATCAGGGGCGCTTTTTTTTATCCATTGGGGGCGCTTTCGGGCGCCCCTAAATCTGGCGCTCCTGTTGCCAAACACTCTACAGGAGCGCGCAAGAAGCGCCCCTAAATGTTAGCCAACAGGAGCGCTTGTAGGAAGCGCCCCTGATGGTCTTACGCGCAACTAACAATCAGGGGCGCTTTCTGTTAGAAGCGCCCCTCTTGTCTTGACCAACAGGAGCGCTTTTTTAAAGCGCCCCTAATTGTCAAGTACTCTAAGAACATCAGGGGCGCTCGTAGAAAGCGCCCCTGATTCTATGTTTTTTTTAAAAAAAAATTTCGTGTTTCTGGTATATCCAATATTTGGCAGCACTTCCCTACTCTCTTTTTCATCAACCAACAACAACCTATATTTACCAAATTTCAAATCAACTGACCAATTGTAAATCAAAATTAAAACTAGCCAATAATTGGAAATCAAATTCCAACTAATAAACCTATAAATCCATCTAATACAAGCTAGCCAATTGAAAATCAAATTCCAACTAATAAACCTATAAATCCATCTAATACAAGCTAGCCAATTGAAAATCAAATTTTGAATGTCAACATAGACAACAAAAATGATATGACATCCAATACAAGCTAACCAAAATTACTTGAATTTCGATTTTCATTAATCAAACAAGCAACATGACGACACCACTCTCCTTTGATCTCAGTAAGTTGGTCATCAGAAAATGGAGCTCCAACCGCGTGTCCTGGAAAATACTATCAAAATAAAATAAAATAAAATAAACTTAGAACTAAGTGGTTAAATGCTAGATATGGAAATACTTATAAAAAAACAAACTATAAAAAATGGAAATTACATACATTTTGGGGAATTTCCATTTGATTGTAAGTGATTGTGTCCTTCATAAACTTCATAACATAATATCCGCAATCGTCATTGTTGGGTTGTCTCGGACACTACAAATCAAAATAACAATTAATTATTAAAATGCAAGCAAAGTTTACATGGATAAGAATATTGATTATAAACTTACCTTTATTACTATCCATTTTGTTTTATTGTTCCCACCTCTAGTCCTGACCTCATTCGATGCCCAATAAGTTGCCACACAACTGAAACATTATACATATAACTATATTAATTAATCGATATATATATATATATATATATATATATATATATATATAATTTATATGATGAAATATGCGATGTATCTAAATACACACCTTTCAAACATTCCTCTCATCATGGTGTGGTTGCTATAATGACCGTGACACGAATCCAAATAGAAAATTCTATTTCTCCTAGGATCAACTACCAACAATATCCAATGCATCCTACAAAAAAATTGGATAACCAAATAAATAACACATGTTTCAATAACACGTTTTATATATATATATATATATATATATATATATATATATATATATATATAGATTAAATTTCTTACCCTAAGTTGATGGGTGCCAAAAATAAGCAATCACATATGCTTTCCCGTGCCAAAGCCAAGCGACTATTGATATATGCTTTTACCGCTTCCTTGTTTTCTTTAACCGCTTCCTTCAATTCCCCAACTTTTTCTTTTGACATGTCTTTATCAATGCGGACGTTGCGTAGAAAAGTACGTTGGGGGCACAAGAATATAAATCTTTTTGTTTGTTCCATGGTGCTCATAATCTCATGGTACAAATACCTATAGTTAAAATGCATACAAATAAATTAACATATAATAATAGTAGTAGTAGTAATAATAATAATAATAATAATAATAATAATAATGATAATACCTGATGTACATTGTAATAGTAGCCGCAGATGCCCACTTGTGCTCATATACCTCTTCAAGTTCATCATTTGAAAGAGAAATTTGGTGGTCAACTCCAAAGATGTCTGGATCAATCAATACATTTATCAAATCAAAGAAGCAATGAAATAGAAATGACGAAGTAAAACAGATTGAAGAAGGGCTGGTAAAACGGATTGAATCAAAAAACCCAGAATCAATATTGATGCATTGTGGAAATCTAACCTTGAAAGTAGAGAATGACTGACTGAGAAAGAGCAGGGACGACGACGGAACAAGTGGAGACGGCGGCGGCGGCGGAGCACGACAGAGGGTGGTGGTGGTTGACTGGCGTCTGGCGGTGGCGCTGGTGTTGTCTGGTTTTGACGTTTTTCGTTAGGGGTATTTTCAGTTTTCACGTGTTGGTGAGTGGTGACTTAGTGTTGGGTTTTACGGTTAAGTGAGTGAGTGGAGAGTGATAAGTTTTTTTTTGGTCAGCTAATGAGAAGAGGGAGAGAAGAGGGTTTCAGGTAAGAGAGGCTGAGAGACTGATGAGAGTGTGAGAGAAGAGGTTTTAGGTAAGAGAGGCTGAGAGAAGAGGGAAAGAGACGAGTACTGAGACGTGAGAGGGAGTATTGAAACGGTAATATTAGAATATTAGGCATCAGGGGCGCTTTCTCAATATTAGAATATTGAGAGGGAGGGCCTTTAGGGGCGCTTTATAGCGCTTTTTTAAAAGCGCCCCTGATGCCCAAAATACGGAGGGTCTTCAGAGGCGCTTTATAGAAAGCGCCCCTGATGCCTAATATACGGAAAGCCTTATTTTGGGCATCAGGGGCACTTTTTAGAAAGCGCTCCTGAAGGACATCCGTATTTTGGGCTTCAGGGGCACTTTTTAGAAAGCGCCCCTAATGGGGGCGCCCTTTTTTAACAATTCTGTTGTAGTGAACGTTCCGGTCGAGGTTGAGTTGTTGGTCCTGCAATGACACTCCGACGATCAAGTCAGTAAGTTAGTCAAGCAGAGTATGTTATGAGTAGAATAGCTTACCATTAATGAGCATTGAATGTGGTATTTATAGGCTTTGAATGGTGTTGACCTAATGATTATGAACCGTTGGATGTGTTGGCTGCATCTGAAGCGTTGAATTATGGGCTCACCTAAGAGGATGGGCCAGTGAGAAAATGGGCCCTTTAGGGGTGTTAATAGCATATAGAAATATTACCATAACAGTAATCTTTTGGTATAAATCGGGTATCCTCTACGCGCAATTGCAGAGA
Organism: Astragalus glycyphyllos; assembly: GCA_963573325.1. Classification (NCBI taxonomy): domain Eukaryota; kingdom Viridiplantae; phylum Streptophyta; class Magnoliopsida; order Fabales; family Fabaceae; genus Astragalus; species Astragalus glycyphyllos. The sequence continues at coordinate 69,058,642 of OY754309.1, forward strand.
CTAATCCCTCAAGAGTTATATACATAAATAAATACTCTAGTACAAATGCATATATAAAAAAGATCGATTAAGTAGTCTAGCTGTTAGTATTTTTTTCTTCATTCAGTTCAAGAGCACACGAAAACAATTGGTGAGGTATATGAAGACAAAATATAAACGTATTATTTGAAAAAAGAATGTCTAGATTCATCAATCAAATTCAAACCAAACTTCAGTTTCAAGACTAAAAGATGAAGATCGCCGCGTCCATAATAAGGACACACACCGCATGCACTCTAATTTCTAAAAACACGCATGCAGCATTATGTCTAGGTGTCGCCCATGCAGCCCAAATTGTTCACTACCTCCACCCACGAACCCACAACGTACCAATTATTGAACACATTATCACTGTACCAACGTTCTTTTCATTTTGCCACCTCAAATTTGTTCATTTCAACACTCGTCAATCTGCATGGCTCCCCCGTGGCCAAATGTCCGTCCAATTTATTCCTTGTATGACTATAAATATCGTTGATCTCACTTTATCATCTCATACCATCACTGAAAGCGATTAAGTCATCATGGCTATCAAAGCGCGATTCCCGCTATTGCTTCTCCTGCTGGGAATAGTTTTCCTAGCCTTAGTTTGTGTCTCTTCTGGCGTTAGGCAACCTTGTCATGAGAAGTGCCTCAAAAGATGCAACAGTGTGAACGAAGCATCTGGGCGCCAGGAATGTCGTTCCCGTTGTGAGGGGTGGCCTGAGAGATGTGAGGAGGAAGAAGAGCAAGAAGAAGAAGAAGATGAGCGTCCATGGCATAAAGAACGTGGGAAGAGGGAAAGGGGTCGCCAAGAGGGCGAAAGGGAGGAAGAGGAACGACAATATCGTCAACCTCGACATCAAGAGGAGGAAGAGGGACAACAACAACAACATCCCGGAAGGAGAGAAAGGGGTCGCCAGGAGGGCGAAAGGGAGGAAGAGGAACGACAACATCGTCAACCTCGACATCAAGAGGAGGAAGAGGGACAACAACAACAACAACGCCACAGACAAAGGCAGCCACGACATGAAAGGGAGCAAGAGGAACAGCAACAGCGCCCAGAACATCGACGACCTAGACATGAAGAAGAAGAGGAATGGCTAGGACGCCGTCGCCATGAAGATCCTGATGAGAGGGAGAGGGTAAGAATAAGAAGGGAGAGGAGGCAAGAGCAAGAGGAGGAGAGGGGGCAGAGATTTGGGCATCATCGTGAGAGTGAAGAAGAGGAGGGTTCTTCTTCTTCTTCAGAGTCACAAAGAAGAAGGAGGCACCGTGAGAGTGAAGAAGAGGATGAGGGTTCATCTTCTTCGGAGTCACAAAGAAGAAGGAACCCTTTTTTGTTTAGTTCTAACGGGTTCCAAACTCTCTTTGAGAACGAAAACGGTCGCATCCGTCTTCTCCAACGCTTCGATAAACGTTCCAATTTATTTCAGAATCTCAAAAACTATCGCCTTTTGGAGTATAGGTCCAAACCACGCACCCTATTCCTCCCTCAACACATTGATGCTGACTCCATCCTTGTCGTCCTCAGTGGTATATATATTTATCCACAGTATAATATATACAACCACCTAATTAATTTTAATATTTTTGTTATTAATTAATTACAGGGAGAGCCATATTTACTGTGGTGAACCCCAATGACAGAAACTCCTTCAACCTTGAGCGTGGTGACGTCATCAGACTCCCTGCAGGAACCACTGCTTATCTGGCCAACCAGGACGATAACGAGGATCTCAGAGTAGTAGATCTCGCCATTCCCATTAATAGACCAGGCCAATTTCAGGTAACATATATGATGCTAGAAAAGAATATATAAGATTTAATTTTCTCATATATCACTCGTATTTTCCTCTCCCAACATGACCATGAATAAATTTTCTCCTTGCCATACAGTCTTTCTTTCCGTCTAGTAGTCAAAACCAACAATCCTACTTCAATGAGTTTAGCAGGGATATTTTGGAGGCCTCCTTCAATGTAAGTGTGTCATCTAAATAATTTGATTTGTATTTGTTGTTTTGTTTTAGTGTAAAAATTATAAATATTATAACCGTCACTTGTGTCCTTATTTTTTTTATATGGTTATAAATATAGACCAATTACAAGGAGATAGAGAGGGTACTCTTAGAAGATCAACAGGAGAGGAGACAACAGAGGAGAGGGCGCAGAGAGAGACAACAGAGCCAAGAAGCGAATCCAATAGTCAAAGTGTCAAGGGAACAAATCGAGGAATTGAGGAGAAATGCCAAATCTAGCTCAAAGAAAAGCTCATCCTCCGAATCTCAGCCATTTAACTTGAGAAGCCGCGACCCCATCTATTCCAACAATTTTGGCAGATTCTTTGAGATAACCCCAGAGAAAAATCCACAGCTTCAAGACTTGAATTTATTTCTCAGTTCCGTCGAGATTAGAGAGGTAAGGAAAAGAAAGCTATTAACTCCATTTGGTTGCTGGATTTTAAAATAGAAAACCTACAAATCATTATTTTCACAATATTTCAGGGAGCCATTATGCTGCCACACTACAATTCAAGGGCTTTTGTGATACTAGTAGTTAATGAAGGAAAAGGACACGTCGAACTTGTGGGTCAAAGAAATGAGCGGCAGCAACGACGACAACAACAAAGAGAAGAGGATGAGGAAGACGAGAGGAGTAGACAATTGCAGAGGTACAGAGCTAGGTTGTCTTCAGGCGATGTTTTTGTAATTCCAGCAAGTAATCCTGTTGCTGTAAATGCTTCCTCGGATCTCAATTTCATCGCGTTCGGCATCAATGCTGAGAACAACCGGAGGAATTTCCTTGCAGGTATGGATTACAAAATTAAATTGATCAAATATACTTATGTTATAGTATATATCATCTTTATTTCTCTTGTTTAAATTGAATGTTATTTTTGGGTCATTGAAAATTTGAAGGTGAGGAGGACAATGTAATAAGCCAGATACATAGACCAGTTAAAGAGCTTGCATTCCCGGGCTCTGCTCAAGAAGTTGAGAGGCTAATAAAGAATCAGAGACAATCTCATTTTGCGAGTGCTCAGCCTCAACAGAGGGAGGAAGAAAGCCAGAGAAGGGGTCCACTATCTTCAATTTTGGAAGCTTTTTACTGAGTCAACTATGTTTAATTAAATAATATGCATATATATGTATGTCGTAAGAGGTAGCTCATAGTGAGCAAAAAAATGGACGGGATGCTCTTGTAACTAAATCTTGAGCTTTCACCTTTTTACTATGAATAAATAAATCAAAGAATAAAAGTTTTGTATTTTCTATATTATATCTATGCTGCTATTAAAATGAGTAATTAAATCAGCCATAACTAAGTGTGCCCTTTACATTTTTAATCTTCCACGGGTCCTAGTAGATGTATCAATTTGTTGAAATCTAAAATAGCTTCAAAAGTAAAGTATTGTGACCAAACCAAGAGTTACAGCTGCACAAGCACAGTTTTATATCTTCCTTTACACCAAGTTACGCCTAACACCGTTGGAGAACCATATAAGGACTTAAGGTTCTCACCCCATCCAAAGAAACCACATTGCCACCAAATAGAGTAATTTCTACCTCGGTTATCAAGTGAACTATACTTATAAACCAACAACTTATACCAAATAGGTATTCATCAAACACTTCCATCTCCATTCAGTAAAGATAAGTTAAAAATTTCAAGTTTTCTACTCTAAACCTCCAACGTGTATAATTTTTGCACCCTTCCATGTAGGGATGGCAGTTCAACCCATATCTATTGACTTATCGGGAAAAAAAACCATATCTAAAACCATATCTATTTGGCGCATCCGCAAAAAGTGTCCATAACGAGCAAGTAAGCTCAGGTACAGGTACAGGCATTACGGTGCCCAACCCGCTCTTAGCCCGCACCCGCATATATATTACTATTACTAATATATTAGAATTTTAACTATATACAATCTTAAAAAAGGAAATTAATGATATACACATGAAAAACTAAATCTAAATACTAATATTTTAGGTGTGTATATAGATATATATATATATATATATATTACTAGTTACTATTATTACCATTTTAAATATATTCAACTTTAAAAAAATAAATCCAAACTACTAATATTTTGGATGATTATAATTCAGAACTAAATGATATCATTTTTAATATTTTAATAAGTAGGATTGAAAAAATGATCACTTTTTTTAATTGAGTTGAAATACTTTTTATGTTATTTATTATATATCTTTTCGCTGTTAAAGTATGGGTAGTAGACTCGAGTACGAGCACTTGGGTGCCTAGAGGGTTTGGGGACAGACACTTATAAAGCGACTTCTTGTGAGGATGATGAGAAAGTTGGAATAAAACCAAAACATTTTCTGACAAAATGAGAAAACAATTGATTTTTAAGTCATACTATTCATTTTAGTTACATAATTTTTTAAGTAAAATGAATACTGTGAATATTTTGGATGTTTATAATTCACTAAATGAATTTTAAATTTTTAATTTCTTTTCTTCGTAATTTGTGTGTGACCTTAAAATCATACAAAACGGAATGAAAGAAATATATGACTTTGTGTCTTCACACAAATGCTGATTTGGAACCACGATCACAAACACATTACAAACGTGCGGGCATGTGGCCATCTGAAGCTTTATTTTTTTGAGGTGTATTTTAACATTTTTTTAACACTCATTATACTCCTTCTAGGGCTCTAGGCCTATTTATAAGGAAAAAAAACAAATCACTTTTTAGGTTCGCTAGAATTATAGATGTATCCGGCATATATCATAGACTAAATATATTTTTTTTTGTTACAAAAGAGACTAAATATATCTGTTATTTAATGAATCTGAAAAAAAAAATTATAAATAAGTCTAAGTAGTAAAATGGAAAAGGAAATTAAAAGAGATAATTAAAAGAGTGTTATATCTTTCATCCAACATTGAATTTGAATTTTAGAAGAGTCGAATAGCTATTCCAATGAATGGAAATGATGTCTTTCTAAGAATTGCTGCTCCCTCTAGGCTTTTTTATAAGCAAAAGTAATCACTTTTACACAGATTAAGAATGACCGTTAGTTTCTCGTTTTCCTCTAATTTTTGAGTCACATTTACAGAAATACCCTTAATTATATTTGTACTTTCTCATACTTAAATTTCGATGTCATATAACCTCTTCTTTTGTTCCTTAATTACGGATTTTAATTGCTATTCCTCGCACATATAACCTTAAAACGAAAATAAGTAAATAAAAACATGGATACTTCTCGTAACAACAATCAGAAAATATGAAGAAGGATAATAATGGAATTAGAATAAACGAATAATAACAATAGAACATGAGGAAGGGGAAAGAGCATGAAGAAAGCCTTGTGTTTTGCTGGAGTCCATTTTTCAAATCATCATATCTTCACTATCGGTCCATTTCAATGAATTAATTGAATTAATGTTTCCCCTTAGCAGGTGTCCCCTTAGCAGGTGCAGCTGTTGGTGGTTCTGGACCAAACTTCCTTGGAGCACCCTTTACGGTGTGTTTAAGATCTGCAACATGATAAAGTAATATTTGAGAAATTATATATAGCACAATCATTAAGAGGTCCTCACATGTCAATCTCATATCATTTTTTTAACAACACAATCATTTTGTTACAATGTTTCCTTCTTGAGTCTTTTTTCCATTGAGATTCAGATTTCATAAAAGAAAATGTTGGGAGAAATAATTAAAGAGATGGAGTTTACCGGCGAAGAATTTGATGTTGCAGACTCCTGTACAATACGGATTGGTGATGACACGCCAAAATGGAATACCATGATAGCAACGCTGGTAGCAAAACTGCTTATTTGCGTCTACTCCAGCTGTAGCGATTGCAAGGCACAACACCAACAACAATGCAACACATTTATTTGCCATTTTAGTTTCAAACGTTTAATTAATTGCTTTTGTTGTTGGTAGTTTTGTGTTTTTGCCTCTTTCCCAATCTTTATCTGATCAACAATGATACGTATATATACCTATTTTTGTGGTTAATGGGCCACAAATCATACCAAGTTTGTCGCTAAAACTTTGCTTTTTTTCTTCCGTTGTGATAATTTTAGTCACTAAAAAATGGGGTTTCTTCAACAAAACATTGGTTTGTGCTTATTGTCAACGAATATCTAAAAATGGAGAGGATACTAACCTAAAATCGGTTTAGCTAACGAAAAATATGGCCTTTTCTATTTTTTTGGTCAAACATTAATGATTAATTTGCATGTATGAAGCTGCCACATGTCAAACCGGGAGAATATAGATATAGATTGGATACATTTGTATAAAGCCAAAAATGGAAGGGAATCTGCAATCTGATTTTCAATTTGTGTGTTTTTAATTTTATTTTTCAATTTTGTTTTTATTTTTCCAGCTATACACTTATGGGCGGACGACAAATGAGGTGGAATCCAATACATAAAAAAATGCATCATAACCCATGCCACGCAACGTTAATGAAAATTAACGGTATGGACAAAAGTGCAAACGGAAAATAATGAAAGGATCAAAAGTGTTCGAAAAATTTTAGAGGGACTAAAACAAAAAATCACTATAATTATAGGGACTAAAATTAACCCTAAAACTAATTGTGCGTCCCATTTCTCATTTTCGATTTGAATAAAGCTACTTACTACGAAGCAAAAGTGTACAAGGGGTTTAGTGTGTTTGACCGCATGATTCACATGTAGTGTTATTGAGGCGTTTCCTCATTATTTGTGTACAATTTCAACGAAAAGTTTTCGACTATTTATTTCCCTAACTCCTTGTTTTTTCAATTTTATGTTGCATTCATAGGGTTTAATTTACCAAATACATACACAAAAACCCAAAGGCTAAATGAAATAGTAAGAGCTTTATTTTCCGTTCTCTAACATATACATTACAATACAAAAGCTTTTTAATTTGACAAAGATTCCCCAAATGTCGGGTTTGAAATAATATGCAAAAACAATTTTACACACATCATCACACTAAAAAAACATCTTCATAGGATATGCCAAACAAACACGACACATAGCCTAGTAAACTTTGAGAAGAACAAATCCCAGCGCACTGAATATAACAAAAGGAGAAACATTGTAAGATGGCACGGCAGATGATGGAGTCAAAGCAGAGCGGCCAGTTCCGCTAGATGTAGATGTTGATGGAGATGGTGGAGTCAACAGAGGAGGTGAAAGTGGTGAGGGGACCTCAGAAGAAGCTGCTCAAGAAAAAAATAACAAATATATGTTAGCAATTATTTAGTACCACAGTATGAGCTCATAATGAATTAGATAAATTGAAATTACCTTGAGGACTAGAAGTTGGAGTAAATCCTGAGGGAGCCGATGGAGCTAATAAAGGTGATGGAGATGGTCCAATAGCAGCTGGTCCTGTAATTATACATCAAAATCATTTTATAGAAGTAGGTGAAGTCGAAAATGGTTCACAATAGCGATAGCAACACACTCTATAAAACTCTCATTTTCTATAGTCTTTCTATTATTGAGTAATATTTTAAAGTAATTAGAAACATTGAAATTTTAACAGTGTTATAACTTCTATTTTTCTTTCTTGATGTTTTTTCCCAAATGAGAATTTTGCATCGGAAGGTTTTAACAAAGGTTCCCTATCTCTTTCTTTTACTTTAAAAAAATAATTTTCGGTCAAAAACATTGTAATGGAGATTTTGCAATTTGGCATTACCAGGAGCAGGGAGTGGTGAAGCCGAGGCTGCAAAAACAAAGAAAGGAAACATCTTAGTCTTATTATTAAGAATAAAATGTGGTACTATACAAAAAAGGAAAAATGATTGAAGGAATTAGTAATTAATTAGTAATTACCTTTGCATTGAACTGGGACACCAGGCATGTTACAAGCACGAGGTAGAGAAATAGCCAAGGTTCGGTTAATTGGTATTTTGAAGGGAACACTAGCTGTCAAAATGAGACACAAACAGTCCATGCCACTACCTGTAAGAGACTTAAGAGCAGTGCAGCATTCAGTGGTTGGTGAAGTACCATTAGCACTACTATTTGTGAGGAAACCCATACAAGGTGTGAAGAGAGAGGTTAGCCCTGAAGGGTTACATGGTGTGCTAATTTGAGCATGGGCTGGTCCAGCCATGATAATAAACATGGCTAATACTAGAGCTAGAGTCATAGAACTTGCCATGTGTTATGTGTATGTAGTTTTGGTTTGTAAAAGGTTGCTAGGATATTTGTAGTTTTGTTGAATCAAGAGAAGTTGTGGGGTTTAATTTTTGGTGAATGAATAAAAGAAAAATGAGAAGGGGGATTTATAGAGAATAGGCATGAAGAAGAGAAATGAGGATTGTTGTGCATCAAGGTTGGTTTAGAAGCTCAACTAACTTATCTAATCAATGCGAAATGTAAGAGTTTAACTGTTTTATGTAGGTAGGATTCTCATGTTGTGGCCTTTGCAGAATTCACATTGGCTAAGCATTTTGTAGTTTACTTTGATTTGGTGTCACCAAATTGCTGGATGTTTGCTTAAATTATTAGCCTACTTGAATAACGGTCAAAGTCATATAGTAATTTTTTACTTGTTCAGCTGCTTAATCAGGTGGATAACTGAATATACAACATCCTGGTCCTACATTCCTAATTCCTAATTCCCTTTCTTTCTTTGATTGCTGTTTTTTATTGGTCCTTCATTGCAGTTTTTGCCATACCGGTATTTACCACTCACATAATCCAAGAACTTTATCCTTTTCTGGATCTTTGGGGTCGATGCATTTGTTTTTTGGCCATGCTTTTCACACATGCCTTCCTACTCACTCCACACCCCAAACTCTACGAAATGACCAATATGTCATTAATGAAGTGCGTTGTTTTCACCAATTCGGTTAGGGTCCACCGAATATATTCGGTTAGGCACAACCGAACGTGTATTTTTTTGACACACACCTCATTTTACACTATTCGGTTGACCTCAACCGAATCCATCCGGTTGACCTCAACCGAATCCTTCAGTTTACACAATATATTGATTTATTGAAACAAACTCTGCCTCTATTTGCACACGATTCGGTTGACCTCAACCGAATCTATTCGGGAGACCTCAGCCGAATACATTCGCTGTCCTTCGTGGGGGTGTTTTTGATTTAAGGGTATTTTGGGAAGTTAGGGGCTTTGGGGGTGTGGGAAAAGTCAAACCCTTGTTTTTTTCCTTGTGATTTTTTGTTTTGTTTTGGTGTATGCACTTTTTTGGTGCTAAGCCCAAGCATGAATTTGCCCAGAGATCAAACTTATTAATTGCACATACTTTCTTCTTCTTAGCCAAAAGATTATAAACAAATAATTATTACAATTTATTATTGTCTTCTATTTTCTATTTTCTCATTTTCCTTGTTACTTATAGTCATATCTACTTTTGTCTTTGTGTATAATTAGATTAGATTAGACTAAAAGTGATAAATATATGTAGATGAAAGTATGCTTTTATATAAAACTCGCAATAATTTAATTTGAATTGGTTTTTCTTTAGTATTTAGAATAGATTACCATTTAAAAGTAGGACCTAAAGCAACTCCAACCATAAAACTGAATTTGGGGGGATTATGTCGTGTCACCTTTAGAATAGATAATGTTGCAAGAACAATTTCTACTAGTATCGGTAACCTCTCTAGATTTAATTTAATAAGTGTTATGGTAATTGGTCCGTTACTATTTGCACCCCCCAAAGGCCCATTCTCTAACGGCCCATCCACAAAAACAAACCCACATCTCAACGATCCAGATGCAACCAGCAAATCCAACGGTTCAGGATCATTAGGTCAAACACTATTCAAAGTCTATAAATGGTAACATTCATTGCTCATTAATGGTAAGCTATTGAACTCATTAAATACTCTGTTTGACTACCTCACTGACTTGATCGTCGGAGTGTCATTGCAGGACCAACACCTCAACCTTGACCGGAACGTTCGTCATCAAAGACCACATCTACCAACTACCTCGGACCGACCTCCAAGGCCAGAAGTACGGTACAGAACAATAAGTAATTCCAGAATCTGTTTATAACATTTATTCAAATTTTTGCTTACTTTCAATGAATTATAACGATGTATAAAAATTATATCTTTTTTGAAGGGCATTTTCCATCTATTAAAATTTTGCCACATTATAAGTATCTATTTATAACATTTATTCTATAAAGTCGAGACTTTCCTAATATTTTGACACAGCACCCTCAACCTCAGACAGATCAGATAGATGCTAAACATAAAAGGTTGGTCATCTACAAACCGATTCGTCCTTGGATTTTTGTGTACAATCTAATTAAACAACCTAGAGCCCATGTTTGACTTTAAAACAGTTTAAAAATAAATACAGGTATCGTGCCACCTCCAAGCACCAAATAGATCATAATTCATAGCAGTAGTAGTAGTTCAACCATATTTGTCTCCTCCTATATCCCTACCTATATATATAAAATTCCCCAAACCATACAACGCAATAAATCAAACACAAGACCATAGTCACCAGATTTATTATTAATTTGCATAAAAGAAGAAGAAGAAACTACAATGGCACAAGTAAAAATGTATGTGGGTCTAGTTTTGGTGGTAATGGGCATGCTATGTGCAGGAGCTGGTGCACAATCAAGTTGCACAAGTGTGTTAGTTAACCTTTCACCATGTCTCAACTATATTACAGGAAACTCCTCAACTCCATCTTCAGGGTGCTGCTCACAGTTAGCCAATGTTGTAAGGTCACAACCACAGTGTCTGTGTCAGGTTCTTAATGGGGGAGGATCCTCACTTGGGATCAAAGTTAACCAAACCCAGGCTCTTGCCTTGCCTAGTGTTTGCAATGTAAAGACCCCACCTATCACTCAGTGTAAAGGTATAAGATTTCTTCTATGTTTAATTTACCCCTTTAAACTCAATATTAATTGAAACATATAGTTGTATTGTATGTATGTATGTATGTATCTTATTCTAATTCTAATTAATTCGTTCTGATAATTTGCATACAGTAAATTCACCAGCAGACTCTCCTAATTCGGGTTCATCAGGTAAACAGAGTTTATTTGTGAAAGTAAATGATCCTATTCAATTTGTTCATTTGAAGTGTTAACAATTGAATGTGTAACATTAACTGCAGGAACGGTACCTACAACAACAGACAATGGTTCGTCCGGTGGAAATTCTATCAAATTATCGGTTCCTCTGATGTTCATTGCTTTTGCAGCAACATATGCTTCCACTTTGATTCGTTAATTCCTAGTCCTCCAGTTTAATTAAAATGTTATTTTTCACTTGGTTGAAGATTGTTGTTTCTTTTGGATGTATTCATTTGTTGTGATAGCTATTTGCTTGCATATAGTTTTGTACTGCGAACTGGAGACGGTCCCCTTCATCAATAAACATGGATTGTTTTGTGTATTTGTGTTTGTGTGTACTGATAGCAATGTTTTAAAAACCGGGCACTCGGGCGGTTGGTTCAACCCCATTTGAACCGTAGGCACGTTGAACCGCTTAGAACCGGTTTGGACCGGATTGAACCACGGTTCAACCGCTTTGAACCGCCAATTGACCCGGGGTTGAACCGCCCGGAATGCTTTTTTTGACTTTTTTATTGACTTTTTCTCCAAAATTTAATACCTTTCTTATTTTTTATTTAATTATTACTCATCCGGTTCAACCATGGTTCAACCGAGTGAACCGATTGAACCATGACCCGGAGCTCTCTCCGGTTCAATCTCCGGTCCGGTTTTTAAAACATTGACTGATAGTATGTATAATCCTATTACACCAAGCCACGCCAATCAATAAATAAATAGACAAATAAAATAAATAAATTAAAACATTTTTCCTCATAAGGGTTATGTGCTAACTCATAAGAAATGTGAGCAGGCATTGAAGCAATTCACCTTCTCCCTTCCCTATCCTCCATTTCTAGCCTTCTTTGAGTAAAGATTGAGATCCAAATGCTTCTCCAAGTAAACAGTTTTTGGTTGACAAAAGTAAGCATGGTGACTAATATTTCAAAAAAAATTCTTAAATATTAAATTGGCCTCAGAACTAATTCGGATGTATGTATATTTACGATGATGGCTTGGATGGTCTAACACTTCAAATGGTTTATGATGGTCAAATACTTAAAAGTAGTCGTTCCAAATTTCAACGACGACGACATTGCCACCCATAAATATGTTTATGACCCTCATCATCCGTGTGTTCACAATAGTAACTTGGTCGATGCCACCTTGACAAAACACAATGAAAAACTAATTTGGTCAATGTTTAGGCACTCATATTCGTTTAGGGTGTGTAGGTCAATGTTTAGACACTCATATTCGTTAGGGCATGTTGAGAGGGGGTTTTGGGAGGGGTGAACATATTTTTCAATTTGAATTGAGGAAGCTATAAAATGTATCTAAAAGGTAGATCAATCTTTCCAAAGCCCTTCCCTGGCCTCCCTCTTCCCAAAATTCCCTACACTTATGTTTTGTTGGTCGAACCTACATCTTCCAAATCACTATTAAGAAGCGTGTGGATGTGGTAGATCATAAACTTTTACGTATAGAAGACATCACCGATCAACATTCAAGTTTAGAATAGTTTTCAAACGTTTAACCACCATGAATCACTAAGAATCGAACCACCTAACCATTGTTATATATATTTTGATTATGAAATTAAATTAATAACCGGACTCGTGAGTGGGTTTTGTTATGTTATGTATGATGATGTGAGCCTGCTATTAAAGTAGTGCTAATAAGAAACAGTTTTATGAAATTCCACTCACTCACTCACTCACATAATGCCACCTTACCTAGTTTTATGACGCAAGCACACAGCCAAGCCAGCAAAGCGAGAGTAACAACCTTCGCATAAACTGCCATTGGTGAGAGAGTGGGAGCATGGTGTGTGTGTGTGTGGCTTTATCAAAACCACCAAATTCTCAATTACACCACAGTGCCACACCACACGCGTCTTCTTTCAAAGACAATAATATTAATAACCCCCCAACCGCCAACCGCAAACCGCCTTCTCTTTCTCTCTCACACACTCTCTCTTGTTCTTTCCTTCTCTTTTTCTCTGCAACTTCAACGACTAATGATGGAAAAGACTGAACTAGTGGCCAAGTAAAGACTACAACTTTGAAAAAGATACCATACATAACATAACCCCACTAGTACTCATAAAAAGAGAGGCTTTTATCTATCAATAGTACTAGTATCAACTATCATCACTCTCCTCTACCCTTTTTTTCAATTTTATTTATTTATTTATTTCAAGTTTTCCCTTTTTCTCTTTATCATGTTTTTTTAGTGTTGAAATGGGATCTTAGGGACCATTGGTGAGTGGGTTTTTCTTTCTTTGTCTTTTTAATTTTACTTTTATTTTAGGCTGAAATAAAAAGTCCTCCAAGACAGAAATGCAAATGAATTGAGAAAGTGAGAAATAAAGTTAGCTAAAAGAAGGCAACAAAATTACAAACTCTTGTTTCTGATACATTCACATCTGGTCCTTTGATCATGACTAATGAGTCTCTCTTTGCATGTCCTTTTTTAACCTCATCCTGATTCTATTCTCAGGAAAGGCCAATAAAGCCGGAGAAAAAGCAACCCTTTTCTTTAATTTGCTGAGTGGTTTGTCTTTTTAGATCATAGAAGAGTTTCCCCTTTCTATTCATGGAAACATGTTTTCAGTTTCTGGTTTTTAGCTTTCAATAGAATGATGAAGTGGATTGCATCCTACAAATTTTCATAGCCTGTAGAATAATAATACTTCAAAGAGTTGATATTATATTAATAATGGGAGATTCTCATTCTAGTTCCTCAACAGAAAAGTACAAGAAAATTGCTTCTTCTTTCTTCAATTCTCCAAGGTTATTGTTCACACCAAAAAGTTCACATGAAACTGAAACCATGATGAGTCCTACTTCTATACTTGATAGTAAGCCTTTCTCTGCTTTAAAGAATCCTTTTTGGGATAAATTGGAATCAAAAGGTGTTGGTCTTATTGGTATAGTTGATGTTCAAAAACATGATGAAGTGAGTTTAAAGAAGGATACACGAATGGTTCTGTTTGGATCTCAGCTTAAGATTCAGATTCCTCCCTTGTCATTGCCACTAGTAGCTGATTTTGACATCAAGAAAGGAAATTCTCATTTGGATTCTTCATCATCTGAAAACTGTAATTCTAGTCTTGGAGTTGGAGTTCTGTCTGTAAGTGAAATGGAGTTATCAGAGGATTACACTCGTGTGATTTGTCATGGGCCTAATCCAAGAACTACACATATATTTGATAATTGCGTTATTGAGACTAGCTGCTTTGATGTTGGATGCTATGCTTCTGATTCTGATAAGGAGAGTGGTTGTTTTTCTCATCCTATTGCTACTAGCAGCTATCCCTCTCAGAGTTTTCTCAGTGTCTGTTTTTACTGCAACAAGAATCTTGGGCAGGGTCAAGACATTTACATGTACAGGTAATTATTTTTAACCCCTCCCCTCCCCAATTATGATTGATGTATTTGTGTAAAGTTTATTAAACTCTAGGGTAAATTAAGCCATGCTTGTTTTAGTTTATGGTTGTTTGTTTGGATCGACTTATCTAGATTTATCTACTGGTATTAAGACATAAGTACTTGGTGACTGTTTCGGAGAGTTTATGAAAAAACAGTTCGTAACTTATAGAAAAATAATTGAACATTTTTAAATCTTTTATTATAGAGTCTACTTATGCATAAGCTTTTCTAGGATATACACTTATGCTATAATGGCTTAATTAAACAGAGAATTCAGATCAACTTTGAGACAAAAAACAATTCAAGCAGACTTGAAAATCATTACTCATTGCATTTGGGATAGTAAAATTGTAGTTTTAAAGTTAATTTTGATGAAAACAATAATATTTAGATTTTTTGTTAAGTGAATTCAAAAATAAGTGCATTCTGCAAACTATATTTTCTTTCCATTTGATTTTTAATGAGGACTCATTTCATGAAGGTATTTTTAGAAGCATAACATTAAATAACGTGAATTTAGTTAGAATTTTTTTTTTTATATTTTTACCACCAAATATAACTACTTTTTTTGCTAATTTGTTTGTGTGATTAGAATTAGAATGGTGGTGAATTCCAATCAATCTTCAACCTATAGTTGCATGATGTATTGTATTGCATTTGCAGGGGTGAGAGAGCATTTTGCAGCCAAGAATGCCGTTACCAGGGGATGCTGTTGGAAGAGGGGAAGACCAAATTGGAAGCCGATGAGGTTTATGGGACATAGCTTCATTCCTTTATTCTCATTCAAATCTTTGCTTCAGAGGTCTTAGAATAACAACCTCTTCATTTTTAGTTTAATTTCTAGTCCTTAGAAATCCTTGATCACTGTACCTGTTTTTGCTTTCTCTGCTTCTCAACCTCTATGAGATAACAGCGTAGAGGTGATTTTGTTGAAATGAATTATTAGGGGATTGCTGTTGGATTGTCCACAGTTTTTGTCTTTTTTGATGGTGATAATAATTATCATGTACGTACGTATGATTTGAGCTTACATTAGTATTATTTTTCATAAAGTATTTCACATTAATAATTAATAATAGTACTATGATCACGCTCATAGGACCCATGACATCATCTGAAAGTAGACATTTTTATTGTATATTGTTTGATTGTTTGTCCTTTTAGCATGTTTACACTTTACAGTATCTGATGGAGCCCATTGTACAGAGCATTTTTTGTAGTATAATAATTCGTAGATTTGTATATCATTCTGAGATACTGGAGCATATGCTGTGTAAGTTTTTTACTCAACAACTTTCTAAATTCTTTAGGGGATTGATTTTATTTTTATGCCATTTTTTTTCTAAAGGAAAA
Organism: Astragalus glycyphyllos; assembly: GCA_963573325.1. NCBI lineage: Eukaryota > Viridiplantae > Streptophyta > Magnoliopsida > Fabales > Fabaceae > Astragalus > Astragalus glycyphyllos. The sequence goes on from OY754309.1 coordinate 69,074,500, forward strand.
ATTAGATCAAGAGGACCAAATTGGGGACAAAATTTCATAAAAAGGGATTAGAAGCTGTTTGTTTGTGCAGTAGTGAGGGACATGGTTTTAAATTGCAGTTGCGGCCGCGATTGTGGATATGGTTTTAAATTTAGGATGTGTTTATGCACTAGTGATTATGTTGTGTATTTTGATGATATACTTGTGTATAGTGTCAATCTTGATGATCATGTGAACCACTTAAAAAATGTAATTGAGGTCCTAAGAAATGAACATTTTTATGCTAATTTATAAAAATACACTTTTTGCAAACATGAAATTACCTTTTTTGGATTTTTTTTTTGTTACAACCTTTTTTGGATTTGTTGTTAGTTCACAAGGTTGACCAATCAACCTCTTTAATGTCTCCTCATGTACTAATTGGCTGGTGGAGCTACTATGTCCTGCGAATTCAACTCTTCAACTGGAAAGCTCTCATGTGGTCTGGCTTTTCATGGCACTCTGGGTAATTTGGAAGGGCAGGAATTTGTGCATGTTTGAGCATAAAAGTCCTAATCCTATGGCCACTATTCAGCAGATTAACTGTTGTTTCGGAGATTTTGGAATCAGAGACTAAAAGCACCATGCCACAGTGTAGCACGAGGAACCCTAAAGTTGTTGTCAAGAGCAAATGGCGACCTCCTCCAATTGGGAAAGTCAAGGTAAACTCGGATGCGAGTTTCCTTTACCAAACTGGTAGGGTTAGTGGGGGTTACATTATTAGAGATCATGAAGGGTGTGTACTTACTGGGAATACCTTCTCTAGTATGGCATCAAGTCCTTTGCATGCTGAGACACTAGTGCTGAGAGATGCTATGATCTTCGCAAGTAATTTGGGTTTCGAGCGGATCCTGTTCGAATCTGATTGCCTGCAACTTGTTGAAGCTTGCAGAGGGGAAAGTGACCTTAGAATCATTAGAAACATGACAAACGACATTGAAGTTATTAAATCTAGTTTCGTGTCGTGTGGTTTTACCTGGGTGGCTCGAGAAGGAAATGATGCTGCTCATATCTTGGCTGATCTTCACCGGAACAACAACCTTGCAAGGGAGTGGCTCCGGCGTCCTCCTAATGCTCTTCGTGAAGCATTTGTGAAAGATCGAAGAGATGTTTGTGAACTATAATGGCCATCGCTCCCTGGGTGCGTATTGATTGTCGCTACTCTTGTGATTTCTGGGGAATCTTGCTGGCTGCTTTGATAGAATTATTGCGTATGATGCTTTTGCTAAATTAGGGTTAGTTTGGGATTATGTTTGTTGTTCTGTATTTGGATTTATTTCCTTTTCCGTGTTTCTTTTGTTGTTGTTAGTCAACGTCACTTGGGTCGTTGTGTGCTGGTTGACCCGGTTTGTGGGCTTCTAGTCATAGGGCCTCCCCCTATGTATTTGGTTTGGGCCTTGCCCATTATCTATGAAATCTGATACATACTTTGGACCAAAAAAAAAGCTCAAGGACATTCTTGATTGGTCACAGCTTACTCATGTGAATGAAGTAAGAAGTTTTCATGGATTAGCAAGTTTCTATAGAGCCTTTGTGCCAAAAAAATTAACCATTGCCTCTCCTTTAAACTTCTTAGTGAAAAAGAATGTGGTTTTTTATTGGGGTGAGAAGCAAGAAGTCTCTTTTAACTTGTTGAAAACTAAACTTGCTAATGTGCTCCAATCCTTGCTTTGCCGAACTTTTCAAAAACATTTGAAAAATAATGTGATGCTTCTAGTTTAGGCATAAGGCTGTTTTGACTCAAGATGGTCACCCGTTCCCTTAGCCTACTTTAGTGAGAAATTTGGTGGAGCTCAATTAAATTACTCTACCTATGACAAATAGTTGTATGCTTTGGTTTGAGCCTTACACACTTGACAACATTATCTTTTTCCCAAGGAATTTGTCATACATGGTGATCAGAAGTCATTAAAGTATCTCAACGGCCAAGGGAAACTCAATTAAAGGCGTGCCAAGTGGGTGTAATTTCTAGAACAATTTCCATATATAATTAAGCACAAAAAAGACACTCAAAATGTTGTAGTGGATGTATTGTCTCACAAGTACACTCTAATCTCCTCTTTGCAAGCTAAGCTTTTTGGGTTTGAGCGCCTAAAAGATAAAAGACTTCATTGAAAAGAAGGTTGAAAGGTATGCTACTAAAGTCAATAGGAAAAAGAAAAGGATGATTTTTGACCCCCAGAGATTTTGTGCAGGTTCACATGTGTAAAGAGAGGTTTCCTCATGAAAGGAAATCCAAGCCCTTACTAAGGTGTGATGACCCCTTCAAAGTTTTGGAGAGTATCAATGATAATTCTTACATAATGAATTTGTCTAGTGATTATGGTGTGAGCTCCATTTTTAATGTTAGTGATTTGTTCCTCTTTGATGTAGGTATTCAAGATGAAGATCGCTCGGGGACAAGTGAAGTTCAAGAGGAAGGGTATGATGTGAGCCAAACCCCCATCATGAGACCTATCACTATATGAAAGCTCAAGGAAATGGAACAACAAATCAAGAGTCTTCACTCATGGAAGGATCTTCCACACTCAAAGAGAAAATACTTTAGCGTGTCCACCCTAATAATTGACAAGGACACACTAAAGGTGACCAATTATACTTTGGGAAATTTCTAGAATACTCAAACTCTAGTGTTCCCTATTTCTTTGTATTTACTTTTTAATTAATTTATGATTTCATTTATAATTTGTAATGAGCATTTGGTTTTGAGCCTTGTTGGCCATTTAGGGGCTATGACCTTAAGCTTTAGTAGGCTTGGTCATGGGCCTTGTTCTCCTTTTTTTCTAAGTGGATTGTATGTTAGGTTTAAGATCAATTAGACACAACATATAGATACTTTTATCCTCCTTGTAATTCCTTAAAACTTTGATGAACGAAATTCACTTTGACATTTGAGCAAGATAGTGCCGAAAATACTAAGGTGAGGTGAGAGGCGAGATTGCTTGTGTTGGTGAAGGTTCATCATGGATTCTCCAAGCTTTGTTGAGACGAGAACCTTTAGCATACAACCTTGAGGCTGTGAGAAGTTGAGAACCTAATGATAGTGTTGTCATTATCATCTTCCAAATGAAGAAGTGGTGGACTTCCTTCTCAACTTCCATTTCTATCTTCTCCATATTTGCAATTTCTTCTTATTCATGCAAGTTATGTTTCATTTGTCTTGTGTTTGTTGAGTTCTCCATCTCGTTTTCTTGAATTTCAAGAACACGTGTTCTTGAAGGTTTGTGAGAATCAAGTTTTTTTTTTTGCCACTAGATCCATCTTTTAGATATTATGTTAGATCTCATTAGGAGAAGTGGATTAAAAACCAATGATTTTAGAATCTAACCGAACATCGAACCAGTGAGACCTCTAGATCATAGTTCAATCACTTTAAACCGTTCGAATGTGAAGTGAGATTGAACCGCCTCAAGTAACCGAACCATACAATTTCGGTGCATAGTTTAACCAATTTAACTTCGACAGCCCTCGCGAAAAAAATCCACCCATAACCATAGATTAGAATGTCTTTGAAAGCTGATTGATTTGTCTGAGGTCCAACTTGAAGCACCGCCACCATTATTATTATGCAGGATAAACTAAAGAATAAAACAAATACTAAAAACATAAGTGTATTTTTCTGCATTTCAAGGTGTGAATGTCGGTGAGCACTGGACACTGAGCAATAATACCTTAGCTCCTTAATTTAGTTTAATTTATTTAATTAATACTAAAATAAAATACTTGTGTATATATTATGTCCTTAATACCGTTCTTACCCTCCAAATTTCCCAATTTCTACCCTTCCCACCTACGCCACACGCCGGTCGTCACTCGTTCACCACAATTCCGCCGGAGAGCGCATCGGAACCCGCCGGGAATTGAAATGTCCGGCACAGTTCCGAGGACGGGATCCGCTTTCCGACTTAACAACAATGATGGCGACCCCTTATTGGCTTCTCGAACCGGTAAGCGAAATTGAAAAGTTTCCACCGTCGAACTTGTAAATTCGCGTCTTTCATTAATTTATTCTGTTTTATGTATTGTTGGCCCTCTTTGCAACGTTTCAAAACTTAGAAGTTGAAATATACACTTAAGTTTTTTGCTGTAGGAATTTCAAAATTCTACCGTAAGTTTTTATTTTCTCTGTGGTTGATAAATGAGTCCCAGTTTCACTAGTAACATAGCATTTAGAATAAGAATGATCATAATTGTTTATATATTTGTTAAGTCGTCAATTGTATATATAAATTGTTAAGTCTTTGATTTAATTATATGTATAAATTCTTAGGTCTTTTGTCTTTCTGATATGGAGGGTTTTCTGATAGATTGAATCGACAGCATTGTTATAGCTGAGAGCTTGAATTGACATTATTATTTGTTTTAGTTATTGTTCTCAAAGGCAGACATTTAAAATCAAAATTTCTAGAAAGGAAATTATTGGTAGCATTGTTAGATTTTGTGGCAGGTGCCGGAAAAGGGGATACAGTAGCAACTGAAACAGATCTAGAGGCTTCCTCCACTAGTAAAACCGCTCCTCGAAAGAACAGATATGGTATGAGCAGCATCAAATTGTATGGAGTTGATTTATCCCCAGATACTATTGCTGTCGCGATGGTATATTTTGTTCAAGGTGTTTTAGGACTTGCTAGGTTGGCTGTCAGCTTTTATTTAAAGGATGATTTACATCTGGATCCTGCTGAGGTTTGTATTCTTTTCATGGTTGTTTTTCTTTTGATTTTTGCAACTTGTGCTCGTGTTCGTAAAGCACGGTGTAATCAATTAAATGTAAGTCATTGCTTTTGTTTGTTAAAATTATTGAGATTTAGTTAAGGAAAAAAGAATTGAGAATAGAGATTATCAATAATATTATCTCGTCTTCTGTTGCTCTGTCTACTGATATGTCGAGAAGATATGATGACATAAAAGATAAAGCACTAGCCCTTATTTACTAGACTTCTAGTAATCCTTATCAAATATGAAAACAAATCAGGAGCTATACTTAGATAATCAGCTTCTAAAAGATTGCCCCAGATACTTAAAGATTTTCTAAGATACAATTGTAATATTATGAAATGTTTCTCAAATATTCTCAGAGGGTTAACTGTAAAACCTAAAAATGATAGAATTGCCTTCAAACTGTCTTTTTTTTCTTTTCGCATTGAATCAATTATACACTAATATTTGGAGGATCATTAACATGTTACATATATTGACTAGGCAGCTGTGATATCCGGTTTTTCTGCATTACCGTGGCTTGTTAAACCTCTATATGGATTTATTAGGTGAGTCTAAACTGTATTATCACCTTTCCCCCCTCCTCATGTGTGCTGTTCATTATTATCCCATTTTTTATCTCCCCTGTGGACTAAAGTTTCATTACTTAAGCTGTTGTCATGGGATGCAGTGATTCTATCCCCCTTTTTGGTTATCGGAGACGATCATACCTAGTTTTGTCAGGGCTGCTTGGTGCACTCTCATGGAGTCTGATGGCTACTTCTGTTGACAGCAAATATAGTGCTACTATTTGCATACTTCTTGGATCTCTTTCTGTTGCTTTCTCGGATGTTGTGAGTGTCTCATACTCCTTTCCTGGAACCATTTAAAACTATGAATAATTTCTGTGCACTTATCAAATTATCAATTACCAAGCATGTCTGGTTACATGTGTGAGTTTACCGAACTAGAGATTCCATGCATCATAAGTGAGGTGGGATTGTTTGTTATCATATGGTAAAAATTATGTAGATGGGAGATGATGCATTTGTGTGGGGCCTCACATCATTCTTTAGTTATGTAGATGTACTTCTTATCTGCTCTTCGCTTGACCCATAGGCCTATCATTATGGTTTATTGTTTTGACCTGAAGAAGTGAATGCAAAATATCGAATCATGATATACTTTTCAACCGTGTATAAATTCTTCTTACAAAAAGAAGTACATAAATTGCTTGGGTTTATGCGTCTTCATTGATTATGCCTAGATGAGTTTTGTCTAGTCTGCTTGTCACAAGTTAGTCAATAGGACATAATTTGTTTGTTGGAACTTGTGGCAAGACTTATTCTGTTCTTTTGCCATTAGTATTTTGCCCTTACAGGGAAAGAAAAATGTAGAAGGATTCCTAAATTTATGATTGAATTCTTGACCATTCTCAATGTGAATTATGTATTGAAGTACCTTAACAACTTCGCCTTTTTCTTCACTGTGCTTTGGGTACAGGCACAGACACACTAACATTTTCATACGATTTCAATTTCTTCTGTCTTGCTTTTAGAGTCATTTCAATTCATCTCTAATATCATGGCTTTAGTGTTTTATTATCTTCTATAGATTGAAATTGTTGAGAGAACTATGTCAGACACTGAACTATCTTTTAGGTTGTAGATTCAATGGTTGTGGAGAGGGCACGTGGTGAGTCCCAGAGCACCTCGGGATCACTTCAGTCTTTATGTTGGGGTTCGTCAGCTTTTGGTGGAATTGTGAGCGCCTACTTCAGTGGGTCTTTGCTTGATACATATGGAGTAAGGTACTGGAAAAAGTTTGCGAATCAGTTATCATATTACTTAGGTTTAAATATGTTTTTAGTCCTTGCAAATATAGTTGTTTTTCAAATACGTCCCTGCAATTTTTTTTTTTTGACTAAGTCCCTGTAAAATAACTTTTTTTTAAAAAATACCCTTCTGTTAACCAAATGTTAAAAAAACGATGACGTGGCTAACGAAATTCTGACTTGTATTTTTTTTCTTTTATATTTTTTTTTATGTTAAGTTGGCAGCCATGTATTAAATTATTAAAAAAATTAATTTTCTTTTTTTTTTCATCTTCTTCAACCATCAACCTTTAATCCCCAAATCCTTCAAACCCAAAGTGAAAGAGTCCCTTCACGCTATCTCTTTTGCAGTTTCGTTCTCAACCGAGGCAGTGGAACCAAGCAGATATCCTTCTTGGTGCATTTAAAAATCAAAGAAAGGGAATCCACCATTAATGGAACCGTTTTTTACTTTCTATTTTGTGCCCATTTTGTTGATTAATGGTTGGGACATATATACTGATTATGGGTAACCAAAAAAATATATACTGATTATGGGATTTTGTTGTTGTTTTGTTATCTTTTAATTACTGATACTATTACTATTTTTTTCGTTGGGTTGGGTTGATCTTTTGCTTTAAAATTGAACGGCACCAAAAGAACTTTGAGTACACACTATCGCTGGGTTGCTATTTGGGGCTTTTCTTGGAGATGAAAAGGTTTGAGTTTTTTGATTCTTCCTCTGATTCCTTCAAATCGCGGATTCCTCTGTTCACACTGATTCTGGAATTTGTGCAACAATTGCGTTTTTATTCAAATTGCACTCTCACTGCACTTCTGCAATCGCTCCTTGCCTCGGTCCAAATTCCATTTTTTCAAGCTTTCATTTTTTATTGTTGCAGAAGAAGCTTAGCCGAAGAATGAAGAGGAATACTGGAATTAAAAGAGGGAATAATGGAGTTTGGAGATGAAAGAGGCGCTGAGAGAGGGAATAATGAAGAGGCGCTGAAAGAGGGAATAATGGAGAAGGGAGAAGAGTTGAAAGAAAATCTAATTTAATCTAATAATGATTTTTATTTCCAAGTCAGCTTTTTAGAATAACAAAAAATAAAAATTAATGACATGGCAAAGCCATGTAGGAACTCTGTTAGCCACATCAGTAGATGGCTAACAGAGAGTTAACAGAAGGGCATATTTAAAACAAATATTTTGCAGGGATCTATTTAAAAAAATAAATTTTGCAGGGACTTATTTGAAAAACAGCTATATTTGCAGGGACGAAAAACATATTTAAACCTATTACTTAGCAGTATTTTCCCCCTTCTAATGTTTTCTAATTACACTATATTTCAGGTTTGTTTTTGGTGTCACAGCATTGCTTCCACTGATAACATCTGCTGTTGCTGTTCTTGTAAAAGAACAACCTATGCTTGGTACAGCAAGAGGGAAAAAAATTCCATTTGGCAGGCCCGAGTTTTTGGAAGGTTCAAAACAGAGCATTATTCAGCTGTGGGATTCTGTACGACAACCCAGTGTTTTTCTTCCAACTTTATTTATTTTCTTGTGGCAAGCAACTCCGCAGTCTGACTCAGCTATGTTCTACTTTAAGTATGTCCATTCTGTGATCATGACCATTATCATTTCCCTTCTCATCTGCAATGATTTGCACGTCCTCTTAATATTATTCTATCAACACATATCATCATTTACTTCAATCTCAAATAATCTCTTATCCATTTCAGCACAAATTCTCTTGGCTTTACTCCCGAGTTTTTAGGACGTGTCAAGCTTGTTACCTCAATTGCATCCCTGCTTGGTGTTGGACTTTATAATGGATTTCTGAAGAATGTTCCTTTGCGGAAAATATTTCTTGCAACTACTGTTTTAGGTTCAGTTCTTGGGATGACTCAGGTTAGTACTTAGTTGCATGTTTTAAGTTTATCAAGTTATAATTTGAGAAGAACGATCTAATATCTTTCTGATGTTATAAACCTCTTTTATCAGGTTTTCCTGGTTACTGGACTAAACCGGAAGTTTGGTATAAGTGATGAGTGGTTTGCTGTTGGTGATTCATTAATTCTCACTGTTTTGAGTCAGGTTATCATTCTCTCCATTTACATTAACTATATGCTGCTCGCTCCGGAAAGCATATTACCGCTGATACAGATGTTATTAACTAGGCTTCTTGTGTTTACCAAAATTAAATTGAAGGTGTGGGATTTTATATAAAGAAGGAGAGAAAATATTAAGAACTTTGAATATTATTAATAAGAACTTGTCATTAATGTGATAATAGCTGGATATAAAAGACTAAACACCAGGATAAACTCTGATACCATCTTAGATTTGGGCTTATGACTTAACTCATCCTTACAAAACCAGCTTGTAAGGTGAGGACTACCCAAGCTTTACAAGGATTACTTAGCCATATCTCTAATCGATGTGGGTCTTCAACACAAACCGTTTGAAATTGCTACCAACTCGGCGTGTAAATTTGCAGCTTGTGCAACTTGAGATCCATTCCCTGAACTGATTTCTCATTGAACCGTCAAAGTCAGCCCTCTGCCAGATTTCTGAGGGAAGTGCCATCTGCCTTAGTTTTTGATTGCATTTCCAGAAGGAGGATGCCAGATAACTTCTCTACGGTTACCTTTCTTGCCAAGTGTGCCAATGGTCTTCAAAAGTTGAGTTATGAGCAGAATGAATGTATTTAAGAAGGTACCAATCCTGCCAGTGATTATCACTGAAAATGGCCTCCCAAGTACTCATAGAAAGTGCCATTACCAGCATATCATCTCAGACATCATCAACAAAAAATTTCTGATTCTCAAATGAATGATTAGAGGGAGTTGAGTTACAAGTTTTTCAAATTGCCATTCACCATCATAGCAAATGTCTCTCAGTTTCATCCAACCATTTGTCCTACCAAATAAAAACGTCCCCCCTTCTAATTTGAAATTTAAAACCAGTCCTGATGCCGTCCACAGCCTTCATAATAGCTCTTCAAAGTCCAAATGGTGCCATTGCAGAATATGTGATCCCTTCAAATACTTCGAGGATAAGAGGTTTACCCAGAGTTTGCCCTGATATCATGTCCCACACATGGTTTCCTAGCAGGGCTATGTTAGACTTCTCAGTAATGTGAATGCCAAAGGCTCCTCTTGATTTTGGCTACACAATTTAACCCAGTGACAAGATTTCCCCCTCCAAATAGAATTTATGATGCAAGTATCAACGCAAACACACTCCTTTAGGCAGCCACTGAGGATGTCGACTGTCAGGGATGGTGTTGTATAGGGACCTGAGTATGATGGAAGGCCTAAGTCCCATGTCGAGTAGTATGAGATGCTTGGTGTAGTACTTAAGTGGCCTGCCCGCCATTTTAAGAGAGGATCCCCTAGTATTTGGGTGCTTATCAGAAACCTAGATATTTACCTAACTGGTAAATGCTATTAAAATGCACTACAGATTTGGTAACCTTTAAGCGAGTCATATTAATTGAAAGTGGAAATCAAGACTTATGCATGTTTACCCTTGAACCCGAGGCCAAATAGAAAGCGTGAAGAACATCCTTAACCAGCTTAAGTTGTGAAGTTTTAGCTTGAGTGAGAATCAGACAATTATCCACCACGAGCAAATGTGATTTGGCAGAGCCTTCCTTTGAAATCTTGTCTGGCAGCCATTTTCTAGCCCCTAGCCCGCACTTTCTCCTGAATTAGCAAGGCTAGTTTTTCCAAGCAAAGAACAGATAGATATGGAGACATGGAATTCACCTTGTCACCAATCCTCTTAGGCGCAAAGCTGTCCGATTTCCCACTATTCCATTTCAAAGACAAGGATGCAGATGTGATACCACAAATTATAAGGCTACTGATAGATTGAGGGAATCCAAATTCATGTAAAGTTAGAGGAAAGAAGTTCCAATCAATTCTGTCATAATCTTTCTCAAAATCTATTTTAAACATGAGGTAACCTTTTCACATGAGGTAACTTTTTCACCCTTCTTACGCATATGATGCACAATTTCTTGAATAATAATAGCATTATCACTGCGATGAAGAGGACCAAATATAAAGCAAGTTTTGAGGGGTTTTATATATTTGTAATTTCGAATCATGAATAAGCAATTTAACTGAACATTCGTAATTGAAAGTTTTAATGTTTGTTACAAACCACACATAAAAAGGGAAGCTTTCTGTGCAGATGCTTGTTTGCAGGGATACATGATTTCAATGAATTCTTAGGCCACTTAATGATGAAGTATAATTGGTTTTACTTTCTATCTGCGTAAAAAGGAATCCTTCAATTAGTTTCTTGAGGATTCTTGCCTTTCTTATGCAAAAGAATTTAAAGGGGGCATATATTTCTGATTATTTGTAGCTTTGATAATGGTAAATCAATGTTGATCTATTTATGATTTACGTCAAAATTAGTTCCATTTCATGTCTTGAAATAAGAAGCGGTACCATCATTTAGAATATGAATCGCCTTCTTAGACTTTAATTGAACCATTATTTGTGCAAAATGTCTTGTGGCTGATTACTAGTGTATTTCAGGCTTCCTTCATGCCCGTTCTTGTGCTAGCAGCAAGATTATGTCCCGAGGGAATGGAAGCGACTCTTTTTGCAACTCTCATGTCAGTATCGAACGGAGGGAGTGTTCTTGGGGGATTGTTGGGTGCAGGCCTAACTCAAGTATTTGGAATTACCAAAGACAAATTTGACAACTTGGCAGCTTTGATAATCCTTTGCAATCTTAGCTCATTATTGCCTCTGCCACTTCTTGGTCTTCTCCCTGGGGACAATCCTGATGTGAATCTGAAGGATGATTCCGATATTGAGATGAAGTCTAATTGATCCTGGTTGTTTGCCAATGGCCTTCGATGGAGTTGCCTGTCTTTGCCAAGCTGTCAAAGTTTTTCTCTCAATGCTTGCAAATTCAACAAACACTTACTCATGCTGATAAAGAGAGTTTTGTATATAGTACGATTCTAAAGTTGCTTCCACAGCCTAGCTTTTAATAACACAAGATCAATCAAAATTCATTTGAAACATTTGGTTTTTTTTTTGGGTGAAAAGTACCATTTTAAGAACCTTGTTTCAAATGTTACACATATGCTCCGCATTGACACAAGACAGTGCTAAGTGCTAACCACCAACGACAAAGTTTCAGTCCCTCCAGAACATTCACGGGCTTCCTTTGCAGAGTACTTTATCGCTTTTGGTTTAGTTATACGGCCTTACTTCTTTGTAACGAGGTTTTGTATTTAATAGCCAAAGCCAATGGTCATCCTTTGACAATGGAAAGTGAGGTCTGGGTTTCTCTCTTCTGTACTTTATAAGGGTAATCAGTTATTGTGGGTGCTCATGCAGGATTTGTGCCATCTATGATAAAATGGAGGATTTGTGCCATTTCATATATCTTCTAAATATAAAATGATACACTAGTCTATTCGGAAACTGATTTACATATTATTGAGTTTAATATGCATCGTCAGTGTTAATTACTTATACAGTGCTAACTACTTATACACTAATATATATATATATGATAATTCGTAATTTGACAGATATTTTAAAACGTAGGCAAAAAAGTGAACGTTTTTTGCATGTCCTTATCGACCGTGGTAAGCATGCTCGTCTATTATGCGTGAATCCAAATTTCAACTCGAGGCTTTGCACATTCTAAAAATTAGGCTTTACATGTTGCACGATCATGCTACATGTATATATGCAAGGTCGTGCAACTTCAAGGAAGGTTGTGAGGCGTGTTTCTTCATCCAATTTTTGAAAAAAAAAACACATTATGTAAGCATGTAAATTAATTAAATCTCTACTTTTAAAAATTTCACATGCAGCAAAAGAATGGGCCTTTCATGTTTGTTATGGGGGTTTGTGATAAGTGCAAGGTATGATAGAAGAAGGAAGGATAAACAAGGGCTAAAACTAAAATAAACAATTAGCATGGAGTTTCTAAAATGTGTATTTTTGCTCAGAATTCTTAGCTTTTCTTTCTATTTTATTGAGTGGACCCTTTATTTTTCTTCTATTGTCTAGCCACAAATACTTTCTTGCCTTTAGCTTCAGCTTCCGAATGGAAACAATCTTGTGAGACCTAAGAAATTTTACTATATGTGTTTTTATTAATTCTATCCTGGTGGACAAAGAAAACGATCCAACATTTATTATTTTTTTATTTTACCAAGTTTGTTTGCAGCATTCAATAGATGGGTCTTAGGGAACCATATCATATGCTGAATTAATTTTGAGTAAATAAAGAAAAATACAACTAGCGTTTGTAGTCCAACGGTTAGGATAATTGCCTTCCAAGCAATAGACCCGGGTTCGACTCCCGGCAAACGCAATTTTCTTTTTGAATAACATTGAAGATAATAACTCAGTTAGTACTTACCACAATTAAAGTTTATAGATAAATTAAAAATAAAACATGCTACGTAGAAAATATGAAATTATTGTCAAAAAAAATAAAATGTGAAATTAAATAGTCACCGCGCGTTGGGTGGTATCATTATCATTTTAATCAAATAATATTATTTATTGTTGATATAATTTAAAAATATTAGTTATTTTTAAATCACATTTTAGGTGCCTAGAGTCCTTGAATGTTTCTACGCTCCGCCTTTGATTTTCAATGCAACCTCCCACGCGCTTGATCCATTTGCCTTCATATATTTTCTTCATATCTTCAACAGTTCACTCGGCTACTAGATCATCAGCTAAATTGAACATATCATGTTTGGCTAGTCAATGACTGCCCATCAAAAATAATTTTTGTGGATACTCGGTGGATCCAAATTTTTATTCCTAAGAATATTGACCTAGCTTTATAATTTGTTTTTGGTCTTGCCTTTGTTTGAGCTTTGACTTATTTTGAATAAAATCCAACTAAATTTCTATGTGATTTATCTTTGTAATGACTCTTCACCCGAATTTCTATATTGCTTTCTCAATTCTTCTAACACTCAACCCCTCATAAAGCCAAAGGAATTTGTAAAATCTAAAGTATAAGACAATCCCAATCAATCCATAAGAAAGGGAGATAAACCCAATCTAGCTTGGGATTTGGCGGCTTCACATGCATCATGATGTGTGTGGATGGTGGAAGATACAGTCAATGTGCACATGGTAGGTCATGCAATGCTTTGTCATTGCTCATTGCTCATTGTTTCTTAGTCATCCATTTATAATGGACAAGTGGGTCACGCAGCAAACCTTTGGAACCACCGTGGTCTGGTCTGGTCCAGTCCAAGGCACACAATCTTACAAGTATTGTGATTTGACCTCTCAATTCAGTCCTTCTTCTAATCTAACAACATTATTTGAGGACCGGGTTCCCCGGCTAAGGGTTCTTGCTATATAGCCCATATACCCCTCTTGCTTCATGCATTGACAAATTTTGTCATTATTACTTTTGACCAGCCCAAAAAGATAGCTTGATTTTTTATGGTTGCCCTTACCTATTGGTAGAAAGTCAATGATCTACTAGCTATTAATTGTCATTTTTTTGTCGGTAAAGTATAATTGTATGTGTAAGTTATATTCCTATACATGATAATGAAAAGGATAGTTCCTTTTAATTTTGTCCATTTTGTTAAAAGCACCCCAATTGGATTTACATAAGCTAAAACGATACGAAATGCCAGATGAAGAAACCCTAAATACCGTATAAACCAGACCATGATGTGCTGTAGTAAAAAATGACCCTAAATACTGTATAAAGCGGACCATGATGTGTTGCAGTAAAAAATGATTGCAGTCACTGCTGTTAGTATATTTAGGAACCACTAGATACACTTTTGAAGAAATCTCAGCCTTTCATTTATTTTATTTAAAAAAGTTTGAAAAATAAAAGTGAAAAGAGATAGAGACATCCGAATGCAGGGAATCCAAATTCATATAAACCAAGATGGGTTTGCCAAGTTGTTGTGATGTGGCATTTTCTGCTTACCAATGCATTGGTCCAAATCATTCCGAACCATGAACATATCAAAAGATCTTACTACCAACACAAAAAGAATATCTTATTTTATCCTTGTTTTTACAAATGAAAAGTTTATGTGAGTTAGGTTTCAATGGCTCACGAGGGTTAGAAAAAGTCTCAAACTCTTTGAATGTTTATAGAGATTACTTATATATTATCCACTAATAAAGTTCTTAATCAGCAGTGAGACTGAAAGTCACGTCCTTACTTTTTTTATCTATCACTTATCTATCACTTATGTTGTCCTTGTTTTTTATTTTTCACACATAATAACCTTGCTTGCATTTATAATATTGCACTTGGGTTTCTCAATCATATATAACATATTTACTTTAGTAGTTTGTTAATGGCAGTTGAGACCTAACTCACATATAGATATTTTCTTTGCATATTGTTGTTTAGGACAGAGCGGCTTCCAACACTAAAAGGGGAGACTCGAGTTGAAAACTATTTTAGTCCAAATTAATGATCAAAAGCTGATATATATAAAATAATTAAAGCTCACGAGATACACAGTTATTTAATTATTGGCTATATATATAGTGCCCTACATAATAAAATACACAGTACTAATACAAAAGCAATAATGTCTAAAAGAGATGTTTGGATTATGTTCTGAATTCGACGTAGCTATTGGCTCAATAAATATCTATAGTCATTTGTCAGTGAGAAGATTCATGCTACTCGATATTTTAAGGCTTTTTCTTCATGTCAGGGATCAGGATATTGTGCCACACAAAATTCTGTCAAAAAAAAAAGATCTTCAAAAGTTAAAAAAAGAAAAATAACTTCAAAACTTCACTTTCAAAGTTTACTTTTGTTCCATGCATGCACCAACGCACTTTGATAATTAGTGGTGGTTGCTACCCTTGTTAATAAATTCCAAGAGACAATAAAACTGTTAATGATGATGGAAAGATATTAAAATAATGCTCCAATAATTCATTTTTGTTGATAAAGCTAACAAAGTTCTATTAAAAAAGGAAGACAAGCCAAGCACCAATGATGATATTTGGAGTGATGCTGTTGAGTATCCATTTCCATGGCTTTCTAGTAGTGATTTTTAATATAAAAAATTTGAAGTTGTTATAAGATTGAAAAACGGTTAATTAACAAGTGCTGAATTATTGCCAACAGAAATAATGGACTGGAAGAGTGGTTTTGGTGGGTAGAGACAAAAGAGTCCACATAATTAAGGAAGGTAAGTAGCATGTGGGTTGCCATGTGAAAATAGCATTAATTAAACTTTTGAACATAGGCTACCTCCCAACAAATAAACATACCACCAAACAAGGCTTCCATGTGAGAAATCAATGACTCGTGATTGTGCAAAAACAAAGTCAGAAAATTTCTAGTATATCTATATGACTATAAACATATATATTGAGTAATCTAAACTCTTTAAGGTGAAATGGGGGCATGCCATGTGATTATTAATGAGTTAGTAACAAGGATTTTCATTTTCACTTTCTTTGCTATGTTTCTACATCAATGATTCATCTCCTTCATCAAAATTGCATCAAAATAGTTATATTATAAAGAAATCAAAATATATGTCACTGTTTGAGAACAATTAAAATTTTGTTACTAGGGGTTTTAATATGTTAACATATATTATGTTAAGAGAACCCCAAGCAGTTGGACTAGTGGAGGATGACACGAATTGTATTCGAGAGGTTCCGAGTTCAACTCCTCACTAATCCCTTTGGGGTGAGGTAAATGTAATTAACTTCGTAAGTACTCTAAGAGTCCGAAGGTCTTACCTAATGGACTTAATACCACTATCTCCCTTTTCGTCCCCAGTCCCCTCCATCAGTACATAGGACAAAAAACGAACCACATTATATAGAGTGTCCCTTAAGTGAGTTCAAAGGCTAAAATCTTTATTGTTTTCACTTTTCCTTACAGCTTCAAATATGTAGGATAAGAAACACGTAACAACAGTACAAACAAACAAAAAGCATAAGAAAATATCTGTTTGGATTTTAGAAAGGCAAAATGCTTTTTGGATAAATTAACCAGGCATTTATAAGACTCGTGTCACGATTTTTTCTTCATGAAGAAGAACATTTTAATATTTTTTTTATTCGAACCATTATCAACTACTCACAGACTATCCCAACAAGAAAAATATTTTAATGTAGTCTTATTATAGTCTATAATAAACGCTCTTTTACATTTGAAATATATGATAATCAATTTTAAATGTCAATAATAAAAAGCAGATCACTATTATTGATATGAATACTTTTCATATTTAAAATAAATATTTAAATAACAATGATCTTTAAACCTAGTTATTAAATTCTTATAGCCATTCAACCTCAAAGAGAGGTTGGTCTAGTGGAAGAGGATTTGTATTTGGGTTCAATCCCTCCATTAGTCTCCTTGAAGTGAAATAAAGGTAATTTCATTTATAAGCTTTTAAAGAGCCCAAAAGTTTTCTTTGCTTTTAACTGATTTTGTAATCGAAAAAACTCTTAAAGTGGAAGAGGGACTTATGATAAGACTGTATTGTCCTGAAAAAATTGAAAATTTGGCATACACTGAGTGATTCCTGATTACCATGTCTAGCTATTTGCACAAAATTAAATGACAATGGTAATGTGGTCTGGTCTGGCTAGTGACTCCCAAACATTATTGAGACACATCGTTTTGTGGTTATTAAAATTGCACCACACCTAACAGACAAGCTGCGCCGTGTTTGGAACCAATGAAAATGATATTGTAAGCTTTACAGCTTTGGTTTGTCTGATGAACTGTAACTTATACTAGTAGGTGATTATGATTTTAATTAAAGAGAGGAGAGGACATTGCTTGAAGGTCCTCAACAAAGAAAACAAAACTCCTCCCCTATCACAAAATTAGTTTAACCCAACACATTTTATTCTTATGCGTGGTCCTTCTTTAATGTGTCTCTTTTCAGCTTGAAAAAGAGCACATCGAAACACTTTTTGTCAACTCTCAGCTCACCTATATATCTCCAAACATAAACTATTTTGAATGATATTTTATCTAATACATCATTTTTCACGAGAATCCTGACCATTCAATCAGAGGACCTCTCCATATATCATATCATCCACTGTATGGGCCCGTTTGGATAGAGCTTATTTTGAGCTTATAAAAAACAATTTATGTAAATAAATAAGTTTTTATGTATTACTCATAAACTTGTCAATGTAGTTTATGAAAAAACAACTTATGGAGATATAACTTTTGTTAGTGAGAACTTATGAGTCAACATAAAAACTTATTTATCTCCATAAATTATTTTTCATAAGCTCAAAAATAAGCTAATCCAAACGGGCCCTATATCTATCGATAAGCTTGAGCAGTTGAGCTATTATTGGTTAAAAGCAAATTAAACAATCTTTAGATCGAACCGTGGAGACATTTAGGTTATAGTTAATTGACTTAGTCTCAAAAAGTAACTTGTTCAAATAATGTCTTTGTTTTAAATTTTATGAGATTGTTTTTAGAAAGAGATCTTAAAAGCCCAAAAAATATTTTGTGTAATTTTAATATATTCAATTTCTATCTTAATATTTATATATACTTATAAAATAGTTGGTGTCCCTTGAAAAATGGGGTCTTAGACTATCGGCATCCCGCATCGTGCTCAAAGCTACCACCGAGAAGTACTAAGTTTTGGATAAAAAGTAAATAAAAAATTGCTCTATTGGGTTCAACGCATGCTCAA
The DNA here is from genome assembly GCA_963573325.1 of Astragalus glycyphyllos. Classification (NCBI taxonomy): domain Eukaryota; kingdom Viridiplantae; phylum Streptophyta; class Magnoliopsida; order Fabales; family Fabaceae; genus Astragalus; species Astragalus glycyphyllos. The sequence goes on from OY754309.1 coordinate 69,092,730, forward strand.
CCTAGTTCGACGTTGTTTTAGCCCGTTCAACCAAACTATAGTTAAAAATTGATGAAGTGCTATTAGAACCGGTTAGGTCAACTACAAGTTTTTTGGTGTAAACCGGTTATCCTGTGTGCAGCTGCAAAGACAATCCCTCGAGCCAGATAGGATCACAATGGGTGGCAAAACTCTCTCTTAACTGCTGCAAGTTTTTTGGTGTAAACCGGTTAACCGGTAATTTTACTTGAATTTTTTTTAAAAAAAATCCGATTCTATTTTAGGCTTTGGTCGCTAACAAAAATGGTCCTAAATAAAACCATTACCTAATGTGTGCAATTATTGTTGTGAAGTTAGTTCGCTCAATTATGATCCTTCTCATAGCATGAACCTAACTAACTTAAATTTCTATGGCTTAATAATCATCTGAGCCTTCAAATTCAGATCAACCGTCCCTACCTTCTACAGAAGAGGACTGACCCCCACCCCTTCATTTATTATCACTTTCATTGCAATGTAAACATGATTACAATATTAAAGCATATATATTCAACACGAAATCTTCTAATTATCTAGAATTTTAAAGCAAATCATGATTATGAATTCTATAATTAGCTAAGGGTAAGGGGGTCCAAACTTTCAACAGAACATGCATGTTGGATGTTTCCTTATGTGTTTGTTTGATCCTCATCCTCTCTAATATATATAGTATTCACCAACTCTGACTTTGACTTGCCTTTCTTTTGCAGCAAAAATAATTCAAGGCTTTGAGGTCACGAACAATGACAAACCAATCATGTTCTTCCACGTGTCTGAATTATGATATGTCCATACCTATTTGCTTTTTAAATTGAGTCAACATTATTAGATGCAACTTTCTAGGTGAAAGCAACATTAGTATAGGTGTTAGTTTGCCTAGATCACAAACAAAGATTTCATTTGGGGAAATATCAGCATAATATAATTTATATTTCCTTTTAAATGATTTTAGGATATTGTCACTTTGACATCATACAAATGGAGGTTAATCCAAGTCGACACAATATTAGGAATTTGGATTAGATGCGGTCACAAATTTCATGCAGTTACACTGATATTTTTATTGGTGAACTAAAGGGCTCAAGGTCTAGAAACGAAAAACGAATTACATCACTCTTGGCCCAAGGCCAGCTAAGTCCAGATCGATTGTAAACATTACACAGAGCAGAAGGGAAAGAGATGGAAGCTTGAGTACAGTTACACTAATATTAGATATGGTTTTCACACCATATTAGATATGGCTTTGACACACTTTTAACCATTCTTTAGAAGAGAAGAATGAGACAAAGAAATCTAAAAATTCATTTTATCTGCTCTCGGGCTGGTTCTAAACAATCTTATTCATGATAAGTCTATGCCCCAATTTTTTTTATTAATTTTTCTCTTTTTAATACAATCACGGAATGTTGCATATGGTGCTAAGCAGTCTTAAAAAAAAAATAAAAAAATACAAGTTAGAGAGATGAAGAATGTGGCCGCACCAAACCCATGTGGCAAATTTACAAATTGGACACTTTGTTGGGAAAAATAGCATTTGCGTATTACATAAGTATTTTACTTGAATCAAGTCATATGAAGATAATTTATTGTTGTGAAAGACAAAACACGAAAGAAAAGAAATTAATTTTCATGTAGAAAAAATCATGCCAACGGTAGTTGTATTATTGCAACTTTTAAAACCATGGAAAAATCTTGCAAAGTTCAGTCAAATCATCAATTGTTGTTATCTGTCAAATAATTTGAAGTCGTATACATAGTGAGAAAATATATTTTGGTACAAAAACTTTTATAGCCACGCATGTATTAGTTGTGTTCACACTTGTATTATATTTTGTGGTATAAATCAGGTATCATTTGCGCGCAACTGTCTCCCTCAAGAGATTTAACACTGTTGTGTGCGTAATGCTGGATTCGAAAACAGGACTTTGATTAAGCTGGAAGGAAGAGATTCCTACCATCTCATTTAAGTGCTCTTGGGTCCACATCCCAAAAATTTTAGACAGATTGAAAAATAAATTAATGTATGGTGCCTTAAAGAGCACAGATACTATCAGCTTGCAAATTAAACTCTCTTTTTATGGCTTTTTATATCAAAATTACTTATAAATGCAAGGGGCATGTTTGGAATTCGGTTGGAATTGCAATGGCATGAATTCTAAACTGGTTCAACTAAAAAGCAACATCATCCTTGCTTAGTTTGGAGGCATTAAAAAGTGTGTTTCGTCGAAACCAAACATACACTTAACTAATATTCTTTAATCACTAGTTAAGGATTCAAAAATAGAAATTATTACCTAAAGACTGTAGCATTCAATATTGTCACTATCTCATATACTAGTATATTACCCTTTTTATTCTGTAGTTACTGTTTTTTCTTGTTAAAAATAGGGTTAAATATATTTTTTTAATTGAAGGATAAATATATTTTTTGTTTTTATAAAATTGAAATCTTTTAAGTTTAGTCCCAAATTTGAACATGTGTGTCTATCTATAAAGTGTATATAATGTTGTTTACTTGTCATTTCATTTAAGCTTGAAAGAAACACATTTTTTCCACACGTCGCTCGGACTAAAAAAGATACTCAATTCTCTTATCAACTTAGTCAAATTGAGATAAAGACATGGGCAGAAACAGGGTGAAACATTAACATTCATTTGATTAATTGGAGTTGATACAGCACAGCTAGTTAGGGGAACCTATACCTAGCTTGCTAGCCATCTTAGTCAATCAAATTTTTTGCCCCTCACTTATGATTGTGATCAAATTACCTTCCTAGCAGCTAATGTGAACCATCACAAGGACGTTATGGGAAAAGTAATTACACTGCACTCATTAATTACTCCCTCCGGTCCACTTTATAAGAGAAAAAACACTTTTTAGGTTCATTCAATAAATGATGTATCTAGTATATAACATAGACTAGATACATCATTTATTGAATGAACCTAAAAAGTGTTTTTTCTCTTATAAAGTGGACCGGAGGTAGTAATATTCATGGAAGGTCAACAAATTGACAAGCCTAGCCTACCTTGCCATGTACTTTGAGTTTGAATTTTATTCGCTTACCTTTTTTGTAACAACTTATGGTACAAAAGAAAAGAAATTGATATGATACTTTAATTAAAAACACGAGTATAGATAAATATTTCTCACACCAACTAGAGATAAATATTGATCGTGAAAAGAACTTATAAGAATCGACATCTTTCATTTTATAAGCCAATTTTATGGAGTTGAGTTTGAGTCAAAATTCAAGATGATATTGAAGTTTGTGGTATATCCAAGCACTAAGCTCCATTGTGTGAGAACATTGAATTTTAAAAAAGACAGTAGTGGATAAAGAATAGGCATGCTCCCGTGTAAAGAGCATGTTCTACTTTGTGCCTAAGTGGCAATAATGTCTCAATTTATATGTTTAAAGATTATAGAAATAAGAAATAATTGTTGTTTTGTCAAAAGAAGCCGTTCAACAAAAAAGAATATGAAGACTTAGGCAACTCTTGAATTATTATATACTAATACTATTATATACAACTATACTTGTGGTTCACTGGTTCCGTCACAAATGAATTGCTAACTACAAATTTATCAGTATTGAATACTTCCATCTACCTCATTTTCCTATTGTTAGTGTCAAAAATTACATTTTATACTATGTGAAAGATATAACTCTTTCTACACCTAGAGAGAGATACAAATAGAGAGAGTAGTATAATAAATGTGATAAGTATGTGATATGATACGAAGAGCGATAGAGAAAAAATGTGGTGTTGAAGGGATGTTAGTTAGGGTTGTTACTTGTTGGTGCGTCCAAAATAAGTATTGATATTTTTACATGAACACTGATATTTGGGCATAACAGACCCGACAGCATATGAAATACACCCTGACCTAGTGTGCTGTGCAACTAGTAAGAAAAAATAATCATAGAAAAATTAAAATTGTATGTTAAAAATTGTTTGTTGAAATATTTAAATTTAAAATTTTGAATTAAAATATTTAAATTCCTTCAAAAACTTACAATATTCCAAAAAATATTTCATTCAAATACACCCTAGGAGCTTAAACTCATCTCATCTATAGAAAGAGTTAGTGAAAAAAGGGATGTTAGCATATTTAATAATAGATGATGATATTAAAAAAGAACCATTGATTAATTCATGTATACAACAATGCAATGTGAACTGAAAATGACTTTATGCAAATGAAACTACTCAGACAACAGGACAAACAACCTAAAGTGACAAGACTATAAAATTAATAAAATACAATAGAAGATTATATACACACATTCTATCAACTATTAGCGGTACTTACCGGTAGTGTTGGTCTAGTGACTCAAACCATCTTGAAACACAAAGTTGATCTGGTGCTCCCGACTTCAATTTTTAAAATAGATAACTCAGTGTTGGTCGGTGCGAAATTTGCTTTTAAGAATTAGTGGAGATTAGTCTTTCGTTAAAAGTGTTGGAACACTGTGTAGGTAAACCACTAGTGATCCGAACCAAAAAAACTATCAGCAGTCCCATCCATCCCCATGCCCCACTTATTTTATATTTTAGTTAGTTTAATTTATTATTATGGAGGAAAGATTAAAGTATTTAATGCTAGAAAGAGCCAGAGCAAAGGCCCCTCCGACCACCCTTGTCACATTTTCCACTGCCCATGTCCCTTAGAACATGGAGGAAATTATGGCATTACTCTCTTCTTAAACTTCCTCTCTCTCTCCTCAAAAACCATAATAAAAGGCCCCTCATTGAACATCACAAACACTCCTAATTCTTGAAGCAACAAAAACCATTCTATCCCAAGTGAGAAAAGAAAACACAGCAACAACATAAAAGTAAACGAATAAGACCACACTTCAATCATTGTCTTCGAATCCAACCAAAGCAAAAACCACCCATTGTTTTATATTTTCAATATATATACTTTGCCCTTTTACATCTTTTAAGGACAAAGATTCTCTTCCTTCTTAAAGAGATGGATATTGAATCAGCAAAGTGTGAATGTTGTGGTCTAAAAGAAGATTGCACACAAGACTACATAAGTGAAGTGAAAGCAAAATTTGATGGAAAATGGTTATGTGGATTATGTTCAGAAGCAGTGAGAGATGAAGTAATAAATGGAGGGAAAAAACCATGGGCTATGGATGAAGCTGTGAAAGCTCACATGTCATTTTGTCGTAAGTTTAAAGCAAATCCTGCAGTTAGAGTTGCAGAAGGTATGAGACAGATGTTAAGGAGAAGATCATCAGGTAGTGACTTTTCATCATCATCATCATCATCAACATCTTCTCCTGCTTCATCAAAGAAGTATTCAAGGTCAACTAGTACTTCTCAAGTTGGAGATTCTTCTACTTTTTCTTTGTACTAATGATGATGATGAGAAACTAGAAACAGAGGAGATACTCTGTTTTGGTTTGAATAAAAGTTTCATTGTATTAACTTCTTTTGGCTAAGTTTTTAATTTTTTTTTCTTGTTGTCATGTACAGGGAGGGAGTTTGATTTCAGGTGAAGGGTCTTTCTTTCTTTCTGCTTTTTTCTTTTGTTTTTACCAACTGATTCCTAGCTTGCTATTCCTAATTCCATCACTTGTATGTCATCTCATCTCCTTCTTATTCACTTTCTCTGTTCTAACAACTTAAAACGTTTCTTTCTTAGTCAAATACCAGTGATTAATTAGTTAGGGAAAAAAGAAATACTTAGTATTCAATATTCGAAAATTGAACCTTGTGCATCAAACTCGTTCCATGTCTCTTAACTCACAATCTGAGCTACCTATTAGAGAAATTGTTAATCTTAGGTTATTATTGGATTCATGCAAGTAAAAAATATCGAATAAGATAAATAATCTAGAATTTAGCTTTTTGTATTATTTAACATAAGTTAAAATTAAATTAAGTTTGATTTCACTCAATAGCAGACCAAAAAAAATTCAATAGCCTGTCTTCTTCTTTCTAATATAAAAATATCTAAACATCATTTAATTTAATTGTTAACTAAAGATTGACCCTAAGTAAATTTCTTTTTTATTTCAAACATGCTAAATGGAATAAAAATGAAAAGAACATCCAAAAACCTGACGGAAAAGATTGAGTACTTTTAGGGCGAGAATTAAAGACAATGTGCCTTTATAGTAGGGCACAAATTCAACAAACAAGATTGCATGAACTAAGCTTGTAGTACAAATCTCTCAACATATTGTCATTTAAATTGCAAATCAACCTACCATACGCAATGAAGTGTGAGGAACTTCTAAAAAATCCATCTACATAAACTCGTGGATTGTCTTTGCATGTGATGTGATGATAACAAGGAAATTCCATGAAAAAGTGCTAGGGGAAGGCACCACTCTCTGCTAGGACTTCCCCTAGTGACTGCGGCACAACTTCTTCTGTCCTCAGCACATCTACGCCCTTCCCCCTCCTCCTTGCAAACATCAATCTCTCTCCTCCCTACTTTTTTCGGTTTGCCATGAGTGATCTCTACTTTGCTCATGCATGCTTTGACGACTCAGCCCGCTCACAAGAGGTGACAATGTGGTCAGTGTCCATTGACAATCCCATGTCCTCCACCTATCCAGCCAATTTCAGCTCTTAATGGGGACCTAATGGGCCTTGGATCCAATGATGCACTACAAGGTCTAGGGGACCAATAACAAGATTCATGTATAAGAAAGCTAAACATGTTTGAGACAAAGGAGTCAACTATTTTCTCACACTCAAGCTCATTTCAGAAGAATCAAGCTCCAAGTTAATCTAACTTCTCCAAGTTTTTGAAGAGCTCATTGTGGGGGCATGAAATATTTGTTTTTCTTTTTATTATTCTAATTTACTTAAGACTTTGTTTTATTTCAATTGGTTTAATCTTGTAATAAGGGTCAATTTAATTGGGCTTGTTAGGTCCAAATAATATTTGGCGGGGGTGCAACTAGTAGCACATACTTAGTCTCTCCTAAACTAAGGTTAGCCATCAAACTACAAAATCATGGTTATAAATAGTATCGTCTTCGCCCTGTCTTTCAACTTTTAAATTTGAGAAATGTGAAATACACCTTTATGAGTTAGAGAGCTTTGTCTCCTTTTGGTTCTTGGGGTGAACCATTTTGGTTCTTATCAAATGTATCATTACCTTAATGGAGAATTGTGGTTTAACTTATCACTCTTAGAGTGTGGCACATTCCTCCATTTCTATTTTTTTGCATCATTTCAAAAAAAATTCTTTATATTGTTTCATTGTTTTTATCTATTTGCGCTTACTAAAGTTTAACTCTTTACGCAGAACTTAATCTTCTTCCTTATACACGTGCACCACTCTCAAAAAACTTAAAGTTTGCATTTTTATACATTCATATTTCAATAGAATTGATGCTAGTGATAAGGATTAAAGAAGCATTACTTAAAGTTCATACATTTTCTTCTATATTTCTTTCAAATCATAAATCAACTCAAGAACTATATGTAAAAACAATACTATCCATCATGGATCATATCAACTATCCCTCTCAACCGTCAACTTCCCACCCCCACCCCTAGCTTCCCGATGGGATCTGAAGTCTAGACCTTCTCTGCACCCATATCTCAACCTTGTTTAATGGCTTGAAGCTCTCAAAAGGGATGATGGGAGACTTAGATCTTGCAACTCCCAAGAAAGCGTTTCGAGTCCTTTTCTTTTTTCCAGCTTCTTCAAGTGGTGATTACCTTCAAGGAAGAATGAGTCTCATATCTTCTCAGTTAGGATAGAACATGTATTTTAGGTTCAAGGTGGTTGTGTTTACGCCAATTTTCGTCTTATCCTCAAAAAGGGTTGCTTAGATTGTAGCAGGTTTGTAGCTTTGTGCTCATAGGAGTTGTTATCTTTGAGTTTCTACAACTACAACAATTGGGACCCGTTATTGTGTGTTATGGTGATTTTTTATTAATTATTAGGGCATTTGAGAATAGCGTGTGATAGTTTTTTATGGAGTCATGGAATGGCATGCCTAGCGCATTTCCTTGGCAAGTCACCATCTTGCTTTCTTTCAAAATTTGTATCGTGATGTTTCCTCTAATAGTGTATCCTCCTATCTCAAGACGTGGTCTCTGGATGGCTTGCAATTTCGGATACTTTAGCCTGTTTCAAGGAACACCAGAGGTTAAGGGGTTCGATCCCCACATCCAATTCTACACATTAACATTTGTGCAGTGGTCTCCTTCTAATTTGCCAAAGGGGCTGGGGTTTGAACCCCACGTCTAACACTTTTGGTAGCTTCACAAAAAAAAAAAAAGGAAATTTCTAAAAAAGACATTCAGTCAAAAAAAACGTGTTTATAAGGTGAGTGATTAATTAACTCGCTCACCAGTATACCACTAAAATTGATCGTAAGATATCGTATAAAATGTTGTGAATGGTTAAAATTGAATTAACTAGTATTACATTTGAACCACCAATGAAATTTTATAGTATATCATAAATCAATTTTAGTGGCTCATTAGATGATCCCTCAGCACCCAAAAAACAACACTAGTTGAAGGTAAAAAAAATCCTAAAACGGTAACTGGGCTATGTATCATTTCAGGATTACTTACTCACTTACGGCGTGAGAGTCGGGAAGCAAATATGACCGTTGAGAAACAGATTGAAAGTCTAAAAAAGCTCCAATCAAATCAAATACACATAAAAAAAAAGCTTTTTCTGTAGAGTAAAGAAGCAAGAAAGAAACTATGAGAAGCATCTTTGAGCAATCAAAATCCAACAAAATGGAAGAAGAAAGCCGTGACAATAGCTGCTACTACCCTGGTTGCATGAAAAATGTCAAATGCGAATGTGAAATTTGCTTAGCCAGCTTCAATGCCACTCGTGATCTCATCTCCAACACTCCCCTCTCTAAACTCTCTGTTTCCAAACCTAAAAATCTTAACAGCACTCCAATCTCCTTTGATTCTTCCTTAATCTCCACACCCACCACACCCACACAAAATTTTTACACTATAGCACCATCTACTCCTGTTATCAAATCCAGTGCCAGATCAAATTCAATTTCACGACAAAAAATTAAAAAGACACAACCACAAAAGTGGGGTTTCCGTTTCTCTGTTATATTGCTATTCGGTTTGGGTTTTCTTTTATTTGCAGACATTGTTTTTTCAAATTTAGCTTCTGGGATTTTTCAACCTACTTTGTCATCGGATTTGGTGAAAAGGGTTGGTGAGAAATGTTCCAACTTTCAAGATTTGAATGGAAAGTTGAGGTTTTTACAGAAGGAACTCGCAAGTGTTGTTGATGGGAAGATTTCAAATTGCAGCTTCACTGATTCCTTATGGGAAATCACTCAGGTAAGTTTATAGTTTCTTGATATGTTAGAGAATGATGAAAACCCTAAAAAAATAAAAGATTATGTTTTTATTAACTAAAATTGTATATAGGATGGTTTGTTGTTGAAATCAAAGTGCACAATGTACAAATCAGCAATAGAAGAGGTAACAATTTGGGGGTGGCCTCTGCAAACAGCTGGAATGATCACAACTGGATTTTCTTTCCGTACACTAATTATCTTATCTGGAAGACTCACAGAGGTAACTAAATAAATGTTGACTAATTTTCATGTTGTTAATTAATGATTAATGTTCACTAATATTACTGTTGAAGTTGTTAATTAATTAATGTTGACTAATTTGATGTCATTGTGTATTTGTTCAAAAGTGGAATGGTGGACAAGTTGGGTATTCAATTAGAAAGGCAAATACTTCATGGGTACAACAGCAATGGGGTGCCTCAGTAGTGCAATTAGACCCTAATACTTGGGTTCTTGAATATCAAAGAAGCTCTATTGTTGATGGTACGAGGTTGTCTTCAGTAGCATTGGAATTCCTCAAATATAGGATTTCAAGGATTATTGGCAAGGTGAAGAAGTACTTCTGGCTGTTAGCTGCATTTGAAGATGGCCACTACAAGACCACAACAAATCATAGGTTTAAAATCCCAACTTGAAACAAATAGTAGATTTTGAAATTTTGAGTTAAGTCCTCAAATATCTTAAATGTTGCCCTCATTTCTTGTGAGGTTTTCTTTATTCTTCTGTTAGTTAAGAATCTTTAGATTGCATTTCTGGTTAACCTTTTATTACAATTTTATGTTTCTCTTCATTATTATCTACTATAATGCACAAACATGATCCAAACCCATCAAAGTAACGCCTAGCTGTTTTGCTTAAATAGCTGTTAACAATATCTTTTTTGCAACAAAACCTAGCAAAAACAGAAACTTGTGAACACTTTTTAAAAGAAAATAAAGTAAAATGATTATGGCACCAAATCAAATCAAATATTTTCTGCTTCTCCATAAACATGCATGGTAATCCTTATGCTTCAAGGCACAGCAAACAGGTATGGAAGCAAATAAAGTAAAATGATTAAAAAACCAATTATGGGTGACTTAAAGCATAAGGATTACCATGCATGTTTATGGAGAAGCAGAAAATATTTGATTTGATTTGGTGAATCAATTGGGGCATTGTTGACAGATGAATATGGGTCATCAAAATCTTGGATTATGAGCACAAATCGGTTTGTGTTGATAATTTTGACATAAATTCCTTTACAATCTGGCAAAAGTGTTTGTAAGGACCCTCCGTACAATTATTTTGTCTCCCCTCATGGAAGTTTATGTGCTTTCAAAATGCTTTGGAAAAGAGTGTGAGAGTTCATTGAAACTATTCTTGAATAATAAGATGCTTGCATTATCACCAAAGATGTATGTCTTTTTCTTGGAAAAATTTACTACTCAAGACAGGAAAAAACTATTCTTCTATCTTGCAAATCTAAATCTGTCGGGGATTCACTAATAATACACAAATTGCAGGTGCTGTGTTGCACGGACAAGTCTGTGACTATGGTTTTCTAGTGATCCTATGATGAATGAATAATGTTTATTCCATGGATGGCACCTTTTATATGTTAATAAACCTAATGTGCCTAACATTTGTTTCAATAAACCAAGAGGAACACATGCAGAGAGTAGTGGCCGTTCCTGAGGCCATTCTGATTGTGTATTGTGTGGTAATCCTCCTAAGTCCTCATTACATTTGCTTCTAAAATGTGATTTCTGTCTCCTTTCATAGTTGGTATGCTATATTTAGATGGTTGGATCGAGTGTGGCTCTTTCTCCTGATTTTTTTTGGGAGCCAATTGCCTAACGCTTTTAACAAAAAAACTAATCTCCCCTGGGGATGGTAAAATGGCGCGAACTAACCCAACAGATTGTGGGCCTATCAAAATACGAGCTTACTCATTTCGACCCGCCAAGTTTGGTGGACTAGTATCTTGAACTCATCATGTCCGGTCGCGAGTTAGTCGGTTGGCTGACCAACCTGTTAACAACAATAGAAACTAAAAAAAGAGAAATTAAGAGTAAAACTAATCAAAATGAGCTGAAATGGCATACCAAATTGTCAAAGCCCACCTAATATGGGCCAGAATGGCAAGTTGGCCTACCCAAAATATGTAAGAATAATAGAAAAATATGAATAGCCAATATGAATCACTCACAACGTATTTGAGGTGCAATTTAATCATTTTTGAAATTTGTGAAAATAATAGATTTATCTATTGTGATGTTCCTTACTTTTAGTGGAAATGAATAGAAATAAAAACAAGAAAAATACAAGGAAAGTAAATGGATCCATATCATTCTTTCCTAGCCTTGTCACTTCACTACAGAACTAGGAACCAGTGATTTATCAATAAGCTTCTATATTAAAATTCATGGAGGAAGTTGTATGTTAGCTTCATATGGGAAATGGGAAAGGAATAAGGATTAGGTGGATAGTGGATAGTGATGTCAAGCGAGCAACAATTCGGGTGGCATACCAGAATAGAGAAATTGCATAGATGAAGCACACGTTTTATTTCACGTGATTGGATCAGGTGATTGAGGTTAGGCTTGTTATAATTAGCCAGTGTTTTTGTTAACACATGAAAGCAGTTTTGCACATACAAAGACTCTTGACAAATTCAAATGTTGTTCCTACCCAGAATGGACAGTGGCCCCTTGCCTTGATAGAATCTGCTGCTAATGCTATCTCAAACCAGTACATAGATAGATTTGAGTTACCAATGTGACGAGGCCAGGCTAGCAGTGAGGCCATCTGGCCAACCATTCAATTTATGGGCACACTTACTGAGCTTAAAGCAAATTTTGACATGAGGTTAAAAATCTGGTCATTTATTAACACAAAAAAGCCCAGAAATTTACTCAAAGTATGACTGGAACACAAGTTCTTGGGCCCAAAACCCTTGATTTAGTAGTTTGAGCCTTAGGTCGGCTCCTATTTATGCATGGATATTGAAAGTGACGGTGATGTTATATGCGCAACTTCTATCACACTAAGGATCGTCAATTTGTCATTTATTTTTTGATCGTCGTGCACCGTTCCTTAAAATTAGAGCTTTTTTGGCGACTAGACGTCAAATTAGAGTTTGTTCGATGGTTAAGACTTAAGACATCTTTGATCAAGTATTATTTGAGGATGTTAGGTAACATGCGCCCTAAGATAGACAAATTGTTTGGCATGACTGGTGGACGACTAATAACCCTAAGACGACTAATAAAATGGCTCTCTATTCGAAAAAGAATTCATGCTTAATTTATGATGTTGCTCAATTAGGAGGATGCTCAATCTCGTGCGTAACAAATCAAATGTGATGGTATTAACTCAAGGATTAGTTAATAGTAAATCCAAATGACCTAAAATTATTAGGATCAAGGGCCGGCCGTGGGCCTGTGCTACCACACAAGGCCTCAAAAAAATAGTAAAAAATAAAATATATACATATTTTGTTTGCAATCACATTACAAGTTCCTTAGGTGGTGCGATAGTAATTACATTTCTTCATCCCAAACAGCGCCTCCGGTGATGAAAGCATGTAATATGGGTGTTGAACTCAGCGCTTGCAGCTTGCAAAAAAGGAACATTGTTGTTGGTCCATTTGACTAGATCTGGTGATTTATATTTTAATATTATAATGTATTACTATTATCAACCCAAAAAAAATAATCAACCAAAAAAATAATGTTTTACTATTAATATATAAGTATTTATACCTTTATGTTTTATAATTTGTTTAAAAATAATTATAGGTTTTAAAAATTAAAATCAGTTTATTAATTTTTAGAATAAATTTTTAAATTGGTCCCTCACAAATTTTGGTCCTCTCTAAAAATTTTGTTAAGATTCACCACTGTTGAACATTGAACGAAAAAGTACTAGTGGTTGTATATATAATGTTTGTGAGAAGACGGTGTATGGAGGACCAGTGGCTGAAAATCACTTGATATCGGTCTCTAACATCACTCTTCTTATTTTTATGCACTTTGTACTATATTTAGCTGCAACTTCTTCACAGAGAATTAATTTATATGTAAGACAAATAAAAAACTTGAAGAGTTAACTAAATCTTAAGTAGATGCCCAATTTTTAAGATTTGAACGGGGCCTCCAAATTGTTTGGGACGACCCTGTTAGGACCTTTGTCATACCGAAGGTTTTAACTCGAAAGTTTAAAGTGGGATCTAAATTCAATTATCGTTCGGACCGACCCTTATTGATGCATACCAAAACAATTTAGTACTATTAATAATAAATAAATTTAGAAAAATAGTAATAAATAAATAAATCTAGATAGTAATAAAGGGTCTTATATTTTTGAAACTAAGAGAATATTAAAAATACCTTTTATAACTGTGAATCTGTTTGGATTGAGGAGATTTTTCTTTGTATTATTTTATCTCTGACCTCCGGTTTTGGAGGGTCTGTCCTAATGAAATCATTGACACCCCAAAAAAAAGAGAGTATTAAAAATAAAAAATATATTAATGACAAGCGGTTAGACCTAAATTTGTCTTTCTAGATATCGTTCCCACGTAATTTTCCTTCAACATATTCTAGAAATTTCGGTTATATCGACTAGTTTCCTTTTTTTGGGAAGGGCTTGAACGTTTTGTTTTTCAAAAAGTTTTCTATTTTTCTTTGAACAAATCGTTAATAATTGATGATGGAGACAGATTTAGTAAATTCTAAGAAGGCCAGGGGCAACACAGTAACATCATCTTCAGATCATCCTCTTTCTCGTTCTTGATTTTTTCTCTTCTGCAGTTTCACGCCCATCATCAAATAACCATACTTCTCAACCGAACATCCGCGAGAGAAGAAAATATATATATATATATAATATAAAAATCAAATCTCGTTCCAATTCGAAAAATTAGGGTTAGGGTTTTCATTTTCTTTCTTCGCCCAAATAAGAAAGGCGGTAAAAGAAAAGAATAACAAGATAAGAATCAATCCTTTATGATTCTTTCTTCAATCGGAAAGATAACATTCATCGTGCTTTTAATCTTGTTGGTGATTGAATCCTCTGTGGCAAACAGAATGAAGGTTCACCCTGTTCCGAGAAAACGCAACATCACAATCCAATTCGACGGTGGAAATCCCGCATCGGAGGCTCAAGCGCTGCTTGGAATCGCCGGTAAGAAGTTACGGAGGCTCCCGCACGTATTCAGTTGCGTGTTGGAGTTGCCGTTTCGTGCGGACGCCGACGTGACGGTGGAAGAGGCGCCCGATTGCTTTCGATTCGTGGCGGAGACGGAGGGAATAGGCGAAGTTAGGGCTTATACCGTGGAAATTCATCCCGGCGTGACGAAGATCGTGGTGAGGGATAGTGAATCATTGGAATTGGCGCTGGATCAACTTGAACTCGATGTATGGAGGTTTCGTCTACCGGAATCGACGCAGCCGGAACTCGCGAGTGCGGTGTTCGTGGATGGGGAACTCATAGTGACGGTGCCAAAAGGACACGACGGGCTGCAGAATGTTGATGGCGGTGCCGGTGGTAGTGATAGAGGTATGGGTGGTAGACTTGTGCTTGTACAGTAATGGTGATGGTGAAAATTCACCTTTTAAATGTGGCCTTTTAGTATGTTGGTTAGATTTCAGATTGTTGTTTGGAGCTAATTTCTTTTGTCTATGATGAATTTGATTGTTGCTTAAGAAAATATGTTCTTTCTTCAATAGATGAAAATGGTCTATATATTATGGCAATGGCAATTTTCACGATTAGTTTGAAACTCCATAGTTCCTTTGTTTTTTCATTCAATGTTTTCCTTTACGCTGTTATTATCAATTACTTTGAAATTCCATGGAATTGGATGCCTTTTTGGTTTTTCATTTCTCTTTTAATTATGGGGTTTGTGTGCCTGTGACTTTGATGATGCTTTATTTAATTTAGGTTGGTTTCAAAATGATGTTTGATCATTCAGCCTTTGATGAACTAAAATGTATACCCAATTTGCAACTACTTTGTGAGGAGGTAACTATAAAAGTTTGCCAAATGCTTCGATATAATGATGTGCATTGAAATAATTGATCAGGTCATGTATATGTATGAGTTATTGGTTTCTCCCTCTCTCTCTCTCTCTCTCTCTCTCTCTCTCTCTCTCTCTCATGAATAATTGGGTTCTCCCCGACCATTCCTCAATAACTCATTAGGTTTAAAGTTAACCTGGTATTATATCTAAATATGTTATTGTTTCTTGCACCATTCATCTCCACTTTGGATATTATTTTCTTAACTATCTAAGTACTATTTGTTATGGTTAGTCTTTTGACCACATACACCCCTTCTTTCGCATCTATTCACACCACACAAAAGCCCAATATCAAAGGGCCCAGTCCGAACATCAAGGGCTCAGATCAAACCACCAGATCGGACGGTCCTGATTCATTGGAATCAACCCCACCCCACTCTATAAATACAACATTCATTGCCTCATTAATGGTAAGCATTCTCATATTTATCACTTCCCTAAGATTATTCCACTGACTTTAGCATCGGAGTAACTTTGCAGGTACAACTCCAGCAAGATCGGATACAATCATTGACTAAGGATATCAACCACTAACTACCTCGGATCGCTCTTCAAAGTCGGAAGTAAACACTATTAATCCCCACCATTTTTTACTCTTTTTTTGGGCACCATTAATCCCCACCAGTTTTTTCTTATTAGAAGTAGAAAATGAAAATTTGAAAGTAAAGTAATCTGATCTTTAGGGTAAAAAACGATTGCCATTTTCATTTCTAGTAGTGTTAAAATCCACTTGTCTTTAAAATTCCACACAGTTAAAGTCTGCCTTATTTGATTTGTTTCATTTTTCCTGCTTTTTTCATCTGTTTTTTTCTACCTTCAACTTTATTCGAATAGGACCGATCTTCTGCTTCATGGAAATAGGAAATAAATAACTATTGGTAGCTAAATTCTTTTCCTTAAACTCATCCGGTTCTTCTCCTAAGGAAAAATTATTCCTTTATTTGATCTTTTCAAAGAAACAAGTTAAAATTTGGGTACTTTACGTCGGAGGTTTGAGATACTAAAGAGTGTATTTGAATATATATGCTTTCCTTTACTTTTACTCGATAGCAAAAAGGTATAAGAACAATAATAATGAGATAAAAATGGTGTTCAAATGAGATTTATCTTACCTGCAGTCGAGACAACATATGTAAACGACGTCAGTGAATTTGAATATTTAGATTCATGGATTTGAGAAATTGGGAAGAGATGATGTGGAGTGATGGAGCAGGATCCACTGTAGTTATTATTAACTGTTGTTACTATCGTAATAGCCATTTGATATGTTGTGAAAAATATCATAATTGATTTTATTTAAAAAAATCGAAATGATCACAAGTAGAGAGAGATGGAGAGAAGGGACTGGTGGATTCAATTTCGTGAAGCGATGGTGATCATGAGGTTGGTGAATCTAAATTTTTAGATTCATCCATTTGAGAACTTAAGAGATGACGTAAAGGAGGTGATGTGTAATGATGCATTAATTCAAGGATTCAAATCCACCAAGTCAATGTCAATGTGTGTATCCTGGACTGCATGTAATCCAAATCAGTGCAAATGAAGAACCAATTCTCAATGACGATTCATCATTTTAATGCATTTGAAACTGTGTTCTGTTTTATTAAGTATTTTGGACAAGGCTATTTTATTTCTTCTTTATGGATAGTGAAGATAATTTGTCAGTTGCAAAAAAAACGACCACAATTTTCCATTCTTTGTATTTTGCGTTTCACTGTATCGTTTGAGACATTTGAAACAAAACTACTACTGATAGTCTCTGCCATTACCATCCCTACTACCCCAATAGACTCTGCCATGACCATCCTTGAGGCCATTAGACGTGTCACAATGAATACCTCTGCCCGATCCACGGGCAGGAGAGGAGCAGCAGCAAAGGGCAGTACCCAGGACACAGTGGGTTTTGGTGTCTAGGCCAAGAGCAAAAGTGGGGAAATAAAGTTGCACCCAGTTGAAGGAACCAGATGGGACCGTCGGCTTTGGAGTAGTAACCCTGCTCCTTGACCTGAGTCACAAAGTCTCCATGCTCCGGTAGAGGAGAGAGCAAGGAAGGGCCCCAAGCATAATCGTCGCCCGATTGCAGCAGATGAACGAAAACGGAAAGCTCATTTACGATGTCGAAAGACTTGGTGGCATAGAAGTACTTGTTGAAGAAATACATTAGGAAGGCGAAATGTTCCCCTTCAGACACGGCCCCAGAGGTCTTGGCGTTTTGCGACAATGGGGGAGTGAAGTTGGCAACAAAAGTATAGGGAGGGTCTTCGCCGGCAAAACTGGAGTTGGTATGAACCTCCAAACCGCACGCAGGGAGCCCCAAGATGGCTGCCACATCCGGTTGGGTTGGCGTCAACATCCCCCAGGGGAAAATAAAGACGTTAAGGGTTGTCGACCAGAAAGACATCAGAGGAAGTAGGATGTCGGCGTTGCGTGAAATCTTCTTGGTCGACACCTTAATCATGTCATAGATACCCCATTTCTTCTAGGACTCGCCCTTGTGGGGTTCCAATCGCTTCACCTAGCCATTGTAGTCTTTGTCGTTTGTCGGCCAAACTCGGATGTCAAGAAACTTGGCTTCTACAGTAAATCGGGAAGATTTCAAGGGAAGGTCGTCGGCAACGAAACACTTCTTAAAAAGGGAGAAGCCTTCGTCAACGCTGTCAGCCAACAGGTGAAGGGCAGAAAGTTGGACATGAAGTGGAAAATAGCAGGGACGCGGGCCACAGAGGAAGAAGCAGCGTTGGAGGCAGACATGGTTATCGAGGGGAGTCGAAGAGGTAAGGACGCAGGAAGCATTCCATACAGGATGAGAAAAGGGGAGTGCAAAGAGCCTTAAGGATTGGGCATCATTGCCATTTATAACCAAAGAGGGATCAACCAGCGTGTTATGTCTCTTCTAACTGTCACCTCAAGTCACATCAAGGGGTTTTGTACTGTCAGCCACGTCCTCAAGGCCATATGACAACACAAAAATGAGGGCAATTGTTAACACCCAAAAATAATTAGGTTGTAGGCCGGGGGCTAAGAGGGAAGGAAAGAGTGGTGGTGTGAAGGCAAGCCATACGACATGCTTTAAAATGGGTATTTGCCAATTAGAGTGAAGTCAGGAAAGGTCCTCGGGGCACATTAAACGACAGAACTCCCTGAGGGAGGGTTACGCCCAAGGGCCACTGAGCTAAGCCGAGGGAAAATGATAACCCCTGCCTAAAGGGGCTACAGTGGCCGAGGCAAGGCAGGCGTTGCTTGGAAGGCAAGGAAGACGTGGCACGAAGACAGAACGTGGGAGCGGTTGAAGTTCAAATGGGAGAGCGGGGCCAAAAAACACGGAGCGACAAGCACTCATCCCACTAACTGTGCCAGTGGGATCGTGGGTGGTTAATCCGCCTCTTTAAGGGCCTAGGAAGCAATGAGAGTCGTTGATCTTAAATCAATTTAATAGCAGAAAAATGTTGGCTAGTATAGTGGCCGACGAGAGTCTGTGTGTGTGTGTGTGTGTGTATATATATATATATATATATATATATATATATATATAAATAGAGTAGTTGTACAAACACACGTCCAATTAATCAAACTCTACGTTTATTTCAATTTATCTTTCCTTTATCGCATTTTTTATCCTTTACTTTACTTCATGCATTAGCCAGTAGTATAATCCAACACTCACATCTTCCTCTCACCTTGCTTGACCCTTTCTAGAGGAATCAGGAAACCCACAGTTGAGGAGCAGAGTTCCCTCCTCGGTGCAATTACTTGAAGAAACGAGGAATCAAATACTGTCCAAACCTCTGACTGACACCATGGTTAGGACCTAAGAGTTTAACGACAACAGATATATAATATAAATATATATGTGTTGTAGGCGGTGGCCGTCGGCAGAGCTTTGGCGACCAGCGTGGTGTCCGAAGACGGAGCTCCGGAGACCGGCGGTGCTCCTGCGGTGGTTCCGGCGGCGATTGTGGTATATATATATATATATATATATATATATATATATATATATATATATATATATATATAACAACACCCTTATTCAATACTAATCATTCGATTAAATTTCATTAAAAGTTTGAGAATCCAATGGCTATTATTTGTTTAGTAAGAGTAAGTATAGAAAAGACTTAGTAACATAAGCCAAAACCATTTGCAGGGACCAAAAACATATTTAAGCCAAACGAAAATTAAAAATACAAATTGTAAATTATGAAGCATGCACAACCTATTAGGGATGTAAACGGGGCGGGCACGAGTAGTAGGTACCCACTACCCACCCCGTTTAATATAAACGATATTCGTACTCGCGCGGGTACCCGCGTAGGAGGTTTTTTGCGGGTATTGTCTCCTCGCGGGTACCCACGAATACTTTTAATATTAATTGAAACATATTTTTTTTGAAAATAAAAATTGAAATATCAAACAAAATTAACCTTTTAAACACCATTTTTCTCTTCATTCATATAAAAAAATTAGGCATTTCATTATACATATATTGAATACAAAATACCTTAAAAGAAAAGAGTTGTAATTATACTCTAGAAAAGTTAATTTGACATATAGAATAAAGGGTTAAATATATCTTAACCCTGCAAATATACTCATTATCAATTTACTCCATGTAAAAATAAAACTCATAAAAAGACCTTATAACTCTCTAACAAGTGCACATGCTTCTTCGATTTCTTATAGCAGAAGTAGTTACGATATAGCATTTCTCCTATTCTAGTGACTGAATTGCAATTATAAAAAAGTAAAAAAAGAAAATAAAAAATACAAATCTTTATCTTTATCTTTATTATACTAAACCATGGAAATGTTCATGTCATTGTCCACGTCAGAAATACACATAAAATACGTCAGTTTTTTATAAACTCCACATCAGCTTTCACCCACACATAGCGTCACACGTGTACATACAAAACGTATCCAACGGTGGTATTTTAAAACAGGTTTTACATTTTACCGATCAACGGTTCTGGTTTGCTAAAATAACGGCTGGCAATTGGACCATCATGATAGCACAGATTTCCAAATTGCTCACAATCAACGGCCAGCACGTGTTACCTTTGAGGTCCAGGATCGCTACAATTAAATCACCATCTGCACTAATTATGAAAATCCCTAAAAAGGTGGATCAAACATTAGCATTTAAGTTTATATACTTATCTGATATAATTCTATTACACAGATCTATTGGTTAGACAAATCACAACCATCCATGTGAAACATTCCCACTTCATCAGGTTTTAATTCAAAAGAACGGCCAAGATCTACACCAACTTAGCTGAGTCAACTAACAGTAGATCCCAAATAATAGGAAACGGCTTAGACAGCATCAGTCTACCAATAATTTCCATTCAATTGTAATAAACCATTTGCTGAATTTGTGGATCCGAAATTAATCAGATTTTAAAACCCATTCTTCTTAACCAAGCCACACAAAATCTTCTTCTACTGTATCATCCCTGCAAATGAACACCATACCTGCAAATACCAACCACACGAAATCATTTGTTAAACACTTGATCCAGAATTCCCATGAATGAAATTGGAAACAATTACCATTTAAGTGGAAGAATGAGAGGAATAATGATATGAGGATGAATTATACCTTATCTCAACAGTGCATTCATTCATTCACTCACTTGTATTCCATCACTACTTAACATTCTTATTATGCTTATCTCAATAGTAACTACTTAACAAATACTCCATCACTACTTAACATTCTTGCATACGCAACGCAGGATATTATTAAGCTTGCATGCAGTAACATCACTTTATTATGCTTATATAATTTTTACACACCGGCACTCTTTCATGTCATGTCATCTTGCATACGAACGTCACGCTAGCAGTTAACTGCTGACGTGGCATTTTAAATTTATTAAGTGACGTGGCATTCGTTAGCTGAGATAGGCTTGCCACCTCATTATTTTTTAATAAAATATTAAAACAAAAAAACTATTTTTTTTGCTGAAAAAACTAAAGCGGAACTATCCAGTCAGGACCCAAGTGGTATTTCAGGCAGGGGTACCAGCAAAAGGGTTGGGCGGAGCTATCCTTAGTGACAGGGTCAAGATCCAGGAACAACTTGAATAGTGTCACCTCTGCTATACTTAAAGTGATTAACATTTAAAAGTGTGTTTGAGAACCAATCAATAAATAGCACGACCATCCTATAGCGATTAATAGTGTGTTTAGAACTAAGTGTATGTTTGAATTCACCTCTGTAAGAACAAAGAGTGATATTAAGGACATAAAATTGTTTTTGGCACGTTTGACCCTAGAACTTATCTGTAACTTTTGCTTAAAAAGGTGATTTTTAGTTTCAAATTTATTGTTCAACACCCTTTAATGTGAATTAATCCCAAGATTCCAAACACAGATCATTATACATCCAACTCACTTTCATTCAAAATTAATTTTGTAAAATCAATTTTCTCTACAGAATTAAACACGCTCTAAAATAACAAAACATTTGGCAAACAGTAACAAGGAAGCTAAACGTCATACTTATATGGTGAAGAGTTATCTCACCGTGTTCCAAACGTTCGCTAAAACAATAATATGTCTCACAATAATGATCTGTAACTAAACTCAACAAACTCCCGCAACTTTCACATGAATTCATCACTGTAACTAAATTTTTGAAATCATCCATCCAAATAAAGGTTCTAAAACACCTGCACTGTCTAAACTTAACAAAGCTCAGCTCAAATTATTGCAGTGGCTTATTAATACAGTTCAATGCCACCAATTTGAAAGCTGCTAAAAAATTCCAAGTCATATCTTTAACAAAACTATCATTTTAACATGCAAATTACAAGCCAAAGTGTTTCTCTAAAATTTTCTCGGATATGCTACCAAAACCATTGGCTATATTTTTCATTTCTTTAAATTTTGCAAATTCCCGCCTCAGCTGTTTCTCTCTTTCTCTGACAGTTTGAAACAAGATATCTGATCGAGATACGTTGGATAGACTTGCTAATTCAGACTTCTCGGTTTTCAGTTGCTGACAAAGATTTTGCAAATATTTCTTTTGTGCATTAAGCCTCTTTTCTGCTATGTTGTATTCATACTTCTGTGACTCTCTAAGAGCCTCCAGAAGCTGATCAACCTCAGCCTCCAGTTTTAATATTTCAGATTGATAACCACCAGATTCTGTCCCTTTACTAACATCTAAATGGCTTTCAGTTTGACCATTGTTTGTAACATCCATCACAGCATTGCTACTATTGGATAAACCTGTTGATAAACAACAAATATTCAAAGCTAAAAGATAGGTAGGTGCCAGGACAACTTAGTTTGAAAAAACTACATTTTCTTTTTCAATTTCTTACATTCAGATTCAGGGGAAGGGGGATCTTCACCTTCATAAGCATACAAACATTGCTAAAGTAACCAGTAATTTGAATAATATTAACGTAGGAGTATGACATTTACCTGAATGAGCTGTGAGATTATCATCGACGATGTTCACGATATCTTTGGTATTAGTCCCACGGTTGAGCTGAAGTAAAAGAAAGAAATTCGTCATACTACTGCCTTTCAAGGTGAAGAGAGGAAAAACAAGAAAGATAACTTTAGTATCACCTGAAATTCATCTAATCATACCTTTGACATGGCCAATTGAATTTGACTAATAACCTCCTTTGCAGCGGCTTTCTGCGAACCACCCAAGAAACACATACAGAGATTTAAAATCTTTTTCTTCATGTCATCATCCTCTGACTTAATATATTGACATGTCAGTAGAAGCTTTTTAGCATGATGAATGAGATCAGTTCTCCCATCACAGCGTCGACAAAAGTACTCAGCATCCAATCCAATACTTCCTCCAACTGTGCCAGCAATGTAACATCGAAGAGCACATTCTATATGACCAGCATGCCCACAAATCTTATCGCCTACTTTGGCTTGGCATTTGATAAAAGTATAGCCCCCATATTTTGAGTCAAGACTTTTGCGACAAAGAATGCAGCAACAGTCACGACAAAATCCAGGTTCCGCACAGCATATATCACACGGCATGACCAGCAAATATTCATCTTCATCCAAAAATAGGCTCCTGCATAAGAGATTCCCAGCTTTGCATCCACCAGTGTCACTGAGGAAATCAGATTCTGGCTCTTCTGGTAGTTCAAACTGCTTAAGAAATTCATCATCTATAGCAGACAATGCAGGAGGACGAACTTGTCTGTTATTTAGCAGCATTATGATCTATAACATCATCTATAACAAGCGGGAATTACAGATAACAAATGCAAAATTGTGAAAGAATCTAAGAAAAATTCCCTAACAGAGACAAGTGTTTCACTATGCAGAGTCTAGAAGTATAAATAAGTTGACAAGTATCCTGAGGTTTAGCAAGCAATTGTGTAAACAATGACTCAGTTGAATTCCACTCTCAACAAGCACTCATAGACAGAGTAAAAGTAAAAATGATCTTATGACATATATATTATTGACAATGAGTTTTCTAAACAATAGTGTCTTTAAATGAGCCCTTTTGTCTCACTTTTCCATCATATACATAAATTTATAAGGCATTTTTCTCAGTTAGAATTCAAATACATGACTCAATTGAGTATCTTCTATAAGATATAATATAAGCTAATTCAGACAATGCTAATTCTTAATTCTCAAGTATTGATGCCCATGGAGGCAATTTGAGATCGCAGAAATACAAAGTCATAGTGAAAACTGATAAAATAATGAAATCGTAGAATACACAGAAAGGTGCAGAAATACAATCTGATAGTGAAAACCGATAAAATAATGAGCAGAAGAAAAGATGGACATCAATTCATATGAGAATAGAGGAAAGAAAGAGACCAGATGGTATAATCCAGGTGAATGAATTGAAGAAATCAGCAACATTAAGATGAGGGAAGGATTGTTTGATGAAGTTCTGAACAGAAAGCTTGCTGCGAAAACAAGGTCGGCGACTGCGGGGACCGAAAAGACTAGGAGGCGGATATAGGTAACGGTCCTTAAAGTTGCCGTTGGGTGCAATCCTCCGACCAGTTCTCCAACTCCAAATGTCACCAGGATATAGGGTAAGCCTATACCGGATTGTTCCGGCGCCACCGGTGTAAGATTCCCCAAGTTTTTGCCATTCTGATGATCCTCACAGATACTTTCGGCTTCCATCAGTACTTGGAGGTGGCTGGCGGGAGAGAAAATTACAAACGAGACGGCGTTGAAATACGGAATGAGAGAGTTGAAGTTACGGATTCCGACAGCGGTCAGCAAATAGTACAGTATGTCTCCCAAGTCAAAAACAAGACACATCCCGTTCGTACAGCCGTCATGCCTCTTTTTGTCCAGCAATAAAAGCCCTGAATAAGCCCAAGCCAACAAGCCCAAACCAAGTTTGGGCTTTGACTGAAACTAGCCCATAGAGTAGTATCTCCTAGTGGGAAGGAAGAATGCTTTGTACTCCTTTCTTGACATGGTTTTTAGAGGAATACGGTTTTACTAAGGAGAACCATCATGGAGAATAAATAATTTTACACTAAGGAGACTAATAAAATTATAGTAGAAGGGAGTTGATTTACTTTTTGGATGAAGAGAGGATCGTCAGAGAAACCGCAAAAAACAAAGAGTTATGGTTCATCCAAAATTCGTGGGGGATTTAGTTCTCATAAGGGTTTATATCGATAGGGAAAACTCGTCCTAAATTGGGAAAGTCCATCTAGTGTTCTTTCCACCATTAAAAGAGGCGTGTGGACTTTGTAAAGTGTATATGGGAAATGGGCAGTAAGACTCCATTTCTCAATGGTTTCCATTAGGGATCAGGGTGGATGGTGACTATGACAATTTGGAGAATATTGGCCTATGAGCGTCGTTTATGACATTGGTTAGGATACACATTGTTTTGGATATTGATGCAGCCAAGACAGAATTGTTAGGGCTAATGTTCCTTTTTGAAAGGGAAAGTCGAAGTATAGTGTCGAACAAGTAGGTTTAACTGTTGGGAGTATATAATACACCCTGAATTCCGAGCTTCATGTTACTCATCCCAAGAGATATGCCAGATCTAGGGCATCCCAATTTAATTGAATGTAATGACAGTTTCCCATTCTGAATCTGTACGATAAGAATTTTAATTAAATCACACATCGAAGTATACTAGAACTTCTAATTCTTTAAGAGGTTTATCTAAAAGACTCACGATATACCTAGGAAGATGTTTCACATACCACATAAGATATGCCTGCCTAGGACTAGAACGTTGTACCAATCCATAACGATCAAAATCGAATCATGATCCTATTAATGATGCAAAATCAATGAAGCAACAATTGGTACCATAGAGAACCATCCGAAAACTAGATAGTCTTGACCAATTTGAAAGATCTTTTAATGTAGTAAGGGGAGCCCAATGGAATTTATAATTGTCTCAATATTTTGTTTTATTGTATAAATATTCAATAATTAAAACTGTTTTGTACCGTACTTCTGACCTTGGAGGACGGTCCAAGGTAGTTGATAGATGTGGTCCTTGATGACGAACGTTCCGGTCGAGGTTGAGGTGTTGGTCCTGTAATGACACTCCGACGATCAAGTCAGTGAGGTAGTCAAACAGAGTATTTTTATGAGTTAAATCACTTACCTTTAATGAGCATTGAATGTGGTATTTATAGGTTTTGAACGGTGTTGACCTAATGATTAGGAACCGTTGGATGTGTTGGCTGCATCTGAAGCGTTGAATTATGGGCTCACCTAAGAGGATGGGCCAGTGATAAAATGGGCCTCTGGGGACTGCAAATAGTAACAGACCAATTACCAGAACAGTTGCCCCCAAGTCTGGTCGTCTGATAGGCGATCTTGACTTTTATAACTGTGCGAGCGATCTTGACCATGTCGATTTATACGAAGTTAGAAGACGTCGACGTGATATGTCACGACGTTAAGAGACTGTACGCCTTCTAGGAAATCAGAGAGGCGTATAAAGACAAATCCTCGTGATATGTGCCGCGCATTAAATGCCTCTGACAGGGTACGTCTTTTTATAATTGCTAATGATGGTGACTCATCGTTTTGCGTGTGCGGTTTAATTCCTGTTGATTGGACCTGTCGCTTTGTTTCTGAAGCCCAGCTTCTTGGCCCACTATAAATAGGGAATCAGTTCCTTCATTGTGTTTGTTACGAAACTCCACTGCTCTGACTGACGATCTTGGGGAGTGACCTTGAGTGAGCAAGTAGAAAGTGGCGAGGGTCGGTTTGTTCCAGTGCATTTCAATCGTTCGAGATCGCAAAGCCAGACTTCCGCTTGATCCTAATCCCTTCATACGTCGTTTACGAGGTTAGTTTTGTCCAAAAACCTTTTTCCTCCTTTCTTTTTATGTATAAGGTCGAAACTACCTTGGTACTCTTACCCTCCCTCAGAGTGGGGGCCGTCAGGTCGGGTTCTGACTTGCTCGTGAACCCATTTGCGGCGTTTAACCCTGACATCTCGTCCCCCATTTCTGCAGGTCCGATCTGGCGGTCACTAAGCAAACTCCGAGACAAATCACCGCCAAACCCCCAGAGTTAGCAACTAAAATGTCCTCGGGCGGTGGAGTTCCTGCTGGGGATCTCCGAGACGATCGCGTCGATGCTCCCGATGTTCAAGATAAGATTGAATCTACTACTCCAGACGAACAAGACCACCTGGATTCGGCTCCGACCAGTGAGCAAGCCGATGAGGATCTAGACGTTGAAAATCTCACGTCCGACCCCAACGCTTCTGAAGCAAATGGTGAATCATCTGGAGATCGAGGCGCGGAAGGAGATAGCGACGACGATGGTGATGACGATGACAACGACGATGGGGACGACGAATCTGGGGACGAGATGTCCGAGGAAGAAATCCAATCCTTGGAAAACCAAGGGAGCTCACAAACTCGTGGATCAGGCGAGGCTGAAAATACGACGGATGATCCTTCGACCGAGGATTCCGGCGACGCGCCTGTTGATCAAGAGAGAAGAACTGCCAACTCTCCAGGAAGCAGTCGATCTTCGGCTATATCTGCAGATGGATATTCCAGCACTGGCCTCGGTGTTTCAAGTGTTCCAGCCAGGGAAGCACGTCCTTACGATTGGGTTTCAAGCTCGGTTTTGGAGACAGAGTCGGTTTATCGATCTTTCCACAATCTCGGACCTGTTATGAAGAAGATTAATGGTCGTTCGGACAGAATCTGGAGGGTCGAAGGGATGAGGGACGGTGAACACGTGGCTACTTGGGCAGGGGATTTCAAGTTTACGATGTACCACGTGACGATCAAGGATATGAACATCCGACCTCCTTTTACTTGTCTTCAGCAAACCGTACTGGCCAGGTTGGACGTTGCACCTTCTCAACTGCACCCTAATGCATGGGCATTCCTCCGAGCTTTCGAGCTCTTGTGTATTCATTTGGAAAGACCGGCGTCGCCCACGCTGTTCTTTCATTTGTTCGAGCTTAACCGGAATAGTGGCAAAAAGAAGGCCGCTAATTTCGGGCGTGAGCATGTGAGTTTCCGATCAAGGCGAGGTTCGAAAATCTTCCGAGCTTACACTGATTCCTTGCGAGGTGATTGGAAGAAATTTTTCTACTGGGTGGAGCCCGTGAACGACAAGGCTGTGGACTGTGTGGGGAAGTTCGGATCCGATGGTCAGACGCTGGAATCCACTAAGTTTCCTATTGGCTGGAGCAATGGGCATTACAACCGATCTACGCATTCTTATGCCGTTGGTGAGAAAAAGCTGGGTGTGGAAGATCGTCTTACCAAAAAGATCTTGGCCTACATTTCTGACCAAATCCCTTACAAAAAAGCGAAGTATAGGGGTATTCCTACCGACGTCATTGTTAAGGCCGCTAAGAAGCGCGATGTGCAAAGAGTTTTAGGTTTGATTAAGATCATTACCGTGCCTTTTTTTTGTTTTCCTTTCGTATTTGACTAACAATTTTTCTTTGTTCACATTGCAGATACAATGGCTTCTAAGAGGCTCGCTAGGATGAAGGAGTTGGCTTTCAGGCAGGTGGAGGAGGCTGTCGACATTGACGACGATTCCCAACGATCTGATCCAATTCCCGATGCTATCCCTATTAGCATTGTCAAGCAAGGCGATCTGAACGCCGATGATCGGGGCAAAAAGGTGCAGTCCTCTGATGCCGCATCTCTTCAGAAAAGATCTACCGACGTTGGTCCTTCGGAAAAAAGGAAACGTGACGATCTTGAAGTCGAGAAGAGCGTCAAAAAGGTCAAAGACTCAAAAAAGGTGAAGCATAAGGTCAAAGCAGTTCCTCTGTCTGAGGAATTTCTGGAACAGAACTTTGAGGAATGGCGGGTTGATCCTATCGCAGCTTCTGCGCAGATCTTCCTGAATTTGGCTGAGGTGCATAAGGTCCAGAAAGAAAAGTATGAAAAACGAGCTGAAGGTAACGTCGTAAACTGAGCTTGTTGTTTCTTTCAGGTCGTCGAGTTTAAATTCTGAGTATAACTCCTTTTTGTTCGTTTTCCAGAGTTGGTGAGTGCGGAGAAAGAGAAGAATTTTCAGATCCTGCAAGAGCTGACCGCAAAAAACACTGCTCTGGCCAACGCTAATCTCGATCTTGAGATGTTGAGGAAAGGTAGGAAAGGGCTTGAAGAAGCCCGAAGCGCCACTTTAAAAAGGGCCGATAATGCCGAAGCTAAGGTAAAAGATTTGGAGGGTCAAATCAAGGTTTTGGAGGCGTCGGAGGATGAAGCCAAAAAGAAAGTGGGAAGTCTCGAAGGTCAGGTAGTCGAGCTTCAGAGAAAACTTTTAGCCGTTGAAGATAAAGCAGAGGTTAGTTCTGATCCTGAAGCTCAGATCGCTGTTTTACGAGCCCAGCTTGCGAGATCCCAGACCGCTCTTAAGAAGAGTCAGGAGGAAGCTCGAGAGGCTGCTCGAGAGGCGGTCGCCAATGTTCTGTACCGTACTTCTGACCTTGGAGGACGGTCCGAGGTAGTTGATAGATGTTTTTAAGGAGGCTTTGAAA
The DNA here is from genome assembly GCA_963573325.1 of Astragalus glycyphyllos. Lineage (NCBI taxonomy): Eukaryota > Viridiplantae > Streptophyta > Magnoliopsida > Fabales > Fabaceae > Astragalus > Astragalus glycyphyllos. The sequence continues at coordinate 69,122,140 of OY754309.1, forward strand.
CAAGTTGCTTTGGTTCATCCTTCCCTGCAGTTGGATGACAAGATCATCAACGCCGAGCATGAAGTGGAAGATGATCGACTTGTCAAGACCGACATGAAGACGAAGGCGAAGACCGTGATCTTTCCTCTTTCCGATGCTTGATCTTTCGCAGGAGTTCCGAGTCTATACATCGCCAAACGATCTTGCATAGACTCAGAACTGTGCTTAGTTTTCTTTTCTGGTGATAGGAGTGTGTGATTTTGAACTTGAGGACTCGGCCGTATCCGAGATGGTCTGCAATGAAATTTAGCTTCGTATTTTGTTTAAAGTTATTATCGTCGTGTGCTAGCTCGATATTTAACATCGTGTTTCGACATCGTTCTGTGTTTACGGATGCATTTAATATTCGCTAGTCACGTACGTCGTCCTAAGGCAGTTTACCGGGACTCGGCCCAGATTTAACTCGCCCTTTTGGGATCTTGGCAACTGCGGCCAATGGTCGTTCTAGAAATCTGTGTTCCTGAAGACCAACTCTCGTTAAAACGGTTTCCCAAGACTCGGCTCGGATCTAACCTGTTTTAAAGAGTTGCGACCTGAATGGTCGCGGGGAGATCGTAAGATCGGTCCCTGTTCGATTTATCTTTTTTGAAAAATAAAGATGTTATGAACGTGGGTGCCACTTTAATTGATGAGTAAATCATTACAGCGGGTTGGCACGCCTAGAGGCGGCGTCCGTAAGGAGAAAATTGTCTTTCGAGAAAAGGACTTTTTAAACGGATGCAACGGAGTTTTTAAACATAGTATTTCTTCAGCTTGGACGCATTCCAAGTTCGCTCGATCGGCTTTCCACTGAGGGTCTCAAGTGAGAAAGCTCCGTTGCCGGTCTTGGATTTGATACGGTAGGGTCCTTCCCAGTTCTGCGCGAGTTTTCCTTGACCGGCATTCTTCAGTCCGACGTCGGCCCTTCGAAGCATTAAATCCCCCGCCTCAAAATCTCTTGGGACGACCTTGGCATTATATCGAGTTGCCACTCCTTGTTTGACAGCGGCCTCCCTAAGAGAGGCCTGTCCTCGGACTTCGTCGATTAGATCAAGTTCCTCTAGGAGGGCTTGGGTGTTTTCATCCCGAGGCTTGGGGTGTGATGTCCTCCAGCTCAGTTCCCCAATTTCGACAGGGATGACTGCCTCACTGCCATAAGAGAGCCTGAAAGGAGTTTCTCCTGTTGAGCTTTGAGGAGTCGTCCTATAACCCCAGAGGACGTATGGTAATTCTTCGACCCAATTGCCTTTGGCGTCGTCAAGTCGTTTCCTCAGGCCGTTGAGGAGGACCTTGTTTGCTGCTTTGACCTGGCCGTTAGTTTGGGGGTGTTCTACCGACGTGAACCGGTGCTTGATTTTAAGGTCGGCCATTAACTTTCTGAAACCAGCATCAGTAAACTGAGTTCCATTATCCGTTATTACAACTTCGGGGATCCCGAACCTGGTCATGATGTTTTTTTTAAAAAACTTGATGCAGTTTTTAGCCGTGATGGTGGCCAAGGGCTCTGCTTCTATCCATTTGCTCATGTAGTCGACTGCCACTACGAGGTATTTCACCTGCCCGGGGGCTGCTGAGAATGGCCCTAGTAGATCAATCCCCCACCACGCAAACGGCCACGCAGAGGACAGGGTCGTCAGATCATTGGGTGGAGCGACGTGGACATTGGCGTGGATCTGGCACTTCTTGCATTTCCTAACGTAGTTCTTGGCGTCGGCATCCATGGTGGGCCAGAAAAAACCGGATCGGAGTGCTTTTCGAGCTAGCGACCGGGCTCCAAGATGTTGGCCACAGATCCCTTCATGTATTTCTTTCAAAATATAATCAGCCTCTTCTCCTTGTACGCATTTTAGCAGGGGGGAAGATAAGCTTCTTCGGTATAGAGTTCCATCGATTACTGAGAATGCCGAAGCCCTTCTTCTGATGAGCTTAGCTGCTTTTTCGTCGCCTGGTTCTTGACCGGAGTTGATATAGTCCAAGATTGGCCCGATCCAACTTGTGCTTTCTTCCAACACACAGATAGTCGAAATAAAGTCGGATTCAAGGGGAACACTGGCCTGGTGGAGCGTTTCTTGGATGATAGTCCTGTGATTTCCAAGGATCTTCGTACTGGCGAGCTTTGAAAGAATATCAGCCCTCTGATTCTCCAACCTCGGTACGTGTTTTACTTCTCCAACCTCGAATTTTGATAATAGTTCCCGAACTCGGACCAGGTACTTCTGCAACGTCGGATCCTTCGTCTCATACTTTTCCGAAATCTGGGAGACCACCAAGAGAGAGTCGGTGTGCAAGCGTATTCGAGGGACTCGGAGGTCGATTGCTAGTCGGAGACCGGCAATGCAAGCTTCGTATTCTGCTTGATTATTTGAAGTTTGGAAGTTGAAGGTTAAGGATACCTCAATGACCACCCCATCCGGACTTTCCAACATGATGCCCGCACCACTTCCCTTGGGGTTCGAGGATCCGTCCACATGTAGGGCCCAGATCTCGTTTTCAGGGTCAACAGGTGTCATTTCAGCTATAAAGTCGGCGAGGACTTGGGCCTTTAATGCAACTCTGGTTTCATACTTAATTCCGAACTCCGAAAGCTCGACCGCCCATTTTATCATTCGGCCTGCCAGGTCGGGTCTGTGCAGTATATGTCTGATAGGGTAGTTAGTTCGCACGACCACCTGGTGAGCCACGAAGTAAGGTCGTAGACGCCGAGCTGCGACAACTAAGGCCAGCGCTATCTTTTCAATCTTTTGATAACGAGCTTCGGCCCCATGTAGGACTTTACTTGCGAAGTAAACTGGGCTTTGCCCGACCTCGGTCTCTCTTACGAGAACTGCCCCCAATGCTTCTTCCGAGATCGACAAGTACAGGTACAGAATCTCTCCCTCATTGGGCCGGGTCAAGATCGGAGGTTCGGATAGTACCTTCTGGAGTTGCTTAAGTGCTTGGTCTTGTTCGTGAGTCCAAACGAACTCCTTCTCTTCCTTTTTTAACAACTTGAATAAAGGGAGGGACTTGAAAGCTGCATTCGAGATGAAGCGAGATAGGGCGGCGATCATGCCGCTGAGCTTTTGGACTTCTTTCTTCGATGTTGGGGTGCGCATTTCCGTGACTACCTTGCATTTGTCAGGATTTGCCTCAATCCCTCTTTCAGTAAGGTAGAATCCGAGGAATTTTCCAGCTCGGACCCCGAAAGTGCATTTTTCAGGATTCAGCCTCATGCTATTCTTTCTTACCTCAGTCAAAATCTCTCTAAGATCGGATACGTGAAGGTTGACTTCCGTGATCTTTGCAATCATATCATCAAGGTAGACTTCTACATTCCTCCCAATCTGCCCTTGGAAAACCTTGTTCATCATCCTTTGGTAAGTGGCACCAGCGTTTTTCAAACCGAAGGGCATGACTTTGTATGCAAAGTTTCCAAGGTCCGTCATGAAGGCCGTCTTTTCTTGATCAGGGGCGTGCATGGCGATTTGGTTGTAACCAGAGTATGCGTCCATAAACGATAAGAGTTGGAAACCTGATGCGTTGTCGACCAGACGATCTATGCTGGGGACCGGGAAGGCATCTTTTGGACAAGCCTTGTTTAAGTCCGTGTAGTCTACGCACATACGCCATTTCCCGTTGCTCTTTTTAACTAAAACAGGGTTGGACAACCAGGTCGTGTATTTTACCTCGGTGATAAAGCTTGCTTTGATGAGGTCGTCCACCGCTTTGGCAGCTGCAACTGCCTTCTCCTTACCTTGGACTCTTTTCCTTTGGGCCACCCATTTCGCTCCCGGGTTGACGGCTAGCTGGTGACATGCGACCTCCGGAGGGATTCCGGGCATATCCCCGGCCGACCATGCGAACAGATCAGCGTGATCTTGGAGACATTGAATGAGGTCCTTCTTGATTCCTTCTGCTAGGTCGGAACCGATTCTGACGACTTTTGTGGGGTCTTTCCCTACCTGGATGTGGAGAAATTCTCCGTCAGGTTGGGGTCTTCTCATTTTCTTCTTTAATTCCTTTGCCAGATCGTCATCGCTTTCTTCATCGGAGCTATCTGGGTTGTACCTAGCATCCAAATCCGTCGTATTCACCTCGCTAGATCGTCCCTTGTCCGCTCTTGGATGATCGGGATTTTCCGGAGGCAGGACCCCTTCCGTGTCTCGAGCTTTTTGCTCAGCTTTAGTCCACAGGAAAAAACATCTCGCAGCTGATTCGAGGTCGGATTTTATGGTGATTACTTTGTTACATAGGGAGTGGAACCTCATCTTCAGGTGCGTGGTTGAAGTTACTGCCCCGAGTTTCCCAAGGGTCGGTCTACCGATGATACCATTGTAGATGGATTCGCAAGGTAAAACTAGGAATTTGGTTTTGATCATCCTTACCAACGGTTCCTCTCCATAGGATACCATCAACTCGATGTGGCCAAGTGGTTTAGTTCGAGATCCATTGAAGCCAGAAAGAGCCGATCCTGAATAAGGGGTGAGATCGTCCCTGTCGATCTCCATTCTGTCCAGAAGGCCAAGAAAAAGTATATCTGATGAGCTCCCCTGATCTACCAAGATTCTTCTAACCTCTCTGTTAGCTATAATGGCTGATATTATCAAAGGTATGTGCTTGTTGGGCTTACCGTCAATTAGATCTTCATCTCCGAACGACAAAAGCGGTCGACTTGATGTGGTCGGGGTCGTCGAAGCCGATGCCACACTTAATAACTCCTTCCATTTTCGCTTCATGGTTTTGGTGGATTCCTGGTGTTCGAAACCTCCCGAGATCATCATCAATACGGGATGACCCTTATGTCGTCCGGGGTCGGGTTCATCGTCATCAGAGCTCGCATTCTTCCTTCCTCTCTTGACATTAGTCTCTTTTTCTTGTTTGACCTCGGCTGCCTCGTTTCCGGGCTTTTTAACATAAGTAGACAGTTTTCCTCTTTTGATGAGATCTTCAATGTCGTCCTTGAGGGCGTTGCAGTGGTTTGTCTCATGACCATTACTTCGGTGGTACCAACAGTACTTATTGAGCCTTTGGCCTGGACGGTGTGGAAGGGGCTTGGGAGGTCTGACATTTTTAAACTCTACGTCCCAGCATTCGCCATAGAGTTGTGCATTGGAAACGTTAAGCTCAGTATAAGAGCTATGACGATTTCGAGACCGGGGATCCCGATTGGCTCGACCGTCGTACCCTCGGTTGTCGTTCTGGCGAGGGTTTTCGTTTCGTGATTTTGAAGGTCCGAGCGGTGTTAGGACTTTTCCGGTCTTGCCGCTTTCTTCTTCGTTGATGAAGCACTGCGATATTTCGAGAAACTCTTGCAAGGTACTGGGTTCCCACCTGAGGGTATGCTTTTTGAACGGACTTCCGGGAAACAGACCTTGGGTCATGAAAAATATCCGAAATGCGTCGTCCAAGTTGCGGACTTGGGAGGCTTCTCTATTGAATCTTTCAATGTAATCTCTCAGAGGTTCGCTCTCCCCTTGCACCACGGACATTAGTACGATCTTGTTTTTGGGCTTGCTTTTGGCGAAGTTAAAGTGAACGCTGAACATCTTTGCTAGCTGATCCCAAGTTGAGATGGAGTTCGGCTTCAGGGATCGGAACCATTCCGACGCTAATTTGTCGAGCGTTAAGGGAAAGATCCGGCATTTCATTTCTGCTGGGACGTTCCTATATTGCATGATATGGTCAAATTGGTCGAGATGTCTGTCTGGGTCGTCAGTCCCGTCGTAGGTCTTCAATCCTTCAGGTGGTTTTTCTAGGTGCCGAGGGACTCGGTAACTGTCGATATCCTCCGTAAAAGGTCCTTTTCGCTTGGATGGTTGCGCTCGTGGAGGGGTTCGATGACGACGATGAGGGTCGACGCGTCGTGCCTGTTCCTTGGGTGAATTCCCCCTGCTCCTCGACCGCCTACGTGGGGACGACGACGCCCAGGATGAATGTGGTCGTGGCGAGCGATGCCTTCTTTCCGGTGGAGATCGGTTCCTCCTACGAGCCGGGTTCCTTCTTTCCGGGGAGTCTGGTTCTGGGGATCCTAGGTCAGCGATTCCCCGGGCCCGGAGCTCAGCCACGTCTGCTTCAAGTTCGGTGAAACGGAAACTTCTAGCCTGGTTGGCCAACTCCTGCCGGGCTAGTAGTTGCACGAGCTGCTGGACTGCGTCGGCCGGAACGGAAAGCGCCGGCGGAGCCGTTACCGGAGGAGGGGGCGGAAGTCGGTTCCTTACCGAATTTGCAGGGATTAGTACGAAGTTGTCGTTCGGATGTTGAAGCTGAGCTTGAGTTGGGTTCGGGACGTCTTGCACATGTCCCTCCGGGGTTTCTTGTGGGACGGTCTCTGGTAATATCTGCTGACCAGGGTCGGCCACAGGCTCGACCGCTAGGTTAGTGGCCTTCGGACGTAGGACCGGAGCCATCGTTGATCAAGGTAAAGGGGACGAGGTCTGAGTACTGACTCTCCCACTGTGGTCGCCAATGTTCTGTACCGTACTTCTGACCTTGGAGGACGGTCCGAGGTAGTTGATAGATGTGGTCCTTGATGACGAACGTTCCGGTCGAGGTTGAGGTGTTGGTCCTGTAATGACACTCCGACGATCAAGTCAGTGAGGTAGTCAAACAGAGTATTTTTATGAGTTAAATCACTTACCTTTAATGAGCATTGAATGTGGTATTTATAGGTTTTGAACGGTGTTGACCTAATGATTAGGAACCGTTGGATGTGTTGGCTGCATCTGAAGCGTTGAATTATGGGCTCACCTAAGAGGATGGGCCAGTGATAAAATGGGCCTCTGGGGACTGCAAATAGTAACAGACCAATTACCAGAACAAAAACCATTCTAATGCTCCCTTTCCCATGGCCATGCATAAACTAAATTTTAAATCCAAATTTCCAAATCCATTTTGCAATTTTAATTATGAAATTTATCCAAATACAAATACGAATCCACCATTTATCCACATCTAGTTGCAATAACCAGTTTTTTCATAGGAGGTCGGTTATGAAGCCAATTTTTAGAACCCAATTCTTCATCGATACTATTCACTTGAAAATGGAGAATTAGAAGAATTGAGTGCTTTAGAAATGACTTGTGCAGAAACAAAATTCAATCCAAAAAAATAAATAATAAAGGAACAATGCAAGGTGCAAGGAGAATTATGAGAATGCTCACGAGTAAAGAAGAACGTACAAATTTCTTTTCGATTTAGTCGCATCGGAGCCATTCAGTTGTTGCCGAAGACTTTGCGCAGAAAACCTAGTCGCCGAGAATCAAAACCTAGATATTGTCGTATCACAACTTTATTTTTCTAAGAAGGTATAGAAATACACAGAATATTACATTTATACTAGACGTAAAGCTCGTGCGATGCACGTGTTTGTTTATATATTCTTTTTATAATTTAGTATAAATATATTATTATTTTTTCTTAATACTTTTTTGTAGTTTATAATAATAAAAATAGAGTAACTTTAAAAAATATATAAAATGTTATTGCTATTTAATATATAAATACAATAATTGATATATTTTTATTAATTGAAAAATACAAATAAAATACATTGACGCAGTTTTATTAAATAATTCATTCCAAATAATATTATATTTTCATATACACTTTTTTTTGTACTGTATAATAGTAACTATCAAATTCTTTTTGTAAATGAATTGCTAAAATATAATGAAACAAAATCAAATTATCTTGGAACACTTCACTAAATTTTAATTTTTTTTTTGTTTTGTTGATCACTAAATGTTGTGCTTGGAATTTACTAGTGTTGATTTCGGTTCGAGATTTTGTGATTCTCTGGTTAGTTATAAGTTATGTAGATTGGTTTACTAATTTGAGTGTATGACATGTAGGTTTTGCGACTTATATAGCAAGTGTTTTTTTTTTTTACAAGATGGAGCAAGTGTAAAGTGTTCATTGGTCCCATTGTTGTAGCTCAGTTGGTTGGAGCTAGTGACATCTTTCGGCTGCTTCTGGGTTTGAACTTGTTATGCACCACTCTCATTCCCTATTTCCTCTATATGTGGTCATTTTATCAGCCTCTTGAACAAAAAAATGTATAAATTCATTGGAGAAGCTATTTTTGCAGCCTCATCCGGTTCTTTTGTCAGCTAAAGGAAAATTATTCACTTATTTGAGCATTTAAAAGAAACATGTTACATTTGGGTTCCTTACATTTGAGGTTTGAGATACTAAAGACACAGAGTATATTTGAATATATGTGTAACATCCTAAATTTTACTCGTGAATAAAATCTAATATGTTCTCATTTAAACCAATCAGAGATCTACTGTAAATTTTGATTTACAAACGGAATATAAAAATTCTTCATTGACTTATCAAACTTTATGTCGTTCTATAAGAAAATAACATTTTACAAATAAAATAGTTTTATATTCACACAACATTCATACATAATTTAATTTAAATTCTCACAATAACAGTAGATAGATCTATTATAACATTCTCCAAAGTGGAGATTTCAAATCATTATAACCATCATCTTGCAAGACCTAGAGTATACAAGTCTTGAACATCTACACAAGAGATCAAGTATCTTTTTGCTTGGACTTCTCTCCAATTGCCTTAACCTGTTCTCTGAAAATCCACAACAATTAAAGACTGAGATTTAAGAAATCTCAGTGAATTCCTCAATTATGTCTCACTAATTATGTCTCACTATAACTCATACAATGTATTTTATTGATTTGCCCAAATAACATACCCCAAAAGGAGTCAAACAAAATTCCATGAAACCTCTATCCCATCTGTTCATGGGAATGTAATACAGGTGCTCTTAGGTTCATGACTTCTCAATCCAAGTATGTTCTCATAACCTATTAGTTCATTTATTATATATATAGTTCTCTCATAGATCCCGAAACAACACAATAACTCATGATATGAATTGTAATTTCATCACAACACATTATCAATTCATTTGGCATTGAAATAGGATTAGATTGCACAAAGGAAAGTGGAAGAATTAATTAAAACTAGAAGAGGAAATAGTTAGAGGCATGGTCGGAGCAGGGAGGGCACAGTCTGTGCTACTAAGTTTTAAAAATACTTCCCAACACTAGCTAATGGCACAGTATGGGCCATAGGGAGCACGACCCGGGCAACGCATTTTCAAAATTTGTTCACGCTTAGCTGAGTTGTTAGCATGACCCGCGTTACCAGGGGCACGATCCGTGCCATTCTGCAGTGCTGTATTTTTGGTGTATTTCAATTTTTCCTCTTTCTTTTATGCTACCAATCCACATTCAAAGCCATCTCGACAATTGTTCGATCTAACCCCCAAGTTTTGGTAATGAGACCATCTCAACAATTCAGCTCAACATTTATCATGAGATTATTCAAAAATCATATCATTCATCATTTCACATAAAAACCCTAAAGTAACTAAAGGGAGGGGGGAGACGAACTCAAAAGTGAACCATACTGTCAAATTGCATGCAAGCCAATGAAGTTCCCACAAAGTTAAACAAATACCTAAGACTAAGACTCCCAAGCAACAACACGATGCTCAAGACCCTTCCTTTGGTACTTCTAACCCCAATGTAGCTTCTCAAACTCTCTATCCAAGTCTTTAATCTCTCTCTCTCTCTCCCCCTCCCTCCATCTTTTCTTCCTCTCTCGTGTTTCACTCTCTCTACCTCTATTGTTCTCTCTTCTCTTTTTCTAAAAACTAAAGAATGAATGAAGGATAACATTTTTATACCCCCAATTAGCTTCTATACCCCCACCAATTTTTTTCTTCCCATTTTACCCCTGTGATTTTTGTAAAACGAATTTATCTAACTAAGAGATAATTCCGTAGTTTAAAAAAATTCAAAACAGATTTATCTCTTTATTAGATAAATCCATTTAACATACAAAACTAAAATAGATTTATCTCTTTAATTATTAGATAAATCTGTTGTTGATTTTTTCATAATAAATTTATCTAATAAAGAGATAAATTCGTTTTGATTTTTTTAACTAGGATTTATCTCTTAATTAGATAAATCTGATATTCAATATTTAACAGCGGATTTATCTAATTAAGAGATAAACTCGTTTTGTTAAAAATTAATAAACTAAATTCAAATGTGCATTAATATTTTAAAAAAAAAACATTCGGTATTTAATTACAATTATAAGACATATAAACCCAAAATATATCATATTGTATATAATTTAAAGCGTTAAATATTTACATCATTCGCTGTCTACAATTACTGGTTTGATTAGTTGGTGGCTCGGGCGTCGGAGCTAAAGCCCCATATAGTTGGATACTCTCTATATAAGGTCTCAATCATGTATTAGTCTCGTCGAATGTAAAACACTGCCACTGCATAGCAATTAGAGGCAAATGACACTCATGAATCAAATTAACCTGCACCCAGTTATAGTTCTTCACAAGTCAACTATAGTGCCAAATTGCAAGCAAGCCAAAGAAGTTCCAACAAAGTCAAACAAATTCCTAAGACTCCCAAGCAACAACACCATGCTCAAGACCCTTCCTTTGGTACTTCTAACACCAATGTGGCTTTCCAAACTCTCTAGCCAAGTCTTTAATCTCACTCGCAAGCACCCATAGGTTCAATTTGAACTCCCCAAACCACATGTGTATTTCGATTTCGACACAACTGAGAAAGTAGGGAGAGCTTGTAATGTTTTTGGGAGGATGGTGAAATCTGAAATTCTCTACAATGTGTAGAGAAATGAAGGGTGAAGGTGAGGTAATACCAAGGTGAGGTGAAATGAGGAGTTCAAATTTCAGCTCTCTCTCTCCTCCCTCCCTCCCTCGGGTTTCACTCTCTCTCCCTCTATTGTTCTCTCTTCTCTTTTTCTGAAAACTAGTATTTTACCCGTGCATACGCACGGGTGATACTGTATTTATTATAATTTGTTATGAAATGATAAATACGTTGAAAGTTGCAAAATGTAATAAAAGAAAACGGAAAAACTCCATAAATGGCGCTCTCGTTGGCGTGCCTATTGGCACTCTCGTTGCTGCTCCCGTTGGCGCTTCTGTTGGTCATCTCATTGGCGCTGTCGTAGCTACTATCGTTGTCGTTCCCGTGCGGCTCACGAAAAAAGTTGATGAGATTTAGTATTTATTTATTTTTGAAAATAATTTCGCAAATTTTGCTAGCGGTATCGCTTTTTTTGACAATCGGTAGTGGTTGAATTAATTGGATTTAGTAGTTTTGAGTAGATTAAAGTAAATAATAAATTCTACATAATTTAATATTAATTTTATTAAGTTGATTTAATTACTATTTTTTAGAAAAATAATTAATTTTTTTAAAATAATAAAATTGACGGCGAGCGTCAGCGAGGCAAACAACTTTTGCTACTTTTTTGGCGCCCCCGTTGGCGTTGTCATTACTGCTCTCGTTGCTGCTCCCGTGCATCTCACGAAAAAAAGTAGATGAGATTTAACTATTTATTTTTTTAGGAAAAATATTTTTGACGATTGGTAGTGGCCAAATTAATTGGGTTTAGTAGTTTGAGTATATTATAGTAAATAGTAAATTAATATTAATTTAATTAATTTATGTAATTATTGATTTTTATAATAAAAAAATTTTGGTAAAGGATTGTTGCAAAATGTAATAAAAGAAAACGGAAAAACTCCATAAATGGCGCTCCCGTTGGCGCGCTGTTTACCGTGGATTTTGGTAAACACCGCTGGTCTCCAATTTGGTTAACTTGCAGGATCAACCAGTGAATCCTAAGACCATTTGTGTTTAGAGTTTTTACAGAATCGCTTGTGTTCTTGCTGTTTAACAATAAAAAGAAGAAAATGAGAAGATATAATTGATTCCTTACGCGCGAAGCAATCAAGATATTTCAGGGAAGAAGGACTCGAATTGTAAAACACATAAAGGTAAAGAGAAAACAGAAGTAAATTGCATTAAGATGAAAGAGGGTGGTACACAAGATCATACATTGTTCTCTGACTCGTTTTTCTCTTGAATGCGGAAGTTAGAGCGTGAGAAGTAAAATATGAAATTGTGACCCTTGTTTCTTCTCAGAAACTACTATTTATACGAAGGAAAAGAGAGGAAAAAACTAGACTAAGTAACTGCATAGAAATTTGAAAACTAATAACTGCTACTCCTACTTTCGACAATAACCGCTTCATCACGCTTCGACCAATTGCTAGTTCTTCAGCGCATAACTGCTCTGTTTTCTGTCTGTCGAAAGCTTGTGTCCATTTTCCTCTTTCTTGCTTTTGTTTCCCCGGAAGCTTGTCGAACTTACCCTGCGCATGACCATTTTCTCTGTCGAAATACTTTGGTCTTTGTCGAAATATAAGTCAAGCCTTGTTGACCATTTTCAATGAAGCCTGTCGAAATTACAGGCTAACAAATTGCCCCCCAAAAATGTCTTTTTCGACTGAGCTTGAGGTGGAAGAAGAGAAAGAACATTTTTGAATTCACCATCGAAATAGACTTTGCACTTGAGTAGAATAGCTGTATACCTGATGTCACCACTGTTAAGTGTTGTTGGCGTTACTCCTATATTGGTGTACCACATGGCCTTCAACGTTCTGCTTATAATTCTGACAATGCTCGTATGGCAATCACAACTTCTTTTGAATGCCACGTACTTACGCTTTCTTTATCTTTATTCCAGCGTTATTTTAACTTCTTGCAACGTTGGCTTATACTCTTTCAAGTATTTTCCATTTATACGCAAAATTCTTTCATCAGCGCCAATCTCTTCGACTTCATATGCGCCGTTTGAATAGACTTGTAAAATTTTGAACGGTCCTTCCCAACTTGGGGACCATTTACCAAGGACTCTATCTTTTCTATCCATAGGTAAGATAACTTTCCAAACCAAATCTCCCATAACAATTTGTCTTCGCCAATCATCATTTGACAAATTGTTGATGGCAAAAATTTCAAACACGTTGTCACAATACCCTTTGTCAAAAACTTCAAAAGTTTCATTTTCATTAAAAATTTCATTTGGCTTAAGACTTGAGGCTAAAGAATCGGGCTCTGCCCCCTCAAGTTTTTGCCTTGACAAAGTTTCTAGTGACATGTTCGTCGAAATTAGTTTGTTTTTAGTTTCAATTAGCTCCGTTAAGTTTTCTTTCGAAACTTTATAACCTGAAGCTAGCTGTGCCAGATCATTGGCCTCTTGATTTGCAATACGAGGCACATGTTGAATATCAACGCTGTCGAATTGTTTCAATAAAGTATTGGTAGCAATAAAGTAAGTAATCAAATTCTCCTTAATGCACTTGTATTCTTTTGTTAATTGTTTGATTACTAATTCAGAATCACCTCTAATTTCGACCTGTTTTGCCCCCAAGTTTAACAGAATTTCAAGTCCTGCTATTAAGGCTTCGTATTCCGCCTCATTGTTGGAGCAACTTTCTTCGATTTTATACTTGTATTTGGTTGGTATTTCTGTTGGTGAAATGATTAACATTCCTACACCTGTACCATGTTGGTGGCTTGAGCCATCGAAATATAGCCTCCAAGGTCGAAGGTGAACACAATCAATTGCTAATTCGACCACTGAATGGTCTACAATAAAATCTGCCACTACCTGGCCTTTAATAGCCTTTAGTGGTTGAAATGTCAATGAATACTCAAGTAAAGCTAAAGCCCATTTGCCTATTCTACTATGTAGGATAGGTTTCGACAGCATATGTTTAACAATATCAAAGTGGGAATAAACATACACGTCAACAGGCTTAATATATTGCTTTAACTTAGTACAAGAGAAATATAAGCATAAACACAATTTTTTAATAGGGTAATATCTAGTTTCAGAATCATTTAAAACCCTACTGAGGTAATATATGGCTCTTTCTACACCATTTTCATCCTCTTGTGCTAACATGCTACCTATTGACAATTTTGATGTTGCTATATACAATTTCATTGTCTTATTCCTAATAGGAGGCAATAAAATAGGTGGCTTCATCAGGTAGGCTTTGATTTCATCGAAAGCTTGTTGGTGGCATGGCTCCCACTTGAAAACATCTTCCTTCTTCAGTCGAAGTAATGGCGAAAATACTTGAGTCTTGCCACTTAGATTTGATATAAATCTTCCAAGGAAATTGACCTTTCCTAATAATGACTGTAATTCTTTCTTTGTTGAAGGAGGTTGTATTTCCATGATAGCTTTCGTCTTATTTTGATTTATCTCAATGCCTTTTTTGTGCACGACAAAGCCTAAGAAATCACCTGCACTTACACAAAAGGCACATTTTAGTGGATTCATTTTCAATCCATATTTTCTCATCCTTTCAAATGATTGTTGAAGGTGGTCTAGATGACCAATTTCTGATGCTGATTTAACTACTATGTCATCTATGTATACTTGCATAAAATTTTCTATAAAATCATGGAACATAGTATTCATAGCTCTTTGGTACGTAGCACCAGCATTTTTTAAACCAAATGGCATCACTACCCATTCATAAACGCCTAACGCCCCCGGGCATCGAAATGCAGTCTTTGAAACATCTTCCTCAGCAATAAAGATTTGGTTGTAGCCTGAATACCCATCAAGCATACTCAAATATTGGTAACCTGCTGCGGAATCAACTAACATTTCTGCCACTGCATTGGATATTGATCTTTGGGAGTAGCATTATTTAGATCCCTAAAATCTATGCAAACTCTAAGTGTACCATTTTTCTTAATTACAGGAACTATATTAGCAAGCCAATCAACATACCTGGCAGTTCTGATGAACTTGCTCTTTAGTAACCTTTCGATCTCTGTTTTGATCTTTGACATGATCTCTGGTGCAAATTTCCTTGGGGTTTGTTTCACAGGCTTCTTATCTGGTCGAATAGGCAGCTTCAACTCAACCACTTCTCTTTTTAAACCTGGCATTTCATTGTAGTCCCAAGCAAAACAGTCTTTGTACTCTTTCAGCAATTCGACTATCTGCACCTTGAAGTCTTTATTGACTTTTGCACTGATATATGTTGGTCTTCTTACACTTCCATCTCCCAAATCTATTTCTTCTAAGGGATCTTGTGCTTGTATCTTCTTGGTCGAACCCATTGGATCTTTCTCAAATCCTAATGGTTCATCATCATAGACACCGTCTAGTCTAGGTGATTCGACCATAATTTCTTTGTTACTATCATTTGTGGTTAAAGCAACCATGTGATGCAACTCAGCTTCGAGAATTGCTTTTTCTTTATTTTCGGCCACATAGGCCGTAATTCTTTCCCATGTACTGGGTTTTATCATCATCAGTCATCCCAACCAGAAGGCTTAACAAAGCCCCTTGGTCTATTCTCCTCATCAATGATTTCCCTTTCCCAAATGAAACCATAATTTGGGTGAAGACTAACAGAGAAGAAGACATTGTCTTGCTCAATGAACCCAGCATTGGAAGAAGAGCATGGAGAGATATTTGCCAATTGCTTGTCGAAGGTCTTCTTGGTGATCGTATTCACTTCAGCCTTAAAATAACTTTGGTCACCTTCAATGTTTTCAACCAACCCATCTTCTCTCCAAATAATAAGCCTTTGGTGCACAGTCGAAGGGATTGCCCCCACTCCATGTATCCATTCTCTTCCAAGCAGCAAGTTGTAGTTTGCCTTGAAGGGTATTACCAAAAACAAAGTTGGCCTTTTGATGCTACCTACTGCTAATTCGACTTCAATGGCCCCAAGTGAATGGCCAGTTTTGCCTTCATAATTAGTGAGAACCACATTATGTGGCCTCAAATCAGTGTCACATTTGCCAATTCTTCTTAGCAAATGTTGAGGCATCAAATTCACAGCAGCACCACCATCAACAAGGACCTTGTTGATTCCTACATTGTTGACCTTGGCTTGAATGAACAATGGCTTGAGGTGATTCATCATGCCACAATCTGGCCTTTCAAAGACAGCATGTTGCTCTTCGATGCAGCCATTCTTCAACACATAGTAGCATATTGGCTGGTCAGCCATACCTTCGTCGAATTCTTCTTCGACCTCATTGCCTTCAGACACTACATCATATTCAATTGGTAAAATTGAAACGACACCACATAGCACGTCGAAGTCATGCTCAGAATCAGCAAAAGAAGAGTTCAATTCCTCTTCCAACTTGAGATCTTCTTCTTTGAAGCCTTTCTTTATCTCAACCAGAGAAGGGAAGATTCTTTCAGTGGCTGGTTTCCTAACCACTTCAGTTGAAGGTAAAACTATTTCTTTACCTTTCTCGCTCTTGGGAATTGCTACTTTGCCTGTAGCAACAGCATCAACTTTCTTTTGGCGTTGAAATCTTCGCCATTGAGTTCTTGTCATAGGATTCTTTCCCTTGTAGTTGTTGTTGTAGGCATACTTCTTATTTCCAGTTGCCTTGTTTTGGTTAACATCACTTGTGTTACCTTCGACCAATTTAGGTGGCCTAATTCGATGGATAGCATTGCCCCCAGTGTGGTATATGGCTTTGCCTCTTCCACCAGAATGTACCCAATTTTCGACAGGTGTACCAGAAGGAGGAACATAAGTACTCAGCTTTCCTCTTCCAGGAGTTTTGGTCGAAGTAACCATGTAGGGAATTCTCCTATCAGCAAAATCAAACCTGGGCCTTTTATCCACCCATTTACCTTTGCGCTTCATTTGAGGCTTGAACTCTTCAAGTTCTTTAGCAGCCTCCTTGTCAAAGACAGCACTGCACCTAGGACAAAGCATGACTTCAGTATTGTTGATTTTGCAGCGATTGAGAAAATCAATCAATTCTTCTTCAGCCCCTGGATACACTATCTTCATTTTTTCAGCGTACTGGTCTTCAGTGACCATTTCGACATCCATCTTTGAACTTATGGTAGTTCTCTTCATATTAGCCTTACCAGGCACAATTTCAGAGGCTTCGACCATGTTGATGCTAACCTCAGTATACATTGCCTCAGCATCAGGCAAAGGATCAGCGTCAATCTTCATTGGTGCCCTTGGTTTATCACCAAATTTCAGTCTTCCTTCATTGAGTGCCTTTTGCACCAAATCCCTGAAAAGAACACAATGAGAAGTATTATGACCCAAAAAATTATGGTATTTGCAAAAACCTCTTTTTTGCTTTTGTTCTAATGGTGGTGTTTTTAGTCCCTTCGGAACCAAAATTTGACCATCCTTAACTAACAAGTCAAATATTTCGTCGCATTTGGTAACATCAAAAGTATATGTTTTTGCAACGAATTTGTCGTTTTTAGGTTCGACAGGATTTTTACCATTTGAAGGTTTCAGCAATTTACAAGTATATGGAGGTCCTGGCTTTAATTCGGCAACATTGACCTCCTCTTCGACTTCCTCGTAAGAGATGTCGTACTCTTGTTCCTCATTTTGAATTTCGACATAGGCAATTTTGTCTTTTTTATTGTTTTGAAACCTACTAGTTCTAGATTTCTCAGCTTTTAGCCTTTCGACTTGCCTTACTCTATCGGCCAATTGGGCCATATCTCTTAAATGTTGAGTGTCTAGTTTTTTCCTAATAGAATAATCTAGACCACCAGCAGCCATTTCGACTAACTCATGTTCAGGTACTTGAGTGAAGCACCTTGCTTTGAGAAGTCTAAACCTGTTGAGATAATCATCCACAGATTCAGCCACTTTGCGTCGAACACTGGCCAATTCTTTGAGACTAATTTTACATTGTCCCATGTAGAATTGCTCATGGAAAGCTTTCTCTAATTGGTTCCAATTAAACATGGAATGTGGGGGTAAAGTAGTGAACCAAGTGAAAGCATTCTTTGTTAGAGAACTAGGGAAGAATTTCATCCTTAAATTCTCATTGTGGGCTAAATCCCCAGCCTCAGTTAAATAACGAGCAATGTGTTCGACGGTAGATTCACTAGTTTCTCCACCAAATTTAGTGAATTTAGGGACTTTCCAACCCCTTGGCAATTCACTTTGCAAAATATATTCTGATAATGGCGACACGAAATTTGGCCTGTGCATTCCTATGTTAAGGCCATTCTGGGCTAAAATTGTTTCGACAAGATTAGCTATATTGTTCTGCGCTCCAAAATTGTTTTGTTGCACTTGCCTGACTACTTCATCAGCATTTTGATTTCTATTTACTAACACTATATCAGGCTCGTTTTCAACCATCCCCTGCAAGGGTTGTTCGACAACTTGTGCTTGTGCCTGATTTCTAGGCAATTCAATGTTAGGCCTTTCTAAGGGGATTTCTACAGGCCTCAAAGGTTGTACTTGGGGTATTGGCTGATTCTGCATTCTTGGAGTGCCAAAGAAATCTGCAATTCGACCCATTTGAGTTGCCAATGCTTGGTAACTGTTATTGGTCTCACGTATCAAAGGGTTGAATACTGTACCAATTTGTTGGGTTAACATGTTAACCATATCATGATTAGCATCATCTATTTGTTGCTTCAAAGCCAACAAAGATGCTGTGGTTAATGAGGGTTGAGCATTTCGACCATAAATGCCCTCTTGAGAGGCATGCATAGGGGAGAAACCACCATTCATTATGTTATCTGCACACGTTGATGAATTGGTTTGCAAGCCTACCATCATGCCAGTTGGCATACCATAAGGGAGATTTCGACCAACTATAGGCATGCTAAATGGGATATGACCACTAGTCATATATGAGTTAGACGTTCCCATTGTTTGTGGCATAAAAGCCATTTCATTAGGCTGTGTGGTCACCGTGGTGGCCATTGTTGGTATAGGATTAAGCACAGGAGATGTAACTGTGATCATGCCTGTCGAAGGCATTGGAGCAGTTATTCCCGTAGCGGTTACTGGATTAGCGTCATTGACAGACGCATTCTCAGGGCCACTCTGTGCGTTCGAAGAACTTGCGCCAGAACGTGACATCTTTGACAAAGATTTACCACTCCTCAGGCGCATAAACAATTATATTCCAAGATTCTGTTAACTAACACTCTAAAATTTTGACACAAATGTCCCACTGGGCGTGCCAATTTGTTTACCGTGGATTTTGGTAAACACCGCTGGTCTCCAATTTGGTTAACTTGCAGGATCAACCAGTGAATCCTAAGACCATTTGTGTTTAGAGTTTTACAGAATCGCTTGTGTTCTTGTTGTTTAACAATAAAAAGAAGAAAAGGAGAAGATATAATTGATTCCTTACGCGCGAAGCAATCAAGATATTTCAAGAAAGAAGGACTCGAATTGTAAAACACATAAAGGTAAAGAGAAAACAGAAGTAAATTGCATTAAGATGAAAGAGGGTGGTACACAAGATCATACATTGTTCTCTGACTCGTTTTTCTCTTGAATGCGGAAGTTAGAGCGTGAGAAGTAAAATATGAAATTGTGACCCTTGTTTCTTCTCAGAAACTACCATTTATACGAAGGAAAAGAGGGGGAAAAACTAAACTAAGTAACTGCCTAGAAATTTGAAAACTAATAACTGCTACTCCTACTTTCGACAAGAACCGCTTCATCACGCTTCGACCAACTGCTAGTTCTTCAGCGCATAACTGCTCTGTTTTCTGTCTGTCGAAAGCTTGTGTCCATTTTCCTCTTTCTTGCTTTTGTTTCCCCGGAAGCTTGTCGAACTTACCCTGCGCATGACCATTTTCTCTGTCGAAATACTTTGGTCTTTGTCGAAATATAAGTCAAGCCTTGTTGACCATTTTCAATGAAGCCTGTCGAAATTACAGGCTAACACGCGCCTATTGGCGCTCTCGTTGCTGCTCTCGTTGGCGCTTCTGTTGGTCATCCCGTTGGCGTTGTCGTTGCTCCTCCCGTTACCGTTCCCGTGCGGCTCACGAAAAAAGTTGATGAGATTTAATATTTATTTTTTTGGAAAAATAATTTTGCAATTTTTGCTAGTAGTATCACTTTTTTTGACAATCGGTAGTGGTTAAATTAACTGGGTTTAGTAGTTTTGAGTAGATTATAGTAAATAATAAATTCTACATAATTTAATATTAATTTTATTAAGTTTATTTAATTACTAGTTTTTTAGAAAAAAAATTAATTTTTTTTAAAAAAATTGACGACGAGCGTCAACGTGTCAGACAACTTTTTCTACTTTTTGGCCCTCCCGTTGGCGCTGTCATTGCTGCTCTCGTTGTTGCTCCCGTGCAGCTTACGAAAAAAGTGGATGAGATTTAACTATTTATTTTTTTAGGAAAAATGTTTTTGGATTTTTTGCTAATGGTATCGTTTTTTTTTTACGATTGGTAGTGGTCAAATTAATTGGATTTAGTAGTTTGAGTAGATTATAGTAAATAGTAAATTAATATTAATTTAAATAATTTTATGTAATTATTGATTTTTAAAATAAAAAAATTGGTAGTGGATTGCTTGATTATGTTGATAGTAGAGAGAAGTGGAAAGAATGAGAGAGATAGAGGAAAGATAAAAGATAATGTGAGAGTGGGACCCACTAATAATAAAAGTGAGTGAGAGAAAGGAAAAGGAAAAGGAAAAGTAAAATGAAATAATTTGAAATGACATATTTATCTTACTGATATAACTAATGGAAGGAGGGCATAATAGTAACTTTGGTGGAGGGTTGGTATCCACTTTTTATAGTAGACTAAAGAATGAATGAAAGGCTCCCCCATCTTGGCCCATATACCCCCACCCCAGATTTATTTTAATCCAAAATTACCCCTCAAAATTTACACTATTCCTGGAATTATGTACTAAAGCGTAAATCTGGAACTGTATTTTTTTTTTGAATTCCCAAAAATATGTACTAGACACATAAATCCATAATTATATATTTGGCTTCCAGATTTGTATCCCAAAACATAATTCCGGATTGTGAATTTTTTTTGACTTCCGAATTTATGTTTTTGACATAAATCCAAAAGTTAAAAAAAATGAAAAAAATGTGAAGACTTATTCAAGTCAAATAAGCGCTATTAAAAGACTTCCCAAAATATTTCACCCCCTTGTTGGCCAATATACCCCCCTAATTACCAAACTTCCAATTTTATCCTTTATTTTTTACACATTTTTGTTCTTCTCGAAATTATGATTTTGACATAAACCCAGAAATTATTTTTTGACATCCAAATTTATGTTTTTGACATAAATCCGGAATTAAAAAAATGCATACCGGATTTATGCCAAAAAGATAAATCCGGAATATTAAAAAAAAAAATTGGATTGATTTACCCAATTTCTGTTTACATGCCACCTTAACTTTAAGAACAACGATGTTATAATACAAGTAATTTAACAATTACTTTGACTATTTCATTAGGTTGTAGAAAACAATTCCAATTAAGCGTCAAACATATTAATGCTTAAGATTAATTTCAAACAAACATCCAATATGTTCATAGTTTGAAAAGTAACTAACAATGTAATTATCAAAGTAATAAAAAGGTATTAAAATATGCTTTACTTTACTTTTACTCAATAACAAATTGGTATAAGAACAATAATAATGGCTCCAGTCGAGACAACATAAGTTATCGTAGCCAGTGAATTTGAATATTTAGATTCATGGATTTGAGAAAATGGTAAGAGATGATGTGGAGTGATGGAGTAGAATCCACTGTAGTCAAAAAATCAAAATAATCACAAGTGGAGAGATAACATCTCTCACAATAATTTCTCTTCTAATATCTTCTAACAAATCAACAAACTCATCAGCAGCTTTCACATGAATTCATCACTGTAAATAAATATTTGAAATCATCCATCCAAATCAAGGTTCTATAAAAACACCTACACTGTCTACAAACTTAACAAAAGCTAAAATTATTGCTGGAATAGGTCGAAAGAGATAGCTCATACCTCGCCTGCCTGCAGTGGTTTATTAATACAGTTCAATGCCACAAATTTGAAAGCCGCTAGAAAATTCAAAGTCATATCTTTAACAAAACTATCATTTTAACATGCAAATTACAAGCCAAAGTGTTTCTCTATAATTTTCTCGGATATGCTGCCAAAACCATTGGCTATCTTTTTCATTTCTTCATATTTCACGACTTCCCGCCTTAGCTGTTTCTCTCTTTCTCTGACAGTTTGAAACAAGATATCTGATCGAGATACGTCAGATAGACTTGCTAATTCAGACTTCTCGGTTTTCAGTTGCTGACAAAGATTTTGCAAATATTTCTTCTGTGCATTAAGCCTCTCTTCTGCTACAGTGTATTCATACTTCTGTGACTCTCTAAGAGCCTCCAGAACCCGATCAACCTCAGCCTCCAGTTTTAATATTTCAGATTGATAACCACCAGATTCTGTCCCTTTACTAACATCTAAATGCTTGTCTAAAGGGCTTTCAATTTCATCATTAGCATTGCTACTATTGGATAAACCTGTTGATAAACAACAAATATTCAAAGCTAAAAGATAGGAAGGTGCCAGGACAACTTAGTTTGAATCAACTACATTTTCTTTTTCAAATTCTTACATTCAGATTCAGATTTTAAAGTGGGATCTTCACCTTCATAAGCATACAAACATTGCTAAAGTAACCAGCAATTTGACTAATATTAACGTAGGAGTATGACATTTACCTGAATGAGCTGTAAGATTATCATCGACGACATTCACGATATCTTTGGTATTAGTCCCACGGTTGAGCTGAAGTAAACGAAAAAATTCTTCATATTACTGCCTTTCAAGGTTAAGAGGAAAAGAAAGAAAGCCATTTTTTCTATCACCTGAAATTCATTTAATCATACCTTTGACATGGCCAATTGAATTTGACTAATAAGCTCCTTTGCAGTGGCTTTCTGTGAACCACACAAGAAACACATACAAAGATTTAAAATCTTTTTCTTCATGTCATCATCATCTGACTTAATATATTGACATGTCAGTAGAAGCTTTTTAGCATGAGGAATGAGATCAGTTCTCCCATCACAGCGTCGACAAAAGTACTCAGCATCCAATCCAATACTTCCTCCAACTGTGCCAGCAATGTAACATCGAAGAGCGCATTCTATATGACCAGCATGCCCACAAATCTTATCGCCTACTTTGGCTTGGCATTTGATAAAACTATAGCCCCCATATTTTGAGTCAACAGTTTTACAACAAAGAATGCAGCAACAATCACGACAAAAATTAGGTTCCGCACAGCAGATATCACACGGCATGACCGGCAAAGATTCATCATCATCATCATCATCCAAAAACAGGCTCTTGCATGTGGGATTCCCAGCTTTGCATCCATCAATGAAATCAGATTCTGACTCTTCCGGTAGTTCAAACTGCTTAAGGGATACATCATCTATAGCACTTGTATTGCCTATAATGCAGGACAATATTGTTAGTTATTTAGTGACATGATCATCTTAAGATGAGATCGGCATCAAAACAAGCAGGAATTAACAAATAACCAAAGCAAAAATGTGAAAGAGTCTTAGAAAAATTCCCTGAGACAAGTGTTTGACTATGCAGAGAATTAGAAGTGTAAACAAGTTGACAAGTATTCTGAGGTTTAGCAAGCAATTGTGTAAACAATGGTTCAGTTGAATTCCACTCTAAACAAGCATTCATAGAAAGAATAATAGTAAAAATTATCTTATATTGACTAGGAGTTTTCTAAACAATAGTGTCTAAAATGAGCTTTTACAACCCCTTGTTTTACTCTTCAAAAGCCCCTTAGTCTCTTTTAACACCTAAAATCTGCTAAATTGTTGGTCGAGGGAAAACCCAGTCGAGTCCATATGAAGTTATGAACCAATTTGTTTAAATTATGGGGAAAAATAGAGTAAGCTACAAATAGTCTATGTCTACTCTACTCTTTCTACTTCCTCTTGATATTTTTTTTAGAAAAGCAAGCACATAAGAAATGTCGGTAGCTTCAGCTAAGTATGGTCAAGAAGGCAAGGGCATGGATCACCCAAAACTAAATAGTATTAGTAGGTTTTCCTCAACTAAAGATCATCGACTCTGAGGGGGCTAACCTATGGTGAAGGCAACTGGGAGCTTCAATGAAGAAATACTGGCCATGGGAGGCTAAAGAAAGCTACTCTAAAGGAGATTTGGTAAAGAAGCCTGAACAATCTACTTAGGGTCAACCTCATAGGCTAAAATGCTAAGAGGTTGGCTTTGCTTGCTGAACATAGCCTTGGGTTGCAGATGTTCTTAAGGTTCATTTTCTTCACTATCTACACCAAACATAGCCTCATCTATAATAAGATTCTACTTGAAATGTTTTTGAGCCGATCCAGTAAGGCCTGCAACTCACGAGGTGTATTAATCATTGGACTTGGTGGTAGACTATACATCAGCCAAAGTTTTAAATTTCAAGCCTTATTTGGTAAATTCCATGGTTGGCGACCTGGTTGACAACAGTGTCACTTATTCATCACATATATAAATTTATAAGGCCTTTCTCAATCTCACAGTTAGAAAGCAAATATTTGTCTCCATTGAGAATCTTCTGTAAGCTAAAAGCTAATTCAGACTATGCTGCAGAAATACAATCTCAGAGTGAAAACTCATAAAATGAAGCAAAAATAAAAAAGATAAACAAAATCAGAATAGAGGAAAGAAAGAGACCAGATGGTATAGTCCAGCTGAATGAATCGAAGAAATCTTTGACATTAACATGAGGGAAGGTTTCTTTGATGAAGTTCTGAACAGAAAGCTTGCTACGAAAACTAGGTCGGCGGCAACGAGGACCGAAAAGACGGCGAGGAGGATATAGGTACCGATCACGAAAGTTGCCGTTGGGAGCAACCCTCCTACCAGTTCTCCAGGTCCAAATGTCGCCAGGATTGGGCCAATTTACTGGGGCATAGGGTAATCCTTGACCGGATTGTTCTGGTGCCACCGGTGTAAGATTCAGCGACTTGTTTCCATTCTCGTGATCCTCACAGATACTATCGGCTTCCATCAAAGCTAGGGTTTATAGTTGAAGTAGTGCAAAAGACCGTTGAGTTGAGATTTTCTTGTGAAGATGCAAAGTGAAGAAGAATGCAGAGGAGGAAGGTGGCGGGAGAAGAAAAGCAGAAAAGAAGAGCCGTTGAAATAATGGAATGAGAGTTGAAGTAATGGAATCCGACAGCGGTCAGCTGATGAATGCAAGTCTCTCGTAGTACAGTGTACTTCAAATGTTTGTCACAAATAAAACATGTAACAAGACACATCCCGTTCTTAAAGGCGTGAACAAAAGATATGTTTTTTTGGACAACAAAATGCCTCTTTTTTGTCCAATACTGTTTATTAGCAAGAAAAGGCCTTAATAAGCCCAGGCCAACATGGCCAACCAAGTTTCCTACTAGAGTTGAGATAAATCTCGCAGCATTAGTTATGCAATGAAGGAAACAGTGTCAGTACCCAACACAGAGTTGAGATAAATCTCGCAGTATTTTTTTTTGGTCTGATAATCGAACTGGCAAGTGCCAGGACCTAACACACACACACATGAAAAAACCAAGGTTCGATACCCAGTGGGGATCGAACCCGACAACCGGGTGTCCATAAACAGCTTTTCTGGAGAGTCTTGAAATGAAATCTGGAGAATCGGTTGCTGAGTATGTGCCAAGGGTGATGCAAGTAACGAACAAGATGAGATCAAATGGAGAACCAATGCAATATGTGATAGTCGTGGAGAAAATCTTGAGGTCTCTCACTGAAAAGTATGGCTACTTTAAAATATAAGCACACGTGCTATTACCATTGCTACCCCTCGATCATTTCATGAGAATCAGTTTTTTTACAACAATAAACTCATGTCATTTCATAAAAATGATAGGGATTGTTAGGATTAGTCAACTCTCAGTCAACGGTTAGGTTAAGCAGTTTTAAAGTTAGTTAATTAACTGCCTAATCATAACAAACTGAAGTTGACACTGTTGTATCTCTTGAGCTATATAATGCTCTCTCTCATTTCAATACAACACACATTCGCATCATTCTTTGCACTTTCTCTAACAATAACATGGGAACAAGTATTAAATTTATATAGTGTGAGCAACAAGATTAGCTTGTCTCCGGATAAAGCTAATCTAAAAGCTTGTAAATCTAGATAAAAAGTTTTAACAATAAGACAAAAGCACACCAAATTCAGTGTTGGATCGAGGGCTTGTCTTCACACCATTTACAACTGGTAAACAATCCAACTCTATAGATATTGATGTCGGTCCCAAATTCCTCAACCAAAGCAAAAGTTGCCAAAGTCCCATCGTCTCTGCTTCTTGCGGAGTTGGACTCCCGGTAAACGACGAATCTGATTTGCGATACTAAACATATATTTAGCAACTATTACCAAGTGGGTAAAAAAGTCATTTCCCTATCAAAAACTGATAAAATCCATGCCAATTATACGGAGAATAGGACTACAATTTTGGCACAAAATGTTTCAATCTTCGCTCAAACACAATGCTCGTTTCAAAAGCGTAATCAAACACAAAACATTCGGTTCGTTTGATTTTATTTTGTGATCTGCTGCTGGTTTTTGATTTCTTCCTGCTACTGGTTTTTTCGTTTGATTTTGTTTTGACTACTAACCGAAGATTTGTACCACAATGGTTAGATGTCATTAACCACAAATATGCATAGCAACAGTTAGATGCAACGAACCACAAATATGTATAACTGTGGTTAGATGCCACTAACCACAGATTTGCATAACAATCCTTAGAGTGCAACAAAACCAGACAAATCGCGAGCAGAAAAGAAGCACCAGACAAATTCGATTGCGGGGAAGAAACTGAAGAAGAAAATTATCTAATCTTGCGCGATGTTTGCGTGAAAAGAGGTGAATTACCATTCTGAAGAAACAAAGAAATCAAAGTCGTGATAATGATTTCACGTTTTGATTTTTCACGATTTTGATTTCACGATTTTCGTTTTGATTTCGTATCAAAGCCGCGATAATGATTTCACGAAATCGTTTTGAAAAAACACAAAAATATGGAGAAACAAAATTGTGGAGAGAGAATAGAAACCAGGCAGCAGAAAAATAGTGCAGTTTGCGTGAAAAATGGTTATGGTGAAACAGAGTGCAAGAGCAGGGGAGTAGTTTGGTGTTTATTTACAAAAACGCCCTTATTTAAGTTTAACTGTTAGATCTGATTTTCTTAAGAAATAAGGAATCAGAGGGCTAAGAATTATTTAGTAACAATAACTAAGCAAAATGCTTAGTATTGTAAGTTGCTGCCATAAACGATATAGTTTTGCCTTTGTAGAAAGCACCTGTAGAGTCGCGAATGCACATGCCCACACCATACTTACTATCAACTACAAACAAAACTGTATCAACATTACACTTGTACGAACCTTCAGCTGGTTTCTGCCACCGAATCAGCTGCATATGATCGGAGTAATTCCTAGTAATAAATGAATACTTAAATTTAATGTATTTTACCTTAGTAAAAAAATGTATTTATTTAATTTTGTTAACTAAATAAAATGTATTAAATTTCCCTCCTCTTTTTAATGTATTTTACCTTAATCTGGAAACGAATGCTAGTTTTTTTTTTGGTGGTGACATGTTGGAAACGAATGCTAGTTGATTGACACTTGGCAAGCAAACATGCCACGTCCCCTTACCACGACTCATCTTGTTGCCATCTGTAACTCTTTGCCACCTATTCTTCCCTTTCCACCTCCACTCCAACCTATTTATACCTCTTCACCTACGAGTATCCAACTTCAACGCAATTAATTAACATTCTGTTTCCATCTTCGTTATCTGTTCCAGTTTCACTACCAATCAGAAGAAAATGAGCCAGGAGCAACCAAAACGCCCTCAAGATGATCAAGAACCAATCAAATACGGCGACGTTTTGCCCGTTTCCGGTGACCTCGCACAAAAGCCCATTGCACCGGAAGATGCCGCCATGATGCAGAGTGCAGAGACCAGAGTATTGGGCCAGACCCAACCTGGGGGAATAGCCGCCGTCATGCAATCCGCTGCCACTCAAAACGAGCGAGCCGGTGTAGTCAGCCACGGAGATGTCACCGACGTCACCGGCGACCGTGGCGTCACCGTCACAGAAACCCATATTCCAGGAAGACGCATTGTAACCGAATCAGTCGGTGGACAGGTTCCAATTTCCCTCCTCTTTTTACTCCAGTAATTAGGTTTTTACTTTTTACTTTTGTTTTAACCTTGTGTTGTATTTACAAGGTTGTGGGACAATTTGTTGAGCCGACCCCGGTTCAGACCGGGAGAACCGGTATGGTCCAAGAAACTGCACTAACCATAGGGGAAGCACTGGAGGCAACGGCGCACACGTTAGGTGACAAGCCAGTTGAACAGAGTGACGCAGCGGCGATACAGGCGGCGGAGGTGAGAGCAACGGGGAGTAATGTTATATCGCCGGGAGGGTTAGCTTCAATGGCACAATCTGCGGCAGCGTATAATGCTGATTGCCAGCGGGATGAGGAGAAGATAAAGATGGGTGACGTTTTGAGGGACGCGACTGCGAAATTGCCGGCAGATAAGGCGGCGACTAGAGAAGATGCTGCTGGGGTGGCGAGTGCAGAGATGAGAAACAATCCCGATGCGATGGCTACTCCTGGTGGTGTTGCCGCTTCTGTGGCTGCTGCTGCTAGGCTCAATCAAAACGTGAACGTGTAATCGTATTGCTGGTGATGATGTAGTGTTATCTGTTTGTTTTTTGTTTAAGTGTTACAAGTACTAGTTTTCCTTTCGTTTAATCACACGAACGACACTGTATATCGCGCTAGCTGTAATTTACTTTATGTTTTTTACTTTTCAGTTTAATATTTGCTTGTTGGATACCCAAAGTTGGGTTATCATTGTATTAACTGTACTGGTGGGCTGAGCGATATTGACAACTGTGACACAATGATAAACACAACAAATTTAAATTAAATTTCCGGGAAGGGTAGAGTCCAATGAATTGAGAAGTAATGAAAGGATCATTGGAGGTCAAATGATTACAGTCTCATCAAGTGTTTAAGTATGATCAGACAGTGAATTTTTAAAACTGACAAGCATAGCAATTTCACAAACGGAGCCTCTCTGTAAATTGCTATAGCATATATAGCAATGAGAATGAAATGGGACTTCGATCATGCTCACTCACGTGATTCCATAAGGGTGTGAAGAAGGACGGTCACATTCAGATGGCACATGGACATGGGACTGGTGATGCAGATGACAATGGGCTAACAAATTTTAAAAAGGGAGTATTGCATTTTTTGTCGAGAATTCCAGTCACTGTTTGCATGACTGACCATGCATATATAATGTTAGTATCTTTTATCCTTTCTGTGTTCCTTTTCGTCCATCTGTTAGTACATTTCTATAAAAGTTGTTTAGCATTTTTCTTATTTCTTCACTTTAGCTGCAGGTTACATATTTTCATCTCACATGAGAGAATGTGTGAAGTCCAAAACACAGGTTATGCTCTATATTAACGCTACTAGCTTATGCTCTATAGTACCACTCTACACTAAAATGATACAACAATCTGGTTAAAATACCAATTATAGAGCGACATTGTCTGCGATTGCTTAAATCATCTCGTAGTGGAGAGGTTTTAAATTCGGTTATAAATGAAAAAAAAGGCGTATCTTAGAAAAGAACAAGGCATCCACTATAAAATAAGAAAACAAAAAAACAAATAGAGTGAATGCCAGAAAATAAATAGAAAAAAACAAAGCAAATAATCAGAAAACAGAGGTACAACCGAGACGGAGCAAGGGGAGAAAAAAAATCTTCGTAGGGGCTTGAGAATCTTTGTTGTCCATAACCATAGGTGGATGCGAGGGAGATAACATCCACTAAGGTGCCCTCATAGACGGAGCAAGCCTAATAATGGAACAGTGACATAGCGATGGCAAAAAAAGAGGGAGAGAGAGAGATGGCAAAAAGAGGAAAAGTGACAATGAGAATGTGAGAGAGAGAGAGAGAGCAAGGCAAAGAGATGGAGAGCACGAATGGAGAATTAGGATTTGAGTGTTTTGTGCAAGAGTCTGAGAATGAACTAAAAAAGAGGTGTTCTGATGTTAGTATTTGTGTAAAGAATATACAATGTCGGTTGTTAAGAGACACCCGACATGGAAGTGTTAGTATTTTAAGCTTCCTGTTATCGAATGGCTTTTTGTCATATACACCCCCTTTTTTGACATCTATTTGCACCCCTTGTAGGTCCAATATCAAAAGGGCCCAGTCCGAACATCAAGGGCTCAGATCAAACCACCAGATCGGACGGTCCTGATTCATTGGAATCAACCCCACCCCACTCTATAAATACAACATTCATTGCCTCATTAATGGTAAGCATTCTCCCATTTATTACTTTGCTAAGACTACTCCACTGACTTTAGCATCAAAGTGACTTTGCAGGTACAACACCAGCAGGACCGGATACGGTCATTGACTAAGGACATCAACCACTAACTACCTCGGATCACCCTTCAAGGTCGGAAGTACAGTGCAGAACATTGGCGACCACAGTGGGAGGTCTCAAACCAAGATCTTCTCCCCTCACCTTGATCAATGACGACTCGAAATCTTCGTTCGAAGGCAAACAGCCTCGCGGCGGGTATCCCCCCGAGCCGATCCCGAGACCGGTCATCCCTCACTTGGCCGAACCTCAGCCAACCCCGGAAGGATTTGTACAAGACCTTCCAGACTCCACTCGAGCACAAGTTCAAAATCAAATTCCGAACTTCATTTTGGTCACCGGAAGCTCCGCAAGGAACCATGTACCTCCTCAAAATCCACTTTCTGTCCCTGTCGATGCTGTCCAACAGCTCGTCCTACTGCTGAACCGACATGAAGCGGCAAACCAAGAGAGGAGTTACCGATTTACGGATCTTGAAGGACAGGTGGCGGAGCTCCGGGCCCGGAATAATCCGGATCAAGTCTCTCCCGACCCGGATTCCCTCGAAAGAAGAAATCCGGCTCGAAAGCGCCACTGATCTCCACCCAGAAGACGACATTACCATCGCTCTCCTCCTCATCGGCTCGAAAGGAATGTTTCCCGTTCGCCTCCAACCGAAGTGTACGTCGGAAGGGAAGACGCTGATTATTCACCCCGAGTTCATTCTTCTCTGGCATCCTCTTCTCCTGGCAGTGAGGCGGTCATCCCAGTGGAAGTCGGCGAGTTAAGTTGGAGAGCAGCGAATCCCAAAACTCCTACGGAAAACTACCAAGCTTTGAAAGAAGACCTCGATCTCATCGACGAAGTTCGAGGACAAGCCTCACTTCGAGAAGCCATCATCAAACAAAGTGTTGCGACCCGATACAATGCCAAGGTCGTCCCCAGAGATTTTGAATCCGGCGACTTAGTCCTTCGAAGAGCCAACGTGGGTTTGAAAAAAGCTTCGCAAGGAAAATTAGCACCCAATTGGGAAGGACCTTACCGTGTTAAAAATAAGACCGGTACAGGGGCTTTCAAATTGGAAACACTTGGCAGAAAGGAGATCCTCCGAACTTGGAACGCCACAAAGTTAAAAAGCTATTACATTTAAGGACACGATTGTTTTGCGTGTGCCAGTTTCGTGTAACGGTAGTTCCTACCACTATAAATCTACGAACTCCTTCAGAATAACTTCTTGGACCGATCTCATGAGATCTCCATACGTGGCCAAAGCAGTCACAACCCTTAGGGGCGAGTTCAATCCGGGCCGAGTCCTGGTAAACTGCCCAAAAGGTTCGAAAGGTCCGTTAAGGATTTTTCCTTAAATCGATCATTGGCCTTAGTAGCCAAGAACCCTAATGGACAAGTTAAATCTGGGCCGAGTCCTGGTAAACTGTCCTTAGGCTCGATCTTACGAGAATTCTCAACAGGTCTCTAATCGTTTGAGAGCTCCTCTCAAACCTTTTTAATACCTACGTTCCACACTTATCTTTTTTGATCTTATCAAAAACTATAAAGTACGAACTAAATCTTGGAAGTACCTACGTTCCACACTTATCTTTTTTTATCTTATCAAAAACTATAAAGTACGAACTAAATCTCGGAAGTACCTACCTTCCACACTTATCTTTTTTTGATCTCATCAAAAATTATAAGGTCAAGACTATGAAAATTAACAATTACGGTGACGAAAAGATAAGCCATTCAAGGAATCAAGTTTACATAAACAAAATTAAATTCATTACAACCATCTCGGATACGGCCGAGGCCTCAAGTTTTATAAACAAAAACTAAAAACTAATACGACTTGACGAAGTTCCGAGCTTATGCATGATTCTCTGTATAAACCCGGAACTCTTACAAAACTGGATCTAGAAATAAATCAGGCAGACTTGGGGTGAACCACGGTCTTCACATTGGTCTTGATGTCGACTTTCAAAATCTGTTCTCCCTCAATCTCGTGATCCACATTCAGGACGGCCCTGTCAAGATTAAGAGAGGGGTAGACAAGAGCAATCTGACCAAGTGCAAGATCAAAGCCATCTCCTGCCATTTCCAGAGCAAGATCGGCAGCAGTCCGCGCTTCCTTCTTAGATTTTACCAGCTCAGCACGGGTTTGGGCGAGCTCTTTTTCAAGCACGGCGCATCGATCTTCGGGAGTGGAACTAGTCTCAGCCTTGTTCTCTTCAAATTTTTTCAGCGACGCCATCAGCTCTTGAATCTGACCCTCCAACCTTTTAATTGTCTCTTCAGCACTCTTCCTTTCTTCTTCAAGCACTCTGATCCGATCGCTCAGCTGACCGATGCGAACATTGCTATCCTCAACTTGCAACTTAGCAGAATTATGGGACTTTTCAAGATCGTCCGCATAAGCCTTCAAAGTCTTCAAGTCGCTCAAAGTGTTACCCAGGACTTTATTCTTTTCGGCCAGTTCTTTTAGAGCATTGAATAACTTGGCCCTCTCAGTGGTTACCAACTCTGAAAAACAAATAAAATTTAAAGTCAATAAGGTAGGTAAAAAGAACGACAAACGAACTCCAGAAAGAATACCTCACCTTCATGAAGACGTTCCATCTCCTCCCTCTGCAATTTGGTAATGTCGGCCAAATGAATAAACAGCTTTGCGGCCGCACTAACTGGATCGGTAAGATATTCCTCCATATTCTTTTCCATAAAACTCGCATCCACGGGAACAGGACTTGCTTTCTTAGAAGATCTATTCCCCTTAGAAGACTTAGGATCCGTTGGAATCACCACCTTCTTCTTCTCCTCAGTTCTCCGGGCTATCTTCACCTGCTTTGTAGAGGCTCCCTCATTCGCTGGTTTTCTCTTCCGATGTTGTAGATCATCCCCAAGATTCTCCAGCTGTTCCTCGTGGACGGTCCTGATTGGGGAAACGTGAATGGCACCGCTAAGATCAGGAGCATTCTCTGGAACCTCTTGGTTTGCATGCTCACCTTCCTCGGCCCCCAGGTTCTGCAACGCCATCCTTTTTAATTGAGCAATCCTACTCCCTGCCATCGTATCTGAAAACAAAGAAAAAATAGGACGAATTGGTCAAAATGATAAATTAACAATTCTCAGTCAAAAGATAAATTGACAATCCAAAAATACGACCCTACCTAGAACCCCCATAACCTTTCTTCTGGTAGCGCAGTTAACCAATCGATCGGCAGGAATGCCTCGGTATTTATGCTTGGTATAAGGTACTTGAGATGAAATAAACAACAAGATATCTCTGGTCAGGATATCGGCACGGCAAAGATGAGATTCGCCGACGTGATAGGATCCGGGAGATCGGTTATAATGACCGAGTCCCCATCCTATGGGAAACTTAGTGGACACCAAAGTTCGCCCGTCCGAATCAAATCTACCCACATAGTCAATTGCCTCACTATTCACCGGCTCCACAAAATAAAAAAGCTCCTTCCACCTCCCCTTCAGCGAATCTGAATAAGCCCGGAAAATCTTGGCACCTTTCAGAGACCGAAGGCTCACATGTTCCCAAGCATTTCCTTCCTCGCCTTTTTCACTATTCCTATTAACCTCAAAC
Organism: Astragalus glycyphyllos; assembly: GCA_963573325.1. Taxonomy (NCBI): domain Eukaryota; kingdom Viridiplantae; phylum Streptophyta; class Magnoliopsida; order Fabales; family Fabaceae; genus Astragalus; species Astragalus glycyphyllos. Next base: position 69,155,918 of record OY754309.1, read on the forward strand.
AAATGAAAAACAGATCGGCGGACACTGGACGTTTAAGTTCGAGGCATATCAATTCAAAGGCTTGAAGAAACGCCCAACCATTGGGGTGAAGTTGCGAAGGTGCCAATTCCAATCTCGCCAAAATAGTCTGTTGAAGATTGGTAAAAGGGGGACAGATATGCATATCCGATACCAATACATCATACATGACAAATTTCAAAGCTCCTGGCCAGGTCGCTGCATGCTCATCGGATCTCATACCCTCGACATTCCAAAGTCGGCCCCGAATGGATAACTTATCTACAATGACACTCATATCTTCTCCTGCTTCGTACAAATACCTTGTTTCAGTGACAGAAGAAGCGACCCAATTAAGAATGCGAGGAACATTCACGTCATAAGGCATAGGAAGATCGATTCGCCCCGGACCAGTGCTAGAATAACCATCAGTCAAAGCAGAGGTACGATCATCAGCCTCGGTAGCCGCGTTATCAGCAACCTCATCGTTTCTTTGCGGCAAATAATCTTGCCTATCCTCAACTTCTTCAGCAAGTCTTTTACCCTTATCAACCTCGGATCCCGTATGGCTTCTCTCCCTGTCTCGGTACTAGACTCCGATTTCGACTCAGAACCCCCCACTTCCTGAGTATGCGAAGACCCTTGCTCATCGTCGGAATGCGTCTGTTTAGAAGACACCGTCTCCACAACGACAACGTCGGTCTCAGAGTTTTTTACACCAACGACAACCACATCCTCAGAAAACTGCTCCCCACCATCAGGCTCGTTGGTAGGATCTTTAGAAGTATGGCGATCGACCTCGGGATCGTCCTCCACTTGTTCGCTGGTCGGGGCTGAATCAGGGTGATCTTGAACTTCGGGAATAACGGGGGCAGTTTCAAAACGACGACCCTCGACATTCTCTCCTCCAGAAGCCATCACGTTCGCGAGTTGCGGGGGTTGTTGTGAAATCTGCCTACGAGTTTGTTTAGTAACCGCCAGTTTTAAAAACCTGCAGGAATGGGGGCATAGGAAAATCAGGAATAACGACCTAACGGGTCCATACCGATTTTGAAACCCGGCCTGACGACCCCCACCCTGTGGCAACTAAAGAAATGAGGGCAAATCTGTCTATTTAAGAAAAAACAATAGAGAAATTGAGAACAGAACTAACCTCGCTCAAACGAAGCTCTCGCTGATATTCTTTTACGGAAGTCAAGCACTTGAACCCACTGGAATGGTGAAACTCTAGCCACTATTCTCCTGATCGACGAACTTAAACTCGGATATGAAGATCGGTATGCAGAGCAAATTGAAAATCAGGAATAAATGAGGTGACCTAACCCCTATTTATAGTGGGCCTCGCAGAACTAGATTGGGCCTAAATCGAATCGACGCATCCCATCAATAGCTTTCAACGCGCACGCCTACCAAAGCGTCACCATCATTAGCCGCCATTGGGAAACGCGCTCTGACAGGCGCAATAAATGCAAAGGCGCCAATTCAAATTCAAAATTATTATAACGGTCGAAATCACTTCATTACTATCAGAAACCGGACTCAACATCGGTAAGAAAGAACACTTCGTATCTCATCAAGTCAAGATCGCCTCTAAAGACGACCAGACTTGGGGGGCAACTGTTATGGAATGACTTTTTGCCATATACACCCCCTTTTTTGACATCTATTCGCACCCCTTGTAGGCCCAATATCAAAAGGGCCCAGTCCGAACATCAAGGGCTCAGATCAAACCACCAGATCGGACGGTCCTGATTCATTGGAATCAACCCCACCCCACTCTATAAATACAACATTCATTGCCTCATTAATGGTAAGCATTCTCCCATTTATTACTTTGCTAAGACTACTCCACTGACTTTAGCATCGGAGTGACTTTGCAGGTACAACACCAGCAGGATCGAATACGGTCATTGACTAAGGACATCAACCACTAACTACCTCGGACCACCCTTCAAGGTCGAAAGTACAGTGCAGAACACTTCTAAATGCATTAACACGAGATATTATGAAACATCCTGACATAGAATTATTAGCATTTATGTGTTTTAACTTCTTTGAAAAATTGACCATGCACAAAACCACAATCCAATTTCAACTCTCGGTTTAAAAATAACAAGAACCAATTTAGTTTGGTTTGGGCAGACAATTTTTCAATTGGATTCAATCAAAAAACTATATATTTGGTTCTATGATTAAATTTGTTAACAGCATTGATCAATCAAAAAACTATATATTTGGTTCTATGATTAAATTTCAATAATTATTATAGAATTTTATAAATTTTAGAGACCAAATTGTAAGTACTAAATGGTGATTCACTCCCCCACAAAAATCCAAAGAGCAAAACACCAGAACACAATCATTTTTGATAAACCTTTTAACATGTACTTACAAAAAAAAAGAAGCTTATAGAGCTTCTCATTGCATGATTGCTAGAACCAACTTTTATATACTAATTTTTTAGAAATTCTCTCTCATTTAAATTCTTTAAATATTTATAAATTTATGGATCTCTTTCTTAAATTAAAAAATAATGTAGTAGTACAAGCTAATTCATGGCAACTCCTATATATAACACAACCAAACACCCATAGTCTCTGTTTTCTCTCTCTCCCACTCATCCATTGTACAAGCAAAGATGCCAAGCCTTTTCTCAAAACACCTTCACCTCTGTTTCTTCAAGCTAAAATACCCCACATTTCTATCCCAACCAGACCCACAAAACCACCATCACACTCCATCAAAATCATCACCTACCACTTTCCATTTCAACACCGACGACTCCAACTCCACCGCGGACCTCCCTCCGCCGCCGGATTTTGCCTCCATCTTTGCTTCTCAACGGTTTTTCTTCTCCTCCCCTGGCACCTCCAATTCCATCATAGAGTCCTCAGACACTCCACCCCACCGCAGCAAATCGTTGACACCATTACCAAAAGGAGGTGTGAGAGTACCGAAATACTCTGCTAATCCCTACATTGATTTCTTTCATTCTATGCAGGAAATGATCCAATCCCATCAAGTTTTCGATGTTACAAATGACTGGGATTATCTCCATGAGCTTCTTTTATGTTACCTTTCTCTCAATCCTTCACATACTCACAAGTACATTGTTCGCGCTTTCACTCACCTCGTTGTTGACCTTTTGTCTTCGACTCCCTCATCATCATTCTCTTCCTCATCCTCATCGTTGTCGCCGCCGTCTCTTCCTTGCAGTCTCCACAATCATCGACGACAGAGTAGTTTCTCGGGGACCTTGGCGTAAAAACATAAAGTTATTAACATCGATTTTATTTAAGGTTTCCAGTATAATATTTAGTTGTTTTTTCTTTTTTAATTTTCTTATGACAAAAATAAGTGTGTGCTCGTGTTATCCACTTTGTGTTTGCTGAAACCGCATTGGGTTTCAGCTATGGGAACATTGTAAAAGGTTTGTATTCTGATGATAAAAAAAGACAAAGTTAGCAAAACCAAGGAGAAGGACGTTTTGGTGTTTCGATGCTGTTTTATTAGTGTTGTTTTAAGTTCCTACTTTGGTTATGTAAAAATAAGTATGGTTTGTTTTTTCTTCATTGGAACCAAAGCGTGTTGTAAATTCTTGGAGTTATTGCGTGACTGACGTTGTTGGTGGAAATAGTGGGTGACAAGCAGAGTTGGTTTATTGTCCTTGTGTTTCTTGTTTTTGTGTGTGTGGTCCTGTACTGGTAATAAGGGTTTCTGCAAATTATCAAACAAACTCACGAGTACCTTGCTTCGTTTTCTTCTATGTGGTAGGTAGGGTACAACTACAACTATAATGGTGAGCTATAATTAATCTCACTCTCCATAAACATGTCCTCAACAAGTTTATTTTCTCACCGCAAAGTTTATAAAACAGTGAGTATTTTTGACTTTGTAAATTGGTGTCTTTTTTAAGCCATTAACCAACATGTTATTTCACGGTTTTCGAGGTTATTGACTAAAAAACTCGGTCAATGACTAAAAAACTCGATTAATTGGTGTTGTAACATAATTTTTGACTATTTTTGACTGATAATTTTTTGGCTAAATAACATTACCATATGAAAAATGCTCGTGACTCAAGCATGTATAGCTCTTGTTAAAAATGAAAAAAAAAACAAAAGAAGAGAAGGCAGCTCTGTATTATGTACACAAACCGCGACGTGAAGATGAAAGTATGTATATTTAGTGTCTAGGACTTTTAGTTTAAGTTGTAAGCTCTCATATTTAGCTTGTACTCCTAGCTACCTCAAAATTAGTGGGGGCTGGTCAAGGGAAATAGACCATATATATAATAGTATAAGGTTTCATGGCAAGTAAGAAAAGGAATATTGGAAATAATTTATGTTTGGAGCTGTCTGCAAATGATTTTGCAGGTGGTAGGACTTCATTTTCTCCAGCTTTTTTTACTACATATGAAAATAATGCACCTATCAAAAGCAGAAACAAGTACAAAAAACAATCAAGGACAAGGGAAAGAGCAATCCTGACAAATACCAACAAAAACACAAGTAGACAAGGTTCTTTAGCAGTTTGCCAAATGCCATTGATCAAGGAATCCAGCTATCATATGATATGATTGTGAGACACAAAAGTTTAGTGAATTTAATCTCCCACACTCATGGAGTCTCTCCTTCATTTTCATTCCAATGAAACATTCTTATCTATGTTAATATTCCAATGAGATTATTTTTAGCACAGTTCATTTTAAATATTCTTATAGTAGCATGCAAACAATCAATAAGGTAGTTATAAATAATGAAGAGTCTTTAAAGCTTCAAAAAAAAATTAAAGGGAGGGTCCAGTCATCCAGTGTCCTTTTGCAAGGTCCAAAATCGGAAAATCCACAGTTGGTCTAGAAAATACTGCCGGAGCCAGGAACAAATGTTGAAGAACTCAAAATTTGCATTGGGCATAAAAAACATGACATTAAAATAGACAATTTGGGTTTACAATGCTCAACTATAGCAATATATTTAATCTGTCCTGTAGGGGAGCTTCGGGGACAAACCAAGAGGATCCAAAGAGAGAGCCTCAACAACTATGGCAAAAGAATGGATGCTCTGTCGTATTATACTAAAGTAGTTTTAATTATTGATTAAAGGTAGTTGGTTTAGGTAAGTTTATATACCAGACTTTTTGTCTTAAGCATATGCACGATTATTACTATGTATCAATGTTTATTTTAACAAGATGTTCCTATCCCATCTTAACTCAGGATAATTTAACGCAATTGGTCCGCTGACATAAGTTACTTTAACCAGATCCATAAATTTTTACCCGTGGGGACAAAAAAATAGTTTATAAAAAATATTGTAAATTTTTTTTGACAAGAACAAACTTAATTCATTTCATTAAACAGAATTGTTTCAATACAGGTTGGAATGAAATAAAAAACGTGGGAACTAGCAAACAATCTTGATGCCCGTGCTAACGTATGAGCAACAAGATTAACTTGTCTCCGAATATAGCTAACCTCAAAGCTAGGAAAAAGACGTAATCTATTACGACAATACAATAAAATAGTACCAAACTCGGTATTCGGCAAAGGCTCTACCTTCAAGCCATTTACAACTGGAGCACAGTCCAGTTCAATGGAAACAGAAGATAGCCCCAAAGCTTCCAACCAAGCCAATGCTTCCTTAAGACCAATTGCCTCCGCTTCTTGCGGTGTTGGGACTCCATGGAACCACATAGTTTTGCCTCTATAGAAATCACCTGTGGACGTTCGAATACACAAACCAATACCATATTTGTTGTCTTCCGCAAAAATTGCCGCATCGACGTTACATTTTAAAGCTCCTGCTGCTGGCCGAACCCACCTCAATACCCGTGGCAGCTGCTGGCCCGAGAGCACAGGAGGATGGTGCTGTTGCTGGCGCGCTCCAAACCAAGCGTCAAACATATCCTTCGCGGCGTGAACGACTTGCTCAACCGGTTGTAACACCCCAGCCCAAACCTTGTCATTACGGTGACGCCAAAGAGCCCAAATACCCATTAAAAACCTGTTTCTACTAGCCACGGACAACGAACCCAGCATCGAAAAAATGGCATCACGCAGAGTTGCTGCGTTTTCTGCTGCAACCCGAAAGGGCAGCAACAAGTCCAGCTTCTGCCACACTTCCTGTACAGCGCTACACTCCAAAAAAACATGACTATCTGTTTCCTCTTCTTGTTCGCAAAAAGGACACAAAACGGTGCAATCAACATGTCTCTTAACCAAGTTACTACGAGTAGGAAGACACCCCCTAGCAAGCCTCCAAATTAATAATTTAACTTTCGGTGGAACGCCCGCTTTCCAAATGGACATCCAATCACCGTCAATTCTAGCATGTGAATTATTAATAATTTCCGGAGTATCCATAAGCGCATAGTAAGCCGAGCGAACCGAATAAAGACCGGACCGACTCCGCCACCAAGATAATTTATCTTCCTCCAAGTCACTGTACCTTGGCATGCTTTTGATGAGCATAGCCTCTTCTTGACAAAAAAGTTGATCAATTAAGCCATAATTCCAACCACTGTTGTCTTGGTTCATCAAGTCCTTAACCCTCATTTCTTCCATCCCTTGAGCCATAGGTGATCTAACAAAGCTATCACTACGTCCCTTCAACCACGGATCTCTCCAAACTGAAATTTTGTCGCCATTCCCAATCCTCCAACGTGCCCCCAAATTCACAACTACCCGGGAAGAGAAGATACTACGCCAAACAAAGCTGGGATTATGGCCCAAGCGAGCCCCCATAAAGTCATCATTAGGATAATATTTAGCTTTAAAGATTCTACTTACAATAGTATCTGTACGAGTAGCAAGATGCCATGCCTGCTTCCCTAGCATTGCCAAATTGAAGCCATGAAGATGACGGAAGCCCATACCTCCAAACTCCTTTCTAACCGAAAGCTTCTCCCAACTCAACCAATGAATACCCCTCCTCGTGCCACGGTTCGTACCCCACCAAAATGAATTCATCACTCTTTCAAGCTCCTCACCCAGTGTAGATGGAAGCATGAAGGTGCTCATACAATAAGTTGGAATGGATTGAGCAACTGACTTGATTAAGACTTCCCTGCCAGCCTTAGATAAGTGCTTCCCCGACCAATGATGTATCTTCCTCCAAATCCGATCCCTCAGGTAGCCAAAGAGTTGTTTCTTGTTTCTTCCAATCATAGACGGAAGTCCCCAATATTTGCCCGTTCCAAGACATTTTGTGACTCCCAATATAGCTGTAACATCAAAGCGAGCCTCCTGTGAAGTATTCCTGCTAAAATAAATTTTAGATTTTTGTAAGTTAATAGCTTGCCCCGATGCTCTCTCATAGGTGTTAAGAATATCCTTGAGATGCCTACTCTCTCTAGCATCGGCTCTGCAAAACAAGAAACAATCGTCAGCAAAAAGGAGGTGTGAGAGAGAAGGAGCCCCTCTGCACACCTTCACACCATGAATATCCCCTCTGCTCTCAGCTCTCTGTAGTAAAGTAGTGAGACCCTCTGCACACAATATAAATAGGTAAGGTGACAGTGGGTCACCCTGCCTCAGTCCTCTCCCTGGAATGATAGGTCCCACTTTTTCACCGTTTATCATAACTGAGTAAGTAACTGTTTCCAAACACATTTGCATCCACCGAACCCATTGGTCATCAAATCCCATCTTCACAAGAATACGCTGCAAGTAGACCCAATCCACTCTATCATAAGCCTTACTAATATCAATTTTTAGCACCAGCTCCCCCTTCTTCCCCGTTGTTTTGCACTTCAAATGATGTAATGTTTCAAACGCCACCAACACATTATCAAGAATAGATCGATTTTCCACAAAGGCAGATTGTTCAAGAGCAATAAACTTTGGAAGTAGAGGTTTTAATCTATTAGCAAGTACCTTCGAGATAATCTTGTAAATGACGTTGCAAAGAGAAATGGGCCGAAGATCTTTCATAGACGTAGGATTCTCCACCTTTGGAATTAGCACAATATTAGCATCATTTATATTAGGGGGGAATTCGCCCATGACCAGCCACTCCCTACCAATATTAAACAACTCCACTCCACATAAATTCCAGAACCTCTTGAAGAAAGCCGGATTTAATCCATCCGGTCCTGGCGCTTTGTCGGAATGCATTTGAAAAAGAGCTTGTTTGAATTCTTCAATCTCAAGAGGACGCACCAATAAGTGATTATCATTATCCGATACCCGTGGCTGAACATGATCAATAACGCTCCCATAATCACCTCCCCCACCATGAAAAAGATTTGCGAAATAACCCCTAGCCACTGCGCAAATATCCTGCTGGTCCGTCACTTCCACACCATCCTCTGTAACTAGCTTTGAAATGTGATTCCTTCTCCGCCGTGCACTAGCCATCGCATGAAAGAAGCGAGAGTTAGTGTCCCCGTCACGCAACCAATATACCTTAGCACGTTGTCTCCAAAAAGCCTCCTCTTGCGCTAACAAAGTGCTTAGATGATTCTTGGTCTCTATAACCATCGGATCCTCACCCCCACCAGGCATGACACGCAATTCATCAATTAAGCGACGGCATTCATTGATCTCATCCCGGTACCTTGATCTAAGCTTCTTACCCCAAACATCCACCGCCGATGTACAATGATTTAATTTATCAAGGAAGCCCAACCCGTCACTACGACTCCAACTCTCCTCAACCACCAAGGGAAGCTCATTTTCTTCAAGCCAACTATTCTCAAACCGAAACTCACGCCTCCTCAAGATTCTCTCCAAGTAATTCAACCTCAACCACAAAGGACTATGATCCGACTTATCCGAGACTCCATTCACAAATCTATTATTAGGGAAAGTATCCAACCAAGATTGAGTAGCAAAAATACGATCAAGTCTCCCTTCCTTTACTTCCGACGTACCCAAACTCTTAGTCCACGTGAATCTATGACCCTCCATGGGAAGGTCCACTAAATGGCTCTCTTGAATAGCTTCTTGGAAACCACGAATTACCCACGGTTGACGATCTTGTTGTCCTCTAATCTCGTCATTGGAAAGAATGTCATTGAAGTCTCCCATAACACACCATGGCAAATCGTTGTCCCTAGATAACGTCTTCAAAAGATCCCAAGAGTCTCTCCTTCTTCCACTTTCCGGATACCCATAAAAACCCGTAAGACGCCAAAGAGGACGGCCCACAGAACTAACCTCCACATTAATAAAATTCGAAGAATAATTCAAGATACGACAATCAAACGGATGCTTCCAAAGCAAAGCAAGACCCCCGCTTCTACCAACTCTATCCACAGCAAAAGCATTATCAAAACCCAGCCTAACATGAATGTCTTCAATTCTATTAGCATGTACCAAAGTTTCACACAAAAAGATTACGTCCGGATGGTACGCCCGAACGAGGTCACGGATGGACGAAACTGCACTCGGGTTGCCCAGGCCCCGGCAGTTCCAACTAATGAAACTCATTTGTCCTGGCAGGCCTGCTTGCCAGGACCTGCCTCTAAAAAATTTTGTCTACCATGCAGCATATTCACGTCACCCAAAGTCTCCACCGTTGGCTCCTCACTAGCATTTTCCAATTCTGACTCATTCCCCTTTTTTCGTTTGCGATCCTGGTCAATAACCATAACATCCTCAGTAGCATTTTTGTTAGTAACCGTGACCAAGTTCAATGTATCATTAGCACCAGTTTTTTTGATAGGGAAAAAAGATTGAGGATCCTTGAATATTGCAACCATATTACTAGATGCTTTTGCGTTAGAAAAATTTGCCTTATTAATAGGAGAACTTTCGGCCTCATTAATAGGAGAATTATAACTTCCTTGATTTGCTCCTTGATTTTCGCGCCCCTCACTCCTTGGATCACGCCTAGCATTGAATGATTGGCTAGGGTTCACCCATCCACCGTCGCCGGCATCACGCAGCCACCGAGACCTTGTGATGGCAGCCCCCCTACGCATTTCAGCACGAAGTTCAGGCCCCCATCCCCTCACGCCGTCATCCACACCCATAACAAAACGCTGCTCGCATGAACTCTCACCATGCCCTAGCCTCCCACAAATATAGCAAAATACCTCCAACCTCTCGTACTTAAACGACACCATTCTCGCCTCCCCACCTTGCTTCCGTATCTTCTTTGATCTCATTAACGGAAATGTAACATCGACCATCACCCTTATACGCATAAAAGACCGCAGGAAATTTGAAGAGTTCTTCTCATCATATTCTAAGAAGACGCCTATGGAGTTTCCCAAACCCTTACCAACCGACTCAGACATGAAGCCAAAAGGAAGATCATGCACTTGTATCCAAAAAGGGACTTGGTAGAGAGGAACATCTTGTGGAGGCACCCCTTCTTGGATCACACTGAGAACAAGTAAATTTTTATCAAAGTACCATGGACCTTGTTTAAGAACCTTTTGGACATCCAACTCATGATAGAATTGAAAAGCAAATATCCCTGGCTGTATCTCGTTGATCGTAACTCCACGCCCTGGCCGCCAGATCTCCGCCATCTTGTCCTTCATCATCGCAACCCTAACACTCCTATCAGTATGGAATCTCCCCACCAAACAAAGAGGCTGCGCCGCCAGCCCTTCCTCCACCCCTTCATCACCAAACTCAATCTCATCACTTTCACGAATTGACAAATTCTCCATTGTGTCTGGAAACAGAAAAACGTTACTCAGTTTGAAAACTAGAAGAAAAACTGGGAACTCTCACACCGTCGGAGAGAAGACCTCACTCACGCTCTCACACTTGGGAGAGAAGACATCATACTTTATTTTTTATATTTTAAAAATATTTTAGAATGGTAAATGAGTAAATTATTTTCTTATTCTATCCTGCTAGTTTCTAAGTCAGCTTAAACTCAAGATAAAATTTTAACTACAGAGACCAATATTGTAAATTTTTACAAAATACATTATTTCATTACAATACAAATATTCTAAAATATCCAAATTTCTATAAATTACATAGCTAAAAAAGTAAAATTAGTACCAACTTATTTTCTTTTTTATTCATCTCTTGTAAATTTCTACATTTAATTTAAAAAATTGATCTTATGGGGGAAAAATAAGTTTGTTATATATATTTCTAACCAAAACAATTTTTCAAGTGGGGGCAAATGCCCCCAATTTGATGTGAATAGATCTGTCCCTGACCTTAACACACATGGGTTGACCTAGTGATTCGAGCTGCAACTTTCACAATAACAATTTCAGTGTTTGTCAGTACAAAATTAACATTTAAGCATGCGTGAATATTTGTCTTCCGTTGAAAACAGTTGGGCACTCCATTGATAATCAACAATTATCCGAACCCGAAAAATATTGACTTAGGGTAGGGGTCATAGAGTAAATGAGTAATAGCCCTACTACACGAGTGAAAACCCTTAGTGACTTAATTGATATTAAAAACAGTTATACAAACAATAAATTAAGTCTACATTTGGACAAATGATAGGAGGTTCTAGAAAGCCTAAAACAAGCATATAAAAAGGAATACACTTCATGTCAAAAAAAGGGAATACACTAATAATACCAAAAAAGTTTTTTTTAATTATGTAATTGATGTGCAGTTAAAGTCGATGACTAATCTACGCCGAGAACTTGACTGTCTACAAGTATTATAATACCAAAAGCTTGTACTTATTGTTGTATAAACTACTTTAAATTATTTAATATTCACCCACCCATATTACTTTCTTTATTAGTTAATTAATATTTCTCTTTTATTAAAAGGTTACACTTTGTCTTGAGAACACAACCTAGTTAAAATATAAGTACTACAAGTCAGGAGTGTGAATTCGAATCCAAGCTCCACTCTCCCTCTCCCCGTTAAGTACCAAGTAATTAGGAGTTAGCTTAGATACAAGATAAACACCCTAACCAGCGCGTATCTTATTGAAAATAATTTTGGATTCAATTCGATCCTCGGGGACCCAAGATGAAAAGCCTGGCATATCATTGATTCAATCATAAAAATGTTGCAAGAATCTTCCATTTAATCTTTGTCCAAATGAAAGAAAGATAAGTTCAAGTTTGAAAGGGGCAGGATTTGACATCAAGACCCCTCCCCTATAATTACAAATAATGCAAACCTGATTGTCTCATCTACTCAGCATGATTGGCTCATATGAAGCAATCCCAAAGCAGATAGGTATTCTTATAACCAAGTTGTTTTTACACATGAATAAGTGGACATGCGATCGAGCTATAGACACATGAATAACTGAAATCCTTCTAGTCCTCTATACACATTCCATGACATATCACGCATGATTTGTTCTGTTAAGTGATGATTAGGGATTTGGTTTTAGGATATATATATATATATATATATATATATATATATATATATATATATATATATATGTTGATGAGGGGAAAAGACTCACAAATGTGTCTTTTCTTTTAGATGAGTTAAGATATTTTCTATTACTTTTCTCTATTTATTCTCCACATTATTATAGTTTTAGGGTTTTTAGGTGTATAAAAAATATTTAGACCTTGATAAATTGAGAAGATCTTTACCCCCTTAATATTTTGACTCTACTTAATATTATATTATCACGATTCCAAATTAAAACTGTCTACTTTTGAAGTGAACCGTGAAGGAGTAAGCAACAACTGAATCTAATCTAACCTCCACAAGAATACATAGTTTTTTTTGGATAAACAATTAAGAAAACGTAGTGTAAGTCATGTTTTTGCTACAAGTAAAGATCATCTTCATCTATGAATGTCTAAATATTTTGGTTTTTTTTGTACCCCCCTCTTTGACCTTATCCTTCCATAAACCCATTTTATTCCCAAAATACCCCTCACATTGTTAACAAAATTTAACCGGAATCGAAGGATTTCCGAAATTATGTCAAAAACGGCTTTCGGATGTATGTAAAAAAAGTTACTTCCGGATTTCCCAAAAATGGACTTTTACCTACGCTTTATATCCGTAGGTAAAAGGTTTTTATCAAAACATGGACTTTTACCCACGATTTTGTCCGCAGGTAAAAGTTTTTTTTATTTAAAAATGACTTTTTGCGACGGTTGCTATCCGTAGGTAAAAGTCATGGAATTTTTTGGGAATTCCGGAAATACCATTCTTCCGGAAAGTTTTTTTAAAATCCATGATTTTTACTTACGGACAGCAATCGTCGCTAAAAGTCTTTTAAAAAAAAACAACTTTTACCTACGGACAAAACCGTGGGTAAAAGTCCATTGTTTTTTATAAAAACCTTTTACCTACGGACAAAACAGTGGGTAAAAGTCAATTTTTTTAAAAAGTTCCAAAACAACATTTTCCATTCCTGAAATACCCTTTTAAACATAATTCCGGAAGCCATTTTTTTGGGATTTCCGGAAATACATTTTTTTATATACTTCCGGAAACTGTTTTCACATAATTCCGAAAATTTTCACGTAATTCCGGAAATCCTTAAAAAAAACGTTTCCGAATCATGTCTTAATAGGTAATTCTGGATTTTTTTTGGAAAACTGGGGTAAAATTGTCCGTTTGGCATATTTGTGAGGTACATGGTATAATGAGGGGGGTAAAAAAAACGAAATATTTTTTATACACCTAAAATACCCTAAAGTTAACTATGGTAATTGAGTTAATTAACTATGGTAATTAGTTATTTCAAAAAAAGGCTTAAATACAATTTTGGTCCCCCAAGTTTCACCAACTCACGATTTTGATCCCCCAAGTTTTAATTTCACGAATTTGATCCCCCAAGTTTCCCAATTTGTAAAATCAGGGTCCCCCACTAATCTGGTCAAAATTGATGCTGACCTGTCCGCCACTTAAACTACGTGGCAGCCACACTAGCATGCCAAAGTGGCTTTTTTATATTAAAAATTGTTATTTTTATTTTAACATTTTGTTTATATATATTTATATTATATTTAAGAAATTAGAAATTAAAAAAAAGTGAATCAAAATGGATATAAAATGTTAAAATATAATATAAAAAAGACCACTTTGGCATGCCAACGTGGCTGCCACGTAGTTTAAGTGGTGGACAGGTCAGCATCAATTTTGACCAGATTAGTGGGGGACCCTGATTTTACAAATTGGAAAACTTGGGAATCAAATTCGTGAAATTAAAACTTAGGGGATCAAAATCGTGAGTTGGTAAAACTTGGGGGACCAAAACTGTATTTAAGCCTAAAAAAAACAAGTTGTTACAGTAAAAATAATATTTTTTTAATTTAAAAGTGGATGTGGCATGCCATGCCACTTAATTAAGGACCATGTTACTATGTTAGCAACAGGTTTGACTAATTCTGGGAGGGGCAAACATTTCAGAAATTAGCAAAGTTGGAGGGATCAAAATTCAAAATTGTGAAAAAAAATTTAAGGGTCCAAAATTGTGGATGAGTGATTATATGGGACCGAAAGTGCAATTAGGCCAAAGAATCTTAATCTGAATGGCATGGAAACATGTTTTCCTTTCACACTAATTTTTCGTGTGTGTGAAGAAGATAAGGAAGGTGGGAGAGCAAGAGAGTCGGAGGGAAGTGACAACGTAAATGCCATGAGGTTGTACACTATATTGCCAGTGAGCATATTCTTCATAATAGTAGTTGTAGTGACCGAAAAATTCAGAGATTTATCGTAGTCAATGAAGTTGTCATCAATATTTAACTATGCTTAAATATATTTTAGGTCCCTGCAAATATAGTGTGTTCTGGTTTAAGCCCTTGCGAAATATTTTTTTTAGAAAAAACTTCCTGCAATTTTTTTCCTAATAGTCCTTCTGTTAACTCTCCATTAGTGGTTTTCTGAGTTGTCAACCAGAACACTGCCATTTGGCTTTTCCAAATTATTTTCTTTTATTTTAAAATAATGACTTGGATAAATTAAAAAAGAATTTCATTTTCTTTTATTATTCATTTTGTTTATCTTCATCATCATCTCCATTCCCATGTTTGTTGCATCAACAACACAACCATAATCTATTGTTTTTGCGAGAGAGAGAGAGAGAGAGAGAGAGAGAGAGAGAGAGAGAGAGAGAGAGAGAGAGAGAGAGAGAGAGAGAGAGAGAGAGAGAGAGAGAGAGAGAGAGAGAGAGAGAGAGAGAGAGAGAGAGAGAGAGAGAGAGAGAGAGAGAGAGAGAGAGAGAGAGAGAGAGAGAGAGAGAGAGAGAGAGAGAGAGAGAGAGAGAGAGAGAGAGAGAGAGAGATTTGCCAAATGAGAAAAATACTCGGTTGTCTGCAACAGTGGGAACTCAGGTCCTATAATTACTGTTTTAAGAAGTGGTAGTGCAGCCCAAAAATATCAACAATTAAATTTGTTCTTGTGATCCGAAATTAACTTTTGATAGTGAGTTGTAATAAGGAAAGGGTTTGTAACCCAACAATTGAGATTTTTCTCATTTGGGAAAACCACACTTCAAAACTATTTATAAATTTCGAAATCTGGAAGGTCGTGGTGGTGAATGAGAGGTTAGGTGTGGTTGTGGTGGATGAGAAGTTAGGGATTAAGTTTGAGAAATTGGAGGTTTTGGGTTTGAGGGAGAGAGATTGGGGATTAAGAGTGGAAGAGTTATTGATTTTTGATGGTGGGGGTGGTGGCTCACCAGAGAAGATGAAGATGGAGGTGGTGTTTGGAGGAAGAAGATGAAGGTGTTTTTTGTTTTTGTTAATTTTGTTTATCAGTTTCTATTTGGCTCTCTATGTTCTTTTTAAGTTTTAATTTGGTCCCTTATGTGCCACATCACCAAATCAGGTCCAAGTCAGCGCTGACATTTAAGACACAACGTCAGCAGTTAACTATAAGCGTGGCGTTCGTTAGAAAAA
This sequence comes from Astragalus glycyphyllos, assembly GCA_963573325.1. Taxonomy (NCBI): domain Eukaryota; kingdom Viridiplantae; phylum Streptophyta; class Magnoliopsida; order Fabales; family Fabaceae; genus Astragalus; species Astragalus glycyphyllos. The sequence continues at coordinate 69,171,689 of OY754309.1, forward strand.
ATTAATGGCAGGGACCAAAATGACACACAAAAAAACATGAGGGGCGAAAACGAGAAAAAAAAGATAAAGGGCCAAAGCGACACCAACCCCAAAGATAAAAGGCCAAAATTGCAATTTAGCCAAATTTATATCCATTAGGATTGTACTAAACAAATTCAATCTAATTCATCCATTGACAATAAAAGGTCCATCCAATCCATCCATCAACACCGTTTTAATGGATGGATATCTAATCCATCCATTAGGTCCAACTTTTTTTTTTGAGGAACATTAAGCCAACTTCTTATTTATTTCTTTTTTTGACAACAACTTCTTATTTATTTCTATATTTATAAATATATATTACATATTATTATATAAATAATTAATTAAATGGAGTTTGGTAGTGGTGGCAGCGACGGTCAGCGAGGGAGCTCCGGTAACTCACAGTGGTTGGTGGCCACAGGTGGTGGAGGTCCGGTGGTTGCTTTATTAATATATATATATATATATATATATACATATATATATATATATATATATGCTTCAAAAAAAATATATTAATATATATTTATATAATTTTTATAAAAATATTTTTTTTTGACAATTTTATAAAAATATTTTTAATAATTATCCGATAGATTTTGATCGTATACTTTTTGTAATCCATTGGATTTAAAAAAAATTAATGGATGGATCACAACCATCCGCAAATCAAATGGGTGGATCCAATCCAATCCATTGATATTTTTTTTTAACAGACGAATTGAACGGATTTTGTTATGGACGGACCGGATATCCAATTGCTAAATTGATCACTTTGACACCCCTAGGTTCAATTGCTAAATGGATCACTTTGACACCCCTAAGTTCAACACTACAACTGCTCCAACTGCACTCCCGACCTGATCATGGGCCTGGCGCCGTCGAACCGGTCGATGTCCCGGCCGGGTTTAATAACACTATGCCAGACTAATCTACATGAGTAAAACTTGCATGCACATTTTTACCTTAACATCATCAAAAAACAATGAACCTGCATCCCCAGAACCTGCTTGGCAGCTTGCTCGAATCAGCTGTTTCAACTCATTGTCCCCTCCTTGGTCGTGTTGTCCATGCACATATCCTCAAAACACATGAAAACCCTCTCCCATCTTTCCTCTGCAACCACCTCGTTAACATGTACTCCAAACTCGACCTTATAAACTCAGCCCATCACGTTCTCTCACTTGCCCACGTTCGCACCGTTGTTACTTGGACTTCCCTCATCTCTGGTTGCGTTCAAAACCGTCGTTTCGTTGCTGCTCTCCTCCATTTCTCTAACATGCGTCGTGAATCTGTTCACCCTAATGACTTCACATTTCCTTGTGTCTTCAAAGCCTCATCTTCGTTGCAGATGCCCATGACTGGGAAACAAGCTCATGCCCTTGCATTTAAAGGTGGCCAAATATATGATGTGTTTGTGGGTTGTAGTGCATTTGACATGTACAGTAAAACTGGTCTTCGAGTTGAGGCTCGCAATATGTTTGATGAAATGCCACACAGAAACTTGGCTACGTGGAATGCCTACATTTCTAATGCAGTTCAGGATGCCCGGTCTTTGGATGCAATTGCTGCTTTCAAGAAGTTTCTTTGTGTTGTTGGAGAGCCAAACTCCATCACATTTTGCGCATTTCTCAATGCCTGTGCTGATACATTGAGATTGAATCTTGGGCGCCAGTTACATGCCTTTATAGTTCGAAGTGGCCATAGGGATGATGTTTCTGTTTCTAATGGGCTTATTGATTTTTATGGGAAATGTGGGGACATTGAATCTTCTGAAAAGGTTTTAAGTAGAATTGGCAGGAGGAATGTTGTTTCTTGGTGCTCTATGCTTGCTGCTCTTGTGCAAAATCATGAGGAGGAGAGGGCTTGTATGGTCTTCCTGCAAGCAAGGAAAGAAGTTGAGCCGACAGATTTTATGATATCGAGTGTGCTTAGTGCTTGCGCTGAGCTTGGAGGGCTTGAATTGGGAAGGTCAGTTCATGCCCTTGCTGTAAAAGCGTGTGTTGAGGATAATATATTTGTTGGGAGTGCACTTGTTGACTTGTATGGTAAATGTGGAAGTATTGAGAATGCAGAGCAAGTCTTTAGTGAAATGCCCGAAAGAAACCTAGTAACCTGGAATGCAATGATTGGTGGATATGCACATCAAGGCGACGTTGACATGGCTTTGCGTCTGTTTGAGGAGATGACATCGGGAAGCCACGGTATCACACCGAGTTATGTGACACTAGTTTCTATATTATCAGCTTGTAGTAGGGCAGGGGCAGTGGAGAGAGGCATGGATATTTTTGGATCAATGAGAGTGATCTATGGAATTGAACCAGGTGCTGAGCACTATGCATGTATTGTGGACCTTCTAGGGAGATCTGGTTTGGTAGACCGTGCTTATGAGTTCATTAAAAATATGCCAATTCAGCCCACTATTTCAGTGTGGGGAGCTCTTTTGGGGGCTTGTAGGATGCATGGAAAAACAAAATTGGGAAAAGTTGCAGCTGAAAAGTTGTTCGAGCTTGATCCCGATGACTCTGGCAATCATGTAGTCCTTTCTAACATGTTTGCATCTGCTGGCAGGTAACAATTTAAAACCAAGCTAACTACTTAAGTGGCCAATAATTTATCATAGCTCTTTTGCTAATGCTTGTAATTTGCTAATGCAGATGGGAAGAAGCCACTATTATCAGGAAGGAAATGAAAGATATTGGTATTAAAAAAAATGTTGGTTATAGTTGGATTGCAGTAAAGAACAGAATCCATGTTTTCCAAGCAAAGGATAGTTCTCATGAAAGGAATTCTGAAATTCAGACAATGCTAGGTAAGCTGAGAAAGGAGATGAAGGAGGCTGGGTATGTTCCTGATACCAATCTCTCGCTTTTTGATTTAGAAGATGAAGAAAAAGCTTCAGAAGTTTGGTACCACAGTGAGAAGATTGCTCTTGCTTTTGGCCTCATAGCTCTCCCTAATGGAGTGCCTATACGGATCACAAAAAATCTTAGGATTTGTGGAGATTGCCATAGTGCCATGAAGTTCATCTCAAGAGTTGTTGGAAGAGAAATTATTGTGAGAGATAATAATCGTTTTCATCGCTTTAAGGATGGTTGGTGCTCTTGTCAAGACTATTGGTAGTAGTTTTTTCGTTATATCTGTTTCTCATGCCTCGAAAGATATAGCAAGGCCAATTAATGTATATATGCTCTTGTCAAGACTACCGATACCTTTTGCAACAGACTATTCCTCTTACATGTCCAAAGTATAATGCAACAGATTCCATATATGTAGGACAATTACCTTACCTGTATATTTAGCCTTAAAAAAGAACACCAATCAAGGTGCAAGTTTTCTCATATTGAACTTCCAATATAAAATTTGTGTCAATATAGCAATTATTTTACTTTCAGATGAATTATGCATATTATTCATTTAATTTCTGCTATAGCTTCTATGTAGAGGAGATGATAGGTGAAAAAAGAATTATTGGTACTAATTTGGTGTATCTCTGAGTTCGCTGGTATTATTTGTTGCATGTGGGTTTATTGAGTTATGTAAGACTGTCCTTATTGAGCCAACAAGTAGTAGTAAAATGCCTGCTTCAATGAGTCGTGAAAGAAGAACCATTCTTCTATCTTTTGGAGCTGAGTTGGTTCTGACAGATCCTGCAAAGGGAATGAAAGGGGCAGTTCAAAAAGCTAGATAGATATTGGCCAAGCCCAAGACCCTCAATGCTTATATGCTTCATAAATTTGAAAACCCTGCCAAATAACCCCAAGGTAGAATTCATTTGTTCTGCAACTCTGGCAATTGATGCTTGAAAATTTTGGTTAACAAATTTTATTATCATTGTAATTGTAGGTGCATTATTAAACCTTTGGCCAGAGATATGGAAAGGCTCCGGAGGGACGTTGCTGCACTTGTTAGTGGTATAGGTACCGGCGGTACCATTACAGTTGCTGGGAAGTATCTTAAAGACCATAATTCCAACATCAAGGTTAGATTTTAATTATTTTTCGCTTCTTATGTGTCTGAAAATTGGCTACATATCATGTATTAAGTTCAAAGATAGATCGTTTATATCTAAATTTCTCTCAGTAGCCTATTGATAGGTACCTGAAGACATAATCACCAGAACAGTAGGAAAACTTTATATCAGCCTACCTCTCTGAAAAACTATATACTCTTTCTTTCTCTCCATTTCACAATTCCCATGCCACTACCCCTCTCCTCACTAACTCTAGCTTGACAGATAGTTAGGATATTCCTTCCCAATTCTGATCAGGAATGGCACCACATGCCGTGATCGAAAAATCATTTCTTTCCTCTTGGGCCTTCCCCCCCCCTATATATATATATATATATATATATATATATATATTCCTTTATCTCTTACTATTGGACTACCTAAAACCTTTCTCTCAAATAGTTTAACAGTTAATGTTCATATTCTTTATTCTTCTTGGTACAATAAGATGGTAAGCAAGTTATGTTCCCCAATTCTGTCAGTTTTTGATATATACTTCTCCTACATTTGAGATTACTATGATTCTCCCATTCCCCATGCAAGTATCAAGCCAGGGTCGAAGTCTAGTGGATAAGATTTTCTCCCGTTACTGGAAGTTTCAGTAGGAGAGAGAAAGACTCGTTATTTTATTAGACGAGTCTTTCTCTCTTCTACAGAAACTGTCCAGTGACTAAAGAGGATCCTCACCCAAGTCTAGTTGGTGGGGAAAAGCGAGTAGTTAATTATGGATTGCTTAAATGAAAATTTAATTAATAACTCGTGTATCACAAGTGTTAAATATGAACATGTCTTCACCACAAGATTTTGTTTTGTTTTGTATAAAAAATAAGACAATTTCTCTAGTAAAACTGAATGATAAGAAATGACTTCTTAATGTCTCTTTTATTATTGCTTGTAAGTATGGGAGCTATGCGATATCTGACTCCTCAAGTGGGAAACCACAACCGATTGATTGCTCTAACTTTTTCTTGGCTTTTAGCATAGCTTCTGGGTTGCAAAGAAGCTCAATCATTGCCCATTCTAGAGTAGATGCCGTTGTATCTGTCTCTGCAACAAATAGATCCTATAAACCAAAAGTCACATTATATAAGTTAGTATTTTTGATAATTGACATTTGATTTAAAATGGTTAAAATTTTTTAATTAGGAACGGGAAGGGGAATACATACATTTGATAGATGTTTGATCATATTGTCCTCCATGAAGTCATTCTCTTTATAAATGTTGAGCATGGCATCTAACATGTCTTGGTTGGTGTCCCCAAACTCAACCCAGCCTACTATTTTTTTTTAATACATATATTCATTCATTTATTTTTTATATGTTTTGAGTTTCAATCTTTTCTCAATGAATGAAGAGCATTTTTAGTTTTAGTAGCTTAACTTAGTGTATCTTCTCTCTTTTTTTTAGTGTTGTTCTCCATCTTCTTCATAGTTAGAAGAACCCTAATTTCCTTATTGTAGTAAAAACTTCCTATCATTATATCTTAAGTTCATCACTTAATATAACATAGAATTATAAAATACAGATTTAATTATTACAGATTTAATCTTCACTAGTCATACCGGTTGGTAGAATGAACAATTGTATTGAAAACATTGGTTGTTCAAGGATGTTGATTCACAACAGTTAGTGGTACCAAAACCATTAAATTGACTCATCTTTAAATCGTGACTGTTGGTTAATTTTTAACAAAAAAATAGAAAAAAACATGAGAAGCAACTTTCCTTTTTTATTTGAAGGCAGTAATGCAACTTTCATATTGATACATAGATCTACGCGTTCTTTTGATGAGCAAACCCATGCTGGGTTTAACTGAAATGGAGAAAGACTTGGTCTCAAAAGCTTGACCCTGCGTATTCAATATTTTTTATACGATATTAGAAGAATTGGTAAAAATATATAGGAAATAATTTTTTTTACGGATTCATCAAACTGAATTTTCAGATGATTTATGAATTTTCAAGAAATTAACCCCAAGGGGTTGGTCTAATTGAGCTTGACAGGAGTTGTATCCGGGAGGTCTCGGGTTAAACTCCCTACTAGTCCCCTTGGGGTGAGGTAAATGTAATTACCTTTGTAAGTGCTAAAAGACCCCGAAGGTCTTCCCTACCTTGGGCTGGGACGTCATCCCCTCACCCTAAATTTTCTGTAACAATTTTTTTTTCCCCAAGAAATTAACTATTTAAGTCTTGACTAAAAGTAAACCAACGCAAGCAAAAGCTTAATGATCAAGTATAATTCAATTCGAAGCACATTCAATAGACTAAAAAATTAAATTAAAATTAAAAGGACTTGGTCTCACTGTTACGTTATTCTTCCACCAAGTGCAGATCAGGAAACACATTATTAATTAATGTATGAACCCTCCCGCGTGGAATTCTTTTACTATCTAACCATGCACAGTTATGATTAAGACTTGGTGTTGACAACTTGAACCTATGTGTTTATTTAATATATTATTTGGTGTTTGGCAAGATTATTTTAATATATGGGTGTTTGACAATTCATAGTATAAATTGAGTTTCCGAGTGACAGGATATGCATCAACCAAAGTTTCTTCTCTTGTCTTCATTTGTATGCTATTCACTTCAATCGCTTTCATCCTAGATAGACACAATGGACATTCTAAGCGGTATGTTGCTCATTGTCTTGACATGTGCAGCCATTTCTGTTTTTCTTAGTTCATTCCTTGCAAAGATAAGAAAACCAAACATCAACCTTCCACCAGGACCAACCCCTCTTCCAATCATAGGAAACCTCCTTGAGTTAGGAGAAAAGCCCCATAAGTCCATAGCAAAACTTGCCAAAATTCATGGCCCTGTAATGAGTTTAAAGTTTGGCCAAATAACTACTGTTGTTGTCTCCTCAGCAGAAATGGCAAAAGAGGTGCTTATAACCAATGATCAGTTCTTGTCAAACAGAACTATTCCACAATCTGTGTCAGTTCTCAACCATGAGCACTTTAGTCTTGCCTTTATACCTGTTTCACCTCTTTGGCGGGAATTAAGAAAGATATGCAACACTCAATTATTTTCCCACAAAACTCTTGATGTCAGTCAAGATGTTAGGCGCAAGAAAGTACAACAACTTCTAAGTGATATCCATCAAAGCAGTCAAATTGGTGAAGCAATAGATATTGGAACAGCAGTGTTCAAGACTACCATAAATCTGTTGTCAAACACAATATTTTCAGTGGATTTGATTCATTCTACAGGTGCAGCAGGTGAGTTCAAGGACGTGGTGACAGATATCACAAAACTCGTTGGAACACCAAACTTGGCAGATTACTTTCCGATATTGAGATTGCTTGACCCACAAGGTGTAAAAAGAAGACAGACAAAGAATGTAAAGAAGGTGTTGGACATGTTTGATTCAACCTTGTGGGAGAATCCAACCATGTTTTCACCGGAGAGGTTCTTGGGATCAAATATAGATGTGAAAGGACAAAATTTTGAGCTTGCACCTTTTGGTGCTGGAAGGCGAATATGCCCTGGCTTGCTATTGGCCAATAGAATGTTAATCTTGATGTTAGATTCATTGATCAACTCCTTTGATTGGAAGCTCGCAGATGAAATGAAACCCGAAAATATGGACATGGATGATAAATTTGGGATAACTCTACAAAAGGCTCAACCACTTCGGGCTATTCCAATCGGAATAAGCAAATAAATAAAAAAGATGTCGTTTCACGGTTGAAATTATTACAGTAGTCATATATAACTAGCAATTCTTTTGTAATATTTAAAACTAAGAAGTCATTTCTTATTGTTCAGTTTTACTAGAGAAATTGTCCTTATTTTTTATACAAAAGAAAACAAAATCTAACTACTAAAATTTTGTATCTTGTGGTGAAGACATGTTCATATTTAACACTTCTGGTATTCGAGTCGGTATCTAATGTTAAGTAAATTTCCATATGAGAAGTCCATAATTGGCGACTCGCTCTTTCCCCACCAACTAGACTTCGCCCCGGCTTGATACATGCACGGGGAAGGGGAGAATCATATCATAATAATGTCAAATGTAGGAAAATTATATATCAAAAACTGACAGAATTGGGGAACATAACTTGCTTACCATTATTTATTGTACCCAAGATGAATAAAGAATATGAAGGTTAACTGTTAAACTATTTGATAAAAAAAAAATATAAGTTAGGTGATAGGGACCCAAGCTAATTGGGAGGGAGTATCCTAACTATCTGTCAAGCTAGAAGTAGTGAAAGAATTTCAAGTGTTTGATCAAGGATCAGATGTACAGACCATGAACGCGTGTTGTTACATATTTACATTGTTTCCCAAAATCCCATAATAAGGTTAGAATACTTTTTTTACTATATATGATGATTTGTTATAGAGTTTTAGTCATTAATAATGTAATGATTATTCGTAACCAAAAAAAAATGTAATGATTATTCAAAAAGCATTAAAAACTTACTTGAACTTCATCAGATGACTAACATCCAATACCCCTTGAATCTTGTGTGAACCTGGACGTAAATAATGGCAATTTGCACATCAGAGTACTCTTAGAGTTTATCTTTGTATATCACCAAAGTCATCTAGTTTGGTCAAGGAACAATAAAATGGTGATAACTCACAATTTCACAAACCTTCTAATCTAACAACAAAATTAGTGACAGCAATAACCTTTTAGTAACATGAGCAAGAAAAACAATATGAAAACAATACTTCCTGAATGGTAGAAGGAGAATGGAAGGAATGTGTTCTGGTAATTGGTCTGTTACTATTTGCAGTCCCCAGAGGCCCATTTTATCACTGGCCCATCCTCTTAGGTGAGCCCATAATTCAACGCTTCAGATGCAGCCAACACATCCAACGGTCCCTAATCATTAGGTCAACACCGTTCAAAACCTATAAATACCACATTCAATGCTCATTAAAGGCAAGTGATTTAACTCATAAAAATACTCTGTTTGACTACCTCACTGACTTGATCGTCGGAGTGTCATTGCACGGTACAGAATAGAATGCAATCCATACATCAAGGGCTCAGATCACTCCACAGAATCGGACGGCTCAGATTCATTGGGTCAAACCCCTACCGGTAGTTTAAAAATGTCATAGATGGGTATCGAACCTAGGAACATTTGGTGATCAGCAACTCAAACTACCACTGCGCCACAAGACATTTGTTGTTCATTTCTTCCTTTCATATATTATATAACATATTTCACTTTTTAATGTTCCACAATTTTTATATTTACCCTTTACATAGATATATTTTTACTAATAAATGTATACAAGACAATATATATATATATATATATTTGAAGCAGATATTTTATTTATTATTAAATTTAAATATTTTATTATTTTACTTAATTACAATTATAAATACAAATATTTTCTTAGTATATATTATAATTTTTGAATTTATTTAATATAGACCGGCTCATGCGGTCCGACCAAAGACCCGCCGGCCCGACCAAAGAACCAGCGATCCAGTGCCTTGACCGGCTCGATGACCGGTCCGGTTCTGATAACATTGGCAGGTACAACCTCAGCTCGGACCGAACAACTAACCGATCAAGGACTTATCCATCAACTACCTCAGACTAACATCAAGATCGGAATTACGGTGCAGAACAGTAATAAACTTTTTAACTACATGGAAAACAATCACCTAACAATGAATGAATAGAATACCACTCAAAATATCAACTTGCTATGTAGGATTATTATAATTAACGTCGAAAAGTATCACAACAAATACACATCTTATCATTACCACGGGAGCAAAGCAAACAAATAGCATCCAAACGCGTCTTAAAGTATGGGAAAATAAAAAGTTTCAACCTTTTGGAATGGATCATCAATATTCTATCGGGTATAAAACCAAAAAAAAAAAAAAGAAACTCCAACTACATTTGATTATTAATAACAAATATCTAAAATGGGGCTCCGGAGTCCGGTCCCATTGAGATTAAAAATCCAATGCAAATTCCTTGATGTATGCATGTTGAAGAAACAAGCATCATTCATTGAAGAATATTAGTGAGAATGAGGAGAGTTGTCACCTTCAGAAAATGACAATGATGCAAGCCTACCGCAAGATGACTTCTAAGTTCTAATATAGTTGTCAATTAGCCGATTATGATATCCTAATATTGAAATCCGATATTGATTATTTTTCAGGCACTGATATTGATTTTTGAACGATTATTTTATGCTATTTTTTATGGTCTTGTAGCTAATGTAATGTACAATTTTGGTAATCTGTAGTTTTTTTTAGCGAATTTTAGTCTTTAAATTTCAGTTATTTTTTAGTAAAAAAACTGTTATTACAATTCAGTCCTCTATACATTTCCATTTATTAAAAACTCCCATACTCCAATAGTCTATTGTTTTTTTTTTGTGTCAAAACAATAGTCTATTGTTTAACTCCCTTACTCCAATAATCTATTTCAATCAAACTTCACCAATTAAAATATCAACTTTAACTCAAAATAATAAATAAAAAATGGTTTTTCTTCTTTAAAATTTTAGTCTCACATCCTACAATTTTTTTTAAAAAAAATTATCCAATTTTATTTTATGAGGTTCAAGTGAAGTAAAATAGCCATATTTTTAACATAGGGCAGCTAAAATTAGAGGCCATATTTGCTTATTTTTAACAGAGGGCAACTAAAATTAACGATGTGGAATTGTACTACTATGCTAATTAGTACCTGTTTGGATGAATTTGTTTTAGTACCTGTTTGGATGAATTTGTTTTTGAACTTATGAAAAATAACTTATGAAGATAAATAAGTCTTTATGTTAATTCATGAGTTTTCACTAAAAAAACTTGTATCTCCATAAGTTGTTTTTACATAACTACTTTGACAAACTTATAAATAATATACAAAAGCTAATTTATTTGCATAACTTGTTTTTCATAACCTCAATAATCTCTATCCAAATAGTGCCTTAAGGTGTTATCTCGGTGTTTTGAGGGCCAAATTTAAAAAACAGAGTGGGCCAACCCATCTTATGCATCGGCCACATATTTTGAGCGCGCCCAGCTTAAAAGCACATCGGGCAAGCATGGTTGGTTGGGCCTAATATCTACCAAACAACTTCTAAGACAGGTCTGGTCCAGCATGGGGGGCCAATCGGACCGGGTAAGGACAGGTGACTAACCCAATGAGATAAGGATTTTAGGACCAGTCATCAATCAATCAAAGTAATGTACATTCACCACAGATAAGAACATTTCCTTCATAGAGTTTATACCATACTCAACAGCTGCCAAGAAAGAGATTACCTTTTCTTTTTCATTTTCGCTTCAGTTTGATCCAAGGATAGGCATATAATGTGAACACATTTAAAGTAAGTCTTTCTACAACTATAAACCGAACAGTGGTAGTAGAGTTTCTGATGCTTCTTGGCCGTCCTAGTTACTTTCCACAATCAGCTAATACTACTATGTGATCAACATTAGAAATACAAGTTCTCCCCATGCAGAGCAGGGAGTGGGATAGTAGTTATAATTAACACACATAACTGCTACCGTTAAACGGTTAGTGATTACAAACAACATTGCGAAAGTAAATGGGATCGAGGTCATTGTATCAGTGGTTACCATCTTCTGAGTGTCAATTCTATCGGTAGTAAGCCTGCTGATAAGTGGGTGCCAAAACATTTCCATAGCCACCATATGCAGGATAATTCATCGGTGCCGCTGGATATGACCCTGCAATAGCTGGTGCTGGCTCTGGTGAATAAGCATAGGGGTTTGCTGGGGGACTTCTGCTGCCATACATGTGGGGTGGGGAAGGATATGGTGGAAGAGCAGCTGGATATTGCCCATGTGATGGAGATCTAACAAATGTAGGAGCAGCCGGGAAAGATGATACATATGCATTCGTCAAACGGCCAGCTTTAGCCGGTGGCATTGGGCCTCCATTGCTATTGCTTGCTCGTGTTCTCTTATTGGCAGGGACAACAACTGTTTTCCTTTTCTCAGTCTTGACCTTCTCCAATTGTTCAAGTCGCTTCTTCAGATTCTCTGGAGGGAATTCAGCCTCAAGTTTGTATTCTTCAATGCATTTAATCACGGCCCTGAGTGCAGACTGCTCTTTTCTTGCAGCTAGGTACTGAGAAATTATATTCAGCATAATTAAAAAAGTCAGTTCAAATAGTGAACCCAGTTCAAACAAGAAGAAAATACATTAGAGCAATGTTACCATCTCCGGCCTTTTTTTCTTCCAACTAATAAAAAACAGCACAAATGGATGAGAAAAATCAGAAACCAAATCAATATAAACTACTCCCTTAGTCCAATAATAAGTGTCACCTTAAGTTAAGAAAAGACTTAAAAAAATGAAAACAATTTTATAAAATTATTCAAATAACCAATGGTTATTAATCATTAGCAAAAATACATAGTTGAGTATAACAACAACAGAGTCGTGTACACATTTTAGGGGTAAAAAAAAGTGAATATTACATTGAAAAGATAAAATGACACTTATTTTGGGACTTTTTCCCCCTGGAGGGAGTAACTATTAACCTCTGAAGCACGGACACCTCTTCCGAATGCCGTGTCGTGTCGGACACCGACTCTTCAATTACTGGTATTTTTCAAAAAAGTCAAAAATAAAACCGGTGTCTAGGTGTCTGTGTCTGTGCTTCATATCTATTAACACACCGGATTCTGAAGGATGTCAACACTCCCTTCCCTACCTTCAAACACAGATCTCAGATGCAATCTTTCTAAGCTGCATACTCTATAGTCAATACAAGTAAGCCAAAAATATAAACTTTCAAGAATTGTACCAATTGCACATTCATGAGATAACAGCAACACTCGTGATCCTATTTAAAGGTACCACACGGTCCACACCTAAATGACCTAAATACGAAATAAGCAAGGAAGAAAAAGGAAAGACACGCTAGTAAAGTACTTATTGACCAGCATAAAACACAGTTCAGTTTAGCTTCCAGTCCACAACATTAAACACATTGATAAATTATAAGTTACTAGATAGAATAATGAGAAAAATACCGCAGCTCGTCCTGCATTATTAGGATCTTCCATTATAGACGCAGCAACTTTCTTAGCATCCTTCAAGAAAGATTTAAGCAGAGGAACAGGAGGAAACTTGTCCACAAGATCCACTTCAAATGTGAAGTGAACAGCATCAAGCTGCTGCCCTTTGCTAATTAACTCTTCAATCATATCTGAAAACACAAACAAATATTCACATTCAGCATACATACATAGAAGCAGAAAATGAACAAAAGAGTTAACAAAACCACATAATAAATACCAGGCATTTGATTTGCGAGACCAAGGGAAAGAGCAAGTTTGGGCATGTGTTTTCTCCAAGCAGAAGCAATAACAAGCTTGCGATAAAGTTGCAAATCATCGTTATTAACAATTCCAAAGGTAACGAGATGCTGCAAGAAAGTGTGAACATCAGGTGTCTTCACGTTCTCAATCCCACCACGTTCTTCCAAGCTAGCCTTCCAAGTTTCAGCAATGTCTTTAGCACGTTTTTTCACAGGGGGTGTAACTAACAACCTCGATTTCCCAATCACAGGGTCCATCATCACCGGAATCAAAGACTCCAAAACCAGCACACAAGCCCAACCAAGATCGTTTCCTCCCTTTTCACCTCTTTTATCCACCGGAAACACCTCCGATATCGCCTCTAGTACAAACTTCGCTGGATCCACACATTCCCCTAGCGCCACCGGCATCTCAGCTCTCAGACCCTCTAACTCCTTCTTCTTTCCAATCAAGAATTCCCAAAACCCTAGCGCGTCCATTTTCAGACAGAACGACTTCAATTTCAGCATCAGTCCCTCACCATTATCCACCTCACCGTCGGCGTCGGCTTCAGTATCGTCGCTGTGTGAGCGGGTGATGGCAGAGATGGCGGCCTCGGTGCGGGAGTCGAGGTTACGGAGGGCGATCTGAAGAGTACCGTCGATGGAGGTTTCGCGAGTACGGAGAAGGTGGAGGGACTCGTTGGTTTGGTCATCGAGGGAGCGAATTTTGCGTTTGAGAGCTTCAGATTTGTCGAGGAGGTCTTTCTCAAGGGAAGTGAAGTGGTCGGAGAGTTCTTTCCAGAGGAGAGTACAGCTGGTCATGAGGGAAGTTTGGCGCTGAAACTCGTCGAAGCTTGGCTGAGCTAACTCGGCCAACTCGCCAGGATCGGGGATGGACCCCATGGTGGGAAGGACGGAGCAGAGAAGAAAACCCTAATTGGATTGAATTGGAATCACAGAGACAGAGAGAGAGGAAGAGAAGAGAATGGAAAAGAAAGAGTGAAAGTAAAGGTGGTGGTGAAATGGGAAAGAGGAGGAAGGTGGTGACATGGATGGGTGAGTGGGGCTACACGTGTTATGGTTTGTGAAAAAAGGTAGTTGAGGGGCGCTACTACAATGCGCTGGGTGTGCGTACTCCACCTGCATCCTGTGCATACCGTGAAAGACTATAGAATTTATTTTGATGTATAAATAAAAATAGGAAAGGATAGGGCTGGCTTTGAATGACTTGTGTCTGAATTATTTTGGACTAAGCTTGTTTATTTATTTTTGACAACTTAAATAAAATGATAAATAATATTGCTGATCACACTTGTGTTCGAATTCCGTAGTTCCCGTCCCCATATTGTTTAAATAAAACCCTATTATTTAAATGAGTTAAGTTCTTTCTTTAAAAAAAATGAGTTAAGTTCAAGGTTTTTTATTGACACACTAAGTTCAAGTTTTATAACTTACATTAATTAAATATATCAGTATCAATAATATATATTATGAAGTATGTTAATAAATTGTAATTGTGATATTAAATACTTTTATATATATATATATATATATATATATATATATATATTTGTGCACTCATGTGGATAACACTTTGAAAGAGACTCTTCTACTAATAAATAAAGAATTTAATTTATATACACAATAAGTGTATAAATATTTTACATTATCTACCAATTATAGGTTAACACGTTATTAAAAATAAATTAGTAAATTTAGTAATCAACCATTCAATGAAGTGTGATTAATTGTATTTGTAAAAATTTATACATTATATGTATATATAAATTAAACTCAAAAAAGTATACCAAAAAAAAAAAATTAAACTCAAAAATAAATTTACGACAAAATTTTTAGTATTCTTTGTTATTTATAGTGTTAAAATTATTCCCATAGTTTTTTTAGTTGTCATAAACTCAAGACATTTTGAATATTTCACTGTGGATTTAAAGTGTAATAGTTAAGATTTGTTAACATTTTTTTTTGTTAACTTATATTTTGAAAATGGAAAAAAAATCAAATTACAAATAAATTAAACAACTCAAGCTCAAGATTAACTTTTTTTTATTGTATGAGAATACCCCCTAAAAAGAAAATTAGATCAAAATTAAATTAAATTTTGTTTGAATCCAACTTGTTAATCTAGTTTCTTAGGAAATTGATTAATTACATTAATTTTTTAATAATATAAGTACAAATTAAAAAAAATGTTCATTCGGTGATAGTATGTACGATAGTTATTAAAAAATAATAGACCAAATAAATAAAAAGCCTATACCATTGTTGTTCACATGAAGCCAAACAGAAGGGTAATATTGGAAAGTAAACAAAACTTAACTTCCCTTTATCAGCAGATTTGTGAAGAATAATGGGTGCCCCATGCCGTTTGGCATTTCTAAACCAATCTTATTAGATCTCATCAATCCTTGTATCCAAAATATCTCACCAATCCCCAAAATGGGGGTGGCCCATGCATAGTTTGTGTAATTGTGTCATTCTCTTTAATATTAACTTAAGTTAAATTAATTTACACACACATATATTTTTTTTATCATAATTTACACACACATATATAATTCACCATATCTTTCGGAGTGAACTATTTTGGTTTAATTCCTTTAAAAAACAATATTTTTTATTAGTAAATTAATCTTGATAAAAAAAATTAGTAAATTAATCTCAAAACTGATTTAAACATTTTATATTAATTTTTTATCCAAAAACAACATGTTAATTTTTTTTGTTCCGTGTAGATGAGTGAGATTCTTGGAAAGTATAACATTGCAGGTTTTAAACTCGTGTTTTCAGTATCCACACAACACTTACTTGTGTTTCACTACTAAGTTGTGCTCTCAAAATATATTAATAAAAAGGTATATTTCCCTAATCTAAAATTTTATTTTTATTAAAGAATAAAATCATATCTCTATTTGTTATTATGAATGTTATTTTTGAGCTTTAATTATTAATAATGTTGTAACCAAAAAAAATTATTATGAATGATACTTTAAGTTTTCTATTGAAAATTTATCTGGCGTATTTAATAAAATAAATTATAAATTAATACAATTAATGTGAAAAGGGATAATTATACTTTATAATCAATGCTTACTACACTTATAATCATATGAATTAAAAAAAATTAAACTATAGTTGTGTCTTTTTGGGTCAGCAAACTATATAGTTGTGTTCTTATACTTTTACCTTTTTTTCCTAAAAGGTTATTCACTTTCTTTGTTATATCATTTAAAATGCAATTAAGAAATATAAAAAATAAAAGGTAGATAAATAAATATAATTATAAAAAATGAAAGACATAAAACACTAGTAGATAAATAAATATAAATATATAAATGAGACACATATGCATCATATTACAGCTATTATTTTTTGGTACTTGTTAGTTACGAGTTGTTGGCATATAACGTGATGACATGAAAGAGTGCCAGTGTGTAATACTACTAGTAACTTACAATAAAAAATATAAGCATAAAGTGATGTTACTGCATGCAACCTTAATTATATCCTGCGTTGCGTACGCAAGAATGTTAAGTTAAATAGTGATGGAGTATTTGTACTGGGAATGAACTTTCCCATAAATCGAAGTTAGATCGAAGACGAGAGAGAGTGGTGGGGCAAGTGACAAGAGTGGCAGTACTGCTGCGTACCACATGGGAAGAGTCAGTTAAAGTAAATAAAGGGAAACAGGTGTACGATAAGGAAGGAGAGAGGTAATCTAAATTCGTTAAAAACAAAAAACCATGCACTAGTTATGTTATGTGTTGTTCGAGTGGAGGGGAACAGTACCTGCTGCCATCGCAGAAAGACACAAGCATGCGTACACAAGTGAATGAATGAAATGAATGCACTGTTGAGATAAGGTATAATTCATCCTCATACTAGTAGTTACGGTAAACTTAAACATCCACCCATATTAGCCTAACCATCACTTATATTTTTCTTAAAAAACATAACAAATTGAAATTAACTTTAAAGATTAGCACGTGCCTTTCATCCATTTATTTATTTAAAACTAAACGATCAAAAAATGGATTTATAAATTATAATCGCTCATTTTGAGAGAGGAATTCATTTCATTTTGAAATATCTTCCAACCTACGACCACTTTCTGACCTAATAAAAATCATAGATATACAAACATAACTTCCAGGAAATTTTATAAAACTGCACAAAAGCTTGCCGTGGTGTGGTGACTTCAACTTATTATTGAGCTGGAACACCATAACTGTGCAATGGCCGTCGCAATATTACATTTCTACAAACCACGCAGGTGAAAGAAACACTGCATTTCCAAACTATCATTTATTGGGCAACCTTAGAATGAAACACTGCATTACAATTCAATAAAAAAGGTATAAGAGATTGCCTAACAAGGAATGGGCTAAGGATTTATACGGTATGCAGGAAACTGTAGATAAAACTTTCTATGCTTCATGGCTGTCATAGAGAGAGAAAAAAAGAATAAAGGCCAACTAACTGTAAACAAACAGTCTCCACCCAACAAGGGGAAAAGCGAGGAAAAAACAAAAACCTTGGATTCCAGTCATTGACTTTTTGGTAAAAATTAGTGCATTCCAGGCTGAGATTATGGAAAGGCAAACAAATCTTCCTAATATGCCTACTATTAACTACAGTAAGAAAAATCAAGTTGAATAGGAAAACTTGACATGAAAATGTGGGCAATGCTGCCTCCTATTGTACATTGAAACAATCAGTACAACATTAAAAAGTTTCATCATATTCAGAAATCAGGACTATAATGCAACAGCAAACACTTTCTCCAGAGCAATCCACAAATAGTTTTACACTGCTTGTCCATGTATAGTCCAGAAACTGCTTGTCCATGCAACAGGAAAGATTTTCTCCTAAGCAATCCAATAATAGTTTTGCACTGCTTGTCCATGTATCGTTCAGAAACTACATGGACGGTTTGCGTTCACTTCGGCTCTCTATGACTATCTTCTTCCTAGTGTCAAAATCAACTTTGTCAAGATCAAAAGCAGTCCCTATATAGCCATACAAGATCCTCCTTTTCTCTACCTTGTTCTCATCCATCTTCACAAGGTTTGGATTGTTTTCATCATCCCTTCCTAATGTTTGGGGATGCACGCGATCCCAATCCTTGCGTCCGTGATTTTCCTTCTTAAAGTGTTCAGCAAGACGTGCGGCTTCCTTTAAGCCTGATTGGTCCCCAGCAAATTTAACCAGTGTTATGCCCAAATGACCATCTTTTCCGTACAATGACTTTGATTTGCCACCAACAAATCCGAGCTCTGGAAAACCATGGATGAATACCAGTCAGAAGAATTTTACTAGTATCAGACATTTGAGTGGAAGATTTAAAAACACCAAAGATTCTGTCAAATGCATACAAATAATATGAATTATTAATCTATGATTAATTAACATAAAAAATTCGAAGTTATGGCAGCAGTGGCCATAAATGATGCCATTCAAGGCACATTGGCCAATAAATTAACATCTTAGAGGAGATATTGATACTAACACAATGCAGTGTTTGTCAAGGAAAACCATAGGAGTGAAACTGGTGGAAGTAGAAAAGAAAGGAAGGGTTTAAGATATAAACCATTCATATCATGGGAATAGATATGAAATAAGGGGAGTATAACGAGGATGCTCAAAAATAGGTGATAGATTTTAGGTTATTTAAATTAAAATTACTAATACTATCCACCAGTATAGACAAGTTATCCCTTTGAGACAAAACAATTCAATGTCTAACCAAATATTACAGAGTATTTATAACAAAGTGACCAGCTAAGCACTTGCAAGATTACTGTCACAAAAATTAGCTGACCGCAAGCTAGTAAGTATAAAGCAAAGGGGTTTGAAGACACCTGACGCAACAATATGGAATAGAAGAGCAAGAAAAAATAAGAGGAAACTTATACAAGTAGAGGTAACTCATTTCATACCAGACATTAAATATGAAAAAAATCTACTAAGGCCAGGCAAAGCTGAATCCAAGGAAGAGTAAAACAATAATCACTCCATTTGCATGAGCTTGGATAACAAAACACACGAGAAGCACAGAATAACTATGACTATTATTATAAATTAAAACAGGAAACCGTTTTCCTTGTTGAAGAACAAGGCAACAGTGTTACATTTATATCAACTAAATAAAAAATGCAACCAAGCTGTTCAGCTCAAAATATAAATCCTTAATGCCACCGGTAGGGAACAACAACGTAGTTAAGCATCAACCAAAAAAGTGTATAGATCTACACTAAATGAAGAGCTAACTAAAAATAATGTTCACCTACTCTCTTGATTGTAACATCATAGGTCAAAAAAATATCAACACATGCATGTGCATAAATGCACTGTCACATCTGTCCATGCATAATTGGACAGGTAACAAACAGATGCGCACATGCACAATTCAACATTTTCCATCTCAAAATAATTACCCCGGTGCAAGATACAAAAAACAACATAGTTAAACATCAACTAAAATGATGTTCAGAAACAATACACATATTGAAGAGCCATCCCACGATAACATTTGGCATGCTTGCTTTCTTCAGGGATATCCAATATATTGTCAACAAAATACCAATTAAGCATGTGCATAAATGCAACGCATGTTTGAAATTTCTTAACATATTTCAACACACAATTCATCAAATGACACAGTTAAGAAATAGCCTGAACAACATTATGAAATAATAGATAGACACAACATGAAGAGCTCCCATAACAACATCGAAACCCTACTTTCTTGGTTGTACAATCAAGTTACCAATATACCAACACAGCAAGTTTCTTAATGATAAATGGCAGTTTAGGGCAATAGTCAAAAATCCAACATAACGATATGGTGGGTAACGTTGTGCTTATGGCAGCTAAAATAACAAAAACAGCAAAATATGATGATCAATGAAAAACTAGTGATATATCAAAAACAACTAAAATATTTCAGTCAATCAATAGCATGTGACAAAGCTTGACCCTCACTTGACATTAGCAGGCCTTCACCAATTGTATTTCAAATAGAAGATGAAAAACACAATCACTTTTAAATGTTACGCAAAATAATGAGTTCCTTGATAATAATAAGTACATTACAATTAAGGGAAACAAAAATAAAATAAAAATAAATAAACATAAATAAAATTGAAATGAAAATAAATAATAAATACTGAATAAAATTATAAAAAATCACAGTCAATAAAATAGAAAAGAGATATATCGGTCAAAAAGTGATGCATGAATGGGTTGCTGGCCATGGGTAGCAGGTGAAAGTAAGTCTGAGACTAGAGAAGAGAGATGAATTTGAGACAAAATATAGACTTTATGGTCATTAGCAGGAGACAGAGAACTAGCACCTGAGTCCTCTGAGGTCAAAGAAGATAAAGATGGAGAAGACTGAGAATAAAGAACACAAACAAAATCTGGAAGTGGGGATGGGGAGAAGACATACCTGAGAGAAACAGAGAAAAAATATACATATATAATTGAAGAAGAAACGACAAACATCGAAGTTGCCACAGAAAAAATCACCTGTAAACAGGTCTTGATCGCCCAGCTGCTAGATTGTAGAGTAATTAGAGCACAAAAATACCCATTTTTAAAACACAAAAACGACTTAGAAACTGCTATTTCAGCAATGCAAAATCTGCAATGCCATGACTTCCTTAGGGCTTTTGTTATATTTATAACAACTCACTATGCAGCCTAGGTAGAAAGATCTATGCAAAGCCTCTGTCTATCAACCAATGACAATTTAAAAGCCCGTCAAGGAAAATCAAAATCAAAATGAATCCAATTAATCAAATTACAAAGGGAAAAAACTGTAGATGTGATTCAAATCAGGTTACAAATATAGTCTAAACAATATTCCACAGAAAGGGCGTTTAGGAAAGGTCAACAAGTTTGGCTTCAGGAAAGCACTTTATCCTACTCACTCCGATATTTACAACCTACGTTACGAGAAAACAATTCAATTTCAAACAAATTTCTCAAATCCCAACACCACCTATTTCATAATTTTTGGCCTATATCCTTACATCAGTTGCTGCAAAAATTGCTTCAGAGGAGTCTATAACTATAAATTGCAACCATGTGGTAGAATCAAAACTCAGTGTCATGCTACTCACTGTTGCTTACAATCAAGTACTCCTTGCCCACACTTAACTACACTGGAAAATCTAATGTAGAAGACCAGTAATCCTCAGAGAGAGGACTCTTTAGTGGCCTAGAATAAGAAACTGGCTGCATTATAATTATGGATCAGGACCCAAGTAAACAGTTCAACAGTCCATTTGATAGGAAGAAGCAGACTAGAAAGGAAAGGAGTACAGTGGTCATTCCCAAATGGAACAGATAGTTTACCTTAGCGAAAAGAAACGAAACAATTTTTTAAATAAATTTACAATTTAATTGTTTCAAAATCCAATCAAAATATGTCACATCTACTGCGATCTAATTATCATCCCAACTCCCTAGGACTGACAAGCTACTCAGAGAAACACATAAATCAATACACTTTTCACCATATGATTGCAGTTGGTTCCACCAAAACTGTTGAACACATACACTCTGATTATGTAAGTCCTCCTAATACTCCCTCTAATTTCTCTCTCTTTGAAGAGTTATCTAAACTGATTAATGACCAGTTGAATCTTAGGGAGATAGGCTTAAGAGATGAGGAGATAAATAATTCATTCCAAAATCAACATTCTTAACCCCTGGGATTGATGACTACTTGGTTAACTACCTTCTAGTTTTTCTGTAATTGAAGAGTTATCTAAATTGATTAATGAGCTGAAAACCCTTAAGAGATAGTGTGACATACATGCATTCACTCCAAAATCAACATTCTGAACCATAGTCATCACTGCTACCTGGGATCGATGACTAGTTGCTTCACTACCCCCCCCCCCCCCCCCCAAAAAAACAAATAAAAATACAGCACACGGTGGAATTTAACGAATACCTAAAGTATGAATTGAGCAAAATCATCTGATGATCTAAGCCCATCTACTCAAGCTGAATGGACCACCAACACACCTAGGGTTATAAATTCCAAAAATCTAATCTAAGTAAATCCAAAAGGACAAAGAGCCAAACTTCAAATTGAAAATGATCAATGATATGCATAATATTTGTTAAAGCTACAATGCAAATGCTGCTAAAGGTTAAAACTTGTGTTTAAAGAAATTAAGCTCCATTCATTGAGAGCACTAACTATTTGACAGAACATGCCTAATTGATAAAAATTTGCAAAACCAACATCTAAATATTGTAAGTTAACTTTTCTCACATGCCAAAAAGCCATAACAGCAGAAACTCACAACAAACCACACAATGTATATAAAATATAAAAGATGTAACAAATGAAAAACCTAGAATACAATTAACCGCTTCAACAAAGCTGTTTTCTATTATTGTATTCTAAATATTTCTCAGCCCCTTTTGTGAGCTATATAGCAAAGAATGTTGTGTGGCACAACCGACAATTAAAGCTCATATATCAACACGACACATAAAGAGGAGTAACAAAAGGTCAAACAATTTGGATATAATATAACATAGCTTTTGATAAAAACAAAACCTGTAATACAATAGCCAAGCCAGAGCAGGAACTTATCGTGGAAATATATCAGATGGGACACACCCACACACATATGTTTGTGTGTAACATGTATAAAGCAAGCAAGAAGGATCAACCCCAAAGACTCTTAAGGAAACAAAAGTTGTTATGCGTTAACAATTCCTCGTCCTCGTATCAAGGAGTACAAATGATTTAAAAAGAAACTCAAAAGCAGATAAGATTGAGTATGTTAGTCAAGCAATAAAGTAAACATAACAATGTTGGCAAATGACAGAAAAAATGGAAAAAGGGGCATATGCTTTCAACTTCCCAAGAATTCAAAATCCAAGCAGAATGACAGGCTTACAAATCCTCCATTGGATAGCTGCCATAAAATGCTACAAATATCAATATTTGTAGAAAAGGAAATATGCTTCAGAAATAAAATTCAAATGGCAATGGCAACATACAAAACAAAAAATCTAGCCTGCTAAAAGTGTCTATTGGTAACCATTTAAATGCCGAGTGTCTCGAGTGTCTTTCAACTGCTGGTTTGATGACTTATCAATATCAGCCCATTATCTTCAAAAGATAATGTATTAAGTGTATTCCATTAAAACGTAGCCGAAAGAAGAGGTGTTAACAAAGTAATATTAGGAAAAGTAACCAAGTCTTTCCAGCCAAAAGTTCTATAAAGGGCTGACTAAGCAAGCATGATAGTAGGATGTGGCATAATTCATTCAGACCTTAGACATCATAACAGAAAATGATAAAGAATGGAGAGGCACTTTATACCTCTAAGTTTATTATCCATTGATTTGTTTCCCAAACCCTCCATACGACCATCTCTACTTTTTCCAGTATTTGTGTTATGAATGATCACCAAAGGTGGCCACATAATCAGATCATCTCGATTTGCTTCTGCTTCATCAGCAGATTGAAACTGATACGCCTTCGAGTTATCTGGGGTCTTTGAGTAGCTCCAGCCCATTAAGACACACAGAGCTTTGTGTAATCCCAAATGATCAACACGTAAATCGGAAGTATCTGAGTTGTAAGCGTGCATAATTAGAGCATGCATGTCTGGGAAATCTTTAGCAGACCTGAAATTTGGCATATCAAGGGCATTGAAGAATATATTTTAGGTTTCCATCCCATAACCAACTGATGTACATACATAAGGCAAATAGAACACATTCACCATCTATTATTTACATTCAACACTTAAGATCTGTTCTGAACGAACTCTAACAGAAAAGCTACAACCTAAGCATCATGAAAAAGCACCAAGGGACTACTCTGGAAAGAATGGAGAACCCCTGCCACTGAAAAATCCGGACTCAGGATCATTTCTAAATTTTCAAAGACATATATACCAATTACCAAAGTTACACATGCAACTTTAAAATGCATGACAAATGGAGACATTTTTCCACTTACCAAAGTTGTAGGAGCATTATATATAGACACACACACAAATACAGCATCCAAGTATTGTATCAAACAAGTAAACAGATATCCATATTCCAATAAAACAAACAAAGCTCTCACTAAAGAGATATAAAAGGATGACTCTAATCAGCACAAATTACTCCTCATCAGAGGTTTCTGTAACGTATAAAGCTATTTGAAAAGACATAATGGTGCAGGACACACATGCAATCAAAACTCAACTTCAGAGGTAGTGTTTGAAAGCACATCAATCGGGTATAAGTTATAACCCAGAACTTATAAAGCTATGCTCCAATCAAAAAGAGATAGCTACGCTGTAAAACTCGCACAAAACAGAAACTACAAAGAAGCAAGAGAAAATCTATGGTGACTACGAAGGTGGTTCATGGTTTCTAGCATAATGGCCATTCTCAGATAGTGGCACATAGAGGGCCTACCCCAAACTGAGATAGCAGAATAGTGTGTAGCAAAATATGTTAGATAATTAATACTATATCTATAAATGCTCAAACATTGAAAAATTAATCAAAATTCACGAATAATTCATAATTAATAATAAAATGTTATAGTACTTGGGCAAAACACACCAGTAGAAGGTAACAATAGTAAGGGAAAAAACAAACTTAAGGCTAAAATCCACAAAAGAACGCCGCTGTTGGGAGAATAGTGGCCAGTCACAACTCATCACTATAACTATCATTTCTAGCGATTGGATTGATCTATTCCTTGCAATTCCACTGGATGTAATGTTGGACCCTAAGTAATTAATCTCGGAAAGCGAAGCGCCAGACCCCAAAACCGCAAAAGCTGGTATAGCAGAAAGCGCTATAGCTGCTATTGTGAAGTCTAAAATGCAATATATTTAATAAATCTCAGGCAACACACATAAATACTGAAGAAAAAAACACAATAATAAACATTCAGAATAATAAAACTAGTACAAGAAACACGACTAACTTGCACATCAACTAGCAAACCAAAACTGCAATCATATTGGGCCAGTCCTGACTGGAAGGAATCACAATTTCAAACCAAACTGAAACGATGTTGGACCAACACTTACATCAGCTGAGTCTCTAACAGGAAGGTGTCACAACAAGGAGCATAACCAAAAAGGATAAACATCAGGCCAGAAAACAATTTTGGCGTCTATGTAGTATGCAAATAGCGTAGCATAGCAGCCGACTCCAAAAAGGCTATTGCGGTGTAGCAGGCAGCCGTATGACGGCTATGCCGAAGTCCAGGGAAACAATATACCAAACTTATACCATACACATACAAAGGCTAAAACATATATAAGAATATTCAAAATTAAACGCATATTTATAAGTAATCATCAAAGTTCATTGCAACTAATACTCAACCATAACATAAAGCACGATAGTAAATAAGTTCTAGCCACCAAGGTTGTGTTGTTCATAGGTGCTGGTTGAGACTGAGATGATGCCATGATAGAGGGAATAAAAGAGATGAAGATGTTGAAAAAAAGGAAAAAAAAGGTTCTGTAAAAACAAAGGAGTCAAAATAGAATAAAAACAGAGGAATAGAGTGAGCAGGGATGCAAAGAAAATAGGGAGAAGATGGCTGGGATGCAAAGAAAATAGGGAGACCTATTACTGAGGCCTGAGATCGCGTTTCTGTATGGCTGAGACACAAAGAAAATAGGGAGAAGATGGTGAAGATGAACACTATCGAAAACAAAGAGCAGGGACGCAATACAGGGAGAAGATGCATAGTACAACTGAGCAGGGCGCTAAACAGGTTGGAAGGGGTAGAAGAAAAGTCTAGGTTAAATAAAATTTACCCACGATTAGAAAGACCTGAAAACTTTAAAAAAAGATGTAAACGGTTAAATTTTTAAGAGTATTAATGTCTTTTCGCGTTTAAAAATAAGGTCGGTTACTAAATTTCCGTGTCTGTCTATCTTCTCCATGTTTCGACCTGCTTCTCCACGTGAAACAAGTGAACCTAAAGACAGAAGGAACAAACCTATGTAGTCAATCTCAGATAGCAGCACGGAGCGATCAACCCCAAAACTAGGATAGAGGTATAACTTGATACAAAAGATTAAGCACTAACCCCCTATAAAAGACTCCAGATCCTAAATAAATAGAGAAATCATGAATCGAATCATGATAATCACTAAAAAAATATGGATACTAATATTACGAGATAATCTAAGATAAGAAACTAATCTTATGAGATAAATTACGATACATTAACATAATATCATTATATTATAATAAGATATTTTCATGTATTCTAATAACAATCATCTAACTCTAAGGTTCATAAAACTATGAGAGACGGGAAATCATGATATATCTCATGAGAGAATCAAGAGTACATCAAATCGTACAAAAACCACCAACTAACTTCAGGAAAACTACAAGTAGTCCACAAATACCACTCTTCCAACAATTTCTAAGCGAACAAGTATAACAATAGCAGAAATATATAAGATTAATAAATACACATTCAATTAGGATGTTAACTTATGCAAATCACGCCGTATAAGCAAAAGAAATCAACAATGTAAAATACAAGTGGAAGGGAAATTTGCTATCAAAATTTACTGAGCACAGACCAGCCTAAATGAAATCAGATGCACAAAAAAAAAACTTCTTCCGAAACTAGTTACCAGTACTGTCAAATGTAAAATTCATAGCTGACCAAACCTATTAAGACTTTATAGACTATGGAGTAATTAACTCTAAATCCCCACAAATATGACACAAGTTTACCGACTAAATTCAATGCAGTCAAATATAAGCATGGAACCAAATTTGGCACCATGTTTCAAGGGCTGAGTTTGCGATGCTGCTGTACATTCTGCTACTTTCAGATTTTGAGCAACTGAAGTTAACAGAAGTGATACTCTCAAATGGGAGAAAAACAACAATAAGATCAGACTCAAATACTTTAAAAAGCCTAAGCTTCAGATAGATCTAAGTTGTTATGTTGTCAACCGGAAATAAAGCATGCAACACCCAGTACACAACTAGGCCGCACAAGTTTACAAGACACTGAAGACAGTCAAAAATCCATCTTCTAAAACTATCGATGATACTTCATTCCTGAAGAATTCAGATCAAACAGATTCCAAAATTGAAATACTTCCAAGGATCAAATGAAAGGCACGAGTTCAGCTCTCAGCACCTCTTTCTGGCTGAGAGGTATGCATTCCTTTTTGCAGTTTAAACACCTTCAAACCCTTGAAGATAATTTAAAAAAGAAAAAGCCCAACCATATAACTTGCCGATTGTGATGCTAAACTGGGTAAAAACTAAATATTATCCAAGTGTTTTAAAATAACTAACAATAGGTCTCTAGGATCTTAGCAGCAAGAAGCCTCCTTACTGATTGGATGGGAGGGAGCAGATAGATTTTTCTGGAGGAGAGGGAGGGAAGTAGTAGGAAAAAGAATTCTCATCCCATGTTTGTTTTGCTTTAAGGGAAATGGAAGGGGGGGAGGAAAATAAAGTAATTTATGGCTATATCCCTTATACCCCTACCACAGCATGATAGAGTTCAACCAATGTGAATATATTCCAGAAATTACGTGGCTTGCAGAACATGAAAAAGCTTGAAGCAACGCTGGTATGAGACTGTTTCTGAGAGCGATACATGTAAGGACAGCAAGATGAGGGGGAAAATGTCGTTTAGACAGTGTAGCTGATAAATAAAGGACCCGAATCCATCAATTTCAGGGGAATCCCCCTCATCCCCCACTCTCAACCCACCGGTCTAAACCAAATTAGGATTTTTTATTAAAACTCCTCCCTCCCTTCCCCTCAAACCAAACAATTAGTAAGGTTACAAAATCATTTTCATCTGTACCAAGAATGCCATGCTATGCTTTGAATTTCATGAATAAAAACTCAAACGAGACAGATAAAGAAGAAACAGTCATAATGAGCTGAATTCAAACCTGCCACTGCCGCAAGCAAGACACTGAAGCCGCCCTTGCTTTCCATTCTCCAAGTAACTATTCTTCTGCAAGGGATTTTCATTGATTAACTTAACAAAGTGAATAAAGGCCTTCTTCAACGCATCCAGATCAACCTGCGCCTGCCTAGCATTATTGACACAACCAACCCCATCAACCCTAGAGTGCTTGGAAGGTCTCATTTCAACAGGGTCAGTGAAATCTCGCTTGAGAGGACCACTGGGACCCGCAGAAAATTCACCACCACCAGGAACCCTAGAAAAACCATTAGCATTACGCAAAAGCTGCTCCCTTTGCCTAGCGAATTCATCCCTTCCATCCTCATCACCGAATTTCCTCTTCGCTGAGGCTTCCATCTGATTACGGAAATCTTGATGGCGGCCATCGAGGTGGGGAGGGAAGCGCATGTCGAAATGGCCGAGAGGGCGAGGTGGTGGTGCGAAATCTTGGTAATCAGGGGGAAGAGCGAAGTAAGATCGGACACTTCCATCGGCGAGGATGATGGTTCGCCGTTCAAGCATGTGGAAGCCATAGGTCGGAGGAGGGGGTGGACCGGGCTCCGGGAAGTGAAAGGGAATCAAGGCCGCGTGATCGTTTGGGAGTTTGGGACTAGGATTAGGGTTGGGCTTATGGTTAGGGTTGGGTTTGGGTTTGGGTTCGGATGGAGATTTAGTGGTGGTGGCGGGGGCGGTGGAGGCGTTGGACTCCCAACGGGTTTTGCGGTTGGACGATGAGGATGACTTGGGATTGTTACCGCCGGCCATCCTGAAGTGAATTGGGATGGATTCCGAATAACCAAAGCCGCTTTCACAGGGCAATTGACATGTTTTTCCTCTTCTCTTGTGATTCTCTTTCCTTTCTTTTGCTTAAACCTCTCGATTTTTTTTCTTCTCTTCCTGAGCTTAACTTGAGTGAGGAAATCCTTTTGGTAGCTTTACTACCATGTACACAACCTTTGTAGGTTGTGCACGTTATACAATTCTTTCCAAATTTGTATTTTCAATTTTCTTTTTTTACTTTTTTATAATTGCAATTCAGTCACTAGAATAGGAGAAATGCTACTCCCTCCGTCTCAAATTAAGTGTCATTTTTGCTACTTTTCCTTGTCTCAAATTATTGTCACTTTAGAATCTCAATGCAACATTAATTACTTTTTGCCAACAATATCATTTCTTTTATTTGTATTTCTAACTTTTCCATTCATCTCTCCTCATAATAACATAGGAGTACTTTAGTCCTTCCATACCTTTTAAACATAAAAAATAGCATCACCAATCATTTTCTTAATACCCGCGCATAACCTTAAACAACAGTTAAATTGAGACGGAGGGAGTATATCGTAACGACTTCTGCTATAAGAAATCGAAGAAGCATGTGCTTTGTCAAACAGTTAGACCATGTGCTTTTCTTTCTTGGTGTGTGTAGTGTTATTCTTATATTTCGTACCGTTTTTCTTCGTAACAAATAGTATTACTCTTAGGATAAACCTAGCCAACTTGTGGTTAGGACTTAGGATGGGATCATCCCATGACAATGCATGCACCATAGCAGCCCTAAATGGGTTGGTATATCCAGCTCTACTTAATCATTTTGATTCAACTCCTTTTTTCCAATCCGTTACGTTGCTAGTGTCCCACCTAAAACTTTCATTGGCTTACTTACGACATTTCACAAAAGAAAATGGTCAACTCTCAATCCTCGCGGTATTTATAAGTTTTTGAGTTACCACAAGTTACTTCCTTTTGATTATGCCTATGTTTCTACCCATGATCTCCCCAAGGGTAAGGCAACTATAGTCTTGACTTTAGGCCTCATATGTTATCATCGGTTTTTTTAAAGCTAAAAAGGTCTCTTATAATACCTAACTTTAAGAAGAAAAAGAAGGCTCTAACTAAAAACTACTTCAGGCCTCACCACTAAGAAAGATTTTTGGCATGCCCTTCTAGCTTGTCGTGTGTTACATTACATTCTTAATAATGTTCAGAAAGCACCGCCCCACCAAGGGTGGAGATAGAGAATGATAATTAGAATGCTGACGATTTTATAAATGGCTTCCAACTGTATTTGACCCTTATATCAACTTGATATTAAAATTGTCTTTAAATCGTCTCTACCATTACCACAACTCGATTTGTGTCCTTTAAAATTCAACTTGTAGACATGCCAAGTCCTCGAGATGTCCTAAGATAGGATACATGTGGATGCATCTAATATCTGCTTCGACTTAAAAAGAACATTGGTGGAAATGTAAATGTACAGGATTTGAACCATGTACCTCCTTCTTATACTTCTTCAGTATTTCTTAGTTCGCCAACTGAGTTACCTAGTTAAGATACTAAAAAAACGTTGGTTGTGCATAGCCTATTGATTTGATAACGACGTTATGAACTCATGTTTTTCTTTTAGACTGTTTCATATACACATGTAAAAATCCCATGCGAATATTACTAAAATACTGACTCCAGTTCACAATATAATATACTCCTCCCCTTGTTCCCAATCTTTGACATTTTTGGCTTGTTACATACAAATTAAGATATAATTAATTTGTGTTAGTTAAATTCAGAAATAACCCTTTGTAGTTGTCTTTAGATAATTGAAATCAAAATAAAAGAATAAATAGTTGTCTCGAGTCACTAAAAGAGTCGATAAATATAAATGGGATATTTAGAAAAGTTTGGTGAATTATACATTAGGTTTATAAAAGTACTATTGTTTTTGAACAAAAGTTAAAAACCAAAAGTACTAAAGATTAGAAACCCACACTACATCACACAAACCCAGGAACGACATTGAATTCAACTATTCCCATTTACTAAAACTCAAAGTTTAACTTTTCAAAATTTCACCTTTTATTAAATGATGATTTATACTAATCAATAACACCACCTTTAATTACACTACTTAAATAAAGGTGAAGTTGAGATTTATCATTTAATTCATATTAAAAAGGGTAAAATATGTTTTTAGTCCCTACAAAATTTTGTTTTTTTAAATTAGTCCCTACATTAACGAAATAGGCGTTTTGGTCCCTACATTTTTTTCCCGTTTTCATTAAGAGTCCCTATCGTTAACTCTATCTGAATAGGCAACGGAAAAGTGACGTGGCTTCTACGTGGCTCAATTAAATTAGGTGGCATAATTTTTTTATCCAGGTGGTTTTTTTTTACCAAATTTTTTCTGTTTTGTTAAATTTAAAAATAAATATATTCATCATCTTCTTCCCTCAGCTCTGACGCACGTTGATGGAGAAAATAAATTCATCGCCTTCTTCCATACACCATCAACCTGTTAGCCTGTAATTTCGACAGGCCTCATTGAAAATGGTCAACAAGGCTTGACTTATATTTCGACAAAGACCAAAGTATTTCGACAGAGAAAATGGTCATGCGCAGGGTAAGTTCGACAAGCTTCCGGGGAAACAAAAGCAAGAAAGAGAAAAATGGACACAAGCTTTCGACAGACAGAAAACAGAGCAGTTATGCGCCGAAGAACTAGCAGTTGGTCGAAGCGTGATGAAGCGGTTCTTGTCGAAAGTAGGAGTAGCAGTTATTAGTTTTCAAATTTCTAGGCAGTTACTTAGTTTAGTTTTCCCCCTCTTTTCCTTCGTATAAATAGTAGTTTCTGAGAAGAAACAAGGGTCACAATTTCATATTGCAATTCCCACGCTCAAAGTACCGACACGCACTGAGAAACGAGTACAAAGAACAATGTATGATCTTGTGTACCATTCTCTTTCATTTTAATGCAATTTACTTCTGCTTTCTCTTTACCTTTATCTGTTTTACAATTCAAGTCCTTCTTCCTTGAAATATCTTGATTGCTTCGCGCGTAAGGAATCAGTTATTTCTTCTTCTTTTCTGTTTAAAACGCAAAACACTGAAGAACATCACATCAAACTAAAAACTCTAAACACAAATGGTCTTAGGATTCACTGGTTGATCCTGCAAGTTAACCAAATTGGAGACCAGCGGTGTTTACCAAAATCCAAGGTAAACAAATTGGCACGCCCGGTGGGACATTTGTGTCAAGTATTAGAGTATTAGTTTAATATAATCCTTTGAAGTTAACTGTGCATGCGCTTAAGAAGTGGTAAATCTCTGTCAGAGATGGCAAGTTCTAGTGCAAGTTTTTCAAATGCACAAAGTGGGCCTGAAAATGCGTCTACCAATGACGCTAATCCAGTAACCGCTATGGGAATAACTGCTCCAATGCCTTCGACAGGCATGATCCCAGTTACATCTCCTGTGCTTAATCCTTTATCAACAATGGCCACCACGGTGACCACACAGCCTAATGAAATGGTTTCTATACCACAAACAATGAGAACGTCTAACCCATATATGACTAGTGGTCATATCCCATTTAGCATGCCTATAGTTGGTCGACATCTCCCTTATGGTATGCCAACTGGCATGATGGTAGGCTTGCAAACCAATTCATCAACGTGTGCAGATAACATAATGAATGGTGGTTTCTCCCCTATGCATGCCTCTCAAGAGGGCATTTATGGTCGAAATGCCCAACCCTCATTAACCACAGCATCTTTGTTGGCTTTGAGGCAACAAATAGATGATGCTAATCATAATATGGTTAATATGTTAACCCAGCAAATTGGTACAGTATTCAACCCTTTGATACGTGATACCAATAACAGTTACCAAGCATTGGCAACTCAAATGGGTCGAATTGCAGATTTCTTTGGCACTCCAAGAATGCAGAATCAACCAATATCCCAAATACAACCTTTGAGGCCTGTAGAAATCCCCTTAGAAAGGCCTAACATTGAATTGCCTAGAAATCAGGCACAAACACAAGTTGTCGAACAACCCTTGCAGGGGATGGTTGAAAACGAGCCTGATATAGTGTTAGTAAATAGAAATCAAAATGCGGATGAAGTAGTCAGGCAAGTGCAACAAAACAATTTTGGAGCACAGAATAATATAGCTAATCTTGTCGAAACAATTTTAGCCCAGAATGGCCTTAATGTAGGAATGCACAGGCCAAATTTCGTGTCGCCATTATCAGAATATATTTTGCAAAGTGAATTGCCAAGGGGTTGGAAAGTCCCGAAATTCACTAAATTTGGTGGAGAAACTAGTGAATCCACCGTCGAACACATTGCTCGTTATTTAACTGAGGCTGGGGATTTAGCCCAAAATGAGAATTTAAGAATGAAATTTTTTCCTAATTCTCTAACAAAAAATGCTTTTACTTGGTTTACTACACTACCCCCGCATTCTATGTTTAATTGGAACCAGTTAGAAAAAGCTTTTCACGAGCAATTCTATATAGGACACTCCAAAATTAGTCTCAAAGAATTGGCTAGTGTTCGACGTAAAACGGCAGAGACTGTTGATGACTATCTCAACAGATTTAGACTTCTCAAAGCAAGGTGCTTTACCCAAGTGCCGGAACATGAGTTAGTCGAAATGGCTGCTGGTGGTCTAGATTATTCTATTAGGAAAAAACTAGACACGCAACATTTAAGAGATATGGCCCAATTGGCCGATAGAGTAAGGCAAGTCGAAAGGCTAAAAGCTGAGAAATCTAGAACTAGTAGGTTTCATAACAATAAAAAAGACAAAATTGCCTATGTCGAAATTCAAAATGAGGAACAAGAGTACGACATCTCTTACGAGGAAGTCGAAGAGGAGGTCAATGTTGCCGAATTAAAGCCAGGACCTCCATATACTTGTAAATTGCTGAAACCTTCAAATGGTAAAAATCCTGTCGAGCCTAAAAACGACAAATTCGTTGCAAAAACTTATACATTTGATGTTTCTGAATGTGACGAAATATTTGACTTGTTAGTTAAGGATGGTCAAATTCTAGTTCCTAAAGGGCTAAAAACACCACCATTAGAACAAAGACAGAAAAGAGGTTTTTGCAAATACCATAATTTTTTGGGTCATAATACCTCTCATTGTGTTCTTTTCAGGGATTTGGTGCAGAAAGCGCTAAATGAAGGAAGGCTCAAATTTGGTGAAAAACCAAAAGCGCCAATGAAGATTGATGCTGATCCCTTGCCTGAAGTCGAGGCATTATACACTGAAGTTAGCATCAATATGGTCGAAGCTTCTGAAACTGGGCCTAGTAAGGCTCACATTAAGAGAACTTCACCAATTTCAGAGATGGATGTCGAAATGGCTGCAGAAGGCCAAGGAAACAAGGCCAAACCAGTGTACCCAAAAGCTGAAGCGAAATTGGTTGATTTCCTAAATCGTTGCAAGCTAAGCAACTCAGAAGTGATGCTGTGCCCAAGGTGCAGTGCTGTTTTTGACAAGGAGGCTGCTAAAGAACTTGAAGAGTTCAAGCCTCAAATGAAGTGCAAAGGTAAATGGGTGGATAAAAGGCCCAAGTTTGATTTTGCGGATAGGAGAACTCCCTACATGGTTACTTCGACCAAAACTCCTGGAAGAGGAAAGCTGAGTACTTATGTCCCTCCTTCTGGTACTCCTGTTGAAAAGTGGGTACATTCTGGTGGAAGAGGCAAAGCCATATACCACACTGGGGGCAATGCTATCCATCGAATTAGGCCACCTAAACTAGTCGAATGTACCACAAGTGATGTTAACCAAAACAAGGCAACTGGAAATCAGAAGTATGCCTACAACAACAACCTACAAGGGAAAGAATCCTATGACAAGGACTCAATGGCGAAGATTTCAACGCCAAAAGAAAGTTGATGCTGTTGCTACAGGCAAAGTAGCAATTCCCAAGAGCAAGAAAGGTAAAGAAATAGTGTTACCTTCAACTGAAGTGGTTAGGAAACCAGCCACTGAAAGAATCTTCCCTTCTTTGGCTGAGATAAAGAAAGGCTTCAAAGAAGAAAATCTCAAGTTAGAAGAGGAATTGAACTCTTCTTTTGCTGATTCTGAGCATGACTTCGACGTGCTATGTGGTGTCGTTTCAATTTTACCAATTGAATATGATGTAGTGTCCGAAGTCAATGAGGTCGAAGAAGAATTCGACAAAGGTATGGCTTACAAGCCAATATGCTACTATGTGTTGAAGAATGGCTGCATCGAAGAGCAACATGCTGTCTTTGAAAGGCCAGATTGTGGCATGATGAATCACCTCAAGCCACTGTTCATTCAAGCCAAGGTCAATAATGTAGGAATCAACAAGGTCCTTGTTGATGGTGGTGCTGCTGTGAATTTGATGCCTCAACAGTTGCTAAGAAGAATTGGCAAATGTGACACTGATTTGAGGCCACATAATGTGGTTCTCACTAATTATGAAGGCAAAACTGGCCATTCACTTGGGGCCATTGAAGTCGAATTAGCAGTAGGTAGCATCAAAAGGCCAACTTTGTTTTTGGTAATACCCTCCAAGGCAAACTACAACTTGTTGCTCGGAAGAGAATGGATACATGGAGTGGGGGCAATCCCTTCAACTGTGCACCAAAGGCTCATTATTTGGAGAGAAGATGGTTTGGTTGAAAACATTGAAGGAGATCAAAGTTACTTCAAGGCTGAAGTAAATACAATAACCAAGAAGACCTTCGACAAGCAATTGGCAAATATCTCTCCATGCTCTTCTTCTAATGCTGGGTTCATAGAGCAAGACAATGTCTTCTCCTCTGTCAGCCTTCACCCAAATTATGGTTTCATTTGGGAAAGGGAAATCACTGATGAGGAGAATAGACCAAGAGGCTTTGACAAGCCTTCTGGTTGGGATGATTAATGATGATAAAACCCAGTACATGGGAAAGAATTACGGCCTATGTGGCCGAAAATAAAGAAAAAGCAATTCTCGAAGCTGAGTTGCATCACATAGTTGCTTTAACCACAAATGATAGTAACAAATAAATTATGGTCGAATCACCTAGACTAGACGGTGTCTATGATGATGAACCATTAGGATTTGAGAAAGATCCAATGGGTTCGACCAAGAAGATACAAGCACAAGATCCCTTAGAAGAAATAGATTTGGGAGATGGAAGTGTAAGAAGACCAACATATATCAGTGCAAAAGTTAATAAAGACTTCAAGGTGCAGATAGTCGAATTGCTGAAAGAGTACAAAGACTGTTTTGCTTGGGATTACAATGAAATGCCAGGTTTAAAAAGAGAAGTGGTCGAGTTGAAGCTGCCTATTCGACCAGATAAGAAGCCTGTGAAGCAAATCCCAAGGAGATTTGCACCAGAAATTATGTCGAAGATCAAAACAGAGATCGAAAGGTTACTAAAGAGCAAGTTCATCAGAACTGCCAGGTATGTTGATTGGCTTGCTAATATAGTTCCTGTAATTAAGAAAAATGGTACACTTAGAGTTTGCATAGATTTTAGGGATCTAAATAATGCTACTCCCAAAGATCAATATCCAATGCCAGTGGCAGAAATGTTAGTTGATTCCGCAGCAGGTTACCAATATTTGAGTATGCTTGATGGATACTCAGGCTACAACCAAATCTTTATTGCTGAGGAAGATGTTTCAAAGACTGCATTTCGATGCCCGGGGGCGTTAGGTGTTTATGAATGGGTAGTGATGCCATTTGGTTTAAAAAATGCTGGTGCTACATATCAAAGAGCTATGAACACTATGTTCCATGATTTTATAGAAAAATTTATGCAAGTCTATATAGATGACATAGTTGTTAAGTCTTCATCAGAAAATGGTCATTTAGATCATCTACGATTATCATTCGAAAGAATGAGAAAGTATGGATTGAAAATGAATCCACTCAAATGTGCCTTTTGTGTAAGTGCAGGTGATTTCTTGGGCTTTGTTATGTACAAAAAAGGCATTGAAATAAATCAAAACAAGACGAAAGCTATCATGGAAACACAACCTCCTTCAACAAAGAATGAATTACAGTCATTATTAGGAAAGGTCAATTTCCTTAGAAGATTTATATCAAATCTAAGTGGCAAGACTCAAGTATTTTCGCCATTACTTCGACTGAAGAAGGAAGATGTTTTCAAGTGGGAGCCATGCCACCAACAAGCTTTCGATGAAATCAAAGCCTACCTGATAAAGCCACCTATTTTATTACCTCCTATTAGGAATAAGACAATGAAATTATACATAGCAACATCAGAATTGTCAATAGGTAGCATGTTAGCACAAGAGGATGAAAATGGTTTGTGTTTATGCTTATATTTCTCTTGTACTAAGTTAAAGCAATATATTAAGCCTGTTGACGTGTATGTTTATTCCCACTTTGATATTATTAAACATATGCTGTCGAAACCCATCCTACATAGTAGAATAGGCAAATGGGCTTTAGCTTTATCTGAGTATTCATTAACATTCCAACCTTTAAAGGCTATCAAAGGCCAAGTCGTTGCGGATTTCAGTGTTGATCATTCAATAGTTGAATCAGAAATTAACTTTGTGCACTTTCGACCGTGGAAATTATACTTCGATGGCTCCAGCCATAAAAATGGGTCTGGTGTTGGGATGTCAATCATTTCACCTGAAGGGATTCCAACTAAATACAAGTATAAAATTAATGAAAGTTGCTCCAATAATGAGGCTGAATATGAAGCCTTAGTAACAGGACTTGAAATTCTGTTAAACTTGGGGACAAAACAGGTCGAAAGTAGAGGTGATTCTGAATTAGTAATCAAACAATTAACGAAAGAATACAAGTGCATTAAGGAAAATTTGATTACTTACTTTATTGCTGCCAGTACTTTATTGAAACAATTCGACAGCGTTGATATTCAACATGTGCCTCGTATTGTAAATCAAGAGGCCAATGATCTGGCACAGCTAGCTTCAGGTTATAAAGTTTTGAAAGAAAACTTAACGGAGCTAATTGAAATTAAAAACAAACTAATTTCGACGAACATGTCATTAGAAACTTTGTCAAGGCAAAAACTTGAGGGGGCAGAGCCCGATTCTTTAGCCTCAAGTCTTAAGCCGAATGAAATTTTTAATGAAAATGAAACTTTTGAAGTTTTTGACAAAGGGTATTGTGACAACGTGTTCGAAATTTTTGCCATCAACAATTTGTCAAATGATGATTGGCGAAGACAAATTGTTATGGGAGACTTAGTTTGGAAAGTCATTTTACCTATGGATCGAAAAGATAGAGTCCTTGGTAAATGGTCCCCAAGTTGGGAAGGACCATTCAAAATTCTACAAGTCTATTCAAAATTCTACAAAATTCTACAAGTCCTTGGTAATTAATTTGTGTTAGTTAAATTCAGAAATAACCCTTTGTAGTTGTCTTTAGATAATTGAAATCAAAATAAAAGAATAAATAGTTGTCTCGAGTCACTAAAAGAGTCGATAAATATAAATGGGATATTTAGAAAAGTTTGGTGAATTATACATTAGGTTTATAAAAGTACTATTGTTTTTGAACAAAAGTTAAAAACCAAAAGTACTAAAGATTAGAAACCCACACTACATCACACAAACCCAGGAACGACATTGAATTCAACTATTCCCATTTACTAAAACTCAAAGTTTAACTTTTCAAAATTTCACCTTTTATTAAATGATGATTTATACTAATTAATAACACCACCTTTAATTACACTACTTAAATAAAGGCGAAGTTGAGATTTATCATTTAATTCATATTAAAAAGGGTAAAATATGTTTTTAGTCCCTACAAAATTTTGTTTTTTTAAATTAGTCCCTACATTAACGAAATAGGCGTTTTGGTCCCTACATTTTTTTTCTGTTTTCATTAAGAGTCCCTATCGTTAACTCTACGTGGCTTCTACGTGGCTCAATTAAATTAGGTGGCATCATTTTTTTATCCAGGTGGTTTTTTTTTACCAAATTTTTTCTGTTTTGTTAAATTTAAAAATAAATATATTCATCATCTTCTTCCCTCAGCTCTGACGCACGTTGATGGAGAAAATAAATTCATCGCCTTCTTCCATACACCATCAACCTGTTAGCCTGTAATTTCGACAGGCCTCATTGAAAATGGTCAACAAGGCTTGACTTATATTTCGACAAAGACCAAAGTATTTCGACAGAGAAAATGGTCATGCGCAGGGTAAGTTCGACAAGCTTCCGGGGAAACAAAAGCAAGAAAGAGAAAAATGGACACAAGCTTTCGACAGACAAAAAACAGAGCAGTTATGCGCCGAAGAACTAGCAGTTGGTCGAAGCGTGATGAAGCGGTTCTTGTCGAAAGTAGGAGTAGCAGTTATTAGTTTTCAAATTTCTAGGCAGTTACTTAGTTTAGTTTTTTCCCCTCTTTTCCTTCGTATAAATAGTAGTTTTTGAGAAAAAACAATGGTCACAATTTCATATTGCAATTCCCACGCTCAAAGTACCGACACGCACTGAGAAACGAGTACAAGGAACAATGTATGATCTTGTGTACCATTCTCTTTCATTTTAATGCAATTTACTTCTGTTTTCTCTTTACCTTTATCTGTTTTACAATTCAAGTCCTTCTTCCTTGAAATATCTTGATTGCTTCACGCGTAAGGAATCAGTTATTTCTTCTTCTTTTCTATTTAAAACGCAAAACACTGAAGAACATCACATCCAACTAAAAACTCTAAACACAAATGGTCTTAGGATTCACTGGTTGATCCTGCAAGTTAACCAAATTGGAGACCAGCGGTGTTTACCAAAATCCAAGGTAAACACAACCCCAAAACTTCATACACCTACATGAAATCGTTCTCTGTTTTTCGATTGCGTCTCTAATTTCGCTTCTTAATCGTTTCTGATTTCATTCTTGTCTTTCGTTTCTGATTTCCTTTCTTTTTTCGATTTCAATTTCGTTTCGACTGCGTTTTTGAAATTCAGAAATCAAAGATTGCAGAAATCAAAATCGAAAAACCCAGAAATGGAAATCGAAAAACCCAGAAAACCCAGAAACTCATGCGATGAGAGAGGAACGAGAGAGGAACAACAACCAGAAAATGCATGCACTAAACAACCCAGAAATCAAAGATTGCAAAAATCGAAATCGAAAAACAGAGAATGATTGCAGAAACTTGATTCGCTCCAAATCTTCGCTCCCCCATTTCTTCAATTTGGGTTTTTCATCTTTGATCTATCGCTCTCCCTTTTACAGAAACTTAATTTTCTGACGTTGTGGTGCACAAGATCATACATGCGTTCCTTGTACTCGTTTCTCAGTGCGTGTCGGTACTTTGAGCGTGGGAACTTGGTATATGAAATTGTGACCCTTGTTTCTTCTCAGAAACTACTATTTATACAAAGGAAAAGAGGGGGAAAAACTAAACTAAGTAACTGCCTAGAAATTTGAAAATTAATAACTGCTACTCCTACTTTCGACAAGAACCGCTTCATCACGCTTCGACCAACTGCTAGTTCTTCAGTGCATAACTGCTCTGTTTTGTCTGTCAAAAGCTTGTGTCCATTTTCCTCTTTCTTGCTTTTGCTTCCCCGGAAGCTTGTCGAATTTACCCTGCGCATGACCATTTTCTCTGTCGAAATACCTTGGTCTTTGTCAAAATATAAGTCAAGCCTTGTTGACCATTTTCAATGAAGCCTGTCGAAATTACAGGCTAACAAATTGCCCCCCAAAAATGTCTTTTTCGACTGAACTTGAGGTGGAAGAAGAGAAAGAACATTTTTGAATTCATCATCGAAATAGACTTTGCACTTGAGTAGAATAGCTGTATACCTGATGTCACCACTGTTAAGTGTTGTTGACATTACTCCTATATTGGTGTACCAGCCTTCAACGTTCTGCTTATAATTCTGACAATGCTCAAATGGCAATCACAACTCCTTTTGAATGCCACGTACTTACGCTTTCTTTATCTTTATTCCAGCGTTATTTTAACTTCTTGCAACGTTGGCTTATACTTTTTCAAGTATTTGCCATTTATACGCAAAATTCTTTCATCAGCGCCAATCTCTTTGACCTCATATGCGCCGTTTGAATAAACTTGTAAAATTTTAAATGGTCCTTCCCAACTTGGGGACCATTTACCTAGGACTCTATCTTTTCGATCCATAGGTAAAATGACTTTCCAAACTAAGTCTCCCACGTCGAAAGTCTTCAATTTGACTTTCTTATTGTACACCTTAGCTACTCTTTCCTTTTGTCTTGTGAGCACATCTAATGCATTTAACCTGTCCTCATCTAGATCAACCAATCCATCCAGCATCATACTCCAATAATGATCAGATGGGATTTCAAATTGTCTTTGAATCCTAATTGATTGAAAACAAATTTCTGCTGGTAATACTGCATCATGCCCAAAAACAAGTTTAAAAGGAGTATTATTAATTGACTCTTTGGGAGATGTTCGACACGCCCATAAAATTTGGTTAAGTGTCTTATGCCAATTCTTGGGTTTTTGCCCAACATGTTTTTTAATCAAACTAATGATAATTTTATTGGCTGCTTCAACTTGACCATTTGCTTGAGCGTAGTATGGCGTCGAACCCAACAATTTATAACCATTTTCAGCAGCGAATTCGACCATTTTCTGACCAATAAAAACTGAACCTTGGTCTGTGGTGATAGTTTCAGGCACACCGAATCTATACAATATATGGTCTTGAATAAAACTAATTACTGCCTCTTGATTAACATTATTTAAAGGAATAGCTTCCACCCACTTAGTGAAATAATCTATCCCTACCAATATGAAACGATGGCCTTTCGACGAGTTTGGCTTAATTTCGCCAATTATATCCAAAGCCCATCCTCTAAATGGCCAAGGTTTCACAATAGAATGTAATTCATTTGTAGGCACATGTTGTATCCCTGCATGCTCTTGACATTCTTGGCATCCTTTGGCAAACTCTATGCAATCTTTTAACATGGTTGGCCAATAAACACCTTGTCGAAAAAGAAGCCATTTCATCTTATGGCCTACTTGGTGATCTCCACAAGTTCCACTGTGAGTATTAGATATTGCCAAGTATGCCTCATTTTCACTAAGGCACTTGAGTAAAACTCCTTCAGGGGTTTTCTTAAACAACTCATTGCCCATGATGACATAACTTAAGGCTCTATACTTGGTTTTTCTATCAGTTATCCCTGTTGGATTTTCCAAGTAGTTAACAATTTGTCTTCGCCAATCATCATTTGACATACTATCAATGGCAAAAAACTTCAAACACATTATCACAATAACCTTTGTCGGAAACTTCATCATTAAAATTTTCAATAAAATTTTCACTTTCACTTGGAGGTAATTGACTTAAGACTAAAGAGTAGTTCTCTGCCTCCTCTAGTTTTTTCCTTGACAAGGTTTCTTGTGTCATTGCTGTCGAAATTAACTTGTTTTTAATTTCGATTAGCTCTATTAATTTTTCTTTAGAAACTTTATAACCTGAAGCTAGCTGTGCCAAATCATTCGCCTCTTGATTTGCAATACGAGGCACATGCTCGATTTTAACGTGATCAAAACGTTTCAATAATGCATTGGCAGTAATAAAGTAAGTAATCAAATTTTCCCTTATGCACTTGTATTCTTTTGTTAATTGCTTGATTACTAATTCAGAATCACCTCTTATTTCGACCTGCTTTCCCCCCAAGTTTAACAGAATTTCGAGTCCTGCTATTAAGGCTTCGTATTCCGCCTCATTGTTGGAGCAACTTTCTTCGATTTTATACTTGTATTTGGTTGGTATTTCTGTTGGTGAAATGATTAACATTCCCACACCTGTACCATGTTTGTGGCTTGAGCCATCGAAATATAGCCTCCAAGGTCGAAGGTGAACACAATCAATTGCTAATTCGACCACTGAATGGTCTGCAATAAAATCTGCCACTACCTGGCCTTTAATAGCCTTTAGTGGTTGAAATGTTAATGAATACTCAGATAAAGCTAAAGCCCATTTGCCTATTCTACTATGTAGGA
Source organism: Astragalus glycyphyllos (assembly GCA_963573325.1). Taxonomy (NCBI): domain Eukaryota; kingdom Viridiplantae; phylum Streptophyta; class Magnoliopsida; order Fabales; family Fabaceae; genus Astragalus; species Astragalus glycyphyllos. The sequence goes on from OY754309.1 coordinate 69,214,768, forward strand.
TGGGTTTCGACAGCATATGTTTAATAATATCAAAGTGGGAATAAACATACACGTCAACAGGCTTAATATATTGCTTTAACTTAGTACAAGAGAAATATAAGCATAAACACAATTTTTCAATAGGGTGATATCTAGTTTCAAAATCATTTAAAACCCTACCGAGGTAATATATGGCCCTTTCTACACCATTTTCATCCTCTTGTGCTAACATACTACCCATTGACATTTCTGATGCAGCTATATACAATTTCATTGTTCTATTTCTAATTGGAGACAATAAAATTGGTGGTTTCATCAGGTAGTCTTTGATTTTGTTGAAAGCTTGTTGGTGGCATGGCTCCCACTTGAAAACATCTTCCTTCTTCAGTCGAAGTAATGGCGAAAATACTTGAGTCTTGCCACTTAGATTTGCTATAAATCTTCTAAGGAAATTGACCTTTCCTAATAATGACTGTAATTCTTTCTTTGTTGAAGGAGGTTGTGTTTCCATGATAGCTTTCGTCTTGTTTTGATTTATTTCAATGCCTTTTTTGTGCACAACAAAGCCCAAGAAATCACCTGCACTTACACAAAAGGCACATTTGAGTGGATTCATTTTCAATCCATATTTTCTCATTCTTTCGAATGATAGTCGTAGATGATCTAAATGACCATTTTCTGATGAAGACTTAACAACTATGTCATCTATCTAGACTTGCATAAATTTTTCTATAAAATCATGGAACATAGTGTTCATAGCTCTTTGGTACGTAGCACCAGCATTTTTTAAACCAAATGGCATCACTACCCATTCATAAACACCTAACGCCCCCGAGCATCGAAATGCAGTCTTTGAAACATCTTCCTCAGCAATAAAGATTTGGTTGTAGCCTGAATACCCATCAAGCATACTCAAATATTGGTGACCTGCTGCGGAATCAACTAACATTTCTGCCACTGGCATTGGATATTGATCTTTGGGAGTAGCATTATTTAGATCCCTAAAATCTATGCAAACTCTAAGTGTACCATTTTTCTTAATTACAGGAACTATATTAGCAAGCCAATCAACATACCTGGCAGTTCTGATGAACTTGCTCTTTAGTAACCTTTCGATCTCTGTTTTGATCTTTGACATGATTTCTGGTGCAAATCTCCTTGGGGTTTGTTTCACAGGCTTCTTATCTGGTCGAATAGGCAGCTTCAACTCAACCACTTCTCTTTTTAAACCTGGCATTTCATTGTAGTCCCAAGTAAAACAGTCTTTGTACTCTTTCAGCAATTCGACTATCTGCACCTTGAAGTCTTTATTGACTTTTGCACTGATATATGTTGGTCTTCTTACACTTCCATCTCCCAAATCTATTTCTTCTAAGGGATCTTGTGCTTGTATCTTCTTGGTCGAACCCATTGGATCTTTCTCAAATCCTAATGGTTCATCATCGTAGACACCGTCTAGTCTAGGTGATTCGACCATAATTTCTTTGTTATTATCATTTGTGGTTAAAGCAACCATGTGATGCAACTCAGCTTCGAGAATTGCTTTTTCTTTATTTTCGGCCACATAGGCCGTAATTCTTTCCCACGTACTGGGTTTTATCATCATCAATCATCCCAACCAGAAGGCTTAACAAAGCCTCTTGGTCTATTCTCCTCATCAATGACTTCCCTTTCCCAAATGAAACCATAATTTGGGTGAAGATTAACAGAGGAGAAGACATTGTCTTGCTCAATGAACCCAGCATTGGAAGAAGAGCATGGAGAGATATTTGCCAATTGCTTGTCGAAGGTCTTCTTGGTGATCGTATTCACTTCAGCCTTGAAATAACTTTGGTCACCTTCAATGTTTTCAACCAACCCATCTTCTCTCCAAATAATGAGCCTTTGGTGCACAGTTGAAGGGATTGCCCCCACTCCATGTATCCATTCTCTTCCAAGCAACAAGTTGTAGTTTGCCTTGGAGGGTATTACCAAAAACAAAGTTGGCCTTTTGATTCTACCTACTGCTAATTCGACTTCAATGACCCCAAGTGAATGGCCAGTTTTGCCTTCATAATTAGTGAGAACCACATTATGTGGCCTCAAATCAGTGTCACATTTGCCAATTCTTCTTAGCAAATGTTGAGGCATCAAATTCACAGCAGCACCACCATCAACAAGGACCTTGTTGATTCCTACATTGTTGACCTTGGCTTGAATGAACAATGGCTTGAGGTGATTCATCATGCCACAATCTGGCCTTTCAAAGACAGCACGTTGCTCTTCGATGCAGCCATTCTTCAACACATAGTAGCATATTGGCTGGTAAGCCATACCTTCGTCGAGTTCTTCTTCGACCTCATTGACTTCAGACACGACATCATATTCAATTGATAAAATTGAAACGACACCACATAGCACGTCGAAGTCATGCTCAGAATCAGCAAAAGAAGAGTTCAATTCCTCTTCCAACTTGAGATCTTCTTCTTTGAAGCCTTTCTTTATCTCAGCCAAAGAAGGGAAGATTCTTTCAGTGGCTGGTTTCCTAACCACTTCAGTTGAAGGTAACACTATTTCTTTACCTTTCTCGCTCTTGGGAATTGCTACTTTGCCTGTAGCAACAGCATCAACTTTCTTTTGGCGTTGAAATCTTCGCCATTGAGTCCTTGTCATAGGATTCTTTCCCTTGTAGTTGTTGTTGTAGGCATACTTCTTATTTCCAGTTGCCTTGTTTTGGTTAACATCACTTGTGTTATCTTCGACCAGTTTAGGTGGCCTAATTATTTGATGGTTAGCATTGCCCCCAGTGTGGGATATGGCTTTGCCTCTTGTTGCACCCCGAAAAATCCTTTGGAGGGATTTCTCTTCGCACAACATGAATTGGAGTCGCCACCAATATTTTTTTAGAGGTAAAACATTGAAAAAAACCTTTCTTGAAAGACAATGGTCCTTGGAACCACGAGATTTGAGTTCGGGGGTCGGTTATGCATGGGGAAGGTACGAGCACCCCACACATCCTTTCTACTGAAAGGGAACCTCGATTTGACGTGTGATTTAAAAGGTTGATTTAAGAAATGCTTTGTTTTTATCTCTCTTTATCTCTCCTTACTTTATGGAAAAACTTAAGGAAAATTTAATCTTTTGCGCTTGACGGGAGGGCACCGTGCCTACGTATCCTGGGGAGGGAATCAAAGCAACGTAGTTCTTGTTTTCGAAAATGGTTTTGTTTTTAGAAATTGCCTTGTTTTGGAAAAGGGTTTGTTTTTTTGAAAAGAAAATGGTTTTCATTTGTCGTGCTTGACGGGAATGTGACCCGCTCCTACGTATCTCCCAGTGCGATGGAGAATTCAAAGCTTACGTAGTTCTCGGTTGTCGAGAAAAGGTTTTTATTTTTTAGTTGTTTAATTGTGAAAATTGAATGTTCACAGTGATCAAACAACAAAGGTTTCGAGTGATCACCACTAGCATCCCATTATTGACGATCGTGCAAGCAAAGGCTTCGCATTATCCTCAACAAAGTTTTTAATTTGTGAAATGAGAGTTCTTTTGAAAAATGAGTGTTCATGATAATCAATTGAGCAAAGACTCCAAGTGATCACCACTAGCACCCCATTATTGACGATCGTGCAAGCAAAGGCTTCGCATTACCCTCAACAAAGTTTGATTTGTGAAAAATAGTTTGAAATTGTTTTGAGAAGAAGTGAAGTTGTTTATCAATGATTATGTAAATGCAAAAAAAATGTTTTGAAGTTGGAACGTTACTAACGAGTAACAAGTTGTTCTTTGTATGCAACATGGTTTTGAAGTTTTGGAGAGTTACTAACGAGTAACAATTGGTGGAAATCAAAACAAGCAAATTGTGAACACCAATTCAACATTTTAATGCACCACAACAATTTAATGCATCAAGGCTCTAAGTGGCCTATCCTTTGCCAAAACTTCACAAGCTTCAAACAACAATTTACATTAAACTCAAAGAGCAAAGAAAGCATGATTAAACTTGAGGATGCATCAAGGTCATTGGAGACCAATCATGTGCGCAAATTCAATTGTTTATAGACCCCTTTTTGCTCACATTTCACAAGCACATCAAATGGGAATTGAATTTTTAAATGCTTACAAGCATAGGCATCAAGGTTGAAGTAACCTATCTCTTGCCAACTTAGCATAACCCAAGATCATTTGTGGACCATAAATGAACCAAAACCCAAATTCATTTTCTCAAATCACAAATTAATCGTCAATTTATTTCAACAATTCAACCAAATCAAGCAAGCAAATGACACTAGCAAGACTTAGGAACATTTATTCACAAGATCCAAGCAATCAAACACCAAAATCAACAACTATTCATATTTTTTTGATTTTTGTGAAAGTAAGAAGGCATGAAAAATGAATATTTGCAAAATCAAACAACATGTTTGGACATGGGAACTTCAAAATCAAGCCCCAATAACAAGATTGCATAAAGAAATGCATCAAAACTCGATTAAACCTATTTTATACTAAAGGTGCGAAACATTCATAGCTTCCTAACACAATTTTATTTCACAAAATGCAACAAGCAAAATGATAACAACACAAATCACAATTTATTCAAGGGTGAGAAGCAATCTCAAACACCCAAGCCTCCCTAAGTGCTTGTCAAAATGTTTGAGACACCTCTCACCAACAACAATCAACAAATCAACAATATAACAACACTAAAATGCATGAATATGGTAGGATGAAAAATTAGAAACATGATATCTACATTTTGATGCAAAAAAGTTGAAGATGATGCTAGGTTTTAAGAAGTTTACCTCAAATCCAAGCTAAGGAATGACTAATATGAAGAACAAGACCACAAATCAACTTGAATCTTCACCAAACTTCAATGAAACCCATGAAATGCTTGCTTAAAAATGCCCTTTGATGGTGAAAGCTTGAATTAAATTAGGAGAGAAGGAAGATATATGAAGTAGGAATGGAAATGAGGTGAGAAAATGGTGATTTGGTGAAGGAGAAGTGAAAAATTGATGGAGGAAGAGGGTGATATGATTTCGGCCAAGAGAGGGAATTAGGAGAGGGAGTTGTGTGCTAGGGTTGTGTGAGTGAAAATGAGGCCAAGAGCCTCCTCCCTTGTGAGGTGAATAGGGTATATATAGAAAGCAATTAGGTTTAAGGGTGGTTAGGTCATTGTGCACTAGTTGTGCTCTAGGATTTGATTTTAATTTTGAATCAAAGGCTAGGATTGAGGCTCACATGGATTGAGGACATTGAGAAAACACAAAATGAGAGAATAGAGAGGAGAAATTCGAAATAGCAAGGGAGGGGTCCTTGGTGACCAAGTTTTGCTAGTTGTCATCTTGTACTATTGTACTATTATATGACCATTCCATTATCCCTTCATTTTTGATTATTCTTCTTAGGATAATTGTACAAAAATGCACCCAATTTAGGCCACATACAAGGTATCTTGAGGAATATGCCATTTTATGTGATCACCATGACCAAAAATGTCATAAAAATCACATCTTGGAACTTTTTGTAGAATATTCCTTTTTGATGCCTTTTTTGAATTTGAATTTTGTGCACAATGTATGCATGCATGCGCATACATACATACATGACCAAAAATGTTTTGCCTCAAATAAATTTCTCTAAAATTGCACAATGATTCTTGATAAAAAAATTATCCTCTTTTGACAATGACCAAAATACCCTTTTGCCCTAAAAACCTTGTTTTTCAACAACAAATGCATTTCCACTCTAACAATGAATTTAAAAGCCCTAGAATGACTTTTAAAACCCAAAAATGCATGCACAATGCTCTTCACTCTTCAAAATAAAACCACACTTCTCAATTTATTTATTTTTGCGGAAAATTAGGGTTTTAAACCTAGGCGGACAAAATTAGGGTATGACACCTCTTCCACCAGAATGTACCCACTTTTCAACAGGAGTACCAGAAGGAGGAACATAAGTACTCAGCTTTCCTCTTCCAGGAGTTTTGGTTGAAGTAACCATGTAGGGAGTTCTCCTATCCGCAAAATCAAACTTGGGCCTTTTATCCACCCATTTACCTTTGCGCTTCATTTGAGGCTTGAACTCTTCAAGTTCTTTAGCAGCCTCCTTGTCAAAAACAGCACTGTACCTTGGGCACAACATCACTTCTGAGTTGCTTAGCTTGCAACGATTGAGGAAATCAACCAATTCCTCTTCAGCTTTTGGGTACACTGGTTTGGCCTTGTCGTTTCCTTGGCCTTCGGCAGCCATTTCGACATCCATCTCTGAAATTGGTGAAGTTCTCTTAATGTGAGCCTTACTAGGCCCAGTTTCAGAAGCTTCGACCATATTGATGCTAACTTCAGTGTATAATGCCTCGACTTCAGGCAAGGGATCAGCATCAATCTTCATTGGCGCTTTTGGTTTTTCACCAAATTTGAGCCTTCCTTCATTTAGCGCTTTCTGCACCAAATCCCTGAAAAGAACACAATGAGAGGTATTATGACCCAAAAAATTATGGTATTTGCAAAAACCTATTTTCTGTCTTTGTTCTAATGGTGGTGTTTTTAGCCCTTTAGGAACTAGAATTTGACCATCCTTAACTAACAAGTCAAATATTTCGTCACATTTAGAAACATCAAATGTATAAGTTTTTGCAACGAATTTGTCGTTTTTAGGTTCGACAGGATTTTTACCATTTGAAGGTTTCAGCAATTTACAAGTATATGGAGGTCCTGGCTTTAATTCGGCAACATTGACCTCCTCTTCGACTTCCTCGTAAGAGATGTCGTACTCTTGTTCCTCATTTTGAATTTCGACATAGACAATTTTGTCTTTTTTATTGTTATGAAACCTACTAGTTCTAGATTTCTCAGCTTTTAGCCTTTCGACTTGCCTTACTCTATCGGCCAATTGGGCCATATCTCTTAAATGTTGCGTGTCTAGTTTTTTCCTAATAGAATAATCTAGACCACCAGCAGCCATTTCGACTAACTCATGTTCCGGCACTTGGGTAAAGCACCTTGCTTTGAGAAGTCTAAATATGTTGAGATAGTCATCAACAGTTTCAGCCATTTTACATCGAACACTGGCCAATTCTTGAGACTAATTTTACATTGTCCCATGTAGAATTGCTCGTGAAAAGCTTTTTCTAACTGGTTCCAATTAAACATAGAATGAGGGGGTAGTGTAGTAAACCAAGTAAAAGCATTTTTTGTTAGAGAATTAGGGAAAAATTTCATTCTTAAATTCTCATTTTGGGCTAAATCCCCAGCCTCAGTTAAATAACGAGCAATGTGTTCGACGGTGGATTCACTAGTTTCTCCACCAAATTTAGTGAATTTCGGGACTTTCCAACCCCTTGGCAATTCACTTTGCAAAATATATTCTGATAATGGCGACACGAAATTTGGCCTGTGCATTCCTATATTAAGGCCATTCTAGGCTAAAATTGTTTCGACAAGATTAGCTATATTGTTCTGCGCTCCAAAATTGTTTTGTTGCACTTGCCTGACTACTTCATCAGCATTTTGATTTCTACTTACTAACACTATATCAGGCTCGTTTCCAACCATCCCCTGCAAGGGTTGTTCGACAACTTGTCCTTGTGCCTGATTTCTAGGCATTTCAATGTTAGGCCTTTCTAAGGAGATTTCTACAGGCCTCAAAGGTTGTACTTGGGGTATTGGCTGATTCTGCATTCTTGGAGTGCCAAAGAAATCTGCAATTCGACCCATTTGAGTTGCCAATGCTTGGTGACTTTTATTGGTATCACGTATCAAAGGGTTGAATACTGTACCAATTTGCTGGGTTAACATATTAACCATATCATGATTAGCATCATCTATTTGTTGCCTCAAAGCCAACAAAGATGCTGTGGTTAATGAGGGTTGGGCATTTCGACCATAAATGCCCTCTTGAGAAGCATGCATAGGGGAGAAACCACCATTCATTATGTTATCTGCATACGTTGATGAATTGGTTTGCAAGCCTACCATCATGCCAGTTGGCATACCATAAGGGAGATGTCGACCAACTATAGGCATGCTAAATGGGATATGACCACTAGTCATATATGGGTTAGACGTTCCCATTGTTTGTGGCATAGAAGCCATTTCATTGGGCTGTGTGGTCACCGTGGTGGCTATTGTTGGTAAAGGATTAAGCACAGGAGATGTAACTGGAATCATGCCTGTTGAAGGCATTGGAGCAGTTATTTCCATAGCGGTTACTGGATTAGCGTCATTGATAGACGCATTCTCAGGGCCACTCTGTGCATTTGAAGAACTTGCGCCAGAACATGACATCTTTGACAAAGATTTACCACTCCTCAGGCGCATAAACAATTATATTTCAAGATTCTGTTAACTAACACTCTAATATTTCGACACAAATGTCCCACTGGGCGTGCCAATTTGTTTACCGTGGATTTTGGTAAACACCGCTGGTCTCCAATTTGGTTAACTTGCAGGATCAACCAGTGAATCCTAAGACCATTTGTGTTTAGAGTTTTCCAGAATAGTGCGTTTAAAAGTAAAAAGAAGAAGATAACTGTCGATTTCTCTTCGAAACCGTCAAATTACTCCAAATGAGGGAGGATAAAACAAAGAAAAAATCTGCAGGGAACGTAAAGAAAGGAAAATTAAAATTGCATTAATTTAAAGGGTGGTGCACAAGATCATACATGCGTTCCTTGTACTCGTTTCTCAGTGCGTGTCGGTACTTTGAGCGTGGGAATTTGGTATATGAAATTGTGACCCTTGTTTCTTCTCAGAAACTACTATTTATACAAAGGAAAAGAGGGGGAAAAACTAAACTAAGTAAACTGCCTAGAAATTTGAAAATTAATAACTGCTACTCCTACTTTCGACAAGAACCGCTTCATCACGCTTCGACCAACTGCTAGTTCTTCAGCGCATAACTGCTCTGTTTTCTGTCTGTCGAAAGCTTGTGTCCATTTTCCTCTTTCTTGCTTTTGCTTCTCCGGAAGCTTGTCGAATTTACCCTGCGCATGACCATTTTCTCGGTCGAAATACCTTGGTCTTTGTCAAAATATAAGTCAAGCCTTGTTGACCATTTTCAATGAAGCCTGTCGAAATTACAGGCTAACACACGCCCAGTGGGACATTTGTGTCAAAATATTAGAGTGTTAGTTAACAGAATCTTGAAATATAATTGTTTATGCCCCTGAGGAGTGGTAAATCTTTGTCAAAGATGTCACGTTCTAGCGCAAGTTCTTCAAATGCACAGAGTGGCCCTGAGAATGCGTCTATCAATGACGCTAATCTAGTAACCGCTATGGAAATAACTGCTCCAATGCCTTCAAGAGGCATGATCCCAGTTACATCTCCTGTGCTTAATCCTTTACCAACAATGGCCACCACGGTGACCACACAGACCAATGAAATGGCTTCTATGCCACAAACAATGGGAACGTCTAACCCATATATGACTAGTGGTCATATCCCATTTAGCATGCCTATAGTTGGTCAACATCTCCCTTATGGTATGCCAACTGGCATGATGGTAGGCTTGCAAACCAATTCATCAACGTATGCAGATAACATAATGAATGGTGGTTTCTCCCCTATGCATGCTTCTCAAGAGGGCATTTATGGTCGAAATGCCCAACCCTCATTAACCACAACATCTTTGTTGGCTTTGAGGCAACAAATAGATGATGCTAATCATGATATGGTTAACATGTTAACCCAACAAATTGGTACAGTATTCAACCCTTTGCTACGTGATACCAATAACAGTTACCAAGCATTGGCAACTCAAATGAGTTGAATTGCAGATTTCTTTGGCACTCCAAGAATGCAGAATCAGCCAATACCCCAAGTACAACCTTTGAGGCCTGTAGAAATCCCTTTAGAAAGGCCTAACATTGAATTGCCTAGAAATCAGGCACAGGCACAAGTTGTCGAACAACCCTTGCAGGGGATGGTTGAAAACGAGCCTGATATAGTGTTAGTAAATAGAAATCAAAATGCTGATTAAGTAGTCAGGCAAGTGCAACAAAACAATTTTGGAGCGCAGAACAATATTGCTAATCTTGTCGAAACAATTTTAGCCCAGAATGGCCTTAATATAGGAATGCACAGGCCAAATTTCGTGTCGCCATTATCAGAATATATTTTGCAAAGTGAATTGCCAAGGGGTTGGAAAGTCCCCAAATTCACTAAATTTGGTGGAGAAACTAGTGAATCCACCGTCGAACACATTGCTCGTTATTTAACTGAGGCTGGGGATTTGGCCCAAAATGTGAATTTAAGAATGAAATTTTTCCCTAATTCTCTAACAAAAAATGCTTTTACTTGGTTTACTACACTACCCCCTCACTCTATGTTTAATTGGAACCAGTTAGAAAAAGCTTTTCACGAGCAATTCTATATAGGACACTCCAAAATTAGTCTCAAAGAATTGGCTAGTGTTCGACGTAAAACGGCAGAGACTGTTGATGACTATCTCAACAGATTTAGACTTCTCAAAGCAAGGTGCTTTACCCAAGTGCCGGAACATGAGTTAGTCGAAATGGCTGCTGGTGGTCTAGATTATTCTATTAGGAAAAAACTAGACACTCAACATTTAAGAGATATGGCCCAATTGGCCGATAGAGTAAGGCAAGTCGAAAGGCTAAAAGCTGAGAAATCTAGAACTAGTAGGTTTCATAACAATAAAAAAGGCAAAATTGCCTATGTCAAAATTCAAAATGAGGAACAAGAGTACGATATCTTTTACGAGGAAGTCGAAGAGGAGGTCAATGTTGCCGAATTAAAGCCAGGACCTCCATATACTTGTAAATTGCTGAAACCTTCAAATGGTAAAAATCCTGTCGAACCTAAAAACGACAAATTCGTCGCAAAAACTTATACATTTGATGTTTCTAAATGTGACGAAATATTTGACTTGTTAGTTAAGGATGGTCAAATTCTGGTTCCTAAAGGGCTAAAAACACCACCATTAGAACAAAGACAGAAAATAGGTTTTTGCAAATACCATAATTTTTTGGGTCATAATACCTCTCATTGTGTTCTTTTCAGGGATTTGGTGCAGAAAGCACTAAATGAAGGAAGGCTCAAATTTGGTGAAAAACCAAAAGCGCCAATGAAGATTGATGCTGATCCCTTGCCTGAAGTCGAGGCATTATACATTGAAGTTAGCATCAATATGGTCGAAGCTTCTGGAACCGGGCCTAGTAAGGCTCACATTAAGAGAACTTCACCAATTTCAGAGATGGATGTCGAAATGGCTGCAGAAGGCCAAAGAAACGACAAGGCCAAACCAGTGTACCCAAAAGCTGAAGAGGAATTGATTGATTTCCTCAATCGTTGCAAGCTAAGCAACTCAGAAGTGATGCTGTGCCCAAGGTGCAGTGCTGTTTTTGACAAGGAGGCTGCTAAGGAACTTGAAGAGTTCAAGCCTCAAATGAAGCGCAAAGGTAAATGGGTGGATAAAAGGCCCAAGTTTGATTTTGCTGATAGGAGAATTCCTTACATGGTTACTTCGACCAAAACTCCTGGAAGAGGAAAGCTGAGTACGTATGTTCCTCCTTCTGGTACTCCTGTCGAAAAGTGGGTACATTCTGGTGGAAGAGGCAAAGCCATATACCACACTGGGGGCAATGCTATCCATCGAATTAGGCCACCTAAAATGGTCGAAGGCAACACAAGTGATGTTAACCAAAACAAGGCAACTGGAAATAAGAAGTATGCCTACAACAACAACTACAAGGGAAAGAATCCTATGACAAGGACTCAATGGCGAAGATTTCAACGCCAAAAGAAAGTTGATGCTGTTGCTACAGGCAAAGTAGCAATTCCCAAGAGCGAGAAAGGTAAAGAAATAGTGTTACCTTCAACTGAAGTGGTTAGGAAACCAGCCACTGAAAGAATCTTCCCTTCTTTGGCTGAGATAAAGAAAGGCTTCAAAGAAGAAGATCTCAAGTTGGAAGAGGAATTGAACTCTTCTTTTGCTGATTCTGAGCATGACTTCGACGTGCTATGTGGTGTCGTTTCAATTTTATCAATTGAATATGATGTCGTGTCTGAAGTCAATGAGGTCGAAGAAGAACTCGACGAAGGTATGGCTTACCAGCCAATATGCTACTATGTGTTGAAGAATGGCTGCATCGAAGAGCAACGTGCTGTCTTTGAAAGGCCAGATTGTGGCATGATGAATCACCTCAAGCCATTGTTCATTCAAGCCAAGGTCAACAATGTAGGAATCAACAAGGTCCTTGTTGATGGTGGTGCTGCTGTGAATTTGATGCCTCAACATTTGCTAAGAAGAATTGGCAAATGTGACACTGATTTGAGGCCACATAATGTGGTTCTCACTAATTATGAAGGCAAAACTGGCCATTCACTTGGGGTCATTGAAGTCGAATTAGCAGTAGGTAGAATCAAAAGGCCAACTTTGTTTTTGGTAATACCCTCCAAGGCAAACTACAACTTGTTGCTTGGAAGAGAATGGATACATGGAGTGGGGGCAATCCCTTCAACTGTGCACCAAAGGCTCATTATTTGGAGAGAAGATGGGTTGGTTGAAAACATTGAAGGTGACCAAAGTTATTTCAAGGCTGAAGTGAATACGATCACCAAGAAGACCTTCGACAAGCAATTGGCAAATATCTCTCCATGCTCTTCTTCCAATGCTGGGTTCATTGAGCAAGACAATGTCTTCTCCTCGGTTAGTCTTCACCCAAATTATGGTTTCATTTGGGAAAGGGAATTCATTGATGAGGAGAATAGACCAAGAGGCTTTGTTAAGCCTTCTGGTTGGGATGATTGTTGATGATAAAACCCAGTACATGGGAAAGAATTACGGCCTATGTGGCCGAAAATAAAGAAAAAGCAATTCTCGAAGCTGAGTTGCATCACATGGTTGCTTTAACCACAAATGATAGTAACAAAGAAATTATGGTCGAATCACCTAGACTAGACGGTGTTTACGATGATGAACCATTAGGATTTGAGAAAGATCCAATGGGTTAGATCAAAAAGATACAAGCACAAGATCCCTTAGAAGAAATAGATTTGGGAGATGGAATTGTAAGAAGACCAACATATATCAGTGCAAAAGTCAATAAAGACTTCAAGGTGCAGATAGTCGAATTGCTGAAAGAGTACAAAGACTGTTTTGCTTGGGACTACAATGAAATGCCAGGTTTAAAAAGAGAAGTGGCTGAGTTGAAGCTGCCTATTCGACCAGATAAGAAGCCTGTGAAACAAACCCCAAGGAGATTTGCACCAGAAATCATGTCAAAGATCAAAACAGAGATCGAAAGGTTACTAAAGAGCAAGTTCATCAGAACTGCCAGGTATGTTGATTGGCTTGCTAATATAGTTCCTGTAATTAAGAAAAATGGTACACTTAGAGTTTGCATAGATTTTAGGGATCTAAATAATGCTACTCCCAAAGATCAATATCCAATGCCAGTGGCAGAAATGTTAGTTGATTCCGCAGCAGGTCACCAATATTTGAGTATGCTTGATGGGTATTCAGGCTACAACCAAATCTTTATTGCTGAGGAAGATGTTTCAAAGACTGCATTTCGATGCCCGGGGGCGTTAGGTGTTTATGAATGGGTAGTGATGCCATTTGGTTTAAAAAATGCTGGTGCTACGTACCAAAGAGCTATGAATACTATGTTCCATGATTTTATAGAAAATTTTATGCAAGTATACATAGATGACATAGTAGTTAAATCAGCATCAGAAAGTGGTCATCTAGACCACCTTCAACAATCATTTGAAAGGATGAGAAAATATGGATTGAAAATGAATCCACTAAAATGTGCCTTTTGTGTAAGTGCAGGTGATTTCTTAGGCTTTGTCGTACACAAAAAAAGCATTGAGATAAATCAAAATAAGACGAAGGCTATCATGGAAACACAACCTCCTTCGACAAAGAAAGAATTGCAGTCTTTACTAGGAAAGATCAATTTCCTGAGAAGATTTATATCAAATCTAAGTGGCAAGACTCAAGTATTTTCGCCATTACTTCGACTGAAGAAGGAAGATGTTTCCAAGTGGGAGCCATGCCACCAACAAGCTTTCGACGAAATCAAAGCCTACCTGATGAAGCCACCAATTTTATTATCTCCAATTAGAAATAGAACAATGAAATTGTATATAGCTGCATCAGAAATGTCAATGGGTAGTATGTTAGCACAAGAGGATGAAAATGGAGTCGAAAGAGCCATATATTACCTCAGTAGGGTTTTGAATGATGCTGAAACCAGATATCATCCTATTGAAAAACTGTGTTTGTGTTTGTATTTCTCATGTACAAAGTTAAAGCAATATATAAAGCCTGTTGATGTTTATGTTTATTCTCATTTTGATATAATTAAACATATGTTATCGAAACCAATTTTGCATAGCAGAATAGGTAAATGGGCATTAGCTTTATCCGAATATTCATTGACATTTCAACCACTAAAGGCTATTAAAGGCCAGGTAGTGGCAGATTTTATTGCAGACCATTCAGTGGTCGAATTAGCAATTGATTGTGTTCACCTTCGACCTTGGAGGCTATATTTCGATGGCTCAAGCCACAAACATGGTACAGGTGTAGGAATGTGTTAGCCTGTAATTTCGACAGGCTTCATTGAAAATGGTCAACAAGGCTTGACTTATATTTTGACAAAGACCAAAGTATTTCGACAGAGAAAATGGTCATGCGCAGGGTAAATTCGACAAGCTTCCGGGGAAGCAAAAGCAAGAAAGAGGAAAATGGACACAAGCTTTCGACAGACAGAAAACAGAGCAGTTATGCGCTGAAGAACTAGCAGTTGGTCGAAGCGTAATGAAGCGGTTCTTGTCGAAAGTAGGAATAGCAGTTATTAATTTTCAAATTTCTAGGCAGTTACTTAGTTTAGTTTTCCCCCCTCTTTTCCTTTGTATAAATAGTAGTTTCTGAGAAGAAACATGGGTCACAATTTCATATTTTACTTCTCACGCTCTAACTTCCGCATTCAAGAGAAAAACGAGTCAGAGAACAATGTATGATCTTGTGTACCATTCTCTTTCATTTTATTGCAATTTACTTCTGTTTTCTCTTTACCTTTATGTGTTTTACAATTCAAGTCCTTCTTCCCTGAAATATCTTGATTGCTTCGCGCGTAAGGAATCAATTATATCTTCTCCTTTTCTTCTTTTTATTGTTAAACAGCAAGAACACAAGCGATTCTGTAAAAACTCTAAACACAAATGGTCTTAGGATTCACTGGTTGATCCTGCAAGTTAACCAAATTGGAGACCAGCGGTGTTTACCAAAATCCACGGTAAACAAATTGGCACGCCCGGTGGGACATTTGTGTCAAAATATTAGAGTGTTAGTTAACAGAATCTTGAAATATAATTGTTTATGCGCCTGAGGAGTGGTAAATCTTTGTCAAAGATGTCACGTTCTGGCGCAAGTTCTTCAAATGCACAGAGTGGCCCTGAGAATGCGTCTATCAATGACGCTATTCCAGTAACCGCTATGGAAATAACTGCTCCAATGCCTTCAACAGGCATGATCCCAGTTACATCTCCTGTGCTTAATCCTTTACCAATAATGGCCACCACGGTGACCACACAGCCCAATGAAATGGCTTCTATGCCACAAACAATGGGAACGTCTAACCCATATATGACTAGTGGTCATATCCCATTTAGCATGCCTATAGTTGGTCGACATCTCCCTTATGGTATGCCAACTGGCATGATGGTAGGCTTGCAAACCAATTCATCAACGTATGCAGATAACATAATGAATGGTGGTTTCTCCCCTATGCATGCCTCTCAAGAGGCCATTTATGGTCGAAATGCTCAACCCTCATTAACCACAGCATCTTTGTTGGCTTTGAGGCAACAAATAGATGATGCTAATCATGATATGGTTAATATGTTAACCCAGCAAATTGGTACAGTATTCAACCCTTTGATACGTGATACCAATAACAGTTACCAAGCATTGGCAACTCAAATGAGTCGAATTGCAGATTTCTTTGGCACTCCAAGAATGCAGAATCAGCCAATACCCCAAGTACAACCTTTGAGGCCTGTAGAAATCCCCTTAGAAAGGCCTAACATTGAATTGCCTAGAAATCAGGCACAAGCACAAGTTGTCGAACAACCCTTGCAGGGGATGGTTGAAAACGAGCCTAATATAGTGTTAGTAAATAGAAATCAAAATGCTGATGAAGTAGTCAGGCAAGTGCAACAAAACAATTTTGGAGCGCAGAACAGTATAGCTAATCTTGTCGAAACAATTTTAGCCCAGAATGGCCTTAATATAGGAATGCACAGGCCAAATTTCGTGTCGCCATTATCAGAATATATTTTGCAAAGTGGATTGCCAAGGGGTTGGAAAGTCCCGAAATTCACTAAATTTTGTGGAGAAACTAGTGAATCCACCGTCGAACACATTGCTCGTTATTTAACTGAGGGTGGGGATTTAGCCCAAAATGAGAATTTAAGAATGAAAATTTTCCCTAATTCTCTAACAAAAAATGCTTTTACTTGGTTTACTACACTACCCCCCTCATTCTATGTTTAATTGGAACCAGTTAGAAAAGGCTTTTCACGAGCAATTCTACATGGGACGATGTAAAATTAGTCTCAAAGAATTGGCCAGTGTTCGACGCAAAATGGCTGAAACTGTTGATGACTATCTCAACAGATTTAGACTTCTCAAAGCAAGGTGCTTTACCCAAGTGCCGGAACATGAGTTAGTCGAAATGGCTGCTGGTGGTCTAGATTATTCTATTAGGAAAAAACTAGACACTCAACATTTAAGAGATATGGCCCAATTGGCCGATAGAGTAAGGCAAGTCGAAAGGCTAAAAGCTGAGAAATCTAGAACTAGTAGGTTTCATAACAATAAAAAAGACAAAATTGCCTATGTCGAAATTCAAAATGAGGAACAAGAGTACGACATCTCTTACGAGGAAGTCGAAGAGGAGGTCAATGTTGCCGAATTAAAGCCAGGACCTCCATATACTTGTAAATTGCTGAAACCTTCAAATGGTAAAAATCCTGTCGAACCTAAAAACGACAAATTCGTTGCAAAAACTTATACATTTGATGTTTCTAAATGTGACGAAATATTTGACTTGTTAGTTAAGGATGGTCAAATTCTAGTTCCTAAAGGGCTAAAAACACCACCATTAGAACAAAGACAGAAAAGAGGTTTTTGCAAATACCATAATTTTTTGGGTCATAATACCTCTCATTGTGTTCTTTTCAGGGATTTGGTGCAGAAAGCGCTAAATGAAGGAAGACTCAAATTTGGTGAAAAACCAAAAGCGCCAATGAAGATTGATGCTGATCCCTTGCCTGAAGTCGAGGCATTATACACTGAAGTTATCATCAATATGGTCGAAGCTTCTGAAACTGGGCCTAGTAAGGCTCACATTAAGAGAACTTCACCAATTTCAGAGATGGATGCCAAAACAAGGCAACTGTAAATAAGAAGTATGCCTACAACTACAACTACAAGGGAAAGAATCCTATGACAAGGACTCAATGGCGAAGATTTCAACGCCAAACGAAAGTTGATGCTGTTGCTACAGGCAAAGTAGCAATTTCCAAGAGCGAAAAGGTAAAGAAATAGTGTTACCTTCAACTGAAGTGGTTAGGAAACCAGCCACTGAAAGAATCTTCCCTTCTTTGGCTGAGATAAAGAAAGGCTTCAAAGAAGAAGATCTCAAGTTGGAAGAGGAATTGAACTCTTCTTTTGCTGATTCCTAGCATGACTTCGACGTGCTATGTGGTGTCGTTTCAATTTTACCAATTGAATATGATGTGGTGTCTGAAGTCAATGAGGTCGAAGAAGAATTCGACGACGGTATGGCTTACCAGCCAATATGCTACTATGTGTTGAAGAATGGCTGCATCGAAGAGCAACATGCTGTCTTTGAAAGGCCAGATTGTGGCATGATGAATCACCTCAAGCCATTGTTCATTCAAGCCAAGGTCAACAATGTAGGAATCAACAAGGTCCTTGTTGATGGTGGTGCTGCTGTGAATTTGATGCCTCAACATTTGCTAAGAAGAATTGGCAAATGTGACACTGATTTGAGGCCACATAATGTGGTTCTCACTAATTATGAAGGCAAAATTGGCCATTCACTTGGAGCCATTGAAGTCGAATTAGCAGTAGGTAGCATCAAAAGGCCAACTTTGTTTTTGGTAATACCCTCCAAGGCAAACTACAACTTGTTGCTTGGAAGAGAATGGATACATGGAATGGGGGCAATCCCTTCAACTGTGCACCAAAGGCTCATTATTTGGATAGAAGATGGGTTGGTTGAAAACATTGAAGGTGACCAAAGTTATTTCAAGGCTGAAGTGAATACGATCACCAAGAAGACCTTCGACAAGCAATTGGCAAATATCTCTCCATGCTCTTCTTCCAATGCTGGGTTCATTGAGCAAGACAATGTCTTCTCCTCTGTTAATCTTCACCCAAATTATGGTTTCATGTGGGAAAGGGAAGTCATTGATGAGGAGAATAGACCAAGAGGCTTTGTTAAGCCTTCTGGTTGGGATGATTGATGATGATAAAACCCAGTACGTGGGAAAGAATTACGGCCTATGTGGCCGAAAATAAAGAAAAAGCAATTCTCGAAGCTGAGTTGCATCACATGGTTGCTTTAACCACAAATGATAATAACAAAGAAATTATGGTCGAATCACCTAGACTAGACGGTGTCTACGATGATGAACCATTAGGATTTGAGAAATATCCAATGGGTTCGACCAAGAAGATACAAGCACAAGATCCCTTAGAAGAAATAGATTTGGGAGATGGAAGTGTAAGAAGACCAACATATATCAGTGCAAAAGTCAATAAAGACTTCAAGGTGCAGATAGTCGAATTGCTGAAAGAGTACAAAGACTGTTTTGCTTGGGACTACAATGAAATGCCAGGTTTAAAAAGAGAAGTGGCTGAGTTGAAGCTGCCTATTCGACCAGATAAGAAGCCTGTGAAACAAACCCCAAGGAGATTTGCACCAGAAATCATGTCAAAGATCAAAACAGAGATCGAAAGGTTACTAAAGAGCAAGTTCATCAGAACTGCCAGGTATGTTGATTGGCTTGCTAATATAGTTCCTGTAATTAAGAAAAATGGTACACTTAGAGTTTGCATAGATTTTAGGGATCTAAATAATGCTACTCCCAAAGATCAATATCCAATGCCAGTGGCAGAAATGTTAGTTGATTCCGCAGCAGGTCACCAATATTTGAGTATGCTTGATGGGTATTCAGGCTACAACCAAATCTTTATTGCTGAGGAAGATGTTTCAAAGACTGCATTTCGATGCCCGGGGGCGTTAGGTGTTTATGAATGGGTAGTGATGCCATTTGGTTTAAAAAATGCTGGTGCTACGTACCAAAGAGCTATGAATACTATGTTCCATGATTTTATAGAAAAATTTATGCAAGTCTAAATAGATGACATAGTTGTTAAGTCTTCATCAGAAAATGGTCATTTAGATCATCTACGACTATCATTCGAAAGAATGAGAAAATATGGATTGAAAATGAATCCACTCAAATGTGCCTTTTGTGTAAGTGCAGGTGATTTCTTGGGCTTTGTTGTGCACAAAAAAGGCATTGAAATAAATCAAAACAAGACGAAAGCTATCATGGAAACACAACCTCCTTCAACAAAGAAAGAATTACAGTCATTATTAGGAAAGGTCAATTTCCTTAGAAGATTATATCAAATCTAAGTGGCAAGACTCAAATATTCTCGCCATTACTTCGACTGAAGAAGGATGATGTTTTCAAGTGGGATGTCGAACATCAAGTAGCTTTCGACGAGATCAAGACATATCTGATGAACCCTCCTATTTTATTGCCTCCTATTAGGAATAAGACAATGAAATTGTATATAGCAACATCAGAATTGTCAATAGGTAGCATGTTAGCACAAGAGGATGAAAATGGTGTAGAAAGGGCCATATATTACCTCAGTAGGGTTTTAAGTGATTCTGAAACTAGATATCACCCTATTGAAAAATTGTGTTTATGCTTATATTTCTCTTGTACTAAGTTAAAGCAATATATTAAGCCTGTTGACGTGTATGTTTATTCCCACTTTGATATTATTAAACATATGCTGTCGAAACCCATCCTACATAGTAGAATAGGCAAATGGGCTTTAGCTTTATCTGAGTATTCATTAACATTCCAACCTCTAAAGGCTATCAAAGGCCAAGTCGTTGCGGATTTCATTGATGATCATTCAATAGTTGAATCAAAAATTAACTTTGTGCACCTTCGACCGTGGAAATTGTACTTCGATGGCTCTAGTCATAAAAATGGGTCTGGTGTTGGGGTGTCAATCATTTCACCTAAAGGGATTCCAACTAAATACAAGTATAAAATTAAAGAAAGTTGCTCCAATAATGAGGCTGAATATGAAGCCTTAGTAACAGGACTTGAAATTCTGTTAAACTTGGGGGCAAAACAGGTCGAAATTAGAGGTGATTCTGAATTAGTAATCAAACAATTAACGAAAGAATACAAGTGTATTAAGGAAAATTTGATTACTTACTTTATTGCTGCCAGTACTTTATTGAAACAATTCGACAGCGTTGATATTCAACATGTGCCTCGTATTGCAAATCAAGAGGCCAATGATCTGGCACAAATAGCTTCTGGTTATAAAGTTTCTAAAGAAAAATTAACAGAGCTAATCGAAATTAAAAACAAGTTAATTTCGACAGCAATGACACAAGAGACCTTGTCAAGGAAAAAACTAGAGGAGGCAGAGAACTACTCTTTAGTCTTAAGTCAATTACCTCCAAGTGAAAGTGAGAATTTTATTGAAAATTTTAATGATGAAGTTTCCGACAAAGGATATTGTGATAATGTGTTTGAAGTTTTTTCCATTGACAGTATGTCAAATGATGATTGGCGAAGACAAATTGTTAACTACTTGGAAAATCCAACAGGGATAACTGATAGAAAAACCAAGTATAGAGCCTTAAGTTATGTCATCATGGGCAATGAGTTGTTTAAGAAAACCCCTGAAGGAGTTTTACTCAAGTGCCTTAGTGAAAATGAGGCATACTTGGCAATATCTAATACTCACAGTGGAACTTGTGGAGCTCACCAAGTAGGCCATTAGATGAAATGGCTTCTTTTTCGACAAGGTGTTTATTGGCCAACCATGTTAAAAGATTGCATAGAGTTTGCCAAAGGATGCTAAGGATGTCAAAAGCATGCAGGGATACAACATGTGCCTGCAAATGAATTACATTCTATCGTGAAACCTTGGCCATTTAGAGGATGGGCTTTGGATATAATTGGCGAAATTAAGCCAAACTCGTCGAAAGGCCATCGTTTCATATTAGTAGGGATAGATTATTTCACTAAGTGGGTGGAAGCTATTCCTTTAAATATTGTTAATCAAGAGGCAGTAATTAGTTTTATTCAAGACCATATATTGTATAGATTCGGTGTGCCTGAAACTATCACCACAGACCAAGGTTCAGTTTTTATTGGTCAGAAAATGGTCGAATTCGCTGCTGAAAATGGTTATAAATTGTTGAGTTCGACGCCATACTACGCTCAAGCAAATGGTCAAGTTGAAGCAGCCAATAAAATTATCATTAGTTTGATTAAAAAACATGTCGGGAAAAAACCCAAGAATTGGCATAAGACACTTAACCAAATTTTATGGGCGTGTCGAACATCTCCCAAAGAGTCAATTAATAATACTCCTTTTAAACTTGTTTTTGGGCATGACGCAGTATTACCAGCAGAAATTTGTTTTCAATCAATTAGGATTCAAAGAAAATTTGAAATCCCATCTGATCATTATTGGAGTATGATGCTGGATGAATTGGTTGATTTGGATGAAGACAGGTTAAATGCATTAGATGTGCTCATAAGACAAAAGGAAAGAGTAGCTAAGGTGTACAATAAGAAAGTCAAATTGAAGACTTTCGACGTGGGAGACTTAGTTTGGAAAGTCATTTTACCTATGGATCGAAAAGATAGAGTCCTAGGTAAATGGTCCCCAAGTTGGGAATGACCATTTAAAATTTTACAAGTTTATTCAAACGGCGCATATGAGGTCAAAGAGATTGGCGCTGATGAAAGAATTTTGCGTATAAATGGCAAATACTTGAAAAAGTATAAGCCAACGTTGCAAGAAGTTAAAATAACGCTGGAATAAAGATAAAGAAAGCGTAAGTACGTGGCATTCATAAGGAGTTGTGATTGCCATATGAGCATTGTCAGAATTATAAGCAGAACGTTGAAGGCCACGTGGTACACCAATATAGAAGTAACGTCAACAACACTTAACAGTGGTGACATCAGGTATACAACTATTCTACTCAAGTGCAAAGTCTATTTCGATGGTGAATTCAAAAATGTTCTTTCTCTTCTTCCACCTCAAGTTCAGTCGAAAAAGACATTTTTGGGGGGCAATTTGTTAGCCTGTAATTTCGACAGGCTTCATTGAAAATGGTCAACAAGGCTTGACTTATATTTCGACAAAGACCAAAGTATTTCGACAGAGAAAATGGTCATGCGTAGGGTAAATTCGACAAGCTTCCGGGAAGCAAAAGCAAGAAAGAGGAAAATGGACACAAGCTTTCGAAAGTAGGAGTAGCAGTTATTAGTTTTCAAATTTCTAGGCAGTTACTTAGTTTAGTTTTTCCCCCTCTTTTCCTCTGTATAAATAGTAGTTTCTGAGAAGAAACAAGGGTCACAATTTCATATTTTACTTCTCACGCTTTAACTTCCGCATTCAAGAGAAAAACGAGTCAGAGAACAATGTATGATCTTGTGTACCATTCTCTTTCATTTTAATGCAATTTACTTCTGTTTTCTTTTTACCTTTATGTGTTTTACAATTCAAATCCTTCTTCCCTGAAATATCTTGATTGCTTCGCGCGTAAGGAATCAATTATATCTTCTCCTTTTCTTCTTTTTATTGTTAAACAGCAAGAACACAAGCGATTCTGTAAAAAACTCTAAACACAAATGGTCTTAGGATTCACTGGTTGATCCTGCAAGTTAACCAAATTGGAGACCAGCGGTGTTTACCAAAATCCACGGTAAACAACGTGACACTAATCTTAGTTACCAAGCATTGGCAACTCAAATGGGTCGAATTGCTGATTTCTTTGGTACCCCCAGAGTACAAAATCAGCCAATGCCCCAAACCCAACCGGTGAGGCCTGTCGAAATCCCTTTAGAAAGGCCTAACATTGAATCGCCTAGAAATCAGGGGCAAACACAAGTTGTTGAACAACCCATACAAAGGTTGGTCGAAAATGCACCTGATGTAGTGTTGGTAAATAAAAATCAAAATGCTGACGAAGTAGTCAGACAAGTACAACAAAATAATTTCGGAGCACAAAATAACATAGCTAATCTTGTCGAAACAATTTTAGCCAAAAATGGCCTTAACTTAGGTATGCGTAGGCCAAATTTTGTTTCTCCTTTGTCTGAATATGTTTTACAAAGTGAATTGCCAAGGGGTTGGAAAATCCCTAAGTTCACTAAATTTGCTGGGGAAACCAGTGAATCCACTGTCGAACATATTGCTCGTTATTTAACTGAGGCTGGAGATTTAGCCCAAAATGAGAATTTAAGGATGAAATTCTTCCCTAGTTCTCTAACAAAGAATGCTTTCACTTGGTTCACTACTTTACCCCCACATTCCATGTTTAATTGGAACCAATTAGAGAAAGCTTTCCATGAGCAATTCTACATGGGACAATGTAAAATTAGTCTCCAAGAATTGGCCAGTGTTCGACGCAAAGTGGCTGAATCTGTGGATGATTATCTCAACAGGTTTAGACTTCTCAAACCAAGGTGCTTCACTCAAGTGCCTGAACATGAGCTAGTCGAAATGGCTGCTGGTGGCTTAGATTATTCCATCAGAAAAAAGCTAGACACTCAACATTTGAGAGATATGGCTCAATTGGCCGATAGAGTTAGGCAAGTCGAAAGTTTGAAAGCTGAGAAATCTAGAACTAATAGGTTTCATAATAAAAAAGACAAAGTTTCCTATGTCGAAATTAAAGATGAAGAACAAGAATTCGACATTTCCTATGAGGAGGTCGAAGAAGAGGTCAATGTTGCTGAGTTAAAACTTGGACCTCCATATACTTGTAAATTGCTAAAACCTTCAAATGGTAAAAATCCTGTCGAACCTAAAAACGACAAATTCGTTGCAAAAACATATACTTTTGATGTTACTAAATGCGACGAAATATTTGACTTGTTAGTTAAGGATGGTCAAATTTTGGTTCCGAAGGGACTAAAAACACCACCATTAGAACAAAAGCAAAAAAGAGGTTTTTGCAAATACCATAATTTTTTGGGTCATAATACTTCTCATTGTGTTCTTTTCAGGGATTTGGTGCAAAAGGCACTCAATGAAGGAAGGCTGAAATTTGGTGATAAACCAAGGGCACCAATGAAGATTGACGCTGATCCTTTGCCTGATGCTGATGCAATGTATACTGAGGTGAGCATCAACATGGTCGAAGCCTCTGAAATTGTGCCTGGTAAGGCTAATATGAAGAGAACTACCATAAGTTCAAAGATGGATGTCGAAATGGTCACTGAAGACCAGTACGCTGAAAAAATGAAGATAGTGTATCCAGGGGCTGAAGAAGAATTGATTGATTTTCTCAATCGCTGCAAAATCAACAATACTGAAGTCATGCTTTGTCCTAGGTGCAGTGCTGTCTTCGACAAAGAGGCTGCCAAGAATCTTGAGGGATTGAAGCCTCAACTGAAACGTAAAGGAAAGTGGGTCGACAAAAGGTCAAAGTTCAGTTACAATGTGTTAGCCTGTAATTTCGACAGGCATCATTTAAAATAGTCAACAGGGTTTGACTTATACTTTGACATAGATCAGAGGATTTCGACAAAGGTCATGTTCAGGGCAGATTCGACAAGCTTCCAGAAAAACAAAAACAAGAAAGAGGAAAATGGACACAAGCTTCGACAGACAGAAGACTAAGTAGTTATGCACTGAAAAGCTAGCAGTTGGTCGAAAAGAGGAGCAGTTACCAACATTTTTATAACCGCTTTTGAAGCAGTTTCTGCTCCTCCCACTAAGTATAAATAGTAGTTTCTGAGAAGAAACAAGGGTCACAAAAACTCATATTTTACTTCTCACGCTCTAACTTCCGCATTCAAGAGAAAAACGAGTCAGAGAAACAATGTATGAATTTGTGCACCATTTCCTTTAACTTTAATGCAATTTTAATTTTCCTTTTCTTTACGTTTCCTGCAAATTTTCTCTGTTTTATCCTCCCTCATTTGGAGTAATTCGACGGTTTCGCGGAGAAATCGACGGTTATCTTCTTATTTTTTCCTTTTAAACGCGAGACAATTCAAGAACATCATAATAAACTATAAACTCTAAGCACAAATGATCTTAGGATTCACTGGCTGATCCTGCAAGTTAAGCAAATTGGAGACCAACGGTGTTTACCAAAATCTCAGGTAAACAAATTGGCACGCCCAGTGGGACATTTGTGTCAAGTATTAGAGTATTAGTTTAATATAATCCTTTGAAGTTAACTGTGCATGCGCTTAAGAAGTGGTAAATCTCTGTCAGAGATGACACGTTTTAGTGCAAGTTTTTCAAATGCACAAAGTGGGCCTGAAAATGCGTCTACCAATGATGCTAATCCAGTAACCAACATGGGAGTAACCGCTCCGTTGCCTTCGACATGCATGGCTGCTGTGATATCGTCTGTGCTTAACGCTTTATCAACAATGGCCACCACAGTGACCACACAGCCTATTGAAATGGTATCTATGCCACAAACGATGGGAATGTCTAGCCCTTATATGATTAGTGGGCACATGCCATTTAGCATGCCCATGGTTGGTTGAAATTTCCCTTATGGCATGCCAACTGCCATGATGGTAGGTTTACAAGCGAACTCATCAACATATGCAGATAATGTGCATACTTCCCCAGAGGGCATTTATGATCGAAATGCCCAACCCTCATTAACCACAGCATCTTTGTTGGCTTTGAGGCAACAAATAGATGATGCTAATCATGATATGGTTAATATGTTAACCCAGCAAATTGGTACAGTGTTCAATCCTTTGATACGTGTGTTAGCCTGTAATTTCGACAGGCTTCATTGAAAATGGTCAACAAGGCTTGACTTATATTTCGACAAAGACCAAAGTATTTCGACAGAGAAAATGGTCATGCGCAGGGTAAATTCGACAAGCTTCCGGGAAAGCAAAAGCAAGAAAGAGGAAAATGGACACAAGCTTTCGACAGACAGAAAACAGAGCAGTTATGCGCTGAAGAACTAGCAGTTGGTCGAAGCGTGATGAAGCGGTTCTTGTCGAAAGTAGGAGTAGCAGTTATTAGTTTTCAAATTTCTAGGCAGTTACTTAGTTTAGTTTCCCCCCCTCTTTTCCTCTGTATAAATAGTAGTTTCTGAGAAGAAACAAGGGTCACAATCTCTCATACCAAGTTCCCACGCTCAAAGTACCGACACGCACTGAGAAACGAGTACAAGGAATGCGTGTATGATCTTGTGCACCACCCCTTTAAATTAATGCAATTTTAATTTTTCTTTTCTTTACGTTCCCTGCAAATTTTTTCTTTGTTTTATCCTCCCTCATTTGGAGTAATTTGACGGTTTCGCGGAGAGATCGACGGTTATCTTCTTCTTTTTACTTTTGAACGCACAATTCTGGAAAACCTCTAAACACAAATGGTCTTAGGATTCACTGGTTGATCCTGCAAGTTAACCAAATTGGAGACCAGCGGTGTTTACCAAAATCCACGGTAAACAGGGAGATACATACGATTTTCACCAAAATTGCTCATCCTATATAGATAAATACGATTTCCTCCAGAACCTGCAAAAACAAGTAAATCGTATTTACCTTTTTATAGATAAATACGTTTCCTGAAATATTTCGCATCGTATTTACCTCTTGTTAGGGTAAATACGATTTCTATTTTTTGGTAACTAACCTATTTTTTTTCCAGTGTCTTCTTATCGACGGACTGACCATGCATCGTCGTCTTCCACTCCCAGCACACACACCCGCCGGAGAGTTGCGGGACACGCCTCCACTAGGCGTAGGCGCGCTGAGGCCAGACATCCCCCACAGCCGGAGTCCCCAGAGTTTGAGTACGAGTCGGGCCAGCACCACCACCCGTATGAGGAGGATGACCAGCATATGGGCGAGCCTCAGTAGCAGTTCTATCAGGCCCAGGACTAGCATATGGGCGAGCCTCAGCAGCAGTTTCACCACGATCAGGAGGAGCATTCTCTATTCACTGGGCTGGAGTGTCATGTCTGCTACCGTGTTCAACTTAACCCGGTTAGTGGAATTTTTTTTTTACATTGTGTTTGTATTTAAATTCATCTTTTTTTACATAGCGTAATTTTTTTTAAATACAGATCTATGAGCGTAAAGTAAAGGCTACGAACCACGGTAACAAGCTAGCTAAGAGACTCCTGGCCTATTCGCAGAACCACCAGTTTTGGGAGAGGTTCACAGCTTCAGGTTTGGCCCCCCTCATATTGACAGGACATACTATTGTGGACCACGAGCTGTTGTCCGCTTTTGTTGAGAGGTGGCACCAGGAGACCTCGTCATTTCACCTACCATTCGGTGAAATGACCATTACTTTAGATAACATCTCCTGTTTGCTGCACCTTCCGCTCTCAGGCAGATACTACAGAGCACCGCCCACTAGTGTCACCGCTGATCAGGCAGTTCAGCTTGCTGTGGCATATCTCGGGGTTACTGAGGAGGAGGCCCGCGCTTAGTGTCGACTTGGTCAGGGGTCGTATTATTGTTTTAGCTGGCTCCTTGACATAGTTGCTACATTGTCCGTGTCTGCTGACATGTCTCCTGCTGTCAGAGCGATGATCCTTCTGGTTCTGAGTTGGAGCATCTTCACAGTGAAGACGTATGACAGGGATGAGGCCAAGTGGCTGCTGTTGCTTGAGGACCTTACTGCTGATGGTGCTGGCTCATATGCATGGGGTGTGGCTGGACTTGCTCATATGTATGACCAGCTGAACTATGGATCGTTGGACCAGGCCAAACATTTAGCTGGCTACCCCTCCATGTTACAGGTAAAAAATTATGTTTTTTATTTAAATAATTTAAATAACTCAGTTATTTAATTTAGATAACTCAGTAATTTATCTTTGCATTTCAGAGCTGAATTTTATGGTACTTTCCTCAGCTGGTAGAGAGGCAGCCATCTGATGTGCAGGGCACACCACTCTGTGGTGTTTGGAAGAGGAAGAAGACAAATGCGCTGAAGTGGTCGATTACAGGCGGAGGATTGACGACCTCACTGCTGATGATGTATGCTGGCGACCATTTGAGGGTCATCGGGATGTTAGACCCTTTGAGCATGTTTCACTCTATAGGGGTTTCCTCAGCTGGGGAGACATCACCGTTCCCTACATGCCAGATAGATGCCTCCGCCAGTTTGGGTACGTCCAGGTCATCCCACGTCCCCCTCTCACCGGTCGTCCTAGCCATGATACCTGCATCTTCAAGATTGCTAACTTTTTGCCCAGTGTGCACGAGGTGCTTCAGACGACTAGGTCTGCTCGGGATTTGGGTGAGGTTGCTACGGACTACTTAGAGTGGTACGTCAGAGTATCTATTCCGAGACTGTTGCCGGTTGCACCACCACCAGAGCAGGCAGCAGCACCACCACCCCCACAGCGCGATCCTGAGTGGGTCTAGAGTGTGATAGATGCGGTACAGGATGGGCTTCGTCGCGGCCACATTCGTATATCCACTCCGACGTACAGTCGTCTCTACCAGTGATGCAGATGCTACAGATAGATGCTACAGATAGAGAGTGACGACTTGGGCCATTTTGTATTATTACTTTTATTTTATGTCTGTACTTACTGGGATTTATATTTGAAGTCTTTTATTTCATACCAGTTGATTGATTCGATACAACAAAGTTACATAAAAGATAAAACATAACAAACTAAACCCTAATCCTAATACTCCGGTGCTCGCAGACGGCGTAATATCTCATTCACGCTCCATTGTGTTTCCACGTACAGCTCCAATGGCTTAAACCCGTAAGCCTATCATGAATGTCGAACATGGTCGCCACGTCTTCGTCTGTCTTGATAGACATGGACGAGTAGGAAATGCAGCCATCATCTCCACGATCGGGTCTCCGATAAGTGATATCGGTGACGTCACGGTCGTCCCCAATCACTTGAACTTTGGACCACACTTTATCCATCAAACCATCAAACTGCATGGCGCGGTCGATTCGGCATAACTCCGGCTTCGGACTCCAAAAATAGACCCCATCTTCCCTCATCGTGATGTTGCCCCCATAATGTATAGCGCAGAGCCTATTTTCAGCAGACCGTTGTGTTAGGCAAATCTGCATTCTGGATGTGTGAGAAATGTATTTGAGAGTGAAAATTTGGTGTGAAATGAATGAGGGTGGGGGTTGGTATTTATAGAATTCGTGAATGAATATCAACCGTTGATACTATCTGTGCAATCTAAACCGTTGAATAAGTAGCCGTTGGGCCAGCGGATTAAATCCGGCCGTCGATTAAAATACAAATCGTATTTACCTATGGGTTAAGGTAAATACGATTTGTATTTTAAAAAATCGTATTTACCTACTGTGAGGGTAAATACGATTTGTATATTGTACAGCGTATGTACCCCCACCCAGAGGTAAATACGATTTGTATTTTATCTAAAGCGTATTTACCTTGGGGTGAGGTAAATACGCTTTATTTTTTTCCTTCTATCGTATTTACCTCAGTATAGGTAAATACGATTGGATTATTTAATGGATTATCGTATGTACCCACCCATAGGTACATACGATTTGTAAAAAACAAATCGTATGTATGTCTCCAATACCTAAATCCGATTTAGCCAAAAATAGCCAGGGGTATTTTCGTCCAAAAAAAACGTGTGGGGGCATATGGGTAAACTGTGGGAGTACAAAAAAAAATCCCTATTTTTTAGGGCCCCCAAATTAGGAACCAGCCCATAACCACCTGACCAAAAAAAAAAACTCACTTTACAGTAACCGTAAAACACAACACTAAGTCTCACACCATTCACCATTCACCAACAACACGTCAAAACCACACAGCATCAGCGCCATCGCCACCGCCACCGCCAGACGCCAGTCAGCCACCACCACCCTCCATCGTGCTTCGCCGCCTCTGCCGTTTCCACTTGCTCCGTCGTCGTCCCTGCCCTTTCTCAGTCAGTCATTCTCTACTTTCAAGTTAGATTTCCACAATGCTTCAATATTGATTCTGGGTTTTTTTGATTCAATCCGTTTTACCAGCCCTTCTTCAATCTGTTTTACTTCGTCATTTCGTTTTCATTGCTTCTTTGATTTCGTTTTCAATTTACTTTCTCTTAATTCCTATTTTTAGGGTTTGTGTGATTTGGGAATTAGGAATTGGCAACTAATGTTGATGTGGGGAATTAGGAATTAGGAATTAGGAATTGGGAATTAGGAATTGGCCATGGTTCTGTTTGAAAGAAAATAAGCTTGCGTGAAGTAATGATAATTTGGCAACTAATGTGAATTTGGCAACTAATATACTATGCACACTTCTTATTAGAAATTTTGTTATAAAATGGTGTATGTCAATACTCAATAGCCAGCTAAAAGGATTCAAGAATATTATTGTTTGTTTCCCATGAGGTTGTATCGATATAATATTTACAATTTACATAAAGTAGTTTAAAGTTTTTGCTGATTTAGTTGAATTTTTAAAAGTAGGGGCCTAATTTTTATGATTTGCACAGGCCCCCAAATTGCTTGAGACGGCCCTAAGCACAGTGGAAACTTATAAAAGAGGATGGCATTTACCCTTGCAGCAAATTTGTGTTCCATTGCAAGTGCTATAACAGCTAAAGGGATCAAAAGATTTGACATTGAATTTGAAGGTATGTCCTCAATATTTGAAACACTTTTTTTCTATCCTCCCTTTCTGTTCTCAATTCTCGTTTTCCCTTTGAGAAATGATTGTGCAACTTTGGTGTTGCATAGTATATTTTCTGTTTTTATGCCAACTAAGTTATCTTTAATTATTTTTCTTCCTTAAGGGACTTGCATCACTGATAGTTATTCTTAGGGTATGTTTGGATTGGTGGTATGTGATGGAATGGAGTGGAATGGAATAGACTATAAACATGCTCCATTGTTTGGATTGTTAAAAAATGGATGGAATGGAATGAAACACAATGGAATTTATTCCATCCAATTCCATCACTTTCCCTTATTTTAGTTCCCCTCCAATTTGGGCGGAATGGAATGGAATCACTTATCAACATAATATTTTAATTATTATTTTACCGACCTATTCATAAGTTGTTTTTAGGTTATTACTATAAGCTCCCCATGATAGCTCATGATAAGATTTGACATTATTTTATCTTTTTTATAAAAATAGAAAGCTTATGCTTAAGTGCTTACTTAAGTTGTTTCCAAACATGCCCATATCTTAGTTTTTGGGGGATCAGTCCCTTGATGGTCTGCTTGCTTAGTGGTCATAACATGATAAACCAAGTAACAGTAGGTCTTTCATTTATTAACAGCTTCTGCAATAATATAACAGATAAACTGCAATCCAAGTCTAATATTGCACTTCCTCCTCCTCCTCCTCCTCCTCCTCCTCCTCCTCCTCCTCCTCCTCCTCCTCTGGAAGCTTTAAGTCGCAGACGTCTTTCAGTCGGCATTGGCGCTTCATTCTGTTATGGTTTATCACCATTTATGGCATCAGCTGAAGAGAAGTCAGCTGATAAAGAGGAAAATGATAAAGGAGTTATTGGGGCCATTGAATCATTATTTGATCCTAATGAGAAAACAAAGTCTGGAAAAGTGTTACCAAAGGCTTACTTAAACTCAGCAAGAGAGTTAGTGAAAACACTTCGTGAATCTGTAAATGAATCCCCTGATGATATTGCCAAATTTAGAAGGACTGCAGATGCAGCAAAGGAATCCATTCGGGAGTATCTTGGTAGTTGGAGGGGACAACGGACTGTTGTTCAAGAAGTGTGTACTTTTAAATGAACTATTTTAAGCAATGAATCTTTGATGCATTCACTAGTATTTTGCAGATAAGCTTTTTGCAAATATTTATATGATTATGATTTGGATTGATTCTTTGCAGGAATCATATGATGTTTTGGTGAAGGCAATCATTGGCAAATTTTTACTCAACAGCAGGGCCATCAGCCCCATTGCCAGAGGAAGTAAAGTCCCAAATATTAGATTATCTAAATACTGCTGAAGAATTTTTGTAGAACATTCCACACAAATGTATTGTAGAATTCCAAATTCCTGAAAAACGAGACGGTATGCAATAATGCAAGTGAGTGTAAATTATTATGTGGCAAAGAATAAACTTCTGTTTATTTTCTTTTTCTCAGTTGTCACGTTGATCGTATTTACCTAGTTGATGAACAAAAGTAATTAGTTGATCATCAGAAAATGTTCTTGCATGCTGGGCTATAATCAATTTTTATTTCATTTAGTAATAATTGTTAATTAATAACTACAGCTTATACGAATAAGACATTCTCCATGGCCAGAATTGACCTGTCCTTGTCACCATTATGGAAAGGGTGGAACTATTAACACCAAATTTTTAACCTACACCCCCCTATGTTTTTCTTTGATTAGAAGAGAGCACGAGGCTCTATTTATACAAGAAGTGCCGACCTTTCATATTCTATTGAATTAATACAAGAAAAAGAAACTGAAAGAAAAAAAGGCAGAAGGACATAAACTAATGCCTTCATTAACTAATTATTAACTAAGAGAAGGCATAAACACTGGATGAGATGGTAGGAGTCTTTTCCAGCTTAACCAAAGTCTTGGGTTCGAATCCATCCTTGGGCATGTAGCAGTGTTAAATCTCTTGAGGGAGAGTTTTGCCGCCTATTGTGGTCCTACCCGACTTGCTCGCAGAGGATACCTGATTTATAAAAAAACTAAGAGAATGCAGAAGAATTCTCGCATTCTCCCTTATAAAGGAGAATGGCATTTACCCTTGCAGCAAATTTGTGTTCCATTGCAAGTTCTAAAACAGCTCAAGGGATCAAAAGATTTGACATTGAATCTGAAGGTATGTCCTAAATATTTGAAACACTTTTTTTCCATCCTCCCCTTCTTTTCTCAATTCTCTTTTTTCCTTTGAGAAATGATTGTGCAACTTTGGTGTTGCATAGTATATTTTCTGTTTTTATGCCAACTAAGTCATCTTGAATTATTTTTCTTCCTTAAGGGACTTGCATCACTGATAGTTATGCTTAAGGATAACATAATTCATGTGAATTGTTAAAAGGACTATTTTGAGATAGTGACTTAATCTGGTTAAGATGGAAAGAGAATCTCACATTAGATAATTAAAAGAAAGTTGAATCAGTAACAATAATATAGTTCAATATGGGTGGACAACATAATTGCACCATTGGATTGACTTATTTGAACTTATCTAATGACATAAATATTTGTAAGATTATCTGGAAAGTAAGTTGTCACTGAAGATGATAATACCCTCTTGACTTTCCAAATAAAAAAGCCTAGCTAGGGAGGCAGCATAATAATGAATAACTGCTTTGCCATTTACCAACACGTGACAATTCCTAGAGGATAGGGTTGAGAAATTAATTCTTCCATGTAATATGAATTATGAAAATAGATACGACATTCATAAGTTATAATAATAAACTAGCACAAATAACTTTAATTTAACAAAATAAATATTATTTACTGCATTTCTACTATTTAAGCTATAGTAACACCAAACTTAGTAGCCAACTAGACTTTGTCTCGGGGAAGTTGTTTTAAACCCTGATGAAAAAAGAAGAGTCGTCCACAAGTTGGGTTTTCCCTACAAGATGAGTGTGTAAACAAATTTGTATCAAGTTATAATGATATCAGCTAGATATATTGGAACGCCTAAAGAGTGATTTCTTTGTGAATTAGTAGTTGTTAACAAGTGATTAATCAAACTAATGCAAGTTGTAAATCATACAAATGATTATGTATTTTCAAAACTTAGACATATAATTAAAAAGATTATTCAGTTGTTGGATAATCTTTTACCTTACGAATCATAATTTCATTATCATGATTATGTCCATAGAGATCTGATGTATCGAAAGCCTAAGCCTTTAGCTAAATAGGATTTTAAAAAAGCCTAAGCTTTTTTTTCTACTTATATGAAACGACAAATAAACACCACGCACACCCAAGAGCCTGCTCACATCTAGGTTCGAACCTGGGAGACGACGTCCCAATGTCGTTGAAATTGTCAAGTAGCCAACGTTGAAGGACAAAAAAACTTTAAGCCTTATCTGCTTTAAAAAAAAGTCTGGTCGGCCTGATCAACCCATTTTTTTTGTCAAATTATCTATTCCCACCCTAACGGCGGTGTGACCCGAACAATCCGTTTTTTTGTCAAATTATATTATGCCAAAATACTTACAAAAAAAAAAAAGCAATTGTGGGAATTGAACCCGACCAACAATATATGTTTACATTTTATACTTACATGTTTTATTATATATTACGTTATATTCTAATATTCTAATCATTTAAAATCTAATATTTTGTATCACACTTCTCAGTTATATTAGATTTTATATATTTGTTATTTAGATTATTAATAAATAAGAATAATATTTGTGAGACCATTGTTGTTTAATACTTCTTCATTTTATTAGGTACTAACGTTACGATTATGGATTTTTAATTTATAGAATGAGTTTGTTAGTTATGTTAATATTATTTGAGTTTTTCAGACATTTTTAAGGTGTGGCTAAAAAATTTTATAGTTTCACAATGCGGGCCAACCAGTGACTCGACAGTTTGACCATGGACTCAGTGACTCAGTGCCCTAATCGAGTCAACCACCGACTCGGTTTTAATAACTATGCTTATTTGTATGTTGGGGTTTTTATACCCTATTTGATTCCCATATTGTAAAAGTATATAGCTGATATAAGAATTTTTTTTCTTTGTGAAAATGATCTTTATAAAAGTCTTTTGATTTCTAAATTTTATAGAGCAAGGCATTAAGTGTGTGGATCTCGCTTTCTTCAAAGTAAAACTACTAGTAGTATACCTGTGAAGTGACATCATGTATATAATAACTTCCTTCCTCAACGATATTAACGTAGACATTTTTACTTAACTTCCCAATTCAATAAAAAGGGGTCAAAGATTGCCTAACAAGGAATGAGCGACTATTGGTCCTACTGCCCTAAGGATAGAAAAAAAAAGAATAAAGGCTAGCCAACTGTAAGCAAACAGTCTCCACCCAACAACCTTGTATTCCAGTCATTGACTTTTAGGGAGAGTTTGGTACAGCTGAAAAAGGGTGGAAAAGAAAAGAAATGAATGAAAACACATTCTCCAAAAATTATTCAATCGTTTGGTTTAGCCATGAAAAGTGAAGGAAAGAAGCATCTCACGTCTCCCGAGGCTAAAAACTTTTCTTCTCAATTTGAGAAGAAACCAAGTGGAAAACTGTGATTGCCGAAAACAGGGTGTACTGGGTTATACATGGATATATTGGATATGATTAATATGTTGTTGCATCTCATCTTTCTATATAATATTTAATTCTATCTATACAAATGTTTAAACAAATATTAATAAATACAGATAAATATAATTATTTATATATCCATATATATATATATATATAATAAATCATTATCATTATCATATTATATACAAATCTATAGGGGTATTTATTCCATCAAGAAAAAAAATATAGGGGTATTTATGTTATTAGCTATATACATCTCTTTCTTTTCTTTAACTTTTCCATTCATTTTCTCTCAAACCAAACCATCAAATAATCATTTCATTTTCTACTCCTTTTCTGTTCCCTTTCCTTTCTCTTCCTTTCTTCTAGCTTTCTATCCTATCCCAAACAAATCCTTAGGTAAAAACTAGTGCATTCCATGCTGAGATTATGGAAAGGCAAACAAATCTTCCTAATATGCCTACTATTAACTGCAGTACGAAAAATCAAGTTGAATAGGAAACTTGTCCCTCCAGAAACTTTTTGTCCATGCAACAGGAAATACTTTCTCCAAAGCAATCCACAAATACTTTTACACTGGTTGTCTCCAGAAACTACAAATGCAAGTTTTTTATCCGGCTCTTTATGACTCTTCTTCCTAGTGTCAAAATCAACTTTGTCAAGATCAAAAGCAGTCCCCATATAGCCATACAAGATCCTCCTTTTCTCTACCTTGCTCTCATCCATCTTCACTAGGTTAGGATTGTTTTCATCATCACTTCCTAATGTTTGGGGATGCGCACACTCCCAATCCTTGCGTCCGTGATTTTCCTTCTTAAAGTGTTCAGCAAGACGCGTGGCTTCCTTTAAGCCTGATTCGTCCCCAGCAAATTTAACCAGTGTTATACCCAAATGACCATCTTTTCCATACAATGACTTTGATTTGCCACCAACAAATCCGAGCTCTGGAAAATCATGGATGAATACCAGACAGAAAAAAAATAGTCAGAAGAATTTTACTAGCATCAGATATTTGAGTGGATGATTTAAAAACAAAGATTCTGTCAAGTGCATACAAATAATATGAACCATTAATCTATGATTAATTAACATCAAAAATTCAAAGTTATGTCAGCAGTGGCCACAAATGATGTCATTCAAGGCACATTGGCCAATTAATTAACATCTTAGAGGAGATATCGATACTAACACAATGCAACTTAGTTTGGGCACAAATATAGTCTAAACAATATTCCACAGAATGCGCGTTTAGGAAAGGTCAACAAGTTTGGCTTCTGGAAAGCAACTTTAACCTCCTCACTCCAATATTTACAACCTACGTTGGGAGAAAACAATACAAAGAAATTTCTCAAATCCCCACACCACCTATTTCATAATTTTTGGCCAATATCCTTACATCAGTTGCTGCTAAAATTGCTTTAGAGGAGTCTATAACTATAAATTGCAACCATGTGATAGTACCAAAAAACTCAGTTTCATGCTACTCACTATTTGCTTTCAAGTTCTCGTTGCCCACACTTAACTACATTGTGGAAAATTTAATGTAGAAGACCAGTAATCCTCAGCAGAGGGGACTTTTTAGTTGACTAGAATAAGAAACTGGTTGCATTATAATTATGGATCGGGACCCAAGTTAAACAGTTCAACAGTCCATTTGATAGGAAGAAGCAGAGACTAGAAAGGAAAGGAGTACAGTGGTCATTCCCAAATGGAACAGATAGTTTACCTTAGCGAAAAGAAATGAAACACACTTTAAATATATTTGCAATATAATTTTTTCAAAATCTAATCATCATCTCGACTCCCTAGGACTGACATGCTACTCAGAGAAACACATAAATCAATACACTTTTCGCCATATGATTGCAGTTGGTTCTACCAAAACTGTTGAACACACACTCTGACTACACGTTTCTCTCTCATTGAAGAGTTATCTAAACTATCTAAACTGATTAATGACCAGCTGAATCGTAGGGAGACAGGCTCAAGAGACGAGGAGATAAATACATGGATTTATTACAAAATCAACATTCTTAACCATAGTTATCACTGCTACCTGGGATTGATGACTACAGCTTAACGAATTTAACAGATACCTTAAGTTTGAGTTGAGCAAAATCATCTAATGATCTAAGCCCATCTACACAGCTGAATGAACCTCCAATACATATATATATATATATATATATATATATATATATATTTGAGTTTGAGTTGCAGGAGCATTATATATATATATATATATATATATATATATATATATATGATCTCACCAAAGAGATACAGAAGGATGACTCTAATCAGCACAAAATATTCCTCATCAGAGATTTCTGTTCTCAAAAGGATTCAAATATTTGAAAAGACATAATGGTGCAGGCCACACATGCGATCAAAACTCAACTTCAGAGGTAGTGTTCGAAAGCACGCCAATCGGGTATAACCCAGAACTTATAAAGCTGTGCTCCAATAAAAAAGAAATAGCTAAGCTCTAAAACTCGCACAAAACAGAAACTACAAAAAAGCAAGAGAAAATTTATGGTGACTACGAAGGTGGTCCGTGGTTTCTAGCATATTTGCCACTCTCAGATAGAGGCACATAGAGGCCTACCCAAAAGTGAGAAAGGAGAATAGTGTGTAGCAAAATATATTAGATAATTAATATTATATCTATAAATGCTCAAACATTGAAAAATTAATCAAATTTCACGAATAATTCATAACTAAATAAAGGACCCGAATCCCTCAATTTCAGAGGAATCCCCTTCATCCCCCACTCTCAACCCACAGGTCTAAACCAAATTAGGAATTTTTATTAAAACTCCTTCCTCCCTTCCCCTCAAACCAAACAATTAGTAAGGATACAAAATCATTTTCATCTGTACCAAGAATGCAATGCTATGCTTTGAATGTCATGAATAAATTCAAACGAGACAGATAAAGAAGAAACAGTCATAATGTGCTGGATTCAAACCTGTCACTGCCGCAAGCAAGACACTGAAGCGTCCCTTGCTTTCCATTCGCCAAGTAACTATTCTTCTGCGAGGGATTTTCATTGATCAACTTAACAAAGTGAATAAAGGCCTTCTCCAACGCATCCTCATCAACAGGCAGGTACATAGCATTATAGACACAACCAACCCCATCAACCCAAGAGGGTTTGGAAGGTCTCATTTCAATAGGATCCCCAGTATCCTCATCAACAGGCAGGTACTTAGCATTATAGACACAACCAACCCCGTCAACCCTAGAGTGCTTGGAAGGTCTCATTTCAACAGGGTCAGTGAAATCTCGCTTAAGAGGACCACTGGGACCCGCAGAAAATTCACCACCACCAGGAACCCTAGAAAAACCATTAGCATTACGCAAAAGCTGCTCCCTTTGCCTAGCAAATTCATCCCTTCCATCCTCGTCGCCGAATTTCCTCTTTGCCGAGGCTTCCATCTGATTACGGAAATCTTGATGGCGGCCATCGAGGTGGGGAGGGAAGCGCGTGTCCAAATAGCCGATAGGGCGAGGTGGCGGTGTGAAATCTTGGTAATCGGGGAGAAGAGCGAAGTAAGATAGGACACTTCCATCAGCGTGGATGATTCGCTGTTCAAGCATGTGGAAGCCATCGATCGGAGGAGGGGGTGGACCGGCCTCAGCGAAGTGAAAGGGAATCAGGGCCGCGTAATCGTTTGGGAGTTTGGGACTAGGATTAGGGTTAGGGTTAGGGTTATGGTTGGGGTTGTTAGGGTTGGGTTTGGGATCGGATGGAGATTTGGTGGTGGTGGCGGTGGGGGCGGTGGACTCCCAACGCGTTTTGTGGTGGGACGATGAGGATGACTTGGGATTGTTACCGCCGGCCATCGACATGTTTTTCCTCTTGTGTTGTGATTCTCTTTCTTTTCTTTCTTGGTTAAACCTCTCGATTAAGGCATACAACTACTGCAACTCTAATTTGGCAACTAGAGAAATAGGGAGATTGAAGCTGTTATGGAATGGCTTTTTGCCATATACACCCCATTTTTAGCATCTATTCACACCCCCTGTAAGCCTAATGTCAATAGGGCCCAACCCAAACATCAAGGGCTCAGATCAAACCCCTAGATCGGACGTACCTGATTCATTGGAATCAACCCCACCCCATTCTATAAATACAACATTCATTGCCTCATTAATGGTAAGTATTCTCATATTTATTACTCACTTAACACCATTCCTCTGACTTCAGCATCGGAGTGACTTTGCAGGTACCACACCAGCTAGGATCGGATACAGTCATTTAACTAAGGATATCCACCACTAACTACCTCGGACCATCATTTAAAGATCGGAAGTACAATCCAGAACAGAAGCCATTAACTCAACACCAACCACCTCCAATTCTGCAACTCCCTTCCAGATCCAGATCAAATCAACTACTAGAGGTGTTTCGAGCATCACGAATAAGAGATTCCCTCAACGACGGTGGAGGATAGTACATCCAATTCAACGGAAGGTGCCTCTACCGGAGAAGCTCTGCTCCCAAGTGCGCCAGCTGGTTGCCATCACGCGCAATCCATGTTAATCTACCGCTCCTGAAGCTATGCTTTATCACTTTTATATCATGTAAAATACTAACCAAACTCCTCAATTCAACATCTCCACGACAAGCATTAACAAGAGGGAGACAATCAGATTCCACAACAACATCCTGCACACCGAAGTTTGCAGCAGTAACCAGCCCCTTTCTCAAGACCAAATGTAACACTCCACATTTTACAAATAATTATTAAGATATGCTTTCGAAATCGTTTTATTTTAATCGTGTGTTTTTAGAGCTTAAAGAGAATCATCATCATTATTATTATTATTATTATTATTAGTACTTATGTATGTTACACGTGCATGCTTAAACATATAGATGATAATAATATAATAAAAGAAAAGTTTAGCTACCGACATAATGTTTTATGTGGCATCTTGAATATAATTGTTTATTTATGGGTAAGTATTGATAGATAAGTAAAATGATAATTCAACACCTACCTACTCCTTCCTAGTTTTATATGTTGGATGCACGAGAGAGTGACATTTAAAAAGCTAATGCATGACTCACCTATTGGTCTAAAGATAGCATGCCAACAATAAAGCAATTTTTGTACCTCATGCTTGAGGTGAGGACATATGGGCGGCAACTTTTAGTATAAAAGGAAGCTCTCACTCTCCAATCATTCAAACACAAATTCATTTACTTCCTCTCATTGAAATCCTTCGGCCACAACCACCAACGTTCTTGCACTATTTTATTTCAAGTCTTATAAACCACCCAAAACCCTTAAAAGTCTAGTCGATCATACCGTTGAGATCATAGTTTTGCAGTGGTGTTGGTTTGAGCACGTGTTAGAGCTACTGTAGCTGTTTTACGTTCGTGCTATAATTCAGGTGGGGGCAAGATACCGTATTCGTCAGGACGGTTAGCGTAAAGTTTTAATTTAAAAATGTGTAGAGTGACCCAAGCTCTACTAGAGTTAAAGAGTCAACGATACCTAAAGATCGTTTAACTATTTTTCGGAGTTAAGGTTAAATGAAGTTTAGGTCGTCGATGACCGGTTAACACATAGGAAAGTTCTATATTTTTATTTAATTGATTGAGTGATCGTTTGATTGTTTTGATTACCTTAATTGTTATGAAATGCTTATGTGCTATTTGTAATTATTTATTTAATTGTTGAAATATCTTATTGATATAGTTAAGTTTGAGAAGCCTGACTTTATTTAATAATAGTAATGAAGTTAAGATTTCATAATGAACTTAGGTGTATATAATGAACTAAGAGTCCTAAAGAAATATAAAGTGGAATGAATACTTAACCGTAGTGCAGGAGATAGTACGAGGTACTGATCAGAAAAATGAGTAAGACATACGGGTTAAGAAGTAATCAAACAGAATCATATAGATTGCATATGTGTTGTAAGTCCACAGCCGTGTGGTATGGGACACACGAGGTCGAGTATTGGGTCGGGGTCCTTAGTAGGACATATTTATATTTATGCCGGCCAGGTGGAGTAATGATAAGATTAGATTACTCTGATATGTTTCCGATAGGGAAATACTTATAACATTCAGACTCCGTGGTGACAGTCGGATGTCGTCATTGGCGGATGCAGGACGTTGTGGCATCAGGATATGGCCAGAGTCAGCATATAGTATTGACACATAATCATAAACAAAGTCTGGAAAATAAGATATTAATAAAGTATGGAAAATAATAAATAATATTATTTGATGTGCTTGTGACATATTTAAATTGAGCTTTACCTTATCTTCCCATTTTTCTGACTTATACATGTATCTTAGCCCTGTGTGTTTTCTCTTGTATTGTTTAATTGTATCACTTAGATCCTATTGAGGAGCCGCTTGCAGCAGAAGGAGATACTCTTCCTTCCACGATGGATGTCGAAGGCACCGAGGATGCCGGTGCGATATGATGGAGCAGACAGGTGTCTCATTGTGAGAACCTGAGTTTGGTATTAGCCAGTGTGTCAGTCTTTTGAGTCTTGTTATGTTAGTTGGCTTGTTATGTGTTCTTGTTTCCGTTGTTTTGAAACACTATGGTATATGTTCGAGTGACTTTAGTATTGCCACATGTTTTGTAAAATTATGAATATTATGTCTTTATCTATGTGATGTATATTTAATCGTATATGTGGTAAGTTTTAAATTTATCTATTTTCTTGAAATTAAGAGATTAAGTATAAGGGTTACTATGATGAGGACAAGGGTCATCTCACCAAAGCTTCCGCAGTGATAGCATTTCCAGCTACTCCCATCAAGGTATCACCCGAAATCACTCTACCTTGACTATTCCTCACGATCATACACCCAAAAACACAACCTGATTGAGCAATAAAGCTCGCATCAGTGTTGATTTTGACAATTTCACCGGAAGGTGCACACCATAAAGGGCAAGAGGTGTTGGGGGTACCTCTTGGCATTGGGGGGAATCACTCGTTTGGTTAGCATCAAGGTACTCTTGAAGATTTATCTTTGTTTGCAGCAGAGTACCCATAGGGTTTGTCTTGACACCTTCAAACACCAAAGCATTCCTTCCTTTCCATATATTCCACAAGAGGCAATATATTCCAGCTAAACCATTAGGATCAACCCTCGACATCTCGTTTGAGACTTCAGCTAACCAGGACCAGAAGGAGTTTATGGACAAAGCAGTAGGCACTTTACACAACTGGAGGCCAAACCAAAGGGGTTCAACCCAAGGGCATAGCAGGAATGCATGTTCAGTAGTTTCATCTTCCATCCCACATACAGGACAACACAATGAGGTGGCAAGCTTCCTATGCATAAGATGACTCTTTAAAGGCACAGCATTTTGACAAACATCTTGACCTTCTGTGGAGCAGGGGCACTCCACACTCCATCCCACAACTCTTTTGGCTTTTGACTAGAAGAGGAAGCTCCATCATTAGGCTTTTGATCACTATCATGAACTTTGAAATAACCAGGCTTTTGACGGTTAAATCCAACTGAACTAGTCGTGTGTGTGTTGTAGACAACTTAAGTTGGAGAACCGACTGTTGGGTTGTACTTGGCTAGTCGAATGAGTGGTACAAAACAATTTGGATCAGATAACCAACATTGGATAGAACTTCATTTCTTGTATATGTTAATCGATCTCTGCAAAAAATAATATCAAAAATTGATTTTTAGGCCTAGATTAATTTTTTTTTTGAGCTTTTGGTGTTTGAAAA
This sequence comes from Astragalus glycyphyllos, assembly GCA_963573325.1. Lineage (NCBI taxonomy): Eukaryota > Viridiplantae > Streptophyta > Magnoliopsida > Fabales > Fabaceae > Astragalus > Astragalus glycyphyllos. The sequence goes on from OY754309.1 coordinate 69,258,020, forward strand.
TTTTATATTGAATTTAATTCACTTTGTTAAAAAATTCCAATTTTTTTGAGAGAAATGTTTATAATTTTGTGTGTGGAAAAAGACATTCAAAAATTAAAACGATCCACATGAGTTGACCTAACATAAGAGATTAAGATTGATGAGAAGGAAAATAAATTTTTTACTAACTAATATATTCAAAATATACTAATGTTTTGTCAACAGCAAACATAGTGTTTTGCTTGGGACTATGTTTCTTATTAGCTACAGACTCGATCCAGCTCTTTTGAGTGTTGTTAGAGCCAGTATAATAATGTTCGATAGGTTCTTATTTGAAACTACATTAATGTTTGAGATTATCTTATTCTAAGGTACGCGTTGGTCCTTAGTCGTATATCCATACATATACACAGGATGCGCCGCTTTGCAAACAAATGTTCTTGAAATTGAATTTGAATAGTAATAGTTACTTGATTGTTTAATAACAATATAGTTAGTTTTATATTTTAACTAGTGGAATACCCATGCATTCGCACGGGTTATTTTGTTTCTATGCATGTGTTAAAGCTGATATGTATGTAAAATAGAAATTGTATTTAGAATGAAGGAAAATTTTAAATCTAATATCAATTAATTTCTGTTCAGAAATAAAAGACAGTTAGTTTATACTTGTAGTAAATAAACTATACCGCCAATATGTAACCTTTTCTCACGACAAAAAAGTAAAATTAGTCTTTTAATATTATGCCTTAATAATTCAAATATGTGTTTAAAGAAGATCTAGTTACATCAAAATCATGTAATGTTTCTCCGTAAGGACTAAAAATCAAAATCATAATCATAATCATAATCATAATTATTATAAATCATGAGTTTGTCCACATAGGCTTACAACTAGGACCAATCAGAAAAAGCCACACACATCTCCAAATAAATACGTGGCATCCACCTCAGCTTTTATTGAAAATTAATTTCGAAATATATCTCAAAAATGAAGAATCTGGGGATCAAACCCCCTTCCTCACACCCGCACCTTCCAACACTAACCATTTGAGCAACCACGTTTTGTTGTAACTAAAGCGTATTATATAATATTTAACCTTTTTTCTTTTATTTCTATCAAAACCTATTACCTACTAATTATATTTATTTATATGTATTTTAATACTTATATATTACATTTATATATCATATTTATTTGACATCTAATATTTTGTATCACTTTCCATAGATTTTAGATTCTATATATTTATTAACTAGAATGTTATTAAATATGAGTAATTTTATTGATTTTCAAATTTGTTTTTAATTCAAAATTATATTAAATTTAAAAATATTGACTTATAATATCTTACATTTTTCTAATTCTCATATTAATTTAATACAAAATTTATTGATATCGGGTCATGCGGGTCAATTAGTGACCCATCGGTTCGACCATTGACCCAATGACCTGCTCGGGTCGATCACCGGGTCGGTTTTAATATTGATTGCAGCTGACTGTTTCAAAAAACAAAAACAAGTAATGATGACAATGCTAATTTTGTGGATCCAGTAATGAATAGAATGCTAATTTTGTGTATCCAATCTCTCTCTCGACAATCTCTCTTCATCTCTCATTCGCACATTCCTCTTCCTTCTTTTTCTCTAATTTTCTATCACAAATTTCAATCTTTTTTTGATGAACTACAAAAGTTTGTCCTTCATCTTGATCAACTCAAAACGCAAAGCAACGAAAGAAGAAAATAAGAAGAAACAGAGCACTGCATTTCTCTCTCTCCATGGACCATCACTCCTTCTATCTTCCTTCGTTAGGGTTTCGTTTTTCCCTAAATTTCTGAAGAATTTCCTTCGTTAGCATCATAACAAAGTTGGCCACGATACTGTGTGAAGGATGAAGAACGATATTTGCCACTTCCACCGCCACAAGACACCGACGTTCTAAACCACCACAACTTCTTCAGCACCTTACCGTGATTTGTTTTTTATTCTATTTCTTCTGTTGTAAAGTTTATCTTTTTATCATGTCAAACTAAATGAGTTTTCTTTGCTTTTGCTTGGTAATATTTTTATTCTTTAAAGTTTTTGAAAATTTCTTCAATCATGTTCAAATGGTTTTTTCCCCTTCGGCTTCTGTGATCATAAAGCTTTAGAGGAATTTTGGCAGTGCAGTATCTTTATGGCTAAAAAGATTCAGCTTTTGAAATCATAACATTGTTTTGGAGTACTTCCTAAGTTTATCAATTTTGCAATCATCTCATTTCAATAAATAGATTGAAGACTGTGCCTACAATATAGTCAACCTCCATAGTGAGAAATTAAGGATATAGTTGTTCTTACATTTGTATTGTATACAGATATACTCCCCAATATATATATAATCAGACCTAGAATAGCAGATGTAGAAAATAGTGAGATATTGCTATAATAGTAACAAAAATGTGTTGATGTAGCGATGAAGGTACACCTACGGTTGTCCAGTTACGGAAGTGTTATTGTCACCCTTATAACAATGTGGTTTTTTTTCCTGTTTTGATCACTGTTGTAGCTTTAAAAATCCTTTCGGCCGGAACCACTATCGAGAGAAAATGGAGACTATCAGAAGCACAAGAGCAACAAGGTAGTCGGGTTGTTACAACATAGGTGCTGAACCTGTTTTGGGTTCATTCCGTAAGTATTCTTATTCTTATAACTGCATATTGGTTTTCCCCATTCTTTTCAACTTTAAATTTTTTATTCCGTTTACCAATATTCTGTCTTTTGCATTGCACTTTCATTTTAGTACATGTTGGGGTTGCAAAATATAAAACTTGAATTCAATTGTATGTTTCATTTGTGCTCACATGGCATTCAACTTGCTTTAAGTAGTAATTTTGGGTTCGTGTAAGTAACTCCCGATTTCTTCTCTAAAACAAAAAAACAATAGGAAAACAGCCTCTGAAAGTCTTTCACTAGAGCTTACCGAAAAGAAAGAATTTTAAATACTAAGCAATGATGGATATGATATGGATAGAGTGAATACAATTATTCAAATCCAAATATTAAAATTATCATAAATAGTAGTGCAATTAGGATATTGTGAAGCTGTGTGTCATATATAAATTTATCTCAGGTTATTGTGAAGCTGTGTGTCATATATATGATATTGAATTTGCATCTTTTGTTCTGTTTAATCACGATGCAGTGAGCCTGATTGAAAAGTCTTGCTCAGAGCTTCTTGAATTCTCGGAGGAGCTTTTAGTTATTTAAATAGGAATACTACTGAATATCCAACAATATCTAATACTTATTTATTGAATAATGTTGAATATAAATCCTATGGGTTTTCCTAGGAACATATCTGACCTCATTGGTAGGTTATCTTCAAAGTTCATGTGAGGGACTCATTGAGAATATATTTGAGAAAACATTTCATGTTTGAGGGATTATAATTGATTAGGACTTGCTTAAAAAGTTCAAAGATAAATCAAATGTTGTTAAGGTGAAGCGTAAATCTTAATTTTCAATAGCGTTCATAGTTTTAAGCTAAGACTTTCCAACAAACCATAATCCATAACAATACTTACACTGTTAGAGACAATGTCTCGATCGTCAATGGAAGAGGGATTCGTGGATACAATTTCACAGCTTTCACCAAGAGAGAAACCCTAAGATAAAATAAAATTTGAACTAATGGTTGTTTCTTCGCACAGTCACTATATCCCACTAAATTTGGGACTTCTCTCAAACCCTATCGCGTGATGTGAAAAGCGGTGCTCCTCTGTATTCCATTTGTTTGCTCTCAATCTTTTTTTTATCATCACTCTCAATCTTATTCCTAATAGTGAGTAATACTAATTAGATTGCAATAGATCGTTCCATATTTAGTTTTTTTTACAAAATTAGATTAGTCGCTAGCAAAGTCTTTGGATACTAACAATATGATAAAAAAACCTAATCTAATGCATCATTATGCTTTTATTGATTATTAAGTAAAATATTTACCATTCTCCAACTAATATTGTATATCGCACGTATGATAAAAAATTCTAATTTAATGCATCATTATGTTTTTATTAATTATTAAGTAAAATATTTACCATTCTCCAACTATTAATTATTTTTGTCAAAAAAAACTATTAATTGTTCAGTCATAGATGTTACAATAGAATGAATATATAATGTTTAATAAAAAAAAATATAATGTTCATATTAAAATAAAATATCATAAATTATTGTCAATTCTAGAAATTTTTTATACCTCATTAATTATGGAGCTTTATAGGCAAATAAGATATGGGGAATAAGTCCCTTTTAAAAAAGAAGATATGAGGAATAAGCAATACTAATATTGATATTCTAATTTCTTTTTGTATCTTGCTTTCAAACTTATAACATCAAATATTTTAGGTTTAATTACATTTTTGGTCCCCCTATAATAGTTCATTCACGATTTTGGCCCCCCAGTCGAAATTGGTCAAGCTAATGGTTGAAGTGGTACTAAGTTAAATGACGTGGCATCCCATATTTGAGTGCCACATGAATTTTTTTAATTAAAACATAATATTTTAATATAACAATTTGTTTTTTAAATAAGTAATAATAAACATCCCAATATCTGGTAATAAAGTATTTTTTAATCTACTTTTTTCCAACTTACTGACTCTCTTTCTCTGCGATGAAGGTTCGGAGATAGCAAAGCTCGGTGTTACTCAAGGTGGAAGTTTGATGAAGATCATGAGGAAGATCTTAGAGTGACCAAAGGATCTTAGTTATGTATACTTATGGATCGATGTATTGTTTCATCCTTCCCTCACAGTCTCACAATCGACTAAACGAGTGTTTTCTACCTATACGTGGGAATATCGACGGGGACTGCCCACAGTGGAGCGTGAATGGGGAATTTTTCCATGTGGAGATGGGGACGAGAGAGATAATTCCCCCACTGTCAACTCTGGGATGAGGATGGAGACGGGGACCATTCCGCTGTCCGAGTACATTATATGTGTTTTTTAATTAAAAATATTAATAAAAAATAAAAATGTGCTAACTGTTATCTTTTATTCTTAATTTTATTTTTTGAATATCAATAAACAAAAGGAGGACTAAATTTTATATTAAAATATTAAACTATGATTTTTTAGTTTAACTATAATATTTTTTAGTATACAATCTAATCTAATAAACGTGTCCTACTAAAATTTGTCATGGTGGGTTTATTTTCTAAGGTGTCCAAGGTAGTCAATTTTTTTGACATAATATACGTAAACATTCAACTGGCTCTTTTTTAATCCCAAACAACAATTTCAAAATTTAAGTTAAAAATGAAATGTATACCCGTGCTGGCAAGGGTGATACATACTAGTAAGGATAATAAAGAAGTGTATAAATATATTTTTGTTCAAGGACAATAAAATTAGACCAAAGTGGAATGTCTCCCCAAACGAACAAAATAGCAAAATTATATTTTATCTGGACTCTTTGTAACTCTAGAAAATTAAAAATAGCAACAAATATTTATAGACAAAAAAGAGCAAAATGTTTCTCAAAATTCATCTCCAAGTATTAGTGACACCAAATTTTAAGATCACTTTATTTTAATAATCTATAATTTTTTTCACTATTTCAATCTTTTTTAGTAATAATATTATAGATGTAGTTAAAATTATAGATTGAAGTTAAATTTTAAATCTAATATAAATTAATACATTTTAAAAAATAAAAGGCATTTAGTTTATGGTTTTAGTAAATTAACACTATTCGGGAAGGAAACATGTGTGCTTATGCTTGCGTTCCCCTCTCTTGATCTCCTTCTTCCTCTGCAGGCAGATGCTAGGAGGATAGAATTCTTGCGTCCCTAGTTTCTTTTTGCTTCTGTGTTTCTTTTGATTATTTTCCATTCCATTACCAAAAAAAATAAACTATATCGCCAATATGTAATGTTTACTCATGACAGAAAAGTAAAATTAGTATTTTAATATTAATTTTTTATAATTCACATGTATGTTCTAAGACGATAAAATTGCATCAAAAACATGTAATATTTTCTCGTAGGGACTAAAAAGCAAAATAACCATAGTAAAGAAGTATATAATTAAGAATTTTGTTTAAGGACAATAAAAATAGACCAAGGTGGAATGTCTAGCCAAATTAATGAACTAAATAACAAAATTATATATGTTTCATTTGGACTCTTTAGAAGTCTAGAAAAATCATATTAGCAACAAATATTTATAGACAAAAAAGAGCAAAATGTGTCTCAAAATGAAAACCATGTAATATTTTCCCGTAGGGACTAATATCAGTTAACTTCTTTTCAGAAATTGTCAAAAAACTTCTTTTCAGAAATAAAATTAAACCAAAGTGGAATGTCTCCCCAAATGAACAAAATAACAAAACTATATTTCATTTGGACTCTTTTTAACTGTAGAAAATTAAAAAATAGCAACAAATATTTATAGACAAAAAAGAGAAAAATGTATCTCAAAATACGTCTCCAAGTATTAAAAACACCAAATTTTAAGATGACTTTTATTTTAATAATCTATAATTTTGGTCACTATTTCAAACTTTTTTAAGTAATAATATAGATGTAGTTAAATTTATATATTGAAGTTAAATTTTAGATCTAGTATAAATTAATTTCTTTTAAGAAATAATAAAAGGTAATTAGTTTATGCTTTTAGTAAATTAAACTATACTGCCAATATGTAATGTTTACTCATGACAGAAAAGTAAAATTAGTATTTTTATATTAATAATTCACATGTGTGTTCAAAGACAATAAAATTGCATCAAAAACATGTAATGTTTTCTCGTAGGGACTAAAAAGCAAAATATATAAACATAGTAAACGAAGTATATAAATATGATTTTCGTTCAAGGACAATAAAAATATACCAAGGTGGAATGTCTATCCCAATTACTAAATAACAAAATTATATATGTTTCATTTGGACTCTTTAGAAGTAAAGAAAATTCAAATTAGCAACAAATATTTACAGACAAAAAAGAGCAAAATGTGCCTCAAATTTCTTCTCCAAGTATTAGTTACATTAAGTTTTAAGATCACTTTTATATAAATTGTTTATGATTTTTGTCACTTTTTCAATGTTTTTAGTAATAATATAGATGTAGTTAATTTTCTAGAATGAAGTTAAATTTTAAATATAATAACAATTAACTTCTTTTCAGAAATAGAAGACAATTAATTTAAGCTTGTAGTAGATGAAATTACACCGCCAATATGTAATTGAACATAGCAGAACATGTTTTAATTTATGCATTATGGAGATATTGTGTTTGCTGAATAAAAAGTTATACAGACATACTAATATTCTAATACTAATATTCTAATGCCTTTTCCTGTGATCATTGTATATCACATGGCTTCAAAACCTCAAATTGAAGAGTTTGATAACTTTAGCAAGTGATTATACAGACGACATTTCAAACTTATAGTAGTTTTACATAATGAATAGGCATTGACATTAGAATGTAAAGAACTATGAATTGATATATAGAGTTTTAGCATTATGTTTCAAATAACCTACAGGACATTAAAAGGTAATTCTATTCAATGTTGTAATCAATTATTTGAATCATTAATGTGAAAAGCCAAATAGACAGGCTCAAGGAACAAATTCATAAAAGTGAGTGGGAATACACAATGGATTTATGAATTCACTTTATTTTTGCCCTACACCAAACTAACAAAGAAAGACAAAATTAATGTAAAACAGTAAAAGAATAAAACAATTTCTAATAATCTTTAACCCAACGATACAAAAAGGCTAGGAGAATGACATTTAAATTTAAATAAATGAAAAATTCATTTACTGATTCAAAAATGAAAGTTCAGATTATTGGAAATACAATTACCCCTTTTATCGAATCCTGATTGAGATGTGCTATCACTGTGTAAAGAAAAACAAAAAAAGTAGGTTTTTTACTGCTGGTAGTGTGCTTCAATTCTCATGGGCGATGATGGTGTTGTTCATGTCTTCGTCCGCACAGCTCTAAACAGAGGACCCTCACAAATACTAGCAAAGTATGGTTCCTACATTCTATAATGCTTCAAAAGCCATTATGTAGAAATCAACGCATTCAACACATTTACATTACATAATGCTCAAAAGATGTATTAAAATACAAATAGTAAGGATTTGCTATTCTATTACATTAGATTGAATTTCCCACAATAAATGCCTCTGGTTCTGCACTATCAAGTAATTGTCATTAACTGCCTTGAAGCATGTGTAAGAAGGCATCGATGAAACATGTGTTGGAAAACTTGCCACAATCGCTGCAAAAAAACCAAGAGCATAGAGAACAAAAAGGTTATTAATGGTTTAACGGTGATTAAATGATGATTCACGTGGATGGGGATAGAGAATGTAAGTGGATAGGGATAGAGAACGGAAGTGGAAAAAACCAGAAATGGAAGGGTGGAAGTGGAAGAGAACTAATGGAAGGATGGAGGGTTGTAGGTTTGAAATTTTGGGAGAAGGAAAAACTGAAAGGTTAGAGGGGGGAAATAAATAAAAAAGGGAAATGACATGAGTCTTAGTAATAGGAGGAGTTGGTAATTGGGGAAGCAAAATTGGACACGTATCTAAGTTTAAAATTGATGTAGTTTGTTTTCTTATATTGCAAATTGATGATTGATTGATTACATATTTAACTAGGAAGAATGTAAATTATATCATACACAAAATAAGTTGTTATACCTAAAGATAAAGATAGAAATCATGTATATGACATCTCTGTTATATACAAAGTCAATATATGTCTATTCATCTCGAGCCTTAGTATACCAATATTGATTGTATATATAACAATAGAAACCATACAACGAACCCTACTAAGTTCTAAGAACAATTCCTAAAGCATGAGCCTTCAAAACTGTATAATATTTACACTAGGGTACTTCCCTTGACATACTCAGTAAAAGCCAAGGCAATCAAACCCAACATAGCAAACCTTCCATTCCACAACTCTGCATCAGAGGAAAACACCCCTTTGGACTTGGACTCCACGCTCACCCCTTGAAACAATGGAATAAAAGAAGCAAGTGACAACAACACGCTTGTTCCTAAGAACCATGGGGATCCCACCACCTGATATTTGTTCAAACACACCCCGCCCATTGGCTAACTCTACTCCTATTGCAGTTACAAAACCAATCACGGCCAACCTTCCATTGATTCTCTCATGTGCTGGCCCACCAAATGCCATCAAATCTGTAAACTTTGTGCTCATCTGCCATAAATAATTAACTCATGCCAATGAGGTGTCACCTTTGCATAATAAAATAATCTTCTTAGTTCTTACACAACTCAAAAACACAAAGTTGTATTTTATTATTGCTTTTGACACTAGGCTCACCTTTGGTGAACGAGTAGGGGCTGCCTGTGGTGGTGGTGGTGATGGAGGTGTAACTGTGTTTGCAGGCTCCATTGGTTGCTCTGTTTGCTCTTCCTGCATGTTACAACCATTAACCAATCATTAATATGGTTACATATGATAGTTCCTTCCTAGTAAACAGACCTACTTACTAAATGTTGTTCTTGCACTACATACAAAAAGTAAATATTATAATCAAAAAATTGGTTTTGTGAAAACTTACCCCAGCCATGGATTGGATTCTCAAGGTAGCATTTCTTCTGAGGCTTGGCATGTACACAGCAGTGGTGCTAAATTGGATCACCCTTGATCTGCTAGAAATGCTAGTCATTGGGCTTGAAACGATAGTTTGGTAAGATGAGACAGCCATTGATACTATTGAGTTATTGGCACAGTTTCTTAATACAACAAGGTTACACTGCCAAACTCAAGAAATTAACAAGAGTCTTTCTAAGGATAGAAGTTAGCGTTGTGAATTTCACGACACTGCTTTGGTTGTTAGGTGAAGCATTGAAGAAGGTTGTTTATATAGAAGAATAGAAGGCAAGAATGTGGTCGACATTTGTATGTTAGAGGCTTTTATACCCTATTTGATTCCCATATCGTAAAAGTATACAACTAATATAAGAATTTTTTTTCTTTGTGAAAATGATATTTATAGAAGTCTTTTGATTTCTAAATTTTATAGAGCAAGGCATTAAGTGTGTGGATCTCGCTTTCTTCAAAGTAAGACTACTAGTAGTATACCTGTGAAGTGACATCATGTATATAATAACTTCCTTCCTCAACGATATTAACGTAGACATTTTTACTTAACTTCCCAATTCAATAAAAAGGGGTCAAAGATTGCCTAACAAGGAATGAGCGACTATTGGTCCTACTGCCCTAAGGATAGAAAAAATAAGAATAAAGGCTAGCCAACTGTAAACAAACAGTCTCCACCCAACAACCTTGTATTCCAGTCATTGACTTTTAGGTAAAAACTAGTGCATTCCAGGCTGAGATTATGGAAAGGCAAACAAATCTTCCTAATATGCCTACTATTAACTACAGTACGAAAAATCAAGTTGAATAGGAAACTTGTCCCTCCAGAAACTTCTTGTCCATGCAACAGGAAATACTTTCTCCAAAGCAATCCACAAATACTTTTACACTGGTTGTCTCCAGAAACTACAAATGCAAGTTTTTTATCCGGCTCTTTATGACTATCTTCTTCCTAGTGTCAAAATCAACTTTGTCAAGATCAAAAGCAGTCCCCATATAGCCATACGAGATCCTCCTTTTCTCTACCTTGCTCTCATCCATCTTCACTAGGTTTGGATTGTTTTCATCATCACTTCCTAATGTTTGGGGATGCACACACTCCCAATCCTTGCGTCCGTGATTTTCCTTCTTAAAGTGTTCAGCAAGACGCGTGGCTTCCTTTAAGCCTGATTCGTCCCCAGCAAATTTAACCAGTGTTATACCCAAATGACCATCTTTTCCATACAATGACTTTGATTTGCCACCAACAAATCCGAGCTCTGGAAAATCATGGATGAATACCAGACAGAAAAAAAATAGTCAGAAGAATTTTACTAGCATCAGATATTTGAGTGGATGATTTAAAAACAAAGATTCTGTCAAGTGCATACAAATAATATGAACCATTAATCTATGATTAATTAACATCAAAAATTCAAAGTTATGTCAGCAGTGGCCACAAATGATGTCATTCAAGGCACATTGGCCAATTAATTAACATCTTAGAGGAGATATCGATACTAACACAATGCAACTTAGTTTGGTCACAAATATAGTCTAAACAATATTCCACAGAATGCGCTTTTAGGAAAGGTCAACAAGTTTGGCTTCGGGAAAGCAACTTTAACCTCCTCACTCCAATATTTACAACCTACGTTGGGAGAAAACAATACAAAGAAATTTCTCAAATCCCCACACCACCTATTTCATAATTTTTGGCCAATATCCTTACATCAGTTGCTGCTAAAACTGCTTTAGAGGAGTCTATAACTATAAATTGCAACCATGTGATAGTACCAAAAAACTCAGTTTCATGCTACTCACTATTGCTTTCAAGTTCTCGTTGCCCACACTTAACTACATTGTGGAAAATTTAATGTAGAAGACCAGTAATCCTCAGCAGAGGGGACTTTTTAGTTGACTAGAATAAGAAACCGGTTGCATTATAATTATGGATCGGGACCCAAGTTAAACAGTTCAACAGTCCATTTGATAGGAAGAAGCAGAGACTAGAAAGGAAAGGAGTACAGTGGTCATTCCCAAAAGGAACAGATAGTTTACCTTAGCGAAAAGAAACGAAACATACTTTAAATATATTTGCAATATAATTTTTTCAAAATCTAATCATCATCCCGACTCCCTAGGACTGACATGCTACTCAGAGAAACGCATAAATCAATACACTTTTCGCCATATGATTGCAGTTGGTTCTACCAAAACTGTTGAACACATACACTCTGACTACACGTTTCTATCTCATTGAAGAGTTACTATCTAAACTGATTAATGACAAGCTGAATCGTAGGGAGACAGGCTCAAGAGACGAGGAGATAAATACATAGATTTATTCCAAAATCAACATCCTTAACCGTAGTTATCACTGCTACCTGGGATTGATGACTACAGCTTATCGAATTTAACGGATACCTTAAGTTTGAGTTGAGCAAAATCATCTAATGATCTAAGCCCATCTACTCAGCTGAACGAACCTCCAATACACCTAGGGTCAAAAATCCCAAAAAAATCTAATCTAAGTAAATCCAAAAGGACAAAGAGCCAAACTTCAAATTGAAAATGATCAATGATATGCATAATATTTGTGAAAGCTACAATGCAAATGCTGCTAGAGGTTAAAATTTGTGTTTAAATAAATTAAGCTCCATTCATTGAGAGCACTAACTATTTGACGGAACATGCATAATTGATAAAATTTTGCAGAACCAACATGTAAATATTGTAAGTTAACTATTCTCACATACCAAAAAGCCATAACACCAGAAACTCACAACAAACCACACAATGTATATTGAAGATGTAACAAATGAAAAACACAGAATACAATTAACTGCTTCAAGAAAGCTGTTTTCAATTATTGTATTCTAAATATTTCTCAGTCCAATTTTGTGATCTATAGCAAAGAATGTTGTGTGGCACAACAGAGAATTAAGCTCATATACCAACACGAGACATAAAGGGGAGTAATGAAAGGTCAAACAATTTGGATACAATATAACCTAGCTTTTGATAAAACAAATCCTGTAATACAATAGCCGAGCCAGAGCAGGAACTTATCGTGAAAATATATCAGATGGAACTAATACACACACACACACAAACAAATGTTTCATGTATAAAGCAAGCTAGAAGGATCAACCCCAAAGACTCTTAAGGAAACAAAAGTTGTTATGCGTTAACAATTCCTCGTATCAAGGAGTACCAATGATTTAAAAAGAAACTTAAAAGCAGATAAGATTGAGTACGTTAGTCGAGCAATAAAGTAAACATAACAATATTGGCAAATGACAGAAAAAATGGAAAAGGGGGCATATGCTTTCAACTTCCCAAGAATTCAAAATCCAATCAGAATGACAGGTTTAAAAAATCCCCCATTGGATAGCTGCCATAAAATGCTACAAATATCAATATTTGTAGAAAAGGAAAGACGCTTCAGAAATAAAATTCAAATGGCAATGGAAAAATACAAAGCAGAAAATCTAGCCTGCCAAAAGTGTCCATTGGTAACCATTTAAATGCAGAGTATCTCTAGTGTGTTTCAACTGCTGATTTGATGATGATGACTTATCAATAACATCCCATTATCTTCAAAAGATAATGTATCAAGAGTATTCCATTAAAACGTAGCCGAAAGCAGAGGTTAACAAAAAAATAAATAATAGGAAGGGCTGACTAAGCAAACATGATAGTAGGATGTGGCATAACTCATTCAGACCTTAAAGACAGACATCATAACAGAAAATGATAAAGAATGGAGAGGCACTTTATACCTCTAAGTTTATTATCCATTGATTTGTTATCCAAACCCTCCATACGACCATCACCACTTTTCCCAGTATTTGTGTTATGAATGATCACCAAAGGAGGCCACATAATCAGATTATCTCGATATGCTTTTGCTTCATAAGCAGGTTGAATCTGATACACCTTCGAGTCATCCGGGGTCTTTGAGTAGCTCCAGCCCATTAAGACACACAGAGCTTTGTGTAATCCCCAATGAGCAACACGTAAAACGGAATGACCTGAGATGTAAGCGTGCATAATTAGAGCATGCATGTCTGGGAAATCTTTAGCAGACCTGAAATTCGGCATATCAAGGGCATTGAAGAAGATGTTTTAGGTTTCCATCCGATAACTAACTGATGTACATACAAAAAGGCAAATAGAACACATTCACCATCTATTATTTACATTCAACACTTAAGATCTGTTCTGTATTAACTCAAACAGAAAAGCTACAACCTAAGCAACATCAAAAAACACCAAGGGACTACTCTAGAAAGCATGGGGAACCCCTGCCACTGAAAAATCCGGACTCAGGAGTCAGGATCATGCCTAAATTTTCAAGGACATATATATCAATCAGCACAGTTTCACATGCATCTTTAAAATGCATGACAAATGGAGCATTATATTGTCAGTCCTAAATCATGAGATGCAGGAGCATTATATATATATATATATATATATATATATATATATATGATCTCACCTAAGAGATACACAAGGATGACTCTAATCAGCACAAAATATTCCTCATCAGAGATTTCTGTTCTCAAAAGGATTCAAATATTTGAAAAGACATAATGGTGCAGGCCACACATGCGATCAAAACTCAACTTCAGAGGTAGTGTTCGAAAGCACACCAATCGGGTATAACCCAGAACTTATAAAGCTGTGCTCCAATAAAAAAGAAATAGCTAAGCTCTAAAACTCGCACAAAACAGAAACTACAAAAAAGCAAGAGAAAATTTATGGTGACTACGAAGGTGGTCCGTGGTTTCTAGCATATTTGCCACTCTCAGATAGAGGCACATAGAGGCCTACCCAAAAGTGAGAAAGGAGAATAGTGTGTAGCAAAATATATTAGATAATTAATATTATATCTATAAATGCTCAAACATTGAAAAATTAATCAAAATTCACGAATAATTCATAACTAAATAAAGGACCCGAATCCCTCAATTTCAGAGGAATCCCCTTCATCCCCCACTCTCAACCCACAGGTCTAAACCAAATTAGGAATTTTTATTAAAACTCCTTCCTCCCTTCCCCTCAAACCAAACAATTAGTAAGGATACAAAATCATTTTCATCTGTACCAAGAATGCAATGCTATGCTTTGAATGTCATGAATAAATTCAAACGAGACAGATAAAGAAGAAACAGTCATAATGTGCTGGATTCAAACCTGTCACTGCCGCAAGCAAGACACTGAAGCGTCCCTTGCTTTCCATTCGCCAAGTAACTATTCTTCTGCGAGGGATTTTCATTGATCAACTTAACAAAGTGAATAAAGGCCTTCTCCAACGCATCCTCATCAACAGGCAGGTACATAGCATTATAGACACAACCAACCCCATCAACCCAAGAGGGTTTGGAAGGTCTCATTTCAATAGGATCCCCAGTATCCTCATCAACAGGCAGGTACTTAGCATTATAGACACAACCAACCCCGTCAACCCTAGAGTGCTTGGAAGGTCTCATTTCAACAGGGTCAGTGAAATCTCGCTTGAGAGGACCACTGGGACCCGCAGAAAATTCACCACCACCAGGAACCCTAGAAAAACCATTAGCATTACGCAAAAGCTGCTCCCTTTGCCTAGCAAATTCATCCCTTCCATCCTCGTCGCCGAATTTCCTCTTTGCCGAGGCTTCCATCTGATTACGGAAATCTTGATGGCGGCCATCGAGGTGGGGAGGGAAGCGCGTGTCCAAATAGCCGATAGGGCGAGGTGGCGGTGTGAAATCTTGGTAATCGGGGAGAAGAGCGAAGTAAGATAGGACACTTCCATCAGCGTGGATGATTCGCTGTTCAAGCATGTGGAAGCCATCGATCGGAGGAGGGGGTGGACCGGCCTCCGCGAAGTGAAAGGGAATCAGGGCCGCGTAATCGTTTGGGAGTTTGGGACTAGGATTAGGGTTAGGGTTAAGGTTATGGTTGGGGTTGTTAGGGTTGGGTTTGGGATCGGATGGAGATTTGGTGGTGGGGGCGGTGGGGGCATAGCAGGAATGCATGTTCAGTAGTTTCATTTTCCATCCCACATACAGGACAACACAATGAGGTGGCAAGCTTCCTATGCATAAGATGACTCTTTAAAGGCACAACATTTTGACAAAGCTTCCACACAATCATCTTGACCTTTGTGGAGCAGGGGCACTCCACACTCCATCCCACAACTCTTTTGGCTTTTGACTAGAAGAGGAAGCTCCATCATTAGGCTTTTGATCACTATCATGAACTTTGAAATAACCAGGCTTTTGACAGTTAAATCCAATTGAACTCGTCGTGTGTGTGTTGTAGACAACTTAAGTTGGAGAACCGACTGTTTGGTTGTACTTGGCTAGTCGTATAACCAACATTGGATAGAACTTCATTTCTCGTATATGTTAATCGATCTCTGCAAAAAAAATATCGAAAATTGATTTTTAGGCCTAGATTAAAAAAAAGTTGAGCTTTTGGTGTTTGAAAATTTTATATTGAATTTAATTCACTTTGTTAAAAAATTCTAATTTTTTTGAGAGAAATGTTTATAATTTTGTGTGTGGAAAAAGACATTCAAAAATAAAAACGATCCACAGGAGTTGACTTAACATAAGAGATTAAGATTGATGACAAGGAAAATAATTTTTTTTACTAACTAATATATTAAAAATATACTAATGTTTTGTCTACATCAAACATAGTGTTTTGCTTGGGACTATGTTTCTTATTAGCTACAGACTCGATCCAGCTCTTTTGAGTGTTGTTAGAGCCAGTATAATCATGTTCGATAGGTTCTTATTTGAAACTACATTAATGTTTGAGATTATCTTATTCTAAGGTACGCGTCAGTCCTTAGTTGTATATCCACACATATACACAGGATGCACCGCTTTGCAAACAAATGTTCTTGAAATTGAATTTGAATAGTAATAGTTACTTGATTGTTTAATAACAATATAGTTAGTTTTATATTTTAATTATTACATATTTAACTAGGAAGAATCTAAATTATATCATACACACACTAAGTTGTTATACCTAAAGATAAAGATAGAAATCATGTATATGACATCTCTGTTATATACAAAGTCAATATATGTCTATTCATCTCGAGCCTTAGTATACCAATATTGATTGTATATATAACAATAGAAACCATACAACGAACCCTACTAAGTTCTAAGAACAATTCCTAAAGCATGAGCCTTCAAAACTGTATAATATTTACACTAGGGTACTTCCCTTGACATACTCAGTAAAAGCCAAGGCAATCAAACCCAACATAGCAAACCTTCCATTCCACAACTCTGCATCAGAGGAAAACACCCCTTTGGACTTGGACTCCACGCTCACCCCTTGAAACAATGGAATAAAAGAAGCAAGTGACAACAACACGCTTGTTCCTAAGAACCATGGGGATCCCACCACCTGATATTTGTTCAAACACACCCCGCCCATTGGCTAACTCTACTCCTATTGCAGTTACAAAACCAATCACGGCCAACCTTCCATTGATTCTCTCATGTGCTGGCCCACCAAATGCCATCAAATCTGTAAACTTTGTGCTCATCTGCCATAAATAATTAACTCATGCCAATGAGGTGTCACCTTTGCATAATAAAATAATCTTCTTAGTTCTTACACAACTCAAAAACACAAAGTTGTATTTTATTATTGCTTTTGACACTAGGCTCACCTTTGGTGAACGAGTAGGGGCTGCCTGTGGTGGTGGTGGTGATGGAGGTGTAACTGTGTTTGCAGGCTCCATTGGTTGCTCTGTTTGCTCTTCCTGCATGTTACAACCATTAACCAATCATTAATATGGTTACATATGATAGTTCCTTCCTAGTAAACAGACCTACTTACTAAATGTTGTTCTTGCACTACATACAAAAAGTAAATATTATAATCAAAAAATTGGTTTTGTGAAAACTTACCCCAGCCATGGATTGGATTCTCAAGGTAGCATTTCTTCTGAGGCTTGGCATGTACACAGCAGTGGTGCTAAATTGGATCACCCTTGATCTGCTAGAAATGCTAGTCATTGGGCTTGAAACGATAGTTTGGTAAGATGAGACAGCCATTGATACTATTGAGTTATTGGCACAGTTTCTTAATACAACAAGGTTACACTGCCAAACTCAAGAAATTAACAAGAGTCTTTCTAAGGATAGAAGTTAGCGTTGTGAATTTCACGACACTGCTTTGGTTGTTAGGTGAAGCATTGAAGAAGGTTGTTTATATAGAAGAATAGAAGGCAAGAATGTGGTCGACATTTGTATGTTAGAGGCTTTTATACCCTATTTGATTCCCATATCGTAAAAGTATACAACTAATATAAGAATTTTTTTTCTTTGTGAAAATGATCTTTATAGAAGTCTTTTGATTTCTAAATTTTATAGAGCAAGGCATTAAGTGTGTGGATCTCGCTTTCTTCAAAGTAAGACTACTAGTAGTATACCTGTGAAGTGACATCATGTATATAATAACTTCCTTCCTCAACGATATTAACGTAGACATTTTTACTTAACTTCCCAATTCAATAAAAAGGGGTCAAAGATTGCCTAACAAGGAATGAGCGACTATTGGTCCTACTGCCCTAAGGATAGAAAAAATAAGAATAAAGGCTAGCCAACTGTAAACAAACAGTCTCCACCCAACAACCTTGTATTCCAGTCATTGACTTTTAGGTAAAAACTAGTGCATTCCAGGCTGAGATTATGGAAAGGCAAACAAATCTTCCTAATATGCCTACTATTAACTACAGTACGAAAAATCAAGTTGAATAGGAAACTTGTCCCTCCAGAAACTTCTTGTCCATGCAACAGGAAATACTTTCTCCAAAGCAATCCACAAATACTTTTACACTGGTTGTCTCCAGAAACTACAAATGCAAGTTTTTTATCCGGCTCTTTATGACTATCTTCTTCCTAGTGTCAAAATCAACTTTGTCAAGATCAAAAGCAGTCCCCATATAGCCATACGAGATCCTCCTTTTCTCTACCTTGCTCTCATCCATCTTCACTAGGTTTGGATTGTTTTCATCATCACTTCCTAATGTTTGGGGATGCACACACTCCCAATCCTTGCGTCCGTGATTTTCCTTCTTAAAGTGTTCAGCAAGACGCGTGGCTTCCTTTAAGCCTGATTCGTCCCCAGCAAATTTAACCAGTGTTATACCCAAATGACCATCTTTTCCATACAATGACTTTGATTTGCCACCAACAAATCCGAGCTCTGGAAAATCATGGATGAATACCAGACAGAAAAAAAATAGTCAGAAGAATTTTACTAGCATCAGATATTTGAGTGGATGATTTAAAAACAAAGATTCTGTCAAGTGCATACAAATAATATGAACCATTAATCTATGATTAATTAACATCAAAAATTCAAAGTTATGTCAGCAGTGGCCACAAATGATGTCATTCAAGGCACATTGGCCAATTAATTAACATCTTAGAGGAGATATCGATACTAACACAATGCAACTTAGTTTGGTCACAAATATAGTCTAAACAATATTCCACAGAATGCGCTTTTAGGAAAGGTCAACAAGTTTGGCTTCGGGAAAGCAACTTTAACCTCCTCACTCCAATATTTACAACCTACGTTGGGAGAAAACAATACAAAGAAATTTCTCAAATCCCCACACCACCTATTTCATAATTTTTGGCCAATATCCTTACATCAGTTGCTGCTAAAACTGCTTTAGAGGAGTCTATAACTATAAATTGCAACCATGTGATAGTACCAAAAAACTCAGTTTCATGCTACTCACTATTGCTTTCAAGTTCTCGTTGCCCACACTTAACTACATTGTGGAAAATTTAATGTAGAAGACCAGTAATCCTCAGCAGAGGGGACTTTTTAGTTGACTAGAATAAGAAACCGGTTGCATTATAATTATGGATCGGGACCCAAGTTAAACAGTTCAACAGTCCATTTGATAGGAAGAAGCAGAGACTAGAAAGGAAAGGAGTACAGTGGTCATTCCCAAAAGGAACAGATAGTTTACCTTAGCGAAAAGAAACGAAACATACTTTAAATATATTTGCAATATAATTTTTTCAAAATCTAATCATCATCCCGACTCCCTAGGACTGACATGCTACTCAGAGAAACGCATAAATCAATACACTTTTCGCCATATGATTGCAGTTGGTTCTACCAAAACTGTTGAACACATACACTCTGACTACACGTTTCTATCTCATTGAAGAGTTACTATCTAAACTGATTAATGACAAGCTGAATCGTAGGGAGACAGGCTCAAGAGACGAGGAGATAAATACATAGATTTATTCCAAAATCAACATCCTTAACCGTAGTTATCACTGCTACCTGGGATTGATGACTACAGCTTATCGAATTTAACGGATACCTTAAGTTTGAGTTGAGCAAAATCATCTAATGATCTAAGCCCATCTACTCAGCTGAACGAACCTCCAATACACCTAGGGTCAAAAATCCCAAAAAAATCTAATCTAAGTAAATCCAAAAGGACAAAGAGCCAAACTTCAAATTGAAAATGATCAATGATATGCATAATATTTGTGAAAGCTACAATGCAAATGCTGCTAGAGGTTAAAATTTGTGTTTAAATAAATTAAGCTCCATTCATTGAGAGCACTAACTATTTGACGGAACATGCATAATTGATAAAATTTTGCAGAACCAACATGTAAATATTGTAAGTTAACTATTCTCACATACCAAAAAGCCATAACACCAGAAACTCACAACAAACCACACAATGTATATTGAAGATGTAACAAATGAAAAACACAGAATACAATTAACTGCTTCAAGAAAGCTGTTTTCAATTATTGTATTCTAAATATTTCTCAGTCCAATTTTGTGATCTATAGCAAAGAATGTTGTGTGGCACAACAGAGAATTAAGCTCATATACCAACACGAGACATAAAGGGGAGTAATGAAAGGTCAAACAATTTGGATACAATATAACCTAGCTTTTGATAAAACAAATCCTGTAATACAATAGCCGAGCCAGAGCAGGAACTTATCGTGAAAATATATCAGATGGAACTAATACACACACACACACAAACAAATGTTTCATGTATAAAGCAAGCTAGAAGGATCAACCCCAAAGACTCTTAAGGAAACAAAAGTTGTTATGCGTTAACAATTCCTCGTATCAAGGAGTACCAATGATTTAAAAAGAAACTTAAAAGCAGATAAGATTGAGTACGTTAGTCGAGCAATAAAGTAAACATAACAATATTGGCAAATGACAGAAAAAATGGAAAAGGGGGCATATGCTTTCAACTTCCCAAGAATTCAAAATCCAATCAGAATGACAGGTTTAAAAAATCCCCCATTGGATAGCTGCCATAAAATGCTACAAATATCAATATTTGTAGAAAAGGAAAGACGCTTCAGAAATAAAATTCAAATGGCAATGGAAAAATACAAAGCAGAAAATCTAGCCTGCCAAAAGTGTCCATTGGTAACCATTTAAATGCAGAGTATCTCTAGTGTGTTTCAACTGCTGATTTGATGATGATGACTTATCAATAACATCCCATTATCTTCAAAAGATAATGTATCAAGAGTATTCCATTAAAACATAACAGGACTTTTTCTAATTGAGCTTTTAACTGCTCGTCTTTAATCTCGTTAAGGGCCTTCTTGGTCCAACACTGATTGGCGTAGTGCCCTATTTTGCCACACTTATGGCAGGTTATATCAAGGCTTTTGGCCTTTCTTTTTCCCTTTGGGACGAAGGGTTTTTCTTTGGGTCTATTGTAGAACATTTTCCTGTACTTCTTCCTATTAGGAGTCTTGTAAGGATTCTTTGTCCTATCCTTATAGTTCTTATAGGGTTTATTTTTCCCTGGCTTCTGCTTACTAGTACCTGGGGGTTTATCTAGGTCAAAAGCAAACTGCTCGCAGAATTCACCTAATTGGTGTTTCTCAGAAAGCTTTTGCTTTTTGAGTTGGTTCTTGAGCTTTATGTCATTGCACAAGGCTAATCCTTCACTAATGCAATTACTAATGATTTGACCATAAGTTAGGTCAGCATAATTTATGTTTATGCCATCATTCCTAATTCTTAAGGATTGCCGAACCTTTTCAGCAAATAGATATGGTAATCCATCCACAAACTTGGATTTCCAGTGGATAGAGTCAGGGTTTTTTAATTGGAAAACCCTGGACAAGAAGGTGTCCTTATACCACCTGAAGTGGGCTAAGGAAGGACATCTTAGGTTTTGGAGGAGGGTTTGTAATTTCTCTCCTATTGAGATGTTGGTTCCTACAAAATGTTGTAGGATGGATAGGCATAAGGTATATACGGTGTCTTCCTCGCCTGTGGTTGTAGTGATAGCACTACTGCTGGTTTCTAGTTTAATCTCTTTCCTATGGGATAAGATCTCTCTTCTTTGACTATCAGTGAGATAGTGGTCCCACCAACCTCTTAGTTGGCCGACAAAGCCAGTGGCTATAAAGGAAGCTATAGAGCTATTATTATTGCCCTGTTGCTTACAAACAGTGGAATACATAATCATTCTATGTACGGTATCTATAATCTGTTTGTCTCCTAAACCGTCTATATTCCATTCATAGATGGATTTTCCAGAGTATGAGTTCTGGAATGTCTCAGTCTCCTCAAAGAGTAGGTCCTGAGGCGAAGGTCTCTTATAGTAATATTTTTCTAAGGACTTATTCGCATAGATGGGATTAACTTCAACATTATCGTTGATGTGCTGGCTACTAAACATCTTAGCTAGTTCGTCAATATTACTGCCTTCCTCACTATCCTCAAAAGTCTCTGAAGTATTTCCAGAGGTATTCTTTTGGGACAAGACATTTAAGCGTAAATCCTTTAGCTTTTGCTCGAGGATACGCGTGAATTTAGTGTTATCATCACTCATTTTAAAGCCTTCTATGGGAATAGGGGGCTGGATGAGAGGGACATCCTTTATGATGGGAATGACCTCTGCAGACTTTTCTTTGCTCAGCTGGTCAACTATGGTTTTTTGCTGGGCAATTTGTTTTTCGACAAGACTTTTTAAAGATGATAAGTCTTTTTCCAAAGAGACAAATTGTTCTGCAAAACATAAAAGAAAAGTATTTGTATAATTTTGGGACTTTATTATGGAGTTTAACTCCCTAATAGTCACCTGATCATGTTCAACCTTTTGA
This sequence comes from Astragalus glycyphyllos, assembly GCA_963573325.1. NCBI lineage: Eukaryota > Viridiplantae > Streptophyta > Magnoliopsida > Fabales > Fabaceae > Astragalus > Astragalus glycyphyllos. The sequence continues at coordinate 69,280,798 of OY754309.1, forward strand.
AGGGTGAAAAGAGCTTTAGCCTCGGCATCCTTGCCAAGGGTTATAGCCTGTTTGGGAGGAAATGGAGAAACTATTTCTTCTCCGTTGACCGTTTTCCAAGAATTTGATTGTAAAACAAGAATTTCTTGGCTAACTTTGTTAATAAAATGGCCTATAAACCATTTAACAAAAGGAATATAATTTTGAGTTATTGCTAACTCGTCATAGTAAATATCTTTGAAGTTTTTCAAAACAAGAGGAGAAAAAGTTTTGAAATACCATTTTCTAAATTGAAAATATCTTTCGTGTTGGAACTCATCATTGACGAGTCCTCTCATAGCACTTCCTGGGTTTAAATCCATTAAATACCAAAACTCATTTCGGACTGGGTAGGTGATTGCCTACTATGGGAATTGGTTTTTTGGTAGATTCCGTGAGGAATTTTATTCTCACTGATTCTTATGTGCTCTACCGTTTCTATCTCTTCTTCTACTTGGGAAGTAGAAGCCCTGTTTGTCTCGCTAGGATTTCTAGCAAGCTCACTGGGTGTAGTGTAATAATTACTAACAGAGTGCCTAGAAGACAAAGCCCTAGGTATCCTAGCTATCCTACTAGAATTGAATTTTATTTCTATGTCTCCTTCAGTATTCTGAACGATTTGGTCTATATCCTTATTTAGGATAGGTTCAGGTTCTATGGCCTGGGGTAAGGACCATGTTTCTGGGAAGTTTATTTCATTCCACCTAATCAACCTATTGGTAACTATGTTGGAGGTTAGCAAGTTTGTCTGGACATTTCCAGAGATTTGTATGGTCTGTTCTATAGTTTTAACAGCATACCTGGAGATAACATCAAACATTCCAAACTTGTATATTTGTTTGGAGGGAACGGACGGTATTGTCCATTTGTTTAGTTGGTCCAAATTGTTTGGATACTCAGCCAATTCTTCATTCTTAATAGAATTTTCTTGATGATTATAATCATTCAATTCCATGATTGTAAAGGAGCTAAGGTAGCTGTGGTTAGCCGGGTAACAGAATCAGATCCTTTTGGGCTAGTTGGACTTATGGACTTATCTTTTTCTCAAAATCATTTTGTCATCTTTGCAAACAGTAGAACTGTTTAACTATCAACCCGAAGGGATAGAAGGATTTCTCCCAAATCAAAGACGTCAAATGTTTTTTAGCAAAAAATTTCTTTTTCGGAAAATCATCTTAACACTCCCTTCTCTCGGGAAAAAACTATGATATATCGAAGAAAACACTAAAAACACTTTGAGCTATTGCTAACTCGTCATAGTAAGACCGTTTAACAAAAGGTCTTACTATATATATATATATATATATATATATATATATATATATATATATATATATATATATAATCTCTCCAAAGAGGAATCCCCTTCATCCCCACTCTCAACCCACAGGTCTAAACCAAATTAGGAGTTTTTATTAAGGATACAAAATCATTTTCATCTGTACCAAGAATGCAATGCTATGCTTTGAATGTCATGAATAAATTCAAACGAGACAGATAAAGAAGAAACAGTCATAATGTGCTGGATTCAAACCCGTCACATTCGCAAGCAAGACACTTAAGCGTCCCTTGCTTTCCATTCTGCAAGTAACTATTCTTCTGCGAGGGATTTTCATTGATCAACTCAACAAAGCGAGTAAAGGCCTTCTCCAACTCATCCTCATTAACAGGCAGGTGGTTGGCATTATAGACAAAATCCACCCCATCAACTGTAATGTGTTTGGAAGGTCTCATTTCAACAGGGTCAGTGAAATCTCGCTTGAGAGGACCACTGGGACCCGCAGAATATTCACCACCACCAGGAACCCTAGAAGAACCATTAGGATTACGCAAAAACTGCTCCAATTCATCCCTTCCATCTGATTACGGAAATTTTGATGGCGGCCATCGAGGTGGGGAGGGAAGCGCATGTCCAAATGGCCGATAGGGCGAGGTGGCCGAAGAGCGTAGTAAGATAGGACACTTCCATCGGCGTTGGACTCCCAACGGGTTTTGCGGTTGGACGATTAAAAACATAAATGTAATTACTATTTTAGCCTTTCCCCCTTTGGATAAGCAAGCTCTCTCGCTCGCTCGCTGAATGCAATCAAGTTCTACATGGATTATCGCTTATTATTGTTTCATTGTATGATTAATGAGTGAACAATTATAAATAACTAGTGTTACTACCCGTGCTCCGCACGGGCTCGCCCTAGTTGAATAATAATAATATATTTTATTAATTGTAAACTATTCTAACAAAGAGAAACTAGCGTGTTAGTTAGGTATTAAAACACCCCATTTGTAGTTGGTTCGAGGCTTCCTCATAGCTATTTGTTTTCATATAATGGTATTATTGGTATTAAAAAAAGTATTATAAATAGCAACTGATTAGACATACTTAATCGTAGTGGATGAAAACCAAAAAAAAAAAACAGATATACAAAATTGAAATAAAATGGTGCGGGTATTACTATAAATGTGGCTGAAGTTCCCGCAGGAGTAAATGCTAAAAGAAATATAAAAATATAAAGATCAATTTAAGTATGCTTCTAATACTTGTTGGAGCGAAGTGACCAAAACAAAGAAGACAACACAAATAGAAAGTGAAACACGTGAGTATCATGCAAGCTTGAATGAAAATCACCAATAAAGTAGAAGCCTCTATACAATGTTGAATGAATATTATGGGGGATTTTATTGTAAATGTGGCTGAAGTTTCCGTGAATAAAAATTAAATTATAACTATCAATTAAATAAGAGAATTATAAATTTAAAAAAAAAACATTAACAAACACATTGAAATTGAACATCCATAGATAGTAAAAATAAAGTCTAAAAATTTTTAATATCATAATCCATATTGATGCAGAGTTGGATGAAAACAACCAAAAAAATAGAAGCAGCTATACAAAGTTGAAAGAAGCTACTGCAAATGTGACTGAAGTTCCCGCGAGAGTAAATGCTAAACTAAAGACAAAAAAAATATATACACCAATTTAAGTATACTTCTAATACTCGTTGGTGCGAAATGACGAAAATAAAGAAGATAACACAAATAGAAAGTTAAACACATGGGTATCATGCAACGTTGGATGAAAACCACCAATAAAATAGAATATAATGCGGTTCCATTGTAAATGTAGTTGAAGTTCACGTAGGAGAAAGTAGCTATAGAATATTATATATTGCAAGATAAAGAAGCAACTCTCAGTAGTGATGAATGTAACCAAACGCGAAAGAGAGGAGTTACTCTAATAAACCCTAAATCGTAATATATATTTTTTAAAATGTATTTGTGATTTGGTAGTGACCGAACTAAATGAATTCAATAAAGATTGTAGGTTCAGAAAATATATAAGGAGAAGAAGTATAAAAATATAAAGAGAAAATGTATAAAAAGAAATTGTTTTTTTAAAGTGCTGAAATTAAAAAAAGGGAACTTCAGGTATTTGAATAGCTAAAAATTTTCTAAGCACTAAAGTATCTCAAAACATACTGGTTAGCATCAGAGCTTACGTATTTTGTGACGAAATTATTTGTTCTTCACCAAAGTGGTTCTTGAGAAACAAACTTTAAGTATTGGAACAATTAAAATTTTTTCTATCTCTAAAGTACGCCAAAACATACTGCTCCGCTTTTCACTTTTCGTATTTTGTCACAAAACTACTGTATTTTTTCACCAAATCGATTATTGAGGAGCAAACTTCGCGTATTTGGATAGTTAAAATTTTTCTGAACGTTAAATAACTCAAAACACACTACTTAACATCACATTTTACGCATTTTGTGACAATTTTTTCCCCAAACTGGTCACTGAGAAAAAAATCAATGTTGAAATATGTGAAGTTCGCTCCTTAATAACCGGTAGGTGAAACTTTTTTTAAATTTTCTGACAAAATATTTCTAATTAAATTTATTTTTTATTTAATTTTTATTAATGCACGCCACATTTCACGATACATTAGTTTGCCACATTTACATTTTCAACATTGACTATTCAACTCACCAAGAAAAAAGGCGTTGCCATTTAAAAAAGAAAATATAATCCCATAACATTCTCACCACTCATCACTCATTTCCTATATTTCATTTTTCTCCAGAACTTCTCTCTCACTCAAACGTTCTCACCACCTCCACTTTCTCTTTTGTAGCTCACTCACCACCTCTCACTCAAAGTCATCACCTATCTCTCGCTCAAAACCCGTCGGTCTGACTACTTCTTTCAAGTTTCAACACGCATCACCTCTCTCTCACTCACCACTCACCACTTCTCTCTCATTCACCTCTTATAGCACAGTGGAAACTTGTAAAGGTGTGTGTGTGTTGTGTTGTGTTGTGTTGTGATGTGATGATGGGTATATTTATGTTGAGTTCCGCTTCGGCGGAGATTTCAAACCCAATTTCCCTTCTTAAATCTCTCTCTCCCCCTAACTTCCCATTATCACTCCCAGGTACGTTCCTTTTCTTTCCTTTCCAACTCTCTTCTTCTTTCATTCTTCTCTCTCTTCTTCACAGATCTCATCCCTCGCCCCAGTTCTATTATTATTATTATTATTATTATTACTACTCTGTACTTTGAATATCAATTTCTTATGGTTTTTATTCCAGATCTGCTCTTTCAATATGCTGTTCTCTTAATTCTACTTATCCTGCTTTCAATTGTCTTTATTGATTTCGTTATAAAATTTGCATTTTTCACTGAAATTATACTCAGACAAATTAATCTAAAACCATGTATGATGTTATTACACCTTTTATTTACTCTTAACATTAACATACCCTCGTAGGTTAGTTATTTATGTGCATCTATCTTGCTCTGCTTCTTTGTGTACTTGTTGTATTGTATTAGTATTGGTATATCGTTTTCTTTGGGATGGATAACTGTGTTAAATCGGTTTGATTAAGTATCAAAATGAGCCCTTATATTTTCTTATTTCTTATGTACATTTTTGTTTGGCACTTGATGTATGTGTGTCTGTATGTTAATGGATGTTTTTTGTATATCAGAGATACATATGGCAACAGCAGCAGCTACCTTTACTATTGGAACCACCCAAAAAGGGAGGTCACTTTCTCATAATTTGTGTTCCATTGCAAGTTCTAAAACAGCTCAAGGGATCAAAAGATTTGACATTGAATTTGAAGGTATGTCCTAAATATTTGAAACACTTTTTTTCTATCCTCCCTTTCTTTTCTCCATTCTCTTTTTCCCTTTGACAAATGATTGTGCAACTTTGGTGTTGCATACTATATTTCTGTTTTTATGCCAACTAAGTCATCTTGAATTATTTTTCTTCCTTAAGGGACTTGCATCACTGATAGTTATGCTTAAGGATAACCTAATTCATGTGAATTGTTATAGGAATATTTTGAGATAGTGACTTAATCTGGTTAAGATGGAAACAAAATCTCACATCGGATAATTAAAAGAAAAGAAAGTTGAATCAGTAACAATATTATAGTTCAATATGGGTGGACAACATAATTGCACCATTGGATTGACTTATTTAAACTTATCTAATGTCATAAATATTTGTAAGATTATCTAGAAGAACTTATTGAAACCGCTCATGACCTATTCATAAGTTGTTTTTAGGTTATTACTATAAGCTCTCCATGATAGCTCATGATAAGATTTGACATTATTTTATCTTTTTTTTTTTTTATAAAAATAGAAAGCTTATGCTTAAGTGCTTACTTAAGTTGTTTCCAAACATGCCCATATCTTAGTTTTTGGGGGATCTGTCCCTTGATGGTCTACTTTCTTAATGGTCCAAACATGATAAACTAAGTAGTAAGTAACAGTAGGTCTTTCATTTATTAACAGCTTCTGCAATAATATAACAGATAAACTGCAATCCAGGTCAAATATTGCACTGCCTTCTCTGGAAGCTATAAGTCGAAGACATCTTTTAGTCGGCATTGGCGCTTCATTCTGTTATGGTTTATCACCATTTATGGCATCAGCTGAAGAGAAGTCAGCTAATAAAGAGGAAAATGATAAAGGAGTTATTGGGGCCATTGAATCATTATTTGATCCCAATGAGAAAACAAAGTCTGGAAAAGTGTTACCAAAGGCTTACTTAAACTCAGCAAGAGAGTTAGTGAAAACACTTCGTGAATCTGTAAATGAATCCCCTGATGATATTGCCAAATTTAGAAGGACTGCAGATGCAGCAAAGGAATCCATTCGGGAGTATCTTGGTAGTTGGAGGGGACAACGGACTGTTGTTCAAGAAGTGTGTACTTTTAAATGAACTATTTTAAGCAATGAATCTTTGATGCTTTCACTAGTATTTTGCAGATAAGCTTTTTGCAAATATTTATATGATTATGATTTGGATTGATTCTTTGCAGGAATCATATGATGTTTTGGTGAAGGCAATCAGATCATTGGCAAATTTTTACTCAACAGCAGGGCCATCAGCCCCATTGCCAGAGGAAGTAAAGTCCCAAATATTAGATTATCTAAATACTGCTGAAGAATTTTTGTAGAACATCCACACAAATGTATTGTAGAATTTCAATTTCCTGAAAAACGAGACGGTAATGCAAGTGAGTGTAAATTATTATGTGGCAAAAAATAAACTTCTGTTTATTTTCTTTTTGTCAGTTGTCAGTTGTCACGTTGATCGTATTTACCTAGTTGATGAACAAAAGTAATTAGTTGATCATCAGAAAATGCTCTTGCATACTGGGCTATAATCAATTTTTATTTCATTTAGTAATAATTGTTAATTAATAATTACAGCTTATACGAATAAGACATTCTCCATGGCCAGAATTGACCTTATCACCATTATGGAAAGGGTGTGGAACTATTAACACCAAATTTTTAACCTACACCCCTTATGTTTTTCTATGATTTAGAAGAGAGCACGAGGCTCTATTTATACAAGAAGTGTCGACCTTTCATATTCTATTAAATTAATACAAGAAAAAGAAACCGAAAGAAAAGAAGGCAGAAGGACATAAACTAATGCCTTCATTAACTAATTATTAACTAAGAGAAGGCAGAAATCTTGGATGAGATGGTAGGAGTCTTTTCCAGCTTAACCAAGATCTTGGGTTCGAATCCAACCTTGGGCATGTAGCAGTGTTAAATCTCTTGAGGGAGAGCTTTGCTGCCTATTATGGTCCTACTCGGCTCAAAAGATTTGTCTTTGCAGTTGCTCGCAGAGGATACCTGATTTATAAAAAAAAACTAAGAGAATGCAGAAGAACTCTCGCATTCTCCCTTATAAAGGAGAATGGCATTTACCCTTGCAGCAAATTTGTGTTCCATTGCAAGTTCTAAAACAGCTCAAGGGATCAAAAGATTTGACATTGAATCTGAAGGTATGTCCTAAATATTTGAAACACCTTTTATCTATCCTCCCCTTCTTTTCTCAATTCTCTTTTTCCCTTTGAGAAATGATTGTGCAACTTTGGTGTTGCATAGTATATTTTCTGTTTTTATGCCAACTAAGTCATCTTGAATTATTTTTCTTCCTTAAGGGACTTGCATCACTGATAGTTATGCTTAAGGATAACGTAATTCATGTGAATTGTTAAAGGACTGTTTTGAGATAGTGACTTAATCTGGTTAAGATGGAAAGAGAATCTCACATCAGATAATTAAAAGAAAGTTGAATCAGTAACAATATTATAGTTCAATATGTGTGGACAACATAATTGCACCATTGGATTGACTTATTTGAACTTATCTAATGACATAAATATTTGTAAGATTATCTGGAAAGTAAGTTGTCCCTGAAGATGATAATACCCTCTTGACTTTCCAAATAAAAAAGCCTAGCTGGGGAGGCAGCATAATAATGAATAACTGCTTTGCCAGTTACCAACACGTGACAATTCCTAGAAGATAGGGTTGAGAAATTAATTCTTCCATGTAATATGAATTATGAAAATAGATACGACATTCATAAGTTATAATAATAAACCAGCACAAATAACTTTAATCTAACAAAATAAATATTATTTACTGCATTTCTACTATATAAGCTATAGTAACACCAAACTTAGTAGCCAACTGGACTTTTTCTCGGGGAAGTTGTTTTAAACCCTGATGAAAAAAGAAGAGTCGTCCACAAGTTGGGTTTTCCCCACAAGATGAGTGTGTAAACAAATTTGTATCAAGTTATAATGATACCAGCTAGACATGTTGGAACGCCTAAAGAGTGATTTCTTTGTGAATTAATAGTTGTTAATCAAGCTAATGCAAGTTGTAAATCATACAAATGATTACGTATTTTCAAAACTTAGACATATAATTAAAAAATTAATCAGTTGTTGGATAATCTTTTACCTTACGAATCATAATTTCATTATCATGATTATGTCCATAGAGATCTGATGTATCGAAAGCCTAAGCCTTTAGCTAAATAGGATTTTAAAAAAGCCTAAGCTTTTTTTTCTACTTATATGAAACGACAAATAAACACCACGCACACCCAAGAGCCTGCTCACATCTAGGTTCGAACCTGGGAGACGACGTCCCAATGTCGTTGAAATTGTCAAGTAGCCAACGTTGAAGGACAAAAAAAACTTTAAGCCTTATCTGCTTTAAAAAAAAGTCTGGTCGGCCTGATCAACCCATTTTTTTTGTCAAATTATCTATTCCCACCCTAACGGCGGTGTGACCCGAACAATCCGTTTTTTTGTCAAATTATATTATGCCAAAATACTTACAAAAAAAAAGCAATTGTGGGAATTGAACCCGACCAACAATATATGTTTACATTTTATACTTACATGTTTTATTATATATTACGTTATATTCTAATATTCTAATCATTTAAAATCTAATATTTTGTATCACACTTCTCAGTTATATTAGATTTTATATATTTGTTATTTAGATTATTAATAAATAAGAATAATATTTGTGAGACCATTGTTGTTTAATACTTCTTCATTTTATTAGGTACTAACGTTACGATTATGGATTTTTAATTTATAGAATGAGTTTGTTAGTTATGTTAATATTATTTGAGTTTTTCAGACATTTTTAAGGTGTGGCTAAAAAATTTTATAGTTTCACAGGCCATGCGGGCCAACCAGTGACTCGACAGTCTGACCATGGACTCAGTGACTCAGTGCCCTAATCGAGTCAACCACCGACTCGATTTTAATAACTATGCTTATTTGTATGTTGGGGTTTTTATACCCTATTTGATTCCCATATTGTAAAAGTATACAACTGATATAAGAATTTTTTTTCTTTGTGAAAATGATCTTTATAGAAGTCTTTTTATTTCTAAATTTTATAGAGCAAGGCATTAAGTGTGTGGATCTCGCTTTCTTCAAAGTAAGACTACTAGTAGTATACCTGTGAAGTGACATCATGTATATAATAACTTCCTTCCTCAACGATATTAACGTAGACATTTTTACTTAACTTCCCAATTCAATAAAAAGGGGTCAAAGATTGCCTAACAAGGAATGAGCGACTATTGGTCCTACTGCCCTAAGGATAGAAAAAATAAGAATAAAGGCTAGCCAACTGTAAACAAACAGTCTCCACCCAACAACCTTGTATTCCAGTCATTGACTTTTAGGTAAAAACTAGTGCATTCCAGGCTGAGATTATGGAAAGGCAAACAAATCTTCCTAATATGCCTACTATTAACTACAGTACGAAAAATCAAGTTGAATAGGAAACTTGTCCCTCCAGAAACTTCTTGTCCATGCAACAGGAAATACTTTCTCCAAAGCAATCCACAAATACTTTTACACTGGTTGTCTCCAGAAACTACAAATGCAAGTTTTTTATCCGGCTCTTTATGACTATCTTCTTCCTAGTGTCAAAATCAACTTTGTCAAGATCAAAAGCAGTCCCCATATAGCCATACGAGATCCTCCTTTTCTCTACCTTGCTCTCATCCATCTTCACTAGGTTTGGATTGTTTTCATCATCACTTCCTAATGTTTGGGGATGCACACACTCCCAATCCTTGCGTCCATGATTTTCCTTCTTAAAGTGTTCAGCAAGACGCGTGGCTTCCTTTAAGCCTGATTCGTCCCCAGCAAATTTAACCAGTGTTATACCCAAATGACCATCTTTTCCATACAATGACTTTGATTTGCCACCAACAAATCCTAGCTCTGGAAAATCATGGATGAATACCAGACAGAAAAAAAATAGTCAGAAGAATTTTACTAGCATCAGATATTAGAGTGGATGATTTAAAAACAAAGATTCTGTCAAGTGCATACAAATAATATGAACCATTAATCTATGATTAATTAACATCAAAAATTCAAAGTTATGTCAGCAGTGGCCACAAATGATGTCATTCAAGGCACATTGGCCAATTAATTAACATCTTAGAGGAGATATCGATACTAACACAATGCAACTTAGTTTGGTCACAAATATAGTCTAAACAATATTCCACAGAATGCGCTTTTAGGAAAGGTCAACAAGTTTGGCTTCTGGAAAGCAACTTTAACCTCCTCACTCCAATATTTACAACCTACGTTGGGAGAAAACAATACAAAGAAATTTCTCAAATCCCAACACCACCTATTTCATAATTTTTGGCCAATATCCTTACATCAGTTGCTGCTAAAACTGCTTTAGAGGAGTCTATAACTATAAATTGCAACCATGTGATAGTACCAAAAACTCAGTTTCATGCTACTCACTATTGCTTTCAAGTTCTCGTTGCCCACACTTAACTACATTGTGGAAAATTTAATGTAGAAGACCAGTAATCCTCAGCAGAGGGGGCTTTTTAGTTGACTAGAATAAGAAACCGGTTGCATTATAATTATGGGTCGGGACCCAAGTTAAACAGTTCAACAGTCCATTTGATAGGAAGAAGCAGAGACTAGAAAGGAAAGGAGTACAGTGGTCATTCCCAAATGGAACAGATAGTTTACCTTAGCGAAAAGAAACGAAACACACTTTAAATATATTTGCAATATAATTTTTTCAAAATCTAATCATCATCCCGACTCCCTAGGACTGACATGCTACTCAGAGAAACACATAAATCAATACACTTTTCGCCATATGATTGCAGTTGGTTCTACCAAAACTGTTGAACACACACACTCTGACTACACGTTTCTCTCTCATTGAAGAGTTATCTAAACTGATTAATGACCAGCTGAATCGTAGGGAGACAGGCTCAAGAGACGAGGAGATAAATACATGGATTTATTCCAAAATCAACATTCTTAACCATAGTTATCACTGCTACCTGGGATTGATGACTACAGCTTAACGAATTTAACGGATACCTTAAGTTTGAGTTGAGCAAAATCATCTAATGATCTAAGCCCATCTACACAGCTGAATGAACCTCCAATACACCTAGGGTCAAAAATCCCAAAAAATCTAATCTAAGTAAATCCAAAAGGACAAAGAGCCAAACTTCAAATTGAAAATGATCAATGATATGCATAATATTTGTGAAAGCTACAATGCAAATGCTGCTAGAGGTTAAAATTTGTGTTTAAATAAATTAAGCTCCATTCATTGAGAGCACTAACTATTTGACGGAACATGCATAATTGATAAAAATTTGCAGAACCAACATGTAAATATTGTAAGTTAACTTTTCTCACATACCAAAAAGCCATAACACCAGAAACTCACAACAAACCACACAATGTATATTGAAGATGTAACAAATGAAAAACAAAGAATACAATTAAATGCTTCAAGAAAACTGTTTTCAATTATTGTATTCTAAATATTTCTCAGTCCCTTTTGTGAGCTATAGCAAAGAATGTTGTGTGGCACAACAGAGAATTAAAGCTCATATACCAACACGAGACATAAAGGGGAGTAATGAAAGGTCAAACAATTTGGATACAATATAACCTAGCTTTTGATAAAACAAATCCTGTAATACAATAGCCGAGCCAGAGCAGGAACTTATCGTGAAAATATATCAGATGGAACTAATACACACACACACACACACACAAACAAATGTTTCATGTATAAAGCAAGCTAGAAGGATCAACCCCAAAGACACTTAAGGAAACAAAAGTTGTTATGCGTTAACAATTCCTCGTATCAAGGAGTACCAATGATTTAAAAAGAAACTCAAAAGCAGATAAGATTGAGTACGTTAGTCGAGCAATAAAGTAAACATAACAATATTGGCAAATGACAGAAAAAATGGAAAAGGGGGCATATGCTTTCAACTTCCCAAGAATTCAAAATCCAATCAGAATGACAGGTTTAAAAAATCCCCCATTGGATAGCTGCCATAAAATGCTACAAATATCAATATTTGTAGAAAAGGAAAGACGCTTCAGAAATAAAATTCAAATGGCAATGGAAAAATACAAAGCAGAAAATCTAGCCTGCCAAAAGTGTCCATTGGTAACCATTTAAATGCAGAGTATCTCTAGTGTGTTTCAACTGCTGATTTGATGTTGATGACTTATCAATAACATCCCATTATCTTCAAAAGATAATGTATCAAGAGTATTCCATTAAAACGTAGCCGAAAGCAGAGGTTAACAAAAAAATAAATAATAGGAAGGGCTGACTAAGCAAACATGATAGTAGGATGTGGCATAACTCATTCAGACCTTAAAGACTGGAGAGGCACTTTATACCTCTAAGTTTATTATCCATTGATTTGGTATCCAAACCCTCCATACGACCATCACCACTTTTCCCAGTATTTGTGTTATGAATGATCACCAAAGGAGGCCACATAATCAGATTATCTCGATATGCTTTTGCTTCATAAGCAGGTTGAATCTGATACACCTTCGAGTCATCCGGGGTCTTTGAGTAGCTCCAGCCCATTAAGACACACAGAGCTTTGTGTAATCCCCAATGAGCAACACGTAAAACGGAATGACCTGAGATGTAAGCGTGCATAATTAGAGCATGCGTGTCTGGGAAATCTTTAGCAGACCTGAAATTCGGCATATCAAGGGCATTGAAGAATATGTTTTAGGTTTCCATCCGATAACTAACTGATGTACACACAAAAAGGCAAATAGAACACATTCAACATCTATTATTTACATTAAACACTTAAGATCTGTTCTGTATTAACTCAAACAGAAAAGCTACAACCTAGGCAACATCAAAAAACACCAAGGGACTACTCTAGAAAGCCTGGGGAACCCCTGCCACTGAAAAATCCGGACTCAGGAGTCAGGATCATGCCTAAATTTTCAAGGACATATATACCGATTACCACAGTTACACATGCATCTTTAAAATGCATGACAAATGGAGCATCATATTGTCAGTCCTAAAAATCATGCGATGCAGGAGCATTATATAATATATATATATATATATATATATATATATATATATATATATATATATATATATATAATCTCACCAAAGAGATACAGAAGGATGACTCTAATCAGCACAAAATATTCCTCATCAGAGATTTCTGTTCTCAAAAGGATTCAAATATTTGAAAAGACATAATGGTGAAGGCCACACATGCGATCAAAACTCAACTTCAGAGGTAGTGTTCGAAAGAACACCAATCGGGTATAACCCAGAACTTATAAAGCTATGCTCCAATAAAAAAGAAATAGCTAAGCTCTAAAACTCGCACAAAACAGAAACTACAAAGAAGCAAGAGAAAATTTATGGTGACTACGAAGGTGGTCCGTGGTTTCTAGCATAGTTGCCACTCTCAGATAGAGGCACATAGAGATCTACCCAAAAGTGAGAAAGGAGAATAGTGTGTAGCAAAATATATTAGATAATTAATATTATATCTATAAATGCTCAAACATTGAAAAATTAATCAAAATTCACGAGTAATTCATAACTAAATAAAGGACCCCGAATCCCTCAATTTCAGAGGAATCCCCTTCATCCCCCACTCTCAACCCACCGGTCTAAACCAAATTAGGAATTTTTATTAAAACTCTCCCTCCCTTCCCCTCAAACCAAACAATTAGTAAGGATACAAAATCATTTTCATCTGTACCAAGAGTGCAATGCTATGCTTTGAATGTCATGAATAAATTCAAACGAGACAGATAAAGAAGAAGCAGTCATAATGTGCTGGATTCAAACCTGCGACTGCCGCAAACAAGACACTGAAGCCTCCCTTGCTTTCCATTCTCCAAGTAACTATTCTTCTGCAAGGGATTTTCATTGATCAACTTAACAAAGTGAATAAAGGCCTTCTCCAACGCATCCTCATCAACAGGCAGGTACATAGCATCATAGGCACAACCAACCCCATCAACCCAAGAGGGTTTGGAAGGTCTCATTTCAATAGGATCCCCAGTATCCTCATCAACAGGCAGGTACTTAGCATTATAGACACAACCAACCCCGTCAACCCTAGAGTGCTTGGAAGGTCTCATTTCAACAGGGTCAGTGAAATCTCGCTTGAGAGGACCACTGGGACCCGCAGAATATTCACCACCACCAGGAACCCTAGAAAAACCATTAGCATTACTCAAAAGCTGCTCCCTTTGCCTAGCAAATTCATCCCTTCCATCCTCGTCGCTGAATTTCCTCTTTGCCGAGGCTTCCATCTGATTACGGAAATCTTGATGGCGGCCATCGAGGTGGGGAGGGAAGCGCGTGTCCAAATAGCCGATAGGGCGAGGTGGCGGTGTGAAATCTTGGTAATCGGGGAGAAGAGCGAAGTAAGATAGGACACTTCCATCAGCGTGGATGATTCGCTGTTCAAGCATGTGGAAGCCATCGATCGGAGGAGGGGGTGGACCGGCCTCCGCGAAGTGAAAGGGAATCAGGGCCGCGTAATCGTTTGGGAGTTTGGGACTAGGATTAGGGTTAGGGTTATGGTTGGGGTTGTTAGGGTTGGGTTTGGGTTTGGAATCGGATGGAGATTTGGTGGTGGTGGCGGGGGCGGTGGAGGCGTTGGACTCCCAACGCGTTTTGTGGTGGGACGATGAGGATGACTTGGGATTGTTACCGCCGGCCATTGACATGTTTTTCCTCTTGTGTTGTGATTCTCTTTCTTTTCTTTCTTGGTTAAACCTCTCGATTTTTTTCTTCTCTTCCTCAGCTTTAACCAACTTGAGTGGTTTTTCCCGACTTTTTCAACTTGAGTGAGAAAATCCTTTTGGTAGATTTTTTTTTTGTCATAGTATTTGAATTTATCTTGAAGATTTATCTTTGCTTGCAGCAGAGTACCCATAGGTTCTCTTTTGTAACCAAAAAAAAAAGAGTACCCATAGGGTTTGTCTTGACACCTTCAAACACCAAAGCATTCCTTCCTTTCCATATATTCCACAAGAGGCAATATATTCCAGCTAAACCATTAGGATCAACCCTTGACACCTCGTTTGAGACTTCAGCTAACCAGCACCAGAAGGAGTTTATGGACAAAGCAGTACGCACTTTACACAACTGGAGGCCAAACCAAAGGGGTTCAACCCAAGGGCATAGCAGGAATGCATGTTCAGTAGTTTCATCTTCCATCCCACATACAGGACAACACAATGAGGTGGCAAGCTTCCTATGCATAAGATGACTCTTTAAAGGCACAACATTTTGACAAAGCTTCCACACAAACATCTTGACCTTTTGTGGAGCAGGGGCACTCCACACTCCATCCCACAACTCTTTTGGCTTTTGACTAGAAGAGGAAGCTCCATCATTAGGCTTTTGATCACTATCATGAACTTTGAAATAACCAGGCTTTTGACGGTTAAATCCAATTGAACTCGTCGTGTGTGTGTGTTGTAGACAACTTAAGTTGGAGAACCGACTGTTCGGTTGTACTTGGCTAGTCGTATAACCAACATTGGATAGAACTTCATTTCTCGTATATGTTAATCGATATCTGCAAAAAAAATATGAAAAATTGTTTTTTAGGCCTAGATTAAAAAAAAAAATTGAGCTTTTGGTGTTTGAAAATTTTATATTGAATTTAATTCACTTTGTTAAAAAATTCTAATTTTTTTGAGAGAAATGTTTATAATTTTGTGTGTGGAAAAAGACATTCAAAAATAAAAACGATCCACATGAGTTGACTTAACATAAGAGATTAAGATTGATGACAAGGAAAATAAATTTTTTACTAACTAATATATTAAAAATATACTAATGTTTTGTCAACAGCTAACATAGTGTTTTGCTTGGGACTATGTTTCTTATTAGTTACAGACTCGATCTAGCTCTTTTGAGTGTTGTTAGAGCCAATATAATCATGTTCGATAGGTTCTTATTTGAAACTACATTAATGTTTGAGATTATCTTATTCTAAGGTACGCGTCAGTCCTTAGTTGTATATCCACACATATACACAGGATGCGCCGCTTTGCAAACAAATGTTCTTGAAATTGAATTTGAATGGTAATAGTTACTTGATTAGTTTTATATTTTAATTACATATTTAACTAGGAAGAATCTAAATTATATCCTATGAAGCACGGACACTGCCCTTGAGTGGCGTGTCCAGGTGTCTGACACGCGTACGACACGTGTCAGACACCTGTGGAAGATGTCCTTTTTTTTTTTTTTTTTTGAACTCGAACATGGTGCGACACCGCACAGGACACCGCTGAGCAACACGGGACACGGGAAAGGGGCGGGATGGAATTCAGAATAAAAAACTATAAAAAAAATAAAATAAATATGATTATAGTTTTAGGTTTAATTTTAAACCTTCTCAGTAACCAAACCTCAAAAGGACAAGCTATGGGTGGTGTTTCATCTTCTTCCTTGATGCTCCATCCTTTAAAGCTTTTCTTCATTAATGTTGCTGCTGCTCTCATAGGCTTCTGCGTGTTCTGCAACCCCTGTTTGAGCTTCTCTGTTTGCTGTTTCATCGTCATCATTCTTTGCTGTGCCTGCGTTTCTTTCGTTTTCCTTTGAGGTTAGCTTCCTCTATTCTAATGTTTTCTTTTGCTGCCTCTTCTCTGTTTGCGTTTCAGAGTTTATAAAAAGAACTATTTTATGTTTTTAAAGTTGCAAGTTGCAAGATGCAAGATGCAACCTTTATAATATTATTTTATTATTTCTTTGGCTTTGGGTATTGAACTCATTTTTCATTGCCACTATTATAATAATGGAGTAGGTAACCGATTGTTGATAGCAAGTTGTTTTTTTTATTTGACTCAAGTTGCTTTTGGTAGTAGATGGATGGATTTGGGTGAATTACAAGTATATGTTGTTTTGGAACATTTTTTTGTGATGAAAGGAAGTGACAATTTAGATGAATACATTTGCTTTCAAGATTAGAATTTTTATAAATGATGCTTATATCTTTTTAATTTAATTATAATTTAATATATACAGCGGTGTCGGTGTCTTGTATTTTTGACATTAGCGGTGTCGGCGTCTTCGTGTCCGTGTCGTGTTCGGTGTCCGTGTTGGAATCCGTGCTTCATAGATTATATCATACACAAAATAAGTTGTTATACCTAAAGATAAAGATAGAAATCATGTATATGACATCTCTGTTATATACAAATGAGTCTGTAATTGGAAGAATGCCGAGTGAGGATGAAGTTGGTGAATAGCAAGGTCAAGAGTGGGAGTTCTACTTGGGCAACTTACCAAGATCCATTGAAGTTTCTCAGGTTATTATACTGTTTTCACAATATCTTATATGGAGCTACTCATGCTTACATGGAATATGAAGATCCATTGAAGTTTCTCAGGTTATTATACTGTTTTCACAATATCTTATATGGAGCTACTCATGCTTACATGGAATATGTTGCTGTATTTGAAGTTGTACAATACATGTGATGCAGATCATAGCATTGGGTTCGCGCTACAAGCTATCGGAATCGAAAGATAACGAGGTAAAGGTGTCATTTCTCCAACTAGCTATTTCATGTGGATGCAAAGATTACTATAGTGAAATGGAGAAAACCTTAAAAGAAGTTGGGAGGATGAAGTATCTTCGTCCACTTTACACTGCTCTTGTGAAAGGCAATGGGAAGGAAGATGATAAGGTGTTTGCCAAAAGAATATTTTCGGAGGCTCGTGAGTGTTACCATCCTATTGCTCAAGGTGTTGTTGAGGCCATATTTGGCAAGTATATCTGAAAGGAATATTTCTCAAACAATGTTTTCTGTATTTGAACATCTGCTTGTGAATCTGTGTTACTCTTTTTGAGTATGCTTCTTTACAATTAATAAATAAATATATGTTTTTTCTGCTAGCTTCATATCTGCTGCTACGATAAGGTCTTTCATAAGTCATCCCTTGGTTTATCGACTGGGGAGAGAGAAGGGAATTTGGATTATGTGCGGTCACTATCTTGGTGCAGTTGCATAGACTTAGAGCAGGTGATGGGAGTGTCTTTTTTCTTTCAAGAAACATCAAGGAAATATAAGAAAAAATATCTGCTTTCCTTCTACTTTTTGAAATTTATTCAGTTTCATTCACCTGTTTTTTTTTGACTGGGTTCACCTGTTTTATTTGGTATGTGTCTTCTCATCTTATTGAGTAGCTGAAAGAATCAATACTGGGAGGCACTCTACCACTCACTAATCAATTAAAAGCACGGAGTGGATTATTCCAAAGAAATAGGAATCGTATAGTGCATGTGAATGATGGTGAAGGTGATGATCATCCAGTAAGATATACTCCCTCTGTTTCTTTTTAATTGTCATTATAATAGTTTAAGGTTACATTAATTTTATTTAAAACAACAAAGTTTATGACTTCCTTATTATGTGCAAAACAACCTTAAAAGACAACTAATACTATGAAATAGAGGGAGTAATTGTTAGCATGTCCTTTTACGAGTTCTGGTGGAAGTGATTTTGGAGATGATTTTGATGCAGATGTATTGCCTTTTCCTGTTATAGGGGTGGGTGCTGAATCTAGTTGTTTGGAATCAGAAGAAAAGTCTTCCAAAGGAGGTTTATGAGCTTGAAAGTTAACTGGCAGTAGCACTAGTGTAAGATAAATAAATAGATTTTGTGATGAAAATTTTAGAATTTCATTGGAGTTGAGACTTTTGAGGTAGGATTGAGTTTCATTGCAGTGGTTACCTGCTGGCTCACAATCACAGTTCTTAACTGGGTTTTGTCATTTTAGTGTTCAATTTCAGGCGTTCATTTTGGCTTCATATTTTTGTACATTTACTTAGCAACATACTGACATGGATTATGGTAACTCGGTAATTAGGCCTTTTAGCTACATCCTCTTACATTGTTGGGTCGCCATGACCAAAGAGTAAAATGTTGCTCTTTCAAGTTTAAAATTAATATTGTTCTATTTGGTCACTGTTTATGTGATAGAAATTGCATTTAAACATCCTTGACGTACGCGCCTGTTATAGGAATTTACCATGTGATAATTTGTTTTATTTTATTATCATTATTATTATTATTATTATTATTATTATTATTTTTATTATAGTCTCATTTCCCTAATTGAATGGTTATTATTTCCTTATTTTTAAGAATTTTTTTTTTGCTTTTCATTTTAGATTAATAAATCATGATTGTTCTATTTTGCAGGTTTGACTGATTCAGCCCCTATAGGGCCTAGCGATTTTTGTAAAAATACAAGGGAGTTGATTGCTATCAAGTGTTTGGAGAAAGTTCATGCTTCATCTTCTTCTACATTGGATTCTAGAATTGGACTTGATTTTTCACCTACTTGTGAACATGTTCTCCAACAAGTCTTCCATGAGGTAAAATTGCTTTAAAATTTTCAGTCATCTATGATATTTAACTTAAGTAACAAGTTCTGCTTGCTTGCATTGTTGTGTTAGAAGCATTATATTATATTATGTATTATTATTAGTATTACCATTGTGATGTTTGATGATGGGGATTCTTTTGTTATGCTAATTGAGCTTCAGATGAAAAAAATTAGTTATGTATGAATCAGGTGCCTTTGTCGAAGCTGAAAGATGCTGGAGCAGAGATTTTGAAATGGGATCTTTACCCATTTAGGCATTTATCTTGCACAAAAAAGCTGGAACTATGAAATGTCACTTAGAGCAGGCGATGGGAGTGTCTTTTTTCTTTCAAGAAACGTCAAGGAAATATAAGAAAAAATATCTGCTTTCCCTCTACTTTTGAAATTTATTAAGTTCCATTCACCTCTTTCCATCGCGTCTTTTTTCTTTCAAGAAACGTCAAGGAAATATAAGAAAAAATATCTGCTTTCCCTCTACTTTTGAAATTTATTAAGTTCCATTCACCTCTTTTTTTTGACTGGATTCACCTGTTTTATTTGGTATGTGTCTTCTCATCTTGTTAAGTAGCTGAAAGAATCAATATTGGGAGGCACTCTACCACTCACTAATCAATTAAAAGCAACGAGAGGATTATTCCAAAGGAATAGGAATCATATAGTGCATGTGAATGATGGTGAAGGTGATGATCATCCAGGAAAGGATGATGGGAACTCCACTTATGCAGAAAACATTGTCGCAAAAGAGAACTTAGTAAAGGATGACAACAAACTTTCTAAAGAATGTTTACCGGCGGATAATAATCTTTTATCCTCTAAGAGGAGCAGGGCTCACTCAGTTGATGAGCATTATACACCTTTTAATGCCTCAGCATACATTTGAAGGTGAAAGATCTCGGCAATGGCAGATTTGTAATGGTAAAATAAAATTTATTCTCCCTCCCTCTTCATATACTCTTCTTTTTCTTCTAGACCTGGTTCTTCTTACTTTCTTTTGATAAAAAAAGTTAAATTTGTTCTCTTCTTTGTCTTTTTCAGCTCCACCACCTATAATAGTTAACGATTCTTCAGAGGATATTCGACATTTTGAAGCAAAAATTTTATATTTTAAAAGAAGAGTTTTGAATGTATTTGAGCACTATCATTGTGACGCTGAAAAGTGGCTACGGAAATCGGTATGTTGTTAGTTTATTTTATTTGTTCCGATTCATTCTAGTGGATATATGATATGATATTTTTTTTGCTCAGATTGATCTTGACTCTAGCCTAATAGAGGCTTAGAGGATAGCAGACTATGGGATGCTAGACGTTGTATGGTACGTGGCTTGATTTCGAACCGGAACAACAAACCGCAAGTAATTCGGGCGCGTTGTTTCATGGCCGTGGCCTTTACACCCTGTGGGGAAGGCAAGGTGTCCTCACTTCACTTGGAATTGAATTCACTCTATATTGTATTTCTTTTAGATACTTAAGTGGTACTGGTATGGTATGGTTTGTATTTCTTTCATTCTAGCAAATACTACAGGTTTCAATTTTTATAACTTCTATATTGTTTTCAATCTTTATGTGTTTTGATTTACCATTTTATGTTTAATTTAATTTCGAAATTATAAAAATTGAAACCTGTAGTATTTGCTAGAATGAAAGAAATACAAACCATACCATACTAGCACCACTTAAGTATCTAAAAGAAATACAATATAGAGTGAATTCAATTCCAAGTGAAGTGAGGACACCTTGCCTTCCCCACGGGGGTGTAAAGGCCACGGCCATGAAACAGCGCGCCCAAATTTCTTGCGGTTTTTGCAGTCTTCAATTCGAGAATAGCAAAAAACAAACAACGGGCAGGTGAGCTATCTATGTTGTTCATTCTTTGCTCTACATACTTTCTTTGAGCTACAAAATGTTTGTTTTTCGGGTTCGAAATCAAACCACGTACCGCACAACGTCTAGCGTCCCATAGTCTGCTATCCTTAATTCTCAGTTCAGATAAATACAAATAAGCCTCTATTAGGCTAGAGTCAAGATCAATCTGAGCAAAAAAAATATCATATTATATATCCACTAGAATGAATCGGAACAAATAAAATAAACTAACAACAACATACCAATTTCCGTAGCCACTTTTCAGCGTCACAACGATAGTGCTCAAATACATTCAAAACTCTTCCTTTAAAATATAAAATTTTTGCTTCAAAATGTCGAATATCCTCTGAAGAACCATTAACTACTATAGGTGGTGGAGCTGAAAAAGACAAAGAAGAGAACAAATTTAACTTTTTTTATCAAAAGAAAGTAAGAAGAACTAGGTCTAGAAGAAAAAGAAGAGTATGTGAAGAGAGAGAGAATAAATTTTATTTTACCATTATGAAAATCATCGGATTATTCCTGCTTCTACACCCATTTTACTCGCTTTGTAAATTTCAGAGCGGAAGGTCTGTTTCCTCATGTCATACAGATACTGGGTCCTTATTGCTGCATCGTATAATACTTGATGAGTTTCGTGATAGCTGCTTTCCTTGGTTATATCTCCCATGGTGCTCACAGTCTGTGTGATGTTCACGGTTGGTGATCCTGAAAACAACAAAACTATAGATAGTAAACAACAAATATGAACGGTGGTTGATGCTTTCACATAGACATCAATCTTCTTAAGTGACAACATTTCAATTCCCATAATACTTAATGGACAACAAATTAGGAATTGAATATTGTGAGATTCCTGCCAGTACCATGAGCGATAGGTTTTTGCCGTATAAATTAACATCCTAAATTAACATCCTAAATTATTTTGCCCTTCTTCATCGTCGCTATATTTTTCCCAATTAACATCCTAAATTTTTAATTCTAAATGGGGATTAGGGTTCCCATGAAGAAATCAGAGACAAAGTTGAACAACCATATAGCCAAATTAAAAGGGAAAAGGAAACTACCTTGGTAAGTTAGGAGTGTGAACTGTGAAGACCCACTGAGAAGAGGTTAAAAACCGGCAAGATACGACGGGGAAACGATGCAGAACGGCTGCGACGAAAACGGAGATGGACGGAGCACGAGTAGAGAGAGAAACGCGCGAGCAGATAAACGGCGGAACAGGTGGCGGAGAAGATCTGAGAGGAGAGAGTCTAGAGCGCTGAAGGGTTGCGTTCTGGTCGGTCAATTTGGACCTCTTGGGGTTTAAGGTGTCCTTGTGTCTCTTGGGCCTATCTTGGCGTAGTAAATCTGGTCTATCTTGTGCCACCCCCAAATTATTTTTTTTTGGCTTACCACCCTATAGAAATATTTTTTTGACACATCTAAATATTTTAAATTGCATCAATAGCCTAAGGTTTGCACTAATTTGCATTAAAGACCCAAATTTTCTTTACCCCAAAACAGAACACGGTCACTGTTTCACACACGCACAACTCTCTCTCAGACTCTCACATTCTCTACGAGCTCTCTCACTCAACTCTCTTCTCACGGTGGGCGGTGGCTTCTCTGTTCTCTCTCTCACTCAGTCTCACAGCATCTCTGTTCTTCTCTCACAGCGGCGAAAAATGAACTCTCAAAAACACTAAAACATGTTAGATTTCTTCTCTTTTCTAGTCTAATCTACTCAAGTCATTGTTTGATTCTTTGATTGAAAACACTAATTGTTTAATTTCTAATTTGGGGAAAACTGGTATCCCTAATTGTTTAATTGCTTAATTTCTTCCATGTGACTTTTATTTTTAATTTTAAAATATGTTCTCTACCAGTAGGATATGATGAAGGGTATACGAAACTTCATGTCGTTGACAAAGGCCTTTTTAAATACCAACATTCTGTTGAAAATATTAGTATATAATTTAAAGCTGGAATTTCATTAATATGACCAATGTTTGAACAAGTTGTTTTGCTCTTTGTTTAGTTTTTTAACTTGTTTTAGAAAACTTTTCAAGAAAAAAATAGTTAAGTTAATAGTGTGTATTAGTCTCCAATTAGAATTAGCTTAATTTAACAACATGTAACTTTGATCTTTGAGCACACCGTGCCTTTCTAATACATCAATTACTTATCAGGAAAAAAAATTATTAGCTTAATTCTAATTAGTATTAATAATGTGTTTGAACAAGGTCATCAAATGGATAAATTGTAAACAACAGTGTCATTTCATTGTCTAATCCCCCATTTTGAGAACATCACCATCTGGTAATGTCCCTAGTCCTAGATTCAAAGAAAAATGGAGACACCCAAAGGGGCATCTCATTAAGTTCAACATAGATGCCCAATTTGACATGGGATCTGGGTTAGGGTTCATTAAGATCATTGGCAGAGTGATTGAAGACACCTCGCGTATAGTGGCGTCTTCTCCTCTTGTTGCGGAAGCTTTGGCTCTTAGAGATGCTATAATCTTGGCGTCCAGTTTGGGCTTATCCTCGATCCTCCTTGAATCTGATTGCAGTATCTTGATTGAAGCTTGTAGAGGGAATGAAGTAAGAAAGGAGATTGAAATCATTGTCAACGATCAAAGGTAGCTTTACCTAGTGTCGATTTCTTTGGACAAAGCGGATCAACAACTCCATAGCTGACTTGGTGGCGAAATTGCATGCGTCAAACTTATTGCCTCGCAATTGGGTGGTGGCTCCTCCGGAGGGTTTGCGATTGTTGCTGGAAGCTGAGATGGGAAGCTGATCTGATGTGTGTGGTTCTGTGGCGTCGTGTGTTTTTCCTTCTTAATTAGGGTTTTTGTTGTATTTGCTTCTGAACTTGGAGTTTAATTTCTTTCCTCTTTGACGTAAGCTGTTAGATAGTAGGTGGTGTTGAGTTAAGTTGCATTGTGGGCCGGGCTGGACGAGTTTGCATTGGACCTCGTGTTCTGTTGGTCGGGCTTCGCCCAATTCATTTATATTAATGAAATCCAATCCTATTCGACAAAAAAATACGGAGATTGAAAATATTAAAATAAAATAACTTAAATATCTTCATTTATAGTATTAAGTTTGTTTGTTTTTTTTGTCAATTTTAAAATAACAGTAACTATATAAAAGTAAAGTATTGTATCTTCTAATGCAATGCCGAAATTGTTAGGTTCGAACCCGGGGCCTTACAGTTGTGCGCGTGACTTTCTAGTGACAATTGTCCCTTCCTCCTCTACACAAAATCAAATTAAATTTCTTTCATACTCAACAACTTTCACTTTAAATTTCATACTCATATTTCATATCACTTCCATGTTCAGACTTATGTATGTCTCCCTCTCTTATCCCTTTCTTTCCTAACATCATGCTCACCTATCTTATTTGGTAAACCACCATAGCCACTAGAACCTAGGTTACCAATAGAGTAACAATTTCTATAAGCCACACATATGCACTCTAGGGAGAGTAAACCCCTGATGGATACGAAGCCCAAGTCATGATGTCAAGGAGATTAGGATTTAGAAATAAACTCTGGATTTCTAGTTGCACATTCAAAGGGATTTGAGTATAGAGAAGATCACCGTGAGTCCACATATATATCCCTAACCGAAAGGTGTATGCCATGAATATCAACATAGGGGACTAAATCATATAACTGCCCTTTATGCAACCATCTCTCATACCCAAGAGAGATATTGCCATTGGCCACTCTGAATGCTATAAACTAGATTATATGATATCTGCTATTTTGTAAAGGGGCCGTGCAACCTTGCCGAGTGCATCAACAATGTATTAAAGGAAACACACAACCTTCCAACTAGTTTGAGAAATTGGGGGTTTTGGGTTTGAGGGAGAGAGGTGAGGGATTAAGAGTGGAAGAGTTATTGATTTTTAGTGGTGGTGGTGCCTCACCGGAGAAGATAAAGATGGAGGTGGTGTTTGGAGGAAGAATATGAATGTGTTTTTTGTTTTTCTTAATTTTATTTTTCAGTTTAAATTCGGTCCCTTATGTTCATTTTAAGTTTCAATTTGGTCTCTTTTGTACCACATCACCAAATGAGGTCCAAGTCAGCCCTGACATTTAAGACGTCACGTCAGTAGTTAACTACCAGCGTGGCGTCCATTAGAAAAAATTAACGGCAAGGACGAAAATGACACACAGAAAAAACATGAGGGACGGAAACGAGAAAAAAAAGAAGATAAAGGCCCAAAGTGATACCAACCCCAAAGATAAAGGGTCAAAACTGCAATTTAGTCCAAATTAAATTAACATAATAACCATATTATGTTTAACAAGATAAACCAATAATAATGCATACATCTCATTTTTTAAAATTTAGCATCTACCTTTTATTTTGTAAAGGAAATTTTTAATTGAACTTGATTCACAAGGGGTTTGAATCTACAAATAAAAGCACAAGAAAAATAATTTTAGCTTCTAAAACTAGAACAAATGTAGTACAACAAACCTGTTTATAGAGGCTGGTAACTTCTGTCTCAAATACTCGCACAATGCACCGGCGTCTATCAGCCATGGCCATATAAGGTGATTTTGGCTGCATATATGCTTGAAGAACTGCAGAGATCCGCTTACAGTAGTTACATTAACTGCGTGACAGAACCCCTTTTGAACTGCACATACGAAAGAGGGGGGATAATGTTTTCAGTTTTATTTTATGGAAAAATTACAAATGTGAATGCATTTGCAAAAGCACATAACAAACAAAACCCTTTATCAAGTAATAGTGAATATGCTGATAAATACTGAAATTATATTTTCACAAGAGTACGGTCGAACATAACAATCCTAGCAGTCCATATACCAAAACACACAGCTGCAATCTGCATCTCAATGGAAAAAGTAACAGTGATTTTGAACATGGGATTTTTTTTTTCTACAGGAAAAATTGATCACTCTATCATCCGACAATACATGAGGAATTGAAAATTGCCGAGAGACCATTTTGTTGTTATCAATGGATAAGGATAAAATATGCAAATGAATCTTAAGATATAGCAGCAAAGTAATATAAAATCTAATTACAATAATATTTGTATAGAATAAAACATCAGTTAGAGAAATAGTAGACCTTGGTATTGTTCCACGGCGACGTGGATCATACTCTGTTGCTTGTCGAAGAGCCCTAGCAAAAGCTTTAAAAGTTGCCTCAATAAGATAGTTTTTGCATTTCAAATTGGATTAACCCTTATAACTGAAAAGAAGTTAAAACAAATATGAAGAAAACAAATTTTAAATTTTTTTTATCCAAAGAAAACGAATTTAATATGAAGATGTACCGAAAACTACTAGTTTTGTGTGTGTGGAGGTTTTGAAGACCACCAACAAATTGTTTTTTGAATATGAATTTGATTTTTTTGGAAAGGCTAAATTAAAAGATGGGCTTGGACGCTAACTAAAATGCCATGAATATGAGTTGCACTCATTGATAGACTAGAGAGAGAATGAGAATGGAGAACTCAAGATCCAAATAGGTTTAGGAAAAAACAAAAGACCAAAGATGATTATGGTAAAAGTGATTAATGGTTATTTAAAATTTAAAAATAAATAAATAAAAATAAACACATGTACAGAGTAATAGTAGTAACAATTAAATAAATAAATGTTGTGTTAAAAAAATAAGCAAATTAAAGGAATAAGAGTGGAGTATTTAAAGGTAAAAAATTAGGGTTTGAGATCCTAATCTTTCACCATCAGCCGCCCACTTTCAAAAGAGAGATTAGAAAGAAAATCGATAAAACATAGAGAGAGATGCGATGAGAGTGAGAAGGAAACGAAACTCAGGGAGAGAGGACATGCGTGGTGGTTCACGGTCCTGAGAGGCGAAGCAGACGGCGATGGAGGTACTGCTCGCCGGAGGTTATGGTAGAGGTGGTGGTGGTTCGCGGCGGAGGTTTCGCCGGAGAAAGGGAGGTTGACGAAAATGAAGTTGTGGTGGTGATGAAGGACGCGGTTGAGAGAGAGAGGATGTATGCCGACGACGGCGGTGGTTCGCCGGAGTTAGCGGTGGGAGAAGGTAATGGTGTTCCCTCTGTTACTATATCTTTGACTCTTTTTTCTCTTTTTGATTTTTCATTTCCTCACTCATTCTGCTCACAGATTCCATTTTTTCTCTCTTTTTTGCTTCTCAGCTTTTTTCTCAAAACACTCCTCTCTAATTCTGATCTTGGCTTCCATTTTTAAAGATGGAGAAAACATCAATTTTGTTTTTTTTGTTTATAAATAGAAACGTCTCTTTCAATTTCCCTTCTCATGATTCTACTTTTTCTTCTGAAATGTCTGATGCCTCTTGTTTGTTTCCAAATTTGTTATCCAGGTCAAAGTTGGGTAATAGAGACACATGGGAGCAGAGCAGGCGTGTTGTACGTTGTGCAGAGAGACAGGCTGGTGTGCAGTTGCAATTTTGAAATTGTTTGTTGTTTTGGGAAAAATAATCAGAATCAAGATGAAAGGACATTTGGCCTTACACCGAAATAAACATTGCGCGTGACCCTCTAATTTTGTGACCTTATTGTTTTAAACACAAATATGTAAATGTCGTCAAATCCGTTTCTGTTTTTTTGTTTTTAAAAAGTGTAAAAAGGAAAAATAATAATATTTAATATTAAAACATTTTTTTAATTCCTCTTTTCTCAAAATAAATTCTACTGATATCAATAGAGACGACCCGAAATTGCTAATGAATACCAAATGACAGGTGTCAACAGTTAAAATCTCAAAATGCATAACAAGTTTTTCTAAGAGGATTTGAATTAGTCAGACAAAATTAGGGTGCAACATGATGTTTGGATTTAGATTTAACGGTCAAAATAGTATGTTGCACTTTTAGTTGCTAAAAATAACGGAATGTGTAATTTTATTCCCTTATTTTTCTAAAATTCTAAATGTTTGAGGACCAAAAGTGTAAATAATATATGATTTTGAGACGAAATTGTGAAATCAAGAAAAATGGAGACCAAAATTATCAAAGTAAAATAAAAAGACTAAAATCATCATATTTGTTTGTGATAACAATAGACTTTTTTTGATCAAATGAGTTTAATTAAACTAATGGACTTGTTATTGTTCTTTTATCTCTTTATACATCAATAAAGTTAGTTGGATTAGCTAAATAACATATTATTGGGTAGCTAAATTTAAAATATACTTAATTATCCAAATGCATATACTATTTTTGGATAGCCAAGACCATCTTATAGGAAAGAGTGGCTAGGAATAAAAAGATAAAATCTACAAGTGTCAAAATATATTTTTTATAGGGGTATGGGTGCAAATTTTTAAATTGCACACCCTCACCTCTATGTTGATCCCACAGTGCCAACAAACTTTGCAAATCCACCCATGAATCTACTTCATCATGTCATTTGTATTAAACTATGTTATCATATCCTAACATATTTAAAGTTTTCATATTAACGCTCTGTTCGGCGAGTCTCATCCGCTAGCAGATAGCGGATAAAAGTAGCGGGTGAATAGTACACGTATTTGGTAACCACTAGTGTTTAGCGTTTTTTGGGTATCGTTTAGCGTATTCTAGTAGTGTTTTTTTCAAACGGTAGCAGATAGTGGATAGCGTCTCACTTTTTTTTGACATTTTTACCCTTCTTATTTTTCTTAAATTACTTCTCCTTCCTTATTAAACACTTTATCATTATTAAATAATTTAATCATTAATTAAATATCATTTTATGTCATTTACATTTATCAGCTATTTTAACCTCTAGTTTTACCAAATAATCATTTGTTATTAGCTAGTTTATATACTATCCACTAGCTCAACCGATATCCGCTACTTTTTACCAAACAGAGCCTTAATAAATAATTACTTAATTCATTTCGTTAGTGATATAATTTGTAAAGAGGACGTGCAACCTTGACAAGTGCATCAACAACATATTAAAGGAACACGCAACTTTCCAATAAGTTTGAGAAATTGGGGGTTTTGGGTTTGAGGGAGAGATTAGGAATTAAGAGTGGAAAAGTTATTGATTTTTGGTGATGGTGGCTCGCCGGAGGAGAAAATGCTGGAGGTGGAGTTTGGCGGAAGAAGATGTTTTTTTGTTTTTGTTAATTTTATTTTTCAGTTTCAACTTGGTCCCCTATGTTTTTTTAAGTTTCAATTTGGTCCCTTATGTGCCACATCACCAAATCATGTCCAAGTCAACCCGGACATTTAAGATGCCACGTCAGTAGTTAACTGCCAACGTGGCGTCCGTTAGAAAAAATTAACGATAGGGACTAAAATGACACACAAAAAACATGACGGGCAAAAACGAGAAAAAAAAGATAAAGGGCCAACTCAAAGATAAAAGGTCAAAACTACAATTTAGCCAAAATTAAATTAACATAATAACCATATTATATTTAACAAGATAAACCAATAATATTGTATACCGAGAGGCATACATCTCATTTTTTAAATTTAGCATCTACCTTTGATTTTGTAAAGGATGTTTTTAATTGAAATTCATTCAGAAGGGGTTTGAATCGGTGTGTACAAAGAAAAGCACAAGAAAAATAATTTTTAGATTCTAAAACTAGAACAAATGTAGTACAACGAAGCTGTTTATAGAGGCTGGTAACTTCTGTCTCAAATACTCGCACAATGCACCGGTGTCTATCAGCCATGGCCATCTAAGTCAATCATTGTGAATCCCCCGGCAAAGGCCATTTTGGATGCATATATGCTTGAAGAACTACAGAGATCCGCTTACAGACTTACAGTAGTTATATATTAACTGCGTGACAGAACCCCTTTTGAACTGCACATACAAAAAGAGGGGGATAATGTTAGTTTTACATGACACAAGAAGATTCAAGAAAGTTTTCAGTTTTATTTTATGGAAAAATTGCAAATGTGAATGCAATTGCAAAAGCACATAACAAACAAAATTCTTTATCAAGTAATAGTGAATATGCTGATATATACTGAAATTATATTTTCACAAGAGTATAGTCGAACATAACAATCCTAGCAATCCATGTACCAAAACACACAGCTGCAATCTGCATCTCATAATGAAAAAGTATCCGTGATTTTGAACATGGGATTTTTTTTTTCTGCAGGAAAAATTGATCACTCTATTATCTGACTATACACGAGGAATTGAAAATTGCCAAGAGACCATTTTGTTGTTATCAATGGATAAGGATAAAATATGTAAATGAATCTTAAGATATAGCAGCAAAGTAATATAAAATCTAATTACAATAATATTTGTATAGAATAAAACATCAGTTGGAGAAATAGTAGACCTTGGTATTGTTCCACGGCGACGTGGATCATACTCTGTTGCTTGTCGAAGAGCCCTAGCAAAAGCTTTAAAAGTTGCCTCAATAATATGATGGGAATTTGTTCCAGCAAGCTGTGCACAGATGAATGCGTGATTTTAAAAATAGGAAAAAAATTATCTACTAGAAAAAGCATAAGCCCTTAAAATTGAAGTTGGAATATGTAACCAATGCATGAAGAATGTAGGAAGAGCATTTAGCCCCAGTAAAACATCTATAACATTCAGTTTGTTTCTGTCATAATGAAATGTACAAATGCAAAGACTATAACTGACTCTGACCTAGACTTTATGTATTGGACTATTGGTACCTGTCGAATGTGAAGAGTCATGCCAGATGTGTTCACTAATGACTGGAAAAAATGCTCCACCAACTGCGAACAAGCATATTCAGATTTCAGATGATTCATCAATAAATAAAAAGAATGAAGGTGAAAGGAGGAGTAACATGATGACTGAAACACAAAATAAATATCTAAGCTGGATAAATTTGAAGCTCAATAGTCAGAAGCTAAAGAAAATTCTAAACTCAACGATGAAGTAAGTATCCAAACAGCATGTACTACCTGAGTGTCATACGTCCCAACCCTCTGAGTGGGTATGTCCAAATCAAAATTTAGATGTGGTCGGCCAGACAAATCCTGCACAAGGTAAGGTAGGAAAGCTATAGTGAAACATAGAACAGAATGTTATAGTGAGAAAAAAAGAAAATAAATAGGTCAGAATGGCCATTAAAATTTTTAATTTCAATTCAGAAACCTTGCGTACAAGTACTGCTACTAGAGTTAATAAAAAAGTCTGGACACAAGGTCATTGGTCCCCCTTTAACAACTGAACTTTAAGATTTGCCATAATATATTGGCAGGGATTAATCAACATAATGATGTATGATGATAAAGTTGCACGTACAAGTCATTACTCATTACATTGTTTCAAAGTTTTTTTATCCATTTACATTTGTAAGAAATGACAAATCACATTTATTCACTCAGCACACGATAACTTAAACCATTAACAAATAATGAACATTATTTCTACAAAGAGTATGCAACTTACCAGAGAAACATGAATTAACGCTTCATCAAGTGGAGCAGAGAAGTTACCAAACCGGTTAATACCCTTCCTATCACCAAGAGCCTGAAGCAAAGCCTGGAGAAGTGATAGAAATCTCTTAGTTTCTATAAGATGATAGATAAATGCAAATTATTTTTAAAAAAAACGTCTAGTGTAATTGAAAATCCTCATTGTCATAAGAGTATACTCGTCATTATAACTGTTAGAGCTACCGACAATTAGTTGGATGCCATTGTGCATAGATAGGGTAAGCTAAAATACAAGGATATAACTTGCACAGTGCACACCAATCTTTAAGTAATATGAAGCATGTTCTAGTTTCAAGAAACAATTGTAAACCTAAAACCAAAAAGAAAAGAAAGAAACAGCTGACTTAGCTGTTGGCAGTACCGTTCCAATAGCAAGAGCGACATCTTCATTTGTATGATGATCATCAATATGTATGTCACCTGTAGCCTTTACGTGCACATCGAACAATCCATGCGAAGCAAGTTACTGAAAAATCACAACCAAGTTCGTTCCTGTAACTGTTGTATCCATTCAGCAAAATTTACTTTTTAAAGCTATAACAGCCTTAATGTCTACTTTTCAAGTTAGAGAGCAGACAAAAAGAAAAAATATAAACCCTCATTATTCATTAATCATTATTACAATCTGATTCTAACAATTCAGATTGTTCCAAGGAGATAAAATGTACAAAACAAACATAAACAAACCATAGATATTTTAATATCAAAATTTCAACTTATGACACTGTTATTTTTGATTAAAAAATTTAGTTTTTTTTACACATAACAGTTAAAAACTGATAATGAAATGATGAGATAGGATAAAAGATTTACTGACATCAAGCATGTGATCGAGGAAGGGAATTCCAGAGCTACTATCAGCAACCCCATTTCCATCCAAGTTTATTTTGACTGATACATTGGTTTCCTGTGTGACCCTTTTCACTTCTCCGATTCTAGCACCTGAAAATGATCAAGCAAGCATTCAAATTAATTGAAGAATGAAATGATAATTTACAATGACCAATTGCATCATCATAAAAAAGGGAAAAGGGAAAAAGAAGAGAGAGAGTGAGGTTTGTATTGACCTGAGTCAACTGGCAAAGCTGTTGTGGCGGAATTGTTGTCTCCGACAACAGCAGCGGTGGATATGTTTCTGGGAGGGTTCAGATTGCGGGAATTGACTGAAAAGGTTGAAGCTTGGAAAGGTGGGTTCGGCGTTCTCTGAAAAAGTAAAACCCTAGATTTGAGAGACGGAGATGGAAGGCATTTTAGATGCAGTTGAGGTGTAGTCAGCTCCATTCAGATTGTGCCTGTGTCAAGTGAAGTGAAAGTGCGTCCGTTGGCGAGATACAAATTACGATCGTAGAATTGAACCATTGCCCAAATTATCCTTTATTCTAAAATTTTTATTTTTCTTTTAGGATTTAATTTCATCTATTTTTTCTAGACTTAAATACATGTTTAGTCTCTGCAAGTAAAAATAAATTTTTGTTTTTTGTGCTTGTAAATATATTTTTGCTCCATTTTAGTCCTTATAAAATTAAAATTTTGTTTTTCATACTTGTAAATATGCATTTTATTCGGTTTGGACATTGTAATATGTAAAATATTTGTTTTTAGTCCCTCTAATATAAGCGAAAAATGGAGTAAACACAAATGTTTTTCATATTGCAGGGACTGAACTGGATAAAATGTTATTTGCAGGGACGAAACACAAAATTTTAATTTTTTTTTACAAGAAAATTTTAATTTTATAGAGACTAAATTTGATCAAATGCATATTTACAAGGACAAAAAATTAAAGTTTAATTTTTATAGGAACTAAACTAGATCAAAATGATATTTACAAGACTAAATAGATAGTTAAATCTTTTTTCTATGGAATAATTTTAGGGTGAGCAATATGCATGCATTCAACAAACTAAGAGAGACACTACAATCATATATGTATCACTTGCAAAATAAATCACTCAAGTTGTTGTTCTTCTTAAATAAAAAATGTTTTTTTAAGGAATTAAGTGCACCAACTAAATATTGAGTTATAAGGGAATGAGTTTCTTTATAATGGGAAAGACACTTATGTATTTACTTATTGTGCCTTTCTCTCTCATTTATTATTTTTATAAATAGATTATTTACCTTGATACCGAGAAAAGACACCTACATTTAGGTGATTTTAGGCATAAAAGATGAAAGATAACGTAGAAAATATGAAGGGAAAATATGAGAGAGATAGAGACAAAAGCAGTGCATTCTCCCATTTTTAAGGCAGAGAATCTATACCTATTATTTTTTCTCTCATCTTACCTTACTTTTTCTCATCTTTCTCCCTCCTAAATAAGCCTAAAGATACCGTAAAAAAAGACTAATTTCATTGGGGAAAGCCCTCTTTTGATAAACAAGAGTAAAGACCCAAATCAGTCCCTCACAATTTCTGCGGCAGACAAATTTTTTGGGACAAATTGGTCCCTGACAATTGTAAAAAGAGCCACGTTCGTCCCTCCGTCCGTATTACCGTTAGTAGGTCAGCAAACGGCGCATACGTGGCACGTTAAGTGCCACGTTGTCATTTATTTTGGGCCAAATTCGTCCATGGCACTACAAATTTTAAAAAGGGACAAATAGGTCCCTAACAATTTTATGAAAGGGACAAATTCCGACCTGCTTCTTCAACCTTATAACAGTGGTTTCTAAAACCAGAAACTGCTTTCAGCATTTTCTGCCATTGGAGAGGACTTAGCTGCGAGAGAGACAACACCCAAAAGCTACTGTGGGTTAAAAGCTGTTGTAATGGCGTCGTTTCTTCTTCAACCCACGAGGCTTCTTCTTCTTCGTTCTCTCACTCTCTCTGTTTCTGTCTTTCTAAAATGGTATTCTGGTTTTGAATACCAGAAACCACTCACATTTTACTCAGGGACGAATTTGGCCATTTCATAAAATTGTCAGGGACCTATTTGTCCCTTTTTTAAATTTGTAATGCCAGGGACGAATTTGGCCCAAAATAAATGACAACGTGGCATAAAATGTGACAAGTGGCACTTAACGTGCCACATATGCGCCGTTTGCTGACCTACTAACGGTAATATGGACGGAGGGACGAACGTGGCTCTTTTTACAATTGTCAGGGACCAATTTGTCCCAAAAAAATTTGTCAGGGACGAATTTGTCCCCCGCAGAAATTGTGAGGGACTAATTTGGGTCTTCACTCTAAAAAAACTAATTTGAATATTTGACCCACGTTTAAAGATTGAGGACCAAAGGTACTCACTCTTTATTTTATTTTTTAACCAAAGGTACTCGCTCTTTCCATAAACCTAAACATTTTGCAAATTGACCGGTAATTTCGTTGGAGCAGAGCATCCATATGTCAGTGGCAATGTCTGAATGGCGGCATATTCCTTTGTTGAAAGGCAACGACAACAAGTGAAAGTCTGTTTTTCTTTTCAAATTGTTAATAATAAGGAAGACTTGATGTTAGTGAAAGCTTCAGAGTCAGAGGTAGACACTGTCACTGTTACCAATTCAACACACCGTGTCCGTGTGGATGGAGACCGCAAGATTTGCCTCTCATTCCGATCCATGCGTCTTTCTTCTCCAATCTGCTATCGAATCTAGAGACTCATCCATTGGAAAATTCACTCACGCTCGAATCATCAAACACGGCCTTCAACTAAGTGTCTTCTTGATGAACAACCTCCTCAATTTTTATGCCAAAACAGGGTCCTTTACCGACGCTCACCGAGTGTTCGCTGAAATGCCAATCAGAACCACCTTCTCTTGGAACACTCTTCTCTCTTCGTATGCCAAACGGGGACACTTAGAAGCTGCACGCCATGTGTTTGACGAAATTCCTCAACCCGATTCCGTTTCCTGGACTACCATGATAGTGGGGTACAATCACACGGGTCTATTCAACAACGCCATTCATTCCTTTTTAGACATGATTTCATCTGGAATTTCGCCTACCCAGTTCACTTTTACCAATGTTCTTGCCTCTTGTGCTGCAACTGGAGCCTTGGACATTGGTAGGAAAGTTCACTCCTTCATTGTAAAACTGGGGCTATCTGGTGTTGTTCCTGTGGCGAATTCATTGCTTAACATGTATGTAAAGTCTGGTGATTCGGCAATGGCAAAGGTTGTTTTTGACCGGATGAGGCTCAGAGACAAATCAACTTGGAATACTATGATTTCAATGCATATGCAGTTTGGTCGACTTGACCATGCTCTTGCCCTGTTTGACCAAATGACTGATCCAGATATTGTCTCATGGAATTCCATCATCACAGGGTACTGTCATCAGGGACATGACATTAAAGCTCTGGAAACTTTTTCTTATATGCTTAGGGGTTCATCTTTGAAGCCAGATAAGTTCACCTTGGGCAGTGTTCTTTCAGCTTGTGCCAATCTTCAAAGCTTGAAACTTGGGAAACAAATCCATGCATATATTGTAAGAGCTGACATTGACACCTCTGGGGCAGTGGGAAATGCTCTGATCTCAATGTATGCAAAATCGGGTGCTGTTGATGTTGCTGGAAGGATTGTTGAACTAAGAGGTGCTTCAAGTCTCAATGTTATAGGATTCACATCACTTTTGGACGGCTATGTCAAAATTGGGGATGTAAACCCCGCAAGAGAGATATTTGATTCGTTAAAATGTCGTGATGTAGTTGTGTGGACTGCCATGATTGTAGGTTATGCACAGAATGGCTTAATTAAGGATGCTTTAGAGCTCTTCAGGTTAATGATCATAGAAGGTCCAAAGCCAAACAGTTATACCTTGGCAGCAGTATTAAGTGTCTTTTCAAACTTGGCTTCTCTAGATCATGGTAAGCAGCTTCATGCAGCTGCAATAAGATTTGAAGAAGTATCATCGGTTTCTGTCGGTAATGCTTTAATTACAATGTACTCAAGATCTGGAAGCATCAAAGATGCAAGGAAAGTATTCAGTCAGATAGGCTCCATCCGGGATACATTGACCTGGACTTCCATGATTATTGCTCTCGCTCAACATGGTCTCGGAAACGAGGCCATAGAACTGTTTGAAAAGATGCTGAAATTCAACTTAAAGCCTGATCACATTACTTATGTCGGTGTGTTGTCTGCCTGCTCGCATGTGGGATTGGTAGAGCAGGGTAAGTATTACTTTAATTTGATGAAAAGTGTTCATCACATTGAACCAACCCTTAGCCACTATGCATGCATGATTGATCTGTTTGGGCGTGCTGGATTGCTTGAAGAAGCATATAGTTTTATTAGAAGTATGCCTATTGAACCAGATGTTATAGCTTGGGGTTCGCTTTTGTCTTCTTGCAGGGTTCATAAAAATGTGGATTTGGCTAAAGTGGCAGCGGAAAAATTGTTTCTTATTGATCCAAACAATAGTGGGGCTTACTCAGCACTTGCTAATACGCTTTCAGTCTGTGGTAAATGGGAGGATGCTGCTAAGGTTAGGAAGTTGATGAAGGACAGAGCAGTGAAGAAAGAACAAGGATTCAGTTGGGTTCAAGTTCATAACAAAGTCCATATTTTCGGGGTGGATGATGCACTTCACCCACAAAGAGATGCAATCTACAGAATGATTTCCAAAATATGGAAGGAGATAAAGAAAA
This sequence comes from Astragalus glycyphyllos, assembly GCA_963573325.1. Classification (NCBI taxonomy): domain Eukaryota; kingdom Viridiplantae; phylum Streptophyta; class Magnoliopsida; order Fabales; family Fabaceae; genus Astragalus; species Astragalus glycyphyllos. Next base: position 69,318,284 of record OY754309.1, read on the forward strand.
TGGGCTTTACTCCAGATACTGATTCTGTGTTGCATGACCTAGAGCAAGAAGTGAAGGAACAGTTGCTTAGACATCATAGTGAAAAACTGGCTATTGCATTTGCTTTACTCAACACTCCAGATTATACTACACTAAGGATCATGAAGAACCTTAGGGTTTGTAATGACTGTCATTCCGCCATAAAATATATCTCTATGCTTGTGGGAAGAGAAATTATAGTAAGAGATGCCACACGTTTTCATCATTTTAAGGATGGTTTTTGTTCTTGTCAGGATTACTGGTAGAAGAAACACAGTGGAATTTCATTTAGAATCCGACTACAACTTGAGTGCTTAACAATTAGTATCAAAATTGGTTGGCGGTTTCTCGGAGAAGGCTACCCATGAGGAGTTTTGACCCGGTGGAGGGTTCTAACCAACGAGGAAGTTGAGTGAAGTGTCATCGAGTGAAGTGTCGTGGAGTTTAGCCATTGAGGACATCGACCCTTAGGGGCACTGCTATAATTGAGACTTGGGGTATTATGGAGTGCTTAAGTCTCACTTCGAGTAGTATGAAATGCTATAATTGAGACTTGGGTATTACGACCGTGTATGATAAAGACATGCAAACTATTTCTGGTCTTAAAGCAAATATCTATTTTGGGTGACGCTTAAAGCAAAGGTTTTAAGGGGCTCACTGTTGGGCGAACCTACCATTCCTCCTTCCCTACGGGGTTGCAAAACTCGTCTAAGGCACATAGTGTAAAGCTTTCGTGTGCCTAAACAAAGCTCCTCCCAAGAAGATAGGTGTTTTGCCTTTTCTAGAAGATGAAAAGTGTCCTGAGGTTATCTCCTTATCACAATTTAGTTTTTATTAAACCAATAAATCTTATGTACCTTATAGGAATATTCTTTGATATAGGTAAGTTATAAAAATATAAATAAACATTTGAGATAAATAATATTGAAATTATAAGAGAGACATACATAATTAGTTCAAATAATTAAGTAGAAGAATTTAAAGTTTAAACGATTGAGATTTTATAAAACAAGAGCAAATCAAAGTAAAAATGAAAATTATGGAGACTTGATTTTGTGGTTGTTTTATTTAACTTATAAGACAAATGGTTAATTTTGTGATGAACAATGGATTTCTGATGCAAGAAAAATGCTAAAAATAATATTTTGAAAAAGTTGATATTTGAGGAAAAATAATAAAAGAGACCTTTAATGCAAAGTAAAAGCACTCATGCCTATTAATTTGATATCATATATTAAAACTCAAATTTCTAAATTCAAAATCAAAATTGACAGTCATAAAGAGTTTAATATTCACCAATAATGTGAGATTGATTAAATTTAAATAATAATATTTGAGATAAATTAAAGCAGTCTAAATCCAACCCAAACTGAAAAAGAAAAATGAGTTTGGTCATAGACATAGTGATGACAAAGTTCGGCAATACTTTAATTTTAGACAGATATACTTAATAGTCCAGAGATGATACGCGGCTATTTGTAGTACAACATTATGTTTTTTTGGTTTGCTTTCTGGTTTCATAATTGAAGTTTACTTGTAAAGCGTGAATAAAGCGAGTAGTAAAGGAATCTGTCTACGTGTGTTGTTGATCATGACATTCGTTGCATTTGTAGTTTTGTATGGCCTACCCTTTTCCACGTTCCTTTTTCATAGATGTCACGTAGCCCATAGGAGTTTGCAGTTGGTAGTTGTTGGTAGTCAAAAGTGTGAACACTGCACTGCTCTCACACATCTGCTGCGTAACTAGTTATGGAGACAATGAACAAAAATAGTAACATATCTATCATCTTGTTGATTATTGCCGAAGTTATTATGTATAATCAAATAAACAAACTTCACTTGTTGCATATGGAGCAGCAAAACCACATGGTGTCACTGTTATGTCCAAATTTCCCTTCACTACAGTGCCAAAGAATTAAAAACAAACAATTTATTTGTTCCTATATGCAATCCAAATTGTTACAAGTAAAGCTTATTTCAGGTGGAATAATGGAAACACAAGATAAAGTGAAACTTTGCTTACGTTTGTATGATTGTGTTAGCTTCGTGTGATTTACATCTAACATTTTCTCATACAGGATAAAGTGACCTTTCTACAAAAGGGTGCCCTCAACTGAACAACCTAAAATTATATCCATGGGTCATTTGAAAAACAGACGACCCTTTTAAGTATAGTTACTAGTACATTGGTGCCCTCTTATGATGAGAAAACTATGAACTTTAGTAGTCTCCACATTCTAGACATCAACTGCATCAACAGGAAGTGAGGTTGCCCTTTGAAGTGAGTGTGGAAGCAAAGCTCCTGCAAAGAAATCCTTTGCTGTGATAATTTGGTCAGGACTGGTCACATCACCATTTTGAATCATTTGGTCAGCTAAAGTGGTACATTTCTCAGCATCAACAGAAAAATGCTTCTTATAGGCCATAGATTTCAATAATGAGTTATTGTGCTGCATCTTCAAGTGAAGTTTAGGTGATAATTTTTCTTCAGTGTCAGGAGATGTGCAATTAGACTTTGGTCTAACCCCTAGTTGATGGTCTTTTAGCTCTCTTATCTGCATTTGGTACCTTGCTTTGAGCCATCTTAGTTCATGTCTGATATCATTCTCATGATCCAAGAAAACACATTCTGATGCAGTGCTAGGAGGCTTTTTGGTATTAACATCACTTTGGCCATCCAAATTAACAGTTCTCTCATCCTCCTTTATGGTTGATAAGTTTGATGCCTCGTGAGCTATGTCACTGTGTATATCTTTCAACCCTTTAGCAGTTAACTCTAGTTCATCTCTCTGAGCCCAGATATCGGCATAATGAATGCCATTGGATTGGCTTGATGCTGCAGCTGGTGCACCTTCTGTAGCAGCACTATTTTCACGTCCTTCAAATTGGTATGTTATCTCCTCGAATCGGCCATGAACTGCAGCACATCCATTTTTAGAACAGTGAAAAAAATGCAGGTTCTTGGCAGATGGAATATTATTTGATGATACGCAATCAAATAAGGAATTGTTTGTAGCACAATTGAGGCAGAAACTCGCACTTGAATAATTTTCTGAAATTTCCTCTATTCTTGGTCCTGGTTTCCATCCTGGTACCAAAGTTGCAATTTCATTATCTATCATGTTTGCTAGTTTTGTTACATCTTGATCAGTTATGTCAAGCTCAGCTACCATTTCATTTGCCACTCTCAATGCTGTATCATTCTCTGTGTCAAATGGGAAGTAGATGTTTCGAACTCTACCTATTTAGAGGAATGCATTGTTAGTTTGGTTTCTTTGATTATGCAGCTAGAAAGTACAAACCAAAGGAGAAGAACAAGAAGATACATAATACTTCGTTTGGACCAACTTATAAGAAAAAAAATATTGTTTTAGGTTCTTTAAATAACTGGTGTGTCGAGTCTATATGTATCTGGTACATATTTATAGGCCAATGCATCAGTTATTCAATGAATATTTTTTTCCTTATAAATAGGTCCAAATGGAGTAATAATTAAAGACTATAAAGCTTAAGAAGAAAATAAAAAAGAGAAATGCCAACCTTCCTTATCTGGTATTCTGATTCTCAAAAAGATGCCATCATCTCTTCTCCTACCTTTGATTGAGGTATCAACTTCAGTCAAATTATCATCCTCTTCATCACAATCAAAGAGATCAAATTCACTAGTTTCAAAATCCTCTTGATGACAATCCAATTCAGATACATAACCATAGCCACCAATATTATCAGTGTTAATGCTATAATTTCCATTCAGAGGTTGCCTAATTGTTGGGATTACTTCATGGCAATCTCTTTGATAGTGTACTGTTTTCAAGTCAGATCCATAATCATCAATTTGGAGAAAAGGGTCATCCAAGAGTTCCTTAGCTGAAAGTCTGAGTGACACAGTTGCTAAGCATTTCTCTACAAACTCCCTAACCTCAGGATCGTTTACTTTGTAAAGAGATTCTGGCTTCTTCCCCTTCATAATATGAATACAAATAAGTAGAGAAGCAGGAGAAAAAAAAATACTAAAAGAGGAAAAAGGTGAAGCAAGGCCAGAAATGAAGAGAGAGAGAAAAAAAGATATTTTGGGTTCTTACAGAGACCACTTTTTTGTAAATTTGAGCAGGATGGTTGCATTCACTATAAGGATATTCATAGGTGACCATCTCCAATATGCACATTCCAAAAGAGTATATGTCAACTAATTCATTGTAGTCCTCTTCATACACTTCCGGAGCCATAAACTCAGGTGTGCCTGAAGTAAAAAACAAAGAAGCAAAATAAGCAAATTAAGAGTCTTAAACTGACAATTTGTAAAGATAACACACACCGAAGCATTAGAATACAGATAAACAGATATCAGAGAGAAATATTTATCAGAAGAAAAGGTAATGTTTATACTCATACCAACACAGTGAACAGCATTGGATTTGCGAAGAATTGCAGCAAGGCCAAGATCACCAATTTTAACTTCTCCTTGGTTTCCATTGATGAAAATGTTATCACACTTGAGATCTCTATGTATCACAGGAGGGTCATGGCTGTGCAGATAAAGGAGCCCTTCCAAAATCTGCCTACACCAATGCTTAACAGCTCTAATGTTAACTCTTCTGTGTTTAAGCCTATATCTGCTCAGAAAAAGAACAAGGAGTAGCTAAAATGACCTGAATAAAGCATTGAAAGGAAAATATACTGATAAAAAAAAAAAGAAGGCAATGCTTACTGTCTAAGAGTCCCAGAGGTGAACATTTCAGTGACAAAGTTAATGTGCCTGTTGGCAGTATCAACCCAGGAAGTATAGAACTTCATGATGTTTTTGTGGTTCAATGTCTTGAGAAGATGAATTTCACTGTATAACCTCTCAATATCTTCAGGATTTTGCAAAAAGTCATAAAGCTTTACTTGATTCCATGCTACTTCTATTCCTTTATACTCATCAAATGCTCTATAACTGCAAGAAATGAATATGGCCTCATGTCAAGGAAAAAAAAGACATTTTGATGAAACCCCACAATTTTTCCACGTGAAAAGGGCAAAATCTGAAACTCAAAACCAAAAGATTAAGCATGTGAAACATACACTATCTTGGAAGCTCCTTTGCCAAGAACTTCATTGTACTGCAGCAAAACATGGAATAAATAAAACAAAGAACATAAGAGTTTAAAGAACTTAAAAAAAAAAAGCTAAGGAGTAAAAGAGAGGTAAAGGTATATAGTATATACTCTTCCATATCTTCCAGTAGGATCAACTTCAACAAACTCAGAAGAGTACTCTGACTCAACACTTGCAGCACCATTCATAGCTACTATTCTACAAAGGGTTTTAGTGGAGAGCAATAGAGATAAAGAGAAAGAAGTTGTTAGTTTTGTTTGTAAAAATGCTGAATTTGATAACGAATAATTTGGTTATGTGTGGAGGTAAGAGAGTGAGAGAGAACCTAGGAAGGTCCCATGATAAGGACAAGTATAATTGCAAAGAGACAATTACCCTGGACAACAAGGCAAAGATTTCACAAGGTAGGAGAGTGATGTCTCAGGCATCCTTCCTTCTTATCTACCACCACACTTGCCAGACAAAAATCTGACAAAACAGTCTCTCTCTCTCTCTCTCTCTCTCTCTCTCTCACTTTTTTGATTGATCTTTTAACATCTCATCACGAGCTGTAAAACCATTATGTAACAACTTGCATTACATGGAACAAACAAAAGTAATAGACTTTGTTATTTAACAATCATTTTATGTGGTGTTGTAGCACAAGTGTGGAATTTGGGTCTTGTGACTTTAAGGGAAAGTTGGCTTGGCATCATTAAGATTTTAATAGCAAGTACTAACAAAACACTCTAACATACTTTTTATTACTTGACTTTTGGTAAGTAATTGCTTTGGAACCTCTTATTTTGTTTTGTGTGATTTTGTTATCAAATTCAATTGCTTTCTTTTTCATTATTTTCGGGGAGTATTAGGCATACACTTGCAAATATTGGATTCAACTTTTGAGTATTTCAGTTATTCAGTATGTGATGCAAAACGTACTACGTTGTAAATTGATAAAGGTCTCTCAGTATACCAACAAAAATAACCAAATGAGTTGAACATTTTAATTAGTGCATTTATATCTAAGCCTATGCACATGGCTGGTGCCCCCTAAACAGGTTTTAGTGCCTACCATCATCGTGTATAGGACGGTGGCTGACTAGGCATAAAGGATATACTAACAGCTTGAAACCGGAATCTTAACATTCAATTCATCACACCCATTTTCTACCTTTAGGTATTCTATTTTATTGGAATCCTTTAGAAAGAGTATGTTAACGTGTTTTACTTTTATACTCTTTCTAAATATCAACAAGGATTGGTCCGAGTGGTAACTGGACTCGGATCCCACTTCAAGGTCTCGAGTTCGAATCTTTGTGGCAAAAACTCTGTTGGGAGGGGAGAACCACACGGGCCGACAAAGTTGGGTACTCGTGGCCATCCAGGTTTCCTGCGCACCAATAAAAGAGATGAATTTGGCTTGTGTTCAAGTTTGATTCTCAGTGATGAAGCGAATTGAGATCAAACTTTACTTACCTTCGACTGAATTCCAGATTAGTTCGACTCTTGTCTCGTAGATACTAGAGTGTGGTCGAAGATCTCTAAACAAAAAATGTTTGTCAACATGGAAAGGGGAAATGGATTTTTTTTTTACAATAAAAAGGGATAAAGGGTTTTGGTTGTATTAAATTGTGCTTTATGAACATAATTAAATGTACACTATCTTGTGTTTTCTTCTCAACTTAGGTAAGGCTGCGGCGGCTCTATATCTTTCCATTTAGCGGTAAATGTCTATTTTATAAATTGGGCTAAGAAATGAGTTCTTAACATGAATGTATACAAAAGATATTTTCCCCAACAAAAGCATAACTGCTTATTAGGAAAAAAGTATCCACTTATTTAGTAATTGGCAAAAATAATACTCATCTAAGTTGTCCGATCTCATATTATGAAATTACCACACTTTAAGAATTTTTTTGTCCTTTCTTCTAAATCAGATGTATGAGGTGAGTCATTCATCATTAAGAATTTACAACTCTGATTAGAGCCAAAGACATCATAAGAAATGCGTATAATTTAAGAGTTAGGTATTACTATAATCAAAATGTCTAATCCTTCATGGACACACACACACATAGTCCTTGGACTGAGATTCTGTTGGAGAGTGAGTGATCATCCAATGTAGGCTCTCCAGATGTCGATGTGTCCCCAAAACGAGATAAAACCAAATTTAATCTGATATCTTCAAATAGCACAGTTTTATTTTATTGGATAATTGAAGTCTGAGATTTGTTTTGTTTTATTTTATATAAATTTTGTGTTTTCCTAGGTTAATTTTTGTCGCTTGGCTTAAAGACAGCAGACAATGCTGTTCCCATGTTCGCCTATGACATTTATCACTTTTTCTGTTCTTGCTGAGTTTTTTGTATTTTAACCACGGAAACATTTTATTTTAACTTGAAACCTGGCTTCTCTAGTAGTGGCCAAACTAATGTTTTCACTGTTGAGGTTACTAATTTCACGTTTTTTTAACCACGATTTTCATTTTTCCAAAATTACACTTAAAATTATTGATGCTCATCACTCTACCTCTTTATTGAATCCTCCTCTCAAGAGATATAATAAAGTTAGTAAAGATATTTTTGATAATAAAAGAACTAACGTAACAAGAAGACTAAAAATATTATTATAAAAAAGTTTGGTGGAAAAAATATTCTCATAAAATGAGACATACAAAATTTTCAAAACTTCGATGGAAAGAAAAAGTAGATAATTGTGTCAAAATAAAAAAGAAACAGTGAACTAACTAGCAGTAATCGCGCGATTGGTCGAAGCTACAAAGTGTAGCTTTTGGCTGGCCGCACGACTTTGCCGTGGAAATAAAGATTTCCAAACGCACGCTTATAATAAGTTGGCTTATACTTCAAAATAGTTAATAAGTTGGTTTATACTTCAAAACTTTGCCTTGTATCATTTCTTTTGATTTGATATCCTTCTGTATTATTCATCCAAAACTTAAAGTGTTAAAAAAAATTATCAAAAGAAAAAGAAAGTGTCGTAAAAACATTCCAGCTTGCGGAGGGCTATTAGAGATATAGCTAGCTGATAATTAGTTATCAGTTAGTGAATGCTTATAAGTAGGTTGGAATTAATCACATATTATTCAATCTTCTTGTTCATAAATTCTTCCTCTTTCAACTTCCCCCTCTCAGTTCTATGCTCGAATAGTTTCTAGTTAGGGGTGTTCAAAACCGAACCAAACCAATTGAAAAACCGCAAACCGAACCGAACCAAACCGAAAACCGCAAAAAACCGCTTCTAATCGGTTTTGTTTGGTTCTTTTTTTCAATGCACCGCGCGGTTCGGTTCGGTTCGCGGTTTTGATTTCAAAAACCGAACCAAACCAAACCAAACCGCAAGTAACACTAAAGCTTGTTGAATTACATCATTCCTTACTAACTTACTAGCCCAAATGCAACTAAAGCCCAACTCTCACTCACTTGCTAACCCAAATCCAATTAATTCTTTGACTCACTTACAAACAATCCATATTGTTATGCTATATTTTAAAATTACTATAAAATATTTAATTCAAATTCTTTTAAACATTGTCTTAGCTATCTTAAAAGAATTAAAATAAAGTAATTTATTAACTACATATATTTGAGTAAATTTTTTCTTAAAGATTTATGTTAGCCATTTTTTATGTTACTTAATTTTAACTTTGTTTTAATTATGTTTTGTCTTGGAAAAAACCGAACCAACCGAACCAACCGAACCAATCCAAACCGCATTAGTTTGGTTTGGTTTGGTTCGGTTTTATTTTAGGAAGCCAACCGAACCAAACCAAACCGCATGTAATTTTACCTTGCGGTTCGGTTCACTTTTTGTCTCAAAACCGAACCAAACCGCACCGCGAACACCCCCAGTTTCTACTTCTTCCACCTCCTTCCTCCTAAAGTCCAAGATATTTCCAAGCTATTTCTCCCGTTTCTTCTACCCTAGAAGAAATACTACTAGACACATATCCTTTGATCCAATCAAGGTTCTCGCAAGTCAATGTGACCAAAACAAAGAATCATAACACAACCAGAAACCTACCTCAATTTCAGTTTGTTATGAGGTTTTTCCAATTATAATCTCAGTAAGGCCAACTTCTTCTCCAATTTTAGATTTTTTAAAAAAGATGGGACTTTGGGAGGAAGGGGTGGAAGAAGTCGCAGCTAAGAGTCGCTAGCCAGAAACCATTCAAGCTAAGAACTGGGTGAAGGGGAAAGTTAAAAGAGGAAGAATTTATGAAGAAGGTTAAATACGTGTGGATTATAGGCATTAACCAACTAGTAATTAACTAATAACTAATTATATCAAGTAACTATATCTTTAATAGGGGTGATACACTACCGGGCGAAAAAATTCATGAAGTTGATTTCTCTATGTTCTTTTGTTTCTATTCTGGTTCCTGACTTATTCATATAGTTGTTCAGACACCAGATCAACAAAGTGGACATCGTCCAGGTGATTAAATTTTCATCAGATCAGTTTCATCCCAACACAGAAGTCAATAGGATCTTCATCTTCTACATATTTTACTTATTGGGTACCCTTCCAGCATTGCTTTCTCCATAACCTTTTCCTGGTTAAAACAAATAGCCATTTTGGTATACGCAGTCGAAATTCAAAATGAGGAAGTGATAAGCAAGTTTACCTGGATTAAAGTTGTAATCATCCCAGGTCCACCCTGAAGTTACTCAAATTTAGGAGAAGATCTTAAATAAAAGTAACATAAATAAATTAAGCAATAGAAGAAATTTACCACCTGAAATTGCTTTTTTGTCCATGATATATCCTTCCACGTTTTAGAATGGGCTGATTGCCATTCAGTTGGAACCTGAATACTCTCCACATGCTGCAAAAGCCTCAAGCTATCTGCAATGACATTTGGTCCCAAGTGAATGCTAGAACATAGGAAAAACAAAAATGGAAAGTTTGAAACATAACAAGCAATGCAACTAGCACTATAAGTCAGTACAAAGTATTTTCTTATGAGGAAAGGAAAAGTAATTACGGCTTATTAAATGTCAAATAACTTTCCTAGAGTAGTTTAGTACACAACTTTCATGAGGCTTCATCCGCCACTCATTTCTAAAAGAGCAATTGTGTACAACATACAATTCTTAAGCAGTTGACTAATAATATCCTTAATAACACTAAAGAATAAATAAAATGACAAAAAATATACTTGTGATGAATGCCTCCTCCCAGTTTTCATGTTCTGACCATGATGGGGCAACCTCTCGAAACGGGATTCCTTCACTCCTGCATACCCTGCACATGTGCAATTCAGCACCCAATCACATGAGATACGACCTGTTAGTGCTTTATACTCTCAATCCTATACAAATATGACATTGGTCTCATTTATTTCTCTGTTTCTTTGCTTCCATCCTCCATCACATCTTCCTGACAAAACATTACTAGTTTCATTTTGCTCTTGCAGTGTGCATTTTATGTGGCCAAGTCAATCCCCTAATAGACAAAGCGAAGCTCCAATATGGACCTAACTGGCTTTAAGAATTAAATATACAACAATGACACAATTGTGGAAAGAATCCTATTATGGGGGAAAATCAACAATTTAAATTGCTTGGGGCAGAGAATGAGAAAAATTATGGGTTCATCCACATTTACACAAAACAAGACAAGATACCATCAGTAGACAATTCAAACACAACAAAAACAGGAGCAATCCTTAAAGTCTTATTGCTGGTAATATGAGATACTGAGATAGAGCCCTACTTTTATACTAAGATCAAGCAAATAATTGTTGTAGTCCACTGCAATCATAAATTCTGCTAAAATTTCTACATAAGAGCATGGTTACTTTGTAGCTGAAGAGAACATGGCAGCAAAAAAAAGTTAAATTTATAATCAAATCATACTCAAGTACTAGTTGGCGTATTGTTCCTGGAAGAACACCATCACTGATAGGAGCTGTCTGCACTTCAAAAGAGTTTTTATTTCCATAATCACGTTGGGCCTTCTCATCATCTGAATCCCAATCCTAATATGAAATAGGAAATGAACATTAAAATTGTATACCTATGTGTATCACATAAAGAAATATAAAGCAAAACTCATGATACAAAAGCTTACTTCATGTAACTGTCTTAACACGTACACACATCAGAAAAGCAGGAGAAAGTTACTAAACCATGATGCCTTTTGCAGTCTAGGAAATGCAGTGAGCATTAAACGATCATGAAAGCAATAAAAATCTTAATATTCTAAACAGAACACAAACAAGTAAGAGGCTTCAATCACAATGAGTAGGTGAGTACTATTTCATTGATCAATATGACAGACAAAGTATAGGAATATGCAAAACAAATAGAAGATAAAGGTTTTCTATTTCAACAAATAGTCATGCCTGTTAATTTCAGATTTGCGATGAGCTGAGCCATGGAAGAAGCTTCTCTGATCTCAAGATTTAGAGATGTGAATTCTGTTATTTGATTTCTAATTCTAACTAACTCAGTTACAAATTTACAATGCTCAACAGAAAATATATATCAATTACAATTGCTCACTAACTATGGTTATTGCTCACTAACTACGGTTATTGCTTAACTATTAAAAACAGACTATGGTTAGATAAGATATTCTATCTAAGTGGCTATACAATCAGCAGTTAGTCAAACTATATAGGTGTACAACTATGAAGAATAACTTAGCTAGTTGACTAGGTATTATGGACTTCGACTGACTGTGCTTCACTTGTTTCTACTTCAAGTTTAACAGTTAACACCAAACAAAGTTTTCTGCATTATTTTTAGCATTAAAAAAACTCAAATTTGAGAAGTCCTATTAGAATATTCGTGTATGAGCAATCTAACCACGTTTAGCAAGCTTCTGGGTTCAAATTTTAGGAGGTGATACAAACATATTGCGGTTGCTAATAAAAAGGTTACAGAGAATTGAAGCATGAGATAAGCTTGTAAACAATAAGCGTAAAATGTATGGTGAGACATGAAAAAAAAAAGCTGACCTTGCAGCAAACAACGAAAAAATTTGTCAGACAACCTTCAAGTATTTGATCACCATTATTAGACAGCAACAATTCTGTCACTGAAGGAGGCCTGAGCTTTTCCAGAGTCTTCCTAAGCCTGCATTGCAGGGAAAAAAAAATTGCGAGTAATCATTTAAAGGAACACCAGCACTACAGGCAGCAAGAAAAATTAGAAGTGCAATTTTATATTGTCAAAGACTGGAGCTTGCAGAGAGATACAAAGACACCCGTGTCTCTTTTAAAATGTAAAAAAACAAAAATTAAAAAGCCAAATCAGTAGGCAACATACCCTAGTTTGAAACAGAATAGAATGAGTATTTCTACATTATATCAAAAATCTATAGCAGTTCTTTATTTTTATTTTTTTTATAAGTCATTGATTCCTGGATGTGTTCCTTCTAGAACTTCACCAACAAAATAAAATACCTCTGAAGTCAAGATGACTCAGTAAAGCGATTTAAGCAATGGATAAAAATGTTCAAACATTTTAGTATTGTACCTTCACTCACCAATATCCTGTTTTTTTTTTCTTAAATGGGATTTCAGGAAAACCAAAGGAGAGTTCAGTAATACTTCTTATTCAAATAGCATAAACTAACCTTACCCAATCTGAATATTTTGCAGCTGCAACATGCCTCCCATAGCCCCCCACGGCCAAATGTGCACCATTTCCCCAGATGCCAAATTCAGGAGGAACATAACTCTGAATATGCACATGCACATCAAAAACTTTAGTCACTTTTTCTTCACTCATAGTCTCACATGCATTCAGTTCCTCCAAATTACCACTCACAAGAGTTGTAATGGCCAGCTCTTCACAATCAATCCTCTCTTTCAATGCAATAGGCAATACCTTCCCCACTGAATCATTCACAAGCATCTGCACTGCAGGCTGCCATACTGGCAAGGTCGGTGACAATGATAGCAAACTTGCAGCATTAATAGATCCAAATAAAAGTTGGGGTGCAGAATTTGACAGAACTTGTATAGATTGTGAAAGTCTTTTCATGTGTCTTTCCCAAAATAACAAACAGGAAGCATTGTTGTGAGTACGCGATGTTGTGTAAGCACCTGGACCAGAAACTAGGTAGATAAGTTTTCAAATAAATAAACCAGTAAAGGCTTTACAAAATCTCGTAAGATTTACTTCGGTGAATGTTTTGCTAATTGTAATTGTATCTCAGTACCTGGATGAGCTTCAAGGAAGACTTTGACTAGAGGAGCATCTAAGGAGTGTGAAATGACGCCATTACTGAAGAGAAATCTCAAACCCGACATTGGTTTATCTTGGAGGATTTGAAGCAACTACTTTCCCAAGGATCAATGTCCTCTACAGAGACTATTCCCCAAGAATTTGTCTTGTCTAATGCTAGATGCAGTCAGGAACCAACCAAGCAGGTACACCACACCCTTGCTGTTATTTTTCGAGTGGTCAGGCAGAAAGACAAAGATATATTTATTTTATATACACTGTCAGTGTAGCACCTTTTTAAACTATGATTCAATCATATTCATAACCATTGAATCATTAAAAGTGTTTGACTATCATCATAAGTTCATAACTACTTCTAAAGTCACACACGCGATTGGATGTATTTTTTTGACAACGCAAACTTTTTTACACTGACTGTGTATAAACCTATTGTACTTGCAGATGAAAAATGAATGTATCACGCATGAACCAAGACCACATTTTCCAACTCATGATATAAAATTGATGTGGGAACAGAATAGATGAGAATAATTACAAATAGACACATTTTGGTCAAATGCAAGACAAAAATTTTCCTTTATTTTTTGTGGTTAATAAGGTAAAGGAACTATAGTTGCAACGTTGAAATATTGGTATATGAATAGGTTTCTAGTTCTATGGTATCAGATATACTTGTTAAAACACGTCTTAACTCAAGTATATAATCAAAGAACTGCGTCAAATAAAGCATATAATGAAACAATTGTAAGAGACAGCGGCAGTAACAGAATAAAGAGAGTAGCAAAAACCTAGAAAGAGCACAAAACAAGGGGACGAAGTTTACCAGACACAAAGCACAAACAAGGAGAGGAGAACCACTCATAAAGCACAAACAGCGGATGTTATTTGACTGTGAACATTACGCCTTCGTTGCTTTTGGTTTCGTCCCAATTAGCATTGTTCTTCTTTTGGAGGTGCTGACTGACTAGGGTGCAACACTTTACCGGTGGGTGTGTTTGGCTTGGGAGAAATATGGAAGAGAGATGTTGGAAGGAGAGAATGAAAATTTCTTGTTTGGTGGAAGAAAAATGTTAGAGAGGGGCTAAAAATGGGTGAGCCCCATAGAAAATTCACTCTCTTCATATTTGACAAGAAATAGATAAGGGAAGAAGAATATACTAAACTAATAATAATTTACATGCTAACAAGAGCAACTAATAAATATGGGTGGAGCAACTAATCACGTTTTAAGTTTAGTTTTTTATTTTATTTTATTAAAACAGAAACATAGGTGGCCTTATTTGACTGCAATTAGACCCAGCAACCAGCATCAGCATCAGCATCAGAAGAGGCCCCGTTTCTTGACCCGAATAAAAAGAAGATGCCGTGTGTTTGTTTATTTATTTATATTTCTTGAGCCAAATAAAAACTTTTTATTGTTTATTTAAATCACGTTGCAGTCCCTATTGATTGATGTTAACATCGCCCTCCTCGTCTCACAAATCGTATATTTCAATTCCTAGCCAACCTCAGAAACAATCTGTGTGTAAATTCTGGAAGCAAATCAAATGGGAGAAAGTAACAGAGCGACGGTCATGATCACCAACGATGATGGAATCGACGCACCTGGCCTCAGAGCTTTGGTCAACGCTCTCGTCGCCACCAATCTCTTCCATCTTCAAGTATGCGCCCCTGATAGGTACTCACTCACTCTTTTCCTCCCACTCTATTCTTCTTTCCTCCTCATTTATTTCCAATGTTTTATGTCAAATTAATCTTCCCATACAATACATACAATATAATACATTTTGATGCTAATGCCTTATATATTCCTAGTCTGTTAATGTAGATTTTTTCTAACATTGCCAACCTGTTTTTTCTTGATTTCCATTTTTTTTGAGAAAACGTACCTTACATATATGACGCATGATGTTAAGAAAAATTGCACACCCAAACACACCCTAATGGTTATGATGGAGAATTATATTATGGCTTGTCACATTGATGTCCCCATCCATTGAGAGTTGAGATAAGATTTGATTGTTGTTGTTGTTGCTGCAGCAGCATTTGGTCTTTGTAGCTAAGCTGATTTTCCTAGTACTTGTGCTACTTTGTACTGATATTAGTTTTATTTTGTTACTTTACTTAATTCCTTGTACTTCTCTTTATCTATTTCAAATTGGATCATTTCCAGTGAGAAGTCAGCTGTTAGTCACAGTATTACATGGCTTCACCCTATAGCTGCCAAGAAAGTTCACATTGATGGAGCCACAGCCTATGCAGTTTCTGGTTTGTTCTCTTTTTGTTTTTTCCACCTATAATATATATTTTTTCTGTGCTTTTGCATATTCATACTGATACTACCTCTATTTGACACTGTTTGCACTTGCTCAAACACAGATATGCATGCTTATTTTCCCCCTTTATAGTTTTTTTGGTTAATTTTCTACACCCTTCCCCTTTAGTGCAACATTTTGAGAGTGATGGAAAATGTGATGGATCACGGCTGATCTCATACCATATGGCATGTTCTACTTTTACTGGATATCGACCTTGAAATTTGAACTCACCTCTAATTTATTTGTGTCATCAGTATCCATGAAAAAAGAAATTAAATTTGAATCATATGTCTCTGTAGTTGCTAGACAACATGGATCTCCCCCGTAAGGGTTATTAGAGTATTTATAGCCTACATTTTTTGTTTTTTCCCATTGAATTCCATGCAAGGGGCCTTTTTTTGGTGAAAATGTGGTAAGCTTGTACAGATTGATGAACACAGGATCTAAGAATCTATAATGTGGCAACCAAGTCTGAGAGTGAATTGTGGATGCAATATTTGATTAGTTGTGAGAAAAGGAAGTAATCGTTCTTTGCTGCCTTTCTAGCAGTTTTTAAGCAAGTCCATATGGACCATACAAGACTTTACTGATGCACCAAGTCTTTAATCAGTTCATTCATATGCATAATTTAAAACTTAAAGGTTATCAGATATTCATTTTTTTATCATTCACTGATTAATTTATATATACATTTTGACCCCAGGTCCATATATATCATTAGTCTTCACCAGTATTTTTATGACTTTAACTTTTCGGTCCTCTTTGGAAATGCTGAATGGGTGAATTTCCAATCTTTAACGTTAGAAAATAGAAAATTACATCACCATTTGAATACTTGTTGATGCTGATAATAGCCTATTTAACATATTCCTTTTAAACTGTTTTCACTATTAGATGAATTTCTCGCAGATCTCTTTTAAAAACTTGGTTTATTCTTTATTCAAAAATGTTTCATTACAGCAATTTTCTTTACTTCCATACCCCTACATTCTTTATTCTCCCTCTCCTTTTAACCATACAAGTAAGCTGTAGGGGATGTTAAAAAGCTGGTGTGGAAAAATCATTTTCTTTTTCATCTAATGGAACCCACATGAAATTTACCCAGAATGTATTAGAAATAATGTGTCAAAAAGTGTGTTGATCTACTTATTTGCTTTTTTTTTTTTTGAGTTACTTCTAAATACATCAGCTATATATTCCCTTGTCTTACAGAATGTCCATATGCAAATTCTTTATAGGGACTCCAGCCGATTGTACTTCTCTGGGAATTTCTAAAGCACTCTTTCCTAAAGTTGCTGATCTGGTACCCCCTGCTGTTTGGTTTCTTAGTTTTGCATTCTAAGTTATTACATATTCGGAATGGGCGCTTTCCTTTCCCCTATTTTATTCTGTTCTTGTCTATTTATCTTTATCACGCAACTGCAAGCTTGTTTTATTTGTTTAAGTAATATTTGAAAGGTGTTTGTAAAACTTCTAGGAATTTGGGATTTTGTCTCTTATTTGTGCTACTTCTAGTTTTTACTTTCATTATTTTGTTCCGAGATTCTCTTTTGTTTGAGAAATTCCCCGCGCTTAGGATCTTTTGACTAGGCCATGCTGCATAAATAAATTCTTCCAGCTAGTTGTTTATGTGCGTCATGCAAATGTACAGGTACTTAGTGGCATAAACAGGGGCAGCAACTGCGGTTATCACATGTAAGTAGTATCTTCAATTTTTTTTACCTCAGGTCTATGTCCTTAGTCATCTTAATAGACTTTGAGCTGCAAACTATTCCTTTGAGTTAAAAATGCTAGTTTTCCATAAGACGTGGAAAGAGGAGACATGATTTTAAGCCTTCTTTTACTAAAAAAAGTAGCCGCATCACTCAACTTCAGCAGTCGTTAATCCATACAGCATTTTTGTGCTCATAGATGTACTGAGTAGGTTCCCTTTTATGCAGTGTTTACTCAGGCACAGTTGCTGGAGCTCGAGAGGCCTTCTTCTATGATATACCTTCTATCTCCATTTCATATGACTGGTATCTTTGCAATACTTTCGTGGCCATATTACTGGATTATCTTTGAAATTTGCTTTAAATTGAATTTAAAGTTTTTTTGTCAATATGTGGCTCATAGGTGTTACATTGTGGGCTATTTGATAATCTATATCTCCTACAGAAACTGCTGTTAGTCATATTTGACTAATTGTGCTTACTACCAACCCAGGGTTAAAGGAACGAGTAACCTACATGACTTCACCCTTGCAGCGCAAGCATGCATACCTATCATAAGTGCTTTACTGGCTGAGATAAAGAATCAAAGATACCCTCAAAAATGCTTTTTGAATATAGATGTGCCAAGCAATGTTGCTAATCATAAGGTACAGGGGCTTGCTGTATGTTTAGCTTACAAAATAATTACTAACATGGTGTAGCCAGATAGCCTTGTTTTACTGGATTCATCATTGATTATCACGTAAATTCTTGTTATGATGAAATAAAAATGATGCAGGACAAATGGGGATCGATTAAAATGTTTATTATTATTTAATTATAATTTTCACAAGGAACTATTTAAGGGACGTTCATTATTTTGGGTTGTTGCGAAATATATGGATTGGAACCTAGAGGATACCAACATGGTGTGGCAAAGTTCCCAGGCCAAGGCATATTGAAAGATATTTATTGGGAGAGATCAACCTTTAAATGAATCTTAGTACGTCAAGAGATTAGTCTCTGGCTTATGACCGAGGGATATCCTAGGTTCACCCAAAATAAAATGAAAATCCTTGGAGATTGTTTACTCTTCAGTTGTGAATTATGATGCTGGGGTTGTGGCATGTAAAAGCCAAAATGTTGGGCCCTGGTCTTTGATTTTTAAGGATCTATGCTATTTTGTTATAAACCGATTCATCTTAATGTAGATTTTGTCTTCAACTAATTTTCTTTAAAATATTCTCTGTATTTTTTTCCTTCATATCTAGAAAATAAAATTTTAAAAAGGTAGTATGTCTAAATTCAAAGGATAGTTTGGCACGTGAGTATATTGCTTTCCATGCAATGACTTGAAAGTTGAAACTAATTTGTGGCTCTTTTGTATCTCCCAAAAAGGGGTACAAGCTGACTAAGCAGAGTACAAGTATTATCAAGATGGGATGGAAGCAAGTAACCTCTGAGGCAGAAGGACGAAAAATGTTATCTGATATGACCAATACAGACACAGAATTTAATATGTCATTTTCATCTGTACCAGCTGATAGTCTTTTATTTTCAAGAGAAGTAAGTCCATTTCTCTTACTTGAAAATCTCTATATTCACTTACACTGCTTGCTCCCGACATTTTTGGATGATTTCCTCCGGTTTTTACCAGTGCTACACAGCTTAGACTAGTGCCCTATATATCACTATCTTAACTTTGTAGGTAACAGGTACCGAACTTGAAAATTTCTATATATCACTATCTTAACTTTGTAGGTAACAGGTACCGAACTTGATCATGGTGATGATACCGATCACAAATCTTTGCAGGATGGATATGTGAGTATATGTTAAAATAAATTATTGGACAGTAAACAACCAGATTGTGACTAACATAATTACCAATTTCTCATACTTTTAGATTACTGTCACCCCCCTTGCTGCTATCTCTCATGCGGATGTAGATTGTCAAAACTATTTTAAGGATTGGCTACAATGTGTCTCAGAATCCTCCTCTTCATCTGCTTTATAATGCTGTAAGACCTTTCATTTCATATGTTTATGATTTTTATGGCAGCCTCAATTTTAATATATTGCTAATGCTATCAATGAATAATGGCACTTGATTTGAACTTCTAAAATAGATGACTATGCCAATAGTCTTTTGAAGCCAGTGATTTTAACTTTAACACAATCAATTGTGGTTGGCCATCAATTAAATGAGATTTACTTTTGAGTTTACTATCATTAAATAAAACAAAATAGTCTAAACCACTTTTTTTTTTGTTTTTTCTCTTGCAGGTTTCAGCTAGGGGAAGCATGAGGGGCTTAACTCGACGGGTTGACCCAGTTAACCAGCAAGACGAGGTGGGTGGGTTAGAAAACCAGCCCACTTCAGCCCACCTCGTACTCAAAAAATAGGGATGATGTTGGGACGGGCATAACTTGTCGGGTTGTATTTTATTTTATTTTTAAAAAGAATTTACAAATTGTGTCAAAATAAATAAATTACAGTTTACATCCAATTTGGGCTTGCTACTGCATTTTTTGGCAAGATGTTGGATCCTTAATTAATAGTTTTTGCTATTGCTGTCTTACATTATTGCATATACTATATTCTCACACACACAAAAAACACTATTGCTTCTTTATTAGTTATTTTACAATATGATAATAATTTTTTTGACAATATATATATAATATATATATATATATTAAATTATTAGTTATTTGATGCAAATACTGTATATATTAGCTTATTACGTTTTTATTGAAGGGACATAAAAAGAGAAAATTTAATAAAATGCTTATAAAGTCATATTTTCATATAAGTTATAAGTTGTTTCAGAAGCTATTCTTGAGAGTTTATGGAAATAAGTCGATAACATGTCATAAATTATTTCATTAAGCTCTCCCAAAATATGAGTTTAGATCCTCTCTGCACTTGTTGCATAGTGCAGCCGACTGTAGAAAGCCATTAGATTTAGAAATAGAAAAACCCCAAATAAGTCATCTAAATTAGACTCTTATAGATTGTTTATTTTAGGAAAAATATGGTAGAGAAAATTGAGAGAAAGAGCATAAAGAACAAACTTCTCTTGTTGCAACTTTGCAAAGAAATAGAGAGGGAAAAAGGACGGGGTCTTTTAGGTTTGTAGACGAAGTGGCAAGTGCTATCTAGCCTAGCAATTTCAGCATTTGCCAGTTAAGTTAGGCCTTGCGGATAATGACAGGGTCTTTAATTACCTGGTATATTAGTTTTATAGTTAAAGATATATTTTTCGGTTTACAAATAATTGTATTTCTCTCGTTTCACTTTCTATTTAACCAAACAAATGAGAGAGAAAAACATATTTCTTTCTATTCTACTTCTTATTTATTTCTCTTACGCCAAATAATACTTGAAATCTATTCTATTTCTCACTATTTATCTTTTCTCATACTCTTTCTCTTCTCACAACCAAACATAACATAGCATCATAATCAAATGTTACATGATCAATTAGAATATTACATCACCCCACCTCCTCTTCCCTTTTTTACATGTTATGATTTATGAATGCCTTTTCCCTTTAGATTACTCTAATTTGCTAAAAGTGATTCCAAAATTATTTAGATCTTAAGGAATTTTTCTGAGGTGTCGGTAAGGTAATGCATGTCAATGTCACCACTCCATTATTGTCGGGTAGCTTGAAAGACTTTTCCATAAAATTTGCCATATGATTTCAATGAAGAGGCCTAACTTCTTAATTTTTTGTAACCTAATAACTTGTCATTCATTTAATAACTTGTCACTCATTATTTAGATTGACTAGGTTAACGCCTCTCTGCTTTCACAAGTCAACTTCAACAATGGAAGAAACTACCTTCTCAACAGCTTATAATAGACAGCTTAACAATAAAAAAAATATTATAATTTCTTCTTTCCTACCTTCCCCAAAAACCTTATGTAATGCAACTATGGTTTTATGCAGAATCCGAAAGCATTAAAGAATAAAGAAAATGGATTTTAAAATAGAAGCATGGTAGTAGTAGTAGTCGTCTTTTTAAAAGCAAAACTTGAGAATCATTCTGTGTTGGTACTACAAATTTAAAAGGAAAACAAAAAAAACACTATGGTATGGACATTATAAATATTTTTATGTACATTACAAGCCTCTTCTCAATCTCAATCTTGTATTGTTCCCATGGCCTTCATTTTTTGGATGGTGAGGTGTGTGAATGTGATTCCACTAGTATCGACCAGAGGACTTGCACATCTTCATAGGGGCAAGATTTCACATCTTCATATAAAATGTATAACCCTCTTCCTGAAATGTTAATTGGGAAAATATTTATAAAAATTGAAAAATCACTTATGAGTAGAAGGAAAGGAGATGAGAATTGAGAACACTAGCAAGAGATAAAAGAATGAGAAATTGAGAGTGTTATGGAACATACTCTTCTTTTGTGTTGAATTCAACTTGAACCATAGCTTCTTGAGTGGAGAGAAGAGGGATTGAAGCCACCCCATTTGGTGAAGTGTGTGTGGCTCATGCAAATTGAAGGGAAATAACAAGAGAGGTAATTAATAAAAGGGAGATCCAACTCTATAGGGTTTGCTTAGACAAGGGTGAAGATTTTTCAATGTCACTTCACATTTTAGGACATATTAAATTCCATTCATGAATTAAAATATGTTGTTGGTACAGTGCCCTTTTCAAACCTTTTCTTCCTTGTAGAAGAAGTAGTGACTCTACCAATCATATGTCCATTTCACACCATAGAATAGAAGCATCTATTTGGCACCTATTTTACCTTTCATTGTGGCTTATTATTGAAGATACATTTTCCAATGGTTTTCACCATCATTTAGTATATAATAACTTGGTGGTAAAAGGCACACGTTGAGAAGGTTTCTTGTTGTGACATATATAGGTAGCAATCCTCTTGCATTTTAAGCAAGTACATGCCTCCTTTTCTTTTTTAAGGGTCCCTCATATTTTAGCCACCTGTGGCAATAGGGTGCCTTATAAGAGTGAAAAATTTCTGGATTGTCTTGCTGACTCAGATTTGCCACGTCACTCAATTGATTACTTCACTCAGTTTTGTAAACAGGTGTCACTTCTTTATACGCATAAATAATTAAGAAAGTTGTTAAATATATACTTGTGATGATGAAAAGTTAGTGGGGATAAATTATACGTGTACCACTTTTTTTGGTACATTCTTCCTTCATATTTTTAGCTCAATCCATTTTTGAAGTATATGAAAAGTTTAGAGAGAAGAGTGGTGGTTGTTCCCATTCTAAAATTATTAAAAAAAATTATTAAAAAATGCTACACGCTTCCACAATTTACACATGGGTCAATAAATGTCTACTAAATTAATTGGTTTAGGTTAGTCCAATTCATTTACAGTGATATTACTGTAAAAACCCAAATTTATATTATCGCTCTACCTATTCAACATAAGCTCACCTAACACTTTTTGTTAGACAAGAATTGAAATTAAAAAAATTCACACAGAAAGAAGCATTTCATCCTAAAATTGAAATTCTATTTTTCAAATTAGGGTAGCAATGAAAATGCATTTTTTTTCTATTTCAATACGTTGCAAACAACGGCATTGGATGTTAAAATCCACCTATTAAACTTCGATGAATGCCGCAATTTGTCCAGTCAGGTTCCAAACCTAGGTACCGTAAACAGGTTCGAAATTAAACATTATTAAATATGGTATAATTGAAGTTGTCTAGTCCAGTCTATTTTGTTCCTAATCTTTGGTACTTTTGACGTGTTACACACAAATTAATGTATCATTAATTTGTGTTAGCTAACTACTAAAATACCTCTTTTGTAGTTGTCTTGGAATAATTAAAGTCAAAATAAAATAGTATTGAGACAATTAATACATACTTTGGAACTCTAAAATACTCGATAAATATAAAGGGTAAATTTGAGAAAAAATAGGTAAATTGTATTGGGTTTCTAAAAATATCATTGTTTTGGAACAAAATGAAATGCCAAAAGTACCAAAGATCAACAATAGAGGGACTACTTTTTAGCAACTCAAACGCATGATTAGACTTAAGAAGAGACTAGAAAGTGTACCAGAAAATCTAGAATTTGGATTGAGTGACTTTACCAAATCATACCTCTGGTAGTATCAGTAGCTTTAGGCTATTTTTTTAGAAAGAAAATGAGTTAAGATGAAAGAGAATGATTTACATGAGAGAGATAGACGCAAAGTGTTATAAAGATACGGTGTATTTCCCGCTCTAAAAAACACTAAATCTTTTCCTGAAATTATGAAGGAAAAAGATGAGAGAGATAGGACGAAAGTCGATGACTTTCTCAAGATCCTTACCCATAAGTTACATACAAAAATAGATTATCTTAAATTTGCAATTTGAGTCCCCTATTTTATTTTTCGCAATTTCACGCCCCCTATTTTATTTTTCGCAATTTTGGTCCCCCCATTAAATTGCCATCCATTTTTTTTTATGGAAATATTAAGGTGGCAAATGTGTGTAGTGTTAACATGGCAAGTACCTTGTCACGCTGATACCCAATGAAATACAAAATATACAATTAATACTCTGAGTTTTATTTAATAATATACAAAATATATAAATGAAAATATAAATACGTGAACAAATGATCACGCTTAGGGATAATATCTTCAATGGGCACAGGTAGAGAGATTAAGGATACTTGTGAGTAAAATAAACGGATATTTCGACTACCTGTTATTTAATGGATATAGAGGCAGATATAATGATATTCGTACTCGTTAGTAAATTAATAAAATTACTAAAGTACTCATAACTTAGATACAAAACTTCACGTTCACATATTAAGAAACCCATTTAACCAACATTAAAATACCCAAGTGATAAATGCATAATTCGAAATTTTCTAATACATAGCGGAAAACTATTGGTTTTACCTTTTTTGTTTCTTATTACAGATTATAATGTTATAGTATGAGGAAGACTATTTTTTTTTTCACTGAGATTATTTTGTTGTTAAAGAATGTAGAAATTCTATGTTTGATGGATATTTGTATTCAAATTATTAATTTAGCAATTAGTATTTATAATATCCTTGGATGTCCAAGGGTAGTGGAATATCCACCGAATACCCGCATGGATATGGAGTGGACACAAATATTATTTTTATCCAACGGAGCGGGTGGCAGATGAGTACTATATGTGCCTGTGGATACCTATTGACATCCCTAACCACGCTAGCACGACACGCGTCTTCGATGACACCGCCATATTGCCACGTCAATATTTTCGTCAAAAGTTGGATGACAGATTAACGAGAGGGTCAAAATTGCGGATTCGATAAAATTTGGGATCAAAATTGCAACAAAAAAAAGTAGTGAGATCAAAATTACGAAAAATAAAATAGAAAGATTAAAATTGCAGATTTGATAAAATAGGGGACCAAAAGTGCAGTAAATCTTTTGTTTTTATAATCACATGATAAGGAGATGTGAAGAGCATATGCACATAAATGGGGGGATGCATTTATGAGAAAATTAGCTGTGAATTTATGTTCTTAGGATCTTAAGCCCAGTTCTTGTCATAAAAAAGGTTCTTAAGCCCATTTGTCAAAAAAATGTTTCTTAAGCCCAACAGTGATGTTTATGGTCAAGAACGGTCATTTCTAGATCCATTCTTTTGACACATCCCTCCAAGTTCTCCACACCTCCTTTTATGAAATTACTAAAATACCACTAACAGTAATGACCTCTTTGTTCCCTCTTCTTCACACTCCATTCGCACTCTCCTCTTCCTGTTCACTCAACTCCAACCCCTACTCCCAACCCACCCACACTATCCTCCACATTCACAACTTGCAATATATTATCAAGGAATATTTGTTACTTTTTTTCATATCATTCACCATTTTAGTTCAGATAATCAATAGGTTTTCTTTCTTCTTTTTTTTTCTAGGTTTTCCTTCAATTCGAAACTTTGGTAACAAATTTTCTCGAAAGCAAAGTACTGAGTGTGCAAATATTTTAATTTTTAGGGGAACTTAAATTTACACACTCACTACTTTGGTACCGACCAAATTCAATACTCTAGTGCTTAAGGTGGATTTTCCCGTTGCAATTAAAACACAGTAAGACATCTTTTTTTGAACACCTGAATCAGATTTTCATTACCAAAAAGGGCTAAGCCCAACCGAATATAGACAAGCCAAACCTTACAAATACTAGGCTTGACAGACCCGATCCAATACAAGTAAAGGCTACAATAATTATCTACAACAACTTACACGAAAACGACAAAGGGAAACACTTTAACATTAACAATTTCAACTACTAAATCTAATTCAGTAATACTGTGTCTTCATCACCTCTTGAGCCAATCTTCACGTTTCGCCATCAACCTCAAAATTGCAAGCTTCAGCCAAGAGCATAGCTCGAATCGAAGGCAGAGGATCAAAGATCCAGTTTCCATTGAGCAAATACGCACTCAGCTTCACCACCAAATCTGCCAACGAGTTTCCATCACAACGCGTCCAAGTGAAACCAACAGAGGTAAAGTTGCTCTTCAAGTGTAAAATATCATGGATAATCTAATCAATTTCCCTTCTAACCACATTTCCTCTACACATTTCAATTAACACAGTCAATTTAACATAGTAAGAAATCTAAAATGTCAAAGTATGAGAAAGATAAAAGCACTACTCATATTACAAGCCCATTTAGAGAATGTTGTCCATTTTGGGTGGATAAAATAGGTCAAAAGTTCTCCCTTTTAGATCCTACAAGTAATAAAATATTATTATTATTATTATTACTAAAACAATTGAGTTTTTTTTTTACCTATTTCCTCCTCCCTATTTATATTATGCATTTATACAAGTAAAAGTAGTGCAACAATAAGGGTAAAATGTACATATAAAGTGAAAAAACTTCGACTTGCTTATATTTAGTAACATGACTAAGTAGGTATTTTTGCTTATATAAATTAAAATAGATGGAATATTTGAAATGAATGTATTTTACATTCATAAAACTATGTGTATGATTCCACATAAGTGTTGAATATGTATCATATTTGAAAACAAAATTTGAATACAGAAGTAATCATACCCCAAAAAATGTATCAACTTAAATTAAAAAGTCTTATATATAATTCACTGTTAATTTTAAAAATATTATTATGTGTCATCAAGTCGACCTTGGTTTATCACCAAAAGTGATTCAAACACATGCAACTAAAACAATGGATTATCAAGGCGGGGTCCTAGTTACAGATGCAGTTGCTTGAATCCAGTCCACACTTGCTGCATCCATCAAGTATCTCCACACACACTGTCATCGATTGAGTTCTTCTTTGAGGACAAAATAATTGTCTGTTCCAATTACATTACTACTATATTAATTAAAATGCTAAAAAAGTTGTATCCAACATATGTTATTGGTGGGTTCTCAATACTAATTACCTTACTTTTTTTTTTGCTTTTGCAACGGTTGGTTAAGAATCAAGTCGTTTTAGCTTTACCCATGAGAAAATGTTTATAAATTAGAAAAGATATTTGATGATGATGATGATGATGTCAAGTTCTGTTCTTCCGTTAGATCCACGT
Source organism: Astragalus glycyphyllos (assembly GCA_963573325.1). Lineage (NCBI taxonomy): Eukaryota > Viridiplantae > Streptophyta > Magnoliopsida > Fabales > Fabaceae > Astragalus > Astragalus glycyphyllos. The sequence goes on from OY754309.1 coordinate 69,345,190, forward strand.
CAGATGGCCACTATTTAACTTTATGAAAAGATTGAGCACATACTAGTACCATCCTACTTAACCTCTTTGTTTATTTGCAATAAGTAGTTGGATAAAGGTTGACAAATCAACATAGTTAAATTAGTCAAATGTTTTTTTTTTTTTATTTTGTAAAGGAAAATATCCGAAGGGTTATGGACTTATGGTGGCTTAGGTTCAAATGGAAGGAAATGATTGGTCGAAGTTTTGAAGATCAGGAATTAAAAGTTAACTAGACATAGGCAACCTTTTGAGTTCTAATAATATTAGTTACCGTTAATTCATCATTATTTCGGTGCCTTTGCGGTCCTTACTTTGGGTTTAAAAACTTCCTTTTTGAGCTCACAACCCAACCAACTCAAAAACTGCGTCCAAAATAAAAGAAACAGTTCATAAATTTGTAGGTACCGACGGGTGTACAAACAATACTTTAGGAGACATATAAGTGATTAGTAAAACTTAATTATAAATAATTAATATATTATTTGAATATTTACATATAATTATGTGAGACAACAGATCAGTTCAAAATGATCTTTCCCTTTTAAATTATGTTAAGAACGAAAAAAACCACATCTGTATAATTCTGTACCATATCAGAACCAAAAAATAGACGACATTAGTGTAACTTTCACAAAATAAGGGAAGAAACTGAAATAAAAACATGATGAGGGACCTGATTAAAATTTTAAAAATTGAAGGACTGAATTGAAACTAATAATAAGTTAACAAAATGAATTGAGACTTTTAAAAAGAATTTGAGGAAAGACTTATAAATGTTAGTTTTAACTGTAGTTTTGGTTCCTATTTTATCCCATATCGCAATTTGGTTCTTCTAATTATCGAAACTAAAATAAATAAGATAAAGTACCAAATGAAGTCAATATTTTTTTGGTGAGAAAATGGATTTAATTAATTAGCAAAGTGAAGGGTACACACATTTAATTAGTGAATTTAGTGTCACCAACTGTTCTGTACAATACCTCTTTGCCGAGTTGACGATCTGAGATAGTTGTAGTATGGCTTGATAAGCAACTGTCCGATCCGAGGTGGGGTGTTGTACCTGCAAAGACACTCTGACGTTCAAGTCAGGGAGCGAGTTAAATGCAGATAATTAGTGGAGTAAGATTGTTTACCATTAATGAAATTGAATGTCCCATTTGTAGAGTTTGGATGGTGTGACCTAATCGATCTGGACCATTCGATCTTATGCTTTGATCCTCACCATTGATCGTTGGGTAGGCAAAGGGGAGCCCAATCCGTAACACCAACTAAAGGAGAACATAGAAAAAATAAAATGGATTTTTAACAATTTTCTTTTTGACAAAAAATTGTTAAAAAAATTATTAGCACCAAAAAAATCAACCAATTTTCTCAATTTTTGTAAATTGGTTTAATGGATCTTATATAAAGGGACCGATGAAGTATATAAAAAGGCCAGACTCGTCTTTTTAGCACAAAACGACACTATTTTTATAGAGCGAGTAGAAGAAAATCTGAAATTTCATTTAAGGGGTAGATATCTTCCTAACTAACGCGAATGGATGATCACACACCAATGGGAGATTCGTAGCAAAGGCGTGCGACTTCTTTGTATGTGGACAACCCCAGAGTTATAAACCTTTGTCCACCTTGAGATCTAAGGTTTTCATCGCAGTTCTTTCCTTAGAGATTCAGACCACTGGGACTTTCAACCAGGTAATCCATTGATAATATCGAATGCTTTCTTAGGGATTCTCTAAATGTTATTGTACTCCAATTGACAAGGCTCCAAACACTCGAACCATAATCCCCCACCCCCTAATATATAAATCTCCTCGTAATATTATCAATCTAGTCACACACTCTGTTAGGGACGTGGTGAGTTTACATGTTGTAAACTGAAATGTCCGTCGTAACTAATTTAGCAGCACAAACTCTACCCGCTTTACTAAGTAGGTTCCAGTTCCAAGACGCTAGACGCTTTTGAAGTTTCCCAACAATATAGTCATAATCATTCTTCTTTACTCTTTCAAGATAATTGCCAAATTCATCAACGAAACAAATAGAAGAGACGTTTTTGATGGCCAACTACTTATCATTGGAGAGTCTTCTAGAGCATATGGCCTTCAACTTAGTTAGATCATCTTTGAGCGCTATGGCTTCACAAAACACATGGAGAATCCATCACCAGTTTCACCTACTAAGTGCTTTGCCTCATAAAAGAGACGAGCATCATCTGCAAATAGAATGTTTGAAATCCCCAAAGTCCCCTTTAATTAGAAACATGGATCAACCTCTAAGAGTATGAAGTAACCTTCTATTGGATATTTAGAGCCAGTTTCTTCGGGCACAAAATAGAGGGTGGGAAGAGATGGTCGTGCTATCTCAACCCTCTTGACAGTTCGAACTTATTAGTCTATTTCCTATTTCAAAAGAATGTCTTGATTGCTAGATCTAAAACATATGATCAAGTTTTTTTTTTGGTACAAACATATGATCAAGTTGATCTGATCATAGATGATTGGAGACCAAAACTTGTTGAGCGTTAACTCCAAAAAATCCCAATATTAAGATCAATCTTAAGAACAATTGTCCTTCTTTTTGCTCTTTGAGGTATGCATACAGTGGGCAACCTCCTGGGCAAGGATGACATTATCGGAATGCCTCTTCTGGGGGCGACATTACGGTGTAGAGGGCAAACAAGATAATCCATGAAATGGTGAAGATGATACACAAACACTTGGTTAGTAATGACTTTGAAAATGACGCTACACAAGGTGACTTGCCTGAAGTTCTTTAGTAATATGATGTGTGTATATAATATATGGATAGCATTTTTTATTTAATTTTAGGCAGCGCCAACAAATTACTGAATCAACATAATTTAACATGCCTACATTAGATAGTTTTTCAGAAGTATAAGAAAACAAGGAAAAATCATCATGATAGATTATAAAACACACACATTATAAGTTTTTAATGCATAATTATGCTTTAATTTAAAATTTCCTATTATTTTTTGATATAAGAAGGGGCGAATAGCCCAAAAACGATTACACTAAAATTAAACGAGGAGTAGAAACTCCAATAATATCATCAACAACATACTGCTTAATACTACCAGGAGGAGTCTCGAAGAGCACATAAGGATTTTTTCATTTGTATTTTTTGAGTGATATAATTGTTTTGCAAAAGAGGTGGGGAACTTGTCATCTATAAACGTGGTTTCTCTGTGTCGTCCCAGGATGAATCATTTTACACTTCCATAATCGTCTGAAGGTAATGAATGGGAAACCCTCATAAGTTCTGTCCATGTTGATGTCTCGAAAGTAAACAACCTGGCCCTACCACTCAAATATTGGTCAAAATAACATGGTCACCTCTATTATTTTAGCAAAATCACTGTCACTCATATCTTCAACACAGTGAACACTACTGTTTAAGGCAAGGTAATCAAAATCGGACCGGACATTGAATCGGAAGAGGTAGCGGTTCAGGGGTTCTTGGGTTCAACCGGTTGAATCGGGGGTTGAACCGGAATTAATTAAATAGATTATTTAATATATTTTTTACAATATATAAAGGATAAAAAATAAAAAAGAATCATAATATGACATAATAAAACTATAATATTCAACATTCATAGATAATTAGATACTATAATGTAAATACTCTCATAGTAATATTAGTGTACACATTTGGTTTTTAATTATTTATTTATTTATTACATCAATTTAATTATAAAAAATGATAAAAAATATCTCATATACCAAAAATCAACATCATTTATCATTTTTTTCCAAAAATCAACTTGGTATACCATTTTTTAAGGAAAATAAACCAAATCCGGTTTTCTGCACGGTTCCCCGGTTTTTGGCCGGTTTCCTGTCCGGTTCCCGGTTTTCAGCCGGTTATCCGGTTCAATTCCCGGTTTTCACCCCAGGCGGTTCTGGGGTTCATTTGGACCGGATAGGGGTCCGGTTCCCGGTTGAACCGGCCGGTCCGGTCCGGTTTTGACAACCTTGATTTAAGGAGAGAGAGATATTATAAGGCAGAGAGAAATAAAAGAAATTTATGCACTTTTGAATTTAAAGGGTGTAATGATACAATCATGATGTGGTTCCAAGTTGTGCAATATGCATTGGTCATTATGTTCACAAGGGAAACAGGGGAGGGAGAAAAGTAGTGTTTCAAATTTTGAAATAAGAGAAAGTGATCAAAAGATTTTTTTTCTTACTATATGGGGGGGTTGGTGAGAGAATAAGAGAAACAACTTTAGTAAAAATTGGCCACGTGGGAGAGATCTCAAGCAAGAAGAAGTAGAAAAATCATGTGAAGTAGTAGTATAATATGTCTTCCCAAAGAGTCTCCCTAGTTAGCTCAACTAATTAAGCCAAGTAGACCCCACAGGCATATATTAATGTATTAGAATTATATATACTTGGCCAAAAACTTCAAATGTACTATGTTTTTTAGTACACAAGTTCAAATATTAGTTTACTTCTAGAATTCTAAAATAAAAAATGTTGAAAAAGAAAGAGAGAGAAGAGAATCTTTGGGATATTTGAATGAGGACAAAGGAAAGAAATGTCACACTAAATCCCATCTTTATAAGCTTATACTACAACTTTATTTTGGAAAGCCCAACGTAGCAGCCTAAATGCCGCTTTAGCTTGGTTAATTGCTTTCCCTTATCCCCACAAAATGCACTGTATTCTTTCAGTTAACAGACGAGTATATATGCTTTTATATCTTTTTTTTTGTTTCTGTAATAATATATTTCAATATATATTGACTTTGGTTTTCGAAATTAGGCTACATTCTTCTAGACAGCAATTAATTAAACAAACAATGCAAAGGTTGATACCTACATAAAAAACTTAAAAAGATAATAGTAATTTGGTAAAGTAAAAAAAAATACATGTAGAGAATGTCTAAGGCAAGAGATGAGAGTCTCTCTCTCTCTCTCTCTTTCTTGATTTCTTTTACTAGTAATTTGGTGGGTCATCTCCGTAAGGACAACGGAGGTTGAACTTCTATGAAGATGGGACTTATTTAGTGTTTCATTTATTGTGTGTAATTGTGTTAGTATGGGAAGGACAAGTATCAAGGTTTTGACTTATAGAACCAAGTTAATTTTTTGTGAGTTGAACAATGTTCTTCGTGTGTGTCTGCCAACACAGTTTTCATAAACACATTAATTTGTCATCCAACCGTGTGTGTATAATTTAATAAAATTGTGCTCAACTAAGATGATTGGATGAGTGCATTATTGTGCTTGCTAAGAGTCACACGTTATATAGTACTAGTACTATGTAGTAACGGGTTCAAACTCAAATTCTAAGTACTTATAAAAAAAAAAACTCAAATTCTAAGTATTCATGATATTCATTTTGGATCTATTATTATTAGGCCATACCTAGATGTCTAGTCCCACAAACTTCATACTTACAATCATGACCTTTGATAGTCTCATCAAGAGGAACAAATTACTCCTCACACCTAGCTTGTTAGCTAAACACTTTCAAAAAAGATATGTGGACAATCCAAATATGGACTTTGATCCAATGGTGTTATTGTAGTCCCCTAAACATGAAATGCACTCAAGATAAATTGATTCTTTTATCTTAAAAAATAAAAATTGAAAGAAGAGAGAGATAGAGATAGATATACCCAACTATAGAGAATCTGTATCCCCACGAATACACCTTACACCTAGAGAGAAAACGAGTGGTAAGATAAATATTATAGGTGGGTGATGTGATATAAAGAGAGATAGAGAGAAAATAGGGATCGTGATTCTCTGCAGCCAAGTGTCTCTCTGTCTCCCATGCTTTAATTCTTTACATTATTTTTGAATAAGAAAGGCAAAGGCTGAGATTTGTTTGAGAAACTTATTCAATAACTGGGATTGCATTCAACTGTAGTAAAGTGTGATCCAGAAAGTAGGGGTATTGAATATGTGTTCAAAAAGAGAAATGATATTTATGTTGAAAATTCTTTCTTGAGAGCATCACGAATCTGAAATGTGGTAGTCTAGGACGTTTGATCTCTAGAATTTTATGCAAAACTTGTTGTATAAAGATGTTAAAGGACCAATAATATGCATTCATGGGACTCTCGTGATATAACTCCCGCAATATTAATTAGCATTAGTCATGCAAAAATCATAATTGAAATATTTTTCTTCTCCTAAACTAAGCATGGCATTTTCTTATTATTGGAGGAGGGGGTAGTTTAGGGGATGCTGATCCACTGAAATCAATTATAACTGCAGTCACATCATTTAGTGCTTCCAAAATCAATAGATTGAGTCCTCTTCAAATCTTAACTATTGATTTTTTTAATAATAAAAAAAGAAAAATATGAGAAGAGAGAGATAGACTAAGTTGAAGGGCAGACGACCCAAATCCGTAGTTTAGGGTTGAGTTTTCTATAGCTTATCAATGAATTGAAAGTGGATATAAGAATGTATTAATATATGAGGAAAAGGCTCCTAATCACGTTAGTGAACATAGTTTGGAAATCATACATCTGCTTCAAATCCTCTTGTATTAGGGTTATCCTTCAATTAGATGATTAAGTTATTATACCATGAAGATTGAAGGGAGAGTTTTTGAAGTAGAATTAAACTAGCTAGTCAAAAATAGACTTGATGTTTGTAGTCCATTTGCTGATGCATGCACGATGCATCAATCATAACGAGTTGAAGAAAGCAAACTTAGATTCTTGTGTATTCCACAATCATAATCATTATAAAAACAATATATGTACATGTATCAATCAAGGCATCAAGCTATGATTTCATACAAGTATCTATCCAACACAGCAGAGTAGAGGTGCAGAGGAAAAAAGGGAATAGGGGGAGCGAAAAAACTAACAACATAGTACGAAGAAGTCAAAAAAGAAGAGGAGGAGAATCTCCTATCAAATCTTGAACAGGGAATGGTGATGGTAGATGAATATTCTTTTTACCCCTCTATGCAATATGAACAATCCAACACTAGAAAAGTGCTATTCACCATTTTCTACAATTCTAAGGCAACCAACATCACTACTACAGTTACGCACACACGCAAAGGTACCACGGTGCAGAAAATCACACCTTGGTGAATAAGATTAGCTCGTAGTTTTTTTTGTTGTGTTTTGCAAAAGAGAATAACTCATAGGTAAATAGGAAAAATCATCCACCCTTCCTGCGTTGGATTTGGACAAGGACAACCAAGATTTGGAAACTAGATCTCTAACAAAATTTGATAATAGGTATATGAGTCACATATCTTACATATCATTTATTTAGCTTATTGCTAGTCCATGTGAGACTAACATCTCGCACTTGAATTCCAACCAATTTCCCTTCACATCACTAGACTTCATCCAACCAGGATCCACTTCCCGCTCTCCCACCAAGCTGAACCATGACTTTGATACCACTTGTTTGGCAGTCCTGGCAGGAGAGTATCGAGAGCAACAACAAGTTAATGACCACGATCCACCTTTCGATTTGGACACCTCATCTCCACACAATACCTAAGGGCAATGAGTATATGAGTTACTTCTCTTAGATATCCTTCATTTAGTTCTTTCCTAGTGGATGCAAAATTATTCACTTACACTTGAGATTCCAATGGCACTTATCTCGCAATATCCCTTCATGTGCCTTGGTATTGTTTTGGTCTCTTACTCTTGAGTTTCCCTTTACACTTCTTATCACCCTATTTTTCAAAAAAAAAAGAATGTATTAATAGTGTGTGGAGTCTATACACAGATTTCCTCATTCCTTGGAAGTGGAGGCGGAGCCACATACTAATTAGGGGGTTCAGTTGAACCCCCCATTTTTTTTTTTGGCTTACCACCCTACAGAAACATTTTTGGACACACCTGAATATTTCAAATTGCACCAATAGCCTAAATTTTGCACCCATTTGCACCAAAGACCCAAATTTAATTTACCCAAAACACAACACAGTCACTGTTTCACGCACGCACAACTCTCTCTTAGACCCTCACGTTCTCTACGAGCTCTCTCACTCAACTCTCTTCTCACGGTGGGCGGTGGCTTCTCTGCTCTCTCTCTCTCTCTCTCTCTCTCTCTCACGGACCTGGCTTCTCTGTTCTCTCTCTCACTCAGTCTCACGGCTTCTCTGTTCTTCTCTCCACTACAAGAAAAACTGGTTTTTCCAGCGACCAAAATCCGCCGGAAATGACCAAAATCCGCCGGTAAAACCATGATAGCAAACGGTTTCCGGCGGATTTTAGCCCCTCGGAAATTTCCGAGGGAAAATCCGCCGAAAATTTCCCAGGGATAATCAGCCGGAAAAGTAAGCCAAATTTGCCGGAAATTTTTTTTAAAAAAAAAAAAAATAAAGAAATCCGCCGGAAATACAATAAATCCACCGAAAATTATTTTTTTAAAAAAAATAATAAAAAATCCACCGGAAATTAATTTATTTTTTTTTAAAAATCCGCCGGAAATACATTTAAATCCTCCGGAAATTTTTTTTTAAAAAAAAAATAAAAAATCCGCCGGAAATACATTTAAATCCGTCGGAAATATTTCAATTTTTTTTAAAAAAATCGGAAATCTTTTTAATAAATAAATATTATTGATTTAATATAATATATTTTTAAAAAAAATATTAATAAAAATATTAAATATACGACTTTATTAATAAATTAAATAATAAATATATAAAAAATTAATAATAAAAATAGTATTGATTTAATAATTGATAATATATTTTTTAATATGATTTTTAATAAAAAGTAAAAAAAAAAAACGAAATTGAAGTAAAATATTGAATGGTATTGTTGAAGTAGGAAGGAATAAAAGAGAATATGAGAAGAAATAATATAGGAGAGAATAAGAATGAGGAAGTATGAAGAAATAAGAATGAAGAAGAAATAAGAATAAAGAAGTGAGAAAGAATAAGAATTACGAAGAAAGGAGAATTATAGAAGAGAGATATGTAGAGAAATTTTTGGAGATTTGAGAGTATGAGAAAGAAGAAGAAAGATAAGATAGAGAAAATGTAGAAGAGAATGGGAAGGAAAGAAAGAGTTAAATGAGAGAATGAGATGAGTGTAGGAGAAAGTTATAGTTATAGACGGATTTTTAAAATTTTTGGCGGATTTTTTTATTTTTTTTAAATCCGCCGGAAATTTCAAAAAATCCGCCGGAAAATCCCTCCAAAATTTTCCGGCGGATTTTTTCCAAAATTTTTTATTTTTATTTTTTAAAAAAAACCGCCGGTAATGTTTAAAAATCCACCGGTAACATTTCCGGCGGATTTTTTAACATTGCCGGCGGATTTTTGAAAAAAAGTTTTTTTTTTTAAATCTGCCGGAAATTTCAAAAATCCGTCGGAAATGTACGGTCGAAAAAACATCCGCCGGTAATACCATTTTTCTGCCGGAAATTTTCCGGCGGAAAATATCCGCCGGTATTGCCCAAAATCCACCAGTAATGTACCGACGGAAAAAATCCGCCGGAAATACGCGATTTTCTTGTAGTGCTCTGTTTACCGTGGATTTTGGTAAACACCGCTGGTCTCCAATTTGGTTAACTTGCAGGATCAACCAGTGAATCCTAAGACCATTTGTGTTTAGAGTTTTTAGTTTGATGTGATGTTCTTCAGTTGTTTCACGTTTTAACCAGAAAAGAAGAAATAAATAACTGATTCCTTCGCGCGAAGTTATCAGAGTATTTCAGAGAAGAAGAACTTGAATGATAAAAACAAATAAAATGAAAGAAAACAAATTAAAGTTGCATTAAAGTTAAAGGAAATGGTGCACAAATTCATACATTGTTTCTCTGACTCGTTTTTCTCTTGAATGCGGAAGTTAGAGCGTGAGAAGTAAAATATGAGTTTTTGTGACCCTTGTTTCTTCTCAGAAACTACTATTTATACTAAGCAGAAACTGCCCTAAAACAGTTATAAAAATGATAGCAACCGCTCCTCTTTTCGACCAACTGCTAGTTCTTCAGCGCATAACTGCTCTGTTTTCTGTTTGTCGAAAGCTTGTGTCCATTTTCCTCTTTCTTGCTTTTGCTTCCCCGAAAGCTTGTCGAATTTACCTTGCACATGACCATTTTCTCTGTCGAAATACTTTGTTCTTTGTCGAAATATAAGTCAAGCCTTGTTGACCATTTTCAATGAAGCCTGTCGAAATTACAGGCTAACAAATTGCCCCCCAAAAATGTCTTTTTCGACTGAGCTTAAGGCAAAGAAAGAAAAAGAGCATTTTTGAATTCAATGTCGAAATAGGTTTTACACTTGATCGGAATATCTCACCTACCTGACATCATCACTGTTAAATGTTGTTGGCGTTATTCCTATATTGGTGTACCACGTGGTCTTCAACGTTCTGCTTATAATTCTGACAATGCTCATATGGCAATCACAACTTCTTTTGAATGCCACGTACTTACGCTTTCTTTATCTTTATTCCAGCGTTATTTTAACTTCTTGCAATGTTGGCTTATACTTTTTCAAGTATTTGCCATTTATACGCAAAATTCTTTCATCAGCACCAATCTCTTCGACTTCATATGCGCCGTTTGAGTAGACTTGTAAAATTTTGAATGGTCCTTCCCAACTTGGGGACCATTTACCTAGGACTCTATCTTTTCGATCCATAGGTAAGATAACTTTCCAAACTAAATCCCCCACGTCGAAAGTCTTCAATTTGACTCTTTTGTTATAGGCCTTAGCCGCTCTTTCTTTTTGTCTTGTGAGCATATCTAATGCACTTAGCCTATCTTCATCTAGATCAACTAATTCATCTAACATCATATTCCAATAATGATCAGGTGGGATTTCAAATTGTCTTTGAATCCTAGTTGATTGGAGACAAATCTCTGTTGGCAATATTGCATCATGCCCAAAAACAAGTTTAAAAGGAGTACTATTGATTGACTCTTTGGGAGATGTTAGACATGCCCATAAAATTTGGTTAAGTGTCCTATGCCAATTCTTGGGTTTTTGCCCAACATGTTTTTTAATATTATTTTATTGGCTGCTTCAACTTGACCATTTGCCTGAGCATAATATGGTGTCGAACTTAACAATTTATAACCATTTTCAGCAGCAAATTCGACCATTTTCTGACCAATAAAAACTGAACCTCGATCTGTGGTGATAGTTTCAGGCACACCAAATCTATATAATATATGGTCTTGAATAAAATTAATTACTGCTTCTTGATTAACATTGTTTAAAAGAACAGCTTCCACCCATTTAGTGAAATAATCTATTCCTACTAATATGAAACGATGGCCTTTCGACGAATTTGGTTTAATTTCACCAATTATATCCAAAGCCCATCCCCTGAATGGCCAAGGTTTTACAATAGAATGCAATTCATTTGCAGGTACATGTTGTATTCCTGCATGCTTTTGACATTCTTGACATCCTTTGGCAAACTCTATGCAATCTTTTAACATAGTCGGCCAATAGACACCTTGTCGAAATAAGAGCCATTTCATTTTATGGCCTACTTGGTGAGCTCCACAAGTTCCACTGTGAGTATTAGATATTGCCAAGTATGCCTCATTTTCACTAAGACACTTGAGTAAAACTCTTTCAGGGGTTTTCTTAAACAACTCATTGCCCATGATCACATAACTTAAAGCTCTATACTTGATCTTTCTATCAGTCATCCCTGTGGGATTCTCCAAGTAATTAACAATTTGTCTTCGCCAATCATCATTTGACAAATTGTTGATGGCAAAAACTTCGAACACGTTGTCACAATACCCTTTGTCAAAAACTTCAAAAGTTTCATTTTCATTAAAAATTTCATTTGGCTTAGGACTTAAGGCTAAAGAATCGGCCTCTGCCCCCTCAAGTTTTTGCCTTGACGAAGTTTCTAGTGACATGTTCGTCGAAATTAGTTTGTTTTTAATTTCGATTAGCTCCGTTAAGTTTTCTTTCGAGACTTTATAACCTGAAGCTAGCTGTGCCAAATCATTCGCCTCTTGATTTGCAATACGAGGCACATGCTCGATTTTAATGTGATCAAAATGTTTCAATAATGCATTGGCAGCAATAAAGTAAGTAATCAAATTTTCCCTTATGCACTTGTATTCTTTCGTTAATTGTTTGATTACTAATTCAGAATCACCTCTTATTTCGACCTGCTTTGCCCCCAAGTTTAACAGAATTTCGAGTCCTGCTATTAAGGCTTCGTATTTCGCCTCATTGTTGGAGCAACTTTCTTCGATTTTATACTTGTATTTGGTTGGTGTTTCTATTGGTGAAATGATTAACATTCCTACACCTGTACCATGTTTGTGGCTTGAGCCATCGAAATATAGCCTCCAAGGTCGAAGGTGAACACAATCAATTGCTAATTCGACCACTGAATGGTCTGCAATAAAATCTGCCACTACCTGGCCTTTAATAGCCTTTAGTGGTTGAAATGTCAATGAATATTCGGATAAAGCTAATGCCCATTTACCTATTCTGCTATGCAAAATTGGTTTCGATAACATATGTTTAATTATATCAAAATGAGAATAAACATAAACATCAACAGGCTTTATATATTGCTTTAACTTTGTACATGAGAAATACAAACACAAACACAGTTTTTCAATAGGATGATATCTGGTTTCAGCATCATTCAAAACCCTACTGAGGTAATATATGGCTCTTTCGACTCCATTTTCATCCTCTTGTGCTAACATATTGCCTATTGACATTTCTGATGCAGCTATATACAATTTCATTGTTCTATTTCTAATTGGAGACGATAAAATTGGTGGCTTCATCAGGTAGGCTTTGATTTCGTCGAAAGCTTGTTGGTGGCATGGCTCCCACTTGAAAACATCTTCCTTCTTCAGTCGAAGTAATGGCGAAAATACTTGAGTCTTGCCACTTAGATTTTATATAAATCTTCTCAGGAAATTGATCTTTCCTAGTAAAGACTGTAATTCTTTCTTTGTCGAAGGAGGTTGTGTTTCCATGATAGCCTTCGTCTTATTTTGATTTATCTCAATGCCTTTTTTGTGCACGACAAAGCCTAAGAAATCACCTGCACTTACACAAAGGGCACATTTTAGTGGATTCATTTTCAATCCATATTTTCTCATCCTTTCAAATGATTGTCGAAGGTGGTCTAGATGACCACTTTCTGATGCTGACTTAACTACTATGTCATCTATGTATACTTGCATAAAATTTTCTATAAAATCATGGAACATAGTATTCATAGCTCTTTGGTACGTAGCACCAGCATTTTTTAAACCAAATGGCATCACTACCCATTCATAAACACCTAACGCCCCCGGGCATCGAAATGCAGTCTTTGAAACATCTTCCTCAGCAATAAAGATTTGGTTGTAGCCTGAATACCCATCAAGCATACTCAAATATTGGTAACCTACTGCGGAATCAACTAACATTTCTGCCACTGGCATTGGATATTGATCTTTGGGAGTAGCATTATTTAGATCCCTAAAATCTATGCAAACTCTAAGTGTACCATTTTTCTTAATTACAGGAACTATATTAGCAAGCCAATCAACATACCTGGCAGTTCTGATGAACTTGCTCTTTAGTAACCTTTCGATCTCTGTTTTGATCTTCGACATGATTTCTGGTGCAAATCTCCTTGGGGTTTTTGCTTCACAGGCTTCTTATCTGGTCGAATAGGCAGCTTCAACTCAACCACTTCTCTTTTTAAACCTGGCATTTCATTGTAGTCCCAAGCAAAACAGTCTTTGTACTCTTTCAGCAATTCGACTATCTGCACCTTGAAGTCTTTATTGACTTTTGCACTGATATATGTTGGTCTTCTTACACTTCCATCTCCCAAATCTATTTCTTCTAAGGGATCTTGTGCTTGTATCTTCTTGGTCGAACCCATTGGATCTTTCTCAAATCCTAATGGTTCATCATCATAGACACCGTCTAGTCTAGGTGATTCGACCATAATTTCTTTGTTACTATCATTTGTGGTTAAAGCAACCATGTGATGCAACTCAGCTTCGAGAATTGCTTTTTCTTTATTTTCGGCCACATAGGCCGTAATTCTTTCCCATGTACTGGGTTTTATCATCATTTCAAAGTCTATCCCAGCCAGTAGGCTTAACAAAGCCTCTTGGTCTATTCTCCTCATCAGTGATTTCCCTTTCCCAAATGAAACCATAATTTGGGTGAAGGCTGACAGAGGAGAAGACATTGTCTTGCTCAATGAACCCAGCATTGGAAGAAGAACATGGAGAGATATTTGCCAGTTGCTTGTCGAAAGTCTTCTTGGTGATCGTATTCACTTCAGCCTTGAAATAACTTTGGTCACCTTCAATGTTTTCAACCAACCCATCTTCTCTCCAAATAATGAGCCTTTGGTGCACAGTCGAAGGGATTGCCCCCACTCCATGTATCCATTCTCTTCCAAGCAGCAAGTTGTAGTTTGCCTTGGAGGGTATTACCAAAAACAAAGTTGGCCTTTTGATGCTACCTACTGCTAATTCGACTTCAATGGCCCCAAGTGAATGGCCAGTTTTGCCTTCATAATTAGTGAGAACCACATTATGTGGCCTCAAATCAGTGTCACATTTGCCAATTCTTCTTAGCAACTGTTGAGGCATCAAATTCACAGCAGCACCACCATCAACAAGGACCTTGTTGATTCCTACATTGTTGACCTTGGCTTGAATGAACAGTGGCTTGAGGTGATTCATCATGCCACAATCTGGCCTTTCAAAGACAGCATGTTGCTCTTCGACGTAGCCATTCTTCAACACATAGTAGCATATTGGCTTGTAAGCCATACCTTCGTCGAATTCTTCTTCGACCTCATTGACTTCAGACACCACATCATATTCAATTGGTAAAATTGAAACGACACCACATAGCACGTCGAAGTCATGCTCAGAATTAGCAAAAGAAGAGTTCAATTCCTCTTCCAACTTGAGATCTCCTTCTTTGAAGCCTTTCTTTATCTCAGCCAAAGAAGGGAAGATTCTTTCAGTGGCTGGTTTCCTAACCACTTCAGTTGAAGGTAAAACTATTTCCTTACCTTTCTCGTTCTTGGGAATTGCTACTTTGCCTGTAGCAACAGCATCAACTTTCTTTTGGCGTTGAAATCTTCGCCATTGAGTCCTTGTCATAGGATTCTTTCCCTTGTAGTTGTTGTTGTAGGCATACTTCTTATTTCCAGTTGCCTCATTCTGGTTAGCACCACTTGTGTTTCCTTTGGCCATCATATTTGGCCTAATTCGATGAATCACGTTGCCCCCAGTGTGGTACAGGCCTTTACCTTTCCCACCAGAATGTACCCACTTTTCGACAGGAGTACAAGAAGGAGGCACGTAAGTGCTTAACTTTCCTTTTCCTCCATAGGGAATTCTCTTGTCAGCAAAATCAAACTTGGGCCTTTTATCCACCCACTTACCCTTGCGCTTCATTTGAGGCTTGAACTCTTCAAGTTCTTTAGCAGCTTTCTTGTCGAAAACAGCACTGCACCTTGGGCACAGCATCACCTCTGAATTACTTATCTTGCAGCGATTGAGGAAATCCACCAAATCCTCTTCAGCTTTTGGGTAGACGGGTTTGGCCTTGTCGTTTCCTTGGCCTTCTGCAGCCATTTCGACATCCATCTCTGAAATTGGTGAAGTTCTCCTAATGTGAACCTTACTAGGCCCGGTTCCAGAAGCTTCGACTATATTGATGCTAATTTCAGTGTATAATGCCTCGACTTCAGGCAAGGGATCAGCATCAATCTTCATTGGCGCTTTTGGTTTTTCACCAAATTTGAGCCTTCCTTCATTTAGCGCTTTCTGCACCAAATCCCTGAAAAGAACACAATGAGAGGTATTATGACCCAAAAAATTATGGTATTTGCAAAAACCTCTTTTTTGTCTTTGTTCTAATGGTGGTGTTTTTAGCCCTTTAGGAACCAGAATTTGACCGTCCTTAACTAACAAGTCAAATATTTCGTCACATTTAGAAACATCAAATGTATAAGTTTTTGCAACGAATTTGTCGTTTTTAGGTTCGACAGGATTTTTACCATTTGAAGGTTTTAGCAATTCACAAGTATATGGAGGTCCTGGCTTTAATTCGGCAACATTGACCTCCTCTTCGACTTCCTCGTAAGAGATGTCGTACTCTTGTTCCTCATTTTGAATTTCGACATAGGCAATTTTGTCTTTTTTATTGTTATGAAACCTACTAGTTCTAGATTTCTCAGCTTTTAGCCTTTCGACTTGCCTTACTCTATCGGCCAATTGGGCCATATCTCTTAAATGTTGAGTGTCTAGTTTTTTCCTAATAGAATAATCTAGACCACCAGCAGCCATTTCGACTAACTCATGTTCAGGCACTTGGGTAAAGCACCTTGCTTTGAGAAGTCTAAATCTGTTGAGATAGTCATCAACAGTCTCTGCCGTTTTACGTCGAACACTAGCCAATTCTTTGAGACTAATTTTGGAGTGTCCAATATAGAATTGCTCGTGAAAAGCTTTTTCTAACTGGTTCCAATTAAACATAGAGTGAGGGGGTAGTGTAGTAAACCAAGTAAAAGCATTTTTTGTTAGAGAATTAGGGAAAAATTTCATTCTTAAATTCTCATTTTGGGCTAAATCCCCAGCCTCAGTTAAATAACGAGCAATGTGTTCGACGGTGGATTCACTAGTTTCTCCACCAAATTTAGTGAATTTAGGGACTTTCCAACCCCTTGGCAATTCACTTTGCAAAATATATTCTGATAATAGCGACACCAAATTTGGCCTGTGCATTCCTATATTAAGGCCATTCTGGGCTAAAATTGTTTCGACAAGATTAGCTATATTGTTCTGCGCTCCAAAATTGTTTTGTTGCACTTGCCTGACTACTTCATCAGCATTTTGATTTCTATTTACTAACACTATATCAGGCTCGTTTTCAACCATCCCCTGCAAGGGTTGTTCGACAACTTGTGCTTGTGCCTGATTTCTAGGCAATTCAATGTTAGGCCTTTCTAAGGGGATTTCTACAGGCCTCAAAGGTTGTACTTGGGGTATTGGCTGATTCTGCATTCTTGGAGTGCCAAAGAAATCTGCAATTCGACCCATTTGAGTTGCCAATGTTTGGTAACTGTTATTGGTCTCACGTATCAAAGGGTTGAACACTGTACCAATTTGTTGGGTTAACATGTTAACCATATCATGATTGGCCTCATCTATTTGTTGTCTTAATGCCAACACAGACGCTGTAGTTAATGTGGGCTGGGCATTTCGACCATAAATGCCCTCTTGAGAGGCATGCATAGGGGAGAAACCACCATTCATTATGTTATCTGCACACGTTGATGAATTGGTTTGCAAGCCTACCATCATGCCAGTTGGCATACCATAAGGGAGATTTCGACCAACTATAGGCATGCTAAATGGGATATGACCACTAGTCATATATGGGTTAGACGTTCCCATTGTTTGTGGCATAGAAGCCATTTCATTAGGCTGTGTGGTCACCGTGGTGGCCATTGTTGGTAAAGGATTAAGCACAGGAGATGTAACTGTGATCATGCCTGTCGAAGGCATTGGAGCAGTTATTCCCATAGCGGTTACTGGATTAGCGTCATTGACAGACGCATTCTCAGGGCCACTCTGTGCGTTCGAAGAACTTGCGCCAGAACGTGACATCTTTGACAAAGATTTACCACTCCTCAGGCGCATAAACAATTATATTCCAAGATTCTGTTAACTAACACTCTAATATTTCGACATAAATGTCCCACTGGGCGTGCCAATTTGTTTACCGTGGATTTTGGTAAACACCGCTGGTCTCCAATTTGGTTAACTTGCAGGATCAACCAGTGAATCCTAAGACCATTTGTGTTTAGAGTTTTTAGTTTGATGTGATGTTCTTCAGTTGTTTCACGTTTTAACCAGAAAAGAAGAAATAAATAACTGATTCCTTCGCGCGAAGTTATCAGAGTATTTCAGAGAAGAAGAACTTGAATGATAAAAACAAGTAAAATGAAAGAAAACAAATTAAAGTTGCATTAAAGTTAAAGGAAATGGTGCACAAATTCATACATTGTTTCTCTGACTCGTTTTTCTCTTGAATGCGGAAGTTAGAGCGTGAGAAGTAAAATATGAGTTTTTGTGACCCTTGTTTCTTCTCAGAAACTACTATTTATACTAAGCAGAAACTGCCCTAAAACAGTTATAAAAATGATAGCAACCGCTCCTCTTTTCGACCAACTGCTAGTTCTTCAGCGTATAACTGCTCTGTTTTCTGTTTGTCGAAAGCTTGTGTCCATTTTCCTCTTTCTTGCTTTTGCTTCCCCGAAAGCTTGTCGAATTTACCCTACACATGACCATTTTCTCTGTCGAAATACTTTGGTCTTTGTCGAAATATAAGTCAAGCCTTGTTGACCATTTTCAATGAAGCCTGTCGAAATTACAGGCTAACATGCTCACACCAGCAACTTTCTCTTTTCCATTGAACTCTCAAAAACACTAAAACAGGTTAGATTTCTTCTCTTTTCTAGTCTAATCTACGGAAGTGATTGTTTGATTCTTTGATTGAAAACCCTAATTATTTAATTTTTGATTTGGGGAAAATTGAAAACCCTAATTGTTTAATTTCTGATTTGGGGAAAATTGGTAACCCTAATTGTTTAATTGCTTAATTTCTTCCTTGTGACTTTTATTTTTAATTTTAAAATATGTTCTCTACCAGTAGGATAGGATGAAGGATATACGAAGCTTCATGCCGTTGACAATGGCCTTTTTAAACACCAACATTCTGTTGAAAATATTAGTATATAGTTTAAAGCTGGAATTTCATTAATATGATCAATGTTTGAACAACAAGCTGTTTTGCTCTTTGTTTAGTTTTTTAGCTTGTTTTAGAAAACTTTTCAAGAAAAAAATAGTTAAGTTAATAGTGTGTATTAGTCTCCAATTAGTATTAGCTTAATTCTAATTAGTATTAATAGTGTGCTTGAACAAGGTCATCAAATGGATAAATTTTTAGCAAATTTGTGTATTTAAAAAATTTGACACCCCTGACCTCGGGGTCCTGGATCCGCCATTGATTATACATATGAAGTTGGTCGGATTAATTGAGTAAGTAGGTATATGATAAATATTTATGGAGTACATGTTTAATTAAATTGTAAATGTTTAAGACTAACTAAAAGATAAGTATTAATGTGTGCCCCATGCGCCATGTCCACCTTTAGACTATGTTACACGAATTACTTTCAATGGTAAGATTGAATTGTACACAAATTAATCAAAAGTCTTAATAATAATTTTGAAATTTATTTTGGTGTACTCAAGAATGATTTGATGTGCATGATGATTGGTAATTTTACCTTGTATATGCTAGAAATCATTTTCAAAATAGGAGAGGTGTGTTTGTTTGTATGGAAGTAAAGGGGAAACAGCTAGGACAAGGAGCCCATTCCCTGCAAAATGAAAAGAAAATGAAACACAAGCAACAAGGGCAACTAGTTTAGTAGTAGTAGTACAATATTTTCACACTCAATAAATAACACGATTACTCCACTCAAAAGTCGGCGTTTTCCGTTACGGATCCTTGTCGAAGGGATGATTGCGTTGCGGTGGTGAGTGGGGTCCACTCATTTTAAGACATTGACTCAAAAAACACAATGTGTGTATGTAGTGTGTAGTGTTGGCGTTGTTTTTCAAAAAGTGTTTCTCTCACCTTAACGGCGTTATATAGCATCGTTTCACTATAAATAAAGCCAAGCCACCAATCCAAGTTCCTTCATTACATAACATTGCATTCAAAAAACGTTGTCTTCTCTTTCCTCTGAGTTCGGTTCAGCAAAGAAAAGAAAAGAAAAGAAAAGGGTTGTTATATTTATGGTAGCGTGAAACAGAAGTTTGGAATAATAGTCGTTGTGTTTCTCTTACAGAGGAGATTTGGTAATA
Source organism: Astragalus glycyphyllos (assembly GCA_963573325.1). Lineage (NCBI taxonomy): Eukaryota > Viridiplantae > Streptophyta > Magnoliopsida > Fabales > Fabaceae > Astragalus > Astragalus glycyphyllos. Next base: position 69,365,090 of record OY754309.1, read on the forward strand.
ATTACAAAATACGCATCACTTTCTAAGTCAGTGAGTGACACTGCTCCTCCTCTTCTCGAAATGGGGAAGAAAGAACTGAAAGAAGATCATAAGGAGACCGCCAAAGTTCAAGCTGTTCTCGACCTCATCAGAAAACAAACACCTCTTACTGTGAAACAGGTTAGTTAGTTATTTGAACCGTCACTGTTCTTAACTTCTTCATCAAAGTCACTGTTTGGATATGGGTGATATAAATTGTTGTTTTGTATAGGAGAAGTTTTGCAACTATGCTTGTGTGAAGCGGTTTCTGAAAGCGAAGGGAGATAATGTGAAAAAAGCTGCGAAGCAACTAAGAGCTTGTCTTTCATGGAGAGAGAGTATTATTGTCACAGGTATTCTTCTTCTTCTTCTTACCACTGCAAAAGTTTTTTCACCCGTTGCGAAAATCCGCAAACACGCCGACTTCTCTTTTTGTTTTCTCTATCATCCAAAAGAATCTTGCTTTTCTTTTTTCTATTCCTTTGAATTAAGCGTCGTTAAAGTAAAATGCACCCCACTTCCTGCTCCCTAGACCCTAGTAGTAGTCATTATTATACCACTCTCTCGCATTATCTTTTGGTGATGGGGTTTTCTATTTTTAATTTTCATGTTAAAAAAATACAGATCAATTGATAGCAGATGATTTCTCAGCTGAATTGGCTGAAGGAATGGCTTATGTGGCTGGTCATGACGATGAATCCAGACCCGTTTTGGTAATTTTACTGTCCTCTCTTGACTTTGAGTTTGTGCCTTTTGTTTTTTTGTGAGTTAAATGTTTGTGATTTGAATTTGCAGATTTTCCGGTTGAAACAAGACTATCAAAAGTTGCATTCTCAGAAATTGTAAGTTACCTAACACTGAGACAACAAATTTGTTTGACTTTATTCTAGTACTAGTACCATCATGGAACTAAACCATGCTAATGTTTGAAATCCTGAAGGTTAACTCGTTTGGTGGCGTTTACAATGGAGGTGGCAATATCGACGATGCCAAAAAACGTAGAACAATTTGTGATGCTTTTCGACGCAAGTAAGTGATGTCTACTACCTACTACTACTACTACTACTACATTAAAGAGAGAGACTGTTGAGGAAAAAACAAAGTAAGTGAGGAAAGAAACAGAAAAGATAGAGAGATGAGAGTAATAAATGAGAGAGCAGGGATTCATTTGTAAAGAAGCACCGGGCAAGCAGAAGCAGGCAGGCACAGAATGTGTCCGGAGTGCCCCTGAAACTGAGTTGTCAAAAACATCTCCAGGTTTCAATTTAATGGTCATGTTAGAGAGGGTATTATTGGGAATTGAAATCATTATTGATATTCCCTATCAGAGTTGGTCCATTTCAATCTTTAATGCTTCCTTAAATTATGCTATTGTAGCAGCAGAGAAGAACAACCCCATTATTCTCCTTTTTACCTTTTGCCAGTTGCCTTTGCCTTTTTTACTCACGCCAATTTCTACTTAATTATCATCATCATCATCATCAACTTTAAACTAATTTAACAAGTTGACCATGTTTAAGTGAAGTAGTCAGTAGTAACAAAGGGTTGGTTATTTTCAGGCTTTTACAGGTCAGCATCTGCTTTTATGAACTTGTTGTTGGCAGCACTGAAAATTGTTGCGGAGTACTACCCTGGCCGGCTATGCAAAGCCTTTGTCATAGACCCTCCTTCCCTCTTCTCTTACTTGTGGAAGGTAATCACAATTCAAATTCCTTACCTGCCTAATTTTGGAAGTCTACTACGTACTATTTAGCCACTTCCAACACTCTTTGACCACCACCCCACATTCACATTAGTACTTGACTACTTGTTTAGTTTGGTTCTCTTGTGTTGTGTTGGGTTGTATGCAATGCATTCTTTCTAGTTTCTAGTATAAACATACTATCATCATATCATCATGCATGTTCTGCTTTCTTTGACCATCAAACCCACTAAATTAATGGACCACTCTGTTTTTTAGGTGGTCCATCCCAACCAAGTCCAGCATGTAATTAAAAATGTACCCATGCTACTAAAGTACCCCTTTCCTTACATTTTCTTGGGCAACTTTTTTTAAATAATTGCCACTAATGTTTAAGATTAGGTAGACCTAGTTCTTCCATAGATTATCATAAATTCAAACGCAACCAACCATATACTTACTATGTGGCACAAGTGTCCTGCTCTGTTTAAAATTATTTTTGGGGGTTACGTTAATATGTATAAGGATAAGGGTACAGTATTGTTTTGCCTTAATGTCTTATAGTAGTAGTTGAAAGAGAAGTGTACCCATTAAGATGACAAGAAACAAGAACAAATTATAAAGATAACAAGACACAACTAATTTGAACTTTGAAGTAATAATTTCTAATAATAATTAAAATAAAATGCAATAATTCTGTTAATGTGATAATGGTGCAGGGTGTACGGCCTTTCGTTGAGCTTTCAGCGTGGACAACAGTGGTATCATCGTTAGATTTCGAAGAATCGCTAGACTTCAACGATTTCTCAGCATATCGGCCTCGTGCCTCATCCCTTCGATTCGATCCATCAACGGTGAAATCAACGGCCAAGATTGGTTCCTGCTCCTCGTCAAGATTCTCCTTCACGGTATCCCATCACTTGGACTCGCTGAAGCCGTGGTATCTAAGCTTAGGAGACACGTCAGCATCAAAGGTGGGACCTACGAGTCCCTCACCGGCACTTATCTCTCCACTCAACGCCCGATCATTCTCTTTCGCATCCCCCGTGGCACGCAACCCGCGGGGCCCACCTGCCTCCAGAAAGGGACTCTTCCCCTCCACTCCACTGCCGCAGCGCGTCACTGCTCCTCATCGGCCAGCTTCATTCCTCCAATCGCCGGCGACGTTTTTCCGGCGGGATACTGGGAAAGTAGAAAGGTGTCGGGAATCGTTTTTACCTTACGTGAAATTCTACAGAAGGCCTTATGATGAGATGATATACAGGTCAAAGATGAGACCACCACTCGGTGGCCTCGTCTCTATCGTTTCACCACACCTCAGACGACGTCACATTTCCGTTTCTCAGCGTTACTAATTCTAAAAACACCACACCAAACCGCAAACTCATTACTATTATTATTATTATCATTATTTTTGTTTTACTTTCTTGTTTTACTTCTTTGGTACATATTAATATATTAATATATTTGAATGAACTCCATTAATTGGTTTAATTGTTATCTCAATTTTCAAGTCCACTCGTGTGATTGGTAATTTGTTTCAATTCAATTCAATGTCAAGTGTCAACACAGTGAGGCAGCCATGTTAGAGTTTATAGAGATCAACTGAATAAAAAAACGACGACGTGCAAGAAGGGGTGTGAAATAGCGTGCTGTGTGTAGTTTATGTTTGGCAATGGCATAGGAAGAAGGTAGCGTGGTCGAAACGGTGAACTAAACCCTTCACCGCATATTGGAAATCTTCATTAAAGCGTTGAAAATGAAAATTAATGAAACGACAGCGTTGATCTTTGTAATTTATTTTATTTTATACATTATTATTTTGCGGGTTGTAGAATGAAAGGAATCTTTTTGGACTTTGTTTATAGGAGATTAAAAACCAGGAATGAATTTGAAAACTTTGATATTGTATAGTATTTGAGTTGGGTTATACGAGGTGAGAGTTGGTAGGAATATGTGTCGGGGTTTGGTTATCTCAGTGAGAAGTCAAAGGTTGGAATAGTCATATTGGTAAATGGGAACTGAGAAGTGAAGGAAAATGAATAGAAACGGTGTGTGGTATATTGGAGATTGGGGTTTACTTGTCCAATAGCGTGTGTCGTTTAGGAATCAAGGCCTCTGTTACTCGAAGCGGGATGATGTTAGCAAATTTGGGATGTTTATGACTTCGCAAGTGTTTCAGCTTTCACATCTCCCTAATCTGAGATTTGTAGTTTAGCCCGAGATTCCGCATCAATATGGACAAAAACCTCTGTGTTTTCATACTGCCACTGCAAGTATTTGGATTATGTTCTTTGTTTTGTTATGGGTTTCTCAGTGTCCTTTCGTTGTTTTTTGAAGCTACTACTCCTTCAATATAATAAGGTCTCAGAAGAAAATACCACTGCTTCTCTGATCTCAGTTTATCCTATTCATCATTGTCAACCCTTCACATATGGTATCTTGCTTAATTCTATCCATTCAATGAAGGGATTTCAGAACTCTTCTACTGTTCCTGGACATCGTTGAATAGTTCTAACCCTCATGAGGCCTGGTTGCTAATTTTTTTCACTCTGTTTTATTTTATGTCCTTTACTTCATGTGAATCATTCCATATATCCCTGTTTTATTTTATGTCCTTTACTTTATTTTTGAGAGAAGTATTTAATTCCTTACTTTATTTCTTTTTTTGCTACAATAGATTGCCAACTTTATTTCATTCTTTTTCTTTGACTAATTTCTGAAGTTGCTAATTTAATTAGTTTATTAATTAAGGCAAAATAATGTGCTAAAGGAATGATTTATCATCGTAACATACTACTTCGTTACAAAATATAAACAAAAATTGATCAACAGAAGTTGATGTATTTGGTCCAAATTTTGAACTAGAAACAATGTATAGAAACAACGACAAAGACAAACATAACAAAAACAAATGACGAAATAGAAAATGATCCGGTAGAGACATTTTTCTACTGTGACGGATCCTATCTCAAAAAGAAAATAATCTCGTTGACACTCCGAATCATCTCAACTTATAGCTCTAAAGGACCAAAATTTTTACCCAAACATTTTATATGTGGTAGTGGTAAAAGTGAGAGGGTCAAAATAAGGTTACATATTTTACGGAGTGAGTTTATTATTTTTGTTTTATAACAAGGTCGTCAAATTATTATAGCACTTCTTGACTCCTTTTTACTTGTCGTTTTTTAAGAAGTTTGTCCGCGACTAATATATTTAGTCACTTGTCTTAACTAGGTAGTGAATTGATCTCATATTCACTACTATAAAAAGATAAAATAGCGACAAAAAATAGAGATGGAAAATAACAACATTTATCTATAGTTCACACCCTAAGTGTTATTATCTCGTTTCATCTAAGTTACCCTAACTTTTCCGCAAAAAAGTTAAACAACTTTTTTCAAATATTATGTCATGAGTGACGTGATATCTTTTCCACCGGTAACCAAATGTCAAAATTCTATTTCTTTTGGTGTGAGAATAATATATATTGGATAAGAAATTGCTGGAATATCTTTTCCATTTTTTAATAGCCATGGGTAAGATAACTTGGGCTAAATCAAATGTAAACTACATACTTTACAAAACTTTGAGTTGGTTTCACGAAACATTTTTGGCATTATGTTAGTCTCTTAAAAAAGATTGAAAATAAGTTCACTTCAAAATATATATATATATATATATATATATATATATATATGAAAATATTTTCAAGTATATTAATTTAAATAATATCATTATCATTGTCAGGATTTCCCAATATGTCTGGCTTTCTTGTTCCAAAAGGAAGAAGAATTATTCAACTATGGGTATTCTTCATTCAGGAATATTATTGAGAGGTATTTGGGAGTATTAAAAGCAATATTTCTAATTTTGAAGATGATGTCAAATTATTTCTCAGAAGACAAAGACTGATTCTATTGCTTGTTGCACTATATACAGTTTTATTAGAATGTAATACATGCAACATGCCAAGATAGACTGTTTAGCTAGTATGATGGAGAAGACTTGACTAAAAAAGTTATCGTAGATCTTGAGAGACTTGTAAATGCTACTTATTATTTTTTTCCCCTTACAAACTACTACTGGTTAATCTTATTTTTTATGAACTGCACTTGACAATTTTGTTGTCTTGCACTAAATGAAGGTTGTTTTGTTTAGGATACTATATTAATTATATCCATTGCACATTTTTTTTACAAACCACTTTGTAAAAAAAACACCATTTTTGTACACTTCAGATATCTCTTATATTCTTGTTGGCAACAGTACTACTACAACAGAAATCTTAAAAAAGATCGCACTCATTAGTAGCGCCTTTGTTGAAAGCGTCCCTTATGAAATGACGCAGCGAACCAACAGTAGCGCTTTTGACATAAGCGCTCCCTATTGAGAAACACAGAATACTTATTAGTAGCGCCTCAGATACGGGCGCTCCCTATTGCTAACACGAAACGACCATTAGGAGCGCCTAGGTGACGAGCGCTCCCTTTTGCCTAACACGGAATAATCATAGGGAGCACTTAGGGGACGAGCGTTCCTTATTGCTAAATTTTTTTGCTTTCACACACGCGGGCAACAACACACAGAACCAAACGTCTCTCTCTCTCTCGTGAGCAACAACGCTCCTTATTGCCAAAACTGTTGTAGTGCAAGTTAAAATGAAACTAGAAAATATTTGCACAAAATAATCCAAAGATTAGTTCTTATCTTTATCGAAACAAGTTTTTTTGGACTTATTTATCAAAAAACTTAGTTCTTAATTTGTAATCTCTATTATGTAGAGGAGCAATTAATCATACCTAAAAGCTAAAATAAAACCATCACGTGGTTTGCTAATGAAGAATACCGTATCTCATCAAAGATCAGCACGCCAAATCCAATGATCACATACTATCTTTTGTTTCACTGTAGAAGTAAAGCAACCGAATGAATCAATTAGTATTGCTGTAAGCGTAAGGAAATAACATATACAGACTGCACTGTTCCCTGCTTTAGTTTTCCTTAACAATGATCAACTTCAAATCTTTGGGATTAATCATACATTAACTTAATCATATTTCATCATATTTTCATAGTGTACATAAATTTTAAGAAGTAATATTATGACGCAGCAAGATGACAAGATAGTAAAATACGATGAAACATTACCCAAAAACGTTTGGATGAGATGATTCGGATTTCTTCCAGCTTAACCAAGGTTCTGGGTTCGAATCCAGACTTGGGCATGCAGCAGCATTGAAACTATTGAAGGAGAGTTTTGCTGCCCATTGTTGTCCCACCCGGATCGAGGGATTAGTCTCTGCAGTTGCACGTAGAGGATACTCGGTTTGGATAAAAAAAATATGATGAAAAATTTACAATGTATAATAACTAAATCATATTTTTTTCCATCTTAATTCTCTGAGCTGAGAATGATGACTTATTTAAGAAACTTACAAAATTGTTTAACTTGGTCCTTAAATTAAAGTAATGAAATCCGCCGGGAATATAGTATATAGTATACAATACATTTTAAAATTCAGCATTTTCATGTGACACAGAAACTTGGTGCTATAAATAGAACATGGTAGAGACCTAAACATATCATACCCCATAAGTAATATGATGATCAAATCAAGGTTTGATAAAGCAGCACCCATGATTCCAAAATGTCTAGTAGTTCTAGCTTTCTTTCTGACATTCAATTTCATTACTAGTTTACCCCATCCTTTAGACCCTCTCTCACCAGCTGAAATCAATAAAACAAGGAACGTAGTTCAAAAGTCATACCTTGGTGTTATTCCTAACCTCACCTATCATTTCATGGATGTAGAAGAACCAGACAAAAACAAAGTCCTAAAGTGGTTATCTTCAAACACAAAAGAAAAAGCTAGTATTATTATTCCTCGTCAAGCCAAGGTAGTTGTTAGAGCCAAAGGTGACACACATGAGCTTGTAGTTGACTTAACCAAAAAGTCAATTGTATCAGATAAAATCTACACAGGCAATGGATTCCCTCCTTATACATTCACTGAGCTTTTCAAAGCCAGTAAATTACCTCTTAAATATCCAAAGTTCAAAGAGTCAATAACCAAAAGGGGTTTGAATTTATCTGAAGTTTCTTGTGTACCATTCACAATTGGGTGGTTTGGAGAACATGTCACAGAAAGAGCCCTCAAAGTTTCATGCTTCTATAGAGGAGAATCAGTTAATGTATGGGCAAGGCCTATTGAAGGAATAAATGTGCTAATTGATGTTGATTCAATGAAGATTATTATGTATAAGGATAGATACATGGCACCTATGCCTAAAGCAGAAGGTACAAATTATCAATCTTCAAGCAATAAAAGGCTAAAAAAATCTGATGCTTGTAATATATCAGATATTGGGTTTACTATCAAAGATAATGAAGTGAAATGGGGTAATTGGAATTTTCATGTTGGGTTCAATGCAAGGGCAGGAATGGTGATATCAACTGCTTCAATATTTGATGGTAGAAAAAAAAAGTATAGGAGAGTTTTGTATAGGGGTCATGTTTCTGAGACATTTGTTCCTTACATGGATCCTACAGAGGAATGGTATTTTAGGACTTTTATGGATGTTGGTGAATTTGGTTTTGGACGTTCAGCTGATAGCTTGCAACCCAAGGTTGATTGTCCAAGCAATGCTGTTTATATTGATGGCTATATGGCTGGACCTAATGGTGAGGTGCAAAAGGTTCCAAGGGCTATTTGTATTTTTGAGAGAAATTCTGGTAATGTGGCTTGGAGGCACATGGAAATTAACAATCCTACAAAATTGGTAAGAAAGTCATCAAATTGTAAATTTTTGTTTGTAGCATATCAATTGTGGTCGCATCGTGTTCTCAACAACGTCAAAAACTATGATGTTGCAGTCCAGATTGCAGTCGCAGACCTTTTTTTTTAAAAGATTGAGAATTAATGGTGTTTTGTTGTGCACAAAAACTTCCTTGTATTTTCTGCAGATAAGAGATGGAGAAGTTGACGTTACTTTGGTGGTCAGAATGATCGCTACTGTGGGTAACTATGATTATGTTCTTGATTGGGAATTCTTGCAAAGTGGCAGTATAAAAGTTGGGGTAAGTTTTTTATAGTAATAAATATAAATGGGCATTTTTCTTAGAGCTACTCTTTCTCTAGTCCCATATATAAGAGAAATGTAATTTTATGTTTATTGAATAACCGATGTATCTGGTCTAATAACCGATGTATCTGGTAACCGATGTATTTGGTCAAACTAGATATATCGATTATTCAATAAACCTAAAATTACAATTTTCTCTTATATACGAGACTGAAAGTAGTATTATATGACTAAAGTCATAGGTATCCTCATCAAACAGTTTATATTAGTTTGGTTCTTATATGACTAATCTGTAATTGAATAGTTATCATTCAATTTCAAAAGAATATGATCATTCCTTATGACAAAAAAAAGTTATAAAAATAAATGAAGTACATGTTATTCAAGTCAAACAAAATTGTATATATAATAAAATAATTTATTGTGTTCTGTATATAGGTGGCTCTGACAGGTGTCCTAGAGATGAAAGCAGTGGAATATAGAAAGACCAGTGAAATAAAAGAGAGAGTTTTTGGAACCTTGGTGACAGAAAACACCATAGCCAATTATCATGATCATCATATAACCTATTATCTTGACCTTGACATTGATGATAAAGACAATTCTTTCATCAATGCCAAGTTACAAAAGGTAACAGTTAATGGCTTTGGAACACCAAGGACGAGTTACTGGACAGTTATTAGAGAAGCTGCTAAGAGGGAAGCTGAGGCTAGAATTCGGCTCGGCTTGGAGCCAACTGAGCTGTTAATAGTCAATCCAAATAAGAAGACAAATGTAGGGAATCAAGTGGGTTACCGGTTGATCAGTGGACAGCCGGTTACTTCTCTTTTGTCTGATGATGATTATCCACAAAGAAGAGCTTCTTACACAAAGTATCACTTGTGGGTTACTCCTTATAACAAGTCAGAGAGATGGGCTGGTGGGTTTTATGCTGATAGAAGCCGTGGAGATGATGGCTTAGCCGTTTGGAGCCAAAGGTAACAAGACAACCATAAACTTTATCTTATATTGTTTATTACAAAAATGGACATAAACTGTAATGTAATTATATATGTCTTCTTAGTTCTTAATCTTAATTTTGATACAAAAATATATGTACTTTGAATATTGCTGAATTCTAAATTGTGGAGCATGGATGTTGCAGGAATGGAGAGATTGAAAATAGAGACATAGTGTTGTGGCATACAATTGGGATCCATCACATTCCTTATCAAGAAGATTTTCCGGTAATGCCAGCAATTCATGGTGGATTTGAATTGAGGCCAGCTAATTTTTTCGAAAGTAATCCGTTGCTTTGAATACAAAAGTACAGCTTTATTACAAGAATTAGCATATTAACCAAACCGATGACTTATTCGTGAAGGTATATACAAGATTGAATATTTATTTATTGTTCTTTTAATGGGATGAATATTATGAAAGTGTAGGCATGTGTTGTTGCATAATAATAATAAGTTATACTGTCATGTTCCTCTAGTATGTAATTGAATCATTCGAACTGTATACGAATTGTTCAAGGTATCACCTAAACATAAACATTCTATATTATAAAATACGCTACAAATAGAAGTAAAAATGTAGGAATACAAAACAGTTCAGCCTCCCACGTCTTTATTCTTCATCACTAAACGAAGTAGAAGAAACGATACATTCAATATTAATTATTGTAGGTAATAGTAGAAGTAGCTGGAGGAAGGGGTCAACAACTGATGAGTTTGTAGTTATGCATGTCTCTAAATCAATTCTAAAATTTAGTGTGGTCTTCAAAGCTTTAGATCCTAACCCACTCTAGACTCGAACCAAATTTAATACTCTGCAAACCAAATTTAAATCAGGCCTATTTGAGGTTAATCATTTTCCATATTTTTTAAATCTAGAATTAAATAATTATTAGTCTAATTGAAAAGATCAAGGTCTTAAACATGTGGTGTGGTGTATGGAAAAGTCTTGTTGGGAAAACTTCCCCGTCTTCCATATATGATAAAACAAAAGCGATCAAGTTTTCTTATGGAAAAATCTTGTTGGGAAAACTTCCCTATCTCATTGTCTCCCGCTAATCAAAGGCGAAGCATATCAACCATTAATTTAAAAATAAAAGAGAGAAACTTTAACTCATGAAAAAAGAGAAAAAAATACATTCAATGGTTTATATTTTACACTTGACACCCTCAAATGAAATGTTCAATACAGAGAATCTCCACCTGCGTATAATCCTAATAATTTATTATTTTATTTTATTATGTGGAAAATTGTCATTGATGGGGGGCGGAAAATTCAACACATAAGGCCAAGAAGTTTTCTTCCATTTTTTCCATGGTGAGAGGAAATGATAGTGAAATGCAACCTAATTAATGTTGAAAAGTGCAGTTAGGCCAATGCACAAACTTTGGTGACTTTGTTTTAAGAACCGGATTGCTCTCAAAGAAATTGGTCGGTCTAAGCTCAAACCCACCATTCAACGTTGGCATAACTGGGAAATCCTCTTGAGAAGGAACATGATGAAATCCCATTGTGTACCATAATACTATGTCCTTGTTCTCAATCTCCCTATCCCTGCACACCCAATTCACAATATCAAAACATAAACTATTTCTCATACCTTTTTTCTTATACTACTCTTGAGGTCTTATTTATAAGAATAAATCGCAGTTTTAAGTTCATTGAATAATTAATGTATCTAACCTGAGACTCCAAATAGCTAAAGTATCATTGCCTCTACCGTGGTCAACATAATATCCTCCAACCCATTTCTCAGTTTTATTGTATGGTGTGACCCATACATTATTATTGGTAAATGCAGCTCTAACTTGTGGATAATCATCATTCATCAAAAGAGGATGAATCACTGAACCTGGAATCAAACGATACCCAATTTCATTTCCTTGTTTTGTCTTTTTATTAGGATTTACCACTAGCAACTCACAAGGCTTGAACCCAAGTTTGACTCTAGCATCAGCTTCTGTTTTAGCTGTTTCCTTCACAACTGTCCAATAACTTTTCCTTGGTATTGTGTGATCTTTCACTCTTACAGTCTCCAATTTGGTCTTCACAAAGGAATTGGCTTCACCATCAACGTCAAGGTCAAGATAATAGGTTAAGAAATGATCATGGTAGACACCAATGGTATTATCAGCTATTAATGTTCCATATATGTCTTCTTTGATTTCATCTACGTTGGTATATGTCCCTGCCTTAATCTCTAACATACCAGTTAGCCCAACCTATTAAAATTAACATGCTCTTAGCTTCAATACAACATCTAATTATTAATTTAAGGTATATTATAAATTATAGTTCCGTAATGATTGGTGCATGAATGAATCCATACCCCAAGTTTGATGCTACCACTTGGTTTAAATTCCCAATCTATGATATAATCATAATTGCCAACAGTTGAAACAACTCTCACTACTAGGCTTACATCTGACCTGACCTCAGTAATCTGCCAGAAACAAAATCAATGTATATCAATTTTTTTTGTTATCATGTTATTGGTGCGCATTATCCATCAATTTTGTCAGTAACTAAATTACCTTGGGAACTGGCTGGCCACGTGAGCCTGACTAGAAAAACAAAGTGAAAAAAAAAAAACACATTACCACTTCATTTGGGAGTCCAATTTCTGTGTGGCGCCACATGATATCGCCAGCATATTTCTCAAATATGCAGAAGGCATTGGTTATCTTAACAGGAGTGCCATCAGAACCAGCATAATATGCATCTAAGAAGACAGCATTGGCAGGGCAATCAGTCAAAGGTTGTAATGAAGACATAGATTGTCCAAATCCATATTCAGCACAATCAAAGTAGGCTGTGTAATACCATTCCTCAGTTGGGTCTTGGTATGGTACAAACACCTCAGATATGAATCCTTTATATAGTACTTGTCGATATTTCTTCTTTTGAAGATCATATATTGATGCTAGAGAAATTATTGGGCCACCCTGAATGTCATATCCCAAATGAAAGACCCAATTGGCCCAACTGAGGATTAGATATTTCCAATGATCAATAATTGTTCTTTAAACAATTTAAAGAGCAAAAATGAAAATAGTAAGAAAATTCCAAAAATAATATTATAATTAATCTTACCTAACAGAGTGACCGTCAATGGTGAATCCAGGTCCATCATTTTGAGAAACTTCTATGCCTTTAAGCTTTGGACCAAACGGTGGTTTCAACTTTGAAGCTCTATACTCAGTACCTTCTGCTTTTGGCACTGGAACGACATATTTATCAGAGTAACCAATAATTTTCATATCATCAAGATCAACCACTACTGTCACACCTTCTAATGGCACAGCATACAAATTAGCAGTACCATTAACATAATAACACTTAACCTTCAAAGTTCTTTTACTCTTTTTTTCTCCAAACCAACCTTCAGTGAAAGTGCTACACACAACTTTAGATATATTAAGACCCCTTTTCTTCATCAACTTTTTAAATGGTTCATAGCTTAATGGTAACCTTGATGCAATGTATTGTTCATCAAAGGTTAGCATAGGATAGCCATAACCTTTGTATACTTTTGTTGAGATGATTGAACGAGTTGGAAAATCTATTGTAAGCTCGAGGGTTTGTTTTTTGAACCTGGCTATGACGAAAGCTCGACGAGGTGGAAGTGTTTTTTGAGGTTTCGTTTTTGTGTTTTTTGAGGATAGCCATGATTGGATTAAAGGCTTGTCGGGTTCGTCTAATGATATGTATTGGAAAGTAAGGTTGTGACCAGTGTTTGAGGTTGGGTACGATTTTTTGACTATGGTTTGTATGAGATTGAATTCAGAAGGAGTTAGAGGATCAAGTGGGTGTGTGGGGATTTGGATATGGCTGGATTCTGTAGAGTTCCAAAAGAGGATTATTAGTACAAAGAAGAGGAAGAAGAATTTCTTCATGGTTGATTTTGGAAATTCCCATATAAGACCTCATCCTGTCTTTATAGAACTTTTTAATTCATTTTTTAGACTTAGGATTGAGATTTTAAAGGCTTAGAATCAATAAGTTGTCACAATTAGGGATGTATATGGGTTGGGTTGGGTTAAATTTGACCAAATCTGATATCTAAATCGACCAATTGTCTTTGGTTTGTATTAACTGTCAAATCCGTACTTTTTATTTAACATTAAAGCTGAACCAAACCAACCCGATCAACAACGGGTTGGGTTGGGCTCGCGCCTCGCGTGACACGCAATAAAAATAACTTTTACATTTAAATAAAAAATAATTCAATCAATACATTTATGGTAGTTGCACATTTTTAAAAAAATAAACACATCATTCGTGCTTAAAAATCTATCTACAATTTGAATCAAATCCATCTCCAAATACGTATATTAGCTAAAACAATAGTGGAGAGGTTGGAGGTCTAAATTTGATGAAGAATATCTCTCAAATTAGAATTAGCTCTGGTTTTTACAATAATAAAATTAAATTTATAAGTGTTAAACAATTTTTTCTAAAAAAAGTAATTATAATATATATATATATATATATATATATATATATATATATATATAGACACACACACATATGTGCCACCAGAACCAAACACCTTTAAAAATACATTACGGATTTATCAATTAAATAGGTAAATCTGTAATGTATTATTATATTACCGATTTATCTATTTAATTGATAAATTCGTAATTCATTTTTTTAACTACAGATTTATCTATTAAATAGATAAATTAATCCGCATAATGTAAAATTGAGAGGGGTAAAATGAGAATTAATTAAATTGGTGGGGGTATAAGGGCCATATGTGGGGTAAGAAAATCAATGTCCATTTCTGAACTCATTGGTCTTGCTAGGAAAATAGGGCTCCTATGACCCATTAACACCATTTTTAAAAGGGAATTGATGTTCTTGTCAAAAAAAAAAGGGAATTGATGAATACACCCCCTTATTAGTAGCATATATCTCCTTGTCTGAAAATATATTTTCGGACCGCATAATTTGTCCATCTTTTATGCAATCAGAAAATGTATTTCCAAAAAAGGTTGCTCTTTGGGTGCACTTACGATTTCTCTTTTCAAATTTTAAAATTTTCTGACCCAAAAACCAAAGGGAAATAATATGTATCCCGAATTACGCTTCGTGAAGGTCTCCAAAATGAATTTTATTGGTCACACTCACCTAATCCTTCACATAGCAAATAAAATCAAACTCCCTTTTTGTTTATTAGTCGGACACGCGTGATTTTGCTGGCTTCGCGATAATATTCCCTCACGATATATAATGATATATAGCATAGCTTAAACCAAAACAAAAGACAAAGGGAGGATAAAACTTTACGATTCCCCTTTTCAATATTCAATTTTTTCTGACCCAAAAACCAAAGGAAAATAATATTTATCACGAATTACGCTTCATGAAGGTCTCCAAAATGTATTTTATTGGTCAGACGCACCTAATCCTTCGCATGACATATAAAATCAAACTCCCTTTTTGTTTATCAGTCGGACAAGCATGATTCCGTTGGCTTCACAATAATATTCCCTCACGATATATAATGATATATAGCATAGCTTAAATTAACCAAAACAAAAGACAAAGGGAGGATAAAACCTGAATATTACAATTATATACTAATCAATTCTCAATAAATTTTTTGAATGCAAATGAAGCAGTATGTTGTGTTCTCGGAAATTCAGGTCACCTAGTCCCCTTCTGCTTTTAAGTGGATTTGACTAAATAATGACAGTGCAACCAAAGGAAATTCTTGTAAAGTGTTGTGTGTGGTGGTGTACTCAGAGGTAAATCTGGCAGATGGCTTGTTGGCCATATGCTAGATATTAGGGATTGCCCATTGCTTATGTTGCAGAGTTGAGGGGAGTATTTAGCGGTTTGAGATTGGCTCTATAATTTTTTTAAAATATATATGTTGAGCTTCATATTGACTCTGAGACTGTCGTTCATTATCTTTTGGGCTCGAAGAAGGATATGCTTAAGGAAGACACGTTATTAGAAGAAATTGCAATTTTCTCCATTGGGATTGGTCAGTCAAGATCCAACAAGTTTATCATGAGGCTAACAAAGTTGCAAATGACCTTGCATCGGTGTGATCTTGTAGTTGATGACAATTTCATTTGTTTTAATAGTCCTCGTGATGCCAATTGTGTTCTCAAATTACATTGGCATAAAAGCCTAGTGTGTATTCTTATATTTATTACAAGTTGTTTGAATATATATATATATATATATATATATATATATATATATATATGTTGAAGATTTTTCGGCAAAAAAATAACTTCGATATTCCAATATTGAAAACATTTTCAAAAAATAGATTGGAAAAATGTATGCCTTTGAGAGGTGTGAATGAAATTTATGCGTAATTTAATTTAATTTAATTCTTATAATTATCTTATTCTTGAGAATGTTATAAAAGGGGCCCAACACCTTTTTTGAGAAAAAATACTTGAGAATTTTTTGTTTAACTTAAATGAAATTGAAAATAAACACCATACACACGGTTACATTTAGACTCGAATCCGAGAGCTAACATACTCATATTACCAAAATTGTTAATACAATCGGCAGTGATTGTCAAATACTCAGAGATTAATATCACAATTATTGTCTTCTTGACAAAAGTTATTTCAAGAAATGAATTTACATGTCTTGCACAAACACCTTCGATGAAGAAAAATAGTAAACATGTATTTTATTTGATTTTTACCCCACTCTAGCATGACCCAGTTCATAGTGCATCATAACAGTGAGATTTATTTCTTTTTGATAAAAGAATGAGATTTATTTTTGTAAATAGCGATCACCTTAAGATTACATTATAAAATTGGTTGGGTCATCCTCATCCATTATAGGCACATCTACATATCAACATTTTTAAGTGGTTGTGTTTACTTACTCAGACAGAAGACACCATGTCATTACAAATATTATTTAAAACTCAATTATTGAACGTTAAAGAGCTAACTTGTGGCGTATGACATACTTCTAACTTTTTTTTTTGAAGCAACATACTCCTAACTTATATATCATAGAAGTCCCAGTCATTGATATGAAATGAGATAAAATATAATTTCATCTATAAGCTTTCATAAACTCGTAAATTTTCTAACTTTAATTTTTTGACATATGGTGTATTCTCCTCGATCTCTAGAGTTTTATTTATTACTCCCTCTAGTCCATTTTATAAGAAACTAGTAGGATACCCGTACATACGCACGGGTGCTGTTGTGTTCTTTTTATAAATAAACTTAGACAGTATTTAATAGTCTAAACACTACCCCGTGAAAATAAAGACAAACTTAAAGTAGATAAAAAAGAAGTTTCAAATGAAAAATAGATAAATATTAAAATCTAAAACTCTAAAAGTATCATTTAAAAACAATTTAGACATTTATCTCGCATTTTTTTATATATCAGTGTTGTTATCTCGTGTTGTGTGTGTGTCTATATATATATATATATATATATATATATATATATATATATATATATATATATATATATCATTGTAGTTATCTCCGTGTTTTTTATATATCAATGCAGTTATCCTGTATTTTTTTATGTATATTGATTGTTTGAGTTGATTAGTAGATTATTGTAAGTAGTAAAAAATAGATAATGGATCAACAATAAGAAATATTTATCCAGCGTTTTTTTAGGTATTAGTGACAAATATTTGTCAAGTGTGTTTTTAATATTAATCAGTTTAAATAGACATTAAGCCTTCTTATTTTTTTAGATAGTATGTTTATAGTAGTCTTTCAAAAATTACAATTACCAATGACAAATATTAATCTTATGTTTTTTATATACCACTGCAGTTTTCCCGTGTTTTTTTTAATATATTAGTGCAGTTATCTTGTAGTTTCAATTGATTATTTTAGTTGATTAATAGATTATAGTAGATAGTAAAAAATAGATAATAAATTATCAATGAGAAATATTTATCCCGTGTTTTTTTATGTATCAATGCAGTTATCGCATAGTTTCAATTGATTGTTTGAGTTGATTATTAGATTATTATAGGTAGTAAAAGATAGATAGTAGATCATCGATAAGAAATATTTATCCAGTGTTATTGAGGTATTAGTGACAAATATTCGTCACGTGTGTTTTAAATATTAATCAGTTTAAATAGTCATTACGTCTTCTTTTTTTATATTGACAAATATTAATCTCATGTTTTTTTATATATCACTGCAGTTTTCCCGTGTTATTTTATATATTAGTGCAGTTATATTGTAGTTTCAATTGACTATTTTAGTTTATTATAGTAGATAGTAAAAGATAGATAGTAGATTATAAGAAATATTTATCCCGTGTTTTTTTATGTATCAATGCAGTTATCTCATAGTTTCAATTGAATGTGTGAGTTGATTAGTAGATTATAGTAGATAGTATAAGATAGATAGTAGATTATCAATAAGAAATATTTATCTCGTGCTTTTTATATATCAGTAACAATTATTTGTCACTTTTTAGGTATTAGTGAGAAATATTTGTCACGTCTTTTTTAAATATTAATCAGTTTTAATAGTCATTAAGTCTTCTTATTTTTTAGATGGTAGGTTCATAGTAGTCTTCAAAAACTATAATTATCAATGACAAATATTAATCCCGTGTTTTTTTATATATCATTACAGTTATCCCGTGTTTTTTATATATCAGTGCAGTTATCTTGTAGTCTCAATTGATTATTTTAGTTGATTAGTAAATTATAGTAGATAGTAAAAGTTAAATAGTAGATTGTCAATAAGAAATATTTGTCTTAAAATTTAATTAGTAGTTTAAATAGTCATTAAGTTTTCTTGTT
Source organism: Astragalus glycyphyllos (assembly GCA_963573325.1). NCBI lineage: Eukaryota > Viridiplantae > Streptophyta > Magnoliopsida > Fabales > Fabaceae > Astragalus > Astragalus glycyphyllos. The sequence continues at coordinate 69,383,665 of OY754309.1, forward strand.
TTTTAGATAGTAGGTTTGTAGTAGTAGTTTTCAAAAATTTTAATTATCTATGGCAAATATTAATCTCGTGTTTTTTATATATCATTGCAGTTATCTCGTATTTTTTATATATCAGTGCAGTTATCTCGTAGTTTCAATTGATTATTTTAGTTAATTAGTAAATTATAGTATATATTCAAAGAGAGATAGTAGATTATCAAGAAGAAATATTAGTTTAAAATATTAATCAGTAGTTTAATAGTCATTAAATCTTCTTATTTTTTAGATAGTAGGTTCATAGTAATTTTCAAAAAAATTAATTATCAAATGACCAATATTAATCCTATGTTGTTTTATATATTAGTGTAGTTATCCAGTATCTTTTTATATATCATTGAAGTATCTCGTGGTTTCAATTGATTTTTTTGGTTGATTAGTAGATTATAGAAGATAGTAAAATATAGATAGTAAAAATAGATAACTTTTGGAGAGAAAAATTAAAATTTGAAGGTGATAACTTTTTCCAAAAATGTGATAGTTTTTGTTTTCTTTTTTAGTGTGACTTATTTACATTTTTATAGGTAATTTTAGTAGAGTGGTGTTTATATAAATTTAGAAATCTAGTTAAAAAAATAAAGTGAAGTTATAAGAGAAAGAGAATAATTGTTTATGGAGAAAATAAAAATAAAGTAAAAAGAAAAAAAGGAAGAAAGAGAGTGTAAGAGAAAAGTGAAAAGTAGGAAAGAGAGTGTAAGAATAAAGAGAAAAAAGTAAGAAAGAGAGTGTAAGAAGAAAAAGAAAAAAAAGAGTGTAATGACACTTTTACCCTTAAATTGAATATGTGTCTTGTTAATAAAATATCTAAATTGGTAATTTAATAAAAGGTTTCTTTGAATAAATAGAATAGATATTAGACAAATAGAGTTTTTTAGTGGTGCACAATATAAGATACAAACACTACTTTTAATATGTATTAAATGATCAATCTCAACCTTACTCTTATTTAAGTGGTATAATTAAATGTGATGTTATTAATAGGAGTATAAATCATCATTTAATGAAAAAACAATTTTAAAAAGAAGTTAAACTTTTAGACTTATTAATTTTAACGTCACTTCTTGGTTTGTGATGTAGGGATTTGTCTACATATAAAGACCTAATTATCAAATACTAAATGCAACTTATTGTTGTTTTGCTAAAAAAAAACATGCCTTCGTCGTCATATTTTGTTTTATTGATTAATAATGTCCATCACCATAATTTTTGATATCATAAAAATCTCAATTATCGAAAACCCAATGAAAAAGATAAAACCACCCGCCTTGTCATATTTTGTTTATTAATGTCAATCACAATCGTTGTTCGTACTGGGAGCCACATTTTCGCCATCAATCAATTATCGCATGTTCATAAATAATAATCAATTATTACTGTCATTTTTTTTAGATTATTTACTGTCATTTTTAAGATGTTCATAGTGAGATTAATTTTTTTTGGTTACCTATTGTGAGATTAATTACTATCATAATAAATTATTCTCCTTAAGAAAAAATATAATCTTTCTTATTTTTTTGTTAGGTCTAGAAATCTTAGGTAAGGGGATTATATTACAATCACCAACCAAACCATTCCCTCACCCATTCTCATACTTCTTCAACTATGATCATGAATTAGACCCTAAACTCAAGTTTCCTCCATGCCTCAGTGCAAGATGACATTAAAGATCATCTACCTCTTTGAGCACTTATGAAAGCTAAATTACATTTATCTCACCCCAAGAGAATTAGTCGGGATTTGAACCCAATACTTTTCAAATACAAATCGTGTCATGCATGTTCTACTAAGCCAACTCCTTGAGGCTTAATCTGATATTTCTTATGATGCGAATAAGTGGAGAAAAAACACCAGAAACATATCATGTTTTTATTGTTTCTCTAATATACCCTTGTGATTTGATAGTGTGCAAAGCCTTTAAAACAATATAAGTTGTGCAAAAATGTTGTGACGACTATGCCAATAATATTATTGCCTACATTTTACTTTTTCAATGGGAAGAGTGAAAAGCACCATCAATAAACCCACACAAACGAAATGAAGAGTTCGAGTTCGAAGCCAAGAAATAGTAGAAAATGTCAAGCCTAACAATAATGACTTTGTTGGCTATGCTAGAACTTATAGAGACGTATTACATCCTATGGGTGGCTTTGACGGTCCACGGGTCTGACAAATTGTGTTTCATACACAAGGGGGTGATTGACAGACAATAGGAGGTTTTCCGGTTTTTTGGCTGTTTAAACATCTTACCCATTTTTTGAACAGTTAATATTATACACCTGAACCAATATATAATGGACGGGTAACGAGTTGGTTTGGATTGGACTCACGGGTCATTCACTAAAATATTAATTTTCTAAAATATAAAAAATAACACTTTTTTGTGATATTCCAAAATTTTAAATAGCTAAAAAAATTGAAAATCACATAAAATCAAAGTCAAATCCACTAATAGTCTTCCCATTCATAGTATTAAAGTTTTACAACTTAATCATTAATTATTAAGGTAAAATTTAAAGCAAAAAAATTGTGTACATCTAAAATTACAAAATTATTATGACCTAATATGGGTTGGTTCGGGTTTGCGGATTTGATTTCTAAAATTCGTTGCCCGAACCAAACAACTACGAGTTGGTTTGGTTTTGTTCGGTTTTGACCCGAACACGAAAAATATCTGAACCAAACATATCGGTTTGGATTGGATTGTGGGTTGGTTTGGATTTGCCCGAACCATTGAACACCCCTAGCTGAATGTCGGAACGAATTGGATGTTGTCATATGCGTTAGTGTTTTGATATCGCATATCTTTTAAAATCCATATTTAATATCCACGTGGCAAGATTAAGATATATGTTAATTTTAATAAAGTAATTCCATTATTTTTCACTTTTTAAAGATGAAACATATTGTTTTAAACCTCGGATATTATCTTGCAATGATTCTTCAAAGCAAAAGAAGAGTAGATTTCCCAGGAAGATAGAAATGATGGGAGAAAGTAAAACGGTGGAGGGAGGAGAGAGAAATGAAAGAATATAGGGAAGAAGAAAAGCTTTAAAGAGTAAATTTTTGTTTTTGTCAAAAAAGAGAGTAAATTGTTGCAAAATATAATTGACAAAAAAAAATTATTTTCGCTTGGGCCATTTCTGTGATTACGTTTTCAAACAAGTCATGTTTACAAGTACACCAAAGTTAGAAAGAAACCTCTTCAAGAAGTACACATTCTTCAATCATAGCCATTGAATAAAAATAATATATATATCTATGGTTTGTGAGTCATTTGTGTATGAAACACAATTTGTCAGACCCGCAGACCGTAAAAGCCACCCATCCTATGCCCCACAATATAAGAATTTTTTTAAAATTGTTAATTCTGTTTTTACAAAAATATCCTTAAATAATTTATCTTGTTTTAGTGAATAAACAGTAAATTGAATAGTCATACATAAAGTTGCCCTAGCTAAATTAAACTAAGAAATTCCATGATTTCTTACTCCTTTTATTTTTCTTAATAGTAAGAAATCAAGGAATGCAATGGTTGTTCTTACCCAAAACAAATCAAGCCAACTCCTTTTATTGTTCTCCTTTGATTAGGGATGTGCATGGTATATAATCCATACCATATTGTAGCATACTCTTTTTAAAAATTGGTTATAGTATACTGTTATTTTATAAACCGGTTTTTGTTGGCAACCAGTTGGGTAACAATTTGTTACCGGTTACATCCCATTTTCCATATTGTTTGCATCCCAGCGATGTCGCCAAACCAAAAAGTTGAAGCCTTTGCAAATTGCTCGAAATGACTTCCCCGAAGCTGAGTGAGTTGCATATATCACATCACTATATATATATATATATATATATATATATATATATTAATGTGATTATAAAAGTGAAATATAATATAATATAATATAATAGAAATGAAATTGTCTGTAATCAGCGACAGAACACGTAAGGTACTAATGGCATCATCATACGCATAGCTATAAAATTTGGCAGATCCAAATATTTGAATTCCCAGTTTAGAAAAAAAATTGAAAAATTATTGAGATATATATCACTTTAATATCTACCACAAAATTAAAATCAGAATAAAATATTGTCAATAACTCATAACATGAATATATAAATTCCACCATGGATAACGACAAAAGGCTTACACCTAAAAAAGGTTGCTAATGCATAGTTGCCGTAATGGTAATTAACCGGTTCTGGAAATGGTGATTACCGGTAGTCCAATTTTTTTCTAAATGGTATGGAACGGTTTTTACAGACAATGGTACGGGATTTTCTTAGCAGTTCGGTATGGTTTCAAGTATGGTTCTAGTTTTTTGATTTTTTCACACCCCTACCTTTGATTTCCAGGCATAATTTAACATGAGAACTGTTATGGATTGGCTTTTTGCCATATACACCCCCTTTTTTGGCATCTATTCACACCCCCTGTAGGCCCAATGTCAATAGGGTCCAACCCAAACATCAAGGGCTCAGATCAAACCCCCAGATCGGACGGACCTGATTCATTGGAATCAACCCCACCCCACTCTATAAATACAACATTCATTGCCTCATTAAAGGTAAGCATTCTCTAATTTATCACTTCGCTAAGACTATTCCACTGACTTTAGCATCGGAGTAACTTTGCAGGTACAACACCAGCAGGATCGGATACGGTCATTGACTAAGGATATCAACCACTAACTACCTCGGATCGTTCTTCAAGGTCGGAAGTACAGTGTAGAACATCGAAGTACAGTGCAGAACATTGACGACCACAGTGGGAGATCTCAGAACCAAGATCTTCTCCCCTCACCTTAATCAATGACAACTCGAAATCTTCGTTCCAAGGCAAACAGCCACACAATGGGAGTCCATCCCGACCCGATCCTGAGACCGGTTATGCCCAATTTGGCCGAACCTCAGGCGGCCCCAGACGGATTCGTTCAAAACCTTCCGAACTCCGATCAAGGACGAGTCCAAAATCAGATTCCGGACCTCGTTTTGATATCCGGAAGCTCCGCAAGGAACCACGTACCTCCTCAAAATCCACTTTCTGTCCCGGCCGATGCTGTCCAACAGCTCGTCCTACTGCTCAATCGACATGAAGTGGCAAACCAAGAGAGGAGTTACCGATTTACGGATCTTGAAGCACAGGTGACGGAGCTCCGAGCTCGGAATATTCTGGGTCAGGTCTCGCCCGACCGAGATTCCCCCGAAAGAAGAAATCCGGCTCGAAAGCGCCAGGTCTCGCCCGATCGAGATTCCCCCGAAAGAAGAAATCCGGCTCGAAAGCGCCATCGATCTCCCCCCAGAAGGCGACACTACCATCGCTCTCCTCCTCGTAGGCTCGAAAGGAAAGTTTCCCGTTCGCCATGCGTCGGTAGGGCAGACGCCGATTCTTCACCCGAAGTTCATTCTTCTCTGGCATCCTCTTCTCCTAGGCAACGATCGAGGAATAGAGAATATTCACCTCAAGGATATCGCCCTCATAACCGCAGGCACCCGCACCATCGGCACCGATCTCCGCCGCAGGATCAAACAACCGAGCGCAAAGGCCCTTTTACGGAAAAAATCGACCGTTACCCGATGCCCAGATATCTCGAAAAACCTCCAGAAGGATTGAAGACCTACGACGGAACGGGCGACCCAGACAGACATTTGAGTTACTTTGACACAATAATGCAGTATCGGAACGTCCCCGTAGAAATGAAATGCCGAATTTTCCCCCTAACATTGGAAAAAATAGCATCAGAATGGTTTGAGACCCTCAAATCAAACACAATCTCCTCCCGGGACCAACTGGCCAAATTATTCTCAGCTAATTTTTCCCATTCCAAAAGCAAGCCAAAAAACAAAAACATCTTAGCTTCCATCAACCAAGGGAGCTCCGAATCTTTAAGAGAATACATAGAAAGATTTAATAAAGAAGCAGTTCAAGTTCGAAACCTCGACGATTCTTTCCGAGTTTACTTTATGGGGATGGGCTTACGCCCTGGGAGCCCATTCAAGAAACACATAAATACTTGGGAACCAGAAAACCTCCAACATTTCCTTCAACTATCCCAGTGTTTCATCAATGAAGAAGAAAGTACCATGACCGGAAAAGAACAACACCTCCAAAGGTAAGGTTCGGAGGATTTCCTTTTTGTCCAAAGTCTCCAATTTGAAAGCACCTGTGCCGGTCTTGGCTTTGATACGGCGTTGCAGTGGTTGGTGTCATGTCCGTTGCTCCGGTGATATCGACAATATTTATTGGATCGTTGACCAGGTCTTTGGGTGAGTGATTTGGGAATTTCTCGTCTCTAAACTCTGTGTTCCAGCACTCGCCCAATATCTGGGACTGATCGACGTTGAGTTCGGTATAGAATTAATGACGGTTTCGAGGTCGGGATCCCTGTTACCTTGGCCGCCACCCCTTTGTAATGCACGCACTTACCTTTTTCGATCCCATCAAAAATATAAGTGCTGCCTTTCTTATCTCAACAAAATTAGAAAGCAAAATATGATCGCCTAAATGTCTCCTTCTTCAGAAGAAACTCTTGGACCGATCTCATAAGATCTCCATACGTGGCCAAAGCAGTCGCAACCCTTAGGGGCGAGTTTAATCCGGGCCGAGTCCTGGTAAACTGCCCAAAAGGTACGAAAGGTCCTTTAAGGATTTCTCCTTAAATCGATCATTGGACTTAGTAGCCAAGAACCCTAATGGACGAGTTAAATCTGGGCCGAGTCCTGGTAAACTGTCCTTAGGCCCGATCTTACGAGGGTTCTCAACACGTCTTCTCTAAAATCGTTTGAAGAGCTCCTCTCAAACCTTTTTAAAACCTACGAGAATTCTCAACAGGTCTTCTCTAAATCGTTTGAAGAGCTCCTCTCAAACCTTTTACTACCTGCGTTCCACGCTTATGATTTTGACCTTGTTGCCCCCACTTGGGTTACAAGCAGTCGCAACCCTTATGATTTTTGATCCAATCAAAATTATGATCGGAACCGTGTAACTACCTGCGTTCCACGCTTATGATCGGAACAGCGTAATTACCTGCGTCCCACGCCTATGATTTTTGATCCAATCAAAATCGTGATCGGAACCGCGTAACTACCTGCGTTCCACGCTTATGATCGGAACAGCGTAACTACCTGCGTTCCACGCTTATGATTTTTGATCAAATCAAAATCATGATCGGAACCGCGTAACTACCTACGTTCCACGCTTATGATCGGAACAACGTAACTACCTGCGTTCCACGCTTATGATTTTTGATCCAATCAAAATCATGATCGGAACCGCGTAACTACCTGCGTTCCACGCTTATGATCGGAACCGCGTAACTACCTGCGTTCCACGCTCACATCAATAGCTTCCAACGCACGCTCACACCCACCAAAGCGTCACCATCATTAGCCGCCATTGGGAAACGCGCTCTGACAGACGCAATAAATGCAAATGCGCCGATTCAAAATTTCAAATTTATTATGATCGGCGAAAACTTCGTCACCATCAGAGACCAAGTTTTAACGTCGGTAAAACTTCGCCACTATCAGAAACCATGTTTAAACATCGGTAAAAAGAAAGCTTCATATCCGAACAAGTCAAGATCGCCTCTAAAGACGACCTGACTTGGGGGGCAACTGTTATGGATTGGCTTTTTGCCATATACACCCCCTTTTTTTTGGCATCTATTCACACCCCCTGTAGGCCCAATGTCAATAGGGTCCAACCCAAACATCAAGGGCTTAGATCAAACCCCCAGATCGGACGGACCTGATTTATTGGAATCAACCCCACCCCACTCTATAAATACAACATTCATTGCCTCATTAAAGGTAAACATTCTCTAATTTATCACTTCGCTAAGACTATTCCACTGACTTTAGCATCGGAGTAACTTTGCAGGTACAACACCAGCAGGATCGGATACGGTCATTGACTAAGGATATCAACCACTAACTACCTCAGATCGTTCTTCAAGGTCGGAAGTACAGTGTAGAACATCGAAGTACAGTGCAGAACAAGAACAAAACCCAACGCAAGGTGTTGGCTTTTAATATATCAAACATGAAGCCATGCCCCTGCAACGAACATCGATGGATACTACTCTCTTATGGTCCAAATGGTACTGCAGCACGAGGATACAATGGTTGTTCTTACCCAAAACCTTATCTGCTTTAATAATCCTAGTCACTTTTTCTCGTTACCAAGCAGGTATGGATGTGGAAACTTGAAAGTGGATCAGATCGTCAGAGAATGTATGCCACAAACAACTCACACTTTTCACATGCATGCCATTACAGTATTAAACTAGAGTTTATAAATTAAACGATGCTTTGTTACTTTAGTTAATTATTATCTGGGGTTGTTTTTTTTTATTTCTACTTTCTTGACTTCTCATGATGAATAAAATCTTTAAAAAATATTCCAAATAAATACTAGTAATCAAAATATGCATGCATATCTGAGCTGTTTTGACATGATTGGTAAGACATAGCAAACTTCCCAATTTGTTCTATTCTTCTGTATCCCATGTTTATATGCGTTGGAGGGGAACTATTATTGGCAAACTTGTTTTTTAAAAAAGACTCTGGAGTTATTAAAATAGCTAGCTATTATCTCGCTAACTAACTAATACAGTATATTTTATTTTAGATAGCATAGATTGTGCTCCTTAATTATAGTTGATGTTGGAAAAAAAATTGTTAGAATTTTTATATCATTTTTAATGAAGTCATGTACGTTTATTGAGGAAGGACCTTAATTAATGAAGTCATCTATCTATGTTTGTTTATTGAGGAAGGAAGAGCATGTGAAGTGGATGATGGGAGGGGTATTATGGTGAAGTCAAAAAATTGGCGCGGATATGGTTGTTACGTACGCGCCCATTATGTGGACCCCTTGTCTACTCGGCTTGCAAAATTAAAAACGCTGAGTCAGCGACCGGTAGTGTTTATCTAATCAATCAATCCACATTCTCCACATTGCATTTCCTTCTCTATTTATTCCCTTTTTCATACCTCCCTTCTACTCGTCATTCTTGTTTCAATTTCACTCTCATCTTTCTTCCATACCCAAATACTATTATCACTCATGGCATTTCGCACCAGAGCTTCTCCTTTCGATACCATCATCTTTGGTGAGTAGTACATCTCTAATTATTTTCCTCTCATCTCCCTAAAAAAAATATATCATTCTTTCTAATTTTCTAACAAATATTAATCGAGCAGACTTGGACGACACCTTGTACCCCGGCAACACCGGAATTGGTGACTCTGTCAAGAAAAACATCGAACTCTTTCTCATCGAGAAATGTGGTTTTTCACAGACCAAAGCCTCCACCCTCCGCGTTGAACTTTTCAAATCCCACGGTAGCACTCTCGCCCGTTTGCGAGTACGTATTCTCATCATCCCACTCTCTTCCACTTCCAATATTACAGTAACTAGTAGGATACCCGTGCATACGCACGGGTGCTGTCGTGTTCTTTTTATGAATGAATTACACAGTATTTAAATAGTCTGAACATTATCCTGTGAAAATAAAGACAAATTTAAAGTAAATAAAAAAGGAGTTTCAAATAAAAAATAGATAAATATTAAAATCTAAAAATGTAAAAGTATCATTTTAAAAAATCTGAGCATTTATCCTGTGAGTTTTATATCAATGTAGTGTTTTTTATATATCAGTGCAGCAATATATCTCGTGTTTTTATATATATTACAGTAGTTATCCCCGTATTTTTTGATATATCAGTGTAGTTATCCTGTGTTTTTTTATCTATCAGTATAGTCATCTCATAGTTTCAATTGATTATTTGAGTTGATTAGTAGATTATAGTAGATAGTAAAAGATAGATAGTAGACTATCAATAAGAAATATTTATCCCGTGTTTTAAATTTAATCAATTTAAGTAGTCATTAAACCTTCTTGTTTTTTTAGATAGTAGGTTTATGGTAGTATTCAAAAATTATAATTATCAATGACAAATATTAATCATGTGTTTTATTTATGTATTACTGCAGTTATCCCATGTTTTTTATATATCGGTGTAGTTATCCCGTAGTTTCAATTGATTATTTTAGTTGATTAGTAGACTATAGTAGATAGTAGATTATCAATAAGAAATATGTATCCCTTGTTTTAAATAGTAATCAGTTTAAATAGTCATTAAATCTTCTTATTTTTTTAGATAGTAGGTTTATAGTAGTCTTCAAAAATTATAATTATCAATGACAAATGTTAATCCTGTGTTTTATTTATGTATCACTGCGGTTATCCCGTGTTTTTTTTTATATATCAGTGTAGTTATCTCATAGTTTCAATTGATTATTTTAGTTGATTAGTAGACTATAGTAGTTAGTAAAAGTTAGATAGTAGATTTTCAATAAAAAATATTTGTTTTAAATATTAATTAGTTGTTTAAATAGTCATTAAGTCTTCTTGTTTTTTAGATAGTAGGTTTGTAGTTAGGGATGGCAAAACGGGCAAAGCCCGCCGGGCCGACCCGCCAAACCGCCAAAAATATGCGGGCTGGGCTAGGATATTGGGCCCGTTTACCCATTGAGCCCGCCTCGCCAAAAGGGAAAAACCGCGGGTTAAAGACAAAAATGGGGTGGGCATGCCCGCAAGCCCGCGTTTTTTTTTGAATAAAAAATAAACATCGTCAGTTTGGCCTTATGGTGTCACTACAAGAATTTCGGTAATTTCCGGCGGACAAAATCCGTCGGTAATGGCCAAAATCCGCCGGAAATTGGGCATTACCGGCGGATTTTTTCCGCCGGAAATCCGCCGGTAATTCACTCGTCGGTAATGGTTACCGGCGGAATTTCCGCCGGTAATTACCGGCGGATTTTTCCCTCGGTAATTACCGGCGGATTTTCCGCCGGTAATGTGCATTACCGGCGGATTTTAAAAAAAAAAAAAAAATTAAATTTTTTTTTAAAATTTAAATAAGAATTTCGTTTTTTAAAATTTAAATGTTAATGTATCTAAATTTTGCCCATATTTCAAATTTTCCCTTGTATTTGTACCGGTTGGGGTGATAATGAAGAAGTAGGAAGGAATGAAAGAGAATATGTGAGAATAAGAATGAAGTGTGAAGAATGAAGGAGTGAAAATGAAGAATGAAGGAGTGAGAATGAAGAATGAAGGAGAGATGAGAAGTATTAAAATTGGAGAGAATAGGAAAAAAGAAAAAGAATGAATGAGTGAGAATGAATAAGAATGAAGAAGAAATGAGAGATGTATAGAGAAATTTATGTAGATTGGAGAGTGTGAGGAAGAAGAAGAAGAAGAAGAAGAAATATAAGATAGAGAAAATGTATAAGAGAAAGAGAAGGAAATAAAGAGTGAAATGAGAGAATGAGAGGAGTGTAGGAGAAAGTTTTATTTATAGGTGATTTTTTGAAATTACCGGCGGATTTTTTTCCCTCCGAATTTTTCCGGCGGATTTTTGAAATTACCGGCGGACTTTTTTCCCTCCGAATTTTACCGGCGGATTTTTGAAATTACCGGCGGATTGGAACATTTTTTTTTTTTGCGAAATCCGCCGGTAATTTCAAAAATCCGCCGGTAAAAACCGCCGGAAAATTACCGGCGGAATTTTGAAATTACCGGCGGATTTTCGTAAAAAAAAAAAAAATATTTTTTTTTTTTACGAAAATCCGCCGGTAATTTCAAAAATCCGCCGGTAATTTTCCGGCGGAATAAATCCGCCGGAAATGCCAAACATCCGCCGGAAATTTACCGACGGAAAAAATCCGCCGGTAAAAATCCGCCGGAAATTCATGTTTTTCTTGTAGTGTGTGTGTGACAATTATAGTTTCTAAACCATTATGTGTGTTTCTCTGATTAGAATTAGATGTTTTCTGTTTGTAGATTTATATACTACTGCTTATTAAATCATTATGTGTGTTTCTGAAGATTAGATGCATTCTATTATATTTATCTTGTTTTAGAGATTTATATTATACTATTTATTAGAATATTTTTTGGTAATAAAAATTTAATTAGAATTTAGATGCTTCACTCTTGTTTTGTTAGACAATGTTATGTAATTTGAATCTCTAGACTTTAGGGTTGTACTTATTATGTTTTTTTTTTGTTTCTTAAAAATACTTATTTTGGTTGCTTGATGGTTAATTCTAGTCACCAAGCAATCAAAATACTTATTTTGACTACTTGAAGGTTAATACTTGAATTGTGGTTGATAGTTTAGGTTAAATTTCTTGATGGTTCTAGTTGTTTTATAGTTAATCTAGTAATTCCAATTGTTGATGGTTTTATGGTTTTAAGAAAAAATTGTTTTAAAAAATAGGTGAAAAATCTAGTTGAAATATAAAAAAATTTGAAAAGTCTCTTGGAAAAACGGCAAAAAAAACTCGACGGGCTAGCCCGCTGCCCGCAAGCCCATCACTTTGGCGGGGCGGCTAGAATTTTGACCCCGTGTTTAGTTTGCGGGCTTGCCCGCCCCGCCTCGTTTTCTACGGGCTAAACGCGGGGCGGGGCACGGCGGGGCGGGCTGGCCCGTTTTGCCATCCCTATTTGTAGTAGTAGTCTTCAAAAAAAATTAATTATCATTGACAAATATTAATGTCGTGTTTTTTTTATATATCAGTACAATTATTCCGTGTGTTTTTTAATGTCGTGTTTTTTTTATATATCAGTACAATTATTCCGTGTGTTTTTTATAAATCATTGCAGTTATCTTGTAGTTTCAATTGATTATTTTAGTTGATTAATATATTATAGTAGATAGTAGATTATCAATAAGAGGTGTTAATAGATTATCAATAAGAGTGTAAACAGAAGAGTGAAAACAGATTTCGGAGAGAAAATTAAAATTTTAACGGGACAATTATTTCTAAAAAGGTGATAGTTTTATTTAGTGTGACTAATTTACATTTTTATAGCTAATTTGTATAAGTTTAGAAATTTAGTTAAAAAAACTAAAGTGAGAAATGATAGGATAAAGAGAGTAATCGTTTATGGGGAAAATAAAAGTAAAGTAAAAAAAAGGAAGAAAGAGAGTGTAAGAAAAAAGTGAAAAGGAGGAAAGAGAGTAAGAAGAAAGAGAAAAAAAGAAGAAAGAGAGTGTAAGAGAAAAGTGAAAAGGAGGAAAGAGAGTGTAAGAAAAAAGATAAAAAGGAATAATTGATTAAATGTAAGTTACTATGTTACCCTTATTTTTGACACTTGTCATGTTTCTCAAATGAGCCAATAGGTAATTTCATTGGAGGTTAATTGGTATAAATCTATAGTAGATTAATTAATTATATTCATCATCATCATCATCTCAATTCTATTTTGTTGCTTAATTGCAGGCACTAGGCTATGATATCACCGCAGAAGATTACCACGGGTGAGACCAGACCAGACCAGACAACCTTTTCTTATTCTTCAAAGTTCAAACATTAACATAGAATTATTCGTCTAAGAATAATACTAAAAGAACTTTTCGTTGTTCTTACTCTAAACAGTTTCGTGCACGGAAGACTGCCTTACCAATTAATCAAACCTGATAATCAGTTACGCAACATACTCCGTTCAATCAACCAAAGGAAAATCGTATGTCCCTCACTTTCTTAATTTCCATTTAACTTCTATTTATTTATCACTATATTAATTTCTTTCTAACTTGCTAATTTTGAAATTATTTTTAGATTTTTACAAACTCTGATAGGATTCACGCGCTGAGGGCACTTGATCGTCTTGGAATAAAGGACTGTTTCGAACAAATCATATGCTTCGAAACGATGAACCCGAACCTACCTAACTCGACCCGACCCGATGAATTCCCCGTCCTCCTCAAACCATCGCTGGACGCCTTCAAAATCGCGATCCACGCTGCTAACGTCGATCCTCGTCACACGGTAATAAGTCAACTAAACTAAACTCTCGCAACAACTTTTTTCGAGTTGTCGTTTTCTGATATTGAAAAGCTGGAAATTTCTATCAGTATAATTGATTTTTTTTAATGTTATTATTATTATTATTGCAGTTATTTCTGGATGACAGCGTTCGCAACGTTGCTGCGGGAAAAGAAATGGGTCTCCACACTGTTCTGGTAACTTCCTAAACCAACGTTGTAATTTATTGCATAAAATTATTTAATTAATATTAAAAAGTAGTATTTGATGTACTGTATCTATGATATTGTTTGTTTAGATTGGGAAGGGAGTAGGGAAAAGCAAAGTAGCGGAGTATGTTGTGGAGAGTGTGACTAGTATAGTAGAAGTGATTACAGAGATATGGGGACGGAGAGTGGAGGATGATAATCAAAAGAAGATTTCACACACTAACAGCGAATTGGATGCTATGCTTAGCGCAACTGCTGCTGTTGGAGCTTGAAAATTGACCTTGTTTGTTTGTTTGGGTGTGGGCTCAGGCTTGATGATGTTGTACGTAACCATTCACCCAACCAACCAATGGAGACAACTGACAAGGACACCAACCAATGACGATGACAACAAAAGTTATTGGTGTCACCGTCACGTTGATCATGTGAATAATATTGTAAAGATATTATTATGTACAAGTTCATTAGCATCCACCAAAATTAAATAAATTGTATGTTTAGCCTAATGTGTCTTCCATTTGCAAGAATAATTGTTTCAAATCCATCCATGTATAAACGCTTCAAATAAAAGAATCACAAGTTACATAAATGAAATTTCATAATAAAAGTGACCATGTCTAATCGATTTCAACATCAATTTTAATATTTAGAATCTGCTAAAACTTATAACAAACAACAACCGAAAGGCACCACTCAATTGTTTCCCACGGCAACATCGTGGACAAAGTTGCTATTTGGCACCCAACTTAGTGTTTCCACCATCACTCATGTCCATTAATTCTTCATATTTTCTACAATCTGCCTACTTTTACTTCAACTACCTGAATTACAAAAAATTAACTTTTCATAACCCTCATGTACTCTTTTCCCATTCTCCCAAAGTTTGTCTATCCATTCTAATTAGATCTTTTTATGTTCTATCTCGCTACACCATCTTTTTAAACTTGACACGAGACTGAAAGCAAATGAGTAACAAGGTAGAAATTCGCCAACCAAAAGTATTACTGACTAATTTGAAGCATACAAGGTAGATTTTTTGTGGATGGATTCAAGGGCAAAGGTTAATATATAACCCCTCGCTATAGCTGAGTCGAGCCGTAGATTCTTCTGAAGGAGTGGATAGGGTGTACTTGAGTGTAGACGGACTGTACTCCGAAATCACTATCGCTCAAAACCGATATGATGATCAGATCTTAAGGAACCTCACATGCAACAGTGGGGATCCTAACCGGTCTTTTCGAGTCATCAATCTGAGGATTACTAGGTCTTCTTCGAAAAATAGCACGATCACGTTCATACATTCTTTTTCGAGCGAGACCACCACGTTGTGGTTTGTGACAGACTTAGTATCATCTAAAGACTACGAAACCTATGAAGACATCGTCTGTAGTTAACAATTCTCAATCATAAGTAACATCTTTGTGACAGACTTAGTATCATCTAAAGAGTAGGCAACCTATGAGGACATCGTCTGTTGGTAACAATTTTCAATCATAAATAACATCACAATAGTTATCACCATAGAAACACAACAAAACGTGGCTTTATAAGGACCGATCATAGCACATAATTAACACATGGACTAATTCAGGAAAAAACTAACTACCTTAGATATGAAACGCAACTACCTAATAACATTAAACCAACAAAATATAAACTAAAATACATTATAATAAAATGAAAAAGAAAATAGGGTTAAATATTTTTTTGTCCGCTATAGAATATGAGATGTTCTTAGTCTCTATAGAAAGTTTAACTCAATTTTAGTCTTCACATTAACCCAGCAAAATATAAATTAACTAACAAAATATAAAATAACTAAAAAAATAAAATATAAACACTTCCAAAATACAAATTAACAAACAAAATATAAATTATAAAAAATAAATATATTACCTGCGGTCGAGGGAGAGGGGACAACACGGTGCAACCGAGCCACGACGAAGGGATCGAGGGAGGACACCGTGGAGGAAGGGAACACGACATGGTGAGGGAGGATGACGCCTGTGAAGTGGACAACGATGCGACCTAAGACCAAGGTGACGCGGAGGAAGGCGTCATGACGAAGGGAGGGAGGTCGACGTCGAGGAAGAGGACAATGACGCCAAGAACACAACGCGAAGATCCCTAGATCTGGTCGGAGAGAGAGAGAGAGAGAGAGAGAGAGAGAGAGAGAGAGAGAGAGAGAGAGAGAGAGAGAGAGAGAGATCTGAGAGTGAAGAGAAGAGAAGAAGGGAATTAATAAATAACCCGGATCTAGACGGAAACAACAAAGTAAAAACATATAATGTCAATTATTGAACATACCCGGTGTTATATGTAAGACAATATCACTTGTTTTCCATTTTTGTCCAAAATATTTAACACTGGTTTTCTAGAACAACCAGTGTAAAAAATACTTACAGCACGTAGTTATATGACTGATGTTACAAGATAAGCGCTATATTGAAAGTTATCATAATTACAAAATTGCTATCGTGTTTACGTATTACATCAATTTTTACAAAAATCGGTGTTAAATTCCTAATTTTCATTTGTGTACTAGTGTTAGTCAGTAAAGTGGGGTGTGACAAGTGCCAGCTGACAGTATGTTAGACAAATTGCAAACGAAGACATAAGTGGGAATAAAAAATGCAAATAAAGATATAAGGGTTAAATATATTTTTGGTCTCTAGAAAATATGATAATTAAAAGTGAGTGAAATTTTTTATAGGGAGTAAAAACAAAATTTTCGAATTTTATATAGACCAAAAACATATTTAACCCAATATATAAATAGGACTTAAATAGAAGAAAAAATTATTGAGGACTAAAAATAAAAACGCGATATTTTGTATGGATTAAAAGCATATTTAACCCTACTTATTTTGTTGTTGGTGTTAAATCATTGTATTCATTTTTCTTTAATACGCCGCTCCTGTCTTAAGTTTTAATATGATTTAAATATATGTTTGGTTCTATCAAATATACGTTTATCGAATTTAGTTCTCATAAAAATAAAAATTTCATTCTCCTCGTTGCAAAATTAAAATGCATTTTGATTTTAAGCGAAAATAATCCAAATTTTTATTTTTATAGGAACTAAACTAGATCAAACACATATTTATAGAGATTAAATATATATTTAAGTCTTTTAATAGTATTAATTGTATTCATAATGACACCAGCCAAGTTTTTTTATTTCCGTGAATTTTCATTTTACAGAACCCATCCACACGTAGTTTCGGTATCACCAGTGCCAGTTTAACAATGACTTGATGAGGCTAAGTCAAATAAACACATTCCAAAACATGCTGTTGAGTGTTGACAGTTGACACAACAATAATCATAGAACAAACATCAATTACTTATCTAAAAAATAATCATAGAACAAACAAAGTAAATTACCGTAAAAACAAAAGGTATAAAGAACTTAACTGCTTAATATTAATATTCATTCTCACATAAATTTGATCACAAGTACATCAGAACATGCGAAATTAAGCATTCCTAGATCTCACTCACAACTCATAAGGTTGCTTGCCAGTGAACTTAACCTCAATAGGACTCACATTCTTACCAATAGACCTAAAATTCTGACCAACCCCTTGACGACCAGCGTTGACTTTCTCAGGATACACACCATCCTTAGGATGCAAATATTGAATTTCTCCATTAGGGAAAACTCTATAAAACTGATACTTGATCTTGTACTTAGATCTCAACCTATTCCCAAGAGCCAAACACTG
Source organism: Astragalus glycyphyllos (assembly GCA_963573325.1). NCBI lineage: Eukaryota > Viridiplantae > Streptophyta > Magnoliopsida > Fabales > Fabaceae > Astragalus > Astragalus glycyphyllos. Next base: position 69,401,490 of record OY754309.1, read on the forward strand.
TTCTTTCCTTGCTAACTTAAGCAAGTTAGGACCCTCTCTCATGATAGCTGCACCACCAGTGGGCATTTCAAAGATTTGTTCTTTTGGAGAATCCCATGTGATCACATAAAATTCTTCCACTTGGGCCTTCCTCAATAAGCCTCCAGTGCTACCACCAAAGATTGGGGAGGGAGTGTTTGGGTCTAATTCAGGTGGGGTGAAACCAACAGGTGCTTCTTTTTTTGCTGGTGTTTCTGTTGATGTTGTGTCATCAGTAGAAGCAGATGTTTTGATGTTTCTTGAAACTGTGAACTTGAAGGATAAGGTGGATGATTTGTTCCATGGTAAAAAGATACGGTCAGTGGATTTGGGAGCTGAGAGTGGTGGGGTGAAGAGGGATGCTTGGGTTGCCATTGCCATGGAGAATAGTAAGAGTGTTGGGTTTGTGAGAGATCAATGAGAAAATCCTAAAAGAAAGGTAGTGAAGAAAGAGTTTGCAAGATTTTTGATGTGTTGTGTGGGTGTGGATATGGATAAGATAATATGACTTGGACCAACTAGAGTGTGTGATTTTGATTCGATGTCTCACACTAGCTGCACACCACTAATTCATGCACCTCATGTTCAATAGTCTAGTTCTAATCAATCTAAAGGAATTTCAAAAATCTATTCTCCTAAAAAAACAAGAAAAAAAATGGTCTATCAACCTACTACCTAAAACTCAATTATAAAAAAAATGGATTAACTCAAATATAAAAATATGAGTAACTATAAATTAATTAACTGATAATTAATGTTATATATTATTTTAAAAGTACTCTTAGCTTGATTCATTGGTATCATGAGGAGAGGACTATTATGATTAGGATTAGGAGTAGTTTAGTAAATATTTTTCTTTTTCACATAGATTTAAAAAGTTAAATACACTTAATTACCAATATAGTATAGGGTAGATACTTGGGCTCCTTAATCATTTGGTTTAGAGTTCGATCCCACGCCGGCGGGTACTTAAATAGATCTCAGTACCTCGGGGGATTAGTCTGCAGTTACACGTAGGGAATACCTTGGTTTACCAAAGAAAATCCTTAATCGGTGTGAAAGCATTGTTTTTTCATATACTCCCTATAATTTTTTTATAAGAGACAAATTTAGACAATCACACAAACTAAAGAAGTCGATTTATCCTATTAATAATTCTAGAAATTTACATTTTTTTTCAAAACTATCCTTTCGTGGGGAATAGATGTATTGCTTCTATATAAATATTAACTAGCAGTGAGTGAGTGTGTATAACCAATTAACGATTATATTAGGAGAGAAGCCAATTGTGTTGCTCATAATTTAGTTAGGGCGGCTCAATGTTATGCTAGTCATCAAGTGCATGCAGTGTTATCAGAACCAGACCGCCCAATCTGGTCGAACCGGCCCGACCGGGAACCGGTGCCCTTCCCGGTCCGGATTACTTGCATAAACGGCTCAATTGCTTTTAATTTAATTTTTCACGTTTTTTGTTACAAAAAGGCTTCCTGCGAGAAGCGAACCCTGCAACAAAAGGTGGTGTCGCACCTCTTAACCATTGCGGGAGCTTCATATGTTGTTAATAAGCTTACAAACATGATATATATATTATATATCTTACGTAAAGTATATGTAATTAGGTACTAATTATGATTTTGGATATGTTGAGACCATTATTATTTCATAGTTATTTATTTAATTAGGTACTTACGATGTGGTTATGGACTTATGGTCCTTATGGATTTGAACTTGTATAGTAAATTGAAGAATTATGTTAATTTTGTGTTGAGAATTTGCTTTATAGATTACTAAGATATATTACAATTTTTTGATGGCTTTGTTGTGTACAAATTTATTCATATCAGGTCTATTTTTAGTGTGTCCGGCTCATGCGGTCCGACCAAAGACCCAGTGACCCAGTGCCTTGACCGGCTAGATGATCGGTCCGGTTCTGATAACATTGAGTGCATGACTTAATCCCTCATTTTTATTACTCTTATTTTAACAAATGAAATAACTTGAGTTTGTTTGCTTAAAAAAGATATATATTTTTTGACAAGTAAAAAAGATATATTAACTAGTGAGTGTGCTCCGATTAACATACGTGGGGAATAGATATATCTAAGGCAATTGCATCGATAATTGGTATTTGTTGTTATAATAGGGTTTAGTACTCCAATTTACTTAATAAGGATATAATGGGTATTTGTCGTCCAAAAAATGCATCTAATCTTATTGGATGTAAGAGCACCTCCAATGGTGAACTTGTTTTTGAAGGCTTAAGTGGGCTCCACAATGCCACCTCACTTTTAAGCAATTCTTTCATTTTTTGCTCCAATGGTGAACCCAATAAAAATCCAAAGTGAACCCCACATGTAGTTAAAAAAATAATTAAAGGTTGGAGACTCCACACATTCTCTGACCAGTCAATTAATTTTTTATTCCAAAATATCATATGAACTCTTGCTTTTTGAGTTCTTATGCACGAACTCAGTCATGTCATTTCATGCCAGGTGGCGAACTCCAACCGTGACTGAGGGAAAATGAGTTCATAAACTATAAGAACTCTCTATGAACCAGCCGTTGGAGATGGCCTAAGTGAGTGTTTAGAGTGAAGTGTCTTCCCCTGGCTCCATTGAACGATACAAGCCACGTCCAGTCACAAAAGGCTTTCACCAACGAACTATAGGCTATGATCAAACATTCAACCTAGTGATTAAGCCTTCAATACTCTAAACTTCCACAATTACTTGTTTAAATTAATAAAAGCAGTGCCAGCATGATAACTTGAAAACATTTGATATTATAAATATCATAGTATCATACAGTCTAGTCTTGGCATAACAACAAGATAAAAAAAATGGCAAAAGTAATCATCGTAGGTAACATAAATAGTATTTTTGACACCCAAGCTTCTTATTTATACACACAAATAGCGAGAATTCAATAAGAGGATAGAACAAGTAGAATTGTTTTAGATAGATATACTATTGGGGATTCCCTTCCCAGTGAGTCCACCTTCCCTAGAATAATCTGAGGTATTGGGATAGAGAAGCATATAAGGTACCTTCACTGGCCCATTTCTGTTCTTCAATCTTGTGTCCTTGTTCCTTTTCATGATATTCTTCTCGATCTCCAACAGCTTCTGTGAAAACCGCTCAAATGCTGCCAATGCTTCAGCATCTGAAGTCCACTCACGGTTCTCTCTTTGTCCAAGATAAATCTCTTCAGTTGAATGCCTAGACAAAACTTCTATCAATGACACACCAAGAAGAGTTTGGAACTGTGCTGTAATTGTTTTCAGGAATGCTAAGTCAGGGTTTAACTCAAGCTCTTCATATTCCGGAGTTCCTAATAAAGGAGTGTTAACTTAGATGTTAGTTTAAAGAATGATTTGTTATGCATGTGCATGTAATATTAACCATTCGTTTACCTGGCTCCGGCATGAACCTGCGACTCACGGTTGGACGATTAGGGAGGTAACCAGCATAAGGATATTGTCCAAAATTCACAGCTGCATGCAAAGCAGAAGCCACCCATATGATAATGGTGCATGATTGGATGAGCTCAATTCTAGTCTTCATCTCTGGCCACCATGACCTATCTTTTAAGTCACCATGACCCTCATTTCGGACTTCTTTCCACCAAGATTGGAGTTCAATGTCATCCTCAACCATCTCATCAGATGTGTAGTAAAAATTGCAATATTCAGCCACCCAAGTTTCAATTGCATCCCATATTTCTAGTCCATCAACAGCAAAAGGATAATCCTCTATCAGAAGTTTTAGTCCATGAGGGCAACTTGAATCTTGAACTGCCATCCCTCTAAATTCCAACAAAAAAGAGTTACAATTTGTTTTGATAAATTGGACTAGAATCATTTTCCGGCTAAGTTTATGAACTCACCTCTTAAGCAGATCAGCTGGTAATGCTTGCTCTGTGAATACCCAATTTTTATATACAACAGCTGACATTTCCAAGGAAAATTTACCAGGGAAAACTGTTTTCTCTAGTACTCCTCCAGCATTGATGAGTGTATGTCTAGCTAAGGCATTTATATGCATTGTATCTCTGAAGTGTGGCTTCAAGAGTTTATGAATTGGATGAAGAATACTCAATTGCCTATTTGTAGCAATTATAAATGGCTCAATCACTGCATGAGTGTATAACCTGCAGAATAGTCATAAATTTCTCTTTATTTATTCAAGTTCGAAACATTTTGGTATTATTGAATAAAGCTTACTAATATGGATGACATATGATACCAATGGCTAACAAGTTGATGATATCCTGAATCATTAACAGCAGCATATGCTTTAGCTAGCTGCCACACTGACGCTGCAACTCCTTCTTGTGCCGGAGTAAAAACTTTGCTGACAGCTCCATGGTGTTCTCCTTGTGGATGAGGTAAGCTTAATTCAATAGCTAGTGGCTTCAGTGTGCCATCATCTTGTAGAAACAGGATTGTTCTAGTGGCATAAGTCTTTGTGTTGGTTGAGTTTATTCTAGTTAGGTATGGCATTAGAGCATCATGGTGGTCTAATATATATAGCTTGTTTGATTGAAGAGCCTGCAACATAAATATGCTTGATTGTTGATATAGAGATTGAACATAGCATATTTCAATATTGATATGGATTCATTTTCCCATAATCATTGTTGAGGAAAAAGTGAATACTGATTAGTAGTACCTCATCTATTGTGAGGCCATCTAAACTATTTTCTATGTGCTTTGCTTGGATTGAGCTATTTTGATCTCCATAGACACTGGAATCTAGCTTGCTGGATGGAGGAAATTCCTACACATGTAGCACTCAAACAAACATAGATCATTTTCTGAAAATTAATATCTAAAATTATAAATGGCGATTGTATTGTAAAGTGTTACTTGGAGACGACGGATGATAACAGGATTAACACCAGCAAGCATTTCTCTGGCAAATTCCTCATCTGTTCTCCATGCAGTCTTACTTGCTGCAATTATACAAATACTAGTTGATTTAGCTAAAATAGCATATTCTCTAATTATTAGAAAAAAATCATGTGAATGAGTCCATCTTAGGAAGGGGAAATTGGTATGTATATGTATACCTTTAATGACGTCAGGCAGTGGGAATTTGAGGAATCTCTCACCATCATTCCTAACAAGTTCCTTAAAAATCTCATAAGGAATAAGTTCTCTAATTTTACTCTGCATAGCTCCACTTGGTAACTTAAAACTCCCCTCATAAATATCAAGTACATCTTGAAAGGTGTCAAACTCATTAATAGTATTGTCACAAAGGGATTTAAGCTCTGGAAGCAGGACTTGAGCAACAGATTTGAGTGCATAAGCAAGAAAATCTGAGAACTTAACGTGACCAAACTGTTCATCTCTTGGAACATAAATATTTAGATTTAAGAGATGTAATCTTGACTCAGTTTTAGGATCTGCAAAGCAACCATGACACAATAAGATTAGTCATTGTAAGTGAAAATTTGATTCGTTAATCTACGTGTCAATGTCGTGTACATGGCTGTGTCAGTGCTTCATAACATGTGTCGTGCACATGTCAGTGTTGGTGTCGTGTACATGTCTGTGTCGGTACTTCATAACATGCAACGAGATGCTAACCTGTATTAGTGTGAGGACGACTAGTTCTTCCTCTACGGGGATATGGAAAGTTGTGTGAACCACCAATAACAGGGCGTGCATATTGTGGACCATCATCGGGAGTTCCTAAATCATTGTAATATGCATAGTCATACACTCTGTCCCATTCATTGAGTTTCCCGAACCCTTTTCCGCGGAGGCTTACGAGTTCTTCTTCCCTCAACTTGCGTAGTGCCTCTGGTGTTTCACATGGAAGATAAGCCTGGAATGGAATGGAATGGATCACAAACTCATCTTTTCTCAACTCTTACTATGGTTAGATAAAAACAGAACTCATAATTGTGATTATCTAACTTTAATAACTCTCAACACTCCTTGAGGTTGTATATTAGATAATCTCGATACATCATTGACTTGCACAGTTGGTTTTGCTATCCACCAACGTGCATTCCCTACAAGAGACTTTGACTTGAGGTCCTACTCTCATTATATATATATATATATTGTTTTTACGTTGAGATTAACACGTTTTATCTCTCTTAATATACTCTTCTCTTTTGTAATTTGTAGGTAACTTGTTAAAATGACAATATTTAAGGTTTAGTGTGCAAACGGGAGCAACTTAAACACAAGATCAGTTAAATTCTTGCCTTGGGTCTCACTCTCAGCTCAATCCTCTCATAATCCAATAACATTATGGCATCGCTTTCATTCTCATATTAGTCATGCCACACAAACAAAAATTGTACTTGTATTTTTAATTTCATAGAGTATTTTAATTTTAGTCACTCTATAAACCGTTTTTTGTCCCTATAAGATATGTTAATTTAAGTTTGCTTTTTTTACTCAAAACTCATAACAAAACGCTTCATTTTCCTGTAAAATTTGGTCAAAAAAATCAAAATGAATAAAACATTTTATAACAACTAAAATTAGCGTTCCAGCGAGTCTCTCTCTCTCTATGTGCATTGTCGTTTCTCTTTGCATTCGTTCATTCGTTCCTCTGTTTCAAAATAGATGCTATATTTTCTGGTTTGCCTTATTCGTATTTGTTCTTTGTTGTTTAGTTTGTTTTTGAAACATTATTAAATCGCTTTTTGTGCTCGGTTTTAAAAAAGTAACGCTTCATTTTCCTGTAAAATTTGGTCAAAAACATCAAAATGAATAAAACATTTTATAACAACTAAAATTAGCGTTCCAGCGAGTCTCTCTCTATGTGCATTGTCGTTTCTCTTTGCGTTCGTTCATTCGTTCCTCTGTTTCAAAATAGATGCTATATTTTCTAGTTTGCCTTATTCGTATTTGTTCTTTGTTGTTTTGTTTGTTTTTGAAACATTATTAAATCGCTTTTTGTGCTCGGTTCTAAAAAAGTAATGTCTTCGAGCAACACAAACACAATCACTCTTACTTGTGTACCCACTCAAGAAATATACATTTTTTAAAGTAATATTTTGTAGGAGCTTTGACGTTTGAAGCCATTAGCATATACTCCCTCTGTTTCTAATCTTTGGTACTTTTGGCTTGTTACACATATTAAGGTATCATTAATTTGTGTTGGTTAAGTACTAAAATGTCTCACTTGTAGTTGTATTGGGATAATTGAAGTCTAAATAAAATAGTCTTGGGACAATTAATTCATGTGTTGGGACTCTAAAAGACTAAATAAATATAGAGGGTATGTTAGGAAAAATTTGGTGAATTGTACATTGGATTTTTAAAAGTACCATTGTTTTGGAACAAAAATAAACGGGCGAAAGTACCAACGATCAGGAACGGAGGGAGTATGTTTTATGAAATGTTTCAATTTTTATTTTTGGGAGTGAATTTTTTATGTTTTGTGTAGTAGAATCTTATATATCTAAATATACATTGCCATTTTGCTTTATCATAGAGTTTGAAATTGAAATGTTGAATTAATTTTGTGTCAATTGGTGTTCTATTATGCATAAGTGTAAATGTGATTTTTGTTATTTTCATAGACTCTTATGGGCCGAGTCTGCGGACCCCTTACGAGTCTACGTGGACTCTCGAGTCTAACAACCTTGGTGACACCAATAAAATCATCCATATATTACAATATTTTACAGATTCTCATTTATTCTAATGAAAATCTCAAATTACATTTATTATTCCAAACTTAACCCAAGTTCCCACCAAACATGTGGGGGTCGGGTGGGGGAGGGGAGAGGTGGTGGAGCCATGAGGGAGGAGATGGTGGTGTTACACTGGCGTTCTGGTGGTGGATGGCATCGAACCCAGATTGGGGTGGGGTTGAGTGGTTACATGTGGTGGGGTGTTTGGTGGGCATTTGGGTTAAGTTTGGAATAATAAGGGTATTTTAATATTTTCATTAGAATAAATGAGTTTTGGGTGTGAGAGGGAAAAAAGTGGGGTGTCGGTGTAAGAGTCCAAAAATATATTGAAGGCCTCAGCTTTAGCTTCCTTTAGGCAGGCCCGATTTCATTTAAGCTGATTAACTTTTGTAAAAATTAATTTAAAAATAAATGCTAGTACAAAATTCTCTAACACACTTTATTTTGCTAGTACAAAATTTGCATAGGCCCCACCAAATTTATAAGAAAGTCACATGTTTTAGGAGGACTTAATTTCAACTAATAAGATAGAATGTAGAAAATAAGTGTTAAGAGAATGTGTTGCTAGTCCACTCTTACGTTTTGTATGTGTAACCGTAGATAAACTCTGTCCGTGGACAAAGTTATTATTATTGAAGCAGGACATGAACCTAGCTCGAGAGAACAACTTAACTTTGCCAAAAGAACAAAAACAAGGATCATTAGTGAAAAGAATTACTACCTTATTAGCGAAGAAGACACGATCCTGCGTGTAACGATGAGAAGGGTAAACCCAAGAATTGCATACAAAAGTTACAGGACCATGTCCCGGAATGTCTTCTATGGTGAGTGTCTTGAGGTAAAATTGACTATGGTGATTATTTCTTATTATGAATGCCCCAGGAACTCCCATGCTCTCTTCCCAATCAAATGTAACACCAAACTCTGCATCTCCTGCTGTTGTCAATGATGATATTCTTGAAATCCACCTCTCCAATAATGCCACTTTTCCATGCTTCCCTCTTAGTCCCTTTCCTAGTAATTAATTAATTAACACACCCAAATTTCTGTTATTAAATCCATAATAGTAAAGTAGTAACAATATTTTCTTCCTAGAAAATAAAGTGAAGCAACATTAATTAAAGTTTAATTTATTCACTAATTATGCTTTTTTAATTCCTTCACTGTTTATGATAAACTTTTATTTTAGCTTGCAATAGAGCAAGATGTGGCCTTGGATCGGGGAATCAGATTCTTTGCTTCTTGGCCACTTTTGTTGTTGTTGTGATTAACAAATTATTAAAGTTATTGTGTACAAGCATCTCTTCTCTTATATTTTAAAATAATAGCTTATGGGCAAAGTTAAGAATGAAGACCTGGGTCAGGAGTAGTAGCACTGATAAGCTGAAGGGAGACACCCTTTCCTAAAAACTCATGAACACGATCAAGAACATTGGCTTTGATATCATGGAAATCCAATAAGCTCTTCTTCATCAAAACAACTCTTCCTTTAACCTTTTTTGTCTTGTTCCTTTCCACTACCTTCTGCTTGTTCTCCATCATTAAATCTTCTTGCTATCTCCACTATCTAAGTACAAATAGGATAAATGTGAGAGAATCTTAAGATGATTATAATAATATTAATAAAATCATATAACATGCAAATCAGAGATATTCGGTTAGGAGACTGTAGAATTACCGTTATTTACAATATAGGACTCTGCGCTCCAAGGGTTGTGTTGTGATCTTGGTCTATGATTGTAAAGAAGTCGTATTATTTATACACCTGGCTTCTTTTGATTCGGTTAGGTTTGGAAAATGGAGAAGAAAAGAAGATTAAAAAGGAGAAGGGGCAGTACAATAATAAGTTGGATTGTAAAGAAGTCGTATTATTTATACACCTGGTTTCACCTTTCTCTTTATCGATGCATAATCAAAGAATATAGCTAGCGACGACACAGACACTTTTTATTTTGCAATTATTATATTAATTTTTTCATAGACAAAGTGGTTAGAAATTAGTGTGTTAGTAATTAAAGGGGAGCGGGGTTCGAATCTCGTACGCCTACATTTCACTCAATCACATGAGCTACCCTTCTGGGACAAAATTATTATATTAATAATAACATATACACATGTTACGTCTTATATGGCCATTTAACTAGTAAGTAGGGAAAGATGGTGGACGAGTTGAGACAAGTTATGATCAATTTTAATTTGGTTCTAACTTTTGATGGTTCAATTTTCAAATCCTAATCCGTACTTTAACTCAAACTACATAATAAATTAATATGTACTCCCTTTATTTTTATATATAGGCAAAACTACTTACAAAGTTATGTTATCTAATAAAAGTAAGTCAATGTTTTTTTAGTTAATATACTAAATTTATCTTTATTGAATGTTCCATTTTTTTTCTCAATGCAAGTAACTCTTGGAATCGAACTTCTTTTTTTAAAAAAAAAAAACTTTTCTTAATAAGTGTTTATGTTTGCTTATATATGATAATGAGAGAGTAGATTCAATAAAAATCGGGGTCAACTAAGACCAAGCTGAGTTAACCTGAAATACAAGCAAAAAGTTTATGCTGAATGTTGTTGTATATTTTCGTTTAGGTTAAACTGTATATTTTTGGTCCTTTAAGTTATTTTAAAGTTTTGATTTAGTCCTTTAAGTCTTTTTTCTTGGTTTGGTCATCTATGTTTCAAGTTTGTTACATATAAATTGATTTTTGAACATTGTCCATATGAGTTAACAGATGTTGACGTGTTCGTCATGTGCTTATGTGGCATAGATATTAGCTAGTTTGATGTGGCAAAAACATATCTCACTTGGATTTCTCTTTAAATAATTAATCTAGTAATCATCTTCTTTCCCAATTTTTCCCAAAGCAAAACCTAAATCTCTTCATCCACAAGAAAACTTTGAATCTTGACGCAACAATAGCATCATTTCACAACAACACGTCCCATTCTCATTGTCCCAATTTCAGCTGCCAATCTCGCAGCTCTAGCTCAGATTCAAAATGTTGGTGGGGGGGTGAAAGTTGTTGTTAATTTGCACAATGAAAAATGTGGGTCAATGTGTGGAAATAAATTCTGAGGGTGTAAGCTTTTTTGTAGTAAGATTCATTCTTGATTCGTATTTTTGTTTCTAGGGTTTCACCATTATTGCAAAGGTGAGGCCGGAGGGTTTACTACCAACAACTTTGTATTTCATTTTGGTCCTCTTAATTTTTATTGTTTCAAATAAGTCCTCTAAATTTTTTGACATATTGCAGAAATAATATTATCATTATTTTACATACTTTTTGTTCTCCACTGTACTTCCGACCTTGAAGGTTGGTCCGAGGTAGTTAGTGGTGGGTGTCCTTAGTCAATGACCGTATCCGATCCTAGCTGGTGTTGTATCTGCAAAGTCACTCCGATGCTAAAGTCAGAGGAGTAGTCTTAGCAAAGTAATAGATGTGAGAATGCTTACCATTAATGAGGCAATGAATGTTGTATTTATAGAGTGGGGTGGGGTTGATTCCAATGAATCAGGACCGTTCGATCTGGTGGTTTGATCTGAGCCCTTGATGTTCGGATTGGGCCCTTTTGATATTGGGCCTACAAGGGGTGTGAATAGATGTCAAAAAAGGGGGTGTATATGGCAAAAAGCCATTCCATAACAGTTGCCCCCCAAGTCTGATCGTCTTTAGAGGTGATCTTGACTTGATGAGATACGAAGTGTTCTTTCTTACCGATGTTGAGTTTGGTTACTGATGGTGAGGCACTTTTGCCGACGTCGAACTTGGTATCTGATAGTGATGAAGTTTTTGCCGACGTCGAGCTTGGTTTCTGATGGTGATGCACTTTTGCCGACGTCGAACTTGGTATCTAATAGTGATGAAGTGATTTCGACCGTTATGATAATTTTGAATTTGAATTGGCGCCTTTGCATTTATTGCGCCTGTCAGAGCGCGTTTCCCAATGGCGGCTAATGATGGTGACGCTTTGGCAGGCGTGCGCGTGTGTTGAAAGCTATTGATGGGATGCGTCGATTCGACTTAGGCCCAATCCAGTTCTGCGAGGCCCACTATAAATAGGGGTTAGGTCCCCTCATTTATTCCTGATTTTCAATTTGCTCTGCATACCGATCTTCATATCCGAGTTTAAGTTCGTCGATCAGGAGGATAGTGTCTAGAGTTTCACCATTCCAGTGGGTTCAAGTGCTTGACTTCCGCAAAAGAATATCAGCGAGAGCTTCGTTTGAGCGAGGTTAGTTCTGTTCTCAATTTCTCTATTGTTTTTTCTTAAACAGTCAGATTTGCCCCCATTTCTTTAGTTGCCACAGGGTGGGGGTCGTCAGGTCGGGTTTCAAAATCAGTATGGACCCGTTAGGTCGTTATTCCTGACTTCCCTATGCCCCCATTCCTGCAGGTTTTAAAACTGGCGGTTACTAAACAAACTCGTAGGTAGATTTCACGGCAACCCCCGCAACTCGCGAAAGTGATGGCTTCTGGAGGAGAGAATGTCGAGGGTCGTCGTTCTGAAACTGCCCCCGTTATTCGCGAAGTTCAAGATCACCCTGATTCAGCCCCGACCAGCGAACAAGTGGAGGACGATCCCGAGGTCGATCGCCATACTTCTAAAGATCCTACCAACGAGCCTGATGGTGGGGAGCAGTTTTCTGAGGATGTGGTTGTCGTTGGTGTAAAAAACACTGAGACCGACGTTGTCGTCGTGGAGACGGTATCTTCTAAATAGACGCATTTCGATGATGAGCAAGGGTCTTTGCATACTCAGGAAGTGGGGGGTTCTGAGTCGAAATCGGAGTCTAGTACCGAGACAGGGAGAGAAGCCATACTGGATCCGAGTTTGATAAGGGCAAAAGACTTGCTAAAGAAGTTGAGGATAGGCAAGATTATTTGCAGCAAAGAAACGATGAGGTTGCTGATGACGTGGCTGCCGAGCCTGATGATCGTACCTCTGCCTTTACTGATGGTTATTCTAGCACTGGTCCAGGGCGAATCAATCTTCCTATGCCTTATGACGTGAATGTTCCTCGCATTCTTAATTGGGTCGCTTCTTCTGTTACTGAAACAAGGTCTCTGTACGAAGCAGGGGAAGATATGAGCGTCATTGTAGATAAGTTATCCATTCGGGGCCAACTTTGGAATGTCGAGGGTATGAGATCCGATGAGCATGCAGCGACCTGGCCAGGAGCTTTGAAATTTGTCATGTATGATGTATTGGTATCGGACATGCATATCCGTCCCCCTTTTACTAATCTTCAACAGACTATTTTGGCGAGATTGGAATTGGCACCTTCGCAACTTCACCCCAATGGTTGGGCGTTTCTTCGAGCCTTTGAATTGATATGCCTCGAACTTAAACGTCCAGTGTCTGCCGATCTATTTTTTCATTTGTTTGAGGTTAATAGGAATAGCGTAAAAGGCAAGGAAGGAAATGCTTGGGAGCATGTGAGCCTTCGGTCTCTGAAAGGTGCCAAGATTTTCTGGGCTTATTCAGATTCGCTGAAGGGGAGGTGGAAGGAGCTTTTTTATTTCGTGGACCCGTGAATAGTGAGGCAATTGACTATGTGGGTAGATTTGATTCGGGCGGGCGAACTTTGGTGTCCACTAAGTTTCCCATAGGATGGGGACTCGGTCATTATAACCGATCTCCCGGATCCTATCACGTCGGCGAATCTCATCTTTGCCGTGTCGATATCCTGACCAGAGATATCCTGTTGTTTATTTCATCTCAAGTACCTTATACCAAGCATAAATACCGAGGCATTCCTGCCGATCGATTGGTTAAGTGTGCTACCAGAAGAAGGATTATGGGGGTTCTAGGTAGGGTCGTATTTTTGGATTGTCAATTTATCTTTTGACTGAGAATTGTTAATTTATCATTTTGACCAATTCGTCCTGTTTTTTCTTTGTTTTCAGATACGATGGCAGGGAGTAGGATTGCTCAATTAAAAAGGATGGCGTTGCAGAACCTGGGGGCCGAGGAAGGTGAGCATGCAAACGAAGGAGTTCCAGAGAATGCTCCCGATCTTAGCGCTGCCGTTCACGTTTCCCCAATCAGGACCGTCCATGAGGAACAGCTGGAGAATCCTGGGGACGATCTTCAACATCGGAAGAGAAAACCAGCGAATGAGGGAGCCTCTACAAAGCAGGTGAAGATAGCCCGGAGAACTGAGGAGAAGAAGAAGGTGGTGATTCCGACAGATCCTAAGTCTTCTAAGGGGCATAGATCTTCTAAAAAAGCAACTCCTGTTCCCGTGGATGCGAGTTTTATGGAAAAGAATATGGAGGAATATCTTACCGATCCCGTTAGTGCGGCCGCAAAGTTGTTTGTTCATTTGGCCGATATTACCAAATTGCAGAGGGAGGAGATGGAACGTCGTCATGAAGGTGAGGTATTCTTTCTGGAGTTCGTTTGTCGTTCTTTTTACCTACCTTATTGACTTTAAATTTTATTTGTTTTTCAGAGTTGGTAACCACTAAGAGGGCCAAGTTATTCAATGCTCTGAAAGAACTGGCCGAAAAGAATAAAGTCCTGGGTAACACTTTGAGCGACTTGAAGACTTTGAAGGCTTATGTGGACGAGTTTAGAGGTTCGGTTCCTTCTCTTATGTATTTCAAAATCGGAGTAATCCAGCTTTGGCTTTCCTCAACGACGCATACTATAGAACTGTAGACAGGATCGAAGGAGATACTGGGTTTTCAGAGTAATTCTTGGATGACCGTCCGGTGATTGCCTGGGATTTCGGTGCTTACGAGTTTTGACAAGATATCCGCCCTTTGATTCTCCGTTCTGGGGACGTGCTTTACCTCGGCCGTTTTGAATTGTCTTAGCAATTCTCGTATTCGAAGTTGGTATTTCTGCAGTGTCGGATCTTTGGTTTCAAATTGATTGTTGATCTGTGAAACGACCAAGAGGGAGTCGGTGAATAGATTGACCTGAGTAACTCGGAGGTCAATTGCCAACCTTAAACCTGCGATGCAAGCCTCGTATTCTGCCTGATTATTGGTTGTTTGGAAAGTGAAGGTGAGAGAGACTTCAATAATTACGTTATCCGGGCTTTCTAACATTAATCCTGCGCCGTTTCCTTTAGGGTTAGAGGATCCGTCAACGTGTATAGTCCAGGTCTCATCAACAGGATCGGCGGGAATCTTTTCTCCCACGAAATCTGCTAACACTTGGGCCTTCATTGTCGTACGAGACTCATACTTGATTCCGAACTCGGATAGTTCAACTGCCCATTTAATCATTCTCCCGGCAAGGTCGGGCCGGTGTAAGATATGTCTTATAGGATAGTTGGTTCGTACGACTATCTGGTGAGCCACGAAATAGGGCCGGAGGCGCCGAGCTGCGATGACTAAAGTCAGGGCGATCTTTTCTACTCTTTGATATCTGCATTCGGGTCCCTGGAGAGCTTTGCTTATAAAGTAAATCGATTTTTGACCGGCCTGTGTTTCTCGGATAAGGACAGCGCCCAAAGCTTCTTCTGAGATTGAAAGATATAGGTATAAAGTTTCTCCTTCGCACGGGCGAGTTAGGATTGGAGGCTCTGAAAGTGCTTTTTTGAGCTGTCGTAAAGCTTCGTCTTGTTCCTGTGTCCAGTTGAATTCTTTTTCCTTACCTTTCTTTAAAAGTTTAAACAATGGGAGAGATTTAAATGTCGCATTTGATAGGAAACGGGATAAGGCGACGATCATGCCTTTGAGTTTTTGAACCTCTTTCTTTGAAGTCGGGGTTCGCATTTCAGCGACGGATCGGCATTTATCTGGGTTTGCTTCAATCCCCCTTTCTGTCAAATAGAAACCGAGAAACTTCCCAGCTCGGACTCCAAAAGTGCATTTCTCTGGGTTTAGCCTCATGCCGTTCCGCCTGATTTCTGTGAAATTTTCTCGAAGGTCTGCCACGTGGGTGTTTTCTTGTTCACTTTTGGCTATCATGTCATCAAGGTAGACTTCAACGGTTTTGCCTATTTGCCTTTGGAATACTTTGTTCATCATTCTTTGATAAGTGGCACCGGCATTTTTCAAGCCGAATGGCATAAGTCGATATGCGAAGTTACCTTGGTCCGTCATAAAAGCCGTTTTTTCTTGGTCGGGAGGGAACATGGCAATCTGGTTGTCGCCGGAATATGCGTCCATAAAAGATAATAGTCGGAAACCCAAAGCATGATCGACTAGGCGATCGATGCTCGGGACCGGAAAAGCGTCCTTCGGGCATGATCTGTTTAAGTCGGTGTAATCGATGCACATGCGCCATTTACCATTGCTTTTTTTACTAGTACTGGGTTTGATAACCAAGTTGTGTACTTGACCTCTGATATGAAGTTTGCTTTGATCAAATCTTCAACAGCTTTTGCGGTGGCTTTTGCCTTTTCTCCATTTTGTGCTCGTCTCCTTTGAGCAACCCATTTGGCCTCCAGGTCAACAGCGAGTTGGTGACATGCGATTTCTGGAGGGATTCCAGGCATGTCTTCTGCCGACCATGCAAAAAGATTGGCATGATCTTTTAAACACTGAGTGAGTTTGACTTTCACCTTTTCGGAGAGGTCCGCTCCAATTTTCACTGTTTTAGTAGGATCGTCTCTGAGCTGTATTTCGGTGGATTCCCCGTCTGGTTCAGGTCTCCTCATTTTCTTCTTAAGTTCTTTGGTTAAGTCGTCATCATCTTCTTCTTTCGAGCTATCTGGATCGTACCTTGCATCCAAGTCAGTTAAATTGACTTCGGCGGATCTTTTTCCGACTTTTCCTTTTTTGGTCATAATCGGGGAAACTTCTTCACTTTCTTGAGCCTTCTTTTCTGCTTTTGTCCATAAGAAGAAACATCTTGAGGCGGATTCAAGGTCTGAGTTTAGGGTAATCACTTTGTTGCAGAGGGAGTGGAATTTGATTTTCAAATGAGTGGTGGAGGTTACCGCTCCGAGTCTTCCCAACGTCGGTCTTCCGATTATACAGTTGTAGATTGATTCACATGGTAAGATAAGGAATTTAGTTTTGATAATTCTTACCAAGGGTTCTTGACTGTATGAAACCATCAGTTCCAGGTGTCCAAGGGGTTTAGTTCGAGATCCGTTGAATCTGGATAGTGCGGATCCTCAATAAGGAGCGATGTCTTCTTTGTCGATCCCCATTCTCTCTACAAGGTCGAGAAAAATGATGTCGGAAGAGCTTCCTTGGTCTACCAAAATTGTTCTAATTTCTTTGTTAGCAATTATGGTCGTACGTGACTAGGAGTGGTATGTGTTTGTTGGGCTTCCCGTCAAGAAGGTCTTCATCTCCGAAAGATAACGGAGGTCGGTTCGAAGGAGTAGGTGCGGTCGATGTCGAGGCTGTATTTAGTAGCTCTTTCCATTTTCGTTTCATTGTTTTCCCGGATTCTTCGTAGGACAAGCCTCCCGCGATCATCATCATTACTGATCGTCCTTTTGATCTCCTTGGATCAAGCTCGTCATCTTCGGATTCAGTTTTGACTTTACTCCTCGTTTTGGGTTCTTGTTCTTGATTTTCTTTAATCTCGGCTGGTTGATGTCTAGGTTTGCTTACATAGCTGGCTAATTTTCCCCTTTTGATCATATCCTCGATGTCATCTTTCAAGGCGTTGCAGTGGTTGGTGTCATGTCCGTTGCTCCGGTGATATCGACAGTATTTATTGGATCGTTGACCGGGTCTCTGGGTGAGTGGTTTTGGGAATTTTTCGTCTCTAAACTGTGTTCCAGCACTCACCCAACAGTTGGGACTGATTCACATTGAGCTCGGTGTAGAATTGATGATGGTTTCGAGGTCGGGGATCCCTGTTACCTCGGCCGTCGCCCTTTTGATCCTTTTCATTTCAATTGCCGGATCGTTCAATTAGGGGTTGTAGGGGCTCTTCTTTTCCGGTCGTGGTACTTTCTTCTTCATTGATGAAACACTGGGATAGCTGAAGGAAATCTTGGAGGTTCTCTGGTTCCCAAGTATTTATGTGTTTTTTGAATGGGCTTCCAGGGCGTAACCCCATCCACATAAATTAAACTCGGAAAGAATCGTCGAGGTTCCGAACTTGAACTGCTTCTTTATTAAATCTCTCTATGTATTCTCTTAAAGACTCGGAACTTCCTTGGATGATGGACGCTAAGACGTTCTTGTTTTTTGGTTTGCTTTTCGAATGGGAGAAATTGGCCCAGAATAATTCAGCCAAATGGTCCCACGAGGAGATTGTGTTTGTTTTAAGGGCTTCAAACCATTCCGAGACTATTTTTTCCAATGTTAGGGGGAAAATACGGCATTTCATTTCCATTGGGACATTACGATACCTCATTATCGTGTCAAAATAACTCAAATGTCTGTCTGGATCGCCTGTCCCGTCATAAGTTTTTAAGCCTTCCGATGGTTTTTCTAGATACCTGGGTACCGGGTATCGGTCGATCCTCTCAGTGAAAGGTCCTTTGGTTTCTCCTGGTCGGGCTTTTCGTGAAGGTCAATTCCGATGATGAGGGTCGGAGTGCCTTCGATCCGGATGGTGATGTTCTTGGGGTGAATACTCCCCGCTTTTCGAACGTCATCTTGGAGAAGAAGACGCTCCTGGTCAGGCTTTTCGTGAAGGTCGATTCCGATGATGAGGGTCGGAGTGCCTTCGATCCTGATGGTGATGTTCTTGGGGTGAATATTCCCCGCTTTTCGAACGTCGTCTTGGAGAAGAAGACGCTAGAAAAGAGTTGACCTCTGTTCCATTGTCGTAGGAATTGGCTCAGGGGAATGGGATCCATTCCCTTGGCGTCGTCGTGGAGGGGATCGATGGTAGTCGTGTCTTCTGGGTGGAGATTGGTGGCGTCTTCGGGCTGGATTTCTTCTTTCAGGGGAAACCGAATCGGGGGATTCCTGATCCGAAATATTTCGGGCCCTGAGTTCCACCACATGTCCTTAGAGGTTAGTAAATCGGTGGCTTCTTTCTTGATTGGCCGCTTCATGTTGATTGAGCAGCAGGACGAGCTGTTGAACAACATCGACCGTGACCGGAAGTGGAGGTTGAGGATGAGGCAGATTATTTCTGGCGGAGTTTTCAGTGACCTGAACGAAGTTCAGAATTTGGTTTTGGATTTGTGCTTGCGTAGAGTTAGAAAGATCTTCCACAAATCCTTCCGGGGTTGGCTGAGGTTCGGCTATTCTTCCCAAGGTCGGTCTTCCGATTATGGTCGGTCTCGAAGTTGGTTCGGGTGGAATACCCACCCCGAGGCTGTGAGCATTAGAACGGAGATTTCGAGTTGTCATCTACTAAGTTGAGGGGAGAGGATCTTGAGTTGAAGAGCTCCCACTGTGGTCGCCAATGTTCTGCACTGTACTTCCGACCTTGTAGGTTGGTCAGAGGTAGTTAGTGGTGGATGTCCTTAGTCAATGACCGTATCCGATCCTAGCTGGTGTTGTACCTGCAAAGTCACTCTGATGCTAAAGTCAGAGGAGTAGTCTTAGCAAAGTAATAAATGTGAGAATGCTTACCATTAATGAGGCAATGAATGTTGTATTTATAGAGTGGGGTGGGGGTGATTCCAATGAATCAGGATCGTACGATCTGATGGTTTGATCTGAGCTCTTGATGTTCGGATTGGACCCTTTTGATATTGGACCTACAAGGGGTGTGAATAAATGTCAAAAAGTGGGTGTATATGGCAAAAAGCCATTCCATAACACTTTTAAAACACATGTATACTAGCATACTAGAACATAAATAAATAAATAAAACGTGTGTACTTGATTTTCGTTTCTTCTGTTTCTATTGATTTGTCCCCCCGGTTAGTTATTTTGAAGCCCAAGCCATTAAACCAAAAACAAAAGCCCAAGCCATCATTTGTTCTTCCTTTTTTTCAATTCACACAACTTTTTTTTTTAAACAGACATATTCAGTTTTTATTAGGGGTGAGCAGAACTCATTCCAACCCAAAGACTTGTGCTGTCTTTATCTCATTTAACCTACAAAACATTGGGTTTGTTTAAAGGGCAGGTTAGAGTCTAAAGAATAGGTCTGACAAAAATTTAGAGACGTGTTAGGGCTAGGTATAACCCGTCCCTTACTCACTCATCTCACTAATTGTTAATTCAATTACATTGTTAATGAGACTTTCATAAATAAAATATTCAATTTGAAATCTATGTTAGTTTAAGTGAAAACCTTGTTGTAAAGTACTATTGTAATTATCACAACAAAAAGCACTATTGTAAAACTCGTGTTTTGAGTTTGAATACATGGTAAAAAAAATCAAATTTTCATCACTTCTAACTTTTAGCCATATTTGAGTGATCACTTTATAATTTTGTTTCAATTGTCTTTTAGGCCAACTCGATCTCGTCCTAAATAGACTCGGTCCTAAATTGTGTGGAAGAACATCGGGTTTGTTCGGGTCGAATGACGGATTAGAGTTTAAATAGTAACCTTGTGAAAATTTAGGGCCAAGTTAGGGATGACTATAACTCGTCCCAACCCGAGCCTTACTCACCCCTAGTTTTTATCTTGTTTAATTTATTTTTAGTTAAAAACATAGATTAGAAACTAGTAGATAGTAATTTCATTATTGGTGGGTTCAGAAGAAAAGAGAGAAAAAACATGCTCTGCTACGGTTTCTCTCTTGGGAGAAAAGTTGCCGCAATGGCAGCAGACCTACTTCAGATCCTGCGCCTAGGTACCATCTTGCCGTCAACAACAGGTTTCACTCCATGTCAGTAGGGGTGGACAAGATCCGACTACCCGCCCGAAACTGGTCAAATCCGAGTTACTATTTGCAATTTTGGATATGACAAATCGGGTGTCGGTTACCCGTTTGCTCAAAAACGGTTATTTTTGGACACACACGGACGGATTCGGTAGTAGAACCCACACCCATCGGAATCCGACCGAAACTGTCACTTGTACATTTACAGACGTGTGTAATACACGTTTCCACTTTCCACTGTCCAACAATACTGTTGACCTCTGCTGCCTATGTAATACTTCACTGCCCTAGACAATTTTTTTCTCTCTCTCCAGTATCCACTCACATCATTTTTTTCTCTTTCTTTCTACTTTCACGAACCTTTTCCCTGCATAAAAAAAGTTCTTTTATTAAAAGTTTCTTTCTACTTTCTCTTTCTTTTTATCACCAACTCGTCACTCTCTCTTCTCCCATTTTACCTGCAACCTTATCTTCCAGCAACTTTGGTTCTTTTTTTTTCTGATAACCACAGCTCCATTGACCAACTACTAGAACGATTAAACTGAGCAAACCCACCCGCCGGAACCGCTGCGCAAAACGATCGGAGATGGATGGTTTTTCTGCTTGTCGGTTTTCATTCGGATGGAGTGTTTTTGGACCGAATCCGGCCGTAACCGATCGTTGCTAGTAATAGTACGGAAAGACTGAGTGTCGAACTCAGGGACTGCGGTTAATTATCAATTTAACAATTTAACTTCTAAATTGAAAAGGGACTAACGTGGATTTGTTTGAAAAGAAATTAAAGTGAAAAGCAATAAATGTATTTTTGTGATTTTAATTTAAGGTTAACAAGAACACAGTTGTGAATTTGTATGAATTAGAGAGCATTAGGGACGAGCTTCAACCTACTTCACTCTTATATCTAAAGAATCAAACATATTATTAAACTTATTTTATGAGCTATGATCAAATTGCTATAATTATTCTAATCCTAATTTCTTAGGTAAAAGAACTTTTATTTCTAATAAAAACTCCTAATTCCTTAGGTGACCTTAAAAAGAAATAAGCAGTAATAACAATAATTATCCTATGATTATGAATACCAATGACTATTCCTAGACTAGAGATAAGCATATTTCAATTCTCAAGCATATGTAATTCAAACTTCCATTCATAATCACATATCATAAATCATCCTAAGAGTGATTAAATCGTAGAAAGCGTTAAGAACAGAGATTAAAACATAAATCATAACATTCATTCAAATAATAGAGGTTTGATTCAAAAACATAAGAGATTCATAAATTGTTACTCATCCCTAATAACGGGAAGTTTAGGTAGACATAGAAATAGAGATAACAATTAAAAAAGAAAAAGCAAATAAGAATAATCCCATGAAAAGATGAAGATGATCCGAGCTTTCGCCGGTTCCTCCGCTATCTCGCTCACGGTGATGTGCTAGGTTTGCAATTTTTCTCCTCCAAAAGCTTCCGGCCGTAACAACTCTTTTTGCCGAAGGTACTGTTTTTCTTATTTTTCAGTCTCACTGCCGCCTCCCTCTTCAATTCACATTTTTTTCTTTTTAATTCTCCTCCCACTCCTTTCCTTCTCTCCAAGTAATTCAATCCCTAATTATCAGTCTTCCTTTTCACGCTTTCTTCTTAATTCTATTTTGTTTCCTCTTTTTAATTCCTAGCCCTTGTGCATTCCTTTATTTACCTAATAGACTTGACATAATTTGGGCTCCAAGTATTAGCCAATGGGCCTTGGCTAAATAATGATAAGGCATGCACATACAAATATAGATAATTAAACTAATGCTTATTTTGCTCAAATTTGCAACTAAATTTTGGGAAAATCATCAAATTATTTTAAGAGATAAATCATGCCCAATTAACATCAAATTAAGACAAAAGCAAACTATAAGTCTAGAGAATATGTCAATTTCCCCTTCATATATAATAGAAAAATTAGATAATTTAAAGAATTATCAGTAGCCTAGGGGTCCCTATTGCTTTGGATGAAGGCACGATGAGAAGGACTTTTGGTCATTTTGTTAGAATTCTTGTTGATGTTGATTTAACTTCCAAGTTACATGATCAATTGCTGGTAGAAAGAGAGGGATACGCTTTCTTGTCGGCGTGGAATATGAGCGCCTTCCTGTGTTTTGCAAACTTTGTCAATGTATTGGGCACTCACTCCAAAACTGTAAGCATTGCAATGAGCCTCATCAGCTTGCCAGCAAAGTCGAAGTGTTTGCGGAGAGGAATAAAGGAAATAAGGAGGAGTTGCGAAAGGTGAATCAATTGCCTCCTAAGTCTACTACTCAGTATGTTCCTAAGAAAGATAAAGGGAAGTCTGTTGTCATGGAGAAAAATGTTGAGCACGTGCATATGTTGGATGGTGACCCATCCAAAAGTCACTGGTCCAGGGCCCCGCATGGTAATTGTGAGATTATATCATTAGAGGCTGATAATGATCCTAATCGTTTTAAGGGTACGAATAACATTGTTTTAACTCATGAGGAGGTGGCAGAAACCCGGAACCCTCTTTTTAGCCCAGTTTAAAATATTGCTACTGTAGGAAATGATATGCAAAGGGATTCTTTGACTTTGCTGGTTCATCAATGCGGGATCTCTGCTGAGAAATCCCCCTCTTCTCGGAGTTCTTCAGGGAATACTAACATTTCAGGTGCGTTGGTGGGTCCTTCTTCAACAGATAAATTTTTGAATTATAATTTGCAGGAGGTTGATTTATCCGCCACTCAATCTCTCGCGACAAGACTTGACTCGATACATGAGTCAAGGTCAGAGGAGGTGGCAAAAAATTCAAACCCTCTTATTAGAGTGGCAAAAACTACTGTTACGGTAACAAATGCTATGCAAAAGGATTCACATAATGCCTCAGTGTTTGATGCTACGTCCAACCAAGTGGTAGCAGCTGACATGAGAGTTTTAGAAAAGCATTGGGGTGATGTGTTAGACGATGTTGAGAATAATTTAGAACCAATTGTGTCCTAAGTGAAGAACAGGCTAGATTCGTTAAATGTCTCAGAGTCTGATGCTACTTTTAATCCGGTCGTAGCATCTGACATGAGAATTTTAAGAAAGCTTTGGGGGGATGTCTCAGATGATGTTGGTGATCCTTTGGCTACTGATACTCAAGGAACAGGTGCGCGATATGATAAGTTCACACCAGTAGTGTCTAAGACCAACAAGAAGAAGCTGAGGCAGACAAAGAAATTGGCCACCGGATATAACACTCGTTCAAAAGCAAATTCTGTCTCTGATTCCTTTTGATCTCTCTATTGTATTTTAGTCCTTTGTTTAGGATGAATTGTTTTAGGGGCCTCCAAGTAAGGGTTCTCTATTATTGTTTGGCTTTATTTTCTTTTCTTGTCAAGGGTATTGGTCTAGTCCCCCCTTGGTCTTGCCTATGTCTTATTTCTTTTATTTCTTTTTTTTAATCCAATTAGGGGAAAGTACTCCTTTTCCTTCTCTTTGATTCAAAAAAAAAAAGTTAAAAAAATACGATATAACTATTTATAAATTTGTTGTATCCATTTTCAAATTTACTCAAACTACAATATGTCTTTTGGGATAAGACTAACATCTAATATTTGAAAACTACACCTTTAAAATTACAACTAAATTTCAAAACTTGTATTTTATCTCCTAACATATATCTTTAAATAGGAACAAATCACATTTCAAATTATTAATCCTATCTATATTCTTTATGTACTTCGTTTTTAACTAGTACTAGCACTATAGTAATCAAATATAACATAATGTCATGTCATTTATCTATAATAAATCATCTAAGAAACCAAAAGTATAGAAACATTAATTATTAATTATTTAACTTATCTTAGGCTAGTATTCAAATAATGATCTATTAAACTTTAAACTGGTAAATTACTATCTTATGGTTTCAGAGCCAAATTAATCCTCTTTGGGCAAATGTTTGGAAGATTCAAGCTCCAAAGAGAGTTCAAGCCATTGTTTGGCTTCTGGTTCATGACAGGTTGATAACTAACTCAAGGAAGAATGCTATGGGGTTGGGAAATTCTTTTTGTTCTCATTGTGGTACTGTGACAGAATCAACTCTGCATGCGCTACGTGATTGCCCTCTGCTATGAATTTGTGGATGAGTTTAGTTAAAGTTGAAGTCCGACGTTCTTTTTTTGGTGGTAATTTGATGCAATGGCTTCACTATCATATTTCTTTAGTTAACTATAGCGTTTCATTTTTCCTCTTATTTTCACACCTATTTCTTTAAATAAATTTCCCATTTACTTCCATTAAATGAATATTCTCTATCATATTTGAAAATTAAAATGTCTATCTATGGGGTGGATATCCTCTCTATTTCTCAAAAGAAATGGATTATGGATGTCAATAACCTAAGTTTTAAGTGCATAAAATATATAAAAGCCTAATATATATTTTCTATTTTAGGAATGTGTGTATTTATATACACAAAACTTAGGTAGATGACCATCCATTTCTTTTGAGAAATGGAGAGGATCACAACCCCTATTTTTATGTCATTTTATATATAAACTAATTCAACCGCTAATTTTACCAAACACTTTACGTTTTATCTGCTAGTTTATTCGCTATCAACTTTTCCGTTATAAAGGTAGCTTATCCGTTACTTTTTGCCAAACAAAACTTAATGTAATATAAAGACCTAGCTAAAAATAGAAATGCTATCTTTTCACGAGAAGAAAAATACGCGCCAAAATAATTCATTCATATCTTTGATGAAGTATTATTAAAACCAGCTTGTAACAAAAAACAAAAAATAAAGCCAGCCTTATATAGTGCTTTTCTTACAATTGGTACCAAAACCTTCGTACCAAATAGCATTGCCCATTAAAAATTAGTAATGTTACTTTAGAAACCTAATTATAACTTTTCTCGATCTATGGATCTATTTAAAAATTCTGAAATATTTTTTTCTTGCGAAGCTCAATATTTTGTCCAAAAAATTCTCTTTTCTGAAAACTCAATACTTTGCCCAGAATAAAAACATGTTTTTTACGGTGAGACGAATGAAAACGTGTTTAGCCAAAAAACTACAGAAATTAATTTATATATCTCATATCTCTTGCGAATAAGGGGTCTGCAGTTATGTTGCAACCGTCTATTGGCGCCAAACTTTTTCCTTTGCATTTTACTGCTTGCCTTCCTTTTGTTCCGCTGCTGTTTAGTTAACGTACTCTCTTACCCACTTAAATATTGGCAACTTTATATTGGTTTCCGTTGTAAATAACGCGCATAATGTGTCTATTTATGCTCCATTGAACTACTTTCACTTTCCATCTCGTCCTTTTTTTCGCTTTTATTTTATTCCGTAACATTATTTAACAGATTCAATAAGATGAAAGGATAAATATCATCTGAAATGAAATTCCTAAATGCAAATTTTGGTCCCATTGTACATCAAATACACAAATGTTCAAATAGGTAGTACAGGTCTTGAGAAAAAAATAGCAACTGCTAAAAAATTAGAAAATGGGTAGTTCTTCGCACACCAATCTTCAACCCTACCGTATTTTTACAACCATGATCCAGAAATAAGCAGGAAGACCATCAAAAAAATGTAACTTTCGGCCAAAAAATAAGAAGCGAGACGAATATAGAGATACCGACTGTTTGTTCCCCAGATTGTTTAAGGCGTGGAGATGAATAGATAAGAAAAGGGGATGAATGGAAGAAAAAAAGAACCTGTTTAATGAATCGATTTTTATTCTGCCACCGTCATTTTTTTAATGGGGAGAAATAACGGTGATAGATCTGATGTCGTCATTTGCTCCATCAGTGTCGCCGTAAACATCAGTTGCGCTCCTTGCCGTTGTCACAGATTTTTGCCATTGTCGTTATCCAGCTATCAATGATGTGGTGGGAGAAAGGGTGGGTAACAGAGATGAAATGGAACTGATGCAGTGAGGTGATTGAGAATAGAGAAGATCTAGATCCAGATCTGAGACAAGAGATGTTGGAACATTGGTGGTGAATTAAAAAGTCCCACATTGCTTGGACTAGGCACTTGAAGAGTGCTTATAAGTGGAGACTTCACACCTTTGGATTAGGGCCCAAAGGGTACCCAGTTTTGTAAACGGGAAAGCACGCACACCATCAGACCACCACACGCGCGCGCGCGCCGCCGTCAGTCCGGCTCGGCTGGGCCGGGCTTGGGCTTGGCTTGTGAGGTGTAAATATATTTTTACGAAAATAATTAATTATTATTTTATTTTTTGAGGCGTTGCTTGTCCAGATTCGTTGAACCGCCTGGATACGATGACTAACCGTTGCGTACAGATTCGTTGAAGAGAGCCGTTCTTATCCGCGTTTGTTCTTATCCGTTATAGCTTGGAGCGCAAGCACTCCGGTCTTATCCTCTAAGACTTGCGCACCAAGTCAGTTTTGAAGCCTATAAATAGGCCCCTCCCTCACTTGACTCTACACACCGCTTGACGTTAAATTATACCTCAAGCTTTCTCTCCTCTCCCTCATTAATTCTCTTCTACTTTAAAGAATGACCTACGAGCCATATTCAAGAGTGGTATACGAACCATATTATGGAGTGGTCTACGAACCATACTTGAGTGGTCTTTGAACCATACTTTGAAGGTGTATTTCTTGAGCGAAATTTTACTGTGTAGTAATATTTTGTAACAGTTTTGACTGGCCTGTTTTATCCTGGGGACGTCGTGGTTGATAGCCTGCCTGCACAATTGTGAGCAGTGCCACGAAATGTCTTAAAGAGAGCGACCTAATCCGCGACTCAACCCAGTAATTTCTTCGGTGGATTGATTTTCCAAAATATTTTTCGGGAACTCAAAAACAACAATTTTAAGATGTTTCGAAATTTAGCCATGACTACCGAAGACATTACTGGCTCTGATTCTCCTGTTTCTAATTTCAACAAATCGTTTCATTTTCAAGAATGTCAATGGCAAGAAAATAAATTTTTATTAAATATGAAAAATGTTGCCAACATTTAAAAGATGACATTCATGTGCTCACTGAAACAGTTGATCAGAAAGGAAGAGATAAAATAACTAAAGAAATATTCCAAGAGAAAGAGAATTAATTTCTCTATACAACTTATTAATGGAAAGAGAATTATTTTCTCTATAGAAAGAGAATTGTTTTCTCTATATAATTTATTATCATTGGAAAGAGAATAATTTTCTCTATACTATTTATCGATGGAAAGAGAATAATTTTCTCTATACGGTCTTATAGAAAAAGAATGATTATCTCTATATTATTCTTAATTCTACGGAAAGAGAATAATCATCTCTATAAGAATGAATTTTTTTAATTCATATTGTCTGGGAAAAGTTCCGGCTAGGAAAAACTTGGTACTTAAGCGTGTCCGTTGTGACCCACCTCTCTTTCCTGGGAACCTACTCGACAAGAATGAATTTTCTTAATTCATATTGTTTCCGTTAGTGGTTAACGCTAACGGTTAATGATTTTAAATCATAGAATTGCTTTTTAGCAATAACATTATTTTTGAGAAGTTATACCTTTTACGATATATTGCAATATTGATTGCAATATAATTTTGAGAAAACCTTTCAAAAATTAAAACAGTAATCAGGCTCAAAGGAACAGCAACTGGAATGGGACCCCCATCTACAAATGACACTGCTCCTCCATTTAATTATTTCAATTGCGAGAGACCAGGTCATACGACACACAAGTGTATGAACAGGCCAAGCTCTTCCCCGCAGGCTAACCTGATTGGATAGCAATTTGTTGCTATAATTTTTGAAGTCAACATTGTTGGTGAATGCGAAGGTTGGTGGATGGTTATTGAGTATGTTTTGAACATACAGGTTGCTGAAAATAAGAAAATGATGTTGAGTCTGGTTAAAACTTTATTTTAAACAATGATATTTTTTTTAAACATGGTTGACTTTGACGTGTAAACAAATGCATTCTTTTCAATAAGAGCCAAATAGCATTTTTCAAAAGTTATTTTTTTTCAAAAGACTTAAGAAAAAAAATTGTGATTTTTGAAGTCAAGCAAGAATTTTCAAGACTTCGCATAAATCAGTAAGGAAATCTGAGTATTAGTTATGACTCACTCAGATATATGCAAATAAAATAGAACGTTAACCAAAAATGGAAAACGATATTTTATCACTTTTATTTATAATTGTTTTGACTACATTGTAGTATACTTTGGGGAAAATAAAAGTGAAGTGCTTGACATATTCAAAGTTTTCCATTACAGATTTTTGAAATGAATGGTAAAGCAGAAAGAAAAATAAAATCTTTATAGATTTGCTATTTTGCTGAATTCTAGGACTTGATCTCTGTTGTGGAAAATTTTTATAAGTTGTTGGTTAAGTTATGAATAGATTCGCCGAATCGAAAGAAATAAAAAATTTCCTTCGGAGATCTTGAAGAAAAGACAGCCCATCTTGTCTTATTTTTGAATTTGGGATAACTTGGCTTATGTCATAATCCCAAAAAGAGTTAAACTCGCCAGTAGAGCCTATGAATGTGCATTCATTGGTTATGCAGTAAATAGCAAAACATACAGGTTTATGACCTTAATGCGAAAGTGATCATAGAGTCAAATGATGTTGACTTCTATGAAAGTAGATTCCCTTTTAAATCAAGAAATAGTGGGGGCACCGGAACTGCTCAAGTTTCTGTGCTTAGGAGCGTTGAAAACAACGTAGAAAGGGGAATAGAACCTCAAAGAGGTAAGAGAGCACGTGTTGCTAAAGACTATGGACCCGACTATATAGTCTATACATTAGAGGAGGATCCTACTAGCCTTCAAGAAGCTCTGTCTTCATTGGATGCTGATTTGTGGCAAGAAGCCATAAATGATGAGATGGATTCTCTAGAGTCTAACAAGACATGGCACTTAGTGGACTTGCCTCCTGGTTGCAAACCCATTGGTTGTAAATGGATCTTGAAAAAGAAACTAAAACCTGATGGCACTGTTGATAAGTACAAGGCTCGCCTTGTAGCCAAAGGTTTTAGACAAAGAGAGAATATAGATTTCTTCGACACATATTCACCTGTTACATAAATTACATCTATAAGGGTACTAATTTTGATGGCCGCTATTTATAACTTAGAAGTACACCAAATGGATGTAAAAGCTTCCTTTTTAAATGGCGATTTAGAAGAATAAATCTATATGGAGCTACCTAAAGGTTTTGTGATCCATCGGCAGGAACACAAGGTCTGTAAGTTGGACAAGTCTCTGTATGGTCTAAAACAAGCTCCTAAACAATGGCACGAGAAGTTTGATAATTTGATCATATCGAATGGGTTTAAAGTGAATGAAAGTGACAAATGCATTTATTACAAAACCGAGAATGACATTTGCACTATCATATGTCTCTATGTAGACGACCTACTCATATTTGGATCAAACATTCATGCTGTTGATAAAGTGAAATCATTGTTGTGCAACAACTTTGATATGAAAGACCTCGGAGAAGTCAGTGTGATACTTGGTATTAAGATCACTAGGTCCGAGAAGGGAATTTCTTTGGATCAATCTCATTACATTGAGAAGATCATAAAGAAATACAATTACTTTGATTGCAAACCTACATGTACACCATATGATCCGAGCGTCAAGCTCTTTAAGAACACTGGTGACAGTGTAAGACAAACGGAATACGCGAGCATCATTGGCAGTCTAAGGTATGCCACTGATTGTACTAGACCCGACATTGCCTATGTTGTGGGATTGTTGTGCAGGTTTACTAGTCGACCTAGTATAGAGCATTGGCATGCTATTGAAAGAGTCATGAGATACCTGAAAAGGACCATGAATCTTGGATTACATTATCAGAGATTTCCAGCTGTACTTGAAGGGTACAGTGATGCTGATTGGAATACTCTATCTGATGATTCCAAAGCTACTAACGGCTATATATTCAGTATAGCCAGTGGTGCTGTCTCCTGGAAATCAAAGAAACAGACCATATTGGTTCAGTCTACAATGGAGCCTGAAATGATAGCACTGGCCACTGCCAGTGAAGAAGCTAGTTGGTTAAGATGCCTACTAGCAGAGATTCCCTTATGGGAAAAACCGATGACAGTTGCGCTGATTCAATGCGATAGTACCGCGGCTATTGCAAAATAAGGAATCGTTATTACAACGATAAAAGACGACAAATATGTCGTAGGAACAGCATTGCTAGAGAAATTCTCTCAAAAGGAGCTGTGAGAGTGGAGCAAATACGCTCTGATTAGAACTTAGGTGATCCTTTGACGAAAGGATTAGTCAAAAAGAAAGTCCAAAATACATCTCAAAAGATGGGACTACTGCCATTAGAACCATGAGTCACTCATGATGGTAACCCGACCTAAAAGACTGGAGATCCCAAGAATTAGGTTCAATGGGTAATAACAAGTTGTGAAGTGATAGGAGATGAACATGCTATTGAAAGTAAAGAAGCATGAGTCCTGAAGCGATACAAGGTTGAGATAATAGAAACTCTTAATGAGATCTATACTCTATGTGGAGTGGAGTACCTAGCTACAGGAGTACTCTTGATAGACTCACCTTTGTGAATGTGGAAGTGGGGCCGCTTCCTATGGAATTCTTGGCAGAAATTCCTAGAGCGTTCACTAAACTGGGATAGACGTGCAGGGCCATAAACGCACGGGCTTTTGAGAATACACCTATGGAAAAGGTTGTGTGTGGTTTTGACGATTAGAGATAGAGTTCAAGACTACGAGTCACTCTTGTTGAATCTAAATCTTAACTGCTACGCAAAGGTTCAAGTCGTATGACACCTCTGCTTATGCACAATCTTATGGAGGCGTTTGACGCTACTTTTGAAACTTCCTTTTAAATTCAAGCGGGGGATTGTTGGAACATTGGTGGTGAATTAAAAAGTCCCACATTGCTTGGACTAGGCACTTGAAGAGTGCTTATAAGTGGAGACTTCACACCTTTGGATTAGGGCCCAAAGGGTACCCAGTTTTGTAAACGGGAAAGCACGCACACCATCAGACCACCACACACGCGCGCGCCGTCGCCGCCGTCAGACCGGCTCGGCTGGGCCGGGCTTGGGCTTGGCTTGTGAGGTGTAAATATATTTTTACGAAAATAATTAATTATTATTTTATTTTTTGGTGCGTTGCTTGTCCAGATTCGTTGAACCGCCCGGATACGATGACTAACCGTTGCGTACAGATTCGTTGAACAGAGCCGTTCTTATCCGCGTTTGTTCTTATCCGTTATAGCTTGGAGCGCAAGCACTCCGGTCTTATCCTCTAAGACTTGCGCACCAAGTCAGTTTTGAAGCCTATAAATAGGCCCCTCCCTCACTTGACTCTACACACCGCTTACGTTAAATTATACCTCCCTCATTAATTCTCTTCTACTTTAAAGAATGGCCTACGAGCCATATTCAAGAGTGGTCTACGAACCATATTATGAAGTGGTCTACGAACCATACTTGAGTGGTCTTTGAACCATACTTTGAAGGTATATTTCTTGAGCGAAATTTTACTGTGCAGTAATATTTCGTAACAGTTTTGACTGGCCTGTTTTATCCTGGGGACGTCGTGGTTGATAGCCTGCCTGCACAATTTTGAGCAGTGCCACGAAACGTCTTAAAGAGAGCGACCTAGTCTGCGACTCAACCCAGTAATTTCTTCGGTGGATTGATTTTCCAAAATATTTTTCGGGAACTCAAAAACAACAAGAGAGGAGAACCGAGGAAGTGAAAACTCGTTTTCTTTTAGATTGGAGCAACTCATATCTGTGACATGCAAATCCATTTTTTTAGATCTGAGAGTGAGAACACAGAACAACATCATGAGAGAATGACGATGAGAGAGCGAGAGGAACCGAAGGAGTGAGAGAATGATTGTAAGAAAACGAAGAGAGTGAGAGGCTCTCATTGACCCTCTTTGCATGCTCTGCATTTTGGGTTTTTTTTTAAGTGAGAATCCGACTGAGGAAGAGGTTTTTACGGTGGGAGGAGGATAGGTTCAGAAGATGAAGTGAATGGAATACTCTGGAATGCGTGAAATACATTGAAAATGATAACTAATTTTGTAAAATAATGAGACAAAAGAATAATTATTTCAGTTTTTAAAAAAATATTGTATCAGTTGCGAATGGGAATAGATTAGTGGGAGTCGGTGGAATAGGCTAACATTAATTAATTAGTAGAATAACATTAAACTCAGCAATTTGAAAGAATGAGATGGATGAATCTCAAAAACAAGAATGAGATAATGTGTGGCCTTGGGAAAACGTATTTGACGGTTGAAAAAAAATAGGGAATAAGAAAAACTAAAACAATTTAGTTGAAAATAAACAAGATAGACATGCTAATTTTTTTTGTTACTGTGTTTTTGGTGTGCAGTTTTCATCGATTTTGCCAATTATTAATCTACTACAGCTGGCTACGTGTAAACACGGCTTTGTCGATCAATGTGGTTCTCCCCTCTCAATAGAGTTTTTGCCACACCCAAAATTCGAATCTGAGACCTTATGGTGGGATCCGAGCCCACTCACCACCCAAACCAACCCATATTGATATAGACAAGCTAATATTGTTTACAGGAATAATAATTATTTAATTTTTTATTAATTAAATTTATGACCCAAATTTTGGTCACTTCACATTAACGAGTATTAGAAGGATATTTAAATTACTAATTGTACTTTTATTTCAGTCTAGTTTTTTAGTATTTGATTGTAAATACTCTTTACAAAATCTATTTGTTTTTGTACTTCTTCTTTTTATATTTACTATAACTATATTTTTCGGAACCTTTTAAAATTAAATAATTTTGTATTTTTTCTCCTTCTGTGACATCCGTGGCTGACGAGGGCAGGGAGTGATCGCTAGTGCCCAAAAAGGTGGCATAGCAAAGAGCGGCTCCTGGCAGCTTCAATGCGATGAGGCGCGTGAATGAACCGAATACGCACTAGAATGAGAGGGATCCTGAGGCTATGTAGGTATGAGACTGTACAATTAAATGAAGACTTAAAAGAATTAATTTGGACTACATATACTAACAATATGCAACTTCTTTTCGGGAGTCTTTCCCATAAGAACTCCATAGTTAAGCGTGCTTGACTTGGAGTAGTAGTGAGACGAGTGACCTTCTGGAAGTTTCCTAAAAAGTATGCAAGTGAGGACAACGCATGCTGGAAAAACTCGTGTTGGTTTGTGGGAGCAGTCAACAGTTCTTTAAGCAGTCTGGGATGTTACAAATCGTAAATGTGGCATGGCAAAGAACGGCTCCTGGCAGCTTCAATGCGAAAGGGCGCGTAATGAACCGAATACGCACCAGAATGGAGGGATCCTAAGGCTGTGCAGGTATGGGACTGTACAGTTGAAGGAAGACTTAAAAGAATTAATTTGGACTACCTATACCAACAAGATGCATTTTTTTTTCGGGAGCCCTTCCCGTAAGAACTCCATAGTTAAGCGTGGTTGACTTGGAGTAGTAGTGGGATGGGTGACCACGAAAGACTCGAGTTGGTTTGTGGAGGAAGTCAACATTTCTGTAAGCAGTCTGGAATGTTACACCTTCTACTTTTTAGAACAATATAATTATATTTCTATTATTATCGGCTTACAATTGTTATACTCTTTAATTTTATTATATTTCGGAACCTCTTAAGAAGTATATTTTTATACTTCTTGATTTGGATTTTTTTTGTTTATCGTGTTTTTTGTGCGTATTTTAAAATAAATAGCGATGTCATACTATTAACTCAAATAAAATCAAATTACGAATTAGGGGCCTCCGGCGCAGATGCTTGAAATTGTCAACCACCACATACAAAGTAGATTTAATACTAACCAAATCAATTTATTGTTTTTAGATTCATTAATACTGGTGCTCCTGGTGCTCCTTTTGCATCGCACGAGTCGTATGGTATAACTAATAAAGAAATAAATTAAGCAAATACTATATTTAATATTAATAGTTTCGAACAATAGTAACACAATTTCATGTAATGTATTATATCACATTCCTGTTAATAACTTAAATAACTTATAGCACATACTATCTACCCGATCATTAATCTCAAAGTCTAAGGTATCAACACAACCAGTTTTACTCATTTTTTCAATAAATCCACTGCCACTGCGTATCACATCCACTTTCATGTTAGCAGTTCCATTGAACCAGCGCACTACTCACTTTATTTAACTGAAAGCTTTAATTTAATTTTTATTCACGGGAACTTCAACCATATTTACAGTAGAACAACCTTCATATGTATTCAAAAATAATAATAATAATCCTTCTTATTATTTTTAATTTTCTATATGTGCTTTTATTTTATTGGTGGTTTTCATCAAACCTTTTACATGATACTTATGAGTTTTGGTTTCTATTTGTGTTATTATCTTTATTTTAGTCAAATGTCATATCTTTGATTACATCAAAATACACCAAAATATGTTTGATTGCATCAAAATACATAAGCTAGAGTAATCACAATATATAATGTAGCATTACATCAAAATACATAAGCTAGAGTAATGACTAAAAGAGCCTATTTGTTACAAAAAAACTTAAAGGGCCAACTTATTACAAATAAATAACTTAAAGGTCCTCTGATATAATTTTGCCAATATATTTTAATTCATCATATATTTCGTATTTATCCTTTGGGATCTAGGTGAACCATTCTAATTTTCTTATTTATATATTTTTTTATAGCTACGTCGTTGATTTAATTTAAAACCATAATTACACTTAGTTTTACTAATTATTCTTATGTCGTCTCCGTGTCATTCATCTCCTAATTCTAACAAATAGAATGAGATATTGGCTTGCTAGCTTATTTTATTATAGTACAAATAGGTTATACATTCTCACCTAAAGAGATAAAACAACATACTTTTGTTTTACACATGGCATCATATTGAAAATTGTTTACAAAGAACTAGTAGCTAGAATGTTTGACCTGTGATAGCACGGGTATAGTTATCATATTGAAAATTGTTTAAAAAATTATATTTTGTTTGTTAAATTATGTTTAGGTGTTAATGTTTTCATGCAATAAAATTTATTTATGTTTGATGTAGTTATTATGAAACTCTAACAAATATATATAATATTATTTTATCAAATTAATATTGCTAAGAAACCAAAAAATATTACATAATCTCTGTTACCATAACTTTAAACTTTATGATATTTTTTAATTTTTATATATTTTCAAAAATATGTTGAATTTAAGTTTATTATTTACTATATTTGTATGAACAATAGGGTCCCGCAGGGATGGGTGAGGAAAACTCTCCAATGCGGAGAGCTAAGATGTGGAGTAATATCAGATGTGGGGACGAGAAGTGAAAAAAATTCTTTATCCCCATCCCATCCCACTGATATCTCTATTTTTATTTGTGTGTTAGGGTAAATGTGTCTATAAAAATTAGAGAATATACATATATATATATATATATATATATATATATATATATAAAACACTTATTCAATATTTATTATATTTGGTTTTTACCACTAACTCTTTCAGAAATAAAACCCATTTGTTATAGTTTTTTTTAAAAGATAATGACTTTTTTTAATAAAATATTCACTTTTAAAACTTTCTATCTGTTTGCTATTGCTTTTAAAAAAATGAGAATCTAAAAATAATTTAAAATTGCTTAAATTGGGAATCTGATTCGAATAAAATTGCTCATAAAAATTGTTTTGAATCTGTAACAATTCTCTAAACTGAGAATCTTTTTATAAAAATCTCTAAAAAGTATCCTCTAAATTATTTAACATCAAAATCACTTGTTTTTTTAGTCTGTAACAAACGGGTCTAAACTCTCGCTCTTGCCGGCCATAAATATAAGAAAGAGTTTATATAAGACATGGGAAAACATAGAATAGT
The DNA here is from genome assembly GCA_963573325.1 of Astragalus glycyphyllos. Lineage (NCBI taxonomy): Eukaryota > Viridiplantae > Streptophyta > Magnoliopsida > Fabales > Fabaceae > Astragalus > Astragalus glycyphyllos. The sequence continues at coordinate 69,437,718 of OY754309.1, forward strand.
TATAGGTCTACAGACCTAAGTAAATAAATAGAAAATGAAAAGAACAAAATTAGATTAATGCGTTGAAGACACTAATACACGACTTAAGGTGTTGTTCTTACTTGAAATTTATATTCGACCTCACGAAACAATGAATACAAAAATTACTAAGTGTTATGCTTTTCGCCAGAAGCTTTTGCCTCCAAGTTCTCGAGCCTGATCTGGACCATGTCAGTTAAGAGCAAAAATAACTAATAAAATTCACCAAGTATGAAGTGTACTATCACCAATTATGCATGTCTTCCAACACATCCTTGCAACCAGCAATAAATAACTCAGTATGACTAAGAGAAATGACAAATAATCCAATATATCATCAACACATTGAATTCAAAATTATGAGAAAAATGCTTCTAAACAACCTGAGATGTCATGGTAGTTTGAAATAATTCATATTGCTTAAATGTATATTATGGAAAACCGCTCACATTTTAAACGATGGAAATGAATGAAAATTGTAAAATTAAATATTTTTATGAACAATAACAATACCCGTGAAATGAGAACATGAGAATATCAAATACAATTATGGAAATTAGGATTAAGGAAGTACAATTATGTTAATAAGTTTCCTATTTAAAATGGCATGCTTATTGTGAGATCCTTTATATTTATTACATTAAATTAATTAAAAATTAAAGTAATTTAAAAAAACATGATTAATACAAATCAATCCATAAGATGACACTTGGAATAACATTTATGAGAGATTATTCTCCAATGTTACAATATAAATATAGATATAGATAGGTGTATAAATGTTTTACATTATCTATTAATTACATATCGACACATCATTAAAAAGAATCGATTATTATTAATTAAACTCAAAACTTTATGTGCATTATTGTTTTTGAAAAAATGTTCATTGTAGGAGGAGTAGTTTGTAAAGGATAAATTAAAATCGGCTCTGTGATTTATCATACCAAAGAATTCTTATTTTCGGTTGTGCCGTGCACACGGAGGTTCTCTATCGTATACTCGACGGAGGAGATAGAGAGAGTAAGCGGCGCAATCGCAACAAATTATCCGCGTCCAGTTTTCAACGCAATCCGATTCTGCTCCGCTTGATCTGCAAATTCCACTAAAAACCATTTCATAGAAACTCCATTTTTTAAATTTTTTTTGTTTTTGGGTACTTTATTTTGAGGGAAAAAGAGAAATTATTCATCGTTCACTTTTGACTCACTTGTATTTAGCCGAATTACGAAGGTGCAAGGGGCAACCCATATAAATTAGATAGAGAAAGTGCGAAGATATTTCTTCCCCAAAAGTAAAGATTCAATTTTTAGTGCGCCACCAACAATGGGGTCAGCAAAAACAGCTTCTTCTGCAACCACTAACATGTCTAGCTCAGGCATGTTCTCTGATTTTACTTCATTGTTTTATTATCTTATCAATCCTATTTTCATTTAGATTTTGATTCTCTACGTTGAAAGTCTATTTATTTTGTCATGATATTGATTGCAATGTTATATTTTGGTTAGTTTTAGTTGTTCCCTGCTGGAGGTGAAATATTCATATCAGAATAGCATTGGGGTTTTGGTACTTTGCTGTAAAATCTAAGGTCTTGATATTTGGGATCTGTGGAATTGTTTGTGTTTTGATTTTTTTCAAATTGAAAGGTGATATATTTTGGAAGAGGGTTTACAACATCCCAGTTTTCCAAAGTTATTGGAAAGCAAGCATTAACCTTTTTTGGGTGCTTCGGTTTGTTGATAATTTGGGGGGTCTAGAAACTTGTTTCTTTGTCATGTGATGGAAGACGATTTTTAAAGCATTCCGGTTCTGAAATAGGGAAGTGTCACTTGCAGAAGGGTCACTGATCTAGCAAAAAGTTGATTGACTCGCTGTTTTGAGCAACAAAAGACTAGCGATTGAGAGCCATTTATGTGCTGGCTTACTCTCGGTTTTCTTTGGGGTTCTATAGGCCACTGACAGATTTTAACCAACGCTTTTAGGATGGTGATATAGTGTTTTCCTAATGTTTGATGAGAAATCTTTTTAATTTATTGAGATGATTTTTTTTAAAAAAACTTTGGGTGGCAGTGGCTCCCCCAAAACTATATGAAGATCCACTACTGCTAAGTGTTAAAGCGTTCACCATAATCACCCCTTTTTGAATGAATTCCACGATTATGATTGTAAAAATTGTTCATATGTTTTGTCACAAAGTCGAGGCCTGGTTCGATAGGGATGAGGGAGGTGTTCTGAGAGTATATATTTTGATAGAAGGTTAGGTTTTTCATTCTTTTTATTGCTTAAATTGCTGGTAATTGCAATATGAGGCATCCTAGCATTTGCAAAATTGTTGGTAGGAAATGTTATGGCCTTATTGTTAAATTTGTTGCTTGGGTAAACTACAAGGTTTATATTTGTCCTTTTGAGTTTATATGTAGTCCATGATCATGTTGGAACAGGGGGAGTACACATAGTCCAATGTCATGGTGGATGGTCTCCGGAAATTTAATTATTAAAGGAATATGTTATATTGACTTCATGTTGGTAAATGATTTCATGATGGCAAGACCAATCGTTGTTTAAATAAGCAGGAGGAGCAACTTATTTTTGCAAATCAGTTTACTTAATGGGATCTCAAGATCATGTGTAGAGTTCTTTTTATATGGAAAATAGACAGAAGGATTAGCAAAGTCACAAAACATGATAAGAGGGCTTAACCACCCAACATAGGATTTTAATTCTGGAAGCGCAAGCTAAGAAAACGAAAAGGAAAAACCATCAAACTAAAAGTCCAGTGATTATGTGATGGCAATTGGCAACTTTAGGAAGAATAAAATAGCGTGTTTATGAAATAAGTGGTTCTTACAAATCCAAAGGGTTTGCAAAAGTAAAGAATCATGATGATGGGAAGAGTCTTCAAGAGTATGTTAAAATCAAAAGAAAGAATGTTAAAATTGAAAATTTGGGTAAAGAGATGTTTGTTCTCTTGCTTGCTCTTCCTACTTATGATTAGAAAAAATTACTTAGTACTAATGTTCAAGTTCTATGCATCCCTTATGCTGATTAGAAATTCTCTCTTTTGTAGGGGTTCACAAAGAGCACCAATTGGAGCTAGAAAATTTGACGCTAACTACACAACCCTTCAAAACTCTAAAATTCTTCTCATTAGCTGTTATTCAGTACTTGAAGAAAACAGCATTATATCTGTTGGCAAAAGGTGGATGGCTTTTGCTTCTCAGTTTTATGTTAGGGGCTCTTGGCATATTGCTGGTTACCGTCGACGGTCCTCATGAAAAGGTATTGTCATTTATTCTACCAGTAATTTAGGTATGAATGATAGTTCTGAATCATAAAAGGTTCCGCGGGAAATAGTTTTTTTCTGGGTCCTTTTGGCTATTATATTAGAATGTACCCTTAAAAAGTCAAATGTTGCCTAAACCTGCAAACCTCAAATGTGCAATGCACTGGAGGTAGCTTATTAGCTTACACCCTAGAAACACACATATGGCCCACTAGCTTCATATATTTGATTTTTAGGTAGTTATTTTGTTCGTTTTGGTTAAAAACTTCCCGACAGTAAAAATGCATGTTCTTTTTGCAGCATCTTGAGGAGCTGCTTAAATATTTCCGCTTTGGACTATGGTGGGTAGCTCTTGGGGTTGCATCTTCAATTGGTCTTGGTAAGTAAAATAAGCATGCATGGAGATGACTTATTCTCATACCCAAATAAGGGTTCCTGATTGTGTTATTCTTTGTTAGTTAGTAATTAACACAGTTGGTCGTACTTAAGCAATAACCATACTTATGAACTCCCAACATCTTTGTTATATAGCTTGTAGCTCCATGATATCTTACTTTGTGTTCTTATCTTTTTTTCTCTTTCCATTTTCTTTTTGGTAAGTTTTTCCTTTGACAATTTCTTTGGTTTAGGGTCTGGTTTGCATACTTTCGTTCTATACTTGGGTCCACACATAGCATTCTTTACAATAAAAGCCATGCAATGTGGCCGAGTTGATTTGAAAAGTGCTCCATATGATACAATACAGTTAGATAGAGGTCCTTCTTGGCTTGATAAAGACTGCTCGCAGTTCGGGCCACCATTGTTCGAGTCAGAGTATGGTTTGCAGATTCCACTCAGCAGCATTTTGGCTCAAATTCAGTTGGAGGCTGTTTTATGGGGTATGGGAACAGCTGTTGGGGAGCTTCCTCCCTATTTTATCTCCAGAGCAGGTATAATCAGCATATTGTATGACATGTATTTATCTTAATATAACCCAGTTGTAATTAAATTGACACGTGCTTACAATGTGAATGGTCTATTTACGACTAGCGTGTTTTATACTGTTACATCACTAGGATAGTACTAATGCTCCGCAACGTGTGTCTTTTTGTTGAATGCTTCTTACGCAAAGCTCAACCCCAGCTTTTGATATCTACCTAATCCAAATATACACCTAATCTAATGTATACTTCAAATTTTCATCATATTTTTTGAAGCCCGTGAGATTTCACTTAATTTATCTCTTTTGAAAGTAATGCATCATGTTGTATATTGCTTCTAAAATGAATGAATTAGCAAATCCGTAGACGTACTTATGCAAATAATGAAATTGTTGGTCATTTTGGCTCTATCAGCAAATCTTTTAGAAAATGATGTAAAATGTGAATAACTAGATGGAACAATAGAATACTATAAGTGCACACTAATGTTTGAAAGTTATTGCATGCAAGTGTAGCCGTATTTACGTAGTTTACACCTATATCTCCTTTAATTTATGCATATAAGCCTGGTGATTCATCTTACATTTGAAGTCCATATTTGTTTGCCTCGTGCTCCCCTCTCTACTCTGATTGATATAGCATATAACTTATTTTTTATTTCAACAAGTAGCGGATAGCGGATAAGCTAGCTTATAGCGGATGAGGTAGCGGATAGCGGATGAAGTAGCGGATTGAATTTAAAGTGTTTGGTAAAATTAGAGGTTGAAGTAGCTTATAAAAATAAAATTACGTAAATAGACATTTGTAATTAATACTTACAAATGAGAGAGAAATTCATTTAATGGAGGATAAGTGAGGAATTTAATTAAAGTAATGAGGGTAAAGTTGGGAGAAAAAAATGAAACGCTACTTCAAGTAGCGTTTCAAAAAACGCTATAAGCTAGTGGAAAAACGCTAAAAGCTAGTTGTGCCAAACACTTACAACTAGCGGATCCGCTATAAGCTAGCGGATGAGCATTGCCAAATAGAGCCCTAATATGTTATTGTACCTTTGGCAAAAGAAAATGTTTGTCTATAAGCCGTATCATGGTCAAATTTTAAGTAGTTATTTTTAGTTTTCAATGCTTTCGTTTTGACAGAATTTCACTCTTTTAAAATGAGGGGCGCACTTTAGAGAGTAAAATATAGGGTTATGGCCATTGATTGAAAAATTGATGATTGAGATCCTCATTAAGTACATACACGTGTATTACGAACTGCAAAATTGTTGAGCTCAATAATTAAATTCTGCACTTTATCCTTCGAATTGCACTCCTCACTTCGAGGATGCCAAATTATCTGATAAATGTATTTTATTATGTTTATCTTTCATCTATTACTTCTTGAACTATCTGAGGTCTATTTCATCTAATTTACCAGGATGATTGATTTATTTACTTTTCAGTAGTTTGGTGCTTGATTAAATAGTTACTTTAGGAATTTGTTTGTACATGGTATTAATCAAATCATTTGTGTAGCACGCTTGTCTGGGAGCAAATTGGATGCAATGGAAGAGTTGGATACTGAAAATGGAGGAATCATTGGAACTTACTTGAATAAAATCAAGCGGTGGTTCCTATCGCACTGTCACCATTTAAATTTTCTTACCATTTTGGCGCTCGCTTCGGTTAGTACTGACTTTCTTCTTTAATAAGATGATCATATTGAATAGATAATAGCTTCTTTTGTAAATTGAATTTCTTAATATATTTCGACGATGTTTTTTAATATAATAGGTCTCTCTCTCTTTTGGTAACATTCAAGTTTTGCTGTTTGTCTCGTCTCCAACTTGAAACAGCTTGTTCTTCCCAACATTCAGTTTTTATCCCAAACTTTGAATCTGCCTAGATGATTCACCTCCATCATATCAATGAATTTGATTTTTGTCTTTAGATTCTTTGGGGAATGAAGATTCTGGAAAATCAATAGTTGTCACTTCCCATTTTTTGGGGGGTTAAAAATAGCTGTTCCTTTATAAGAGTGGGATATTATTTTGATTCGGGGGGAGGGATGGTCTCGAGCGATGAACACAGTTAGTGAAAATCTTTACTCAATTAGTACTAATTTACTGTTATGGTTTTTCTATTTAAATAAATACTGCAAACTATAGTTGTTGATTCTGTATCTTCGGCTGATTATTTTTTCAGCTTCATAATCCAAAGCTTTAAAGAAGCTTATTGAGTCATATCCGAAATATTATTAATCAGGGTGCAAGAGTCCCTTTTCTAATTAAGCCCGTGTGTCTATTCTCATTATAAAATTTGAGTTTGAGAAAATTACATATTGATTCCTTTGTTCAAGATGCATCTTTACTAAAAGTGTTTCTTATTATTAACCAAATCACAGCATTTATTATAGATGCTTCATGAACATTCAAATTGCCATTAACAGAATTTACATTTCAGGTGCCAAATCCTCTGTTTGACCTTGCTGGTATCATGTGTGGACAATTTGGCGTTCCATTTTGGAAATTTTTTCTTGCAACTTTCATTGGAAAGGCACTCATTAAAACTCACATACAGGTTTGTATAATTTTAAACTCATCTCCCCTTGCCAATTAATTTATCTTTTTTGAATCCATGCTTGTAAGTCTATATATAAAATATGGTTTTGTTTTGATTGACCCTGTATGTTTTATTCTCTGTGCAGACGTTACTTATAATCTCAGTTTGCAATAATCAGCTACTTAACTGGATAGAAAATGGAAAGTTTGCTTCTACTTTTCCTGGTGTGATTGCTAATCTCCATGCAGTTAAAGATAAGTATCTAAAAGCACCAGCTTCCCCAATTGTGGAGGGAAAAAACTGGGGTTTCTCATTTGCTTCAGTTTGGAACACTGTGGTATGGCTTATGCTTATGAACTTCTTTGTGAAGATAGTGAATTCAACTGCTCAGAGTTATTTAAAGAAAGGGCAGGAGAGAGAACTAGCTGCATCATCAACAGATTAAACGTGACAACAAAATGATTATTTTCTGCTTGTATTGCTCTCTTTTTTAGCTGCTCTTGCAAGCAGAAATGTTTATTTATTTGAATTATAGCTATTCCTGGGAAATGGTTACTCATTGAACTAGAATCAGAGGTATCATTAGGAGTTTCTATAGGCACTCATATACAAACACAATAGGTATTAACATAAGTTGTGACATTCATTTTAGGCAACCATTACTTGGGATGGCTTTCAGATTTTAATCACATATTTGCTATTTACAATGGAATTTTTCTAAGTCCTACTATTATTTTGAAATAGCAAAACTAATCATTGCTTAATTTAACGAGCCAGGTCTCCCACTTCTTATAGTATTGGTGTTGCTCTTGTCTCTCTAGTCTAAGTACCTCCAAAGAGTTGCTTGGGCTACACCTGCTCTAATTTTTTTTTTGGCATTGGTAATTTTCTAAATTTAACTACCTGTATTTCAAGTTATGAATGTTTTTTTTTGGTACAACCAAGAGGATGGAAATGAGTGAATGCATAATTTAATCTTGTATCCTTGAAATCAACTACAAAATGACTTCACTAAGTGGGACCTTCTCATTATATTATCACCTATCTATAGAAGACCTAGATAACATATATTTACCCAATGGATTGAACTATATCAGAGTTTCATTTCCTTTCATTTTTTTAATAGTTGTACATAGTTTTTTGAGGAAATAATTGTACATAGTTGTTTTTATTTATTTATATAATTGTACATAATTTGAACATTTCCCGTACGTGTCGTTTAAACTTTCAACTCTCCTCCCGCATTTTATGTCTCTGAATCCTGAATATTGGGAAGCTTGTTTATTCTTAAATTAATGTTGAAGAAATGGGTTATGAAGTCCAAAGTCCACCCCTTGTAAAAAATGATGTCATCATTATAGTATAGTAGTATACTGTGTACTACGTGAGCATTCAACCTTGAATATGTAATTGATCGGTCAATTAGAACTAAACAAACACCGTAACAAAAATGAGAAAACAAACGTTTAACACCATACTGAGATGACAAAGAAAATACGAAACAAAAACTAGATCTAAGTGGAAACCACATATATTTAGATAAAAAGAGAAATAAGATGATCTTGATAGATAACTCAAAATCGAAAAATGATCTGGAACCACTCATCTCTAATAAATGAGCAGGAATGAGGAGAAGAATAGAAACAAACTTGAACGAGAGCTTTTTTTCCCCCCCTCTTTTACAAAAGTTTCAATCTAAGACTTGATTTTTATTTTCACTAAGAATGAGATTACTTAAGAGTGATGCTATTAAGTACGAAACTCTTTTAAAAAGGTAGGAAACAGCTACACTGTTAACACCTCACCCTAATCATGTGTGTCAAAAGTACAACGTAAATGCATTGCCATTGAAATTTTTATCTTCAGCTATTTACAATTTCTCATTAATTAAGTCTTAGTATGTGGCATTTTACTTTTGTGTTCGTCATTTAGTTTCTCACTGTTAATTACTATCCAATGTTATTAACTTTTGGTTGAAGAACTTTTAAACACTTACAAGTTATAAAGGAATTTGAATCCAATAACTCATAGATGCAAATCTTATTATGTTTCACTATGTGAATCATTTGGGTTACCCAATATTGTTTATTTTTCTATAAACTGGGTATCATCCGCTTTCAACTAATCCTCAAAAAATATAATATTGCTGCATGCCCAAGTCTAGATTCGAACTCAGTATCTTAGTTAAGTTGGAAGAGACTTCAACCATCTAATTCTAATGCTCTTAGGTTACCCAATATATTGTTAACTAAAAAGAGGTGTACTAGTTACTTTTTAAATTTTTAAAAGAAAATGCAACATGTGAGTAAAAAAACCTAGATTTACATATTTAGCAAAGATGATAAATGTCCTCGTAATCCCTCCACCACCGAAAGCGTCACTTGTACTGAGTGCAGTGTACTAAAGCGACGGCACCGCACCGTAACTGGATGGAACGGGTGGTGGAATGTCCCACCAATCCACCACCATCATCAACAATCAATAGCACCGGTGGATATGCTGGGTCCCGCGCATCATTCAATGCTACCCCGGACCCGGACCCTTTTGGCCTGGCCCACCCCACTCTGCATTCATTCTTTCTCATTTTCACATTAATTGACTTTTTTTTAATAAATAAATAAATAAAGGACTTCGCTATTTAGTTGTACACCGTTACTTTTTTCTATAATAAAAAAGTAATTATTGCTAGAACTTAGCAATTATTATCAGTTTGTCAAAAAGCAATTTTTATCAGTTGCATTTTTTGATCAATATTTGTCAGATTCCTATCCGTTTCCTATATAATAGTAATTCACGAGGATATTGAAAGTTATTTATAGAATTTTTTTTATAATCAATGATTCATTAATGGGAGTACTAGGGGTGTTCAATCTCCATAAAATGACGGACAATCAAAAATTATTTATATAAAGAAGAGTGTTGTTCCGCCAAGAAGAAGCTGAATAACTAGAATGTCTACGTACCTTGTAAATAAACCAACTCCAAGACAAACATTTAATATGAGTCATAATGGCTTCAAGATTAACATCCTCCCCCCTAAACATACACTCATTCTGGGCTAGCCAAATACACCAACAAGATGACAACCATATCAAAAATGTTTGACCTTCTTGCCTTAGTTCATTTGCATAAGTCTCCAAAACAAGTAAAATGTTGCACTATGTCCTGCGATATATAACTACATAACAATTTAAAAATATGTTAGCTCAAATTTGTTTTATTAGTAATGATTTAAATTATTTAACAAATATGATAGTCAATTTATGTTTTTTGTAATTATGATAAATAGTAGTGTGAGAATAAAATTAACTTTACAAAATATGCTATATGTAGAGGTGTTCACTTGTTCAAGTAAATTAAAACCAATCACTAACTCAATTAAAACCGATATGTTTGATTTGAATATGTTTTGTGTCACGAATCAACCTTAGTAGTTTGGTTCGGGCAACAAATTATAAAAAGCAAATCCGCAAACCTAAATCAACTCATACTAACTTATAAGAGTCTTATAATTTTAGAAGTACAAGTTGTTATTTGCTTAGACTTTTTACATTAATAGTTTATGATTAAGTTATAAGATTTTAATAATATAGTCTGGAATTCGGAAAACTAGTAACAAGTTTGAGTTTGATTTAATGTACTTTTTAAATTTTAAAATTTGTTGGCTATTTAGAAGTGTTAGAATATTATAAAAAATGTAGTTTTTTTTATATTTTTAAAAAAATAATAGTTTTTGTGACCTATGAGCCCAATTCAAACCAACCTATAAAATATTAGATTGGTTTGGTTCTGATTTTGGAGAAAAAAATGAACCAACTCAAATCGAGTAATTGTAATTGGTTCAAATAACAGATTTGGACAAATCTAATCCAAACTATTTGTGAACACGCATATATGAATATGTATTTTTTTGGTATAAATCGGGTATAATCTGCTCGCAAAGCTCTTCCTCAAGATATTTAACAATGCTGCATGCCCAAGACTAAATTCAAACTCAGGATGTCCTTGGGTTAAGCTAGAAAAAACTTATATAAATATGTATCGATGTGTGTATATAGGTGTGCACATGTAAGGTACTAGAATAATTGACTTATGCAATACAAGGGAATATGTATAAAATTAATGATTAAAATAATATTATGTGGATGAGAGAGAAAGATGAATTAAGAGAGATAGAGAGAAAATCAACAAAGTTGGAGCCAATTTTTTCCGTTTTTATATACTCGCATTTAATGTTCTTAAAATATGACTTAGAAATCGACCAACGAGATATTCGAGTCATGGTGCAACTAGTTCTTTAAGTTCAACCATGATTCAACCATGATTGAACTTATGACTAATGAATAAATAAATAATATTAATTTTAAAATTTGTAAAAATAAATAAATTAGAAAGCCAAAAAAAACGTTTTGAACGGTTTAACTCTTGTTATTGGTAATTCAACCAAACTGCAGTTCAACTGAGATTGAACTAACCGTCAGACTAGCTAATTCCCAACTGAACTTGCTTTATCGCCCGGTCTCATCTGGTTGTCACAACACTGTCGCATGATATAAAAATAAAGGCTAAATTAAATCAGAAGTCTTTTAAGTTATTTGTTCCATACTATTCCTAGGGCCAGATATAGCTAGAACACGATGAATATGAGAGTAAGAGATTGAGAGTATAGTATGGAGAGAATATGGATTTAGGATCCCTTTCATTGGCCTCAAGGGCATATATTTATAATACTAAGAGTAATTAATGCCAATAATGGCTGTACATCAATTCTGCGAGATCTTAGGAGAGATTTTAGGACTTTCCCAATATATTATACTCGTGCTTAGCCTACGGCCGAGCGTGGAGGCGAGGCCGAGCCGCGGGCGGAGGGGGAAGTCCCTCACCCTGCGTGGCCGATGAGTCCCCCGGCTCTTGAGGTGGGGTGTGTCTTGTCTTGTCTCTTGAATCAGTCGTGTCGGTCAGGAAGTGGCGTGTGGCCGAGCCTTCCTGGGCGGTCGGGTGGGAACATTATTTAATTGTAACAAGTTTGTCCCTTAAATTTTTTTCGTACAACTTAGGTCCTCTAAGTTATTTTATTGTAGCAAGTTGGTCCTTTAAGGTTTTTGTACCACTTAGGTCCTCTAAGTTATTTAATTATAACAATTTGAGACTGAAAAATGTAAGTTATTTGGCCATTAAAAGTTACAATTAAATAACTTAAAGGATCAACTTGTTACAATTGAATAACTTAAAGGACCTAAGTGGTACGAAAAAAACTTAAAGGACAAACTTGTTACAATTAAATAACTTGAAGGACCTAAGTGGTACGAAAAAAACTTAAAAAACCAACTTGTTACAATTAAATAATTTAAAGGACCTATGGCGTAATTATCCAAAAAGAAAAGAGTAGTAATTAAGTTAAAATAATGCAGAGAATTTCTCATTTCTTTTGGTACCTCCTATATAAATAGGGGGGAAGAAGAGAGTCAAAAGAGATGTTGCACCAAAATGAAAACCTTTTCTGTGAATGGCTCTCATGGCATACAATCAATCCACCCACCTGAGACATGGGCTAGAAATGATCAGAAAGTAACAAGTGTGCTTTCTTTTTCTTCTCCTTAGTAGTGCATTTGCTGCTTCTGCTGCACACTGCAGCTAGAAGATATAGCGTACATCTTCTGATCAGTAGTATTTAATGGTTTCTGTTTTGGTGCTAAATGAAAGAGGAACAACAACCATGGCACCTCAAAGGTACCTTTTTTGAATCATAACACCATTTTATGATTCCTTCTCTAGGTAAAGGAGCAGGTGGGGGTCTAGATTTTTTGGTTAATTTGTATATTTGTGATTTCAAACAGTAACTAGGTTGAGTTTATTATGGTTCCAACTTCCAACCGACCCAGACCAGTTTCATTCTGTTAAGGTCCTACTCTCAGAATAGTAAAAAAAATGTTTATTATATGGTTTTTCATTTGAAGTTAACCCTTTTTATTTGAATGAATATTTTTTTCATCTATTAAACAATTTGTTCTCTGAACTTCAGATATCCCTTCTCATGTCCTGTGTTGTGGTTCTTCTCTTCCTTTTTCTGATGCCGGTTTTGAGCTCAAATTCTCAATGTCTATTATTCCATTTGGTTAAGTTGTGAACATAAAGAAGAGAAGAAAATGTGTTAATTAAAATTGCAATATATAAGTTTTATCTCTCTTTTTCTAATAAATATTTTCTTATGTTTCATTTAAATTAAAATTGACCATACTCACTATCTCTATGGCTTAATTTCAGTCGACGGATTGAAAGGGGAAGGGCCCCCAATATTAGTTTTTTTTTTTGGTGAGATCCCAAATATTAGTTAGTACTTAGTACTCAGTGTTGTTGACCATTCTTCCTCTATTATCTGGGGAAGTTGATTATACTATGTGTGAGAAAGAACAAAAAGGAGATGAACTGAAAAAAAAAGAAAAATAATTAGAGCACGTTTCTTTTTCTTTCTTAAATTTTTCATGGCATTTGTTTAATTTTTATATAAATAAAATCTAAAAATATAAATACAATTTTCTTATAAGGTAGAAATATTTTTATTTTAATTAATCTTTTTTCAAAAGCAACTTAAAGTCAATTTTTGTAATGATAAAATTTAAAGTCACTTTTTAAAAAATTAAATAAACAGCTTGAATTGAATATGGTCCTTTATTATTTGCTCTCTCCACATATGGTCAACCGAATTGTAGATATTATTGAATTTATAAGAGACTTACCAGCACAATTCATGCCACTATAAAATCATGAGTTACTTTTTTTTTTTTGACAAAGAAAAAATCTTGAGTTGCTAGATATTGTTCTCACAGTTAGAGTTATTAAAAGCCAATATGGACCCAACTAGTAATTAATTAAAAGGGTGGGAGCGGGACCCACCACCATTTTCTACCCATTCTCTCCTCTCTCCCGGTGGTTGTTATTAATAATCATTTCCTTTTCTCATTTTGTTATCCAATGAATTCCAAAGAGCATGATTACTTATTGTGACACTTATATTAATTTCCCTCATATTTATGGGCTGTGATATTTTTCTGTAAACTAAAGAGCATACTTGTTCCACTTTCTCAAGTAATCAAAAAACAAATATTTTAAATCCTTTCCTTTTCAAACATTGTTGGCACCAAAGCTTTACTCTATTATTTTTTTTATTATCCTGTTGAATAACTTTTGAAAATTGCACTATTAATTCTTAATGGACACAATGCTTGCTACGTGGATTTACCTCCCAGCTCATGGACCTACCCATTAGCCTCATATCTTTCTTATCTTTGCAATATCTTTCTTCATCCACTTGCATGTGCTTATCTGGCCACTTCAAACAAACAAACAATATATATATATATATATATATATATATATATATATATATATATATATAAAAGATTTTTGTACTTAACATAAACTGTTATTATATATAGTAAAAATTAGTAACCGGCTCATATTTGATTAGAACTTAGAAGGCATGTAACTCGTGAATCAATGGTGGGGGTATGTTTGCAGATGATATCATAACTTGGACTGAATAGTAGGGTTCCATGACTATGCGATGTAATGCTGATGCAAGTAACTGTATTATCTATCAATTATTTTTCCTATTTTGCCCCCTACATGATGCTACTGACATTACTCATTTAATGACCTAGGTGAATAATGGAAGTGAATATTTGAAGGAATTGAAGGTAGTATATCTATCCGCGTAAGAGAGAGAGAGAAGAAAGCGAAAGGAATACAAAATCTTAGGGAACCACTAGATATAGAAACTAATTTCTGTTGAACTACTAGACAGCTTGCTTAATTGAGACTCTATGATTTGAATTATTTCCCCATCCCCAAGATAGTGACATTTTGATGAATATAAATTCAACCCATATTATATGGATGATTATTATGCTTTAACTTTTTCCTACTCACCTTCAATCAAATTTGTGTCAAGGAAGACACTTCATGACATGAGTGGTTAATGTACTCCATTTAGAGTGACCTGTTTGGATCACATCCGAGTTATTGGTTTTCGAATAACTATGGAGAATTCAGAGCTCATGGCACTAGCAAAAGCCAACTCGTACCCAAAATCAACAATTTTTTTTTTAAGTGTGATCATATAAATTAGGGTATAGATTCTCTATCTTGAGGGCGAAAAATAAACATGTCTTTGTCTTTGTCTCTATCTCTATCTCTATCTCTCTCATCATTTCCCTCCATATTTTTTTACATTCTCTCTCATTTTTTATGCCTAAATCACCTAAAAGTGGGTAGGTGTCATTTCCCTTCGACAATGTTGAGCTATATATCATGTAAAATATAGTAAGTTATATGGAATCGCTCCATAACAGTTTTTTATGAAAAAATATACAGCTAAGGAAATGTTTAGGCAAATAATTTCATGATGTATTTATTTAATAAAATACTTATTTATGATATGAAAAAATACTCCTATGAATTAATCAGCAACATGGGGAAAAAAGTCAATTACGAGATTTATAAGAGTTCTAAAAATCTGAACAGAAAAGGAAAAAAAGGTTGAAGTGGCTTGACTCTTTGCACTGCTTATGCTGCCCAACTATAAACAATGATTAAAGAACATAGAGGAAAAAAGTTTAGGAGCTGTTGAAGTGGGGTCAAGAAGGTGCGATAAGTCACAGTTGATTTTAGGTATAGTGAACTTTTTCTTTGGACTAAGTTGTGGTGTGGTGACGACCTTCAGTCTTATCTTTCAGCATTCACACCAAGTTGGTAATGTAATGGTAAATGGGGTTATGGGCATTTTTTTTATTCGATTAATTGATTCCTTTCATGGGTCCCTTCTAAGGGAAAAAGGACACAAAATTGTCTTTTTCGGTTTATCAAGAGGGAACCGAGTGAAGATCTCTATGCTTTTTCTTTGGCCCCTCAAAAAAGAAACAGATATATATAAGTGAATAAATGAATCACTCGATAAAGTTGCTATCTAGAATCCTGTTAATATTATTTTCAGATTTTTATTTACTCACTCTCTACTTTTTTCAAAAGAAAAAAAAACTATTTCAGCCTAAGAAGGAAGTAAATTCATTCCCTTTGTGCTGATCGAAAAGTGATACTACTAAAGATCAAAATCCATATCACTTACTATTGAACTGGTCCATACCATACCAACTTTTTTCATTTTTACTTTAGCTTAATTACACTTGTGAGAAATCAAAAGTGCAGTTAGGTCTTTCAATTAGCAAAATACTACCTGTTAGCCATGACATTTTGACAAAGGCAATTCCCTCTTCCATAAAGAGAAAAATACAAATTAAAATGGTAGCTTCTCTTGCAAGTCCTTTAAAAAAGAAAATATAAAGAGAATGGAGACACACGTGTATAGTGTTAGAGAAATGAGCAAAGTTTTTCACATCATCACAGGTAGGATATCAGGACCCGCAATGTGTTGCTGCTTTAAGTTTGGTTCTGAAAGAGGCCGAAACGTTTTGTTGTGATTATTTGAGTGGGGCCAAGCTTCTGTTTCATTGTGGGGACCCCTCCTTCAAGGACAAACATGGAAACCAAATTTGGAAGAGAAATAAACTAACTTACCAAGTGCCAACATAAACATTATTTAATGTTAGTTAAAATATGATATACTTATACAATAGTACAACTTAAAATAATAAGCAATATGGTACACAACACATAAGCCAGACGTGGGATACTGACAGCAAAGTGAAAACACACTTGTTTTTGTGTAACGCGGTGGTGCTT
Source organism: Astragalus glycyphyllos (assembly GCA_963573325.1). Lineage (NCBI taxonomy): Eukaryota > Viridiplantae > Streptophyta > Magnoliopsida > Fabales > Fabaceae > Astragalus > Astragalus glycyphyllos. The sequence continues at coordinate 69,454,220 of OY754309.1, forward strand.
TGCTCTGGAACAACATTATAGATTTTACCACATAATCCGGACATGCACAGAACAACCAAACACTCGTGAAGAGAAAGTCTTCAACATTTTTGAGTACACTTCCTTGAGCTGCCAATTATATATTGGTTTCAACAACAAAAGTCAAGTAAAACAACTTGCCACGTCCCCATCTCTAAAAAAAGCATCTTTTTTATCTTTAAAATTGCTATTGCTTTTTTAACTCCCACATGCATCAATTTGCATCTCATACGTCACCGTAACATGGAGAAAGAAAAGAAAATTGTAAGGTATCAAGAGTGAGGGAAAATCCACGTGTATTGATTAATGAGAGAAAAGTGTATATATAGTACAATGGAACAGTAACAGGGATAGTTACTGAAAGTTTAAAACTACTAGATTGCTAACCAGCCCTTACACTTTTACTTATTACACTTTTCTACTAGTTATATCCCAACAATCCCTCCCTTAAACTAGTTTCCCATTGCAAATGATAAACTAGTTTAACACAGGAACTTTGCACATTCCCAACTGATCTCTGAGTCTCACAAAACTCTCTGCACTTAGAGGTTTTGTGAATATGTTTGCTAGTTGCTCCCTTGTGCCACATTGCTTCAATTCAATTGTTCCTTCATTTACGAGCTCCGTTATGTAATGATAGCGAACTTCAATGTGCTTGCTGCGTCCGTGCAAGATGGGATTCCTGGAGAGCTTTATTGCTGAAGTATTGTCACACCATATCAAAATGCTTTTTGCTGATATCTGTCCAGTTTCATTGAGGATTTTCTTCATCCACACAGCATGGCATGCTGCTGCGTTGGCTGCTACAAACTCAGCCTATGTGCTGGATAACGTGACTATGGGCTGCTTCTTTGAAGCCCATGCTACTGCTCCACCACTCAACAGGAAAGTGTATCTTGATGTGCTTTTTCTATCTTCCAGATCACCAACGTAATCAGAGTCAGTGTATCCTACCAATTCACTGTTCCCTCCCTTCTTGTACATGATACCAAGATCAATTGTACCTTGCAAGTACCTGAGAATCCTCTTTGCTGCCAACTAGTGTAAGTGAGTGGGATTACTCATATACCTGCTAACTAGACAGACAACATGCATAATGTCTGGTCTAGTAGCAGTCATATACATCAGACTTCCTACAAGTTGTTTGTATAGAGTGCTATCAACTCTTTCTCCTTCTGTGTCCTTTCCCAGCTTGCAGCCAGGCACCATGGGAACTCTCACAGGATTGCAGCTGGACATTTCAAACCTCTTCAATATGTCTGCTGCGTATTTTTTTTGGCTTATCCAGATTCCTTCCTCAAGTTGAGTGATTTCTATGCCTAGAAAATACCTCATCTTTCCCAAGTCAGTCATTGAAAACTCTTTCATTATTGAATCTTTGAATTCAATCATCATTTTCTCATCATTTCCAGTGTACACCAAGTCATCTACATATAAGCTCACAAGCAAAATCTTGTCATTTTTGCCATGTTTCATAAAAAGAGTCTGTTCACCCTTGCTTGATGTGAATCCTTGCTGCAGAAAATATCCTTCTATTCTGCTGAACCAAGCTCTGGGAGCCTGCTTTAAGCCATATAGTGCTTTGTGCAATTTGTATACTTTGTCTTCTTCTCCAGACTTCTCATAACCCTTTGGTTGTTCGACAAAAACTTCTTCAGTCAACCTTCCATATAGAAAGGCCGATTTAACATCAAGCTGATACAATATCCACTTCTTTTGAGCTGCAATAGCTATGATAGTTCTTATTGTATCCATCCTACTTACAGGAGCATAGACTTCAGTATAATCAACACCCTGCTGTTGAGAGTAGCCCTTGGGTACCAATCTTGCTTTATATTCGTCCACCTCTCCCAGTTCATTGAGTTTTGTCTTGTAGACCCACTTTACACCAATCTTCTTAGACCCCTTAGGCAACTCAACTAGTTCCCAAGTCTCATTTCTTTCAATGGAGGCAATTTCTTCATTCATAGCTTGTTTCCACTTGTTACTTTTGACAGCATCTTCAAATGTTTCTGGATCACTGTCTATCTGTACCATGTTGACTTCTTCTTCAACAATTAGACCAGTTTCAACTTCATAGTCTCTCAACCACACTGGGGGTCTTCTAACTCTCCCCTCACCACCACTGTTATGCTCTGCAGTGTTGCTAGATTCTGGTGTGTCACTTGCTGTGTTTTCACCTACTGTGGTTGTAGTGTTCACTGTGTTGCTATTCTCATCTCCACTGCTTTCACTTTCTTCTTGTTCATCTGTCACACTTTCTGGCTCTCCCCAGTCTAAGTCAATAGCTAGTTCTTCCCTGTGACTCTTACTCCAATCCCATTCCTTATCTTCTTCAAACACTACATCTTTACTTACGATGATCTTCTCTCCAATAGGATCATATAGACGATATCCTTTGGATTCCTCACTCATCCCATGCAGAACACACTCAATGCTTTTATCATCTAACTTGCTTCTTTTCACATCAGGTACATGTACATGGGCTAGGCAACCAAACACTCTTAGATGAGAAATTGATGGCTTGTGCTCACTCCAGGCTTCTTCTGGTGTTCTGTCTTTCACTGCCAGTGTAGGTGACCTGTTCAGTATGTAAATGGCCCAATTCACAGCCTCTGGCCAAAAAGACTTAGGCATTTTCTTTCAAGTGAGTGTTGATCTCACCATATTCATTATTGTTCTGTTCTTTCTCTCCACAACCCCATTCTGCTGGGGTGTGTATGCAGTTGTCAAATGCCTCTTAATACCATTGTCTAAGCAGAATTGGTTAAACTCAAATGACATGAACTCACCTCCTCTGTCAGTCCTGAGACATTTGATCTTTAATTCAGTCTCCTTTTCAACCATATTTTTAAACACTTTAAAGTATTTAAATGCCGCTGATTTCTCAGTCAAGTATATACCCAAGCCTTTCTAGAAAAATCATCAATTAAGCACATGAAATACCTCTTGCTGTTGTTAGAGGTTGGTGTGATAAGTCCACACAAGTCTGCATGAATCAGTTCTAACTTTGTGCTGGCCCTCCACTGTGCCTCCTTGCGTATAGAATCTTTGTGTTGCTTTCCCTTATACAGTCTACACACACTCTCTTTTCACTTGACAGATTTGGCAGCCCTCTTACCATTTCCTTATTCTTCAACAAGTTCAGGCCCTTCAAACTCAAATGTCTGTATCTACAATGCCACAAATGAGATGTGTCCTCTAATGTGGTGTACATGCAATCATCATTTCTATCAGTTCTGCTACTACTAGGTGGAGCCATGAGCTTAAACATCCTATTACTTGTCATTCTGCTTTCAAACAACAGTCCTCTTTCAGGATGATAGATTTTGCAGCAATTTGATTTAAACATCACTATCAGTCCTCTTTCATGCAATTGACCCAAACTCAAAAGGTTGTTTTTAAGTTTTGCGATATGTATGGAACTCCATTGACAATCAACTTGATTTTTCCTTTTCCTTCTACATTCATTCTAGCATTATTTCCCAATCTAACAGTTTTCTTGAAAGTTTCATCTAACTCAATGAACCATGCTTTATTTCCACTCATGTGATTTGAACAACCAGAATCAATAAACCATACCTCTATTCTGCGATTGTCAGAGGTGTCTGTCATCATCATCAATAGCATGGGTTCTTCCTCCTCATGCTCAGCATAGTTTGCTTCTTTCTCCCATTCTGGACAATCACTCCTATAGTGTCCGAACTTCTTACATCTGAAGCATTCAATGGTGTCAAGATTCTGCCTGCCCCTGCCTCTTCCTCTTCCTCTAGAGTTGGCACTTCCTCTGCCTCTGCTTTTTGACCAATTCTCCCCTCTTTCTTGTGTTGTGATCTTCAAGGCCTGTTCTTCCCCTTTATCTTTATGAAAGTGTTGAATCTTTTGTTCATGCACAATTAGTGAACTATGGAGTTCATCAATTGTCATCTTGTCCGTATCTCTTGATTCTTCAGTTGAACATGTTACATGAAGAAATTTCTCAGTTAGGGATCTGAGAATTTTCTCCACGATCACCACATCTTCGAATTTTTCCCCGTGGATCCTCATCTTGTTTGCGACGGCCATGACTCTGGAAATATACTCAGTGGTTGTTTCAGTTGATTTCATCTCCAATGCCTCAAAATCCTTTCTTGCAGCATTCAGAAACGATCGCTTCATTCTCGTGTTTCCTTGGCATTTCTGCTTCAACGATTCCCAAATATCCTTCGATGAATCTTTCTTAAGAATCGTCTCTAACGTCGCCCTGTCAATGGCTTGGAACAAATAGTTCTTTGCCTTCAAGTCTTTGAGTCTTGATTCATCCAGTTTCTTCTTCTGCGCTTCAGTCACTACTTCTTGCGTTGGTTCAGTAATTCCTTCTTCGATTAAGTACCAATACTCTTTTGATCGCAAGAAATTCTCCATAAGCATGCTCCAATGGTCATAATGACCATCGAATCTTGGGATGGAGGGTTGGATGAAGGTTCCGTCGCCAGCGTTTGTGTTTGCCATCATCGTCGTCGCCAAAGATCGAGAATTGCAATTCTGTTACTGTTCGATTTTGTTTTCTGTTGCGATTCACCAGGCCCCACGTGGGCTCTGATGCCAATTGTAAGGTATCAAAAATCCATGTGTATTGATTAATGAGAGAAAAGTGTATATATAGTACAATGGAACAGTAACGGGGATAGTTACTGAAAGTTTAAAACTACTAGATTGCTAACCAGCCCTTACACTTTTACTTATTACACTTTTCTACTAGTTACATCCCAACAAAAATCAGTGGCAATATCGCCACACCAGCAAGGGATGAAGGAAATGATATTTTATCTTCAAAAAAATTTTAAGGAGTGATATAATATAAGCTAGACACATACACACTCAACAAAAGCTCTTGCAGATAATAAAAAAGAAAAGAGGATAAAGAACATGTAGGTAAAGTCTATTTTCATTGCATCCCCAAAAGAAGAAAAGGTGGTTCTTTACCTACCTTTTCCTTCATCTTTTTTTATCCTTTGTTTTTTGTTCCACCATCATATCATATATCAACCATATATCCTTCTAAAAAACCAATCGAATTGGATTAGACTTAATGATCAAGCTTGTCAGATTATAAACACAAGTGTACAAATGAATAACTAAACACAACTCAGGCTCATGGTTGATTCTATTTCCCCTCCAAAATTGTGGAATCCAACTCATCTTTTGTTCCTCATGGTCAACTCGAGCTTTGCTTCTTTCATATCTTCTCAAGGCAAGGAGGTGCACAAGATAGATAAAAATAGCATCAACATTCTGCCCTACTTGAGAAGACACCATCTTTTTTTTACCAACTTCAGAAACACTGTATTTGCTCACCACATGCACATGGGGTGCAATCATTTTACTCACCTGCGGGTTGTTTTTGCTCTGCTGGCTTAACTTGAACTGCGGTTGGTACTGGATGAACATAAGAGAAACCAGCAGGAACAAATTGATGGTGGTTACCAGAAGGTGGCATTGCAGCAAACTGGGAAGGATGCATAAGACCCTGTGTAGGCAAAGGAGTATTTTTTGAATTGTTTGCAGCTGCACCATTTGTGGAAGTCCCCGAAGAACCCTGCCGTTGCACTTGCTCGGGGCCGCGCCTTTGAAGATAATATCCAGTTGCAGCTGAGGTAGTGGAGGTTGGACTGTTGGTTTGAGAAACTTGTTGGGAGTGTATGTAAGGATTAGAAAAGAATAGCTGGGCCTGTTGTAAGTTCTGCTTTGACATTTGCTGCTGCTGCTGGTGTTGTTGCTTATGTTGCTGCTGCTGCTGCTGTTGTAATTGGGATTTGCTGCCACTGCTGGAAGAGGGAGTTATCTGAGGGCCACTGAGTATTGATGGTACATTCCTGCCACCAACAGGTGAGGATTTCCGAGCTGGCGCAGTAGGAGAATTCTTGGCTTGTTGGGAGGATAGGGAACTGGTTTGGCTAGTCTTATTGTTGTTTGATGTTGAAGTTGTTGTCCTTGGACTGCCAGTGTTTTTAGACATTGAGGAATTTGTTGGCGAGCCAACCATAACTGGAGGAGATGGGGATTGTGTAGAGTTTGCAGGCTGCACTTGTGATGTGGTGGATGATTTTGGATTTGCTGCAAAAGATATTTGAGTATGGGCTTGCTGGGATCTAGCTTGCTGCTGTGGAGGATTTTTGATCGATGATGACGGTGTTGATGCCATCGTTGGAGGTGATTGAGAAGTGTTTGTTGCCCTTACTGCAGTTTTCCACTGGGATGACTGAGTAACAGCAGTGTTACTGCTCTGTACTAAGCTTTGAGGAAATGCAGACACAGCATTAGGAAACTTTGTGGATAATGAAGATGTAGAAGCATGATTATCAGAATAGATATTGCCATTGCTAGTGGATGGTGTCTTATTGCGAGCAGCAGCTACCGCTGCAGCTGCAAATTGATTCTGCTTCTGAAGCTGGAGAATTTGCTGCTGATTTCGCTGCATTTGTTGTTGCTGAGCACCAGCTGCATTGGTGTTGCCAGAGGCAGGAACAGAAGTAGCCCGGGAAGAAGCAGAACCAAGGTTGAGACTACGTCCTGAGCTGTCAATGACATTGTTGCCAGCTAGTGAGGGATCAGAGAGATCTGGTCTGGCAAAAGCAATGGATTGCCCCACTGATGCTGGAATTTTTCCAGACATTGTTTTTCTATCTTCTTCTAGGTTTGAAGAATTAACAACATTTTTTCCCTCTTCGGCTGCTGCTGCTTGGTAACTCTTCCTAAGCTGAGCAGTAGCTTGTGCTGCTGCCATTATCTGAAAGTTATGATTGCTCTGCATAATTGAATGATTCTGTGCAATAGATGAGAGGTCAAGGCCAGTTGCGGCTGCAGCTCCATTGATCGATGCAAATGGCATGGTAAAAGCAGGGGAAGTTTCACCTCCGACCTTAGGACCAGAGTGCTGCTGCTGCTGCGGCGGCTTCTTTTCACTGTGGCTGCCGTTAGAAGCAGCACCAGTCATTGTATGTGTCATCAAAGCAAAGTTGGGCGCCTGCATTGGCATTGCAAAATTCTGACTGTAAATATTCATATTCATAGTAGCACGGTTGTGACGGCTATCAGCAGAAGATGGACTCTCTTCACTGCCCATCTCAGATTCAACATGACGAGCTAGATTTGAAGAGTGATGATTCTGCAACTGCTGCTGCTGCCTCTGCTGTTGCTGATGCAGCTGCTGTTGTAACTGCTGCTGCAGTGGCTGCGATGGTGGGTTTTTGCTGACAGGAAAACCTTGCAAGCTTCCACTACCACTACCACCACCATTGGAGCCATTAGCATTATGAGGCTTTTGCTGCTGATTCTGTGGATGCTTCTGGGAAGAAGAGGATCCAGTAGACATACTGGTATTTTGATGGCCATGTTGGCTCTGCTGTGACTGAGCAGGAAGTTGTTGTTGAATTTGTGAAGGATGTATCATTTGAGAAGAATAGAAAGATCCGTTGAAGAATGGAAAAGCTTGGGCAGGATTTCCACGGTATGTGGGAGGAGCACCAACATGTGCAGGTATTGGAAATGGGTAAGCATTGTTCTGCAAAATGGCCAAGTACTGAGTTTCATTGCCAGGCATATTTGGATAGGTGAAGCTCATTGTTGGGGCAGCAGCACCTGCACCTGCACCAGAAGTATTTTGCTGCCCTGAATTGGATGTAGAAGAGGAAGGTCCATTGCTTGTAACTGGCAATGGCAAGGACTTCACAGAACCGGGTCGAACGGATGCAGCAGCAGCTGCTTGAGCAGCTGCTTGTTGCTGATTCATTGGGAAGATGAAAGCAGGACCATGCTGAAATTTGAGAAAAAGCAAAATTAATTCAAAAGGGGGAAAAGGGAAGAGAATTCATCGTTTTTAGAAAGACAGAAAAAAAAAACTTACCAATATATTGTTAGGTGCTGCTCCTGGAGGCAAAGTTTGTTGAAGCAAGATTTGCTTTCTTGATGAATTATCAACAACATTGGCAGGTTGAGAAACTTTGTCCTTCCCAATATGACCTGGAAACATTGTAAGATTGTGTCCTTTATCTTGTGTAGAATTTGCAACCCTACCAGGAACATTACCATGCAATTCGGTGGGGGGCACAACACCAAGATTTCCGGGCTTAGCAGCATATAATGATGCAGAGCCTGCTGCTGCTGGCCAAAATGGATTCATCCTAGCAATTTGCTGGTGATACAATATATTACGAGCAATGTAGCAATGGGTTGCACACTTTTTAGGCCGTGGCTGATTGAAAAGATGATGGGGCGTCTGCTAAAAATGAAAATAAAAAATTGATCAATAAGCAACACAAATTTCACATTTTTTTAAATCAGAAAAAATTCATTGGGTGGGGATGGATATACATACCGGTATAGCTGCAGAAGGTATAGTAGTTCCATCCATTGATACAACTCCTTGTAGAGGTGTCATATATCTGCTGATGAGATGAGATGAGAAGTGAGAAGAGAGTCACACCAACATTCCAGTAATAAAGTCAACCAAAACAACAGTGAACTCAAAAGAATTAATCCAGCCGTACCCCATTGAAGGAAGCGCACCAGGCCAGCTAGGAACAGACATTGGATTTGGAATAGGTAAAGAATTGGATTGAACTGGAAGGAGAAGAGAGAACCCTCATAAGACACCAAAATCAGCTAAAAAAAGAAGCGTAGAGTCCAAACATTAACATCAAAAATTGAACTTACCATTTTTTTCTAAGTGCTGTTGTTGTTGCTGCCTTTGAATGTTTTGATGCTGCTTCTTATTAACAATAGCACCATTGCCATGACTATTATCCACCTTATCAGATTTCTCCAATTCAAGCTGCAAGTCAATGCCTCTTTCTCTCTGCACACTAGCTGCTTTCTGAGACTCATTTTCATCAGCCTTTGCTCTCAATCTCTCTGTTCCCGCAACAGATACCTCATCCTTGTCCATTCTATGAGATTTCTCGTCCACCTTTGCAACATGCTTAACATCCTGCACAAATCATACCCCCAAAAAATGTCTCAGCTGACAAAAAAAAAAATAGCACAAATTATATAGCCAGGCTGCTAAGGCCCACTGACTCACCTTTTCAGGATTAGCTACCAAAGTATTATTCTCCATAATATCCCTTTCCGGAGAAGACCTCAAAGTAGGAGGTGGCGCCTGAAAATCCCACCGGCAAAAAATGATTTTTTAAAAACAAAACACACAATCAACATAGATGCCGAACGTGGAACAAGAAAAGGAATAAGCACCATCAGATCTATCTGGAACTTCTCTTCTCGTTGGTTCTCACTTTCACTTATTGTTTGATTCCTGAAAAACCACAAATAAAAAAAAAAATCAATAACGCCAGATCAAGATTCACATCCATTCAAGAGCCAAAAAGCTAGACGATAAGAAGAAGAAAAAGAAAGAGTAGAAAAAGTGATTTGTGCTCTCACGCTTTAGTCGCTTTCACATCTTGACAGTCATCATCTACTACTCGTGGGACATGAGATTCCTTCTTGGGTGATAGAGAAGAAACCACATCCCTACTCAACTCACTATCTTTTACCTTCTCCGATTCCTCCGCCAACGCCTTAGAATTAGAATCCGGCGAAACGTTGCTCTCAGGCTCCTCCGGTATCAAAAGCCTAGCTCCCCTGTCAAAATAATAACGACTTTTCACCAACGCAGGCTGATCACTCTCAACCTTCGTTGTTGACGAAATAGGGCTACTTTGAATGCTCGAAATCACTGGATTTTCCTCGTGCTTCACCGGACGCGGTCTTTTCCTCTTCGGAGCTGCAAATCAATAATAACAATAACATCAATTCCACTAATTAATTAATAATTTGTCTGAGAGAGTCAAGAGAAGAGGAATTTACCAACAGCAGAAACGGGAGTAGCAGAAGAACTTGAATTTTGAGGCGGTGAAGAAATCCTTGACTTTCCATCACTACCAGAGGATTTATTATTATTGGTATCTCGGGAATCGAGCTTGATTGATGAATCGTTTATTTCTTGCTTTGAAGCTCCTTGACTTTGTGGCTGTCTCATCATTCCGTACAAAACCTCTGCGATCTCTATTTCGATCTCTTCTTGTTGCGCCGATGATGACGACTTAGTCGACGATTTCGGTGGTTTAAACTTTGTGCCTCCACCATTTGGCTTCTGCGTCAACAAAAAACTCAAGTCAATCACTTCTACAACTTACAACATCAAAATCAAAATCATCAACTCAGTGAAAAAGACTCACTATCTTTTTCCTCACTGAAGCGTTTGATGATGACGGTGAAGGTGGAGCCGCCGCTGCTCTCACTGGTGAAGTTGAAGGCTGACGGTGATTTTGCTCAGCTATGATTCCACCGCCGCTTGAAGCCCAACATTCATGCGACCTCTTCGTTGAAGCTGAGAACACAAACATAAACATTAGAACAAAAAAAGTGAAGTTCAGTGAATCGCGGATTCGGTTGTTTTTTCCTTACCTGAGCGTGCTTTTCTGGGTACGGATACTCCGATCATCTCATCGGCGGCTTTCCACGTCGTCGGCGGTGCTGGTCTAAAAACTTTCGCCGGAGGGAAGCTCTTTCGATGATGGTTGTTGGTGAGCGAAGAAGAAGACAAGGAAGATGGGTTTAACGGAAGCATTCTAACTGAACCGTTCCCACCGCTTCCTCCTCCTCCTCCTCCTCCTGCATCTTCATCATCATCGTCTTCTTCATCGTTAATACTCTCATCTGAAGTGTCTTCTCCACCATCTTCTCTTCCACCGTGTATCATCCTATCACCTCTTCTTCTCTTATTCCTACCCAATCGATCTCTCTCCCTCTCTCTGTCTCTCTCCCGATCTCGATCCTTCTTCCCACTCCCTCGATCTCTTAGCCTTGTTGGCTCTTGTAGCTCCATAGCTCCGTCTTCCTCTGTAAAAAAACACAATAAAAAATCGTGAGAATCAAAGAAAGTGAGAGAAGTGGGTATATGAGAAATGAGTAAAAGATTGGTTATTTACGAGATCTGTGAGAGAATTGTGAACCTGGTGAGTCTCTGAGACTGTTAGTCCTATGTCTTCTTCTTGTTAAACCATTTGCAGCCATAGTAGTTCTTCTTGCTTCTCTAATCCTGTCCATTCCACACCTATAAGCTTTCTTTCCACCGATTCAGCAATACCCACGAGATTTATCTCATCTCTCATTAGTTTTCACCAACCATAATCACGACCATCTACAGATTCACCAAAACCAATACCACACCCCTATTTCGCAGAAATTGATTCTGCTCTTCAAAGATCCTTTCTGTTGCGTTATCAGAGATCTTAGGAGGAGGCTGCTGCTTTGCTTATCTTCTTTCTTCTTTTTACGCTGATGATGCACCTCACCAGTATTCTCTCTCTCTCTCTCTATCTCTCTTCCCCTTTCTCCGCGGCCTCTTTTTGTGCTCCAGTCTCATCTCCTTTCCGCTATTTCACTCTCTCCCAAACCCACTCCAATGACTCTTGGACGGTTAAGATTTTACCACCGCGTCACCTGTTTCGATCTACACCCTTTATCAAAACGCACATCCAACAGATATTATTGGCTCTCGCCAACATGGCAATATCTTGACCGTTTCTTACACCACTCACGCGAAACCCCTTTTAGCCTTTTCAGCGCGTCACTTCCACGTGTCCTACTCTCTTCTTTGTCGTCTTTACTGGCTGCCTATTCGGTACAATATCTTTTTATTTAATTATAATTATAATTATAATATTATTCAATATTCAATTCAATCAGTGCGTACAAATATGTTAATCCCTTGAACACTTTGCCATTAAATTATCAAAGAAATAATAAAAGGACATCAAGAAGTCACCGGGTATATCCGGTTCACGGAGACATTGGTAAAAACAAACATCACACATGAAATACCACCATCACAAGGAATCTAGATGACCGCAGAAAATATCCCCACCGGTCAAATTCATTATTTCTATTCCACGTTTGCCCTTTCCTTAATTATGTACTATAATAAATAAATAAATAAATGTTTTTAATTTTTTTCTTTTATTTTATTCAGAATGGACTAGACTAGTGGGCCCACGTTGGAATAAATAAACAACCAAAATAAACATTTCTCTATTCTACGCTCCAGATCGTCGCGTTATCGGTCACACAAGTTTTATGCATCGTTGGATGGGTTTGGGACGTGGCAGTAGCATTCATTAAAAAAAACAACCAGATTCCAATGGAGGAGCGAGTCCGACATGGCACCAAAACCAACAGGTTCGGGCGCGTCCTTCGTCAAAACCAAATCTCACCGTCAAATTTCCTGATTCGACGGCCGAGATAAGCGCCGAAGCGAAAGTAAATCGGAGTCACGGTCACGGAACTTCCAAGGAGTGTGGACCCCGCTATAGCTGCCGATCTAGAAATTATTTTCTCTCCTTTGGCCTAATTGTCACGTTCGCGAGATGTGGCAGCTTCATGACATACACGTGGGTCCCACTGTTTATTAAAATTCAGAAAACTAAACAACTAATCTAATCTATCTAATAAAAGTAGTAATAATACTCTTCTAGTAGAAATTTACACCACAGTTAAAATATTAATTAATTAATGATGGAGGCAGCAAAACCTAACAAGTCTCCTTAATGCTCCACGCGCCCGCTACATTAATTTGGTTGGACAGCATGGCAACGTTGTACAGGAGACGTGGCCAAGAAGCAGCATGACACGTGGAAATTGTGGCCATGCTCATAGGTGGCCTTGAATCTTGGTATTGGTTATCTTCTCTACGCTTTTAATCAGGTAAATATCTCTTTGAATATAATTAGGGCGGAAAGTCACTGGGGAAGAGACCTCTTTCTTTTAACTTTTCTTTTTCAAATAACCTTGAAAAGGCAAGGATGGTTTTTTTTTCACAGCTTGAAAAGAAATATAACAGCGAGGAATGCGGAAAAGTGTTAGAAATAAAAATATTAATTCCATTTATTTGTTGAAGGGTAGCAAAATAATAGAGCAATGTGAAACGAAATTGAAATTGATAAGGCACAAGGTGAGTGGAGTTATCATACACCATTAGATAAATTATAGTAGTATTTTTTTATTTTGAAGTACGTGTGCCACGTCATAAAGGGCCCACTTGCAAAAGTATACCCTACACGATAACTTCTTGTTTGCGGATTCTCTCTCGCTCTCTCGCTGTCGTGAAATCCCAACCTCTGCCACGTGTCTACTAAAACTGCTACGTCGGATTGGCTACGTGGCTTTGCCTATTACCGTAGGCAGAAACCAAAAAACACCCTAGCCATCAAGACGGCGTCACTCTCTCTTCTCAAATCATTTCTAATCTCACTTTCCCTTTTCTAATTTTGACTATTATTACAACTGGTTATTATTATTTTACTACTTTAATAGCTCACTCACTTCCCATTAGTTATTAAATTATAAATATTAATTAAATTGTGTATTTTAAAAGTTTGGATGATTTCTTTTGAAGGTTTTAAGTCAGTGCTGAGTTGTTTCGTCAAACAAAAAAAAAGTTAGTGCTGAGTTCTTTTCAAAGTTTGCCAACTTTCCCCGCTCTTATCCCTCAAAGTTAATCGCTTCACATATTTCCAGTGTGAACTGCATGAAAACGGATTCTGTTGTGAGAATTAGTTTCTCAGATCCTTGAAACTGAATTGAAAATTATAAAATAAAAATATAGATCCTTTTATATTAATCAAAAATAGAAATATTTTTTGTGAGAAAAGAAATCATCTCCATATTTCTCAAAATGAAATCTAATTTTAGTGGTCCTCACTATACATAAAAGAATGCTCAGCTACTAATAACTCAAAAGGAGGTGTTTTGCACTGATTGTTGGCCTTCTCAAAATGTTCTCTTACTTCCTTTAATTAACGGCACTGAAGTCAATTGCAAGAATTCATCGAGTATCAATTTAGATTCTGTTCTGCACTGTACTTCCGACCTTGAAGAGCGATCCGAGGTAGTTAGTGGTTGATATCCTTAGTCAATGACTGTATCCGATCCTGCTGGTGTTGTACCTGCAAAGTTACTCCGATGCTAAAGTCAGTGGAATAATCTTAGTGAAGTGATAAATATGAGAATGCTTACCATTAATGAGGCAATGAATGTTGTATTTATAGAGTGGGGTGGGGTTGATTCCAATGAATCAGGACCGTCCGATCTGGTGGTTTGATCTGAGCCCTTGATGTTCGGACTGGGCCCTTTGATATTGGGCTTTTGTGTGGTGTGAATAGATGCGAAAGAAGAGGTGTATGTGGTCAAAAGACTAACCATAACAGTTGCCCCCCAAGTCTGGTCGTCTTAGAGGCGATCTTGACTTGACGAGATTATGATGACTTTTCACGATCTCCGAACGAGCTGTGATTTTTCAGATGCTGCTACGAGATGGGGAGGCGATCTTATCTGTCCGATGTTTGATGAGATACGAAGTGTTCTTTCTTACCGATGTCGAGTATGGTCCGATAGTGATGAAGTGATTTTGACCGTTATAATAATTTCGAATTTTGAATTGGTGCCTTTGCATTTATTGCGTTTGTTAGAGCGCGTTTCCCAATGGCGGCTAATGATGGTGACGCTTTGGTAGGCGTGTGCGTGTGTTGAAAGCCTTTGATGGGATGGGTCGATTCGATTTAGGCCCAATCCAGTTCTGCGAGGCCCACTATAAATAGGGGTTAGGTCCCCTGCTTTATTCCTGATTGCCAATTTGCTCTGCATACCGATCTTCATATCCGAGTTTAAGTTCGTCGATCAGGAGGATAGTGGCTAGAGTTTCACCATTCCAGTGGGTTCAAGTGCTCGACTTTTGTAGAAGATTATCAGCGAGAGCTTTGTTTGTGTGAGGTTAGTTCTTTTCTCAATCTCTCTATTGTTTTTTCTTTGAACAGTCAAATTTGCCCCCATTTCTTTAGTTGCCACAGGGTGGGGGTTGTCAGGTCGGTTTTAAGATCGGTACGGACCCGTTAGGTCGTTACTCCTGACTTTCCCATGCCCCCATTCCTGCAGGTTTTAAAACTGGCGGTTACCAAAAAAACTCGTAGGCAGATTTTCCAGCAACCCCGCAACTTGCGAACTTGATGGCCTCTAGTGGAGAGAATGTCGATGGTCGTCGTTCTGACACTGTCCCGGTTATTCCCGAAGTTCAAGATCATCCTGATTCAGCCCCGACCAGCGAACAAGTGGAGGACGATCCTGAGGTTGGTCGTCATACTTCTGATGATGGGGAGCAGTCTTCTGAGGATGTGGTTGTCGTTGGTGTAAAAAACACCGAGACCGATGTCATCGTGGTGGAGACGGCGTCTTCTGAATCGATGCGTTCCGATGATGAGCAAGGGTCTTCGCATACTCAGGAAGTGGAGGGTTCTGAATCGAAATCGGAATCTAAAAACGATGAGGTTGCCGTTGACGTGGCTGCCGAGGCTGATGATCGTACATCTGCTTTGACTGATGGTTATTCTAGCACTGGTCCGGGGCGAGTCGATCTTCCTATGCCTTATGACGTGAATGTTCCTCGCATTCTTAATTGGGTCGCTTCTTCTGTTACTGAAACAAGGTCTCTGTACGAAGCAGGGGAAGATATGAGCACTTTTGTAGATAAGTTATCCATTCGGGGCCGACTTTGGAACGTCGAGGGTATGAGATCCGACGAGCATGCAGCGACTTGGCCAGGATCCTTGAAATTTGTCATGTATGATGTATTGGTATCAGATATGCATATCCGTCCACCGTTTACTAATCTTCAATAGACTGTTTTGGCGAGATTGGAATTGGCACCTTCGCAACTTCATCCCAATGGTTGGGCGTTTCTTCGAGCCTTTGAATTGATATGCCTCGAACTTGATCGTCCAGTGTCCGCCGATCTGTTTTTTCATTTGTTTGAGGTAAATAGGAATAGTGAAAGAGGTGAGGAAGGAAACGCTTGGGAGCATGTGAGCCTTCGGTCTTTGAAAGGTGCCAAGATTTTCCGGGCTTATTCAGATTCGCTGAAGGGGAGGTGGAAGGAGCTTTTTTATTTCGTGGAGCCGGTGAACAGTGAGGCAATTGACCATGTCGGGAGATTTGATTCGGATGGGAAAACTTTGGTATCCACTAAGTTTCCCATAGGATGGGGACTCGGTCATTATAACCGATCTCCTAGATCCTATCATGTCGGCGAATCTCATCTTTGCCGTGCTGATATCCTAACCAGAGATATTTTGTTGTTTATTTCATCTCAAGTGCCCTATACCAAGCATAAATACCGAGGCATTCCTGTCGATCGTCTGGTTAAATGTGCTACCAGAAGAAAGGTTATGGGGGTTCTAGGTAGGGTGGTATTTTCGATCTATCAATTTATCTTTTGGCTGAGAATTGTTAATGATTTTGACTAATTCGTCCAATTTTTTCTTTGTTTTCAGATACGATGGCAGGAAGTAGGATTGCTCAATTGAGAAGGATGGCGTTGGAGAACCTGGGGGCCGAGGAAGGTGATCATGCAAACCCAGAAGTTCCAGAAAATATTCCCGATCTAAGCGGTGCCGTTCACGTTTCCCCAATCAGGACCGTCCACGAGGAACAGCTGCAGGAGAATCCTGGGGAAGATCTTCAGCATTGGAAGAGAAAACCGGCGAATGAGGGAGCCTCTTCAAAGCAGGTGAAGAAGAAGAAGGTGGTGATTCCAACAGATTCTAAGTCTTCCAAGGGGCATAGATCTTCTAAGAAGGCAACTCCTGTTCCCGTGGATGCTAGTTTTATGGAAAAGAATATGGAGGAATACCTTACCGATCCAGTTAGTGCGGCCGCAAAGCTTTTTGTTCATTTGGCCGATGTTACCAAATTGCAGAGGGAGGAGATGGAACGTCGTCATGAAGGTGAGGTGTTTCTTTTTGGAGTTCGTTTTTCAGAGTTGGTAACCAGTGAGAGGGCCAAGTTATTCAATGCTCTGAAAGAACTGGCAGAAAAGAATAAAGTCCTGGGTAACACTCTGAGCGACTTGAAGACTTTGAAGGCTTATGTGGATGATCTTGAAAAATCCCATAATTCTGCTAAGTCGCAGATTGAGGATAGCACTATTCGCATCGGTCATCTGAACGATCGGATTAGAGTGCTTGAAGTAGAGAGGGAGATTGCTGAAGGTATAATTAAAAGGTTGGAGGATCGGATTCAAGAGCTGATGGCGTCGCTGAAAAAATTCGAAGAGAACAAGGATGGGACTAGTTCCACTCCTGAAGATCGATGCGCAGTGCTTGAGAAAGAGCTTGCCCAAACCCGCGCTGAGCTGATAAAATCTAAGAAGGAAGCGCGGACTGCTGCCGATCTTGCTCTGGAAATGGCAGGAGATGGCTTCGATCTTGCACTTGATCAAATTGCTCTTGTTTATCCCTCTCTTAATCTTGACAGAGCCGTTCTGAATGTGGACCATGAGATCGAGGGAGACCAGATCGTGAAGGTCGATATCAAGACTAATGTGAAGACTGTGGTTCATCCCAGGTCTGCCTGATTTATGTTCAGATCCAATTTTATAAGAGTTCCGGGTTTATACAGAGAATCATGCATAAGCTCGGAACTTTTTTAAGTTGATTTAGTTTTTAGTTTTTGTTCATAAAACTTGAGGTCTCGGCCGTTTCCGAGGTGGTTGTAATGAAATTAATTTTGTATTCGTCACCGTAATTACCAATTTTCATAGTCTTGACTTTTATAAAAAAGGTTTGAGAGGAGCTCTTCAAATGATTTGGAGAGGACCTGTTGAGAATTCTCGTAGGTTTTAAAAAGGTTTGAGAGGAGCTCTTCAAACGATTTAGAGAAAACCTGTTGAGAACTCTCGTAAGATCGGGCCTAAGGACGGTTTACCAGGACTCGGCCCAGATTTAACTCGTCCATTAGGGTTCTTGGCTACTAAGGCCAATGATCGAGTTAAGGAGAAATCCTTAACGGACCTTTCGTACCTTTTGGGCAGTTTACCAGGACTCGGCCCGGATTGAACTCGCCCCTAAGGGTTGTGACTGCTTTGGTCACTTATGGAGATCTTATGAGATCGGTCCAAGAAGTAATTGTGAAGGAGTTTGTAGATTTATAGTGGTAGGGACTACCGTTATACGAAAAATGGCACACGCAAAACCGTCGTGTCCTTAAATGTAATAGCTTTTCAACTTTGTGGCGTTCCAACTTCGGGGGATCTCCTTTTTGCAAAGTGTTTCCAATTTGAAAGCCCCGGTACCGGTCTTACTTTTAACACGGTAAGGTCCTTCCCAATTGGGTGCTAATTTTCCTTGCGAAGCATTTTTCAAACCAATGTCGGCTCTTCGAAGGACTAAGTCGTTGAGTTCGAAATCTCTGGGGATGACCTTGGCATTGTATCGAGTTGCAACGCTTTGTTTGACGATGGCTTCTCGAAGTGTGGCTTGTCCTCGAACTTCGTCGATGAGATCGAGGTTTTCTTTCAAAGCTCGGTAATTTTCTGTGGGTGTTTTGGGATTCGCTACTCTCCAACTTAGCTCGCTGATTTCCACTGGGATGACCGCCTCGCTGCCATAGGATAGCCGGAACGGCGTTTCTCCCGTTGAGCTTTGAGGGGTTGTTCTGTAAGCCCAGAGAACATACGGGAGTTCTTCTAGCCAACTTCCTTTGGCGTCGTCCAGTCTTTTTCTCAAACCGTTAAGGAGTATCTTGTTGGCTGCTTCTACTTGACCGTTAGTTTGCGGGTGTTCTATGGAAGTAAAATGATGATTGATTTTGAAGTCGGACATCACTTTCCTGAAACCTTTGTCGGCGAACTGAGTCCCATTATCAGTAATAATCGATTCGGGGATCCCGAATCTGCTCATGATGTTCTTTTTAAAGAATTTCAGACAGTTCCTCGCGGTTATGGCGGCTAAGGGCTCTGCTTCAATCCATTTGGTAAAATAATCAATTGCCACTATGAGAAATTTGTTTTAGCCTGGAGCAGTTGAGAATGGACCTAGGAGATCTATTCCCCATTGGGCAAAGGGCCATGTGGAGGATAGATTTCGAAGTTCGGATGCTGGGGCGACCTAAACGTTGGCGTAGATCTGGCATTTTTTGCACTTTTTGACGTAGTTTTTGGCATCGCCTTCCATGGTCGGCCAATAATATCCTGTGCGTAGGGCTTTTCGAGCTAGGGAACGGGCGCCAAGATGTTGCCCACATATTCCTTCATGAATTTCAGCTAGGACGGAATGTACTTGTTCCCTTTCAATGCATTTTAATAATGGTGAGGAGAGGCTTCTCTTGTACAATGTATTATCTATGACTGAGAAGGCGGAGGCTTTTCTCCTGATGATTTTCGCTTCTACCGAATCTGGAGGTTCAATTCCTGTCTTGATGTACTCCAATATTGGAGTGATCCAACTTTGGTCCTCCTCAATCGAACAAATTGCGGAACTATAAGTCGGAATAAGGGAGATACTGGGTCTTCTAAGTAGTTCTTGGATGATCGTCCGGTGATTACCGGCGACCTTGGTGCTGGCGAGTTTTGATAGGATATCCGCCCTCTGGTTCTGGGATCTAGGGATGTGCTTTACTTCGGCTGTTCTAAACTGTGTGAGTAACTCTCGGATTCGAAGTTGGTATTTCAGCAGGGTTGGATCCTTGGTCTCAAATTGATTGTTTATTTGTGAAACGACCAAGAGTGAGTCCGTGTAGAGATTGACCTGAGAGACTCGTAGGTCAATTGCCAATCATAAACCTGCGATGCAAGCCTCGTATTCTGCTTGATTATTAGTTGTTTGGAAAGCGAAGGTAAGGGAGACTTCAATGATTACTTTATCCGGGCTTTCCAACACTAAGCCCGCGCCGCTTCCTTTGGGGTTGGAAGACCCATCAACGTGTAAAGTCCAGATGTCGTTAATAGGATCAGCAGGAATCATTTCTGCTACAAAATCTGCTAGAACTTGGCCCTTCATCGTCGTACGGGATTCGTACTTGATTCCAAACTCGGAGAGCTCTACCGCCCATTTGATCATTCTTCCGGCAAGGTCGGGTCGGTGTAAAATCTGCCTTATTGGATAGTTGGTGCGTACGACTATCTGGTGTGCCACAAAATATGGTCGGAGGGGTCGGGCTGCGACGACCAAGGCGAGGGCGATTTTTTCTATTTGCTGATATCTGCATTCGGGTCCCTGGAGTGCTTTGCTTACAAAGTAGGTCGGACTTTGACCGGTCTGTGTTTCCCGGATGAGAACGGCGCCCAAAGCTTCCTCCGAGATTGATAGGTATAAGTACAGAGTTTCTCCCTCGTACGGGCGAGTTAGGATGGGTGGTTTTGAAAGTGCTTTTTTGAGTTGTTACAAGGCTTCGTCTTGCTCGTTTGTCCAGTTGAACTTTCCTTCGTCGTCCTCCTTTTCTTTTTTCAAAAGCTTGAATAAAGGGAGAGATTTGAATGCCGCATTCGACAGGAATCGTGATAAAGCGGCATAACTCGGTCATTTTCCCGCTCACTTTTTGCAATCATGTCATCAAGATAGACTTCAACGGTCTTGCCTATCTGTTTTTGAAAAACTTTGTTCATCATTCTTTGATAAGTGGCTCCGGCGTTTTTTAAACCGAAGGGCATAACTCGGTAGGCGAAGTTACCTTGGTCCGTCATAAAAGCAGTCTTCTCTTGATCGGGAGGAAACATGGCGATCTGATTGTAACCAGAGTAAGCGTCTATGAAAGAAAGTAGGCGAAAACCGGAGGCATTGTCGACGAGGCGATCAATACTTGGGACTGGAAAGGCGTCTTTTGGACAGGCTTTGTTTAGGTCGGTATAATCGATGCACATACGCCATTTACCGTTGCTCTTTTTAACTAGTACTGGGTTGGATAACCAAGTCGTGTATTTGACTTCTGTTACAAAGTTTGCTTTGATTAAATCTTCGACAGTTTTTGCGGCGGCGATGGTCTTCTCTCCACTCTGAGCTCGTCTTCTTTGAGAGACCCATTTTGCTTCTGGATTAACGGCGAGCTGGTGACATGCTACTTCTGGCGGGATTCCGGGCATATCGTTCGCCGACCAAGCAAAAAGATCGGAATGATCTTTTAAGCAACGAGTGAGTTCGATTTTTACCTCTTCGGATATGTCTGCTCCGAGTTGTATTTCGATGGATTCTCCATCAGGCTGGGGTCTTCTCATTTTCTTTTTGAGTTCTCTGGCCAACTCATCGTCATCTTCATTTTCTGAGCTGTCAGGGTCGTATCTTGCATCTAAATCGGTTAAGTTGACTTCGGCTGATCTTCCTGTAATTTCTTGATCTTTGGTTATCTCGGGTGTGAAACCTTCTTTATCTTGGGCCTTTTTTTCTGCTTTTGTCCATAGGAAGAAACATCTCGAGACGGATTCAAGATCCGAGTTTAAGGTAATGACTTTGTTGCACAGAGAGTGGAATTTTATTTTTAAGTGAGTGGTGGAGGTTACTGCTCCGAGCCTTCCCAGAGTCGGTCTTCCAATAATACAGTTGTATATCGATTCACATGGTAAGATGAGGAATTTTGTTTTGATGATTCTTATCAAAGGTTCCTCACCGTAGGAAACCATCAGTTCCAGGTGTCCAAGAGGTTTAGTTCGAGATCCATTGAATCCTGATAGTGCCGATCCTCTGTAAGGAGCGATGTCTTCTTTATCGATTCCCATTCTTTCCACGAGGTCGAGGAAAATGATGTCTGAAGAGCTCCCTTGATCGACCAAAATCCTTCTAATCTCTTTATTGGCGATCACCGCTGTGATAACTAGTGGTACGTGTTTGTTAGGTTTTCCATCTAGAAGGTCTTCATCTCTAAAGGACAACGGAGGTCGGTTTGAAGGCGTTTGTGCGACTGAAGTAGATGCTATATTGAGTAGCTCTTTCCATTTTCGTTTCATTGTCTTCCCGGATTCTTCGTGGGCGAAACCTCCTGCGATCATCATCATCACGGACCGTCCTTTTGATTTCCTTGAATCAAATTCGTCGTCGACAGACTCGGCTTTGATCTTTCCCTTTGTTATGGGTTCCTGTTCCCGTTCTTCTTTTTTCTCGTCAGCTCGACGCTCTGGTTTGTTTACATAGCTGGCAAGTTTTCCCCTTTTAATCATATCCTCAATGTCATCTCTCAAGGTGTTACAATGGTTGGTGTCGTGACCGTTACTCCGATGGTATCGGCAGTATTTGTTAGAACGCTGTCCTGGCTTGTTGGTGAGTGGTTTTGGGAGTTTTTCGTCTCTGAACTCCGTGTTCTAGCATTCACCCAGAATTTGAGCTTGAGTGACATTGAGCTCGGTGTAGAATTGATGACGGTTCCGAGGTCGGGGATCCCTGAAGCCTCGGCCGTCGTTTTTTTGATCTCTTTCATTTGGGGGCTTTGATGATTCGGTGATTGGTTGTGGTTTCTTACCGACCATCGCGCTTTCTTCTTCGTTGATAAAACATTGGGATAGCTGGAGGAAATCTTGGAGGTTCTCTGGCTCCCATGTGTTGATGTGTTTTTTGAACGGGCTTCCGGGACGCAGCCCCATTCCCATGAAGTAAACTCGGAAGGCATCATCGAGGTTCCGAACTTGAACGGCTTCCTTATTAAATCTCTCTATATATTGTCTTAAAGATTCGGAGTTCTCTTGGATGATGGATGCTAAGATGTTTTTGTTTTTTGGCTTGCTTTTGGAATGGGAAAAATTAGCTGAGAATAATTTGGCCAGTTGGTCCTACGAGGAGATTGTGTTTGATTTGAGTGTCTCAAACCATTCTGATGCTATTTTTTCCAATGTTAGGGGGAAAATTCGGCATTTCATTTCTACGGGGACGTTGCGATACTGCATTACTGTGTTAAAGTAACTCAAATGTCTGTCTGGGTCGCCCGTTCCGTCGTAGGTCTTCAATCCTTCTGGAGGTTTTTCGAGATATCTGGGCACTGGGTACCGATCAATTTTATTCGTAAAAGGGCCTTTGTGCTCGGTTGTTTGATTCTGCGGTGGAGATCGGTGCCGATGGTGTGGGTGCCTGCGGTTTTGAGGGCGATATCCTCGAGGTGAATATTCTCTACTCCTCGATCGTTGCCTAGGAGAAGAGGATGCCAGAGAAGAACGTACTTCGGGTGAAGAATCGGTGTCTGCCCTACCGACGCATGGCGAACGGGAAACTTTCCTTTCGAGCCTACGAGGAGGAGAACGATGGTAGTGTCGCCTTCTGGGTGGAGATCGATGGCGCTTTCGAGTCGGATTTCTTCTTTCGGATGAATCTCGATCGGGCGAGATCTGGCGCCTTCGAGCCGGATTTCTTCTTTCGGAGGAATCTCGGTCGGGCGAGACCTGGCGCATTCGAGCCGGATTTCTTCTTTCGGCGGGATCTCGGTCGGGCGAGATCTGATCCGGAATATTCCGAGCTCGGAGCTCCGCCACCTGTGCTTCAAGATCCGTAAATCGGTAACTCCTCTCTTGGTTTGCCAATTCATGTCGATTGAGCAGTAGGACGAGCTGTTGGACAGCATCGGTCGGGACAGAAAGTTGATTTTGAGGAGGTACGCGATTCCTTGCGGAGCTTCCGGGTACCAAAATGAGGTCCGGAATTTGATGTTGGGCTCGCCCTTGATCGGGGTTTGGAAGGTTCTGAACGAATCCGTCCGGGGTTGCCTGAGGTTCGGCCAAATGGGGCATGACCGGTCTCAGGATAGGGTCGGGATGGATTCCCACTGTGTGGCTGTTTGCCTTGGAACGAAGATTTCGAGTCGTCATTGATTAAGGTGAGGGGAGAAGATCTTGGTTCTGTCGACTCCCACTGTGGTCGCCAATGTTCTGCACTGTACTTCCGACCTTGAAGAGCGATCCGAGGTAGTTAGTGGTTGATATCCTTAGTCAATGACTGTATCCGATCCTGCTGGTGTTGTACCTGCAAAGTTACTCCGATGCTAAAGTCAGTGGAATAATCTTAGTGAAGTGATAAATATGAGAATGCTTACCATTAATGAGGCAATGAATGTTGTATTTATAGAGTGGGGTGGGGTTGATTCCAATGAATCAGGACCGTCCGATCTGGTGGTTTGATCTGAGCCATTGATGTTCGGACTGGGCCTTTTGATGTTGGGCTTTTGTGTGGTGTGAATAGATGCGAAAGAAGGGGTGTATGTGGTCAAAAGACTAACCATAACAGATTCTTTAACTTTTTAAATATTCGAATTTAGTCTTTAATATTTACAAACGTGTATCAATTTAGATCTTCAGTAAACCACTATTAGTTAATAGTGTTGACGGAGTTGACATGACAGTTAAGTGTTAGCGTGGTAAATATCAGAAACCAAATTAAGACACAAAAAAATTCCACATCAACATGTCGCGTTACATAAATATTGGGGACGAAATTGAAATTTGATGGACAAAATTGATAGTCTTTTTTTTAAAAAAATTGTTTGTTCTGGCCCAATGACCTTTGTCTGAAGTTCGTTATTTATATCCATTGATTTCTTATTCTAATTACTATTAAGGACAAACTAACTGACATCTCTCTTTCAAAGGTGCTCTATTAACATGAATTCAAATTTGTTCTGCCCTGTACTTCCGACCTTGAAGGGTGGTTCGAGGTAGTTAGTGGTTGATGTCCTTAGTCAATGACCGTATCCGATCCTAGCTGGTGTTGTACCTGCAAAGTCACTCCGATGCTAAAGTCAGTGGAGTAGTCTTAGCAAAGTAATAAATGTGAGAATGCTTACCATTAATGAGACAATGAATGTTGTATTTATAGAGTGTGGTGGGGTTTGCTTCAACGAATTAGGACCGTCCGATCTTAATGTTCGATCTGAGCCCTTGATGTTTGGATTGGGCCCTTTGATGTTGGGCCCTTGTGGGGTGCGAATAGATGCGAAAGAAGGGGGTGTATATGGTTTAAAAGACTCATCATAACAAAATTCATTTTCATGTGTTGAAAAATGTAGGGTGGCGATGTTGGGGGAAGGATATGGGCTGGAAAGAGATATGGGACAGAAGTGGCAAAGAAGGAGTTGATTGAAGGCTTAAAGGAATTGGAGAAGAACTTGGAGGCAGGCCTTATTTTGGAGGTGACACATTTGATTTTGTTGACATTTCTCCCATCCCTTTCTATAGTTGGTTTTATGCTTATGAGGTATTAGGAAACTTCAAAGTGGAGGCAGAGTGTCTTAAATCATTTGGGTAAAGAGATGCAAACAGAAAGAAGGTGTTTCTAAATCTCTTTCTAATTAGAAAGAGGTTTATGAGTTTGTTGTTGATTACAGGAAGAGCTTTGAGTTGGAATGAAAATGAACATAGTTTGTGTAACAATAGATTTGTGTGATCAAATTTAATGATGCAATTTGTTTTTCCTATCGGTTCTTGGATATATTTCCTCTGTGTGTATGATAACTAAAAATAAACAAAACTGACATTTCTCTCATATCTATAACAACTTAACAACAGAATCATTGGTGCTCAAGAAGAAAAGCTTGTGGATGAACAATTTTTTTTGTCATTTAGATTCAGTTAACAATAGGAAGTTGATTAGTATGAAAAGTATACAATCCAGCTACCCATGTGAGTTTTAGATGTTAGTATACAATCCAGCTACCCAAAAAAGTATCAATTTGGTTCCTGACATTTGTCACGCTTACACTTAACTGTCATGTCAGCTCTGTCAACACTATTAACTAACAGCAAATGACAGAATGACTAAATTGATACACGTTTGTAAATATTGGGGACTAAATTAGAATATTTAAACAAAGTTTTCGAAGTTGGGAGTAGAGTTGATGCAAGGAAGTGTGTAGTCAAGGAGAATTTCTAAACTAGTATGGTTTGAAATGAAATTAGTATATTACGGACACTTGTTTGGAGTGGCTTCATTGTGCCAACACTGTAGTATCCGGTGGGACCAGTGTTGAGCCTTTAGTATTTTCCTTAGACACTAGGTGGAGTGATCTCATGGTAACAACACTATAGTATCCGGTCGGACCAGTGTTGAAACTTTGTTGACTTTCTTGGATGCTCGGTGGGAGTGATTTGATTGTGATGACTAACTCAAGGTGATGCATTTTCATGCAAGCATCGATGCCGACTTAGGAATTTGTGTGAACCTATTGCCAAGCCATCATGAGCCGGGACTTAGATGCAATGACGTATCAACAGTCTTCTCTAGGTGGGAGAAAAGAGGCAACGAGTCTTGGGTAATTTCCAAGTGGGGTATTGGACACGAACTCCATTGCGACAGATATTTTGGTGAATAATATATTGAGTATCTAGCGGGACCAATATATTAAGAAATTGAGTGTCCGGTGGGACCAGTTTACTTGGTAATCATAGCCTATAACATCCGGCGGGATCAGCGTTATTAATTATACCCTTGTAGGGGTGGCATCAGGGACGAAGCCAGGATTCTTTGGCTGTAGGGGCGAGTTAGAAATATTAAAACCACACACACACAGATATATATATATATATATATATATATATATATATATATATATAAAGCTTTCTTGAATGATATCACACATATAATTCCAAAATGTTAGTTATAGTAATAATCTATTAAAATACACAATGTTTCTGTTAAAATACGCACTGAATTTTTCTGCAATTCTCCTTTTAATGTATATCAAAATAATCACTCTAAAATTCCTATACAATATTGTTGTGAAGTGTAGTCTAGACTATATTCACACTTTTAAAGGATTGCTCTGTAGTAGCATGCGTGGGAATAAAAGGCTTATCCCTTAAATTGTTTACTTTTTTTTAAAAAAAGGTTTATCCCTGATTTAAAAAAAATGTTTTTTTTTTAATATTTGTCGGCTTTATAACATAAATTCGGAATTTAAAATTAAATTTTCCGGACATACGTGTAAATTCGAGGAAAAAAAATGTATTCCGAATTTACCACATAAATTCGGAATAATTAAAATGTATTCCGAATTTATGTGGTAAATTCGGAATAATTAAAAAAAATTAATTTTTTTAAAAAAATCAGTTTCTTTTAATTAAAAAATCATGATTATTACGATAAATAACAGTAAATTCTGAAACTCGCTAAACTATGATAACGATAACAAATGAAAAAACGAATACGACTCAAAAATACGATAACCATAATATAAGAAACCGACAGCGCCAACGGGAGCAGCAGCGATAGTGCCAACGGGAGCACCAATTAATGGAAGCGGCGAAGGGAGCAGCGAGAGCGTCGATAGAAGCGTCAAAAAGCAACAAAAGCGAGTTTCTTATATTTTGGTTACCGTATTTTTGACTCGTATTCGTTCTTTCGTTTGTTATCGTTATCGTAGTTTAGTGAGTTTCATAATTTATGGTTATTTATCATAATAATCATGATTTTTTAATTAAAAAAAATGATTTTTTAAAAAAGAACTAAATTTTTTTACTCTGAATTCACCACATAAATTCGGAATACATTTTAATTATTTCGAATTTTATGTGGTAAATTCGGAATACATTTTTTTTAAATTTTTCCGAATTCAACATAAATTCAGAAATTTCAAACTTAATATTCTAAATTTATGTTATAAATCCGGAAAAATGTAAAAAAACATTTTTTTTTAAAAATCAGGGGCATTTTTGTCCAAATGGCAATTATGGGAGTATGGGTGATAATAATAGGGGTATGAAAGAAACCCAAAAAAAAAACCAATAGCTCCGTTAATAACAGAAACACTATATATTATTATATTATATGATATAAAATGTGCCAAAAGTGTATCATAAAAGAAGTCCACGAATAATCGCAATGAGTTAAATTATCGTTGTTAAATTATCGTGATGCAATGAGTTATATATATATCTGCGTGTGTGTCTATTTCTTATGTTTTTATACACTAATTTGAAAGATCACCCTTGCCTGTGGTTCTCCAATACTGTTATGGATTGGCTTTTTGCCATATACACCCATTTTTTTGGCATCTATTCACACCCCCTGTAGGCCCAATGTCAATAGGGCCCAACCCAAACATCAAGGGCTCAGATCAAACCCCCAGATCGGACGGACCTGATTCATTGGAATCAACCCCACCCCACTCTATAAATACAACATTCATTGCCTCATTAAAGGTAAGCATTCTCTTATTTATCACTACGCTAAGACTATCCCACTGACTTTAGCATCGGAGTGACTTTGCAGGTACAACACCAGCAGGATCGGATACGGTCATTGACTAAGGACATCAACCACTAACTACCTCGGATCGCTCTTCAAGGTCGGAAGTACAGTGCAGAACATTGGCGACCACAGTGGGAGAGCTCAGAACCAAGATCTTCTCCCCTCACCTTAATCAATGACGACTCGAAATCTTCGTTCCAAGGCAAACAGCCACACAATGGGAATCCATCCCGACCCTATCCTGAGACCAGTCATGCCCCATTTGGCCGAACCTCAGGCGACCCTGGACGGATTCGTTCAAAACCTTCCAAACTCCGATCTAGGGCAAGCCCAACATCAAATTCCGGACCTCGTTTTGGTATCCGGAAGCTCCGCAAGGAACCGCGTACCTCCTCAAAATCAACTTTCTATCCGGGCCGATGCTGTCCAACAGCTCGTCCTACTGCTCAATCGACATGAAGTGGCAAACCAAGAGAGGAGTTACCGATTTACGGATCTTGAAACACAAGTTGCGGAGCTCCGAGCTCGGAATATTCCGGATCAGGCCTCGCCCGACCGAGATTCCCCCGAAAGAAGAAATCCGGCTCGAAGGCGCCAGGTCTCGCCCGACCGAGATTCCCCCGAAAGAAGAAATCCGGCTCGAAAGCGCCATCGATCTCCACCCAGAAGGCGACACTACCATCGCTCTCCTCCTCGTAGGCTCGGAAGGAAAGTTTCCCGTTCGCCATGCGTCGGTAGGGCAGACGCCGATTCTTCACCCGAAGTTCATTCTTCTCTGGCATCCTCTTCTCCTAGGCAACGATCGAGGAGTAGAGAATATTCACCTCGAGGATATCGCCCTCATAACCGCAGGCACCCGCACCATCGGCACCGATCTCCGCCGCAGGATCGAACAACCAAGCGCAAAGGCCCTTTTTCAGATAAAATCGACCGTTACCCGGTGCCCAGATATCTCGAAAAACCTCCAGAAGGATTGAAGACCTACGACGGAACGGGCGACCCAGACAGACATTTGTGTTACTTTGACACAGTAATGCAGTATCGCAACGTCCCCGTAGAAATGAAATGCCGAATTTTCCCCCTAACATTGGAAAAAATAGCATCAGAATGGTTTGAGACACTCAAATCAAACACAATCTCCTCGTGGGACCAACTGGCCAAATTATTCTCAGCTAATTTTTCCCATTCCAAAAGCAAGCCTTCAAGAAACACATAAATACTTGGGAACCAGAAAACCTCCAACATTTCCTTCAACTATCCCAGTGTTTCATCAATGAAGAAGAAAGTACCATGACCGGAAAAGAACAACACCTCCAAAGGTAAGGTTCGGAGGATTTCCTTTTTGTCCAAAGTCTCCAATTTGAAAGCACCTGTGCCGGTCTTGGCTTTGATACGGCGTTGCAGTGGTTGGTGTCATGTCCGTTGCTCCGGTGATATCGACAATATTTATTGGATCGTTGACCAAGTCTTTGGGTGAGTGATTTTGGGAATTTCTCGTCTCTAAACTCTGTGTTCCAGCACTCGCCCAATATCTGGGACTGATCGACGTTGAGTTCGGTATAGAATTAATGACGGTTTCGAGGTCGGGATCCCTGTTACCTCGGCCGCCACCCCTTTGTAATGCACGCACTTACCTTTTTCGATCCCATCAAAAATATAAGTGCTGCCTTTCTTATCTCAACAAAATTAGAAAGCAAAATATGACCGCCTAAATGTCTCCTTCTTCAGAAGAAACTCTTGAACCGATCTCATAAGATCTCAATACGTGGCCAAAGCAGTCGCAACCCTTAGGGGCGAGTTCAATCCGGGCCGAGTCCTGGTAAACTGCCCAAAAGGTACGAAAGGTCCTTTAAGGATTTCTCCTTAAATCGATCATTGGCCTTAGTAGCCAAGAACCCTAATGGACGAGTTAAATCTGGGCCGAGTCCTGGTAAACTGTCCTTAGGCCCGATCTTACGAGGGTTCTCAACAGGTCTTCTCTAAAAACGTTTGAAGAGCTCCTCTCAAACCTTTTTAAAACCTACGAGAATTCTCAACAGGTCTTCTCTAAATCGTTTGAAGAGCTCCTCTCAAACCTTTTACTACCTGCGTTCCACGCTTATGATTTTTGATCCAATCAAAATTATGATCGAAACCGCGTAACTACCTACGTTCCACGCTTATGATCGGAACAGCGTAACTACCTGCGTTCCACACTTATGATTTTTGATCCAATCAAAATCATGATCGGAACCGCGTAACTACCTACGTTCCACGCTTATGATCGGAACCGCGTAACTACCTGCGCTCCACGCTCACATCAATAGCTTCCAACGCACGCTCACACCTACCAAAGCGTCACCATCATTAGCCGCCATTGGGAAACGCGCTCTGACAGACGCAATAAATGCAAATGCACCAATTCAAAATTTCAAATTTATTATGATCGGCGAAAACTTCGTCACCATCAGAGACCAAGTTTTAACGTCGGTAAAACTTCGCCACTATCAGAAACCATGTTTAAACATCGGTAAAAAGAAAGCTTCATATCCGAACAAGTCAAGATCGCCTCTAAAGACGACCTGACTTGGGGGGCAACTGTTATGGATTGGCTTTTTGCCATATACACCCCCTTTTTTGGCATCTATTCACACCCCCTGTAGACCCAATGTCAATAGGGTCCAACCCAAACATCAAGGGCTCAGATCAAACCCCCAGATCGGACGGACCTGATTCATTGGAATCAACCCCACCCCACTCTATAAATACAACATTCATTGCCTCATTAAAGGTAAGCATTCTCTTATTTATCACTACGCTAAGACTATCCCACTGACTTTAGCATCGGAGTGACTTTGCAGGTACAACACCAGCAAGATCGGATACGGTCATTGACTAAGGACATCAACCACTAACTACCTCGGATCGCTCTTCAAGGTCGGAAGTACAGTGCAGAACAAATACAATGGATGTTAACCCAACATTTGGAAGACTGTGGTTTAGTTTTTCAGAGACCAAGTTGTTGAGGTCAGTACCATTTAGATGCTATTAGACTTCGATGTTCTGTCATTGTGGAGTACCAGTTGACTCATCAAAGTCTCAGCCCAAACGATGAGTATAGAATGCTTGATCAACACAGGTGTTTCCCTGTTGTCATTTATTTGGGAAGTGCATGGATTTATGCATAGCTTCGAAGCACCGACACTTCCGGTTGAAGACGTGTCCGATGTCTAACACGTATTGTGTGAGACACTGATACCGACACTTCAATTACTTATATTATTCAATATTTTTTAAATTATAATCGGTGCCTGCGTGTCCATGATGTGTTAGGTGTTTGTGTCGGTCCTTCATAGATGCATAGTACCATGTGTGGGTGCCTTTCAGAGGTATATTAGTAGGAGAAGTCGGTCCTAGATGAGGCACACTTTTATTTCAAATGAATATTGCCCTTGCATTGTATATTTTTTAAAAAACATGAATTTTATTGGAGCGGTGAATATATACAAATCTATATATATGTGTGTTATATTTTAGTTTAAATTATTGTATTGTATTAAGTTATACATCACGTTTCAAAAAATTTGCAATACTTTCATTGTGTTGAAAAGATTGTTAAAATAATAAAAAATAAAATCATGTTTTCAGAAAGAAGATAAAAGTATTTTACTTAAATCATTCCACATTTAGAGTTAGCTCATTTAGTAGCACTCCCAAAAACGGGGTGTTGCATTGATCAAGAACAAGACTCAAGGGAAGAGAATGATAATGCACCAGAAATTCTTAGAGCCTAGAGATAGACAATCACCTACGAGGTTGGTTGATTTTGACTGATAATGATGCAGAAATTGATGATGAAGGGGAGTTGATACATTTTGCTATGATGGTTGATTCTAAACATTTAGATTTCCAAGTTTCCTTGAAAGAAAAGGTGTGGAAGGAGGCCATGAGAGGAGTTGAGTTCTATAGAGAAGAACCATACTTGAGAATTGACTAAATTGCCCCATGACAAAAAGGGCAATTGATGTCAAATAGGTGTTCAAATTGAAACTTAACCCAGAAGGAAAGATAGTCAAGCACTAAGCTAGATTAATAGTGAGGAGATTTTTATAAAAGAAGGAGATTGATTATTCTAAAGTGTTCTCACTAGTGACAAGACATGAGACTATTGGGGTGGTAATAGCCACATCTGCAGCATGTATATCATTTAGATGTCAAATCAGTCTTTTTAAATGGGCATTTGGAAGGGTTTTTGTTTATGTTACAACCTCTTAGATTTGTAATCAAAGGCAATGAGGACAATGTCTATAAACTGAATAAGGCTTTGTATGGGCTTAACCAAGCCCCAAAGGCTTGGAATAAGAGAACTGACGGGTTCTTTATACAGCAAGGGTTCAAGAAAAGCTATGTTGAGTAGGATTGGCAAAGCGGCCCAGCCCGCCCCGCCTCGCCTCGCTGTGAGCCTGCCAAAGGTTGGGCGGACTGGCCCGCCAAAAGATATAGGATTGAGAAATTGAGCCTGTCCCGCCCCTTGGCGGGCTAACCCGCCATTAAAATTAACTAAAAAAGTATTTAAAGCATACTTTTTAGGCTTAAAATAGACGGGTTAGCGGGTTAGCCCGACCAAGCCCGCCAAAAACAAAGTAAAAAAGGCATGTTGGTGGGTCGGCTCACTACAACCCGCCAAAAAAACTAAAAAATATTTTGAAATGGAAAAAAAACTCGGCGGGCCGCTGAATTAATTGGCAGGTTAGGCTATGGCGGAGTGAAATCACCAACCCAACCCAGCATTTTTTAGAGGAAGAAAGGAGACCAAAATACTCTTTGTTTCCCTCTATGTAGATGACTTGTTGGTTACTAAGAGCTGTCCTAAGGAGATTGACAAGTTCAAGGCATGCATGAAGGAGAAATTTGAAATGATAGACTTGGGAAAACTATCGTATTTCTCAGGTTTGGAGTTTTTATTGCTTCCATGTTGGGTTTACATAACCGGGCCTAGTACAATAATATTGCTAATTGCACCTACAAAACTATCCCAACCTTTGACAAAAAAAAAAACTATCCCAACCATGTTTGCTTCACGAGAGACGTGCGAGATTATCACATTCCACTCCAACTAAAGCAGTATCTCCAAATGAAGCAATTGAAGTGAGTATTTACTTTGATGTCAATATGCATAACAGTGCCACATTAGAGGGGATTAGAATACTCTCAATTTCTCAAGAAATGAGGGGCTTCATTTAAAAAGAGATAGGCACAAAATTGATGATGGACCATATAATTAGGTGTATGCACTTTAACTTGATAATTGGATCATGTTGAAATGAAAAAAATATTGTATGATTTTATAATTAATGCTCAACAAAACACGTGGGAAAACTTTCTTTTGTAACCAGTAAAAGAGAGGGGAGACCAGAAAATTTCCCATGTAGATAGTTTAAGAGGTGGTTAATCAATTGAACTTATCTGCTTGGTGGGAATTGTGCGAAAAAATAGTGGAAAATAGTACTAAATTTAACCACTGGGTTTACGTCTCTCCAATAAACTTATATATTCTCTATAATTAGATACGAAATTTGTCCATCATATTTTTGTGTGTGTGACAAAAATACTCCTTAGATTAGATATAATTAGCAATTAGTAACGACAACATCTCATAGATTAGATATAATTAGATACAAGAAGTGGCCTTCCTATCCATCCACACTAGTATATATATGATCTGTATTCTGTATTAATCTCTTGTGATTAAGTGCAGTTTCTGTATAAATCGCTTAATTACCTTGTCAGGAAACAAATTTTGTCACATCTTCCTAAAGCACCTGAATGCTCTCGCTCTCCGCCTCCTTCACAACTTTAAACACCTACAAATACAGACACATAGATTCAATAAAAAAATAAAATGGCGGGTGGAGGATTTGTAACGGGTGCCGGAGATGTCCAATTTGAGGCAAAGATAACATTTGCTGTCATAATCTCTTGCATAATGGCTGCCACTGGTGGTCTTATGTTTGGTTATGATATTGGAATTTCAGGTAAATACGTACTAACACATTTCCCCCTAGTCCTTGTTTTCTACTATAGTATATTCTTTTGAATTAGTTAGTTAAATCATTATATATGTAATGTAATGCAGGGGGTGTGACATCAATGCCTAGTTTCCTGCAAGAGTTTTTCCCAGACGTATATATAAAAATACAAGAACACAGAGAAGAAAGCAACTACTGCAAATATGACAATCAAAAGCTACAATTATTTACATCTTCTCTGTATCTTGCTGCATTGGTAGCCACAATGGTTGCCTCTCCCGTGACAAGATCCTTAGGACGCAAAAAAACTATGTTAATTGCTGGTTTTTTCTTTATTGTTGGCACTATCTTAAACGCTGTCGCAAAGACCCTTCCCATTCTCATTGTAGGCAGGATCATAATTGGTTGTGGTGTTGGTTTCGCCAATCAAGCTGTTCCTGTCTTTCTTTCTGAGATTGCACCAACAAGGATTCGTGGTGCACTTAACATTATGTTTCAATTCAATATCACTATTGGAATTTTCATAGCAAACCTTGTCAACTGGTCTACTGCAAAGTAAGTTCAATTAAATAATCAGATTTTTTAATTGTTATATTACTTAATTGTTACTATGTATGTGTGAATAAAATTGGGAGACTGTTATGTTATTTATTTACAGGATTGAAGGTGGATATGGGTGGAGAATATCAATTGCTTGTGCAGGTATTCCTGCACTTATGCTTACAGTGGGGGCTTTAATAGTGGATGATACTCCCAACAGTTTAATTGAAAGGGGTTTTGAGGAACAAGGGAAAACTGTGCTAAGAAAGATTCGTGGTGTGGAAAATGTTGAGCCTGAGTTTGAGGATATTCTTAAAGCTAGTAAAGTGGCTAAAGAGGTCAAGAGTCCCTTCAAAGACATCGTCAAACGCAACAACCGTCCTCCATTGGTCATTGCCATCTGCATGCAGGTCAGAAAATGCGACATCCCTTTAAATAGAGTTGTCAATTTTAGTCTAATCTAATAAGTTAGCCTGGTAATCCCGTATTTTGGGCTAGGCTAAGCTCACTAAATAGAGACCCTAAAAAATCAGGTCATATTGGCCGAACCCATTTGGCTGGCCAGGTGGAACTCGTTTATTTATGTTTTTTATTGACTCGTTTAGTGACTAATTTTTGTGTATATATATATATAGGTGTTCCAACAATTCACTGGCATCAACGCAATCATGTTCTATGCTCCGGTTTTGTTCAACACCCTAGGATTTCACAGTGACGCTTCTCTATACTCATCAGTGATCACAGGAGCAGTGAATTCCCTCTCAACCTTGGTGTCTGTCATTTGGGTGGATAAAGTTGGGAGAAGAGTGCTTTTGTTGGAAGCATGTGTCCAAATGTTTGTGTCACAAGTGGTGATTGGGATAATACTTGGGTTGAAAGTGCAAGATCACTCAGATAATTTGGGAAAAGGGTATGGGATGTTCGTAGTTGTGTTGGTGTGCACATTTGTGGCATCTTTTGCATGGTCATGGGGTCCACTTGGGTGGTTGATTCCTAGTGAAACTTTCCCTCTAGAGACAAGGTCAGCTGGTCAAAGTATAACTGTCTTCACCAACATGCTCTTCACCTTCGTTATTGCACAAGGTTTCTTGTCCATGATGTGCTTTTTCAAGTATGGGATCTTCTTTTTCTTTTCGGCTTGGGTGCTTGTCATGGGAGTTTTCACCATTTTCTTGATTCCAGAGACAAAGAATGTTCCAATTGAAGATATGAATGAGAAGGTTTGGGGACGTCACTGGTTCTGGAAGAATTATATGGATCATGATGAATAAATATGAATGAGTGAATTCAGTAAATGCATGTAGAAGAAGTGCAGTACTCTTTTTCAACTTTTGTAGTTGTCAAATGATTTTCTCACATTACTTTTTTTCCTCCATGTATTTTTTTCGAGACACATGTACACTTTCCAACATTTTTCGTTATAAGTCACAACATTTTTTATATATATTTTTAAATCACAACATGTGATTCTCTTCATCTGTCGACAGTGGCGGATGCAGCATGTTGGTATTGGGGTCAATTGACCCCACTAAAAAAAAAGATTTACTTTTATTATATCCAGTAAAAAGTTTTTGCCCACAATAAAAATTTGGGTTTGACCCTACAAATATCCTGCTGTCAAAATACACAGTCAGACCCAAATCTTTTTTTGTATAGTCCAATTAAAGACAGTCTTTACGGAATTACTTACCCTAAATCCTAAATTAAAATTTGTTTTCCTCTCTCTCACTCGTTCGTTCCTTCTCGTCTTCAAGTGGAAATTCAAACACGTTTGATAAGGAGAAGTTGACTCGTTTGGCTAAGTTTAATCCATCAGAATTTTCTTCTATTGAGCCCCAGAGGCTTGATAATCAAATTGAAAATTTTATCATAGATATTCGGTCTAATGATCGATTTTCAAAGTTAAATGGGATTACCGATCTTTCTGAAATGATGGTGAGAACTAGATGACATATTGCGTATCCAATGGTCTACTTACTTTTGAAGCTAGCTTTGATTTTGCAAGTGGCAACTGCAACAGTTGAAAGATCTTTCTCTGCAATGAGTTATGTGAAGAATGGATTGCGCAATCGTATCAGAGATGAATGGTTGAATGATTGTCTGGTTACATATATTGAGAGTGATATTTTTAATAGTATTGACAATGAAATTATCATACAACATTTTCAGAATATGAAAACACGTAGAAGACAATTGTAACTTGTGGAAAGACAATTGTAACTTGTGGAAGTAATTGAATATTTTTTTTTGGTGTTTTTTGTCACATACGTGATTATGTATTTTGTAAAAGCTTATTTTATTTTTATTCTATGAAATATTATAGATAGTTCATTTACTTGCCCCCACGAATGAAATTTTCTGGATCCGCCACTGTCTGTCGAGATCAGGGACGGAGGCAGAAATCAATAGTTGGGGGGGCTAATTTTTTTTAGTCTACTAAATTTAGTAAAAATTACTACTATATGTATATGTATATAGTATTAAGTAAAAACAAGGAATATATATAAATAATTTATAGCCCTGTTGTGGATCAAAAACATGTTCACATTTATATATTTCTTTTGATCAAGTGTTCTTATTTATATCTAAAGCTTGTTTCCCTTACAAAAATATAAAATCTTGGGGGGCTCAAGCCATGGGAGGCTACAATGTAGCTCCGTCCCTGGTCGAGATCCCTTTTTAGATACTATTTCATTTCTAATTAGCTTTGTTGCAATGTCAAGTTTTATACTATTATTACTACGCACATTGATTAAAAAAATACTATTACTTCACACGGAGATCGTCGTGTTTTTTTTATATGAATCGATTCATACGGAATTTAATTAGCCTGTACAGATAAAAATAAATTAATATATTTCAGATTAATTTTACAATTAACTTCAACCTCAAAAACAAAATAAATATACTTAAAGTAAAAAGTGATAATTATTTTGACAACAATTTTTATTGGAAGTCAGAAAAATATAATGATTCATAAAAAAAGTAAAATATTTATGAAGATAAAATATAAAAAATAATTGTAGATACAATAGATAATATTTTCCCGTTGGAACACAAATAATAGCTGAAATATCTTTTTTTTGGAAGCAAATTAATCGTTTATAAAAAATAAATACATATAAAAAGCCAAAAATATAAAAAATATAATTTTCCATAACAACAACATATAATGTTTTCCAGTTAGAAGTTAAAAATAAAATATTTATTTATAAAATCAAATACAAGAGAAGATATTTTCTAGTTGGGAACATAATAATGATTATAAAAGGCTTAAATGTACTTTTGATCCCCCTATTTTACTAATTGCGCAATTTTGATCCCACTATTTTATTTTGGGCAATTTTGGTCCCCCTATTTTACAAAATTGTGCAATGTTGACCAAATTAGAATTTCAAATTCTAAGATGCTGATGTGTCAATATTTTAATTGACATGCCAATTTACAATGCTTTATTGGCATGCCACTTCATTTCTTTAATAAAAAAATTACTTTAATTTTATATTTTATAAAATGTTTATTTTGAAATAATTAAATAATTTTTATATGGCTTAAATAATTAAATTTTACATCTTATAACGTCACGACCTTTCTTTATTTCTTCCTAGAAATCCAATTTTTCCACGATTAACCCATGATGTATTTAATTTGGAATCGTCCCATATCAAATACAAATTTCATTATTTTATAAAATTAAAGTAAATATTTTTTAGCCCTGTCGTGTCAATTAAAATATTGACACATCGGCAACATCTTAGAGTTGGAAATTCCAATTTGGTCAACATTGCACTATTTTGTAAAATAGGGGGACCAAAATAGGCCAAAATAAAATAGGGAATCAAAATTGCACAATGATCAAAATAAGGG
This sequence comes from Astragalus glycyphyllos, assembly GCA_963573325.1. NCBI lineage: Eukaryota > Viridiplantae > Streptophyta > Magnoliopsida > Fabales > Fabaceae > Astragalus > Astragalus glycyphyllos. The sequence goes on from OY754309.1 coordinate 69,492,669, forward strand.
GACCAAAAGTGCATTTAGGCCATTATAAAATTAGTCTGTAATGGTAAATCTTATTAAATTATTAGTCTTTAATTCATTTTTTTGACAAAATAATCCCCAACCCTTCAATACATGTTTCCATGTTGAAGATTTTATTTTTGGTTTGATGGTCAGACTGTCAATTGACAGGACCTAACACATACACATAAAGGGGAAAACCAAGGATCGACACCCAGTTGGGATGAACCCGGCAACCGGTTCATAAACGGTATTTCTACTGCTGCGATGAATCTGCCTCAGACCCCTGTTGAAGACTTTGATACTATATCGACAAACTTTGTGTAAACCATAATATTATTCTCCATCGAGAATCAAAAGTAAAATAATAATAGAATATTTGGCTAATTTTTGTCTCGTTTTTAATTTGTATAGTAAATTATAATTATCAGTGACAAATATTTATCTTGTGCTTTTTTATGCATTAGTGACAATTATTTGTCCTGTATGTTTTATTTATGAGTGACAAAAGTTTATCGTGTGTTTTTTTATAAGTCAGTGACAAACATCCCGTCCATGAGTATTATAAAAAAAAATTGTCGTTTTTATAATTTGTACAAAAAATCATAATTATTAATGATAAATATTTGTATTGTGTTTTTTATGTATCGGTAATAATTACATGTCATTGTTTTAGGTATCAGTAGCAAATATTTGTTACGTTTTTTTTTTAATATTTTTCAGTAATTTGAATATTCATTAAGCTTTTTTTTAAGAGTCTAAAAAATTATTGTTGAATATTCATTAAGCTTTTTTTTAAGAGTCTAAAAAATTATTGTTTAGGGTTATATATATTTTTAGTCCCTATAAGCAAGGGTAGTTTGAGATTTTTTCTAGTGATAAAATTGATTAGTTTTATTATAATAGAAGAGGGAAGACCAAGAAGGGATGGTTCGAGTGGCAACTGGGTTTGGATCCCACCCCAAGATTTCGAGTGCGAATCTTAGGTGTGGCAAAAACTATGTTGAAAGGAGAGAATCACACGGGCCAGCAAAGCCGAGTAATCATTGCCAGCCAGATTCTCTGGAGAATACTGCACAGTAATAACATGGTAACCAAGAGAGAGAGAGAGAGAGGTTTGAAAAAGTGTGTGAGAGAGTGAAAAAAGTGTAAAGTGAGAAAATTTTGAAAGAGTGTTTTTTTTCTTCTCTTTTTGTAAAGACTTTTTACATTTTTACCCTAATTATTGATGATGTAGTAAAATTAGAGGAATGTGTAGATTTTGGTTTGTGTTAGCAGTTTCTTTAATTTTATGTAAGTAGATAGTAGATGTATATATAGTAGATTTATCTCGTGTTTTTTAAGTATCAGTGACAATTATTTGTCCTGTATTTTTTATTTATGAGTGACAAAAACTTATCATATTTTATTTTTTTATAAATTAGTGACAAACATTTGTCCCGTCGATGAGAATCATAAAAAAATTGTTGTATATATAATTTGTACAAATAATTATAGTTATCAATGACAAATACTTGTCTCGCATTTTTTAATGTATCCGTAACAATTATTAATCTTTTTTAAATCAGTGACAACTATTTGTTACATGCTTTTTTTGATATTATTAATCAATAATTTGAATATTAAAAATTGAATATTATCACCCCCACCTCTCTCTCTCTCTCCTATTATAAATCTACTATCTAACTTCTACTTTTTTTTTGACCAAACTACCTTCTTCTGCTATAATCTATCTATTATCAATCTATCTATCTATCTATCTATCTATTATGTAACATCCCTAATTTGGCCAATTTCAATAATTGAAATTAGCAAGTGTTTTGCTTATTTAAATTGGTTTTTAATTTAAGTAATTGAGCATCTTTGATTTTAGGATAGCAAATATAATTGCTAAATGAGGTAAATTGATTGAATATTGGTGATCGGCTAATTATTCTAATAGATTGTTGTTAATTAAATTACATAGTTTTGTTGCTTGATCACATGATTAAGTGATATATACATTGAACATGCTTGTATGTATGATATTCAATTAGTTCACATGGAGGTAGTGCATGAATAAATTATGGGGTTCGCAAACTAGGAAATTCACACCATTTAAAACCCTCCCTCTCAAATAGCTTTCAGCTGAAACCCTCTCCATTATTTCACTTCACCTAGAAAAGAAAAGAAAGGATAGAGTGGAGAGAAAGAGAGAGAATGCGAAGGAGAGAAGAGAAAGAAAGAGGGAAAAATCTTAGGGTTCTTCACCATCACTCATCCACATTGTTTTTGCTGAAGTCCTTCATTCTTTCAACATTTTCTCACTTCAAAATGCGGGTTACATCCTAGAAGACCAGCTGATGCTGCACTTTCTTTCTTCCTTACTCACCTTGGGTTGCATGTGCCAAAATGAAGTCTAGCGGTTGTTGAAGCTTTGCATGTCGAAATTGGAGCTGGAATAGGCATTACTACAAGCCACATTGTTGATTAGAACTATCAAGTAGTGATTTTGGAGGGTTGGGATCGAGTTAGAGTCTTGGGGTTGGGCTTTGAAGTCCTAGGAGTTGTTCTTAGGAAGACCACTTCATCTCTTTGCTTACATTTCGAAATTTCTGCACAAGTTGTGATTTTCATCACATTCAAGGTGAGTCCTTCGCTTTATTTTGTGTTTATGTGAAATGGTTATTGATGCATGTGTAGACCCTTTTCCTTTAGGGTGGAAATTGGTACCAAAAGGAATGCTCAAAAAGTGTTTAAAAACATAGTTATTGGTTTTCTGCACATGCCCGATCCGTGCGCCCCAAGGGTACGACCCGTGCGCTTACCACAGTCTCAGGCACATAGTTAAATTGAAACAGGCCCGGTCTGTGCGCTCAAGTGCACGACCCGTGCGCCTGACTCTGTGTCACAATTTGAAACTTCATTTTTCTTGCATTTTTGAGTACCAATTGTCATCCAATCCCTTCCCTAACATCAATAATCTAAATTACCACGAGATTAGACCCTAATATGACTTGGTAATGATGTGATTGGGTGTCAGAAACATTGTCACATAAAATGAGTAAAGCGAACTATTTAATACCATGTTTTCTTTATGACCCTATGATTGCCTTATGCCATAAGTTTGATTCGTGTCTTGTAAATTATGTGAATACATGAATGAATATCCACTATCTATATGGTGAGTCTTATTACACGATTAATGTAGCAAAGCAAACGATATATTCTATTATGACACTAACTATCCACGAGTGAGATTACACAAGACATGCTAATTAAATAGACTATGAACTCATTCAAGTAAAGTATTGCCTAATGTAACGATAATAATGACAAGATGATGGAATGGACTTTGTGTTCATTAAAGTTAAGGTTATTATCAATTGCAAAGATTAATAATACATGTATATATATATATATACACACACACACATACATTGAGGATAGGGTGACAACCCTAGAGGTTAGAATACTAGGGGAGGGGAAGTCATGAGCCCCAAAACCTAGGCCCCATGAGGTTTGCCCGCTAGAGCAAGGTTAGCGGATTGGGTTCACCACGAACCTAATAAAAAAAATGGTTCACAGTGTTGTCCTAAGTTATGAAAGGTTTGTACGTAGCTATCAAGAATCGGACTACAATTAAAAAGATGCATAATGAACCGCGAGAGGACTTGTGAGGGGTTACGCCAGAACTCACTGAGATTTGTAATCTCACCCTTTATATATTGTGGTTTTTACAGAGAAACAGGGGAAAAGCAAAAGCCAAGAAGCACGGTTAGACAATGCACATAATGGAGAGCATGTAGTTTTAGTTATTACTTATGTAGTTCCCTAGTTCTTTTGTATTTTCGATATTATGACTTGTACTTGTATTAGAAGTTGTATATCGTTTCCGCTATTTTTGTTATGGATATTGAACATTAGGATGTGGGAAGGATATTAAAACATTGTTTTTATGTTAATTATGTACTTCTATTTGAAGTTATGAAATATGAATGACTATTTGATGAGTTTATCATCAAACTTTAGTTTTGTTCAATATCTAAAAATAATAATTTTACTCTGATGTATATTAAAAGGTGTATCCTGATATTTGGCCTATTGTTGAGATATTAGGGTAAGAATACTTAATGAATATTCAAAGTACTGATTGTATCAAAAAAAAGTACTGATAAATATTAAAAATACACGTAAAAATAGTTGTCACTCATACCTAAAAAAAAGGACAAATAGTTGTTACCGAGACATAAAAAAACAGGAAACAAATATTTGTCATTGATAATTATATATTTTTTTACAAATTATAAAAACGGCAATTTTTTTTTATAATAATCATGGACAGGATAAATGTTTGTCATTGATTTATTAAAAAACACATGATCTACGATCTATCTACTGTACATATAATCAAACAACTCACAAACAAAAACTCAAATCTACCCACTCCTCTTATTTTGCCACATCACCATTGATGAGGGTAAACTTGTAAAAGTCTCACAAAAAGACAAAAAAAATCATTTTTCCAACTTTTCTCGCTTTGTCACTCTCTTTCACACTCTCTCACATTTTTTCAAACATTTCTCACTTTCCCCCTTCTATCTCTCTCTCCTACTATTTTTTTTGGTAGAGACAAGAGTATCCACTGCCGAATGCAGTGACTAATCTCCCGCTGGATTGGAGGCACCTTGAAGGGTGGGATAGCTGGCCCAGGGATTTAAAGTTGCTCCGTACCCAAGGCGAGGATCGAACCCTCGACACTTGGTCTCTCCTACTATGAAACTACTATCTACCTTTGAAACTAATCAATTTAATCACTAACAAAAATCCAAAACTACCCTTGCTTCTAGGGACTAAAAATATATTTAACATTAGGAATATTAAATATATTTGAGTTTATGTAGCAAAATTAGATGAGTGGCTATATTTGAGTTTTGTTAGTGGGTTGTTTGATTATATGTATAGTAGTAAACTAGATGAAATATGTCCCTTAGATTTTTTTGTTGACAAAAGTACCCCTTAGATTGGATATAATTAGTAATTAGTAACGACAATATCTCATAGATTAGATATAATTAGATACAGGAAGTGGCTTTCTTATCCATCCATGCTAGTATATATATATATATATATATATATATTCGGTATTAATTTCTTGTGATTAAGTGCAGTTTTTGTATAAATCTGTTATTTACCTTGAAAATTTGTCACGAAACAAATTTCATCACATCTTCCTTAAGCATCTGAATGCTCTTGATCTCCGCGTTCTTCACAACATGGCGGGTGGAGGATTTGCAACGGCTGCCGGAAATGTCCATTTTGAGGCAAGGATCACATTTGCTGTCATAATCTCTTGCATAATGGCTGCCACTGGTGGTCTTATGTTTGGTTATGATATTGGAATTTCAGGTACATACGTACTAACACATTTCCTCCTAGTCATTGTTTTCTATAGAATTAATTAATTAAATATGTAATGTATTGTAATTGTAATACAGGGGGTGTGACATCAATGCCTAGTTTCCTGCAAGATTTTTTCCCAGACGTATATATAAAAATACAAGAACACAGAGAAGAAAGCAACTACTGCAAATATGACAATCAAAAGCTACAATTATTTACATCTTCTCTTTATCTTTCTGCATTGGTAGCCACAATGGTTGCCTCTCCTGTGACAAGATCCTTAGGACGCAAAAAAACTATGTTAATTGCTGGTTTTTTCTTTATTGTTGGCACTATCTTAAACGCTGTCGCAAAGATCCTTCCCATTCTCATTGTAGGCAGGATCATAATTGGTTGTGGTGTTGGTTTCGCCAATCAAGCTGTTCCTGTCTTTCTTTCTGAGATTGCACCAACAAGAATTCGTGGTGCACTTAACATTATGTTTCAGTTCAATATCACTATTGGAATTTTAATAGCAAACCTTGTAAATTGGTTTACTGCAAAGTAAGTTCAATTAAATAATCAGATTTTTTTTTATTGTTATATTACTGAATTATTACTAAGTATGTGTGAATAAAATTAGGGGAATGTTATGTTATTTATTTGTAGGATTGAAGGTGGAAATGGGTGGAGAATATCAATTGCTGGGGCAGGTATTCCTGCACTTATGCTTACACTGGGGGCTTTAATAGTGGATGATACTCCCAACAGTTTAATTGAAAGGGGTTTTGAGGAACAAGGGAAAACTGTGCTAAGAAAGATTCGTGGTGTGGAAAATGTTGAGCCTGAGTTTGAGGATATTCTTAAAGCTAGTAAAGTGGCTAAAGAGGTCAAGAGTCCCTTCAAAGATATCATCAAACGCAACAACCGTCCTCCATTGGTCATTGCCATCTGCATGCAGGTCAGAAAATGCGACATCCCTTTAAGTAGAGCTGTCAATTTTAGTCTACTCTAATAAGTTAGCCTGGTAATTCCGTATTTTGGGCTAGGCTAAGCTCACTAAATAGAGACCCTAAAAAAATCAGGTCATATTGACTGAACCCATTTGGCTGCAGGCCAGGTGGAACTCATTTATTTATATTTTTTATTGACTCGTTTAATGACTAATTTTGGTATACATATATATATATATATATAGGTGTTCCAACAATTCACTGGCATCAACGCAATCATGTTCTATGCTCCAGTTTTGTTCAACACCCTAGGATTTCACAGTGATGCTGCTCTATACTCGGCAGTGATCACAGGAGCAGTGAATTCCCTCTCAACCTTGGTGTCTGTCATTTGGGTGGATAAAGTTGGGAGAAGAGTGCTTTTGTTGGAAGCATGTGTCCAAATGTTTGTGTCACAAGTGGTGATTGGGATAATACTTGGGTTGAAAGTGCAAGATCACTCAGATAATTTGGGAAAAGGGTATGGGATGTTCGTAGTTGTGTTGGTGTGCACATTTGTGGCATCTTTTGCATGGTCATGGGGTCCACTTGGGTGGTTGATTCCTAGTGAAACTTTCCCTCTAGAGACAAGGTCAGCTGGTCAAAGTATAACTGTCTTCACCAACATGCTCTTCACCTTCGTTATTGCACAAGGTTTCTTGTCCATGATGTGCTTCTTCAAGTTTGGGATCTTCTTTTTCTTTTCGGCTTGGGTGCTTGTCATGGGAGTTTTCACCATTTTCTTGATTCCAGAGACAAAGAATATTCCAATTGAAGATATGAATGAGAAGGTTTGGGGACGTCACTGGTTCTGGAAGAATTATATGGATCATGATATGAATGAATGAATTCAATAGATGCATGTAGAAGAAGTGCAGTACTCTTTTTCAACTTTTGTTAGTTGTCAAATGATTTTCTCATATTACTCTTTTTCCTTCTTATAACAACCATCGTGTATATGTATTTTTTTTTCCCAGTGAAAATGTACACAAAACAATATGTACACTTTCCAGCAATTTTGCTTGTAAGTCACAATTAATATTTATTATATCTTTTTAAATCACAACATGTGATTCTTTATCATATGTCAAGTTTTATCCTATTAGCGTAAGGAGATCGATCGCACAGTGTCTACAAGACTAAAAAATTATCCGTTCTAAAAATACTTTAAGATTTAGGGTTAAATATGTTTTAGCTCCCTGCAAATATAGCGTATTTTAGTTTAAGTCCCTGCAAATTTATTTTTTTAGTAAAAAGTTCCTACAAAATCAACTTTTTTGAAATAGGCCATTCTGTTAGTCAAACGTTACAAAAAAACACAGTTGACTAACAAATCCTATGTAGCTTTTATATTTATTTCTCTATTTTAAAATTCTAATTTTATTTGGCATCCACATCATGATCTCTCTCAACTTCATCTCTCTCAATCTCCCCTCAAAACCAGCGCACCAACCTCCCCAAACTCTGGCGACCCTTCGCCGGCAACCATCGCACAACAAACCATCGCCGGAAAACGAACAGAGAAGCCAAATAGATATCCCAAATCAGCGGTGGTGAACTTTGTAGGGAAGGAGGAGAACTCAGATCTACCGATAGATAACCCAAATCACCATCTTTGAAACAATTTGTTCATTGACTTCCCTCACCTGATGAGATTCCATCTCTATTTTTTTTCAAATCTGCCTTTCCCTTGCATTTCATCTAATTTCATTATCTTCCAACATCTTTTCTGTGTTCCATAAAATCGTTGCATTCTGATCACTCGTCATCCCCAAAAGTTTAGCTCATGAGATCAAAATTGTTTCTCAGACTTACATGGCTTTGTGATTTCTTTGTAGTCTTGCATCGACAATTGGCGAAATTGAAAGGTTCAGATTCAGATTCAAATTCAATCGTCATCTACTTTTTCTCCCTTGATTTAGTTTTCTTGATTTGGCACTCACTTGCTCAGAATCACCATTGTCGCTGGTAAGAGTGATAGGATCGAGGCTTTTGCATAGGAATCACTTCACGATGGAAAATTTCCAAGCAAAGATAAATCCAGAACACAGATTTCTTCTCTTTTGTGGATGCTATAAATAGGCTGGGAATTGATTTGGGTTTCAAACAGAATGGGAATAGAGGAGTTGAGAAGAAAAAGAAGAAGAAGAAAGTGAGGGGAACGTATGGCGCGGTGGCGGAACGGAGAAGGGCAGCGTGAGAGTGTTGAAGGACGAGGGACTGAGCTGTTAGAGAAGATGACTGATGAAATTCCTTGCTTTTCTGATTTAAAGTAAGTAAAAATGAGTTGGCATGCCAAGTCAACATTTAAAATAAATAAAAAAGAATATTAAATGACACATAAGTATTCCGTCAGCCAAATCAGCATTTTTTTAACACACCACTAACAGAAGGGTCTAAATCAAAAAGTTTTATTTTGCAAGGAGCTTTTAAAAAAATTTGCAGGGTGCTAAACCAAACACACTATATTTGTAGGAGCCTCAAACATATTTAAGCCTAAGATTTAAATATACCTCACCCTAAAACAACTAATAAAGATTTGAAGTTATGATTTGTTGAATATATGTCATTTCATAATCCACAAAGGGTTCAAATCTAACCCATTGCCATTTTTTAACAACAACTCACTATTAGAATTTTCACTGTTTCTTGTGGAATTTTCTATCATTTCTGCGGAAATTTCCACAGATTTAGAAATCGATTTTAGCAAGTTTTCCCCGTTTTTGACTGATTTAGCAGTTTTACATTCGGTTTTCTGGACGAGCTGTTTATAGACTAAATTCAACAACCAAAAAAAAAGTTACAGTCTAAAAAGTAAATTTCATTACTACTTTTTTATAATGGGTTTTTTTTTCTACCCCCACTCTTTGAGTATATACCCCCACAAAATTTGAAAACCCGAAAATACCCCCCAAAAATTGAGTCCAACGGATTTACCTGTTGAACAGGCAATTTCGTTTTTAAATAACACAAAGACGGATTTAGGTAGATCCGTTTAGATGAAAAAACTGCGCAACGAATGTACCAACAGCCAGGCAAGAAAGTAACATGCACCCAATGGTTACGGTCCACGTGAAGAATAGATATGATGCCGCGACTCTTAGACGAAGAATAAGTACATCTCAAAGGCAAATAAGTAAATGTCTGTCCCAAAGATAATTGAACTAGGGCGACATTATATTTGGTAGATATAATGTACCCCATTTCAGGCAAACAGGCAAACTCAGCCACTTTTCCTTCGGCTGAAAATCGTAGCCCTCAACAAATATGGCATCTTTAATAACTGCAAGTCTATTAACCCCAAATAATTCAGAATATAGCTCAGAACGAGAATTTATTTCTTGTCTAATTAAAGGCCAACTATCCTCACCAAGACCAAGACCAACAGCAACTGCTCGGAAGCCATAATTACCATTTGATCCAACATCAATAGTATTTTCAATAGAAGAGTGGAAGTGAAGAGGAACCCACGGTAATAGCAATTTAGTAGTCCCCTGCTATGTTAATTTATTTGAAGCCCGCTATGATAATTTAGGAGAAGGAGCCTTTGACTTTGAAGCACGTTGTGATACCATTGACTTTGAAGACCGCTGTGATAAATTAGGAGAAGCCCCCTGTGACTGTGATAACGGCTGTGATAATTTATTAGAAATCCCGGATTCTTGAGTAATTTTCATCTTCTCATCCACATGCTCCCAAGCAGAAGGATCGCGCTTCACATCATAGAATTTTTGCTTTTTCTTTTTTGGTGCACCCTTTGTTTTAACTATAAATGGTGGTGGAACCATTGAAGAAGTGGTAGGGAATGCAAGCTCATCAATCTGTTTCTTGAAGACAAATTTTTCCTCCGGAGTCATACCATTATATCTTGCCCATATATGCTACATAGAGTAAGTAATGTCACATTCAACATATTTTTCTTGGGAGACGTCATCATCTATAAAATCCAAACTCAAATTTCTCCAATGACCGTCAACAACTTCCAACGGAATAGAAGTACCAGAGACATGATACACACCGAGCTCACAAGCACAAGGCAAAAGAGATGTGTCTTTCTAAGCATGCACCCACAACGACTTTTGTCATACCCCACACCAGGGGTGGTTTTTGAAAACTCCTTAGCAATATGATGAAGAGCTTTTATAGGGACAACACCTCGAAGCTTTTTATAGAAAGGAGTATTGTGAGCCACTTCAATACGATTGATGATTTTTTGGAAAGAGCCGATAATTTTATACAAATGAAGAGTAAGCATACCATGCACAAATGACCAACACTTACACAAGTCTCATCCAGAATTCCCCAAAGACCTCTTCAAAGCCCAATGAGTTGACTCTAGTCTTAAATAATAACAACAATAACAAGTGTAAAAAATATTAAACAACTATAAAAAATATATTAAACAAGCATAAAAAAGGTAAGACGTGTCAAAAAATATTAAACAAGCATAAAAAAACTAAACACGTGTCAAAAAATATTAAACAAGCATAAGGACCTACAATCTCCAATAGAGGTATATTGTATTTATTGGTCTTGTAAGTCGTGTCAAGAATAAGAACCTTCGGAAACAACTTGAATAATTTAATAGAAGTGGGATGTGCTTACATGATATCACTAACCACATCTGACCCTTCAGCTTTCCTGTTCCAAAATAAATAATTCTCGGACTCAATCAATCTCAACAGCTCCTGAATGTGTGTGTAGACCACACCTAACTTTCAAACGCCAACCCCCATCATGAACTGTACAAGTAGCTCTCAACTTAAACGGACAGTTTCCCTTCTTAGCGTCGATGACTCTAGAATCATTACTGAAATTCTCATGCTTCTCGTAACTAAAAACAATGTTATCTCTAGTCCCCCTTTTACCTCCACTTTTGTCAGATTTGACAATGATAACCACAACTCCAATACGTCTCCCAACGTCTCTCGCCCAATCAATAACTTCCTCGCGTGTAGAAAATAGCTACAAAATAGAAAATTGTTAGGTACTTAATTAATTAAATATCTATCAACATGTTTCAAAAAAAATTATTAATTAAATATACCATCTCTGTCCTGTATGACCTTGTAGTATCTATCTCGACCGGAACCAACTCCGTATCCATACCTATTTCAATTATAGGAAAGACATAAGAAATAAATTTACAAAACGGATTTATCTGTTTCGGACGTAAAACCATTTTTGATTTTTCCAAAGCGGATTTACACCCTAACAAGTAAATCCGTTTCGGAGATTATTCAAAGACGGATATAAGTTTAAGATAGGTAAATCTGTTCAGGAAAAAAATGAAAGCGGATGTACGTAAATCCGCCTAGACCAAAATTAAATGCCAAACGGAAGTAAAAGGACGAAGATACTTCCGTTTTGGTCAAAACGGATTTAGGTCCATCCGTTTACTTCCGTTTAATGTCGTATTTAATGCGCTTTTAATGATTAACGGATTTACCTTTCCTGCAGGTAAATATGTTTTCAGATAATGTGGGGCCCACTAGAGAATCTGGTCCAAAGTCAAAATTGTGTAATAATAATAGGGGTATTTTCGGGCTTTAGAAATTATGTGGGGTAGATGTGTATGGGGTGGGGTATAAAAAAACCCTTTTATCATATGTTACTATACCACAGTAGATCCTATGGGAGGCCCAACAACTAAAGTCATTCCTAAGGGCCAAGACCTTCGTACAACCCCCCTCTACTAGGTAGACACCCCCCACCGCCCATTATTCCGAAAATACCCCTCCTTTTTTAAAAAAAAACTCTCCTCTCCTATCCTCTTCAGGCAATTTGTTATCTCTCCCTCCCTTCCTCTCCTCGGCAACTATGATTCTATCTCTCCCTCTCTTCTTCGTTTTTTTCTTTTTTTTCCTGGAATTTAGCACGGTTCGGTGGCGTAGAGGTCGAACCTCATTGGAAACGTTCAGAACGAACTGGTTCGGACGACCGTGCACCGAACCCGTTCGGCCAGGTAGTGAACGAACCCCACTGATTCTCTCCTCTCCGTTTTGTTTTGCAGATATGGTGCAATTCGTGACCCTGTTTGAACGAAATGCTAGGAAGATTTCCCTTCTAGAGGATGTTTTCCGACTGTTAGGCAAAGAATTGCCTCGCGATTGTTACTTTCTTGGATGTTGGCCATATTATTGTTGGTATCATCACCAGGCGCACTGGCATTCCATTTGGTCTTCCATTTCAGCAGGTGGGGTTAGGTTAGGGTGTTTGTGAAGAAGTAGAGAAGATGAATCAGAAATGGGTAGTGTGAATATCAGTGAAGAGTGAGAGCCTATTTATAATAGGTGTGATCGAACGTGAGCGGTTGATTTAGAACGATCAGAACCGTTGAAATTCTGATCGTTGAGGCACAATTTCCAATGTCAATATCAGCCACTCGTTTTTATGACAGGTTTGCCTGACCTTTTGACTGCTTTTTTGGCCGATTTTAAGCCGTTGATGATAATGGACTGTGGAATCTGAGCCGTTGATGTGGACGGTGGAGCCAGCTCGGACGACCGTGCGTCGAACTGGTTCAGACGGACATAGGTCGAGCCTACTAAAAAACGTATTAGGGTGTGTGTGTGAAACTAACATACTTGGTGTTGGCCCAACCAAACTGGTTCGGTTGACCGTGCGCCGAACAGTAGTGAACTTAAAAAATTTGGAAAACACAACTTTCATTAAGGGTATTTGTATCTTTTCACACGTGTTGGGGGTGTCTACTGAGTAGCTTGGGGGTTGGACGAAGTATGGGCCTTCCTAAGACCTTCCTACCAACTACGAAGCCACCGAGGAGGAATAAGAAACGTTACACGTTAAGGTGTTATTTTTTTTTTAAGAAATATTATAATAAGTTTATAAAAATATATATGAATATTTTTTCACAAATCTTTTTAATGTATGCGGCTTGTCATGTTGGCGCCAAACTGCTTTTTTTTGTTTTCTTTTCTCTTTTCCTTTTTTTTTCAATTTGTTCTTTTTTTTCTTTTATATATTAAAGTTTTGATTTAAGGAGTACTTTACCGTCTTGAAAATTTTAAGATGTTTTACTTATGTGGAGTTTATTATTCAATAATTGATTGGATAAAAAAAACTTCATTTTATTACAAAGTACTTAAAATGATATCCTAAACAGTGTAATTTGGTGTACTTTATGATTTAGAATAAATTTTAATTGTTCAAATACACAAAATTTGTTCCTTGATACCGGCTTGGTTAAAGAAAAATCGTGACAAAATACGTAAAGTGCTTTATAATAATAATAATATATTTATTATTCATGGGAAATTCAGTCAAGTTTACAATAAACTTCTATCATCTTCTTTCAACTTTGTATAGTTACTTCTATTTTATTGGTGATTTCCATCCAACCCATACGTGTTTCACTTTCTAATTGTGTTGTATTTTTTTATGTTCTAATTATGGGTTAAGTTTTTATATTTACAATTGATTAATATGGATTATGTTATTAAAAGTTTTAGATATTTTCTTCCTATTCTCTATGGATATTTAATTTCAGCGTCTTTGACTATATATTTTACAAACCAACACCATTGGTCCACTGACACACGGGGTTGACTCAGTGCTCTCGAGTTCGCGTAAACATTTTAATACTCATTTGCACAAAGAAATTTAACCAACCCCGTGCATCGCACGGGTGATGAGGCTAGTTATCATTACTTTTGTTTTCTATTTTAAGAAAATTTTCTATTTGACTTTTTCAGAAATATCCGTATGCTTGTAAAATGAAGTACAGGATTACTAATAAAATTATTTCCATTAAAAGTTCTATAAATCTATTCTCTATTCTTTTTTTGAAAAAATTCAACAATTTCTTCTTTAAAAAAAACAACAAACCTATTTTAAAAAATTAACCACCACTTTTTCATTTTTGTAATCCGTAAATTACGAGTAACTAGTCACTAATGATAAACTACGTTAAACTAAATGATAAAAGAGACATCTTAATATCTTTAGATACGTTTGTAATCAAAATCAGACATTCATGTCAATAATTTTTTTATATACATGCATACTCCATTTAAATTCAAAATCTGAAAGTATATTTTTGGTCCAAATAAATCATCATATTATGACCCCAAAAATATCATCATATATTTAAATAGAGACGGCCATTTAAGACAACATAAAACTCTAGCAAGGTTCAATAGAATCAATTTTGTCTTGTTATGATCAACATGTCGCCAAAGGTCAAGAGTCCAATATCTTTCTATCCAATTAAAGTATATATAGCAATGTTGTTAAAATTGGACTTGACATGGACCAAAATGTTGGGTTCTTGGTCAAGTGGATGAATTATACTAGCTAGTTGAAGTGCGCATATATATATATATATATATATATATATATATATATATATATATATATATATATATATATTAATTAATATAAATTAAATGGTTAGTGGTTGAGATGAGTGTGATTTATGATACTAAGGAAATTGTTTAGTATTTGTTACTAAAAGGGTAAAAGGGTCATTTACCTAAAAAATTTAAAAAAAGAAATTGAGGAAAAAAATAACTTGGAATTTTTTTTGTTCATTAACCACAAATATATATCACAATGGTTAGTTGCCACTAACCACAAATGTGCATAGCAATGGTTAGTGGTCACTAACCACAAATATGCATAACTGTGGTTATAGATGCCAATGGTTAGATGTCCCTAACCACAAATGTGTATAGCAATGGTTAGTGGCCACTAACCACATATATACATAATTGTGGTTAGACACCACTAACCACAGTCTTGTATAACAATGGTTAATTGAAGCAAATCACAAAAGAAGAAGGAGGAGAGTGCACATGGTGTCTTGTAGGGAGAAGTTAACTAATGAGTATGTTACATTGATCACAGTGTTACCCAAATAGTCACATAGGGGATTGAGTGGTAGTAGTAACAGAGTCCGAGAGTATAAATTTCTTTACATTACGAAGCAAAGCCTGTGCCTTAACATGATCAAAGATCTCAACAGCATGAAATCCATCGTCATCAAAACAAGACACCAAGTGCACCCGTGGCTTCAACGACGTCATCAAAACAAAAAGAAGAAGATGATGAAGAAGACGGAGACAGAGAGTGTCGCGGTTTTGGGAGGTGGAGAAGAAGAAGGAAACAGTTATGGGGATTGAAACTTGAAAAGATGCAGATGTTAATTTTAAAATGACAACAACACCCTTATTCATAATAACCATTAGATCAAATTAGATTAATAAAAAAGGGATCTAGTGGTTAAAATTAATTTAGTAACAGATACTAAACTTTTGCTTAGTATTCTAAACTTGTGCCGGTTGAGATTAATATAAAAAGTCAAAGTGATAACCACCCACCTTTTAATTACAACCACTCATGTATTGTTAGACCGTCTAGATTTATCTCTCTCACCCTCTCATTTTAAAACTCCTCTCACTTAATACACCCTATATATATATATATATATAAATTTGTAATATAAGATTTCATTATGAGATATATTGGGCATTTTTGAGCCCAATAACACACCACAACAAACTGTACATAGACTAGGGTAACTATATGGTATCTGAGGGAACAATGTCTAAACATGGTTCGAAAACTCGAGTCCAACAAATACCAAATGAGAGAGGCCATAGCAAAATTGTCCATTTGTCCATCGAATATCCGGTCCGCCCATAGCAAAATTCATTCAATCCATCTGTTACAAAAAAGAAAATATTAATGGATTGGATTGTATGGATTTGGATTATAATGAATGAATTGGATAGATTTGGATTGAAAAAAATATACTACTCAACTTCTAAATTTTTTCTAACCCAGCATGGGTATATTGCCCTAAAAATAGTACCCCACAAAAATTATTTAAATTAAATAAAATTTTCTTTTGGAGAGTATTTATAAAATCTATAGCTATATATAAAGGGAATTCCTTTTTTTGGTGTCAGATTTTTCCGACCAAAATACCCTTATAACTACCCACTAACACTATTTCATTATATTATTATTTATTATTTATCCATCAACTCACCAACACATGAAAGATGGGCCCGAAGGGCCCGTCTTTCCCCCTAGTATACATAATGGACATGCTAGAGTTTAAAATTCAACAAATTTTAAGGATTCATTGTTTGACCTCGGTACATCTTATACTAAGTGTCACAAAATTAAATATATTACTTTTGCTTATTAAAAAGAAAAGGGCGGGCGCGCGGGTGCCCAATGAATTCTGATATATATCCAATCTAACATATTAGAAGAGTGTTTTTTCATTTTGTCCTATCTTAAAAATAACACACTAAATATACTGAAAACTATTTAAAAAATAAAGATATCGTATTTTAAATATTTTATATCTGTCCCAGAAGGATAGCTCGTGATTGAGTGAAAGGGACATCGTTGGTGAAAATATAGGTGTACGGGGTTCGAACCCCGCTCTCCTTCCCCTTTAACTACTAACACACTAATTTCTAACCACTTTGCCTATAAAAAATATATTTTATATCCGGAAAAAGAGAAGAGGCAAATGAAAGAAGAGTAGAAGACAATTACCAAAAAAAAAGAATTAGGCTTATTATACTGGACGGTCTTTGCCTACAATCGAGGCTCTTCAAGCATCAACGACATGGATGCATCCGGTGGATCAGAATAGACCAGATGTCTATAAATTACGGGCCCACCTTGCAATGGTACATGATTCATTTCCTGCTTCACTCTGATATTCTCATACATTGACTTGAGCGTCAGAGTGACTTTGCAAGTACCACACTCGGGATAAAATCCGAGACCCAACTTAGACAAGAGCCCCACCAAGTGCTCGCTCGGTCCAACCCGAGCAAAGGCAATGTACAGTAGTACGGTTATAAATAAAACAATTAATATTAGCTTTACTCATAAAAGCATCAACTTAAATTCTATGGGCTGTATACGCATGTCGGTTTCAAAACCAGAAGCTGTGAAGTAGGTTGCATTGCATCTCTTAAGAAAATACCGTTAAATACAATTAAAGACCAAAATCATATTTTTAATTTTTCTAGAAACATCCTCTCAGACGATAACTGCGAAATTTCCGGAAATATGCCTTTTTGAGGTATTTTCGGAAATCCCTACAGAATAACACTTCCGCAGTTATCGTCTGGGAGGATGTTTCCGGAATTCTTTTTTTAAAAAAAATAAAATTGTTTTTAATATTTTTTTTTTGGTTTTTCAGTGACGACCAGATCAAGACGGACGTGCAGGACGTTTATAGCAAAGCGAGTCTTCACAGGCAGCAAGGGGAGATGCAGATCAGACTCCTCCTGCTCCTAGTACCAGGACGAGGAGGATTCTGTTGGTCAGGCAGGCCGGTCACGCTTCTGAGCATAACAGGCGTGCCCGTCAGCGGGATGACATCGGTGGGGCTGATGAGGCTACAGACGCTCCGCAGCAGGAGTATCATGAGCCTGTTCAGTAGGACGACATTATGGAGGCTGCAGTCGCTCAGCAGCATGATGAGCCTGAGGCTGCTCAGCTGGTTTTGTTGCATCGGCTTCATGTGTACGTGTTGTCGAGGCTACGTTGGGACAGGTAATACTTTTAATAATTAATTTAATTTTTTTTACTATCATTTAATATGTTTTAATTTATATAATTTATTTTTACACAACACTGTGGAAAGATAAAGGTGGCAACCCATGGTGGGAAAATATTTAAGATTCGACCCCAACAACACCACCCACACATACAGAAATGGTTAGAGTAGGCCTGTCTCTTTGAGCTCGACTCTACACCTCTCCACAACATCAATCACAAGCTGATCTCGTCATTTGTGGAGAGGTGGCATTCTGAGCCAGCTCATTCCATCTGTCGTTCAGGGAGATGACTATGACGTTGGACGACGTGTCCACGTGGCTCCATTGCCACTCAACGACACATTTTTGCACCCTGGACTGTCATTTACTGACCGGGATTCCATTGCAACTGGAGGCGAGTTGCTGGGTCTAGATCACGATTCTTGCTGGGCGGAGTGTCAGTTCACTAGGGGACCGAACTTCAGATTCAGTTATTTTTTGGAGGAGGCATATAGAGTTAACATGTCTAGTATTTTAAAAACCAGCTCGGCCCGGGCGAACCGGAGGGGTAACCGGTTCGAGCCATGCTATGGATCGGAAATGCAGCGACTCGGCGGGAACCGGCATGACCCGGTCGGTTTTGGTGAAAACCGGTGACCCGATGGGTTTTGTAAAACCGAGCGGGGTTTTGCATGTTTATTAAAAAAACCCAAAAACGCAAAAACAATGTTGTTTTAAGCGGTATTAGACTTTTTTAGGCATGATGTGTAATTTTAGCAAATTAAGTTTTACAGGTATGAAATTTATATGTCTTGAAAATTCGGGAATTTTTTAATTGAGACCGGGTCATGGTCATGCGGTTCAACTGTCGACCCCTCGGTCTGACCCTTGACCCATTGACTCAGTACCTTCACCGAGTTGATCACCGGTCCGAGTTTTAAAACACTGAACATGTCCCATGGCTTTTTGATCGTGCTGCACGGTGTTATATGTTGCTCTTGTTCGGCTATACCATCTTCGTTGACAAGAGTAACACATATGTGCCCGTCAAGTGGCTCAATCTAATTCAGTCTTATGATGACTGTGGCCAGTGGGCTTGGGGTCCAGCTGCTCTGGCCATTTTGTACGAGCAGCTGAACGACGCTTGTTTCTAGAAGACATCGCAGATTGACAGATACGCTTCTCTGCTACAAGTAATAATTAATTATTATTTTTTTACCAATAATTAATTACTTTATTTATTTATTTGTTCATTTTATTATATCAGTGTTGGATTTATGAGTACTTCCCCACCATCATAGAGCGCAAAGACTTCGGTGCTTTTGAGCGTCCACATTGCTGCAGGTGAGGGAATAAAAAGTGTGACACTGTGAAGCTTATAGATTATCGTATTTTTTAGTCGTATTTGTTCTCTCGTATTTTATTGTTATCGTTATCGTAGTTTAGCGAATATCGTTATTTATCGTAATCAGTTAAATTAAAAAAAATGTTTTTTAAAAAATTTCCGAAAATATTGACAATTCCGGAAACGATGCTTTCAAACTTTCCGAAAACACCTAAAAAGAGGTATTTCTGGAACTCAATTTGACTTCCGGAAATACCTCTTTTTGAGGTGTTTCGGGAAAGTTTGAAAACATGGTTTCCGGATATTGTCCATATTTCTACAAATTTTTTTAAAAAAAATTAGGGGTATTTTTGGGGATTATAAGAGTTATGGGGTTTCGTCAAAAAAAAAAGAGTTATGGGGGTATGAGGTATAGGGGAGTAAAAAAAAAAGCCAGCTGATAAATGTGCAGTAGAGATAGTTTTCACTTTTCACTCTAACAGAGGTCTGATAGATCTTCATCACCAGAAAAACATTTTAAATATATGTTAGTAACTATTTGTAAATTAAGAATACATAATTTAGAGCTGTTGTTTTCTTTTTATTTTCTCATTAATTTGTATCAAAAAATTAACAATTGTAAATTAAGAATACAAAAGACACCAAATATTTACTGTAGTATGCTTTAGATACATTCCTACTGCATTAATTTTCATCGACACGTCCAAAAAATAGCGTGAATAAATAAGGCATGACGTTGTTCTGGGTTGCTTCCATTACCATAAGATTACCAAAGAAAATATCACTCTCAGTCTAGTCACACTTCATCTTTAGCTAGCTAGTATCAAAATTGCAGTTTGCAAGTGTCGAAAGCATTAATATTGAAGTAAAGACAGTTAAGAGTAGCTAACTCTCACCTTCCTTAATAACCATGACCGGAGGAGGCTTCGCCGGCGGTGAGAATGGGAGAGATTTTGAGGCAAAGATAACTCCTATTATTATCATCTCATGCATAATGGCTGCCACCGGTGGTCTTATGTTTGGGTACGACGTTGGAGTTTCAGGTAATATATTATTGCTTTATTAATTCATTTCATATAGTATAATAATAATAGTCAAATAACCTTTTTGCACGTAAGTTTTGATCTTTGTCTACAAAGTTTTCATGGTGCCTTCAATTGGTTTTCTCAGACATTTTCTAATCTTGTATTCGCTTTTATGATCTTCATATGTAATTTTTTTTTTGTCCAGAAGGCTTCTTTGGGCTGTTTCTTTTTGGTCTTTTTGTACTCTTCATACATAGTCCAATGTCAAATTTCAGTCCGAAAAAATATTCACAAAAAAATTCCTAAATAGAAAATGTTTCAATTCATACAGAAAAAGTTACATTTTTATTATCTCATTTTTTATGACAAAAAAGGAAGAAAACTCAAAATTATAAAGTTTTTTTTCCAATGAAAAGAGGAGTGTAAAACCGGGAAAAAGATTTTGAGTATGAAAGAATTAGGTTGAACTACTCTATTAGTCTCCGAATTATTTGAGAATTTTTAAATAAGTTTCTTGAATTAGTTTGTTTTTTATTGTGTGCCTAAAATTGTGAATATTTTGTTGTTAGTCTCTGCATGTTAAAACTTTTAGTTTGTAATTACGTCCCTATGTTTTGGGACTTGATTATAAATCATGTAAAAGTTTAGGTACTTAGTTATAAACTATTTAAAAGATTAAAGACTCACTAAAATACAATGATCTAAGTGCAAATTTTTTTTTTTTTTACTGAAAAGTGCAAATTATTTATAAGTTTAGAAATCCAATTACATATTTTTTTTAAATTCGTAGACCTATTTAAAAAATTCAATAGTTTAAGATTAAAGAGTAATTAAACTAAAGAATTATAACTACTAATTTGAGGCTTGTTTGGACTGGTTTATTTGGATTTATCTACTGACATCAACACTTTATACAATAAGTAGAGTTTATTGAACATGACTAACCAAAAAAGATACAAAATCTCTTATGAGCCGTATATAAGCACTTCTAGGGACACCAACACCTGCTTTTACAACTGCCAAAGGGATAGATGGAATAATTCTCGAAGATAACCACGCCTAATGCACCTAGCATACTAGCAATAATTAATAACTTGCATAAACACTTGTAAGACTATTATAAGAGCTTATAAAAACAACATAGGATATGTTCATAATTTTCGGTAGAACTGTCAATCTGGGTCGTGGGGGTCAACCCAGTCCATTGGGCCAAAACAAAAAAGTGGGTTGGGGCTGGGCTACGTTTTTTGTTGCCTAGTGTAGTCCAAACACTAATTCAGCAAGTGAGTTTGGTCGAGTTCCATTTTTTAATAAAAGAAATCACAAAAAATGTTAAAAAAACGTAAAAAAAGCAGACCCAATCTGACCTATGCGCCAATTGAGATGAATCACAATGGCCCAATTCTTTTTTAGTTTCTATTTATCGAGCTTAACTTAATCCAGAGTATTAGATCATTCGACCGGCTCGTTGGGCTATGTCAAAATTGACACTTCTAGTTTTGAGCCAATTTTCATAAAGTATCATATCTTGGGTTTCATTTCATGATAGTTTCTTGTTTTTCCATGTAAATTAAAATATTATCAAATACGGTAATTTGTAATTAAATTTTGATGATGGGTTATGAAAAATGAAGGTGGTGTGACATCAATGGCACCATTCTTGAAGAAGTTCTTTCCAAAAGTGTTCAGAAAGACAGAGGAAGAAGTAGGATTGGAAAGCAACTATTGCAAGTACGAAGATCAAGGGCTACAGCTTTTCACGTCGTCACTGTACTTGGCAGGTTTAACGGTAACATTATTCGCATCGTACACAACTCGGGTGTTGGGAAGAAGGCTTACGATGTTGATAGCTGGTTTCTTCTTCATCGGTGGAGTTGCTTTTAATGCTGCTGCTCAAAACCTTCCCATGCTCATTGTTGGCAGAATCTTACTTGGTTGTGGAATTGGTTTTGCCAACCAGGTAATTTTTAATTTCAAAATTTATATATATATATATAAACTTCGTCTATAAAAAATAGAGAGAAAACAAACATTGGTATTGAACAATATGGCATCCATTGAAGATAAAAGAGAAAAGATTAAGAGATCAAATATTCATCAAATGAATTGATAGAAATGATAAGGGTTGTGTGAAATGATTACATGAAGCCTCTTTATATAGGCATAAAACTAACTACTAACTAACTCACTAATTAGTAACAACTATCTAACAAACTCATTTGTAACTACCAACTAACTATCTCTCTAACTTCTAACTAACTATATATCTAATAGTCCCCTGCAAGCTGGAAGTTGTTCACAACACTTCTAGCTTGACATGAACAATAGAGAGATACATCAAAACAAAGGAAAATTACAATGATTCATAGTTAATCAACTACTGTGAGCCTTGAACTTTTAAACTCCAGATATGTTGTCTCTGTTGAAGTATGCAAGGAAGGAGTGATACACATGAAACTACACTCCACATTGATCTGCTCACTAATTGTACCTTCAGATTCATCTTGATAATTCTGATGAGCAAAAAACATTAGGTGCAAATAGGAATAGCAATAACATTTTTCTTGGATTCTTGAAAGCGGTACACTAGTAACATGCCACCAGAAATCACAACAACACCAACAATGCAGAAAAGGGTAATCAGCACCCACATAAACCAAGATGATATGAAGAAGAATAATAGCACAAGAAAAGAAGATGCCATAATGGCAAAGAGAAAAGGAATATCACGATCCAA
Source organism: Astragalus glycyphyllos (assembly GCA_963573325.1). NCBI lineage: Eukaryota > Viridiplantae > Streptophyta > Magnoliopsida > Fabales > Fabaceae > Astragalus > Astragalus glycyphyllos. Next base: position 69,515,660 of record OY754309.1, read on the forward strand.
AATGAAATCGGAACTCCGCTTCAGATCACAATCATCGGGAATCAGAATGAAAGGAGGACAGTGAAGCGAAATGCAAAACGGATATGCAAGAATTGCAAACGGAGACGACGATTACTGATACTGACAAACAATTTGTGTCAAACGAATCAGAAACGGAACAAACGAAAGCAAGTTGCAGAAACTGACACTCTCATAGAAGCGAGAGGAAGGAGAAAAACGCGATTCTGATTGAAAAGCGAATGATTGAATCAAAATCGATTCAAAGAATTTGCGAATTCGAAATTTTGGGAAACGCAAAAACAGAGGAATGATGTAATTGAAAGAACACCAAAAACGCGATGTGCAGAATTGCGGAACACGCAAACGTGATGAAGAAAGAACGCAACGCACATCGAAAGTTAGAGATCACAAATTCCCAAATTTCCGAAAACGAAATATCAAGAATTGGGGAAAAGAAAGTGAAAACCCTAACAAAAACGAATTTCCGAAATCAATTTGGGGAAAACCCAAGAATAACTAAGAATGATGAAATCGGAATCAAGAACGATCAACAAGATCAGAAAAGTGAAATGCAACTAAGAGCACAAAATGCGAAATTGAAAATACAAACGCAATGGAGAATCACAAACTCTAAAATTGCAAAATGCAAAAGAGCGATCAAGGAAAATTGCGATATCAAAAAACGAAAGTCGCAAATGAGGAATCAAAGGCAAATCATGAAATGAAAAATCAGAACTTGAATCACAGAACAAAAAATGCAAACTGAATGGTGAATTGCGAAATATTGGTTTCAAACGCCATGAACAAAGAGGGAAAGAATGTAAAGAAACTGTTTCTCACGGATGAACAAATCAAGAAACGGAAGCAAAAAATGATGCAAATGGAAGAAAGAATAAATCGGAAAAGGAAATGAATGGAAAGAAAACTAATAAAACGAAAAAAAGAACCTGCAGCGGAATTCAGATTTAAGGTGGATACCATGTGTGCTTTGATACCATAATTAATAATATGGCATCCATTGAAGATAAAAGAGAAAAGATTAAGAGATCAAATATTCATCAAATGAATTGATAGAAATGATAAGGGTTGTGTGAAATGATTACATGAAGCCTCTTTATATAGGCATAAAACTAACTACTAACTAACTCACTAATTAGTAACAACTATCTAACAAACTCATTTGTAACTACCAACTAACTATCTCTCTAACTTCTAACTAACTATATATCTAATAATTGGAAATAAAATGCCGGTGTTTGTTTTTTTCATTGATTGTTCTAAATGTGATTCCTTCTCTAGTTATTGTTTTTATGTGTTGGTTATAGTAAGTATATATAATTGACATATTATATTATTATTTTTTAAATAGTATAATTGACATATTATATTCTTTTGGTCAGCAAATTGACATATTATATGATTATGAGATTAATTTGGAACAATGCACGTTTAAGATTATTTGTATTGGGTCAAATTCAATAAATGTCTTTGCTGAACAGAATCAAGGTTTTGTTTCTTGCGGGGTTTAAAATAAAGTACTATATACTAATGCGGCGTCTCTAATGCTATTTATTAAGGTATATCATTGTTGTTTTATGAGTCAAAAGCTCAAAACTAATTAAGTTGAAGACAAAAAAAAGTAGGTTTTTTAATTTTTGATATCATGTGCGGTGTGTGTATATATTATAGAGATAACCTGGCCGACTTATCTGGCCAAAACCTAAAGGTTAAAGACACAATAATCATTAAATAATTTGATGGACAAAAAAAAATATAGAAAGGGCATTATAATGTAGTAGTACTAGATTCATGCCTCTCTACAATCAATAATCTACGTGTTTTATTAAAAAAAAAAAAGCAATAGTAAGATAACTTTGAGAATACTTATATAATCATTTTATCTGTCCTCAACTTTCAATTAATTGTATCTATATAACTACTATCATTCATACTAGTATTCGTTATGAACTAGTGAACTACATGTGATGCGCCAATGGAAGACAAGTTTTGTATAAAATGATATTTTAGGGACAATTATTATTATTTATAGTAAAGGTTTCACTGGCTTTTACAAGGTCTTGATCGCCTTTCCTCAACTTCTAAACAACCTTTTTGGCTTTAAAGTAATCTTACTATTTGAGATTGGGCTATTGTTTTTGACAAATGACGTTATGAATTGTTACACTTTGGGCATGATCTGATATAATTATGCGGAATACTTATATTTAATGATTAAAAATATCATGTTGACAAGTGTAAATTAATCATTTTTTAAAGTTCTCCAATGCCTTCTTTAACTTTATCTTTTAGTCATTCCTTGCACTTAGACCTTAACTTTCATTTGTTAAATAGTATACTCCACTATAATACAATTACAAACGACACAGCTAAGATGATTCTAGTCTAGCTAATATTCATATTCAATTCATCAACTATTTAACTAATAATACTTTAATTAATGATGTGAGGCTAGGAAAGTTCACACACAACACAGTGGTGATAGGTTAACAATTGGCTTTTGGAAGTCACTAATATTTGTTGCTTCAATTTGATGAGAACAGGCTGTGCCGGTTTTCCTATCAGAGATAGCACCTTCAAGAATAAGAGGAGCATTGAATATACTGTTCCAGCTTGATATCACCCTTGGAATTCTCTTTGCTAACCTTGTCAACTATTTCACCAACAAGTAATATTCACTTCTCAATCTTATTATCATTTAATTTGTCTCTTATTAATATTAATTGTTGCTGATATTGACTATATTATATACAAGGACAGAATTAAAGGTGGATGGGGTTGGAGGGTATCTCTAGGTTTAGGGGGTATCCCTGCACTGCTTCTCACCTTAGGGGCTTACTTGGTGGTTGACACTCCAAATAGTCTCATTGAGCGTGGTCACATTGAAGAAGGAAAAGCTGTGCTCAAAAAGATTCGCGGCACTGATAATGTCAATCCTGAGTTCTTCGAGCTTGTCGAGGCAAGTCGTGTAGCTAAAGAGGTCAAACATCCCTTCAGAAATATCCTCAAACGCAGTAATCGTCCCCAACTAGTCATTTCCATTGCCATGCAGGTTTGTACCATCAACCATGTTGTTCCGAACGGATTGATTTATTGATTTAGTCTCTAAAATTGTACGCATCACTGTCAATTTAGTCTCTTTCAGACTATTCCAGAGACTAAATTGACTAATACAAAATGATTAATAAGATAGAACTTTTTTAATTACAGTAACTATTTTGAAATATTAATACACTATAATTCAAGTGTTCGTAAGGCCTAATACAACTCACAAAGCCGATATTGTTAGACCGAACATTTTCCGTTCAAACCTGAGATCTGCTCTCTGCGTATGTGAGTTTATGCTGGTACTTATAGTATCTATACTTGTTGGTTATTGCAATTTGTTGATTGATCTTAATGGTTCAATTTGGGTGAACAAAAAGCAGGTGTTTCAGCAAATGACAGGCATAAATGCAATAATGTTCTATGCACCAGTTCTATTCAACTCAATGGGATTCAAGAATGATGCATCTCTCTACTCAGCTGTGATTACTGGTGCTATTAATGTAATCTCCACTATAGTCTCAATCTACTCAGTGGACAAACTAGGACGTAGAGCACTATTATTAGAAGCTGGAATACAAATGTTCTTATCCCAAATGGTTATAGCAATTGTACTAGGAATCAAAGTGAAAGACCATTCTGAAGATCTCTCAAAAGGTTATGCAGCACTTGTAGTTGTTATGGTGTGTATTTTTGTGTCTGCATTTGCATGGTCATGGGGTCCACTTGGTTGGTTAATTCCTAGTGAGATATTTCCATTAGAGACTCGTTCAGCTGGTCAAAGTGTCACGGTTTGTGTTAACTTTCTACTCACTTTTGTTATTGCACAAGCATTTCTTACAATGATGTGTAGCTTCAAGTTTGGGATATTCTTTTTCTTCTCTGGTTGGACTTTAATCATGTCGGTTTTCGTCCTTTTTCTTGTCCCGGAGACGAAGAATGTCCCTATTGAAGAGATGACACAGAGGGTGTGGAAGCAACATTGGTTGTGGAAAAGGTATATTGAAAATGAAGATGAGAAAGTAGCAGTAGCAGATAGTCATGCTGGTCCTGCTTCTCAGTTGTGAATAAGAGGAATATGAATTCTGTGGGAATAGTTTGTTGTATCAAATAATAAGATTTTAAGATTGTATGTTAGATTTGGTTATTGCATTGCATTTCAGATAATCAAGTTATTATCATTCCCATTATGTTAAGTAAGTAAGCTTTATGTCTGTAATGTAACATTGTAATGCTTGTAACATATATTAAGTGTTTAAACTGATTTTGGTATAATTTAAAGGAAATGCACTTATTCTGATATAATGGCTACAAATTGGAAGTGGGAAAAGCATAATAGAAGTGACAAATGAACTAAAGAGCATTAAGTTAGACGCATAATTGGTGGGCAGGAATGCAATGAGTCATCAAATTTTATGCATATGAAACTGGCTTCCTACCAGATTTTGATACTCATGAATGAATATTGATAAAGTAGCTTCTAATTGGAGATTGTATAAAGTAAGTTTGATGCTTAATGCTTCTCTGGTGTGCAAAGCAATGTGATAATCAAATGGGGAAAAAAATGTATGGTGGTTGCCATTTATGATTGCACTTTGCTGCTAATAAAAATACAAAATGTTGATCAAGTACGGCACCTACCAGTTTCTGTAGTGCACCCATACATTCTTTCCTTTCAAGTCTCATAAAACAATGTTAAATTTTTTTTTCTATAAGTTATTATAAGCTGTTTTCATAAGTTATTTTAAGGAGTTTATGGAAATTGGTTGAAAACAGCTTTTGAATATGTCATAAATTGTTTTTATAAACTCTCTCAAACAGTCATACAAGTACTTATGCCAGTAGATAGACTATCAAGTATCAATGCGGGTAGATAGACTATCAGTGTTTGGCACAAAAAATTGGCTTAAAAAATCAAGAAAATTGATATCTTGCCAAATCAAATATTACTTACAAATTAATAAATGAGAAGTTAGTGTTTTTTCTTGGAAGAAATTGTTGAAAAATAACTGGATTATTTTTGTATTGGCCTTACAGAACATAATCATGCTTTATTTTTATCCAAAAAAAAATAACAGTGGATCAAAATGAAGGATATCATATAAAAAGTGGAATACAGAGCACGTAAAACTCGAGTATCTCATTGCAGTCAGACTCTTTTGTCTTATATCAGTGCACGAGATAGTAAAATATTTGTTTTAAAAAAAAATACATTTTGGAATAAAAATTATATATTGATAACCGGCATGGGTTGATCCAAGTGGTAACTGAACTTGGATCCCACCCCAAGGTCTCGGGTTCGAATATTGGGTGTGACAAAAACTCTGTTGGGAGGGGAGAACCACACGGGCCGGCAAAGTCGGAAACTCGTGGCCAGCCAGGTTCTCCGGCGTAGATTAGTCACCGACAAAGCCGGTGGAAACTACGCACCAATGACATGGTAACCAAAAAAAATACATATTGGTAAGGAGAAAATAATACATAAATTATACTACAAGCATATTTATTAATTGAGTTTTTTGGTTAGTGACCAAATTCGACATTGACTAGAAGTAAAATGAGTTTATGAACAAGAGCGCCTCTCGCTTTATATCCAACATTGTAAGATGTGTTACAAAAACACTAATTTCTATGGTTCGATTTATGCAGTGGACAAATTATCCATCAAATTTGCCAATAACCAATCTACACCGGAGAACTGAGCACGTGTACCCTACTTTTCCGTTCCGCCAACATATATACTTGTTTGTTTTGAATATAATATTGCAAAAAGCAATGTAGTAGCAGTTATTACTAAGACCCACATCAACTATCTAAACCATGAAAGCGGTGAGATTAATTAAGCAGATAATGCGGGCCACATGTTGTATTCTAAAAGAGGTTTTCATCTAACCAAATTAATTAACAAAAAGACAGTCACCTATTAATTTCCCTTTACCATTCTTCAAGTTCCAACACCCAACTCCCTCAAAGCTAAGCCAAAGTAGTCAAAAAGGATCTATAAAGAACCCAACCTCAAAACTAAAAAGAAATACTCCTACAAAAAACAAAAGAGAAATCACTTTTCAGGCATGGCTTTGGTAGAAACTAGAGCTATGGTTTTGTCCATAGTGATGGTCATATTCATGGGAGCTATGCAGATTTCATATGCAGCTGTATACAAGGTTGGTGACTCTGCTGGCTGGACTACACTTGGCAATATAGACTACAGGAAATGGTCTGCTACCAAAAACTTCCAACTTGGTGACACTATCAGTAAGTTCTCTCTCCATTTGCATGCACTTCTTCAAACTTTTTTTTATGAAAATTTCTTTGAGAAGACACTATTTTACAATTCTATGATCTATATATGATATATATACCCTTTTGTGTCTTTTCTTCAACTACTCCACCATTGCACTTCCATGGTGACCAAGCTGTCCAAGCATTAATTTCTTCAATTTTTCAACTCTTTATTATTAAAATAATGTTTTAAAAGAGGCCCCCCTAAATCTTAATTTTTACTCACCTAAACAATATTTTTGTTTTCTTATAGTTTAGCCTTTTACACATCAATTTCATGATGATAGTTGTAAACATGCATGACCCACCACTAACTTGTCGCATTAACTTTTTGTTATGCGGTGCTCTCCACGAGTTCTTATATTTACAAAGAAACAAAACAACATGCGATGACATTGTCGGGTTGGGTGGCCTCACCGCAAACACTTTACTCTCTTCTCATTGAATAAGTGAAAAGTCGATAGGATTAATTTACAAACACTAAAAAAGTACTTATGGTTGTTACCAAGGTTTTCAAAAAGTCTGATCCAATCGTGATTGTTTTTTTACTTAATTATGATTATTTAAGGAAAGAACTAAAATTGATGGGGTTTTATATTTTCAGTATTTGAATATAGTGCACAATTCCACAATGTGATGAGAGTTACACATGCAATGTACAAGTCATGCAATGGATCATCACCTATTGCCACATTCACAACTGGCAATGACACTATAAAGATAACCAATCATGGTCACCATTTCTTCTTCTGTGGTGTCCCTGGTCACTGTCAAGCAGGACAGAAGGTTGATATTAATGTGCTAAGGGTGGTTTCTGCAGCAGCTGCACCCTCTCCAGCTTCTTCAGCTTTGGCATCTCCTACAGTTCCAGCTTCCATTAATGTACCTGCACCTTCTCCTAGTAATGCTATTAGGATTGCTTTAAAGGGAACTTTTGGTTTGATGAGTTTGGTCATGCCATTCCTTGTTGTCATGCTTAATAAGGAAGTATTTTAAGTTGATTTCTTTAGTTTGGTTTGTGGGCCTTTTTGGTTTCTAATTGTATTGGAATTTCTCTGATTCCTAATGACAAGAAAATCATATTAGATATTTTACATTTTAAGTTTCCCTTTGCATGTAGAATTTTGTAAGAGTTATTGTTGTGTGATTTTATGTAAGAGTAAGTTGAAATAAATAAAAAATCTCAATAAAACTCTTCCTTGCAGTATCGTTGTAGTAGGAGTCTAAACTCTAAAGGGGCCTACATACCACAGCAAAGCGTGCCTTGCAACCAAGGCGAGGCAAGGTATGGTAACACTTATAAAAGTGAAGTGGGCCAAAAGTTATTAACTTATGTCATTTTACACCATTTTTGGTCACCAGAAGGAAATAAGAGATTTGAGGAAACTCCACATATAAGTTGCATCAATCTTCTTCTTGGGTTTATGCATGTTAAGCTTTATAAGGACATTAATATCAAGGAGCTTTATAAGGACTCATGGAGCCTTATTACCAAGAAGCAATCAACAAAAATTCCAATACAATTAACTCGGACATCAATCTTCTTGGATTTAACTTATTACCCATATTACCAAGAATCAATGACATTGGTAGTGAAGTCGTGCCAAAGTGAAATATAAAAAAATTAAATATGAAAATATTGCTAAATGAGCAGATATTGGCATACAACAAAAATAATTTCAATAATATTTATTGAGAACAAGTTATAAAGAATCTCAATGTAACTTGATCGTAAACGCTATGTGAATGAATCTAGTTCTAGCATAATTATTGTGAAAGAACTATGTATTTGGCCATACAATGTGAATGATTAATTAAAGTTTATGATAAGTGTTTGGGAATGTGTCTTTATTTGTCCTTTTTTTCCCTCTTTATGTTTTGTACAAAGATGTCCAAGACCTGCAATGGTGAGGTGAGGTTGACCCTTAATTTCACAAGGTTTTCTGAGAAGGATCATTTTTTGAGAGCTCACTATACATATCAGATATTGCTTTTGCGAAGTATTCCTTTGCTTGAGGCCTCTTAATCTGAAATTTAAATGCACAATGCACACATTAAAAACATGATTTTACTTAATAAAATGACAAACAGATATAAGGTTTCAATACTTGCCTTTTGTGTTGGAGTGAGCAGATCATTTTCCATAGAAAATGGTTCAGGCACCAAAGTGACAGCTTTTGCAAATTCAAAACCTCTAAGCTGCAGGGAATCAAATAAAGATACAGATAATATTACTAAAGATGAGGCTTTACAATACAAGGTAGCAGAAAGCATTACACATTAAATGAATAAATTACCTGAGCCTCTCGTCCAATAGCATCCATCTCAGCCAAAACAGTTGCCCTTACTTTTGGATCATTGCAAAGCTGTGCTAAGTCATTATGCTGCACCCATGCCCACAAAACAGAGAATCAGTAATTATATAGTATATAGCTCTCAATCAACACCAACACATTGCAGCAAAATAAATAAAAAAATTGAGTAAATTTCATAAACCTAACTTGAAGTTTGATAAAAATACATGATTCTACCTTCTTGATTTCTAAATTACACAAGCCTACCTTATTTTTGAATTTTCACATAATCACATAATATATCGTGTGAAATTTTGCCACACCTCCGTAGAATATTACACTGAACCGCTGTCATTCAAAGAGACATGGGTAAAAAAATTGATTTCAAAGAACCTCAAAGGCTATTGTCACAAATTTATGCAAAACAGTGGTGCGAAAAAATTCACAACAAAGCACCATAATTGTATGTTTGCTATGATGTCCTAAATTGTAAATCTTCCAAAATTTAAACTCTTGTCGTAGCATAGTTTTGAGAGACACTTCATTAACAGGACGTCAATAAAAAGTCAAGACTCAAGAGGCAGCATGAACTTGGCAAAATCGCACAATGTTAAAACTTATAAAGCAGCCATATCAATTGCTCTACTGGCAGTTTAAAATTGAGCCTTATTAGCCAATGAATTTGAATTGTAAGATTAAAGCAACCAAAAACGTCAAACTACCATTATGCCTTCTGAAGCAGCCCATGCTTTCAAGACATCGGGATCCACTGAGACAACAGCTACCAAAGAAGAATTAAAGCTATCACCTATAGAAGAGAAAAGAAACATCAGCAAGCTAAATAGGAGGATGAGCCAGACACAAAAGATGGCGTGCATACAGACTGATTCCTTTCCTTACCATATACAAAGCACTGTGCCACAAAATTGCATTTGACATACACATTTTCTATCTTCTCTGGAGCAATGTACTCGCCTTGTGCCAACTTAAAGATATTCTTCTTCCTATAATGAAATGGAAAGCTTTGATTTATATGCTTGGCAAATTTAGCAATATTGTAAAATTTGTGCCGAGAAAGCAAATGAAAAGCTAGAGATCATGTTTCTAGGCTCTAGCTCACGCTGCTGAAGTTGAATCTCGAAAATATAAAAGTTAAATGGAGGTAGTATGCAAGTCTTATAAGTTATAACAATATCGCTCATGACCAGAGCCCCAATGGAATATAGGAAGTTCACTCAAGAGAGCCAGGGAAGTCTGCTCATTGAACTGAGCACACTTGCAGCAGGTGAATTAGACAGGGATAGTATCAAATTGCTGTTAGATGGTATTTCAAAAAGCCATGTTTGTTATTAAATGACACGTACTACAGTTTGGATGGTGATCTACTGATAACTCACCTATCAATGATCTTGAGACGACCACCGGGTAACCATGTTCCAATATCTCCGGTATGCAGCCATCCCTCGTCATCAATGACTTCTCTCCTGGTCAATTTGATGAAAATTCAGAAACATTTTAAACAGGACAGGGTAAATTTGGTTCACAAGAATCAGAGAACAGGCAAGATGGTTACGTCTGAGCTTCATCTTTGTAATAACCTTCAAAAATGATGGGACCCCTAACACAAATTTCACCACGTGGGTTGGGCTGATCATCAGATGTATAGTTCATTTCTGGAACATCCACGAGTTTTATCTCTGAAATAAAAGAGCAAACTTCTTGGGACTAGGAATCAAACACTAAAGATAAAATAAACTAAACAAAACATCATCTATTACATTCCATTTAAATGGGAGAGGGTCAGGGGACAGAGAGAAAACATGTTCAAATTCCCCTTTTCGTGATTATTATCACTTTACATTTCCTATCAGGTGATAATTCAGGTCCTTTGAATGATAAAAGTAACACTGCACTATGTGAACACCAATATTAAGAAAACCCCCCACAGCAGCCCTACAGCATGTGATCGGTACCAGAAAAAATGAGACAAAACAGAGAATGCATGGAGTATCAAAGAATGGAAACCAGACGCCATTACCTGACAATCAATATGCAACATGTTATGTTATGTGAAATTAATACCAAGTACTCACCACAGGCTGGATTTGGAGAGCCAACATGACCACTAAGGCTGTCTCCGATGTCAATATAGCTTATAACACAAGTACTCTCAGTCATTCCATACCCTTCGGTCACTCTCCCACCAAAGCAACTGTAACAAAGATGCCATTCATCAATTGGTCAGGGAAGAATTTATTAGAAACAGTAAACGGACATTTCTCTTCGGTGATGTATACGAGAATATTATGCAAAACTTACATCTTTAAAAATTCCATGATATCAGGTGATAAAGGTGATGCACCTGACACCATTAGACGAACTCGCCCTCCAAGTTTTTCCTTTATCTTATTGAAAACTAATCTGTCCCACATTGGAGAAGGGTTCTTGCCTAAAATAAATGAAAATGTGGATGGTGAGGGTAAGTCTTCTTTTAAATGATGATACTATAGTGGACACAGACACACAAATACTAAGGATCATTAAGAGGCCGATTGCCACCTCATCAGGGAAATGATAGCCTCGAGCACCATCAAGGCTTATTTTTTTAATACTAAGGATATAACATGTTGCATAAGTCCCATACTGGCGGCGAGTTCTTAGGATAGCGAACATATGTGACAAGCTGGATGCATCTAACATTAGCTTCAAGGAAAGTGTTGATTGCAATCATTATTGGTTTTTATTTCTTCTTCATATTATAATTATTTCATCTTACTAGAATGTCATAGGCCTAGGCTAATTTAATTGACTTGATTCCAAAATTCAGGGAGGTTAGACTGTCATAGTTACTGTAGATAGCATAGACTAATTTAATGGACTTGATTCCAAAATTCAGGGAGTTGGACTGTCATAGTTATACCATAGATAGGCTAGGCTACTCTAATTGACATGATTCTAAAATTCAGGGAGGTGGGTGGGTGCTGAGTGAGTGAGTGATCCATGTAAAGATACAGTAAAATATTCAGATTCAAGTAGTACTTGTAGCTGATATGATAATACATTAATACATCTGAACAGAATAATGCTCTCCAAATGCAACATGAGTTTTTTTTTAAGCATACCTCATGAGTTTATAAGCAGTTTATTTCCATACCAAGTATAGTTTCGTTGATCTCAAACACAGAAGTTACAACTTTTTAGCCATGTCGGTTATCCAAAGAGTACAATTTCCGAGCTATTTGAAACATAGAACACAAGGTTTGGAAAACAAATAAGATACTGTATTACTATAATTAATATGAGATTAGACCACTGTACTTTACAAATGTTGAGATATGTTGTAAATAGTAGATTTATTTATATATGTATTCGGCCCATTTACCAGGCCCGTTAGGTTTACACATAGAGTAGCCTATTTAAACTCATTAATGCTTGTACTCAATACACAATATACAGTTAATAAGACGGAACTACAACTGCTCTGTAGTCGCAGACGTAGGCAAAGATTGGCCGAACTGCGTGACCAATATCGTGTCTCTATTCTTCGTCTCTATTTAACAACAAAGAAAAGGCAATTTCAATGGTAATCCAGCCATCAAACTCAAAGCATGGATAACCAGGGACTTTATATGAGCAAGTGGGAGAATCACTTTGAGACAAAGGGATCAGTATCAGTTATGTAATATAATGAATCAACCAAGCAAAATATCTATACAAATAGATGCTATTGAAAAGAGAGCTACTTGTGAAAATATTTTTACCATGCAATAGTGCTTGTCTTTTAGCATTATAGGCAGCATTGAATAACCTCTCCCGCAGACCACCAGATGTTTTAACAGCATTAATAATACTGCCAAAAAATACCAATCAAATGGCACAATGAATATACACGAAGCAAATGAACGGTTCTAAAAAATTGCAATATAAATGTATGCTTGTTCTACCCAGAATATATTCTATTATATAGACGAGGAACACTACAGAAGACAGTAGGTCTTAGAGCTGCCAGGTCATCCATTAGTTTCAAATTATCCTGTATAAAAAGGTTAAAAAGAAAATGTTACACTTACTGAAAAGATTACAGGATATAGTGAAATAAAAATTGACCATTATAAAATCAACCTTAATTCATATAAGGCTATGCGCCTATGCCTTGGTTCAACAAGTTAACATGAGACACTAAAGTATATTGTACAACCAAATTAGTTTACTTGATAAGATAGCTGAGCAGTTAAGGAGAAAAGGTAGCTACGATTCAGAAAATTAACATAATAGGTAGCTTTCATATAAAAATCCACAGAAAAACCCAAGGCTACTAATATAAAACAATTCTGTTATTTGAACACAAACTGACAACAAAATAGTTGGTTAATGTAGTCCAAATATGTGGTTAATTATGTTCAGTAGATGATTAGTGGATATAACAGGTGTCATAACTCATGAACCATCCACTAAACATAATTAACCATAAATTTGAGTGTGATAAACCACAATTCCCAAGTGCTCAATCACATGTAGATTTGAACACCTAAAAAAGTGGTTAATCACGCTCAAATTCGTGGTAAATTACATTTCAGGAAATGGACTGTATGAAAAACTAAATAAGAAAAACATCATGTGTTTCTCATGCAACCGTATTTTGTAAGAGAAATCATTAATTTTCTATTACTTGAAAACTAAAACTAAACGGCTATTACTATAAGCACCACATCCCTGCAAGACAAGTCTAAAGCGGAAACTACAACACATTTATTTATCAGAAAAAGTATAAGCTCGTTCAGAACTAGTAATCATTTTCCAAATGAAAGGTAGAGAGAAGCCAAATTTGTTTAAGACACACCCCCTGGTAGAATCCCACTGCAATGCCAAAATATACATTCATGACTTGATTTGCTCTCTCATAAATGTGAGCCAAAGGGAGATAGGATATATAGCTGAAAATCAAAGGAAACTAAGGTAAAGACAGTATAACAAATATCATGACAAGAAATGGCAATAACTATCGTATGCATTTAAAAAGAACTCACACGTCAGAAGGGCTGAATTTTTCACCCATAGAGGCCCCGGCAACATTTGCAATGAAGTTTTCATGGGTCAAGACAGCACCCTGACCAGAATTTGTTAAGTGGAAAGATGAATAAGAAATTATTTATGTAGCTACCATGAGCAAGGAAGATATTTTAGGGGAATCATCCACAAAGAAAAGTAAACCATAATTTTATAGGAACGTTCGCACCTTTGGGGTTCCAGTTGTACCACTTGTATAGCAAATGGTTGCAACATCGCTAGGTTTTGGTGGGCAAAAGGGCTGAAGATTGCTACGCCCCTATACCCAAACCACACAAACAATGAGTAACAAATATATAAAATATCAGTAGGTCAAATAAATTGTAACACCGTTTATAAAAGAAAAAAACTGATAGACCACAATAGATATATAGATAGAGCACTTCCAAATTGACACTTCCAAAATCCAAACTAGGTAAATATCGTGTAGTGGTAGACTGATAATAAAACATAATTTGATATGAATATACATTGCTCCATAAAATCAACATGCTTTGACTGAGACAATTAGGTTACCTGATTAACAAGCTTTGAATATGTAATAACTTGAACTCCAACTGATGATGGAAGTGATGGAAGCTGATCATCTATACCTCCAACTACCTGAATAATAACAACAAAAATTCAATACAAACTTTCTTTGTGAATGAACATTTTCTTGCTAACATAAGCCATAAATTCACACATACCACAATTAGACGTACAGTTGGAATCTCAGATACGTAGCTCAGCAACTGCAAGGAAGGTGACAAGATACATAAATTTTGCAAAAGAAGTCTAAAATTATGTAAAATATGCTAGGAAAAAAATTAGTGTATAAACTCTTCTTTTATCCCCTGTAGCCCTATAGATAAATTGTTATCATCCTAATATTTAGCAAATTTGTCGATTATGATGTTCACTAACAAGCTTTTAACCTAAACACTAACCTGTAACCACCTGAACTCTAATGGTAAGGCGAATATGAGATTTGGATTAAAAAAAATCACTGGAACTTGAATGCTAAGGCGAATAGGAGGTTTGGACTAAAAAAAATTAAGTTCCCATTCTACAGGTTATAGTGACTGCTGACTGGTAAGGAAGGATACTGAAAAGGCAATGATTTGGCTTCTTTTATTTGGCAAACCTTATTGGCCTAATCAACTTAATTTATTGTGAGTTAAAAAAGCATTCTTTTACATACCACGAATGTGGTACATAAGTTCAAGGTTGTGTGCCCTCCGTTCAGGTAGATGGACTGAAGAATTTGCTTGCTTCACTCACAATTTTTCAGTAGTGTCTTAAATTAGAAATATTTGTATTTTGTTGAACTAGGTAGTTAATTTCTTTTTCATTAAAAAAATTATTCTTCAATTGAGCCAATGTCAAAGTCAAGACCAAAAACTTAAATGACTTAGATAAAATGTCCAGCTATATTCTCGCACTCAATCCAGTTATATTCCCCATCTGACCATTTCCTTTCATTAACTCATCTCATCCTGTTTGCCAACCAACTATGAATTAAACAGAATTAAGAACAAATCTATGGATATGTAAATACAGGATTTCCAACCCTAGTAGGACGGGGGAACAGATACTCAATTTCCATCCAGTTATCTTTCTCTGACAATGTCCCGTTGTACATCTTGAATCGCACGAAAAGATTCAGGATCTCTTCTGCTAACCGGATGCATGCACATTACAAAGCAATCTTTCTGTGGTTCTAATATTCTTCTGACCAATTTCTTTAACAATTGTCCGACAACCGACATAATGTCAAGTGTTATAGCATAGGGTGAACATAATGTTAAAACTTCGTCAGTTTCTTCATCACTGGCTCATTGCATCAGTAATTTGGGTTCACCAGTATTCATGATTAATTGGGTACCCAAACGATCAAGGATGTGTGGCCTGGATGAAGGTTCGAAAGGGAGGCTGAGAATCTAGTATTCATAAAAATACTCTAGAAGCCAAGGAACCCTAAACCTAAGGCTCGGTATATTCATTGTATAGTATTCGCATTGGGCAATGCATCAAGCTTGCACCAAGTCAACAAAAAGGGGACTCGTGATTTTACAGTATTCAATATTAAGGCCATAGAGGGATATGTTATATTAAGTTTAACTTGAAACTCGTGTATACTCACTGAATTTAATGTTTGAGAAACACAAAATATAACTTGTACAACGGCATGGCCAACAATATACTTGACAGCATCAGGACCTACAGAGCAAGCAATTATGTACTGTTAATTCTAAATGTTAGGCCAACATAAATATGAAAGAAAAAATGTTCCCAGTAAATAATATAGAACATACCAAGAGTATCATATAAAGGCACTGATATGTATGAATATGCAGAGCAAGCATGATCAACAATTAGCCACTCAGGTCTGTTGATAAAATACAACCCAATGCCGGAGCCCTAGAAAAAGATCAAATAAATAGATGGTTAAATGATGTCATGTGAAAAATAAAATAATCAAATAATAACCTTGTAACTGTGATTTAGCATTCACCTTTGGGACTCCATAATAAATCAAACCAGAACCTATTGCTGACCGAGCAGTACCTGCTTCTCCATATGTCATCCATTTGTACCTTAAGAGTGCAAGAAGAATGGAAATGATGAGAAGAATGTAAAATAAAAATAAAAAATATGTATGAAAAAGCTATGTGGCACTGAAAGTCTCATAGGTTGATAGAACTGCTTACTCTCCAACTGTTCCATCGACACGGAGACGAGTTCCTAGATATTTGTAGTCTCGAAAAGTGTCAACTGAGCGCCTATTATTACATAGTTTAACAAAATCCACATCAATTTCTTAGGCATGAAAACTAACTTTTTTAGTAAAGTAGTGCTCATTAAGATCACACATTATCCTTATAAAGTTTAAATAAAACTTTGCACAGAGAAAGGAGTAATGCTCACACAAAATTATCATGCAGTGTACCAACTTCAGGATGATCAGGGAACCTGCTCACCAGCTTCAAAGGAGAACGTGCAGACCTGCCGAAAAGAATTAAAAACAATATCACAGACTTGGCCGTAGAAAGATGTATAACATTTGAGATCATGGACATTGGAAGAAGTATACCTATACACGTTCCACTTTCCTGTCTGCAATTTCTCAGGGAGTACAACACTATACCCTTGTTCTGCTCAGAAGTAAAAATCAAAACTAAATATATCAATAACATGACTGGCAAATAAAGTAAATACAAGAAGGTAATGCAATAATGCTAAGAGAACAATAATCCCTGCATATGAAAAGATTCATTTGTTGATATGAAAACTTTATCAGTTGGGAGAGAGGTTCAACAAATGCAGCATTATGAATATAATCCTTTGAGTAATATGATCAACAATCAATAGTTTAAGAATGGAATCAGCCATTGATTCAGCGAAGACACTAGTTCACGCTTTAATGGTTCAACCATTGTTGAACTTTGGTCAAACAGGTGAAAATTAAATCATACATTTAATATTATATATATATATATATATTAAGTATTAAATTAACATAATATTAAGAAATTGAGACAAATTAAATTTAAATTAACAAAAAATGATCTATTCTATGATTTGTAAATAAAAAATCAATATTAAAAAGATAGATCATACAAGTCTACCTAAATGAATCTTTATGATTTATCACTGGACCTTTACTAGGCTAGAAGAGTATTTTTGTAGAATTACAAAATATAAAATTAATAAAACAATATATATATATATATATATATAATTGATAAAATAAAAAAAAATAAAAAAACTGATTTGTTCAACTGGTTCTCACACCACTAGAAATTGATGCATTGGTCTCTAAAATTTCTATACTAGACCACTCTACTTTCTTAGGAGTACTAAATAATTAATATAATATTATTTTTTAATAAAAACAGAAGCTCTCAGTTAATGTAGTGCAACTAGGAACTGAAATGTGCAGTGTGCACCATTCAGGTTTCTCAAATTCAGAGTGTTCTCAAGTCCCAACAGTCTCTTCACTAAAACATTTATGACAATAAAACACTTCCCCGTGCCCATACTTTAGTGCAAGGTGTAAATACTTGTTCATTCTATTGAATTTAAAGGAACTTTAGGGTGCAGTTGTATATTTTTGTGCAAGTCCAAGAAAAGCGGAGGAGTATATCCATTGATAAAGCCCTTCAATTAGATACATAAAAAGTGAGACAACCTGAATATTCTCCCTTTATCCGTGGAACAACTTACCACAACTAAGTTAAACAATGACCACTAATTGCTCTGCACTATCAACGCAAGGAAGCTGGCCCTTTTATAGATTTTGACAATTCGTAAAATAAAGCCATTGCATTGACCCATGAAAACAAAACAAAATTTTACATAGCAATAAACTAATCAATCATGTACTAGTACTACTTTTTTAATCTTCCCTTCAAATTCCAAATTAAAATACGATAAATCTCACTCATCTACAAAAAAAAAAAAGGCACATAACAGAATCCTCCACATCAATCAATATCTTATCATGATCCACCTAATTTCTCAAGTGAGACCCGAAAGTGCAATAGGAAGCGAATATGAAATAGGCAAATAGGGAGTACCGTGAGCAAACTCGCCGGCGGTGGGATTCGATCGGAGGTCGGAAGGAGAGTCATCGGCGGTGGCGATGAGGTGGGCGTTAATGGCTTTAAGACGACGTTGCGCAGCAGGTGAGGGATCCATGATAGTCAAACGACAATCTATGGGCGTCGTTTCTCGATGCTTTTGAGAGTGCGAGCGTCTTTGTCTTTGTGTTTTGTGTTCAACACGGAAGATGGGAAATGAGAGATGGAAGAGATTAGAACGGAGAATCGGCACGCACAACAAGGTTAATATGAGCCAAAAGATGTTTATATTATAAATAAAATAAATAAATAAATACTAGGATGAATGATTTGATTTTTTGATTCATGATATGCGAATTTTCATTTGGACATGCCTCTCATTATCCCAAAAAACGCCATTAGATTTCTTCATTCCCTTGTCCTTGTCTGAAAAAAATATTTTATTGCATTTTTAAATTAAGTATATTGTTGTGTAGTGTTTGCCATTTGTCATTGTATTAATTAACTTGATTAGTGATGCTCAAGTCTCCAAAAATGTGAATAATAGTGCCGAATAATTATTAAATTATTATGAGTTAATCACAAATTTTATCCTTAAACTTACACATTTTATGTTGTACACTGTTTTTTTTTACATATGTTGTACGTTGTTTTATGGATAATAGACAAAACAAACAAGAAATGTAAAATAAACTATAATACCCTTTATATAACATATTTATTATAATATAAAATTATAAAGAAGATAAGAGAGAGAAGACGGAGGGAGGGAGGGAGGGAGAGGGAGGGGGAGAGAGAGAGAGAGAGAGAGAGATGAAAGGAGGGAGAAAGGGAGGTGTATTTGGATCTCCTCCAATGTCATTATTGTCATATGGAATCTTAACCATTGATAAGAAAGGATGGGGGAGAGACTTTAAAATATGAATAAGAGAGATAGGATATTGAAATTCCCAATGGAAAAATATTTATTGAGTGAAAAATGAAAAGGGTATTTTAGTATTTTAGGTAGTTTGTACCTAAGACAAAAAGTTGTTCTGACATTTAGTGAGTAACAAGAAATTGTGTTTTTCTCTAATCTCTTGCCCCCTCTCTTGTCTAATACTATGACCAATTTTCAAATCAAATAAGGTGCAATTGGAGTTGTCATATCTGATTTCTTACTTTTAAGCTAATCAAAGGCTTCCTACATATTATTACTATTTACTTGAAAAACAAGCGTAATTGGTTGCTTACTCGTCACTTATATTTTGTTTGATAAGTGTATCATACGTAGTAGTTATTTCTTTGTCCTCTTTTTACATGTCATTGAATTGATTCCTTTGTTTTGTAATGTAAATGGAAATGGCGATGATAACGATAATGAAAATGAGGGTTCGTCTTTCTTTAAGAGTACTTTTTTTTTTGGTTACATAAAATTTAGGCGATCAAGTAGGGTTTCGAGAGTCCCAAAAGGGTTAAAAAAAAGTCCAAAGGTATTTACATACTACTCGCCAATGAAACTCTCACATTGGAAGTGGAATTCAAACTCACATCCTTGTGGGATATGAGCTAAATCCTTAGTGGACCCAAGACCAAAGATCAGGATGCGAAAAAAAATTATCAATAACGTTGGTTCATTGGATTGCTTACTTTTTTTGGATAAATTACACCAAAAGGTCATTTAAGTTATTTAATTGTAATAAGTTGGTCATTTAAGTTTTTTCCGTACCACTTAGATCTTTAAGTTATTTAATTGTAACAAGTTGGTCCTTTAAGTTGTTTTCGTACCACTTAGATCCTTTAAGCTATTTAATTGTAACAAGTTGGTCCTTTAAGTTAAATAAATGTAACAAATAAAGGCCGAATGAATTACATTTTTCAGCTGTATATCAATACAATTAAATAATTTAGAGGAACTGAGTGGTACGGAAAAACTTAAAGGACCAACGTGTTACAATTAAATAATTTAAAGGACCTAAGTGGTAAAAAAAAACTTAAAGATAAAAGTACCACAATTTGAGTTGTCTTATTCCACAAGATAAAAGTACCACAACGATTATTTAAATAATTAAAATCAGTTATCAACCAACCATCATTTAATTAAAATTAGCTATTAAGCAACCATAATAATTTATCCTGTGAAATTATTATTTGTGACTATTTTTAATATTTTACTTGCTTAAATTATTTTTTTGAGGTATTTTACTTATGTAAATTATTTTTTCTAATTTTATTACTTTGTCGTATGAGTTTGCTCAAATGATTTTTCCCTACTTTTATTGGGACAAAATATTTTCCATAACATCTTTACATAATGAAATTATTATAAGTTTCAAGGAGATATATAATTTTTGTTGTAAGAAACAAAATAAAAAATTGTGACGAAAAAACTTAATTCCCAAATCTAATAAATTTTATCTAAATTTGCGTTTTTAGTGTTAGAAGAAAGGTTTTGTCGATAAAAAAGTATTTCAAATAAGATCAAATTTTGAAAATTAGAAGGATAAAGAGAAAAAATAGTATTAATCTATTCTCTCTTATAATTTATTAGATATATTTTTAAGAAGGTTGTGGTATAAGCACAACACTTATTTTTATTTGGAAGCAAAACAATTTTTTTGAGTATATTTGAACTAAAAAAATTAGCTTAATGGAGGCAATTGACCCCAATTTACTTAAGGTAAATATGTCCCTGCCCCTGACTCAAAAGCTATGGATAATAACATGTGAGAAAAATAGCAAATGGCTTTGTACAATTGAGACTTTGAGAGGGAGACCACTCTTCTCTGATTTTACAACTTACCCAAACCGGATAAAAGAATATTTCTCTTTACTTTTTTCTCCTTCATTTTCATTCCACTCATTATATGCAAAAATAACAAGGATGGAACCTTACAAAAAATAAGGTAGAGGTTCTGTGTGGCAAAAGAAATAGCGAATGCGCTAGCAGATAAGCTAACTTACGCCGGATGAAATAATAATGAATAAGCTAGTGAATTGAACTACCTTATAAATATATTTTTTTTGGTAAAAAACGGGGGCTTAGCCCCAAGAGAGAAAGATATTAACTAGCAACACAATGGGGAATAGATATTCTCATACAATCCGCGAGCACAAGAGCTTTCACACTCGGTGAATTGAACTACCTTATAAATATAATTTAATATAAATAGACATTTATAATTAATGCTTAAATAAGAGAGAGAGTATTTATTTTATGAACAATAAATGAGAAATTTAAGTAAACTAACCAAAGTAAAAATGGGAGAAAAAATGAAACACCAAGTTATTAGCTTAAACACTGCTTCAAGTAGTATTTAAAAAACGCTATAAACTACTAAAAAAAATACTTTAAACTAATCATCCACTATATACTAGTATCCACTAATGGTATATTGATATTGGCAAAAACAGAGTGTTATTGAAAGCGGTTACATAACGGTTGTTGTCTTGTTGATTAATCCATAAGCAGTGTCTCTGCAAATATTCTGGAAAATATAATTATTGGGCCATTATTACATCGTACCGCATGCAAATATTCAACTTTTTACTAAATTTTGCTCTAGAATGGTTGACATCGTACCGCATGCAAATTTATAAAAACTAGTTCTATGACCTGTGCTCCGCACAGGGTCTCCCTATACTAAATGCTACTATTGTTAAATTATTGTTATTAATTTTTTTTGATCAAATTAGTTATATTATTATTGGAAATGAAGTGTAAATTGATGGAGAGAGATGGCAACATATCAGGTGTTCAGTTTTTATCTATCTATGGTAATGGTCTAGTTCTCTATCCATATGTATATGCATGCATGCTTAAATTGATGTATCTTTTATGTAATTACAATTACACCAAATTTGTAATTGATGTATCTGTTAATTACAATTACAATTATTTTTGAAACATGAATCTAATTACAATTACACCAAATTTATGTAATTACAATAACACCCAATTGATGTATCTGTTAATTCCCATTATTTAGAAATTATGTTGCAATTAGATAACAAACTTGAAAAGTCGTGTTGGTAAAAGTTAATTTGTTGGTAGGGTGGACATCTAATAATTTATTGTAAATGTTGCAACACGGTACTCGAATATAAAGAGAGAAAAGAAAACAATACAATTAGAAAGTGAAACACATATGTATCATGCTGGGTTGAATGAAAACCACCAATAAAATAGAAGCAGTCATACAAAGTTGAAAGAAGATGTTGGAGGTTTCTCTTGTCAATACGGTTGAAGTTCCCACCGGAGTAAATGCTACAATGCAGTACTCGAATATAAAAGGAAAATAAAATAAATACATCAATTTAAGTATGTTTCAATTACCTGTTGTTGCGAGTTGACCAAAATAAAAAAAGATAATACAAATAAAAAGTTAACCGCGTGAGTATCATGCAGTTTGGATGAGAACCGCCAATAAAATAGAAGCACATATACAAAATTTAAGCTTATCAAAAAAAACATATACAAAATTTAAAGAAGATGATGGAGGGTTCTATTTGTAAATTTGGTTGAAGCTCCCACGAGAGTAAATGTTGCAAGTATAAAAAAAGAAGTCGCCATAGCAAAGAACTCCAACATGGTGGTGTTGAGTGCCAGTGTGTCGGGGTTTAGAGAGAGTTAGAAATTGTTCATGGCTTATGGTGGTAAAGAAAGGGTGAGAAGAAAGTAAGGCACAAGAACGAAGAGAGATGATATTAAGAAGATGAAGGAAAGGTATAACAGAAGAATATGAAGTCAGCTATTCTTCTTGAAAAGTGGCCACGAGAGTGCCTAGTGAATGTGGTTGCATGACTACAAAGAAGACAACACAATTAAAAGGTAAAACATGCAGGAATCATTGAGGGTTGAATAAAAACCACCAATAGAATAGAAACACTTATACAAATTTGAAAGATGATGATGAAGGTTCTATTTGAAATGTGGTAGAAATTCCTGCAGAAGTAAAATTTGGAACGCAGTACTCGAATATAAAAACCAATTTATATTTATCCATATAAAGTATCTATGGCATATTATAAATTACAAGATAAAGAAGCAACTCTTGTAAATGTGGCTGAAGTTCCTAGAAAAGTAAATTTTGTAACGCGATACTTGAATATAAAAGAAAAATATTAACACCGAGTTATATTCTTATTCATAGATAATGTAGGTATGACATATTATAATTTTAAGACAAAAACCAGGAAGATCTCGAGGAGTATACGCATAACAACATTCTCTTCATTGATTGCTCTATCAGTAGATATTTCAAGTTCAGAAGAATATGGTTCAAAAAAATATAAAGAGAAAAAGTATAAAAATTAGTTGATTTTTTAAAGGATCTGAAAAATATGGATTTAAAAATATAAAGACAAAAAATATAAAAAGAAATTGATTTTGTAAATACTATATAAATCAAATACTAAAAAGTGAGGCTAAAATAAAATTATAAACACTATTTTAAGTATGTTTGCAATATCTGTTAGTGCGAAATGACCAAAATAATGGTCATAAAAAATAGTGGTTGGTGGGAGTACTCATTAAATAAGAGGGGTGAGTAATAACAAAAAAACAAACATAAGAATAAATGTAAATATAAGAAGTTTAGAATAAAAAATAATAATAGGGTCTCAACTATTGAAATTTATGTTTGTAACATAATTCTTTTATGAAAAATAATAGAAGTACATTAAATAAATCTTTATTTGGTAAAACAATTATTAAAAATTGAAGAAAAACTAAGGAAATTCATTTACATTTGTTTTTTTTCTTCGGACCATTGGGGGAACCGAATTTCGCATTGACCAACACCGAATTTGCTTACTACAAGAATTAAACTCGTGTATATTAAACCACTGGCCCAACTGTCTTGGTTATTTAAATTTGTTGATACTAAGAAAAACTACCAAAAAAAGGTACAACATTTTTTTCATACTTACTAAATAACAATAGTATAGCAATTTTTTTTGAGTATATAGTTTTTAAAATTAGGTTAAAAACCCTTTAAATTTTAATGCTAAAAAAAAGTTGATTTTATGCTGCACATTCATAAACTTTAATGTTTGGATTAAAAAAAATTGAGAAATATTTTTAAAAACCAAAATGTTGGTGCAATTAGTATAAGTGGTGTAGCTCATGTGGTTGGAGCTAAAGACATATTTCGTCTGCTCCCGAGTTCGAACCAGATATGCGACACTCACAATTCTCATTTCGCCTATATGTGGTTATTGTGCCGGCCTCTTAAACCCAAAAAAAAATGTGCTTGTAACTGACTCCAAATTTATTTTTACAAACCATTCGGTAACAATCCTTGGGACTACGTTTTATTTTATTTAAAGTTGTACTTGAACAGATTGAATAAACTTTTGAGTTCCATCAAAACAATCACTATTATTTCTAGGAAAAGCCAATTCCTTTCTTTCTTTGTTGTCACATCAATATCAATATGATGCTCATTTTCTCTGCCAATCTCGTGTAGCTTCTCGCCTCATTTTTCTTTTTTTCTTCAAGCCATTTAGTCTAAATCACTTCTCTGGGCTCTCCTCTTCCCCACTCACCCCTCATACAGAACATCAACTCATCTCTATGTTTATTTTCTCATCCAAATACAAATCAATATTAGCTTCATCTTCTCTCTCACCCCAACCCTCTTCACTCACCTCAGCTTCATTATCTCTCTTTCATCCCAACCAAAAAAATCATCTTGCATGCTTAATCTCTCCATAAACTCAGCCTCTCACGCCTTCAAGATCTGGTTTTTCGTTTGCAGATCCAGTCCATGAATCTGTTGCAGTTTTGTTTATTTAGTGTGAGATAGTGGTTGAAAACTCTCTCAACTCATAACATCTCCTCTCTCCTCTACATTCCTCTTTTCTTAGTATCTAATCAAATACACAGCCGCTGACCAAGCTGCATGTTCCTCTTCCTTCCTTCCAGTTTTCAAGTCCCTCTTTCTTTCTTTCTGCATGCACAAATCCAGTTTGAGAATGGATTACTGTTGCTTTGTTACGAAATATTGTTGTTGTGTTGAAGAAAGTCGTTTGTGTTGCAGAAACAGTAATCACCACTTCTATATGTTTTTGGCTAAAATTTTCATTTTTTTTATAGATTGTGCTTATTTCTGAACCGAGAGTGTGAACGTTGCTAGAGATGTCCTGTTTTGGTGGTGATTTGATGTTGTATTTTTCCAATTCTCTTTCGGTTTTATTTGTAATTTTGAGTGTAAATTTTTTCAGATTTTTTACTTGGAATTTGTAATATATAAGAGTGAAAATAATTAGATGCTAATTTCATGTTTATGATTATTTTTTCTTTATGTTAACTATTTCATATTTCATTATAGTCTGGAAAAGTTTAAATGGTAATACCTAAGCATCATTAGGTGTTAATATCTTCCTTAACGTGTCATGTGTACAGCCGCATTATTTGATCGAATAAAAGAAAACGAAAATATAGGAAAAAGTACCCAAATCCAGGATATCCTAGCAACACACGTCACAACCCACTTTATGTATAAAAAACTAAGGAATGAAAAAATGCCGCGCAAAACCGGTGCAGGCTTGCGCATATAAAAATAGATATGCCCAAAAATGATTTTCCCATAAACCCTGTTATCGATAGTAATGGCTTTTTTTTGGTACCCCATCATTATCACTTATACTTCATAAATTGTTTTTGGACCAAAATGCCCCTCATTTAAAAAAAATGTTTTTTTTTAATTTTTTGAATTTACTCATAAATTCGGAATAAGGGTATGAAAAATTTTGAGTTTACGTGTAAATTCAAAATACATCTTTTTAATTTTAATTTCGAATTTACGTGTAAATTCGAAAAATTTTAAAAATGTATTCCGAATTTAGGGGTAAATTCGAAAAAAATAAAAATTGTATTTCGAATTTATGTGGTAAATTTGGAATTAAATAAAATTAATTTTTTTATTTAAAAAATCAGTTTTTTTTAATAAAATAATCATGATTATTACGATAAATAACAGTAAATTATGAAACTCGCTAAACTACGATAACGATAACAAACAAAAGAACGAATACGACTCAAAAATTATGAAACTCACTAAAACACGACTCAAAAACACGGTAACTCAAAAATACAGTAAGGACAACATCAACGGGAGCACCAATGGAAACGACGACAGGAGCAGTGAGAGCGTCGACTGAAGCGTAAAAAAGCAACAAAAGCAAGTTTCGTATATTATGGTTACGTATTTTTGAGCTGTATTCATTCTTTCGTTCGTTATTGTTATCGTAATTTAGCGAGATTCATGATTCACTGTTATTTATCGTAATAATCATGATTTTTTAATTAAAAGAAATTAATTTTTTAAAAAAAATTAATTTTTTTTAAATCCAAATTTACCACATATATTCAGAATACAATTTTATTTTTTTTCTAATTCCGAATTTACCCCTAAATTCGGAATACATTCAAAAATTAAATTTAAAAAATGTATTCCAAATTTCGGAAGTTTTAAATTCTGAATTTATATGTAAATCTAGAAATTTAAAAAAAAAACTTTTTTAAAAAAAGATTGGGGGCATTTTGATCCAAAATGGAATTATGGGGGTATAGGTGATAAGAAAGGGGTACAAAAAAAAGCCCAGTAGCAATATTCCTACGAAATGTGTTGGGTATGTACTTGGTGTTCCTAGGAAATTTAAAATAAATTTAAAAATAGAAAAAATAAGTAAAGTAGAAATTTCTCGTTAGTTACTTTTGTATTCCCATGAAAATAAAAGCCATGTGTAAATTCTTTCGTGTAAGTCCTATTCCTTGGAATGATTTCTGTAAACTCGGACAAAACATGTACAGGCTCACTTTCTCACAGGTGCTGGCAGAAGCCTTAAAAAAACATACCAAGCACTCCATCACGGCATCACATACCCCGGGACAAGAAATTTGACTTCGGAACCAAATAATTGCATCTTCGAAGTTACCAATTTATTTTATTTGTACGCACGGATAGGCTACATGACATGACATGAGATGGACAAATAGGATACATTAGCATCAACAAATATGAATGCAAAGCATGCTCCACGTTTTTCACAACGTTGAACACTCATAGGTCACACCCTCTAAACTTACAAGTCACCAAATTATATGTCAAACTCCGGAAACAGCATTGACGACGTGTGGACTTTTTACCTCTCAAGTAAGAGGCAATTTGACTCATGATAATCTACTCTACTGAGAATGATGCTATAATCCTGTTCTTTAATACTTCTAGAAGAGCTCCATTAATTGCTGTGAGACATCTGCATCGACCCAAGAATTGATATCAATAACTAATATAAAGACGGATTCAAAATACTTCAGTTCAGACAGCTTGTTTTGCTTTGGGCCTTGCCCGTTTTACTGAATCAAACAGCTTGACAAAAAAAAAGACACAAATTTTCAAGGCACTTCCCTGGATACAAGATGCAAAACTATATATTCTTTATAACCTAAAACTAGGACTAGCTTTTCTAAATGACTAAGTTAGAGATTTTAAGATGTATAATCAAATGAAATCGCAGGATTGACCTCAAAAAGATCGCTCCTCCTTCCTTCATTTTTGAAAAACAATTGCTCAGGTGATACAAGGTAATAACGATTGCCGATATTCTTACTCTGCAAGATTCATCGACAATCATACTAAACTGCAATTCATTTATATATTGATACTAAACCAACCATTTCAAAATAGAATAATAAATCCAACACTGTTACTCGATAATTATAACAGGCAAGGAGGGCAGGGGGGTACCTTGAAGAATGGATGGTGTTGTCTGAAACTCTTGCCAGATGCTCTGATAAGCAACGAGGTCCATGTTCAGAAACTTGGCAGCAAGATATGCAGCTCCGGCGGCAATTTGATGAGGTTTAAATTGTAGCCATAGAGAGCTCCGAAGCCTGCAAAACATTTTTCAGCTTCAGATGGATACACAAAACATACATCACAACCGTGATAGCATTTCTCAACACAAAGGCATACATAAATCGTCAAACTAACCATCAGAGGCAACACACTTGAACAATTTAGCCTATGTTCCCACCACGACAGATCATGTCAGCTAAGCAGTAGAATAAACTAAATAACACAAATAGCATTGAGCATTCATACCAAGTGGAAAACATGAATTAATTAACATATCCTTACCAACTAGAAAAGCAGCAACTCAGGAAGAATACTATGCCAAGAATCTGTGCAGGATTGCTGATAAGAGTACTGAACTATAGCATTATCTTACAATCATTTAGAGAATTTATCAGACTTCCAGACCCAACTCTGCTGTGGGAGGCTCTAAACTCCAGAAACTAATGTAATTAAAATAACAAAGCATGCTTTGAAAGCTGCTTATTCCAAACAAATGAATCTTTCAAAGCTATAATGCCGATGCCACCTCTTCTCAGTATTTTGACTTGGAGAGCCTTGCTACCATGCACATTTGGATACTAATAATGAATGCAACTTATTCCACAGAATCCACACACCACAGAAATCTAATCAATTTCTGTGTGCAAATGCATATTCAAATTTCAAAAATTATTACACAATTTGGAATGGAACATCCAATTCCAAAGAATGATGAGGAGAAACATTGAATTGTCTTTGCAGCAAAAAGCCTCATAATGATTCTAGTAGTAGTACAAAGTACCAACAACTTGCAAGAACTTTTCTCCAAAGTTGGCATACATGGAAGAGAAATGGACAAATTTTTGAAGTTGTCCCATATTCTAGCATTTTTATTAGGTTCAACAGTAGGGAGGTCCTTTTTTGTGACCTGAGGGTGTAAGAGGAGTGGTATTGGGGGCTAAGAGCAATGGTATTGGGGGCTAAGAGCAATGGTATTGGGGGCAATGGAACACTGCCACAAGCAAACCTACTGATCTCAAATCTGGGGATGTACAAACAGAGCCGAGGACACTCGAGCAGTATTTTTATCAAAACCAAATTTAATCATCCTTTAAGTGAGACATTGCCAGATTATGACATGGTAATTAGAATGCACAGAACCCTATGTTACAGCCATCTAAGATACCAACTGCTCCTTACATCCTCCTTCTTATCATTCAATGTTAAGCACAATAAAAAACAGAGAACATTATAATCTTCATAGTAGGTTCATTAAAGGTCCAAACTCAAAATTGTAATCCTTAAATCCAATAGAAGAGAAGGGTAAAAAAGGGAAGTTACTCACAACACAGTAGTGCTCATGCAAATATCTTTTGAGCAACAGAGTCATGGTAGCATGCATATCGCCAAAACAAAGAAATAACAATAATTATACAACATACTCCCTAAGTTTGTTTTTGTCTCTAAAGAGAGGAAGACTGCAGAGTATATAAACAATTTGGGTAAGGTATCATCCTACAATCACAAAAAATTACTACAGCAAAAATCATTGGTTGAAATAGCATAGCATATAATCTTTCAGACATCCACTTCAAAAGTAAAACAGTAATATATGGCCTAATGGCTTCTCATTTTAGATTTTCAGCATCATTAACAATTTTGGCAGCAACTTATGTTCACACTTCACAGAATGTCCAAGATCATGGAAAACAATGTCCAACCATCAAGAATGGATCCCTAATAATGTTAAAGGTAAAAAGAATGTGTTGCTAAGCGAAAGTCAAGTTCTTACAATTTTGGGTAAATAAATCAATTGTTTTCATTTCCCATTGAAAGTAAGTCAAATATTATTCTACATTCCCATTACAAACTTAATAACTAGACTGTATGTAATGAGCAAAAAACAACTATTGGAACAGGTGGAAAATCTAAGAGATGACATTAACATGACAAACATATATAAAATTTTGGGAAAAAACGTTAGCTTAAAGTTTGATTAAAAGTAAAGGCCCAAGGTGCTCAACAGTCAACATCAAACATAAAAAAAAATTGTTAAATACTAATACAATGCCTATGTGAAATTCTGAACATTATCATCCAATAATTTTCCACACGTATTAAATAAGCGACTTATTCAGGCAGTTTGCATCAAATTATTTTTCTCGTATGTCAACAAATGATTGAGTACAAAAAAAAAAGTTATAAAGATGGATCAAAATTAAATCACAAATCACAATGACAATATAAAACATTTGAGAGAAAATAATAAAACACGTCTGAACAAATTCATTTGGGTTACCAAAAATGGCAATCAGAAAAACCAAAGGTAACACCACAAGAGAGATAGTTTATCAGCACATTTTCACCCTGGAACAGTTTCCCCCAAATCTATTTATAGACCAAGTAGAAAGGTTTCCTTTCGTTCTTTTAAAAATAAAGAATAAACAAAAACAAAGTGACAGTTTCCTTCACATCATAAATTAGCTCTATTTGAAAGGACCATTAATGAGTTATGAGTTTTGTTAATCATTAGTCATAAGTTATGTCTAATGATTAACAAAAATATGTTCAGGACAACAGAAGATTCAGACAATATTTGAATTTCCGGCTGTTTGCTTTGTTTTTTTGTTGGCTTTTGAAGCAAAATCCCTTAATGATGTATTTCCATCCAGGTCACAAAAAATTAACAGCCTCTGTTTGGCTAATGGTAATCAGCACAAACTACAAGGCATTAAAGGTTTAGACAAAATCTGGGTTGGGGGCTACTGGTTAGCCCAAAGAAAAATTTATGGGCCATTTTCAGGGTAAAGTAATCCATTAGACATGAGCAATTCAACTTCAGATGTAAAACAAAACTTTCCATGAACAGCATATCAATCCGCCAGCTAAGAATATCATACAGGCCAGCACGATAATCTTGTGAAGATCCTGCAATTATATGCATGCCAAAAGAATCAATATCCCATGACAGAATAGCTACACAGAAGATGGGCTAAAGAAAAACATTGAGAATCAACATTATTTTGGACCAAAATTTAGATGGGGAGACACCAAGGTATCTTTCTCAGCAACAAGATCTCCAAACCTCAAGACACGCTAATTGCTTGAGATTTAACACCCAATGCCCCATGTCCTGTTTCCTAAAAAAGGTTATTTTCATCCAGTCACTCAGTTACATAACAGGGGGCATGTCAGAAAAAAGGGACACCTGAAGGGGACACACCAGTCAACAGCTCAGAACATCACATACAAGTTTTATTTGAGCAAAACTAGTTTTACCCTCAAAATGAACGGTATAAACAAACAACACTACTGCAATCATAAAGGTGCATGATTAAAATTAGAAAACTCACCCTTCACTGACCAAGTTTAATGCCAGATTCACCAAAACAGTCTTTGATAGACCTAATTTGTTAAGAACAGATGTAAGAGGTGCATATGGATGTTGCACACTGAGTTCAAAATTTAGAGTAGTAAGTATCAATTGTTCAGCCTCAAGCACCCGTTCACGATACTGTTCAAACCAACCCTGTGGAAAAAAAAAATCAAATCAAATCAATATAATGCAAATTACGGCCAAAGTTCAACTGGTATTAACTATACGGTATGAGGAATTATGGATCAATCCCGGAGAACTGTTAACTTATTTGAGCCGAAATTATATTCAACAGATAATAATAATAATAATAATATCCATGGGTAATTTCAGAAACATATCAGGTAAATTAAACAAACAATAGAGGCTATCATTAGGTGCTTTATTGCATGCCTTCCATGGCAACATAGTACACAAGAGGAAAGATTTTGGGTAGTTTGAAGTATACTCACAACAGGAAACCAGTAGGATAACATAGGAAATTCTTGTTTGTGTAAGATTTCACTTGATGCTCTCAATATGGTATTCAAAGGGCATGGAGATTCCTCTGACTTCGCAGCGAGAAAAAGAGCAGCAGTAGCTATCAACTGCAGCAGAGATCAAAACTAATAAAAACACGGCTTCTTTACAGAGATGCAGCTTGAAGGAACAAATCACACATCAATGCAAAAATCATTCAAATAAAGTATCAAGCACTAACATCATCATAGATATTAGCAACAAAATTCCTGTGAATTTCTAGTAGCACTAGCAGCACAAATTGCATGAATGCTGTAGTTCTAACTGAAGCATTTATTTAGTAA
Source organism: Astragalus glycyphyllos (assembly GCA_963573325.1). NCBI lineage: Eukaryota > Viridiplantae > Streptophyta > Magnoliopsida > Fabales > Fabaceae > Astragalus > Astragalus glycyphyllos. The sequence continues at coordinate 69,547,934 of OY754309.1, forward strand.
GAAAAGTAAACACAGGAAATTAGAGCTAAAGCACTACTAAAAACTCACAAATCTGTCATGGCAAGCATGTGATCGTAGAACAAAAAAACGGTGGCACAGAACCATGGATGTCCCAATGGTGGTTTGAGGCCTGCAAAGAACACGTTATGATTTTAGCTGGTATATAAGAATTGATTGAATCCACAAACAAGCATTATATACAAATATAACTATTAGAATTCTCCTTCAAAAACTATATCCATGTGACCAGCAATGTGAGTCTTACAGCTCAAGCCTCGTTCCAAGATTCTGAAGGAAGGCGCAATAGGAATACCGCAAATGTGTCTCGCGGCGTATGTCAATACCGTCTTTTCTTGATGGAGAGTATCTATCAATATCATCCCTTGACATAAAGACTGGCTCATCATCGTCAAATATAGAGGAAACAGGTTTGCTGTTAGTTGATGTAGAGGTATCAGCATTGGATCTTGTAGGATGAACTTGAAAGGTAATGGAAGGAAGTTTGTATTTCTGGCTTTCTTCCCAAACAGGAGCTGAATATTTTCTCTTTTTCAAAGATGATGGGACAATATCATACTTCACATGATTAGTATGGTCTGCATTGCAAAAGTTAAAGTTGCCACCATGGTGTCCATATTTTGTCTGGTTTTCATTGTAACCATTATAATTCACATTGTTGTAATTGTTCCGGCTTCTTTTCCTATCAGTGTTGCCAAAGCTGTTTCCATCATAGGTGGACCAATAACCACCATTTAAATTGTAACCTTCTGGTTGAAAATTCCGCACAAAAGACATAACTCCTGCAAAATTAAACATACAATTAAATTCATTTATAATCTCGTCACAATAATGTTAAGGAAAACAAAGTAACAAACATAACAAAGAGCTTGGTATTTCCCCTTCAAATAATGTTCATGTGCAGCAATAAACCATCACGACAATGAAATTCCGATTTCACAATAGGTCCTCCAGAAACTAACGTTAGATTATAAAAATAACAGAAATTTCCAGCTATAACAAACCAAACTAATATTTAAAACGAATTATGTTTTGATATAAGTTGATGAATCATCCATTTGATGGTGTTTAGAATTTAGAATTCCCCAAAAAATAACCACCAAGTAAACACAATATATGTATGAATAATAGCATCTGAAGCCGCAACGAACCAAAAACAAAAACTAATCGGAGAAATCGAAGGTGAAAATTGTTTTTCTTTTGATGAATTCGAAAGAGGAAAAATTTATGAAGCAAAACTGATCGAAAGTGTATTATAAAATGATCGAATCAGAAAAGAATTAAACAAAGTGACGATGAGAGAAAAGAATTTGAAAAAATACCTGAGATTGGGTAAGCAGCGAAGCAGATCTGATGAATGAATTGAGATCGGTGATTTGAATGGAAGAGAGAGAGAGAGAGAGATTAGATTAGGGTTTTGAAAAGAAAGGAGCGTGGCGTGGAATAGCTTGTATTCGAAGGTCAGGTCAAAAAGCAAGAATGTTATTATCTAAAACGGAAAGCAATAATAACATTCATCCATCAAATCCACATTTTAAAAGTTGGGTAGGTAGTTGGTAACCCTGCCCGATCCACGTTCTCAAATCTCAACCGCCTTTTTCCACCGTGCCTAATGGGATAGTTTGTTTTCCGGGTAGAAATTACATTATATGAGGAATTGCATGTAACTGCGGGTAAAACTCGTGACGGGTTCGGAATGGGTAGTGAAGCGGGTACACGCGGGTTGAATAAATTGATAGTCAAACTATCCGTTAGTAAACGGGGCGGGGGCGGGTAGCGAGGTACCCGTGCTCGCGGGTACTCGGACCCATAGCAAAATATACTTAAATAGCCCTCATATATATACCTAGCAAAATATACTAAGATTTATTCTATTATTTTCGATAATGTTAGTGACTTGTTATTTTCAAAATTGAGAATTATTATAATTTTAGTGTTCTTTATCTCCAATTCTCCATTCATTAACGATTATATATTATAGTAAATAGTTAATAAGATAAATGCTATCGAAATACCTAATTTTCTTATATAAATGAATCGAAAAAATAGTGTTCAAAAGATTAATTTTACATGGTATTTCAAATTTTATTTTTTTCTAAAAAATATTTTTATTAATTTACAAATATCTGTGGGCACCCGTGAGTACTCGTTAAGAAACAATACCCATTTAAGACCCGCTAAACGGGTACCCGTGCGGGTACGGGGCCCATTTTTACTAAACGGGGCGGGTAGCGGGTATTTGCTACCCGTGTCTGCCCTGCCCCGTTGACATCCCAAATTGCATGCTCGGAAATCCGATAAGTGTGAATGTAGTTGTTGAGTATTTTTATAAAACATGTTTGGTTAGTTACGAGCGCGTGAATCTAATTCTTGGAAACAATTTATAAACTTGTTTTGTTCATACCAAATGAAAATAAATATTATAATTATCAAAATACTCCTGTTTATATGAAATGTTATTTTAACTTTCTAAGTTATTAAGTGAAATAAAAGTATAAAATTAAAGTGATTATTAACTTGTAATTGTTTTCAATAATCTTTTGTTATAATTTATTTTGTGAAAAAAAACTTATATATATATATATATATATATATATATATATCAACGACATTAATTAACATAATATTACTTTTAAGATTAAAATTTAAAATACTATAACAAAATGTTTACATTATATATAGGGTTAAATATGTTTTTAGTCCCTACAAAATTTTGCTATTTTGTTTTTAGTTCCTATAAAAAATTGTGTCAACTTTTAGTCCCTATAAAATTTCACAATTTTGTTTTAAGTCCCTATAAAATGTAAACTCGTGTATACCTTTAGAATTTTTGAATGATATTTTACATACACGTTAAAGATATTAAAAATATCTCCCTCGCAAAAAATAAACTCAAAATTTGATTTCTAGGTTAGTATTTCCTTTAGTTTGTTTATCGAATCTTTTGCACTTAAAAAATTTAGATTTAATTTATGCGTTGTTAAAAAATTCTAAGTTTTTCTGGAAGAGATGTTTATAATGTCCTCAACATGTATACAAAACATCACTCAAAAATTCAATGGATATACACTAGTTGGCATTTATAGGGACTAAAAACAAAATTTTGAAATTTTATAGGGACTAAAAGTCGATGAAAAATTTTATAGGGACTAAAAACAAAATAGTGAAATTTTGTAGGGACTAAAAACATATTTAACCCTTATATATATAGTGTAGTGTTAATTTGCATGATATTAATTAAGTTTTTTTTGAAAAAATTATTAATTAAGTTGGAAACTATATCATGGGGAAGCTATAGGTATATAGATGCAATGATAAATATCGTAACAAAAAAGTGCAACGATAAAAAAACTTAAAGCTCATGGGTAAATTTTCATGGTAGTGGGTGAGATGGGTGAACGAGAGTTAGGAATGTAATTTTGTGGTAAAAACTAGAATTCTCCTATTCTTTACTATTATTTTTGGGTGGCATCAGGTTCCTACTAATGTGGAAAGAAAGTTTCCAAAGTAAACCACATTCCTTAGAGTGCATTTTTCTTATCCCTATTTTCTTATTTTTCATGACTAAAATACAAAAACTTTTGACAAGACTAAAGTGAAAAATGCAATCTATCGAGTTACGATATGAAACTCCAATCATTCATAATATTTTATATCATATTCTACTATTAGTTTGACTCATATATCAACGAGAGATTTATTTGATCTCTCACTCTGTATGTCACCTTTTTTTGGGTATAGAGCGGATATCCTCTTCGCACAACGGTAGAGACTGATCTCTCGAGCCGAGGTATGACAACAATGAGCGGCTAAACTCTCCCTTAAAATATTTAACACTGCTGCATGCCCGAACACAGGACTTAGGGCCGTCCATGGGGCTGTGCTACTGCACAGGGCCAGCCCAATGTCAATTTTAGGGCCCAAAAAATTGAAATAATAAGTTATAAAAATCGTTTGCGGATTTTTTATTCAAGTAGGAATGCGGCGCATTTTCCATTTTTTGACATGCTCTTTATTTTCTTTGACCATATTTTGTTCATGCTTGCATTTTCCCTTTTTTGACAATATTTTGTTCCATTTTTTTACAGCTGTATTTTTTTTCTTTTTACAATGCTTTAGCCAAATGACTAAATGAATTATATTATATTGCTTTTAGAATGTATTCAACCAAAAATATATTGTTTTTAGTAAACGTTTTTTTAAATAAATATTTGAAAATTTCTAAAAAATAATTCCAACATTTTAAAACCAAAAATAATTAAATTTACATTTTTCTTAAAATATTGTGCTTTTGAGTTCTTAACCGAATTTCTATTGGCGAATGAAAATAGATTTTTTAGAAACTTAGTTTTGTTTGTAGCTATATTTTTTTTTTTACTTCTTTTTATATTTGATTATTAGATATATTAGTTGATGATTTTGGCCCCCACAATAAATTATGTAAAACTTCGTCATTGAGGGCCCACTTTAATAAAAATAGGGGCCACATTTTTAAGAGTTGAACAGGGTCTCTCAATTGTTTGGGACGACCCTGACAGGACCTTGGGTGTATGTCACCCCTTTTATCCCAACTCTTTATTTTCCTTTTTCATTATTTTATTTTATGATTACCAACAATATTTCTTTATGTTGTCAAAACACAATGTTCTTGTACTAAACCAAAGTTTCTTATTCTAACAAAAAAAATTCTTAATTGCACTTTTATATCTAAATTAATAGCACTTTTAATCCCTTTTATTATTATTTTTCGTAGACAAAGTGGTAATTACTACTGCAAACTCACAAACACAACTGTGAGGTGAGGATTCGAATCCGATACATGATATCCAGCCTAACAATTGCCACATTTACTAATTGAGCTAAGCCTTACGGATATCCCTTTTATTATTTTTAGTTGTGTGAATCAGGTATTTCTTACCATTAATTTATATTTGAATTTAATATGTCTTGATTTTGGTCGTTTTGATTATTATGTATGTTCTAAAACAACTTATGCATATGATTATTTACTTAAAAATAAGCAATAACTATAAATCATATTTCTTTTTTGACAAAATTAATTATAAATCATATTACTCTGTCACATACCTTGCTACTTTTAGAAAAACATATTACTACTAAATCTAACTTAATTTTTTTTATTTAACGGGACGAAGCCTCAAAGCAAAACAGCGATTAACGAGAAACAAATCTGCGAATAAAATTCCCTACAACATCAGTGAGCAATATCGGCTCCATAGAACTAGGACACTGCTCATAAATATTAGATCATTCACTCGACGACACCCAATATTGGTCAACTCATCCGCGCAACGATAGATTAGCCTTCCTGAAAATGTGCGCAAATCGAATCTCCCAAGAAAGTTTGAAAAGCTTGCGAATTTCGCAAACAATGCTCCAACCTGAGATGCAACCAGTCTCCACCCCAAGAATAACATCACACACAACCTTGGCATCAATCTGGATTCTGGACAATCACTTTGCCCCAGTCTCCAGAACGACAAAGCTGCAAACCTGTAAGAACTCCCCAAAGCTCAACAACGAAAGGATCACAATACCCAATCTGCTTAGAAAAACCTGAAAGGCACAAACTACCTGAATTTCTCACTAAGCCACCACAACATGCGACATTGTTTGAAGCCTTCACAGCTCCATCGCAATTAAGGCAAATCCACCTAAACTCTGGAGGATCCCACTTAATTTTAACCCTATCCACATCACGATGACCATAGCCACCTGACAATCCTGCACACAAGCTGTACTAACAACGGTTCACGGCCTAGTAAAAGTCTCATCATGTTCATCTTTATTTTTCCAGTTCTGTATTACATCTGATGTTAGACTCTTAACACACCCCTTAAGAAAAACGATTAGTTGTCTAGATTGTCTAAAAAGTATTTTATAATTTACTTTTTAACTCTTTATCTTTTCACATAGGTAAATGTGGGACATTTAATGAATGTTAAAAATTCTCATAATAAATAAGGACATGAGTGGAGAAAATATATTAAACGTTTTACTAAAAAAAATAAAACAACAAATAATTTAGGACAAATTTATTTTGTTAAAACAAAAACAAAATAGGTATTGTACTAAGGTACCGAATCAGTATTGCATCTTAATACCGTACCTCTTTTTTCAAATTTCTTAAAAACAAATACTCTAAGGTACCGAACTGGTACTGCACCTTAGTACTGTACCAATTTTTTCAAATTTCTTAAAAATAAATACTATATTGAGGTACCAAACTAGTATTGCACTAACCAACACTCCTAGCCCAATGGTTCAGGCTCCTGCTGGGAAGTGGTGGGGGTCGATCCGGTTTGCTCCCGGGTTTGATTCCCGCCTACGTCAAATAGGGTGTTGGCCAGTGAAATGATTAAGTGTCCTAAGTAGCGAGCGCAGATTAGTCATTCGTTGCAGTGTTGAGATACTGCGTGAGTCGCCCGCGAAGGTCCGATACAAAAAAAAAAACTAGTACTGCACTTTAGTACCGTACATGTTTTTCTGTTTTAAGTAACAGTACTGAACTTAGTACCGAATTGGTACTACATTATAGTACTGTACCCTATAAAAGCTGGCATATAAAGGGATGTACTAGAAACTTTTTATTGATTAAGAGTATCTTGGTCTTTTCGCATGAGGGGGGAGTGTAAGTTTTATGGGCATTGTTATTCACCACCACCCAATCCCACCGCCCCATTCATGGTTGCGTTTTCTTAAAGCCCGTCTAGGTACTTCTATTTGCGAGGCCAGCTTAGGCTCAACTCATTTCATCTTGTAAAAACAAGTTATGGGTAAAGAAAAGGAAGGAGAAGAGAGTTTTATATAAGTTATAAAATTTTTAAAAAAGAATTTAATTTTATATAATTGCACTTTCTAAACAAAGATAACAAATTGAATAAAAATGACAATTCTTTTTATTTTGTCCATTTCCCAAACAATAAAATGTGAATTTTTGTTCTATCGTATAAAATTTTGTTTCATTTTGTTTTATTCACTCCATTCTATTTTGTTTTATTTTACTTTACTCCGATCATTTTAAATAGAGCCTTAAGGATACTTTTAATGATGGTATTAAATAGGATTGAATTATTTGTAACTTTTTATATTTGGATGCATTTGATTTTGACACTTTTCCACTGATATTTTTGTTTCTTTATCGAAATGTAAATGTGCTAATACAATATATATAATAATGTGCGAAGATCCACTGGTTGTGAGGACTTCAACGTTCACTTGGAATAATGATTTAGGTTTGGAGTGTTTTTTTGGTTACATGCTTTGAGGAATAGATTATTTCATGTTATTTTCTATCACGTTTAATCTCAACCACTTATTTAATATGTAAAAAGAGAGGAAAAATATGTGCGTAAAATATTAAAAATAGAGACGACCGAATTTAATGGTAGGGATTAAATACATAACCCCCTCATTTTTTTTCAACTTGAGGGAATCCCTCTTCCATCAAGTTCCAATTTCTCCATCTCCGGTTTAGCAACCCCGGTGTCAATTGCAACGTCCGCCGCTCGTCGGAAGGAGACTTGAGGCTGTTATGCCGTTTCGGGTTGAAGCATTTAAAAGTTCAAGGCGAAATGAAACCTGGTTGAGGAACGAAACGTAATGTTGACGGTGTTTGATTTTTTTTTTGACAAAAAATTGATGTTGAAAAATAGCTGATGTGTAAGACTTTGATTGGAAAACAGTAAGAACCATATGTAGGGTACTGTACTTAAGTCTTCTCCTATGCTCCCCATGCTTTGAGTGTTTTAAATTTGAAAGCAAGCCATGTTTTTTATTTGAGATGAAAATTTGGTCGATCCTCATTTGTTACCGGTAAAAACCGTTTACGATGGATAGTAAATTACTCGCCCAAATAATTACAAGTAATTGTTGCAAACTTTTATGAGTAGGGATAGTAGTGGATGCACATATATAGACTAATGGGGGCAATCCCATAAACTAATTTCTTTTAACTTAGAGTCACTTTAGTAAAAAGTAGTGGATATCAAATGAGTTAGTGTATAGTAGATAAGCTAGCTAAAAACAAAATATGTGTTTGCTAAAACTAACGGTTAAACTAGCTCATAAACGTAAAATGACATAAAAGTTAGGGTTTTAAAATTGTTTAATTTATTTTCACGAGGATAGAGAAAGAATTTAAGAAAAATAATGAATGTAAGAATGACAAAAAAAAGTGAGGCGCTATACGCTATTGGTAGCATTTAAAAAAATGCTAAATGCTACCCAAAAACGCTAAGCATTTTTTATTTTATAAAACGCTTGTGCTTACCAAACAAGTCTGTTTATCATTCGCTAGTCAAATCCGCTATTTGCTAGCAGTTGAGATTTGTCAAACAGAGCCTTAATCATACTTAATATTTTATATTTTGCCCCTATAAAAATAGGTATGTCTCCACAAGATACTTTTTTTAAATAGGTATGAACTTAAAGTGTTTGATAAAGTTAACCGTTGAACTAGCATATAAAATATAAAGCGACATAAATGAATATTTGTAATTATAGATTAAATCTGAGAGCGAAATCAGCGAATATTGGAGAAAAAATGAGAAATTTAATTTAAGTACTAATGGAAAATATAAACGAGATTAAAATTAAAATAGAACACTATAAACTATAATTTATTTGAGAAGCCACTTGATACAAAGTTAAAAGGTTTTGAGTGAATCCGATCCTTTTTGTTTCCCCCACGACTCTTGTTTATATGTTTGATTTGTTACTTGTTGGTTCAGAAGACAATGTTATGTGACGCACTCCTAACTAACAAGCCTAACTTCATAGTCAAGTTGAAAACAGTTGAGATTTTGTCCAGATGAACCTGCGTGGATCTTTCCCTAATCAATTTTGTAGAGGCCATTTCTAGCCTATCCTACAGAGTACAGAGTACTAAACAAGGCCATGTCCATCTCATCTTTATACAACTGTCGGGGTATTAGTATTTTATTTATTAATTTTGATTACTTGATTGGATGAGATCATTTCAGGTTTGGTTTTTTTTAAAACCAGTTTAATTCAAAATCAATCTAAAATGAATTTATGTACACAGTCGTAATTTTATTCAAGGATATATTAAATTACTCATAATTACATATGTATTTTTTTTTATCTAACACAGAGTTGTGAGGTGTTCAGTTCTTCATTTTTCACACATCAAGCGCACCCTAAAATTATAGCAACCGAACTCACCATTTTTTTTTTGTTGAGAAATGTATGTATGTGATACCAGCCTTTATAAGAAGATACAAAAGGATATTTATGAGTTTATCTAGGCCGTTCATAAGCTAATAAAGAATCAAAGGTATGCATGAGAGGAACATAAAGCTCAAGCTTATTCACAAAAATAACAATAACCAAAATTAAAGCTTATGCTTAGAAAAGCAAGTCTAAAACATTGCATTTAATTATAGTAAACAACATTATTAAACCGACCTAGTACCAGTCCTTCATAGCATCAAGGTCAGTTCATTTTGTGCACAATAAGTAACTTGGATCTTAGTCAAATCGAAGTAATGCTCTGTCTATTTCTCGTTAATTAATAACAGCTGTGATTAACATGAGTCCTTTTTTATTTAATAGATTGGTTTTATTGGTTCATGGTCCCTTACTTCTAGTATAGTTCAGCAACATTGTCATTTTTCTCTGTAAACTGTAGCTGTTTCTATCTCTTAAAACGTGCATTGTGCAAAAATAGTTTTGGTTTCATCCCCTTCATGTTAATTCCAAAGCATTAAAAAGACAAAAGAAATATGTGGTCCCTTTTTCTCTTGAAGCAACACATGCTTTACTATCCCCATTATATAGATGAATTGGAAGGTACTATTTATGTTCGTGTTACATAACTCTTTACTCTTGTCTGTTACAGACTAAGTTGTCTAGTACATTTAAGGACCCTACTTGAGTGATACAGTTCAAAATGCATCAGTAGTGAGCATTGATCTTAACAGTTGATAGCTGGATTCTCCATTTCCATTTTAGTCATTTTTACAGACCTCAAGAATAAGATAAAGAATTTGCTGCAACAGTGAAAAAGCTGAACTGGAAATCACATGCAGTAGTAATAACTTGAGGAGGGGCTTAAAAACTTGACATGCATTTAAGGAAGTGTCAAATCTTGAGATGTAGTAGTAATAACCAATGTTTTTAAAAAGGTAACGCAATCGGAGAAGCCACATCAAGATTTTTGATGTCTTTGTGACGACTGTTAACTTGAGGCCACATTTACACAACTGCGAGGTCTCGGGTTTGAACCCGAATGATAATATCCAGCCTAACAATATCGACATTTATCAGTTGAGCTAGACTTTACGAATGAAATTTATTGAATTTGGTAGAACTCTGCGGTTGCTGAAGATTTACGTAAGTACTTATGGCTAATAAATTAATGACAAATCACATGTTTAAGTTTCTTTTGTTTTTGTTTTATAACACTGCTGTCATTTACATTATTGCCGACTACAATAATAGTCCAAGGCAGGACCACAAAATGCTGAAGGATAATGTACTTATAAACAAAAGTAGCCAATGTGTAATAATTGAAAGATTTACCCCAAAGTTTATTAGCTGTCAGGGAATTAATTAGAGCCCAAATCTTTACGAAAGCTGTTTTAAGAGCTGAACATGATACACACGACTTACTTTGCTTTGCTTAGGACAATTAACTCATCTGCATATAGAAAATATAACAAAACGAACCAGTTGGGACCAACTTATAGAAGAGGGTAATTTGGTCATTTCAGTGTTATGTCTTCAATATTTAACCCAGTAGTCACATGCTCAGAAGCTATGCTCATGTGGGCACATGCTTGGGACTCCCCCATGTTAAGTCCCTGCATGAAGGGGGATTCCAATTAACAATCCTTTTCCTATCTTTCTTTGACCAAACCGTTTAATTTTAATATATATAAATAGTGAGGATCCTTAAGATTATTTGTTAAGGATTAACAATCCTTGTCTTTTATGTGTGTTCCTTCTTCTGTAATGCACAGACCATTATATAATTTCTTACCGATCTAAAAGTGAGAGAGGCATTTATGCATTCACTTGATCTAGAAAATTATGTGCAAGTTAACACCCTCAGTAAATATGAAAAATTTCTACTCCTGTCCCTCTATCCACTAAATGGGAAGGTAACATGGAGTGAATGTATTTTATATATATATATATATATATATATATATATATATATATATATATATATATATATAATAAGCACGCATAGAGGTTTAGAGTTGCTTGGAAAAAATGGCTAATTAGTAATGAAAAGCTTTTGTCTTTTACTTCCCAAGGCATCCATGTGCTGTCCCTATATTCTAAACAGAACTATAAGTCACTTGTTTCGAGTTTACCAGACCATTTGATTATAATAATCTCACAGTCCTGACAGTTAAAGAAGAGTGATAAAAAAAATTGAATGTAACATTAAAAGCACTCTCTTCTCCTTTTATAAATCACAATCCTCATGCATAGATGATAGACAACAGCCTGAGCCTATGCACATCTCTCAATACACATAACAGAAGCATCTCATAAAAAAAAAAGAGAATGGTCTCAGTCTCTCTTGAACTCGAACTTGAACCTGAAGTTGTTCAGGGTAATAATCTCAGATCTACTGATGCACCTTCAAGTCCTAGAATATCTTTCTCAGCAGAGTTCTTAGATGAGAACAACTTCATCTCCATTAGTCCAAATCCTGCTTATGAAAGAGATCAAGAGTCAAAGGAACGTGAAAAAGCAACAAGGAATCAAGACTTTGAGTTTCTGCAGTCAAACAACGTGAGTAACAACAACAACACAGTTTTAACTGCTGATGAGCTTTTCTTTGAAGGGAAACTCCTTCCCTTTTGGCAGATGCAGCATCTAGAGAAGCTCGGCAAGATCAGTCTCAAAGCCAAAGACGTCGAGGGAGAAGATGAAGTGGTCGAGGTGGTCGTGAACAACAAAGAGGATAGTAACAATAGTAATAATAGTAATAGTAGAGTGAATTGGTTTGTGGATGATGATCCATCTCCAAGACCACCAAAGTGTACTGTTTTATGGAAAGAGTTGTTGAGGTTGAAGAAGCAGCGCGCTTCTACTTTATCGCCTTCCTCTTCTTCATCATCTTCGTCCTCTTCTGGAAGCTCACTTGGTGATGTAGCTGCTAAAGAAGGGAAAGAAGGGTCAAGGAATAATAAAGAACAGCAACAGAATCAGCATGTGAAGAGGATAAAGAAAGGTTTGGAGAGGACAAGATCAGCTACTATTAGAATTAGACCAATGATTAATGTGCCAATCTGTACACAAGTGAAAAGCAGTTCATTGCCTCCTCTTTTTCCACTTAAGAAGGGAAAAATTAGAGAGGTAAATTAAACTTCAAGATTATTATGGAGGTCAAGTTTATGTTTGTTTAGTTTGATGATGATATTCCTCATAGTTTTTGAATAAGTTTGCTTATTTCTTTTTTTGTTTATTTATTTATTGCAACAAGTTATGTTACCGTTGTAGGGTATAGGTGTTAATTTTGGATGGATCTGAGAAATTACTACATTGTAAATTTTTCTGACTTGTATAATCATTGGGTTGTGCATTCCATATTTCCATTGGGGTTGGCATCACTCACTAAAGACCAATAATATTTTTCTGCTTGTCTGTCTGAGTAGCTGATCAAGAAGGAGGATTAATTTCACATGATAGATGCAGAGTTGCACAGGATGTGAGTCCCACATGGACACCCTATATCAGCCACACACATCTGATCAGACATGCAATGCAAATATGCAATGTTAATGAGTGGTATGACTTTTTATCAAAAGAAGACAATATACTGAGAGATTTGATTGTGTGTACGCCTAGCCACCCAAGTAAAGTTTTTTGAAGCGTTTCAAAATATATAAATGGCATAGATTCATACATCGATGTCAGTACAAATTTAAAAGAAAAAAAAAGAGCTGCTAAGTATTAATTTAGGATCACACTGTAAATTCGAAGCTAATAGTTGTAGCTTCCACAGTGAATTGTTTTCGGTCGTGGTTTCACTGTGATTCCAAACATGTGCTAAATTGTAACAAGCTTTATACAGTGCAAAGGGTTAGTTCTAGAGATAGCCCCCCATATATACTGTGTTCATGTGCATGGCCTTAAGTTTAAATTATAATCATTGGATATCCAACAAAAATTATAATCTTTGAGATGTGAGTGTGACTTGTATGGACTGTTATTGTTAGCTATTAGAATTTGGGATTGAGCCTAATTCAATCCAAATAAGATTTATGAATACATGGTACAATAATTAGGCAACAAACCAGAAAGTGCATAAAATAAGAAGCAATTTGCATAAACCAATAACAAAAACGTCCTAACAGTAAATCATACTCACCTCCGTTCCTTATTACTTGTCGTTTTTGGAGAAAAAATTTGTTTTTATTTACATGTCATTTTCAAAGTCCAATGCAACATTTATTATTGTTTTGTCAATAATGCCCTCAAATATTTATTGCAGAGAGAGAAATAGATGAAATGAGATAATAAATTATTAAGAGTATTATAGGTAAATGAGAATTAATTGTAAAAAAAAAACAAAATTTATTGCTAAAAAGCGACAAGTATATAAGAAATGAGGGAGTATAAACAAAGCAACAAATGAAAGAACGAGAGGAGAAAGCATGCAAGGGATTTACTTGGTCCTGCTGCTAATTTGGGCTACATCCATGGTAGAGAGCAGCTTCCAGTATGAATCAGATCAAGATTACAATAAAGAAGCCATGGTTCTTGCCCCTTTTACATTCAAGAATAACTCATAGCAAGATCCAAGCAAGCCTTTCGCTCTATATTTATTTTCACACAAACCCTAGTTCCTAAATCTCTCTATTCTCCAAAAACAGATAATACAAAAGGATAAAGAAGTAAAAAACAAAAACAGTATGAGCAAATGCATAAAAAATGCAGCAGCAATGCGCGCGAATCAATATTTGTTAATGAATTAACAAACCCTTCCAAAACACTCATATGAATCAAGTTCCAAAAATGTCAGGGATTCATCCCTACAAAACAGGCCATTTAGGCAATCGATTCCCCTTTTACCTGAACCAATTCCCATGGAAGCAGAAATATAAAAATGGTGTCGATATTGAGCAGGATCAGCTTTCGATGATTTTGAGGCACTTCCAACTTAATGGAATCTACATTTTCTTTCATTCCATCATAAAAATATTCGAGGTTTAAATATATCTTACCCCTTGCAAATATACTTATTTTTCATTTACCCATGTAAAAATAAAACTCTCAAAAAAGACCTTGCAAATAATTAGTGTTTCTAGTTACCCTATGGGGTAACCGTAAACTATTTATATTTTGCAGGGGGTAATCGTAAATGGTTTATACCCATTATACACTACATATTTTATATTTTATTGTATTCTGTTTGTTTTTATCTTATTCCACCTCAAAATCCGAACATTACATGTCCAAACAAATTTTGAGAGTTTCCTAAGAATATGAGGAAGTAATATGTAAGAAAGATGCCGAGTATGAAAAACAAGATACACAAAAACAGCATATTTTAATAAAATAATAATAATGCCTGTACAATGATATGCAAGATACTAATTCAAAGAACATTCCAACTTTCAAGGAAGTGAAGAATCAAAGTTGATTGAATATTTTCCACCAATCTGACAGTACACTCCAAGTCAAATCAAAAAAATCCGTATGCCTTCCAGCAAGAGAAGGTTCAAATGAGGTTTGATCTTCAGTTGACAAGTTGACTATGAAAAATTTTCACCAAAATCAGAATAATCCAATAAAAAAATCTTGAACAAGGAAAGTCTTCGTCTCTACCAGTGAAGGGACTAAGCAAATTCCTCAAGGCGCGGGAGGTGACAAGAAACTGTTTCCAGAAGTTCTGTTGATAAATATGCACAAGTCAGAAAAGTAACAATTTAACTCACGATGACAGGGTATTATATAACAAATCTGGTATGCCTACTCAAAATTTTCGCATATTTATTTTGTTTAGAGCAAGTGAGATGAAAAGGTTTTCTTATTTACCTGACATCTAGTCCTGGTTTTCCAATAAGATTAGCTGGAACTTGACCAGTCAAATTGTTGTTTTGTAAAAATCTGCAACAAAAAATTACGGCCAATCAATTACCATGAAACAACAAAGGAAATGAAGAAAGTGATGGAGACATGTAATAGAACTTCAGGGTAACTGGAAGATTTTCCACACAATGGTATTCATGTGAATTACCACCTCATACAAGATATAGCCATTTTACTTTCAGCAAGTGATCAAGAGAAATAATATTTTACCAACTAGAGGCTTAATTTTTCTTATTTGTAAGATTCAGATGGTCAAATTTCTTATAGATTGATCGGAATCAAAGAATGCAACAACTAAACAATCTAGCCTCTAATTTATTTATTGTACATCTAATTACTAAGTTTCCTCAGAATATTATCAATCAGGCCAAAGCCAAAGCTAAATTTTCTATCAAAAAAGTTGTTCTCTGATGCTCCCTAATCTAAACAAGTATCACTCATATAACTCATAATAATCATAATGTATAAGTAGCTTCGGGCCACAATCAAGTAGATGATATAGTGGTAGAGGCCAACTTCATTTTCTATAAATAAATGAAACTATCACAATGAAGCTGGGAGGAAAAGGGCGAGGGACAGCAGAAAATTTTAACACACTGTAACAGCATAGGAACCGAAATACAATTTGCTCGTAAGAAGAGGGTGCAACTTACACTTCTTTTAAGCTGCTGATGTTCCCTAGGGATGAGGGTATCTCTCCACTGAATTGATTGCCTTCCAAGTGCCTTAAAAGTTAAAACACTAACAATATTCAAACACTGAGCTCCATGAATAATATATTAAGTTCTCTCAGATTTCAAACATTTGGATGGCGCAAATTTCCATAGAGCACAACTACACAATTTACTTCAGGGCATAAAAAGAACTATTAAATAGAATGTGTTTTTCTACAGAAGCAAAAGACTGTAGACTAACTAGTAACTACACCTAACAATGTGATGTGATTAATCATATGCTTAAAGATAAACCAACACAACAGACTTAAAACACACACGCAAGCACATGCACATACACAAAACTTACAATGTCTCCAATATTGTTAGTGAACTGAGGTTAGGAATCTGTCCAGACAAGCTGTTATTTCCAAGCCAGCTGCAAGAAAGAAGGACATGTTTATGAATAAAAAAACTATTAAATTCTAAATATTATGAAGTGGCCCATTTAATCCTGAGAACCTACATATTGGTCAGAGCTGTCATATTGGCAACAAAAGGTGATAAAGATCCTGAAAGATCCATACTTGTCAAATTTCTGAAAACAACAGGAAATAATGATTAAGTTATCCGTTTACACAGAAGAATAAGATTTAAAGGACAAAGTACTATGCTATAACAACTAAAGTCCAAGCTTACAAAGTCACTACACGGATACGAGGTCCATCAGAGCATGTGATGCCAGTCCATGAGTATTGTCGAGGCACACAAGGATCGCCACTCCAATCAAGAGGAGGATTTCGGAAGCTTTCTTTTACCCTTGTCAAAGCAATAACTGTCAAGAGAAAATTCTCATTTTCAAAACCTTGCATGTTCACATTTAACATACAAGGAAACTACAATTATGAGGGAAGGAACATGTTGAGATCTGAAATAAAGAATAATAACCAGTCAAACCAGATTTGTATCCTAATGTCATTTGAGGGGGGCCATGCCCACCAAGCCCACCAAACTCACCACCGAAACACAAGGAAAATTATAATTTTTCTTAGGAAAAGAGCTTAGGTTGAGTATAAACATTATGGCCTTGTTGACTAGTAGTATTCCTTGCACTTCTCACTACAAATTTATCAATTTCTTATTAACATTTCCCCCCCGGCTATTGGAAACATAACAATAAAAGATAGTATTACTGTGACAATATTTATGCCTACGGTATGGGTTCTTCAAGTATTCCCTTAATCCTTCAAGAATATTATAGTTCTATTTTTTTCTTCAACTCATCTCTTCAAAAAATGCCAACATTGATGAGTGACAGAAAGGGTCTTAGACATATATCACCAGGCAGCATTGGCACTGGAGGAATATTTTCTCTCTTGCAAGTGCTTAAAAACACCCAACTTTTTTTGGTTGGCTATAAATATAGTGTATAGGCCTTAAGATTATTTTAGGAATGACTGAGAAGTTAAGCAAAGAAACATTACCATCACGAGTCGAAGTTCTTCCTCCAAGTGACAGCACATTAAAAACTTCACCGGCATTGATTAAGGGGCCCAAGGATGAAGTAGCAGCAGGGGTTAAAGTTACTGTTGTAGGACCAGAAAGAGGCCACTGGTTGGCAAAGACAACAACACCCGATGGGATCGCATTCAAATTGCGGTAATAGTGTATGCCATTTATACTTATGTTAAAAATTCTTGATCCACCAGTATTGTCAGCAAAGTATAGAGCTATATAGTATTTGGAGCTTGGAAGTGATGCTGTAGGCCATCTCAGTTCCAAGGATTCCAATTGATCAGATCCTAGATGTGTCTCAAATATTTTGGAAGGTGGAAGATTCCAAAAACCAGAAACAGAAACATTGGAGGTGTTTGCTTTGGTAGAACTACTCTGCCCAAAAGGTGCCCAGCTACGGTCAAACTGATCATCAGGATATCTGATAACAAAAATCCACATACCCAACATTAGAGGTGAGGGAAAAATGAACAAGAAACAAGTTTAGTAAATCCAGTACAGCTTATATATTTAAAAAATTCTAATTTTCTGTTCTGAAATTAATCCATAAAAGTTTTTCAGGCATCTTGTAAGTTGTAACCTAGAGTAAATTAGAACCTTAGTACCTAAAGTTGTGAGCGAAATTAATGAAATTCAAGACGAACCCTAAAATTGAATCTTCAATCACATTAGTTCATTCAAACAAATTTTGGGACTAAATTGACCAACTCAAATAAACTAACCGAGGATTTTCAGTTATAGGGTAACGAAATTTCAAGATCACTAAAATTGAAACTTCGATCACATTAGTCATTTGGAACAAATTTTGGGACTAAATTGACCAACCCGAATAGACTAACCGAGGATTTTCAGTTTTAGGTATCATTTTGAAATTTTCATTAATTTCAGGAATCAAATTGTCTGAGCCTTACAATTCCAAAAATTAAAATGGTGATTCACTCATGTAATCTATGACATGATTATGAACTAGTTTTTTCTTTTCTAAAGGTTACTGTACTTTCTCACCATACTTTTGAAAAATTCAGAAATTCCACAAAACAAAATAGCCAAATGATTATCTATCTATATAACAAACCACATAAAGATGATAAAAACAAACAAAAGGCATTAAGTTTTCAAGTCACTGACCGAATGGGTGATCCGGAGTAACCAAAGCTATGCCTTGCAACCAAGGTAAGGGCATTATTAGTAAAATCGGTGGTGTTATATAGAGAATCCCCATGAATCAAGAACTCCAAAGCAGAAATAAACGGGTCAGAATCCGTATAAGTATTTGACCCAATACAGAAGCTCATGAACTTCCCAGTAGCTAAGAAAACCCCTTCATAAAACGTAGAATTCCCACTAACATAATCCTCAGTCGTATTAACCACGCTCCACAAAGTCCCGTCAACGATTTGGTCAAACACCGGTGGCGAAGGATGATCAGGACCGTTGACTCCTCCGTAGAAATACGTAGTCCGCACCATATATCTTGCACCGCGATACACTGGAACATTGTAACAGTATTTCTTGACTTGAAGAGGAAAAGAACGAAGGGTTTTGAGAATGGGAAGAAGAACGGGGGAGGTAATGTTTTTGGATGTACCGGTTGAGATGAAGGTTGAATCGGGAAGCCAATCACGACCGTCGATTTGGGTGGTGGATTGGGACCCACAGTCAATGAGGAAACCTCTGGGAGGGGGTGGTGTTTGAGATTGAGAGAGAGTAAAGGCGAGGAAAGGGAAGAAGAGAAGGAAGAGGAGGGACATGGTTGGGTTTGGTTGAAATTGGAATTGGAAGAAGAATGAATAGGTAGTGAAAGTGGTTAAGAATGTGATGTGATGTTTGGTTTGAAAGAGTCTAGTGTTGTTTGGGTGAAAGAGAAAAGGGAAGGAGTGGGAGGGAAGAAAACGAGAATGGAGAAGGCGCAAAGAAAAGAATATTAGTAGTTGTTTTGGTAAATGGAATGGGTGACGCGGGAAAATGTGTTTACCGGTCAGACTCAAAGACGGCACCACAACTAAGGGTGGGAATAGGTTGGGCCGAGCTAGGCTTTGTATGGTCTGGGTCTGCCCTGCGTTGAAAGTGTTAAACCTGAGTCTGGCCTGTGGCCTGTCGTAGGCTCATTTTTTAGGCCTGGCCTGGCCTTATTGAAAGCCTGCTAAGGCCTGAAAGCCTGTTTAAAAGCCTATTTCACCATTTTTTATAAAAAGCCTACGCCCTTTGATGTATGCTTTTGTAAATAGACTAAGAAGCTAATATGTCAGTGAAATTAAGTTCTATTTTATATGACATCCAATTTAAATTATATTTTATATTATAACTTTAAATGTGTCAAAAAATTGATGTAGGTTGATATGTTTAAATTAGTTGACAATATTTGAAAATTTATGATTTAATTCAATATACTAAATTTAATATAATAACAATAATATTAATAAAAGCATTTTTTATATTTACTTAAATAGGTCGGCCTAGTAGGCTTAAAAGGCTTTTTCGATGGCCTGTAGCCTGACCTTTTTAGCTAAATAGGCTTTTTAAAAAGCCTTAGCCTAGTCTATTTAGAAAAAGCCTGGGCTGGCTTGGACCTGATGTAGGCTGGGCCGTAGGCCCCTGTTAGATGGTCTGACCTATTCCCACCCCTAACCACAACACAACACTTGTTTAATTCACCCAAAAAAAACACAACGCTTGTTTTTGTTTCTACATTGTTTGGACGGCAATTTTAGTGGGACGGGGGAGAGTTGACTCCTTCACTTTGACTTTCCTACTTTGATTTGGTTGGCACTTGGCAGCTACAACGGCACTTGTTTCCATTTTATAATAATTAGCCATTAAATGACCAAAAAAAAATCAGCTATTATCATTGCTTTATTTTATATAAAAGTGATTTTGACATCATAATTTGTATGGATAAGGAATTTAAGTGGTTGTTTGGTTTTCCATTGACAAAAATTTAACTATAATGAATTGATTTTGTAAAATTTACAAGTGAGTTGAATCTAAAATGATTTATGTTTAAATGAATTCACGTAAAAGTGAGTTTAACAATAAATGTTAGAGGCAAAAACTATAAATTCTAATCTTAAAGTTAGAATCAATTATAAAACAAAATTAATTTTATTTAAGAACACTCAATCACGTGAAAAGCAATTCTATATCTCCATAATCACTTTTAGCTCTCCTTAAAATGGATCCAAACATGCATTTGTGCCTCTTGAATCACTTTTGAGGCTATAATCAGTTTCTCACCGAGGAAGATAAACATATTTTGGTTTGGATACTCTTTATTGATAATATTGTTTTGTGGGTCTCAACTCACTCACCATGTTTGCATCAAATCAAATTACTTAACTATTTCAAACCTAAATTTAAGCCTGACGACTATAGTTCACGTGCAGCATTGAAATCCATTTTTACACCAAAGATGGGTTCACGCATGTTTCACTACAAAAAAATCAGGGATTAGCGAGGGAAATTTCCCTCGCAAACTGACCAAAATCCCTCGCTAATGGTCATTTGCGAGGGAATTAGCGAGGGACCGGTTCCCTCGCTAATACCTTCCTCGCTAATGAAATTAGCGAGGGAATTTGAATCCCTCGCTAATTAGCGAGGGACATTTCCCTCGCTAATTCCCTCGCTAATGTTGCCTCAAAATTTGTGCAAATTTTCAAATTCTGACTGACACGTGTCTTAATTTAAATGGTTTGTTTTTTATATTTATTATTATATTATTTTTAAAATCAGTTTTTTATTATATTATATTATTAATTTTGTGGTTGTTGTTGTGGTGGTGGTGGTGGTGAAAGGTGGAGAGAAAGAGGAAAGAAATTCGTAGGTGGTGGTGGTGGTGGTGGTCTCGTGGGTGGTGGTGGTGTGGTGGTGGTCTCGTGGGTGGTGGTGGTGTGGTGGTGGTAGAAGAAGGTGGAGAGAAGAAGAGTGAAAGTGGAAATTGTGTAAGAGAGAGAGAGAGAGAGAGAGAGAGAAGAGAGGAAGAGGAAAGAAGGTGGTGGTGGTGGTGGTGTCGCGAGTGGTGGTTGTTGTGTGGTGGTGGTTGTTGTTGTGTGGTGGTGGGTTAGGGTTTATAGGTGAGAGAGATAGAGTAGAGGAAGAGGAAGGGAAGGGTGAAGAGGAGAGAAGAAGAGTGAGGGTGGTTGGTTGGTTGTGTGGTGGTGATGGTGGTGGTGGTGGAGAGTAGAGGAAGGGTGAAGAGGAGAGAAGAAGAGTGAGAAAGAAGAGTGAGTGAGTGCCAGATTTAAGTAAAAAAAATTAAAAAAATTTGCGAGGGAACTATTTTCCGTCGCTAAAAACCACTTTAATTAGCGAGGGATTTTAATTCCCTCGCTAATTCCGTCGCTAATTTCCTTGATTCGCGTGAATTTGACTGAATTTTCCCTCCAAACAATTAGCGACGGAAAATTTTCAAATTCCCTCGCTAACGGTCAAATTTTCAAATTCCCTCGCTAATTCCCTCGCTAATGTCAGCTTTAGCGAGGGAATCACATTCCCTCGCTAAAGTCAGTTTTAGCGAGGGAATGTTATTCCCTCGCAAATAAGCGTTTTTTTTGTAGTGTTTAAATGATCTGGGTTACCTTAAACATATATGTTAACTCAATTCACGTAAAGAAGGTGAATCAAATTTTACAATCATGAACTCAATTAATGCATGTTAAAGTGAATGTGCTCACTTAAACACGTGTGCTGAGTTCACGCATAAAATTAAAAAGTTGACACTCGTGTGAACTAAATTCCTAAATGCTTTAGTGAATTCAATTCGCTCAAATTAACATGTGTGAACTTAATTCACACAAAGTTTAAAAGTTGACACAAAGTTTAAAAGTTTAAATGCTTGAGTGAGTTCAATTCACTCAATCATACATGAACTAAGTTCATGCGCAAACAAATCTAAAAATCCCTACGTTTGAACAGACACCAGTTTGAGTAACCTGGTTCAGGTGATTCTTTTTCATTTTGAAAAAAGTACGTGCAACACATAACAGAGTTTTGGAGATGGAGGGAAAAGCAAGAACGTCATAGTGGGGGAACTAGAGCGTACATAAGGAGAACTGGAGCAGAACACATAAGATCAATAGAGGTGGAGGGAGTGTCTACAACATGTAGAGGGAGTGACATACATTGGCGGAGGGATAACCTAAGAGTGAAAGGGAGAAGTTGAAGGTTGGAAAGAGTTGTGCGTAAAGGATAACCTAAGAGTGGGACAGAGAGGAAATAGAAAGAAAATTAGATAAATTAGCGGGATTATTCTAGAAATCAAATAAGGAACCGGATGTGTGGGTAACTAAGATGGGGGTGCTATTAGTCCCAACTTTTTTTTTATGTTTATTTAGCCACTAGCCAAGGCCTAGGATAATGAGAGAATAACTATCATTGTAATTGCTTATAAAAAAAGGCTTAAATATGTATTCTACCCTTGTAAATATCACCATAATCCAGTTATACCCTTGTAAAAATAAAAACTTTAAAATTACCCTTGCAAATATAAATCGCTTACTGTTATGCCCCTCGGTCAGTTTCTCATCCAAAAAAATAATTTAAATAAGGTTTAAATATATGTTTTGCCCCTGCAAATATCACCATAATCCAGTTATGCCCAGCAAATATCACTATAATCCAGTCAGGGGCAAAACATATATTTAACCCAAAAAAAAACTATCATTGTAATTTGTGTTGCATTTTGTGATCAACAACGGAGCTCATTGATGTAAAAAAAGAGAAGTGCTATATGATACAAGACGATCACACAGAAATTATTATTAACATAATAAAAAAACGCGTAAGTGTTCGAATTGTGAAAACAAATTAAAATACAACACTAAACTTGCCACATCGATCGTTTAACATTTGTTTCATACCAACAAGTATTATCACAAAAAAAAAGAGTTCATTTAATTTTCACTGTAATCCATTTGTAGTACCTAATGCAACTTTACCAAAAATTCAGAAATTAGTTGCTCCGTTCTAGGAGAAATACTAATAAGATCACTCGTATTATTGCAAGTGTTACCTTATTTACAACTAGTCTTTAAATCTTTTATCATATTCCTTCATGTAGTATTTGGCCTTTTATTATAAATGAAATGTAAGCGGTGTGATTTGCTTATCAAGAAAAAGAATAAAACAAATTAAAATGCATAATTTGACTTGTTCCGAAATCGGAAACTAGGGGTAGGTTCAAAACCTGAAACCGAAATCTTTCTTACGTTTTGGGTATATTTTTAGGATATTGCACCTCACACTCCATTTTTTTCTCCCTCACACCCAAAACATTATTTTATCATCTAAAATACCCAAAATACCTTCATTGACAAACTTAACCCCACTTTCCCACCAAACACCCCACCCCACCCCACCACCACATTAACCACCCAACCCCCACCCCACTCATGCGCCACCGCTTGAATTCCGTCGTAACACCACCACTTTTCCCTCCTCCACCCCACCCCTCTCAAAGCATAACCACCCTCCACCGCCACCCCACCACCACCATCCATCATCGCCCCACCTGAAACTCCACTACGACACCATCTCTCCCCTCCACAACCATCGTGCCTCCACCACCACCCATCGGAGCTGCAAATTCTAAAGTATCGTCTTTTCTGGAAACACAATTTCCCTAACACCTGTGATTGAGTAGACGAAGAAGTCTAAGATAAGTTTAGTCCACGTCCAGAAATTAAGCATCTAGACATATAAATTAAATAGTCGTTTGGAAACTAAATTTTCATAAACTCAATTGAATTATATAAAAGTGATTGTTAAAGTCATAGGTAAATAAAAATTATTTCTTGATCTAAATTATCAAAATAACAAAAAAATTGGAACCATAAATAATTATTTTTTAAAACAAAATCAACGTAATTGTTACCATAAATTATCTTTTAAATAAATTTCCGCATATACAATTTTAATTAAATGTAGTTGAAAAATTATTTCTTTTAATAAAGATTTAAAAAGTAACAGTGATTACACATGTCTCATCAGCTACTAATAGGAACATGACTCATAATCAATTGTATACTTGTGAGATAAAAGAAATAATTTTTCAATTGCCTTTAATTATAATTTTGCAGCCGGAAATCTATTTTATGAAACGGTACCAATTTCATTGATGTTATTTAAAAATAATTATTTATGGTACCAATTTTTTTGGTAACTTTGATAATTTATAGGTTTAAATATTTGATCCCCTGCAAATATCCCATTTTTCTATTTACCCCTTGTAAAAAAA
Source organism: Astragalus glycyphyllos (assembly GCA_963573325.1). Taxonomy (NCBI): domain Eukaryota; kingdom Viridiplantae; phylum Streptophyta; class Magnoliopsida; order Fabales; family Fabaceae; genus Astragalus; species Astragalus glycyphyllos. The sequence goes on from OY754309.1 coordinate 69,572,450, forward strand.
AAGTTTTAAAATCAACATTGCAAATAAAAAGTGTTTCTAGTTGGTAACTGTAAACTTTTTATATTTTGCAGGGGGTAACTGTACATGATTTTTACCCATTATACACTACATAATCTAACAGAGGGGTAACCGAAAACTATTATATTTGCAGGAGGTAACCGTAATTTTTTTTTACAAGAGGCAAATGGAAAAATAAGATATTTGGAAGGGATAAAATATATAAACCTAGTTTATATGAAGAAATAATGTTCATCTCCCTGTAACTTTAAAAATCACTTTTATACAAATTAATTGAGTTTACGAAAATTCAGTTTTCACATGACTATTTAATTTATTCGTCTAAAAACTTAATTTTTGGACATGGACCAATCTTCCGAAAACGAGGATACCTTAGAATATGTATCTCCGGTAGATGGTGGTGGAGGCACAATGATTGTGGAGGAGGGGAGAGTTGGTGGCGTGATGGTGTTTTAGGTGGGGCAGCGCTGGAGGGTAGTTATATTTTGAGAGGGGTGGGGTGGTTGAGGGGAGGGGAGAGGTGGTGCTGTGGTGGTGACGGTGGAGATGGACAAAGGTTCGGTGTTGGAGACATCGGAGGTTCAATGGAAGTGGGCGTCGTAGATGATGAAGTGGGGTTGGGGGTGTGTAAGGTAGAAAGGATAGGAATTTGTTTAGCAAGGGTAGTTTGGGTATTTTGGGGGGTTTAATGCGCTTTTGGGTGCGGGGGAAAGGTTGGGGTGTGAGGTGCAATAATGCAATATCCTATTTTTACCTGAAATTCCCGAAACACCCCTTCCATATGTCATCCGTTCAAATCTCTAATTCCATTTCTCACCATTTTGTATCTCTCGTTCCGTATAAAAAAATCTCTTTCTCTCTCCTTTCTGTTAACCAGAGCGCAAACACACTAAAAGAACCGTCTTCTTCCCTCGCTGTTCTCTCGTTCATGGAGTTTCAGAGGCGCCAAGATCAGAGCCTCTCAGAGAGAAAGGGGCAAAAACGGAAGCTAGACGATGAGTTATCAGATGAGCCACAGATATCACCGTCGCCGCCCACCACCGAAGAACGGGCGGCACTGCTCGCTGAAGTCGCTGACCAGGTGAGCGTCCTCGAGTCTACTTTCACGTGGAACGAAGCCGATAGAGTAGCGGCCAAGCGCGCCACTCATGCGCTCGCCGATCTCGCGAAGAATGGTAAATTGATACCTCCGATCTCGCCGTGTATTGCTGCATTCACTTGAATTGCGGTGGCAGTGTGATTTTCTTCTTTTGCGTTTCTTTCTATCAGTTACATGTTCTTGTATGAATCGATTGGTGGTTGTGTTTGCAGAGGAAGTGGTGAACATCATTGTTGAAGGAGGTGCGATTCCTGCTTTGGTTAAGCATCTCCAGGCGCCGCCCCTGAGTGATTGTGCTCAGAAGCCATTGCCGTTTGAGCATGAGGTTGAGAAAGGGAGTGCTTTCGCTCTAGGACTTCTTGCCGTCCAGGTAATTTGATTTTTCAGTAACTTCATTTCGAAACTATTTCATATTTTTTTTTGGTACAAACTACTATTTCATATTTAATTATACTACCTGTTAAGATTTTCTTATAAGATTTTTAAGATTTTTCTCAGTGTTCTGCAAGTTCTGAAGTATATTAGTAAATGTTACGTATGATTCTGCAAACAGAGATTTCTATACCAGTTTTTTTGTCTATAAGTATTGGTGGAAGACTTATTTTATGTTGAGTTTGCTTATTGGGTCGAGTGTTTATTTAATTATGCATTTTAGTCTGAACTCTGAAATGTTGCTCCTTTTTTGTTACCACTATCCAAGTATTTTAGCTAACTGATGCATTTTGTCAATCACGGATCACAGAAAATAGCAGAACGTCAAAAATCCGTAATGTGAAATATCGAATAACGTTGCGGGCAAATAGTGGAAGCCTAGCATAGCGGTTGAAATATTAGTTATATATAAAAAATAAATGTGGCAGCTAAATATAATAAAAAAACTGTGTTTAAATAAGAAGGGTGACATAATATTAACTCTATAAAAATTGCAAAAGGCATAAATAGATATAATTTTTTTGCCAGTGTGCTGTGTCATGTGTGTATTGTGTGAAATTTTGGGTGGGTCTGAATTCCCAGTTAAGTATGTATCAAGCTGGTGAATGAAAATGCTGATGGTTTATATCATATCACCCACTATCAGTTTCAGTTCTGTTCTGTTCTATTTTTGACTGTACCGTTGCTTCGTCCTACCCTGTTCGGGTGGGCATTTCCGCATTTGACAAATTCTTTTTTGAATTGAATTGATTTTGCAAAATTGATTTGGTTGTGTTTGAGGTTTAAGTGAAGTGACTTAAGTTTTGATGCTTTTTCTCTTAAAGCAGGTTTATTTAATTCAATTTAATGTAAAACTATGTACAATTTTTTCAATCCAAAGCAAAAGATACTTTTTATCACTTGTAATGGAATCAATTTGCAGACAATAGCTACTTTTTTTCCCCACTAAAATCACATCTTACAGGAGATAAATACTCCACACTGTGAAACTTTAGAATAGTGTTTGGACCCATGGTGGATTTATCCAAAAACACGTCCCAATGCACTTTATGGTAGAAGAAGCTACAACTTGTAGCTTTACTATCACTGTGCGTCTATCGATTTCTACCGTGGTTCCAATCACTTGCTTAATCACATAGGAGAGAAGAGCTGCGGAAGTGACCATATCCAACTCATGATAAAATACGAGGCTTTAGAATTGACTGAAATCATAGAAATATTGTTATCTATAATAACAAATAACAATATATAACGGGGATCTCCTCTTTTGATGAGCCCTTTTTCTTTCCAATTTTACCCTTCACTTGTGGTGGTTATTCCAACACACCCTAATATGTAACTGCAAAGAAAAAAAGGTTGAAAAGTTTATGGTTACCAGAGAGGAAAGGCTAAAGAGGAAAGAAATAATCCTCAAATGGAAATTTAACTAGCAAAGCGATAAGTATTACACAATCAAGCATGGTGTAAAGATAAGGCAGTGCAGAAGAAAGAAAAAGTGCGGACAAGCGGGCAGTGTAGTGCATGTCTTTTCGCTAGTTGTTAATAATGCATATGGTTTGCGTTGGCGTGTCAATTCCATAAGGCAGGTTGCATCAAGCACCTGCTGGTTGCTTGAGTCATTTATTGACCAAAAAGCATCTGAATGCAATCTTTTGTCTCAAAGCTGGACAAGATAGGGCAGCACAAAAGAACACGGGCTGTGTAGTGGACGTCTTTTCGCTAGTTGTTAATAATGCATATGGTTTGTGTTGGCATGTCATGCTTGGTGGAAAGAAAAGGCAGTGCAGAAGAAAGAAAAAATGCGGACAAACGGGCAATGTAGTGACTCCTTTCCGCTAGTTGTTAATAATGCACATGGTTTGCATTGGCGTGTCGATTCCATAAAGCAGGTTGCACCAAGCACCTGCCGGTTGCCTGAATCATTTATTGACTAAAAATCATCTGAATGCAATCTTTTGTCTCAAAGCTGGACAAGGCATATACCCACCCTTAAATTTTACCTTGATTTAAATATAAAAAAGGTTTTAGTCCCTAAAAAATTCTCAAACTTTAAATTTGATCCCTAAATTTTTTTCTTTCATTGTTTATTCCCCTACTTATTTTCCGCTTCCAACTTTAGTTCCCGCTGTTAAAGTTTTGATGGTTTAGTAAATAGAAGTCCAGCTGTATCTTCCCACGCTGCTTCTGAGTGGACACCACGACAATTAAAATGTCCATGTGGCAAGGTACAGCCAGACTCTTGTTTGTCAAATCATAAAAAATAAAAATTTTAATAGTTGGGCGGGGACTAAAATTGGAAACGGCGAATAAGCGGGTGACTAAACCTTGATGAAAATTTTATAGGGACCAAACTTCAAATTTGGAAATTTTTTAGGGACTAAAACTATATTTAACCCTTTTAACTTTTTCTTGTGGTCCTAACAAAGATTCAGTATTGCAAGCCAGTAAGCTTTACTAGGTCCGTAGTTGTGGTCTGGGGCTCTGAAAAGCGTGTCACTTACTATTGATTTGAGTTCTAGATCTCCGTTACTGTACCCTGTTATGCCAATTACATGGTTGCTTTTAGCTTTGGTGTGGGATGTGAATAGAGTTATTTTCCCTTGTAAACTCACATGCCATCATCTTCCATTGTGTATGTATATGGCATATATCATATAATTGCCATGTAACTTTTAGTTTTACTTTTTCTTTGGACAAATTTCTTCATCCGTAACAAAAAATCTCAACCCCTATCATATTTGAAATGCTTTCTACAGCCAGAACATCAGCAGCTCATTGTTGACAGTGGTGCATTATCACGTCTTGTCGATCTTTTGAAGAGGCATAAAAATGGCTTAACAAATCGTGCCATTAATAGTCTCATTCGTAGGGCTGCAGATGCCATTACTAATCTTGCACATGAGAATAGCAACATTAAAACCCGTGTCAGGTTTGCTTCTTCAAGCACTACCATACATTTAAACATAGATCGAATTTTTTCCTTCTCAATATTATCTGGATTTATTGTGTAGGATGGAAGGTGGAATTCCACCACTTGTTCATTTGCTTGAATTTGCTGATACAAAGGTGCAAAGAGCAGCTACTGGTGCACTGCGAACCCTAGCTTTTAAAAATGATGAAAATAAAAATCAGGTTGGTAGTCATTGCTGAAAGTAGGGTTTCAAATATGATTCAAGTAGTCACACATCATGACTTGCCAGATTGTTGAATGCAATGCTCTTCCGACTCTGATTCTTATGTTGCGTTCCGAAGACGCTGCTATTCATTATGAAGCGGTATGGTTAAGGCAACTTTATTTATAAATGCTAGGTTTTGCATTTATATTGAGCTCCGTCTTTGCACATGTCTTATCTTGTACATGCAATGAATTGGATTGTATTACAGGTTGGTGTGATTGGAAATCTAGTCCACTCTTCTCCTAATATAAAGAAAGAGGTACTTCTTGCTGGAGCTTTACAACCAGTTATAGGATTACTTAGGTATATTATCAGCTCTGGACTCTGATACTGCAATGCCCCTTCCCTTTCTCTTCCATATCCTGAATTTTTATTGGTTTTATTAAACATCCAAATTTCTTTTTTGTTTCCCGGAGACACTGTTCTATAAGATATATTCCTAAATAGGTATGTTTCGATTAACATGTTCTAGTAATGTTTATTTAACAGCTCCCGCTGCTCTGAAAGCCAGAGGGAAGCCGCCTTGTTACTTGGACAGTTTGCGGCAACTGATTCAGACTGCAAGGTAAGCATAAGCTTCACAACTGGAAAGTACAACGACAGAACTTTAGCTGGAAGTAAACTTTTAGTAACTCCATAGTCCATATCCAGATTTCAAGTTGGTTGCCTCATTTTATTGTATAATTTTAGTTGTATTGAAGGGGGGAAAGGGGGGAGTTTAGCTGGGAAGTGTCCGTTACTCGGTTACTCCACTTTTATGCCCGTTGCTTGCGTAATGAAGAGAGTCAGAAAGTGAAGAATCAACAACTGATCTTTAGTTGGGGGTGATTGTTTAATGACTTAAAATAAAATTGTTCGTAGAGTAATGGAAGTAATATTAGTGTTTTGAATCGGGATAGTGAGTGGTGCACTAGTGTATTCCGCCACTGCGTGTCCTGCCGCGGCCTAGGGTTACTCCACTTTGTCGCTATAGCAATAGCAGTACAGCACACTATTGACAGTAATATCATATTATAGGTGCTAATCTTATAATGATGTATCATATATTTTATCTCCTTGCACTTAGTTTTTACCATCCATTCTGTATGGTCTTTTTAGGTTCACATTGTACAGAGAGGTGCTGTCCGACCTTTGATAGAGATGCTTCAGTCTCCTGATGTACAACTCAGAGAAATGTCTGCCTTTGCATTAGGGAGACTGGCCCAGGTTATTTTTTTTCTTCTCGATGTTTATAATTCACTTTTGTAAGTTGAGAATATAAAGTCACCGTTACATTCATGAAAATTTGTAAGTATTTCCTTTCCCTCCGTAATAGTTCTTTTTTGTGGATTTGTAACACATTTTATATTTTATATATCTATCTTCTTGTTAATCCTTGTATTTAGTGAACTCATACCTTGGAATATAATTCATCTTAGTAATATATTACAGCATTTTATTTGCAAGTGATATGCACAGTTTCCAACTTTCCATATATAGGTTGAATAATTGTAGGTTATTAATATCAATTTCAGGACACACATAACCAAGCTGGTATTGCCCACAATGGTGGCTTAGCGCCATTGCTCAAGCTTCTTGACTCAAAAAATGGGTCGTTGCAACATAATGCTGCTTTTGCTCTTTATGGTCTTGCAGATAATGAGGTATGATATAAGTGAAAATTTGAATGAAGCAAACATCTTGTGTTAGTTGCTCTAAATACTGGTTATTAGTTCAAAACAAGGGTACATAACTATTCCCTTTTTTTGTTATTTATTTTGTTTGTCCTGTAGGATAATGTGTCGGATTTCATTAGGGTAGGTGGAATTCATAGACTTCAGGAAGGAGAGTTTATTGTTCAAGTAAGTTTTTTTAATACCTACTTTTAGCTTTGACTCCAGGGTTTCTGCTTTTATCCTTGGATGTCTATGTTGAAGGGAGTTGAATACTTCATGACAGTGTTATCAATCGTAGATTGCAGAAAATAGCAGTTTCCTAAAATTTGGCAATGCTATAGCGCTATAGCATCACTATAGCCACTATTCCCCAATATTGATTGGCATATCGTGGATTGCAGACAATAGCGGATTGTTCAAATTCCAATATGTTGTAGTGCCAAAGCGCTGCTATAGCCGCTATTTGACAACACTGCTTCATGATTGCATGTGAATAATTGGAGCATTAGGGACTGGACAAAAGTATATTCTTGGACCTATATTGACACATAAATGTGGTTTCTTTTGCAGGCGACTAAAGATTGTGTTGCCAAGACTTTGAAAAGATTAGCAGAGAAGATTCACTGTCATGTATGATGTCATATTCACATTGTTTTCTGCATTTTGTATTTTGTTGTAATTAGCGTCGGAAATGGTGGAAGTGCAGCTAGTATATCAATTATCAGTTCTACCTGTTCTTGTGTTCAAACTTGTAATCTGTTAATTTTCTTCTTGTAGGTGCTGAAACATTTGTTATATCTCATGCGAGTTTCAGAAAAGGGTTTCCAAAGGCGAATTGCTTTGGCTCTGGCACATCTTTGTTCTGCACATGATCAAAGAGAAATTTTCATTGATCACCATGGTAAAGGCATCTTCTTAGTAAAATACTTTTCATGGGTTTGATTTATGTGGTTTCTTGTTTTTAAATTCCTTTTTGTGTTTCTTCTATTTTAAAGCCGAGTATCTGTCCATGTAGGTCTTGAGTTGCTGATTGGGCTTCTTGGTTCATCTAGCCCTAAGCAGCAACTTGATGGTGCTGTGGCTTTATGCAAGTTGGCTAATAAAGCCTTGACTCTGTCTCCTGTGGATGCTGCTCCTCTTTCTCCAACACCACAGGTAGGCTTAAATCCAGTTGGATTGTCCTCAGTTCTCACAATCTCACTGCCTAGGGTTTAACCAAAAAAGAAGTGTTCGGTATGAAGTCAATAGGCTTCATGTACATTGATATATGATTTGACAACATTGAAAATGTTGCATCTTTTGATTTAGATTTATCCTTTTTGCGCTGATAAGATCTTTCTAAACATACATTCAAAAAATTAAGGAGTGTGGGGCTTTTTGCAGAAATTAATGATATCATTTAGATTATTTGTATATGATATTTGCCATGCTTGGATAGTTAAGTTTTCTCGTAGTATTGAGTGGCCAGTACAGGGACTTCTTTACGGATTTAGATTATTTGTATATGATATTTGCCATGCTGCCTGCATTTTTAAGTTTATGTGAATATCTGAGTGATGGTGTCTAGTTACAAATATACGGTCCATTTAAACAGTGAACATCTGATGATCTAATAACCAGCGGTCACACTGATCAATGTCTTGCTGTTTTCCATGCCCCCTCCACTTGCATAAGAATCTCGATTCTGACCTCCCTCTTCACCGTGTCTTGTCTAAATAATGACAGAACAAGGCTTTTTCTAAAAACTGCATTATATATTTTCACATATTCTTCTTCTTGCAGGTATATTTGGGAGAGCAATATGTAAACAATGCTACATTGTCCGACGTTACATTTTTGGTTGAAGGTTGATCCTTTTTGTCCACATTGTTTCATTCTTAAAACTGTTGGATGAAAATCACCTTCAGTTAACATACAATTAATTGGGCAATCTCTGTTCTTCGTTGCAGGCAAACGATTTTATGCTCATAGAATATGTCTACTTGCATCTTCAGATGCATTTCGTGCAATGTTTGATGGTGGTTATCGGGTGAGTTACTTGGAGCTTCAACACTGAAACACCCCCTCCCCTCCCCAACACAATGAAACTCCTCAAAGAAATAAGAACACCAGAAGAAGCAATTTCTATACTTTCCTCATTACAAAAAAGTGTTGTCCGAAAGAGCAAAAACTCTGTTACTGGCTCCACTTAGTCTCATTTCATGAAATTGAACCTCCTGACAGCTTTCACTGGAAACTTTTCTGTTGGTTTGAATAGTGAATTGAATTTGAAGTGTATAACTACCAAAACAAAACTTGTATCTTAATTTGGAGCCTAAAGTGATTGATTTATGTCACTGATGTACAAATGCGATTTATTGTATTTGTATTACAGGAAAAGGATGCAAAGGACATAGAGATCCCAAATATTAGATGGGTTGTTTTTGAGTTGATGATGAGGTATAATAAATTTTGCAGTCATGTTTTATAGAAATTAATGTGAACCCTTCTAATATTTTTGTGGACAACATGTGTTATTGTTAATTTGATCTTTGTTCCAGATTTATATATACTGGATCAGTTGATGTCACTCTGGATATTGCTCAAGATCTTCTCCGAGCAGCTGATCAATACCTTTTAGAAGGACTCAAGAGACTCTGTGAGTACACGATTGCACAGGTAAGCTGGTAAAAATGGTCATATGGCTGAGATTTACTCTTCTCTCTTTCATAAAAATAACTCTCACTGCGTGTGTGTGAAATGGGTGCCTCGTGACCTAATGTTTTTGTCACAGGATATATCTCTGGAGAATGTGTCAAGTATGTATGAACTTTCAGAAGCCTTCAATGCAATATCATTGAGGCAGGCATGCATCCTTTTTATCTTGGAGCACTTTGACAAGTTGAGCGCAAGGCCAGGGTATTGATCTGATTCCCCCAATCCTATGTTTGACATTTATACTGAACTAATAATTGGGCACCTTGTTTGGTAGTGCTCTCAGTCTTATTGTTTGTTGTAGTTTTGGTTATTCTTGTTCTTGACCGAAAAGGATTTCAGATATTAATGATATCCGGCCACAGGTCTAAATCATCATAATTATACTAATTTATGATAGTTTTTTTTGGGGGTGGGGGGGTTGAGAAGAAGTTTCCCAGTTATATCTGGGATGATGATGCGTGTAGGTAGGGTATGGTTTATTGAACATAATTGTATTTTTTATTCCTTTAACTGAAAATATTACTATTGAAGAATGGGGTGATTTTTTCACCTTTTCACGTGGTTGTTTTTTTTGTACAATGTTCTGATCACATGTGAGGGGTTTGATATTGTAATTGTAATGAAATATGAAGTACCATGTTCTGACTTTTTTTTCTGTCTTTCATATGATAATTGAAATTCACATTTGTATGTGGCACCAATTGTTTGCAGACACTCTCTTCTGATCCAGCGTATAACACCAGAGATCCGGAATTACTTTGTTAAAGCTCTTATTAGGAAGGTCAACTCTCATAACAACAAGCGACTGTAGTATTCTTGACTTTTAACCGATTGTGAATTTGTGATGTACATACTGTAGTAGATTTTTTTGGTTACACATACTGTAGTACTTGTTATTCCTTGTGTTGAACTAGGACTCTAGGAGTAATGGATGTTCTTTTCTTTTCCTTAAATCGGTGTAAGCTCCTATCTATCCGTAACGTCATTCTCATAGATATAGCAAATATGGCCTTCACGAACATTGTTTTTTCTTATGCAATATTTTGTGACGGTTCTATTCAGGATTATTTTGCTCAAGACTCTTCAGGATATTTTACATTCAGGGAATTATGATCGAGTTTATTATCATAGATGTAAGTTTTGTCTCCCCAATTAATGTGTATATGACAATTGGATAATTGTTCACGAAAAATTGTGCTGCTGGTAATTTATGCCAGACAGTTAAATCCTACATGGAACTGTTGTAAATCATTGCAGCAAATAGTTGGGCCATCTTCGTCGTAGTGCTTAATAAGCATAACTTTTATGTTGTGTTTGGTAGTGAGAAGAAATACATAAAAGAGAAATAGATGAGAAAAAGTAAAAGAAGAGAGAAAGAGGAAGAGAAATATAGTAAAAAATGAGGTATTATATTAAAGAGGTTTATAATGGAATGCTAATTATAAAGCTGGTTTCAATTTATCAGATGGTCTATTGGTTATAATACTCATTTTTATTGTTATGTTATTTTTAACTCGGAAGTACTAATCTTAAATCGCTATGATAGCAAATTATAAGCTATAGCCTGAACTTAGACTCCCCTCCGATAGTGTACGGTGGATTTGACTAGCGGATGACAAGTACACGTGTTAGGTAAGCATTGACATTTAGTATTTTATAGGTAGCGTTTAGTGTTTTTTAAACACAACTTTAGGTAGCGTTTTTTGAAATGTTAGTTATAGCGTATAATTTCTACTTTTTGTTGCTATTTTTACCCTTATTATTTTTCTTAAATTCTCTATCCTCATTAACATAAATTAAACAATTTTAAATTTCTAACTTTTGTGTCATTTTATATTTATCGGTTAGTTTAATCACTAGTTTTACTAAACACATTTGCTATTAGCTATCTTATTCACTATCTGTTAGTTTATCTGCTCATTCGCTATCTGCTACTTTTTACCAAACATAGCTTTAGTGTGTTTGGTATAATTAACGGTTGAACTAGCTTATAAAAATAAATTGACATAAATGGACTTTTACAATCAATACTTTAAAATGATAGAGAATATTTTTACATCACTGACAATTAGATCGAGATCAGACGGTTCAAAACTCAAAGTAAGGTAAATCTGATATATAAATAACTAAAATCTCTGCTTTTGTAAGCCGTTGGATAAAGAACATTTGGCTATAATTAGAGCCCGTTTGTTACAGCTTTTTTATGAGAAAAATCATTTTTTTAATTAAAAAATCATTTTTAGCGATCCTGATTGTGTTTGTTTTAGCTTTTCTGAAAAATCATTTTCTTAAAAAAATCATTTTTATCTTTAAAATGATAATCTGTTTTGAGTAGCTTCTCATGAAAATCATTTTTTAAAGAATGATTTTTTAAAATAAGTGATTTTCAGTATGTTACACAAACATAAAACAACTTCTCATTTTCTTAAAAATCCCTAAAAACTAATCTCTAAATTATTCAACAACAAAATCATTTATTTTTTAATCCGTAACAAACGGGCCCTTAGCCAAATGTAAGGAATCCATTTCTCAGAGAGTAAAAAGGGGGGAATTGCGAGTGCCACTACATTCACATGTAGTCATAATAATGTGCACCCTTGGATTGGTGTATCCAACCATCCAACAATACTTGTATGATGTATCATCTATTTTAAAAAAATTATTCTTTATATAACTATTAAAAACAAACACTTTTTTTAATAGTATAATAAAGCAAATCCTGATAGTTTTTTTTCCCTGATAAACAATGATTCATTGATTAGAGTATTAGGGATGCTCAAAACCACAAATACACCAGGAACTTAGAAATTGTTGATACAAGTCAAAACATTGTTCCACCAAAGAGGCGAAGACAAACTAGAATATCTATTCTCTACCTTCCCAGTATATAAACCAACACAAATACATTTATTTAATACGAGCCACAATCGAATCAGTGATAAGAGCTTCATCTCTACAGCAAACTCCATTCCGGGCAAGCCAAATGCACCAACAAATAGTCAACCAAAGCAGGTACTTTACCTTCTTTGATTTTTCCCGGAATACAACTCACCAAAATGAACAAAATGAATATAATGTTGATATAAAGTAAGGGAAATAGGTAACTGTATATCAAGCCAACGCTCAAATATCCCTCCACACCTTCTTTGAAACGTCACAGTCGAGGAAAAGATGTTGAATATCCTCAATGTGATTGTTGCACAAAACAAACAGCGCCCCTTCCTCTGTATAATGACCCGTTTGCTCCTCAACACCTCTCACACCGGTAAAGCATTAAGAAATAATCTCCACCCAAAAATTAGAATCTTCGAAGGAATTGATGTATGCCAAAGATCTTTAAAATCAGCGATGTCGTTATTACTACCCATTGTAGAAATCGGATCAACTGTTAACAAATAATGGTAACATAATCACACCGAAAAGCAATGAGAAGGCTCCAATAACCAGCTCCAAAAATCTGTTCGGTCTCAGGATAAATGAACGTCTCTCAGAATGTTGGGCAACAAAGATCCATCCTCGCTAAGGAGTTGCGGATCAAAGGCGAAGTCAGTCAGATTCCAACGCCAATGATTCTGGTTTCAGACTCCTAAATCAGAAATGTAAGCATTCTTATTGCGACAACCTGCAAAAATGTTAGAAAAATCTAACTTCAAAGGGCGCTGCCCAATCCAATGGTGGTTCCAAAAATTTAGCAAACTCTGACAGTTGGTGCCTAAATATAATTACAATTTTTTGGTTAGTTTTTGATACTTTTTTTTGAAAATTTTGCTCTTACTAAAAATGACAATTGGTTATGTGGAAAAATGAATAATGGTTTAATCTATTTTTGATACTCCAATTTTCACTAATTCACTAATTTGATTCCTCTATTTTTTTTTTACAAATTTAGTCCTCATAGTCATACATTTTATCTTTTATGAATTAGTCATTTCGTTTTTTTAATTACACCTTAGTCTCCTAAAATCACCTATTTTTATTCCTTTGATCTCTTATTTTCTCAAAATTCATAGTTTTTCAAACCAAAAGTGCAAGAAATGCACAACTTTAGATTTCAAAAGTACATGGGCCAAATGTTAAAAAGCAAAGAATGGGGATCAAATTTGTAAAAAAGAAAATAGAGGGATAAAATTCATGGATTAGTGAAAATTGGAGGATGAATAATAAATAGATAACTTTTTTTGTCCCCCACATCACCGCTGTTTGTCGAGAGAGAGGGAAATGCAGAAACTTCTTCTTCTTCCCCGTCCGGTTCATAGAAATAAACCCAAATATGCATTAATCGATTGAGGCGAACGATCTCACGAAAAAACGCTTGATCTCACTGCTCGTTCACCATGGCAAAGGGAACGAACTCAAAGATGAACATTGCTATAATTCACCCAGATCTTGGCATAGGTAATAAAATTTTGGATTGAATTTCCATTAATTTGTTTTTTTATTTACCAAAATTTGATTCAATTAATTAAAAATTTTCAATGTTTTTCTCTATAGTTTTCTTTATTAGTAGTAGTACATTTAGTTGATAGTTGATTCCCATAACCTCGTTGTAGGAGGAGCTGAAAGATTAATCGTGGATGCAGCTGTTGAACTTGCATCCCAAGGTCATAAAGTTCATATTTTTACTGCACATCATGACAAAAATAGATGCTTTGAAGAAACTATTGCTGGTGAATCTTTCTCTTTATCTGTGTCACATTTTTATCATTAAGAAATTGCATTGGAATTATGATATAGTTTGACTTGTAATGATTTCAGGAACCTTTCCAGTTACTGTCTATGGTTCCTTTCTTCCGAGGCATATATTCTACCGTTTTCATGCATTGTGTGCATACCTTCGGTGCCTATTTGTTGCTTTCTGTGTTCTTTTCATGAGGCCCTCTTTTGATGTAATACTGGCTGATCAGGTCTCTGTTGTTATCCCCATCTTGAAACTTAAAAGGTCAACAAAGGTACTAAAATATCTATTTGTGTGTGTGTGTGTGTGAAATTCAAGTGTTGCATCTTATATTCTTAGTTATTTCATTTTCCTGGTAGGTTGTGTTCTACTGTCATTTTCCAGACTTGTTACTGGCTCAGCATTCAACTTTCATGAGGAGGGTGTATAGGAAACCAATTGACTATGTAGAAGAATTGACAACTGGTTTGATTCTGTTTACTTTTTTCTCCTCTGAACTTTCTCGCGTATACTGAATCATGTGCCTTATTAAGCATTGTCGATCTGCAGGAATGGCCGATTTGATACTTGTTAACAGCAACTTCACTGCATCTACTTTTGCAAATACTTTTAAGCAATTAGATGCTAAAGGACTTCGACCGGCTGTTCTCTATCCAGCAGTCAATGTGGATCAGTTCAATGAACCCACTTCCTCTAAGTAAATGACATGTTTCTTTTGTTGTAGGCTGAATTTTCTTAGAACTAATCACCAATTTATGCATGCTGCTTATTCTTAGAACTAATCACCATTTTATGTTGTAATGTTTCTTCTGTTGTAGGCTGAATTTTCTTTCCATTAACCGCTTTGAAAGGAAGAAGAACATACAATTAGCAATTTCAGCTTTTGCTATGCTTAAATTGCCCAACAGAGTTCTTAAGCGTCAAGATCTCACTAATGCTTCTTTGACTATTGCGGGTGAGCATGTTTTGTTTATGGCTTTATATTTCTGACATTATTGATAGATAGTATGGTGATGCAATGTGTGTTTATAATTGTCTTGGGAGTATCTTTCCTGATGTTTGTGTATCGGAATGAGTTTCTTAGATTAGTATTTTGAAGATATAATCTATTAATGTAAACAAAATTTATATTTGGTTTGTACTTTGTAGTAAGTTTCATAGTTATATTACTTTTGATGTTTGGGAGAATCTTCTATATCATGCAGTCTCTAGGTAAAATTATCTTTTGTGGCTTTTTTGGCTTGACTATTTCTCAATGAGGTGTATTAGCTTGTGTTTTCCGTTGAACCTTTTCATAATTTATATGGAAAGTGCATTAGTTAGGTGTATTATTAGTTGACTGAAAGTTCATTTATTAAACTTGTAAGTTCAATTCCGTCATTTGACTATGTTACTAAAGAATTAGACCTTCATATTGTTTTATACAAGGCAGTGTGGGTCATGTAATATATAGATAATGAGTCCTTTGGAAATTGTAATCAGTAAAGCTCATAATAATTCTCCAGGATAGCGAGTGACATATACTATTACAGTGACATTCTACTTTGATTTGTAAATGCATTTTAGCACAGAATAGCAATGTTTGAATGACCCATACTTTTCTCATTTATTTCATTTTGAATCATTTGTGTATGTGTACAATTTGAGAGTACAAAATCTATTGTCACAAATTTCCAGGTGGCTTTGATAAACGGTTGAAGGAGAACGTGGAGTACTTGAAAGAGCTTAAAGATCTAGCTGAAAAGGAAGGGGTCTCTGATCAAATAACATTCATCACATCTTGCTCTACAGCTGAAAGGAATGCTCTTCTTTCTGAATCCCTATGCGTCCTTTACACGCCGAAGGTATCTGAAACCAACCTCATAATTATGATTGCAGAAAATTGGCTGAAGTTGAATGCAGAAAATAAGTTTTTAAATAATGATATTTGACACAGGATGAGCACTTTGGCATTGTTCCTTTAGAGGCAATGGCGGCATATAAACCGGTTATCGCGTGTAATAGTGGTGGCCCTGTGGAGTCAATAAAGAATGGTGTAACAGGCTTCCTTTGCGATCCTACACCACACGAGTTTTCTTCCGCAATGGCTAACTTGATAAATGATCCTCAGGAAGCTGAAAGAATGGGCAGAGAAGCTAGGAGGCATGTTGTTGAGTCATTCTCTACAGAGACATTTGGCAAACGTTTAAATAGATATATAGTTGACATTCACCGAGGAAAAGAGGATTGAATTTAGCATCAGATAGCATGATTTTGTCCTCACATAGGTGACCATTGAATTTGAATTACTAGTTGACTTAGTTTAATCATTTGTTATAAGTTTAATGTGTGACACACGCACATACACACAATGTAAATGTTAATTACAGAGACGATAACATGTTATACGTCGTCCAGCTTACAATTTTGGATATTTGCTGATTGTATAAAATGCATTGCAATGCTTAAAGAGAGAATTTTTGTGCTGCATTGCAATATCTTGTTTTGTGCACCGCAAAACTTGTTTGGCAAAAAAGTGAGCTAGAGCAATGACACTTAGAGCATGAACGACAACAACCATCTTCTTCTTTTGAACCTAGAAATCAAGAATAACAGATGGTCTATTACTCTGGAATTGATTCAAATCTGAATCAATTTTGAGGGTAAAAGCACTTTGAAGACCAACAAACCAAACATCTGTTCTTATCAATAGAATTGCGCTTGATGTCTTCCAACGATCACTTATTAACTTTTCGCCAATGAATACTACTCCAGTTTTATTTTATCAATGAAAAAAAAGTACTTACTTACTAACGCCAAAGTCGTAATATTGTATGTTAATGTGTTAAGTCATTTACTTCTCTAGTATCTGTATGTTTTGTGGGTAGTTAGTTGGTTTGGTGGTCTTGGTCTGTCACCACTCAACACCTCAGCTCACTTTTACTTCTCTCCTGTTTTATATGGTTGTGTCGAACCATCCTTGGTGCTCCTATTAATATTATTCACTATTAAAAAAACTAACCCTATAAGATTGTGCCTAATTGAGTATGATAGAGCTTGTATTCGACATGTCGTGGGTTTAAATTTTCACTAGTCTTTTGGTGAGTTAAATGTAGTTTGTTTTGCAAGTTTTCATTGAACTTGGAGGTTTTATGTGCCTTAATTTGGAACGTCATTCTCCTCTCCTAAATTTTTATGTATTGAAAAAGAACATTATTCCCTCCATTCTTTTAGGTATCATTTAAGATATTATTTATATACTAATTAAGGAAATCAAATTTTTGTGTGTGAAATTATTAGTTTTTTTCTTGTAATACCCTTTACTGTTCATTACCCATTGTACCCATTTCTCTTTATGCAACAAATAGTCAAGTATAATTGGCAAAATAAAGTTAAAGTAACCCCAAACATTAAAAAATGAGAGATAAACAATAACAATTAGTCAAGTATAATTGGCAAAATAAAGTTAAAGTAACCCCAAACATTAAAAAATGAGAGATAAACAATAACAATTCTTCCCAAAAAAAAGATACACAAAGGAACAAAAGGGGGTAGGTATTTAATATTTTTATTTAAAACATTAGCATTTGATATTTCTATTAGTTGTTTGTAATTATTTAAATGATAATTTCTTTTTAAGTTTTCCAAATTTTATTTTTACTCAATGTTTTCAATTTCTCTTTCAACTATATCATGATTTATAAGGACCCTTTTTAATAATATATACTTAAAAATATTCATATTGCAAACAATAGAGGTAAAACCAAACCTTATCTTAGTGATTCATGATAGAGACACGAATGTTGTATATATAATCACTGTTTTAACACCATGATCATCATCTTCCTATACAACTATTAAGTATAGAGCTATTAACTTTCCTAGTTTGTGCATAAGCTCAGAAGTAAGTTAACATGGCCAGCAAAGTTGGAAAAGACAAGTATAGGTCTTTCTTGCATGATGAAGGTGAGAACATCCAGTGGAGACATGGTGGCCCTCCTACCTATGATCTTGTCAACCAGCTTTTTGAAGAAGGAAGAACCAAAGTGCACCACCAAAACCATACCTCTCTTTTCCTTTCTCAATTGATTATACCCTCTCACTTTATTTTGTTTTTTCATATAATATTTGATAGGAATGGCCAGAAGGATCATTGGAGGAGACAGTGCAAAATGCTGTAAAATCATGGGAGATGGAGCTCTCACACAAGATCCGCTTGCAGGATTTCAGGACTCTTAACCCTGAAAAGTTCAAGCTCTTTGTTAATGGTAAGCCGTTATATTTGTCAAATTTCTTTCTTCTCCTTCCTTTTCCATGAAATGAAATAGGCAATGCAAAGTATCCATCAAAAAACTTATTTGTTAAAATTTTGTTCACTTGTGCAGACAATTAGTGAAGTGAATTTACTGCTAGTTAGTGATATACTAAAGTGAAATTTATTTGATGCTTTATCACAATCATGATTCATCATCTTTAATTTCTTTATATAGGTGGATGAGTCTTTGAAAGTTGAAGAGGTGGAGATTTACTATGACCCAGCAGAGTTGCTTGGAGGCCTTGTAACAGAAGAAGTGCACACAAATTACCCTCTCGAGGATGTCCTTTCACCAAATAATTAAATTACAATATTAAGATTTCATTTGAGTTAAATAATATCCTTTGATCTTTAATCAGTTAATTGGGACTGATGATATTTAAACGAAAAGAATATTACAACTATTTTATGTGATAAATGTGGTCCAAGAATAAAAAACCAAAACACTACGAAAAGATTTCCCTTTGTTATTTTTTGTTCGCCTTTTAAGGAAAACTATGGCAAATACATGTGCTATGTTTGGTTCCTACCTGCCTCGTGTTTCTTTTTGGAAATCAATTATATATGTTGAAATGTGCCTGTTTGGCAGATGTATTATGCATAGCTTAATTTTAACAATCGGATGATATTTTATTTTGTTCTCGGGAGGGAGAGAGCTTTTAACTTACCAGTCA
Source organism: Astragalus glycyphyllos (assembly GCA_963573325.1). Taxonomy (NCBI): domain Eukaryota; kingdom Viridiplantae; phylum Streptophyta; class Magnoliopsida; order Fabales; family Fabaceae; genus Astragalus; species Astragalus glycyphyllos. The sequence goes on from OY754309.1 coordinate 69,591,170, forward strand.
GTGACCAAATGAAACCTCTTTTTGTTGACAAAACCAAGTTAGCTCACATGGCAGCAAAATCTATCAAATTTCTAAATTGAAGAATTTTGAACTTTTACTAAATGCAGTTATTAACTAGTATTGCTCTCTTCTAAATCATGGAAAGATAGTTAATTAGTCTATACTCAATGTTGTCAGAACCGGGCAAGATAGTAACACCGATTGCACCAGGAATCAAACTCTTAGTCGATCAAATGAATCTCAACCGTTGTCTTCATACCGGAAATCAAACCAGAAAATTGAAAAGAAATGAAACCGGCTCAATACACATAGAACCGACGGTTTGAACAAAACCAACATCAAATGTGTTGATTATACATATATTAAGGAAATCATTTCAGTCGTTTTTATTCATAATTTATTCATGCATGTTTTTTTTGTTTCCTCTTCTTTCTCAATGCCAGTTTCGGTATCAAAGGGTTCAAAGACACACTTCAAACCAGTAAATCATCCGGGAAACCAGCTTTATCCATGCATGTTGTAAGTGCGAGAATGACAGCTATGTATGAGTTAACAGACTTGTGTCGGAAGGGGAAGGGCAAAAAAGTCTTTCACATAAAATTCAATTTTAGAAGGAACTAATTCCTTCCACAAAAAAGGAACGAAAAATACTACAAAATTGGGTCTACAAAGTAAAACTCAAAAGTGAAAATGCCCAACTAAAGTTATAAATGTGTTTGGCCTCGCATTGACCATACTCAAAGTTGCATACTTCATTATTTCACTCTTGACCATACTCAAAGTGAAGGATTTCTTTAGAAACATCGATGACTTCCTCGACTTCAATGTCCTTGGCCTCGTATTCCTCTTCCTCATCACTAGCTTCACCGTCCCTCAGCTGTTGCCTCACCAACTTCTCTTCTTCATGCATCTTCTTCCATTCATTGACCCACTTCTCCCACTCTTCTTTTATGACCCTACGCTTCTCACGCTCCTGCTCACTCAGCAGCAATGAAACATCTTGATCTTCTGCTTCATATTTCTTGCTATACTTCTTCAAGTTCTTTGCAATCTCTTCCTCTTTCTCGGGAGACAAGAAAGATGGTGGCCTTGGTCTCCACAAGAACTATGATTTTAAACAGAATGTGTAATTTGATTAATATGCAGGAAATGACAAAAAGGACTATAACAAAAAATTAAACTGCCAAAATACATTGATTCAAAAAATTATTTAAGTACAACAGCCATAAGATGAGTTGAAATGGTATCGTAATTACCTGAAAGAAGTGGTCCTTCAATATTCGATAAAGGTGCTTGCCATTGAAAGACCAGATATTGAATCCATTCTCCATTTCATGAACTGAAGTCACAGCAGTTGCAACATACCTGCAGAATAAAAATGATAACCATCAATTAATAAACCAAGATGACATTTTTTCAGTAAAATAGCAAAAACCAAACAGCTACAACTAGGTTAAAAACAATTTAGACCCATTTTACACACGATTAACCCATCAACCACTGTATTTATGAACAATATTGATGCTTTTTTGGAAAATTAGTATACCTTCCAGTTGGATCCCATTCAATATCTGTTGCCATAAAATGTTCAGCAGTAGCCATGGTTTCAAGTTCATCAACATTGTAAAATTCCAATTGTCCGTTGAAGCCTTTCAACCCTGCTAGTACAATGAAGCGACCTGCAGGTGACCAAAACAAAGCATTTGCCTGCTTGCCTTTCAGAGTAGCGAGCTTTGAAACCCGGCCAGTGTGCTGAGCAGTTCGCATAGAGTAGATGCTAACATCAGGCTTAGGGTTATCACCATGAATAACTGCAAATCTATGCCCCTTTGGCTCCCAAGCAAACGCAATAATCTTGTCATTCTTATTCTCAAGTTCCAAAACTTCAATAGGTATGTCACGCTCTTTAATACGGAAAAGTTCAAAGCCTGTGTAAGTGCTTTTTTTAGTTTTAGTATATCGGTCTACATTAACAGCAAGGTAATCCCCATTGCTTTGCCAGTATATCTTGCAGTCACTGACACTAAAAAGGTTCTTTTGCCTGAGTTCCTCTTTGCTGGGTATTTGAACAAGACTTACCTATAAATACGTTAATGAATACAAATTCAAAATAAATGATAAAAAATATGAATCCACAAACAAACAATAAAAGGGTAAAACAAAAATTAAATCCATGCTCATAGCTGACCAGCACAAACATACCCTAGCAGGCTGGTTGCCACCTCCCGTCTCAGGAACAAAGAGTGCAATGATTGGATCAGTTGGAGACCAGCTGAAATCCATTATATTTTCAACCTTTATGGATTTCTTGTCAACAAGAGAGAAGGTTTCTGTTTCATAAACAGAAAGTACATTTTTTCCCATTCTTGCAAAGTACTTATCCTCTCTTCCACCACTCCATCTGCAAAGATAATAATTCAAATTCACAACAGCATTAGGGCCATGACAGATGCTAAAATACTTAAGCTAGACAGATAGAGATGTGTACTTGAAAACAGGCCATGACACGCCAGTGACACCCCCGGTACCTCCAATAGCAAAGTCATCTGCACTACCTTTAAAATCCCTCATCACTTTACCAGTCCTCACATCAAATATATTTATCACAACCCTCTGGAAAAAGAAAGCTGATGTTAGGAATAATGTCCGGAAAAAACTCTAAATGAACACTAAACAAAGAAAGCACTCACATTAGCATCTCGAGGATTGCTTGGTTCATGGCTGCTATAGGTTACCAAATACTTCTCACCAGGTGAAAAATCAATAAGTTTTACCTATGATTTACAATAATATAAACAAATTAACATTTATATAGTATAAAAATAAGAGAAAATCAAAACCAAAGAGCTAAACACTAAAAACAAAACAAAGAAGTCAAAGAAAACCTGAGGATGAGCATAACGCATGAGGCGATTGAAGGTTGCAGCACCTCCCCAGACTGCCGCCCCCTGCCTGTGAACTGTCGCCAAGTATGTGCCAAGAGGGGACCATTGTACATAACTCTCAGTCCAAAACTGTAATTCAAAAAATATATGAACACCACAAAGGGATAGAGAACTTGATAATCAAAGGGACCTAATAAATATTAATCAATACAAGATACTAAAATATAATGTCCACTTACAGCCCGCTTATAAACAGGATCAGGCTTCAAATGCCTTGCGTCATTCCACAAAACCTCAGTATCGGAACCAGCCCGGATCACAAACTGGTCTCGGGCCTTTGCATCAGTGAGCCACTGTTGAAGATTTTCCTGTGAGATATGAAGACCAGAGGACATCATCAGAATTATCAAAAAACTGCTACCCCATAGATAAAGCGACTAAATCATAAATCATAACCAAATACAGGCACAAATTGAACAAATCTCAAGCTATTGAACAAGTAATGTGATCGTAATAGCAATTTTACATAGGACTGTGGTCCGTGAGAATACCAATTCCTTTATCTAGCTACTTATAATTGCAAAATGCAACCAAAACCAAGGAAAAAATCAAGGCAATGCCAATACCACTCTTAATTCAAAAAAGGCCTCCAATAATCCAAAATCTTAATCCCAATATTATAGCATCAACTGATCACAATTGTTAAACAAAGTAAAACTAAGCGTAGACCATGGCGATAACTGCAACATACAGCCAGAAATATTACAATTTAAGCATAATTGCCCATGATAAAGATATTAAATTAAATTGAAAAGAAGTACGGATGCATGTATTTCTATAATCATTACCCCGGGAGTGTATGGCTTTGGTTCAGGAGCAGCCCACTCGTTTGGGACTTTCATAAACCTGTCGAAGTCATCAAACATACTCACGGCAAATATATGGGAACGATCCAATTTGTATCCATGAGTCTTCTCTTTCGCAAGCTCAGCTTCCTAAAATAAGTATAACCAGGCAATTCAACCACATTGAATTGGAAAACAAAGTTCAATGAATCCAATTTATACTAAATATTAGAAAAATGTTTGAGATAAAGAAAACCCTAACCTGAGGAGTATTGTACTCAATGAAGCAATAACCTAAGGTCTTCTCACTCGCAGGATCAACAGGCATCCAGAGACCATCGTCCTTGATAACACCAATCTGACTATAAATTTTACGAACAACACCTTCAAGTTTCTCAAACTTCTCCCTCGGAACTACGGGGAGGTTATCCACAACAATAATGTTACCGAATCCAGTATCAAACTCCAGATTGTCCTCTTGGTAGACATCTTCGTCATCACTACACCGTAAAAAATGAAGCAAAAATTGAACATCGCTATCTAGGGTTTAATTTACGTGGAAGTTTTTTAACGAAAATTGAACATCGCTATCTAGGGTTTAATTTACGTGGAAGTTTTTTTAACGAAAATTATGTACCTGACGATGCCGAAATCTTCACCTGAAGGAAGGTGAATGGAATCGAGATCAAGAGTAGAAAGATCAACTCCGAGAAGCAATGCTTTGTCCTCAATCTCTTTCATTACCATCACATCCGCCATGGTTCGAGCTATGAGAATTATATCCTCAAGTTTTCAGTGTTATAAATCTATGTAGTCGAGAGCGGCGCGCTGACATGCGATCGCGGAAGTGCAGGTGTTAGGTTTTCAGGTGCGGCGATTGCTGCCGCAAAATCTTCCTGGAAGTGTTCTGTTGCGGTGGCTAAACCAAGGTTTACCGGCCAACTCTTCGTTTTAGCTTTTGCGTTTCCGGAACAGATGAGAGAAGAATAATAACGGTGAAATGGAAAGAAGGAGATAAGACGTAGAAGTGAGAGAAGTAGCTGCGGCGGCAAAGAGGGCAGAGAGATACGGCAGAACCTTGAGAACTGGTGTTGGGTTAAGCTTGCAATGGGCTTGGCCCAATATAACCCGGTTTTGATTTTGGGTTTTTTTTTTGTACCCCACCCATTTGACGCTATACCCCCCCCACACACACACCATTGAAAAGACCAAAATACCCCTTTACAAAATTCAAAAACCCCAACATATCCCCAACTCAAAAAAAAAACGGAAAATCGGATTTACCCCACCCAAAGGTAAATCCGATTTCCAATCGGATGTACCCCACCCATAGGTAAATCCGATTTTTATCCAAAAATAAATAAATATATCATTTAATAAATTTAAATTATTTTTTTTAAAAAAAAGAAATTAGATATCAATAATATGAATATCAGTCTTCTTTGGGTTCAATTTAGTGACGATGTTGTACGTCGAGCGAATAATTTAGGCTAAAAAATCAGTTTTCGAGAAACCTACTCCGATTGCAATGAAACCACAACCATTAAATCCGAAATGAATCATGGACCGACTTCCCTAAAAGGGACTTCTTACGGGAATGCGGGGCCAAATTCTCAAATTCCATCGTTTACTATTTTCTATTAATTTTTTTAATTTTTCACAGTCTCCGAAAAATCTAAAAAAATTTGCATAGCCTTAGTTTGGTTTTATTAGATTTTTAGTGGTGCTTGTATAATTTTTGGATTAGTTCTGACTCTTTAACAAATTTTTAGTAGCGTTCTTAGAAGTTTTTTTTTTTAAAAATTACATAAAAAAAAATTAATATCCAAAATCGGATTTACCTTGGGGGGAGGTAAATCTGATTTTCCTTTTTTTAGGGAAATCGGATTTACCTCCCCCCAAGGTAAATCCGATGGCTAAAATTAACAAATCGGATTTATCTCCCCCTAAGGTAAATTCGATTTGTTAATTTTAAAGTCGTATTTATCTAGTGGGGGTGCACGAAAAGGTAAATCCGATGGCTAAAATTAACAAATCGGATTTACCTCCCCCTAAGGTAAATCCGAGCGCGTTCATTTTAGGCAGAGGTATTTTCGTCTTAAAACATATTGTGGGGGTATGGGGTGAATAAGTGGAGGTACCAAAAATTTTTTTTTGGTACTTCCACCTATTCACCCACATAAAAGTGAAACCCAAAAATACTCCCACTTAAAAAAATTCACTCGGATGGAGATACATCCTATTTGTATTTTTTACAAAGGTAGAGATTGGATTAAAAAACTTTCGGACAAGGGTGATGGTGCTTCTAACTCTAAGGGGATCGTTGCTTTATTTCAATTTGTCATCATTGCCTTTTTCATTTAACTCTTATTTGCTTGTAAAAACACATTCGGAAAACCTCCCAAAAATATTTTTGGGATAAGTAGCATTTTCCTTGACATAAATTTAGAATTAAAAAAATATATTCTGAATCCGGAATGTGAAAACCAGATTTATGTATGCAATGTAATTCTGAATTCATTGGAGAAGTGAGTGTGTGTTTACTAGCGCTTGCTCAAATAAGCATTCTTAAAAGACTGTGCAGAATTAATTTTAATTTTAATTTTGTATTTATGTCAACAACATAAATCTAGAATATTCTGAAAATGTCATTCCAGAATTAAGTCTTACATAGATCATTTTTGGAAAAAATAAAAAAATTTGAACTCTGAATCAAATTTTGAATATTTTTGAATGAGTAAACTCTTGAACTTTACATTACTATTCCTTTTGTTTTCAATTATAAGCAAATAACGGTTAAACACATTTTTTAAGAAAAGTTAGAAAAAGAAGTATTATTCCTATAATACCCTTATTTATTCTTGCATTGGTAAAAGCAAAAGTAGCGTAATAGAAAGTTTTGTGCATTGGTAAAAGCAAAAGTAGTATCATAAATAAAGCTATAATAATCTCTGTACCCCATTTTGTTTGACATGTTAGCCCAAAAATTATTTGTCTCATTTTAACTGTTGTTTTACAATACGAAACATTAATACTTTTTCCCTATTATATCCTTAAAGCATTAATGCAATTATCTTTTTTTCAATATTTAATTATTAAGAGAGAGATGAAGTAACAATAAGCATCATAGGAAATGTTAAAATAATTATCTTGAAATCTAGATTATTAATTATTTTTTCTTAATTTGTGTTCCAGAATCTTAAACGTAAAATAAATTTGGAGGAAATGAGTAATAGAATATTCCATATATTTTCAGAAATAAAGAGGGTCTCAATCCGTACTTTTTTCTAAAAATGTGAAACTTAGAAACTATTTTTAATTAAGGTTAATGATGATATTAATATTATGAAGGGTTTTTTTTACAACTCTGGAGTGTTACAAAAATATTTAATTGATATTGACAGAGGATAAATTTTACATTATAAATAGATAAAAAAAAGTCTATTACATGTCAAGGAAAACAATATGACCGGAACTCACAAGCTTGTTTATGTTATGATCCTATTCCTTTCATTATTTCTTGTTCAAATCAATGGTAATCCCTTTTCTCCTAATTTTTAAAATCTGTTATACACCTTACTGTTGGGGAGACCGGGGGAGCACCGAGAGCAACACCGAGTTATCCAATGAATCGGACCACTAAGAGACTTGGACACAACATCTCCACCCAAAACCTTAAGGTATTAGGTATATGAGTCCCCTCTCTTATATATCCTTCAACTAGCTCATTCCTAGCCGATGTGGGACTAACCACTCACACTTGAATTTTCAACAATCTCCCCCTCAAGTGTGAGTCACCCACATCGCTAGCCGCTCCCCCACAGAGCCGAACCTAGGCTCTGATACCACTTGTTGGGGAGACCGGGGGAGCACCGAGAGCAACACCGAGCTATCCAATGAACCGGACCACTAAGAGACTTGGACACAACATCTCCACCCAAAACCTTAAGGTATTAGGTATATGAGTCCCCTCTCTTATATATCCTTCAACTAGCTCATTCCTAGCCGATGTGGGACTAACCACTCACACTTGAATTTTCAACAATCTCCCCCTCAAGTGTGAGTCACCCACATCGCTAGCCGCTCCCCCACAGAGCCGAACCTAGGCTCTGATACCACTTGTTGGGGAGACCGGGGGAGCACCGAGAGCAACACCAAGCTATCCAATGAACCGGACCACCAAGAGACTTGGACACCACATCTCCACCCAAAACCTTAAGGTATTAGGTATATGGGTCCCCTCTCTTATATGTCCTTCAACTAGCTCATTCCTAGCCGATGTGGGACTAACCACTCACACTTGAATTTTCAACACTTACATAAAAGAGGGGCGGTTGGTAGGGTAATAATGGGGTAGTATTGGCTACCCAAAAAATAATATATGTATTTGAATAATTAGGTATATTTTATATTTAACTACCACAATAATATATTATTTAGCTACCCCAACTAAGTTTATTTGTCTAAGGAGATAAAAGAACAACAACAAGTCCATTAACATAAGTCCATTAGTCTATTATTATCACAAGCAAATATAGTGATTTGGTCCCTCTATTTTACTTTTGACAATTTTGGTTCCTAGTTTTCTTAATTTCAAAATTATTGTCTTTAAAATCATGGATTATTTGCACTTTTGGTCCTCAAAAATCTTGGACTTTGCGAAAATGGGGATTAAAATTGTAGAATCCATAATTTTTTATGACTAAAAATGCAATGAAAAAGTCACAGGAAGCAAAATATTAGAAGAGCGAAATTGGCAAAAGTATAATGAAATGACCAAACTCCCCAATCAAAAAAAGTGGGAAGACAAAAAATACAAACAAACTTTTATAATTAGCGCCTCATAAAATTTATGCTTGTTCGGCCACTGCATATAAGCATTTATTCCTTTTCGATGACATTCTTTTATTACTTTGTATTGCAGCAATGACTTGGTGTTGGAGTGTCGATGATTGTCCTGCTCATGTATCTGATTTTTGCCACACTCAACATATGGTAGTTGTGTGTCGTGCATTTCGTTGTTCTTGCAAACGCTAACGTGGTGAAACGAAAATAATTCAACATTTCTACATTGTCCAATGTTGTATTCTTATGATTTCTCTTATAGTATGATTTATATTTTCTTTGGCGTTTTAATTTCTTTGATAGCCAATTATATTCTACGAGTATTCTTACCTTTTTGTCTGCCTCTACAAGAAAAGGAGGGAGAACTACAATGGTACTTCAAAATAATAGCTAGCTACTTTCAATTTCTTGTAACGATGTACGCAAGACATCAGTTAAGCATATTGTGAAATAAGCATAAGCCTTTGGTACAATATATTTTATATACAATAAGTACCATATTGTGAAAAAAATAGTTGTTATGTGGTTGAAATTGTTTAACCAATAATTTAGTGACCTCAAAGCTTCTAAGTGTTTTGAAACGAAAACAGTTCATTCCAAACTGTTTGTTTTATGATTAACTAGCAAAATAACCGTGCATGTGCACATGTATCGTCGTGTTATTTTTGTAAAGTAGTCTCGGATCAAAATTATAATTGCAATATAATTAGCAACACGTAAATTGTAGATGATTTTATTAATAGTCAACTTTACACTAAAAGTGTGGTGGTGGGGCAAAAAATAGCAATGGTTAAAATAGAGATTTTGGTAGTGGTGTTTTGATTAAAGAGACTCGTAAGTTATAGAAGATTTTATTAATATACAATTTTACCCTCAAATGTGGTGAGATGGTAAAAAATAGCTAGGTGAAGATATAGGTAAAAAATAGCTAGGTGAAGATATATATATAGGGGACCATAACTAAAATGGTGAGTCCATAATAATAGGGGGACAACAAGCCAAAGAAAAACTACCTTGAAAAGAAGTGAAAGAGACTCTGAAACAAGCACGTAACATGGCCAATCTTACCGGTGCGATGTCTTCTTCAGTGTCAGTGTGGTGTCTATTGCGCCTAATTATGAAGCTTCTGTTTAGAAGAAACAGTTAAGCAATCGGTGGAAGTAAACTTAATTGGGTTAACCCATAAATAGAATCATTAGGTGGAAGTCCTTTTTTGCTACTATAATAATACAATTCCTCTACCCACCAGCTAGCACAAATCTAGTTCCAACTCAGCTGCACACAATGGTGTTACCCAAGTTCTCTATGTTCTGCCTTCTTCTTTCTTCTCTTGTGATTCTCATCTCTTGATAGATTACCCAGTTAAATGTGACCACGGTGAGTACTTACTGATCTTCTAATTTTTAGAAATATACAACAATCTATACATTAGAAAATATAGTTAGTTAATTTCATTCAATGTATGATCAAATACAACATTCTATCATACTAGTAAGCTAGTACCAAATCTCGTTTGTTTGGCAGCTTCACTCACATTTTATCACCGTGGCTTTAATTAGTTTAGGATATATATTTTGTTGACAGTTGAGTAATAAAATCAATTGGGTTAGCTGTGGTTTTTGAACCAATGGTGGAAACATGAGTTGTATTCTTTCCTTTTTTAGAGGTATGACTCATTACATAGAAATCAAAATTAATGGTTCCACCGGTTAATAGTAAGCATATATTTTTTCTTGATATTAATAGTAAACATATTTAATAATAGTTGTTGGTGATATTTATGATTCCAACTACACCACCAATAACAATTAATGGTTTCACCCGTTAAAAAATACTAGCCATTTGTAACATTAGAGTTGTTGGAGTTGGAGATGTCATTTGTTATATAAGAGAAGGAGAAAAAAGTACACTTCGGCGCACTAAAATTTTACAAGCTACAAATTCAAACTTCTAGTTTTAACAATAGTGAGTTTACTAGTTTGGTCGCCAATCCAAACATATAGTCATGTTTTGTAGTCTTCTTCTTGAGCTTGCTAACTCCTTTTAGAAAGTTAACTCACGAGTGTTTCTTTTCCACAGTTCAAATCTCAGCAGTGGAATCCTTGCAATTTGATTTTGATACAATTGTAGCAGCCACAAGGTTTACAAGGTATTATAGCAGTTCTTAATTTCATAGTAGTGTCTGAGTGATTCCCTTCAAGATTTTGGACCGTACTCGTTTTGGTATTTTACAACACTTCTAAATTTTCAGGGTACAGTATTTAATTGGCAAGACATTGCTCTGAAGAGGCTATCAAGAGGCTCTAGTCAAGGCATAGCAGAATTCATGAATGAGGTGTTTTTGGTAGCCAAACAACAACATCGTGCTGCTCTCTGAGAATTGCTATCCTACTTGCCAAAAGCCCTTGTTGTTCTAATAGGATAAGAACAATCTTCTCAATCTGATTATCTAGCATTCTTGAGAAATCCTCGAGTACATTTCGTCGATCTTGTGTTCTGAGTTCAATTTGTTGAGCAAAGTTCACTTTGCCATTTTCTCTTACATCAAGTGTCGTACTAATGATTTTTCTATGGTGTTTTTCTCAAGGACATAAGCATTGCTCTCCCAAATGTGGCTGGTTTCATACTGGCGATACTTCAGATGCTGTTATAAAGGAAGTTGATACCGAGAAGAATACAGCAGCGGAAGCGGATCTCCTCCTCCTTCCATTCCATATAACAACTGTCTTTAGTTCTTGCTCATTCTTCTCCGCATCAACTTCCTTTTTTATAAACCGCATATAACAACATCTGAAATATCCTCAGTATGAAACCAACCACATTTGGGAGAGCAATGCATATGTCATTGAGAAAAAGACCATATTACGGCACTTAATGTAAGGAAAAATGACAATTTGAAGGGCATAAACCCCCACACTCTTGGTTCGAATAACCTGTGCCACAATGCTTAGAGGTGCTGCAAAGACGCCGACTGAAATGGAGACACAAAATTTTTCAAGGACTTGGACATGGAGAACAGGATCAAGTAGAGCAAATTGCGTGACCAAAAGGATCATGGCGAACACCATATTCATTCCCCCGAATAGTCTTATGGTTAAGTTCTTGGCACCCTAGGTCGCATAGGTAATGTACATGATACTGTAAACCAACTCCACTAAACATCCAAATGAGTTAATTGTAATAAGGGCAACAACATCTGGTTTGAGCAATCCATAGTACAACTACAGCATAGAGCTGAATAATGCAACCAAATATTGCAGTGATCGGAATTCTCCAATAGATTTATTTTTGTATATTCTGTAAAACGTTGGCAGTACTGAAGCCAAGTACACCAGGAATGAAATGATGTTACCAAGTATGCCAAAGGCGAAAACCAAATGATTGTGGTTGATGTCAAGCAAAGCCATGGTAGCTAGATGAAGATGCTGATCAAGATTATGATGATAGTGAAGAAGCTCCAGAGGATTCTCGACTACCAGCCAATTCAATCGAATCGGCATATAGACTCTTTACACCTTCTGTAAAGGTTCAATTATTGATGTATTTCATGCTCAAATATGTAATGGAGATTTTACTATCAGAATCTATCTAGTGTCATCACAACATAGTTCCTCTAAGTAAATGACATGTTTGTAGATGTGTGGTTGATACTATGCAAGATTATGCTTGTAGCTTATGACATGTTCTTATTCAAGATTTAAATAACATCTTAGTAAATGACCGTTAATCTTTATGTTTGTAGATGTAAATGACATGTTCTTATTCATTTCTTTACAAAGTTAGAAATCTTCTATACTTGATACATCGTCAATTTGGGGGCAAATGTGGGGGCAAACATAAAACTAAAGGGAGTGTCTATATATAATCTCTCTTTTCTTTATTTCAAATGATTTATCAAGTAATATAGTCATTACAAAAGCTGACAGCTAATAGCCTCCAACGGAATTACAGTTGTCTAACTAATTAGCACATTTCAAATTCAGTTTATTGGAGCATTTGCTAGCTTGTGTATTTTCTGTTTAGGCATAAGTTAATCTAATTTCCAAACGGATTACTAGTTCATTACATGGCTAGCTTTCAAATTTGAGATGAAGATACCAATTAAATTACAATTTTGATTATTAATGATATGATGTAACTTTTATTTGTAAAAAAAAGTAGCGTGAATAAGAAATTTGAATCGCCCATATATATCCCACTTAATTCATTATTCTACGCTACTATTGATTTACCTTATTCTTTTTTTTACTAACCATGTTAAAAAAGAATGTTATTCGCGTACCATTTTTCCCTTCAAATATTTACAACTTTTTGGGTCAGAAAAAAGCATGTGTTAGAAATGTGATTTCCTCTGTTTTTTTTTTACAATCAATGAAAAATGTTACATTTCTCAAAAGAAATAGAGAGTTATATTATTAAGTGCATAAAATACATAAATGTCTAATATATCTCTCTCTTATATTTTGAATGCGTGTATTCATACACAAAAAAGTACAATACTCTCTGTACCCCATTTTGTTTGACATGTTAGCCCAAAAATTATTTGTCTCATTTTAACTGTTGTTTTACAATACGAAACATTAATACATTTTCCTTATTATATCCTTAAAGCATTAAAGCAATTCTCTTTTTTCAATATTTAATTATTAAGAGAGAGAGAGAGATGAGGTAACAATGAACACCATAGGAAATGTTAAAATAATTATCTTTTTTTTGAAGCAAATTAAAATAATTATCTTGAAATCTAGATTATTAATTATTTTTCTTAATTTGTGTTCCACAATCTTAAACGTCAAATAAAATTGGACGAAAAGAGTAATAGAACATTCCATATATTTTCAGAAATAAAAAGGGTCTCAATCCGTACTTTTTTCTAAAAATGTGAAACTTAAAAACTATTTTTAATTAAGGTTAAGTAATCAGTTGAATGAGTTAAAAGAACAAAACACAATACATTAAAGTACTTAAGAGACACTTAATGATGATATTAATATTATGAAGGGTTTTTTTACAACTCTGGAGTGTTACAAAACTATTTAATTGATATCGACAGAGGATAAATTTTACATTATAAATAGATAAAAAAAAGTCTATTACATGTCAAGGAAAACAATATGACCGGAACTCTCAAGCTTGTTTATGCTATGATTCTATTCCTTTCACTATTTCTTGTTCAAACCAATGGTAATCCCTTTTCTCCTAATTTTTAAAATCTGTTATACACGTTACGTATAAGAGGGGAGGTTGATAGGGTAATAATAGGGTAGTATTGGCTACCCAAAAAATAATATATGTATTTGAATAACTAGGTATATTTTATATTTAGCTACCCTAATAATATATTATTTAGCTACCCCAACTAAATTTATTTATCTGAGGAGATAAAAGAACGACAACAAGTCCATTAACTTAAGTCCATTAGTCTATTATTATCACAAGCAAATATAGTGATTTGGTCCCTCTATTTTACTTTTGACAATTTTGGTTCCTAGTTTTCTTAATTTCAAAATTATTGTCTTTAAAATCATGGATTATTTGCACTTTTGGTCATCAAAAATCTTGGACTTTGCAAAAATGGGGATTAAAATTGTAGAATCCATAATTTTTGAGGACTAAAAATGCAATGAAAAAGTCACGGGAACCAAAATATTAGAAGAGCGAAATTGGCAAAAGTATAATGAAATGACCAAATTCGCCAATCAAAGAAAGTGGGGAGACAAAAAATGCAAGTAAACTTTTATAGTTAGCACATCATAAAATTTATCCTAGTCTTGCCACTGCATATAAGCATTTATTCCTTTTCGATGACATTATTTTATTACTTTATATTGCAGCAATCTCTTGGTGTTGGAGTGTCGATGATTGTCCTGCTAGTGTATCTGATTTTTGTGTCCGTCGACACATGGTAGTGGTGTGTCGTAGGTTTCGTTGTTCCTGCAATTAACGCTAACGTGACGAAATGGAAATAATTCAACATTTCTACATTGTCCAATGTTGTATTCTTATGATTTCTCTTATAGTATGATTTATATTTCTTTGGCGTTTTAATTTCTTTGATAGCCAAATTATATTCTACGAGTGTTCTTACCTTTGCCTGCCTCTACAAGATAAGGAGGGAGAACTACAATGGTAATACAAAATTATAGCTAGCTACTTTCAATTTCTTGTAACGATGTACGCAAGTACAATAAGCATATTGTGAAAATTATGCATTTTGTTTTATAAGCATAAAGCCTTTGGTACAATATATATTTTATATACAACAAGTACAATAATGTGGCTTTCAGCCTAGCCCGTTAAAGGAAGTTGTCCATGATGGACCAATCAAAAAAATTAGTTGTTATGTGGTTGAAATTGTTTAACCAATAATTTAGTAACCTCAAAGTTTCTAAAAATTTATTATTTGCCACATAGACAAATGGAACCGTGAAATAAGGAAACATGTACATGAACAAAGATATCGTGAAAATAAGGAAACATGTACATGAACAAAGATATCGTGAAAATAAGTGTTTTGAAACGAAAACAACTCATTCCAAACTGTATGTTTTATGATTAACGAGCAAAACACCCGTGTATGTGCACATGTAGCGTCGTGTTATTTTTGTAAAGTAGTCTCAGATCGAAATTATAATTGTAATATGGTTATCAACTCATAAATTGTAGATGATTTTATCAAAAGGAAATTTTACACTCAAATGTGGTGGTGGGGCAAAAAAATAGCAATGGTTAAAATAGAGATTTTGGTTGTGGTGTTTTGATTAAAGAGACTAGTAAGTTGTAGAAGATTTTATTAATAGACAATTTTACCCTCATATGTGGTGAGATGGTAAAAAATAGCTAGGTTAAGATATAAAATAGAGATTTTAGTGATGTGTGTTTTGATTAAAAAAATTGTAGAAGACATAAAATAGATATTTTAGGAATGAGTGTTTTGATTAAATAGATAGTAGACAGGCTCAAAATAATTGAAATGTGAATAGAGAGAGAACCGTGGGAACCAAAACTGAAAGGGGAGAGGAAACAATATTTTGGTGACTGCATGTGTAGTGGGACCCATGAAAAGGAGAATCCATGTGAGTGATTTTATTAATGGACAATTTTACCCTCAAATGTGGGTATGCGGCAAAAAAAATAATAAAGGGTAAATTCGAGATTTTGGTAGTGAGTGTTTTGATTAAAGAGGCTCGTAAATTGTAGATGATTTAATTAATAGAAAATTTTACCCTAAGATGTGGTGATGTGACAAAAAATAACATGTAGAAGGTATAAAATAGAGATTTTAGTAATGAAGTTTTAATTATATTGATTGTAGAAGATTTAAAATAGAAACTTAAGTAGTAGGCGTGTTGATTAAATAGACAGTAGATTGATTCAAAAAAAATTGAAATATGAATAGAGAGAAAATAGAGGGAACCGAATTTGAATGGGAAGAGGAAGTAATAATTCGGTGAATGTGTAGTGGACCCCATGAAAAAGAGAATACATGTGAATGATTTTATTAATAGGCAACTTTACCTCAAATGTGGTTTGACATTCGTTAGTTGTGCACTCTGTGGTACATGCTCATAGTACTTTTTGCGATCTGTGCCTTGTGGAGTTTCTTTTTGAGGGGGTAGGCCTGTCAGATTGTTCTAATGAATTTCTCTTAGGCTGTCCCTGATGTCTTCCCACCACGAGCTCCTTTGTCTTCCCTCTTAGGCTGAGGATCATGAGCTGGACCCTTTCCTTTTTCGTTCTTTGTTGGCCCTTGGATCTTAGTGGCAACAAGCTCTTTCATGTTTATGTAGCCTACAGCCCAACGTTGGAGCTTGTCCATTGTGGTTGATTCCCTTCTAGCAAGTGAATCTGAGAACGATCTAGGTTTCAGGCCGGAGATCATCACATAAAGTGATAAAACAAAATTCAGGTTCTTGATCTTCCCGATCTTTGTGTTGAATCGTTTTATGCGCTGGGCTTCTACTACACTATCGGGCTACTACAACTTGAGTTGTGGCAAAGCGGGCCCTAAACTATTTGTTGAGATCTTCATGCGAACGAAGGCATCCTTGAGGTAAGTTCGAAAATCAGCCGAGGGGCGATTTCTTGAGTAGGCAAGGAAACGTCTCCTTCTGCAAAGTGAAGAGAGTGAGGAATTCCTCTGGGTTGTACTTTCAATTATAGGGCTTGATATTCGGAACTTGGAACTTCTGAGGGACTCTGGTGGCCAGAATCTATGAAGCAAAGGGATGTAGAGTGGACCCTATTCTAGTAGATAGACTCCTTTTGTGGCTTCTTTCTCTTTGCCTATGACGTCGCGCCCCCTTCTGCGAGGGCTGCGAGAGTGATAAGCTGAGGAGTAGCTCTCAGAATGACTAAAGGTGGAGTTGCTAATTGAAGAGGATTCTAAGGAGGTCCTATAGGAGGATTCGGAAGAGGATTTTGAGGAGGTCCTATAGGAGGATTAGAAGGTGGAGGGGTGTTACCCCTTCCCGAAAAGGGGTTCCTTTCAGGCGGAGAAGGCTCTCTCCTCGCATTGTTTCTGGTAGTGACCATATCAGTCTTCAAATGAGAGTATGGTGGTCTGTGAACGTTTTACCAGATCCTCACAGTGGGCGCCAAATGTCGATACTGAAATTCATACAACGGTGGCTCTCCTCCGCGTACGATGGTTGATGGCTTCAGGTCTTCGCGCCGTAAGGTGTCTCTGGAAAAACACTCTAATGTCTAAGTTAGTATTAGGCCTTAGAATAAGAGGAGAGCAATATCAAAATTTAGTCCAACTAAAAATTATATCAAACTTGTGGGGGACCTCTACTTATAACTTTAATGTCCAGAAATCCTAGGAGCCCAAAGGCGAACCCTAGTTGCCGGTGATCTCCGCTAATTTAGGCGAAATTTAATGCATCGACGATTAATGTGATCGTGGTGAGATCTTTGCTCATAATGGTGTCGTTGCTTCTTTGGCACGTTTGTGGAACTAGAGTTTAGTTCCAACTTCGAATATGAGTGTGAGTTCGATTCTGAGGATGACCTACTCGTTGTAGAACTCGGAGACCACCTTAGGGAGTTGGTATCTTATCATTCTCTTGAAGTTGACCTGCATGTAAGAGTTTGACTCCAAAGTTACTGTGGTAGTGGTCGGTCAAGCTGTCACTACGAATTTCTGAGAGTTCGATACTAGTCGTCACCTCATTTTTGATAAATCTAAACCAAACTTGCAACACCCAAAGGTCTTATTATATGATGAGGTAAAATTGAGGAAAGGAATAGATAGACATATTTCCACCTCGTAACAGTTGGCATTGACGCAGAGTCAAAGTCGTGCAGTAGCCAAGTAGGTAGCTCAGTTGGCGAGCTAAGAGACACCGAAGGAGTGCACTAAAAGAGTGCAAGAAGGAGGTCCCGGGTTCAATCCCCGGAAACTAACATTTCCCCCACCCCACTAACATTGCCTATAAAAAAAAAAGCTGCATTGGTCAATGAATATTGGTCAAGTTTCCTATTGCCTGTGAGAAATTCGCAGCTTAGCGATTCCAAAGTACTAGCAAGTAGGAATTCTTTATATATACCTAGTTCAAAGCTAGCTAGCTATGCAGTATACAGTCCACAAAGGATAACAGCAAAAACATAACATTATGCAGTTGGAAATATGTCACTGCACATGTTTTCTTTTGCATTAAAGCAGCTAGTAGCATGTTCACCTTTGAGATTAGGCGTGTCCCAGTGTCTGACACACGTCAGTGTCTGACACCCTATAACACTCGCACGACATGTTTTTGAAGTGTCTCAAAAAAATCTTTTTTTTTCCCATTGTTTCAACACATCTTAGACAGTCCTTAAAAAGATTGAAAACATTAAATTTGATTGCATCGTTTTTAACTTTTTGGTATAGTAAATGGAGAATAAATATGCAAAACTATCATATTTTGTTCAATAAAGCTTTTTGTTATGAAATATATTCAATTAGATCTTCTAATGATAATATTTAGGCAAAATTACACCAGGGGACCTTTAACTTATTTATTTGTAACAAGTTGGCCCTTTAAGTTTCTTTTGTAACAAATAGGCCCTTTAAGTTACCCGACGTTGACACCGTTGGCCCTTTTAGTAAAATGTAATATCGTTCATTACATCAAAATACACCAAAATATGTTTGTTTGCATCAAAATACATAAGCTAGAGTAGTCACAATATATAAAGTAGCATTACATCAAAATATATAAGCTAGAGAAATCATTAAAAGGGCCTATTTGTTACAAAAAAAACTTAAAGGTCCAACTTGTTACAAATAAATAACTTAAAGGTCCTCTAGTGTAATTTTGCCTAATATTTATATTTTATTGAATTATAATAACTAAATAATAATATTTGTATCGGAATCAGTAATTTGGTTTGCTGAGTGCATGATACGTTACTCCGACCAGTGGTTCTTTAACGTAGCTTTGTAAGTTCCCGTGTATCATATGCTCTTAGGACTCAGGGAGTGTGGCTGACACTATGAACACCACCGCGGCGGTGCAAGCTGCAAACGGTGGAGGTGACAACAACTTTGCAACTGATCTGTACCGTTGATGTCTTAGACCGCTGTTTTCCAAGTCTTAGATTTCTGTATGCCTTGGTCGTTCTGCTAGCTCTGCTCCGGAGGGCGGGTGTACCTGCGATAACACTCCGACGCCCAAGTCAGGAACTGACGAGCAAAATATACGTATTGATGAACAGTGTGTACCTGACAACTGACGCAATGAATGCTTATATAGTGAGCGTGAGTCGCGCTCGTCCGTCGGATGATCGTACGGACAGATCAGAGCCGTTGATGCGGTTCCTTGCTTTTGTGCCCCTCATCGCTGGGCCGATCTAGCGCCAGAGCATTGGATTTGGGCTTCGGCCCACTCCAGAACAGTTGCCCCCCAAGCCAAGGTCGCTCATGTGGCGGCGCAGACTTGTTTTACGATCATTTCTCTGCCCGCGTCTCCGAGCGTGAGACCGCTCGGCTGATCATTTCTGATTCGCAGTGGGCTTCGCTTGCGTTCTCATGACACGTGGCTCCTGTCAGGAAGTGACGTTTCGTTTTTCCCCAGGGGTCATCAATGGTGTCTCGAATTTTGAAAAGGTGGTGTCTGGTCATGATGACGGTTTGGTTTCAAGGCATGTGCCAGTGAAGGGTCGCGTCGTTTCGCTTGCTTGCTTCCCAAACCTTATAAATATGTTGCCCCCTCTCCTTCTCAGTTTCTACTTTCATTTTCGGAGCTCGAAAAGCGGTCATAATTTCCTCCTGTTGCGATCAAAAGCTTGCTTCTTTATTCTGGCCAGGTGTCTACCCGTGCACGAGTTTCAACTCAGGCGGTCTTACTCTTCTGGTCGTTTGATTTTATTCATCAAGGAGTATACTACCCTTAGACCGAACTTCTCTCCCACTCCGGGTATGCCCCTTTTTGTCTTGTTTATTTTACCTCTAATTCTTGTTTGCATAGGGCGAGGAGGGGGTGTCAGGCTCTGGGTCGACCTTGTCGCCCCCTTCAGCAAATCATCGTTTAGGGCGAGCCTGACTTTCCTTCTCCTCACAGGGTAACGCAGTGGCGCGAACAAAGAAAACTACGAAAATTTCTGGTCGTCAACCTGTGAGTATGGCTGAGCATGCTTGCTCTGGAGATGTCGGTACGAGAGGGTTCCCCCCTAAGACTTTCTCTTCTACCGATCTTTCTTCTTCATCGTCCTCTGGACGCTCGTCAAACACGGTTGACACGGTCCAGTCTCCCCGAATGAATCCTACGCCCCCTCCAGTTCTAGTCAACGAGGTACTGCCGGAAGAGCACGATTGGAGGGGTAGGCTTGACGTCGACCGCTCATGGATATCCTCCGCGATAATTAACGAGCGTTCTGTCTTTCCACCCGGTGACGAGGTGCTGCCTCTTTTCACCAAGTTAATAGGTTACGGTGATCAGGAATGGCGAGCGGAAGGCGTACTACCTGACGAGCATGCTGCCATAATCCCGAATTCTTTAAAATTCATCATGTACTCCAACGTCCTTCGTGATTTGAGGGTGCGACCTCCCTTCACATTTTTCCAGAGACGTGTCTTAAGGACTCTTGGTGTTGCCCCCTCTCAACTTCATTTTAATGCTTGGGCGCTGGTTAAGTCATTCGAGATAATAATGGCCGCTCTTGATCGGGAGGTAAATTGCCGTCTTTTCTTCTCTTTGTTTGATGTTAGTCGCACAGTGGAGATGAGGAGCGAACCCAGGCGATGGGAACAAGTTTCTTTGAAGGGACGGAAAAACACGATCAGACTCTTCAAGCCATTCTGTGAGTCGGTCAAAACTTGGAGGCACGCTTTCCTCTGGGTCGTTCCTGTTAATGATCGTGCTAAGGCAATGGTGGGAACTGTGGACGGCGAAGGTCGCGTCTCCTCAATGAAGTTTCCTCCGGGTTGGTTGCACTCACACTACGACCGCGACACTATCCATTATCGGCACCAGAGGAGGCTGAGCGACTATGATCTTGAGAGTATTCGGATGTTAGAGACCTTGGTTACTTGGCTGCCGGAAGGGGTCATACCCTGTAACAAATTTGCTTGCCTCCGGACATCCGAGCAAGCCGAGAACAAACTTGGTGTGCCTTTATTTTCGCTTTCAATTTTGACCGTGCTTTTCCTTGTTCTGCCTCCTAACTCATCTTTTTACTCTTTCAGCTGAAATGACGGGCATTGGTTTCGCAGCTCTTTTGTCAAAGACAAAGTCAAGGAAGCAGAAGGTGTCTTTTGCCTCTCCTTCTCAACCATCTCATGCTGAAGGAGATCACAGACCTGTTGGGGGCGAGCAAGGAACGAGCTCAGCTTCTAAAAAGAGAGATCGGACTCAGAGTTCTCTAGACGCTATTCCGATCAGCCTTGATCCTCCTCAGAAGAGAAGAGAGGCATCAAGGAGGTCGTCCTTGGACTTGGACGATCTCAAGGACGTGGATTTTGAACGCCTTAAGGCCGACCCTCTCCTCTTCGTAGCTGAAATTGCCCAAGCAGCTTCTCAAAAGCTTGCTCGTTACAAGTCCGAGGAGGCTGGCCGCCAAGCAGGTATGCGCTTACTTCACAGAAACTTGTGGTTGGAGGGTGATCTTTTGGATAAAACTGACAAGTATAAGTCCGCTCTTGGACACATTACAGATTTGCGGGCAGAGCTGGAGAGTACCAAAAAGAAGCTCGAGGATGCTGAGGTCGCCCTCCAACCCACAAAGGACGCACTTGGCTCAGTTACTGCCGAGCGTGATGCGGCCATGACGGCCAGAGTAGATGCTGAAGCCAAACTTGCCACCGCTACTGCGAGTTTGGCTAAGCAGTCTACCAAGATTATACGGCTGGAGGAGCGGGTGGTTGGTCTTGAGGAGAACCTGAAGGTTGTTGAGGGCGAGCGTGATCAGGCGAGGGGCGAGTTGGAGGCCCTAGAAGACATGACCATCTCTATTGCTAGCGGGCGTTTTGACGAGGCTGTAGCTCAGATTCGGTATTGCTATCCATCGCTGGAGATTAATCCAGAGATTGTGAACAACGACCATTTCCTGAAAAACGGGCAAATCGTTCGTCTCGCGGAGAAAGACGAAAATGGGAATGTCATCCAAGAGGAGACGGTTGTCTACAGTCGCCCTGAATGAGTTTATTCCCTTCGTATTTGTCTGTTTGTACTTTGTTTTTCTTTTTGAAGAATGTATTACTTTTTCTTGTAATCAACAAGGAGCCCGGCCTTCTCCGGGATAATGTTTTAAACGCCTTTTGTCAATCGTTTTTTTAGACTTTTTTCTAGCCTTGTTCTTTTTGATTTCTCATGTTCGCATGGATCGGCCTGAGTTTCGCGAGGCTGCCTGCAAACAGCTTACCAAGTTTCTACTTTAGATTTCGCTCGTTTGCAAGCATTTTTAGACTTAAGGTCGCTTAAGTTGGGCCCTTGACAGTTTATCAAACTCGGTTTGAACTTAACTTGCCTTCGGGTTTGTTCGTTATTCGATCGATTAAGAACTAGAATCAAGAATTTAAGAAATTCCTCGTCGTTCTGTTGACGGACGAGCGGGCCTCAATAAAAAACCCCGTAGGGAAAAAGAGTGTCCCGCCCGTTTGATTTTCATTCATTATTTAACTGGAAACATGACATTCTTTCATATTTTACATGGCATCAAGTAAAGTATCTTCTGAGGTTTGCTGCATTCCAGGTGTTAGCAATCATTCCTCCACTCATGGTCTTCAAGATATATGCTCCTTTGCCCGTCTTGGCAGCTACTTGGTAGGGGCCTTCCCACGTTGGGGCTAGCTTGCCCTGGCCGGCATTTCTCTGGCCGATATCCGCCCTTCGTAGGACGAGCTGCCCTACATCGAACGACCTAGGAACGACCTTGGCGTTGTGCCTTACGGCCATATTCTGTTTGACCAATGTCTCTTTGAGGGCTGCCTTGTTCCGCAGTTCTTCTACTAGGTCGAGCTCCTCCCTCGTTGCCTGCTCGTTCTCGGGCGGCTGTAGAGGATTAGCTGTTCTCCAAGTCAACTCTCCCATTTCCACGGGGATTAGCGCGTCCGTTCCATAGACCATCCTGAAGGGGGACTCTCTCGTAGTTGAGTGCTGTGTGGTTCTATACGCCCATAATACAGAGGGAAGCTCTTCCTCCCACCTTCCTTTGGCTTCATCCAGTCTTCTCTTTAGCCCCCTTAGGATGACTCTGTTGGCCGCCTCAGCCTGCCCATTTGTTTGCGGGTGTTCGACCGACGTAAAACGCTGTTTTACGCCTAGTTCGACTAGAGTTTCCTGGAAATGTCGGTCCGTGAACTGCGTGCCGTTGTCTGACACGATGACTTCTGGAATCCCAAACCGTACCAAAATGTTTCTTTTGACGAACTTCAAGCAATTCTTCAAAGTGATTTTGGCTAAGGGCTCGGCCTCAATCCATTTGGTGAAGTAGTCCACTGCGACTATCAGAAATTTAAACTGTCCAGGCGCGAGGGAAAAAGGTCCTAACAAGTCGATACCCCACCATGAAAACGGCCATGGAGAAGTCAAACAGTTGAGCTCGGTTGGAGGTGCAACGTGGTTATCTGCGTACCTTTGGCACTTGTCGCATTTTTTTACTAGGTCTTTTGCATCTGCCTCCATAGTGGGCCAGAAGTAGCCCGCTCTTAAAGCTTTTTTTGCCAAAGCTCGTGAACCCAAGTGGTTCCCGCAGATTCCTCCATGAATCTCCTTCAACACATAGGCCGCTTCTGCTGGGAGGAGGCACTTGAGCAGGGGCATGGTGAATCCTCTTCTGTAGAGTTGCTCGTTAATTATTGAGTACGACGTTGCTCGCCTGCGAACGAGTGCAGCTTCTTTTGGATCGCTGGATTCCTCCCCGTTCTTTATGTAGTTAAAGATGGGGTCGATCCAGGAAGGCGTTGATTCGATCGTACATATCTCTGCTCCTAAGGTCGTATCTAGCCTCACACTTGGTTGAGATAGGACTTTTTGTATTACGCTTCTATGGTTACCATTTTTCTTGGTGCTCGCCAGTTTGGACAAGATGTCCGCCCTGTTGCCAAGTGGCTTCAGTCTCAAGAGGGGGGGTGAATTGAGACTTTAAAAAACTTTTCCCCTTTTTAACGACTTAGATTAATTTTCGCGCAGGTTTATGAAATGAACGAATTAGAATATAGAACAGTAAAGCACGCACGAGATTTATACTGGTTCGGTCACCTCCCAGTGACCTACGTCCAGTCCTCACAACCCTTTGTGAGATTTTCACTATAAAAACAAAGCTTTCAACTGGGTGCTTTAATACCCTTACAGACACAGGCACTCTTCACCAAGGATACCCCACCTTGTGCAAGAGCCCTAAACAGCAATTACAACAAGAGATACCCCACCCTTGTTACAATCAGAAACCCTAGAGAGATACCCCACTCTCTAGTAAAAAACCCAATACAGTATTACAAGAAATTACAATAACAATGAAATAACAAATACCTCTGAGAAGGTGAATATGACAACTTGAAGATCCCCAACCTAACCCTTGAGAGAAATCAGCTCACAGTGATGAAGAACGTGAAATAGTGATTGTGACAGAGAGAAGCTTCGCGTTCTGCTTTTAATCGTGAAATAGAATTGTAGGTTGTGATTTTGATCGTGAAACCTAGGGTTCTATTTATAGAGATAGGAAAAATATGACCGTTGAAGCACTTTATGTTATAAGTGACTAATCGATTTATGGCTTGCAAAACATAAGATAATAATCGATTAGTTGCTTTAAAGAAAATAGCTCATAAGTGAATAATCGATTAAATAAAGGGAGATAATAATCGATTATGTGCTTCAAAAAAACAAGTTGTGAATCGATTAGTTGCTTGATAAGATATAATGTTGAAATCGATTATGTGCTTCACAAATGCAAGTAGAAAATCGATTTCTTGCCTATGGAAATAGGTGAGGAATCGATTTGGTGCTTTTATAAGGCAAGTAGATAATCGATTGTTTGCTTTACAAAATGAAGTTTCACCAAATTAAGAGGAGAATCGATTATCTTCTTTATAACTATGAGCCATGAATCGATTGTGGGCTCTAAAACAAGTTCAATCGATTGCTAGCTTTAAGTTCAAAGGTTGTGAATCGATTTCTAGCTTTAAACAAGCTATGAATCGATTTCTAGCTTTAAAGTTACAAGCTATGAATCGATTGTTAAAAAAAATTTCTTTTAAAACAAAAAACCAAGAATTTATTTCTTTTAAGAACAACAAGTGCCTAACCTATTTATCAATCGAAAACATATGTTAGGTTCATTTGTGTGAGTGATATTGTGTTTTGTGATTTGAGCCGATTCTCGGAAGCGGTTTACAATTCATTCCTAAGACGACCCAACTTCCTAGGGACTACTACCCTTGACACACTTACTTCTTGAGTTGGTTGTGCCTTGGAATTCCACTTGTCACTTTGTGTTAGATTGCTTCATCATCAAAACTTAACCTGCAACACAAGATATCCACATTCTCCCCCTTTTTGATGATGACAAAATTTTAATTCATCTCAAGTGGGAGGTTAGTTCATCAAGCAAAACAATGCACTAATATTAAAAGGACTCCCCCTTACTTGATGCTCCCCCTTACTTGATGCTCCCCCTATCTAAATGCAAAGTGAGAATCCTATACTTCTCCCCCTTTTTGTCATGATCAAAAGGGTAAGCATGAGATAAAGTTTGCTAGTCGAAAGAGTACAGCTAAGAAAAACAAATAAACTATTACAATCGAAGACATAACACAAAAAATTTATTTAAAAGTTCATTTAAATTCTTTTTGAAAAAGAAACTTTCATTCAAATAGAGGATGAATCAATGATTCCAAGTTCTCTTCTAATAAAAAAGAACCTTTCTTTTTGCAATGGTTTTGTGAAAATGTCAGCTAGCTGTTTTGACGACTCAACGAACTCAATCACACAATCGCCTTTCTGAACATGATCTCTAAGAAAATGGTGTCTAATCTCTATATGCTTAGTCCTAGAGTGTTGAACGGGGTTCTTTGTAAGATTAATTGCGCTTGTGTTGTCGCATTTAATCGGAATGTGATCTACTTCTACACCATAGTCAAGAAGTTGTTGCTTCATCCAGAGGATTTGTGCGCAGCAACTTCCTGCTGCAACATATTCTGCTTCAGCAGTTGACAGTGCGACACTGACTTGTTTCTTACTGTGCCATGAAACTAATGCACTGCCTAAGATGTGACATGTTCCACTAGTGCTTTTCCTATCTAGTTTACAACCAGCAAAATCAGAGTCGGAGTATCCGACAAGACTACATGTGGCGCCCTTGGGGTACCACAGACCAACATTTTGTGTTCCTACGAGATATCTCATGATTCTTTTGACTGCTACTAGATGTGACTCTTTTGGATTTGCTTGATATCTAGCACACATGCAAACACTAAACATGATATCCGGTCTACTAGCAGTTAAATAGAGTAGTGAGCCAATCATACCTCGATATTTGCTTAATTCTACTGGTTTACCTTCTTCATCCTTGTCTAAGTAGCATGAGGTGCTCATCGGAGTGGTCATTTCTTTTGCCTTATCCATTTCAAATCTCTTGAGAAGTTCTTTGCAATATTTTGTTTGAGATATGAAGATGCCGTTCTTGGTTTGCTTTATTTGAAGCCCGAGAAAGAAGTTGAGTTCTCCCATCATCGACATTTCAAACTCATTCTGCATAATACTAGAAAATTCTTTGCAAAGCAATTCATTAGTAGCACCGAATATAATATCATCCACATAGATTTGTACGAGTAAGATGTCATCTTTTGACTTCTTTATAAATAGTGTAGTGTCAACTTTCCCTCTTTGAAAATCATGATTGAGTAGAAATTTGCTCAATCTTTCATACCAAGCTCTTGGAGCTTGCTTCAGACCATAGAGAGCCTTTTTGAGTTTAAAAACGTGATCTGGTTTTTCATAATTTTCAAAGCCAGGTGGTTGTTCAACATACACTTCTTCTTGAATAAAGCCATTCAAAAACGCACTTTTGACATCCATTTGATATAGTTTAAAATCCATAATTGATGCAAATGCAAGGAGCATGCGAATAGCTTCTAATCTAGCTACAGGTGCATATGTTTCATCATAGTCTATTCCTTCTTCTTGATTATAACCTTTAGCTACTAGTCTAGCTTTGTTTCTAACAATTATTCCCGACTCATCTAGTTTGTTTCTAAACACCCATTTTGTGCCTATTATTTGATGATTATTAGGCCTAGGGACAAGATCCCACACATCACTTCTTTCAAACTGATTTAACTCTTCTTGCATAGCAATGGTCCAATGTTCATCTTCTATAGCCTCATCTAGATTTCTAGGTTCAATTTGAGATACAAAAGCTATATGATTACATGCATTTCTAAGAGAGTTTCGAGTAGTTACCCCTTTTGATACATCACCGATAATATTTTCAATTGAGTGGTGCCTTGGGATTCTCCATTCCTTTGGTAACTCATTGCTTGATTCCTCTTCATTTCTTTGTTGAGGAGTAGACTCAGTCTCCTTCTCTTTAATTTCATCTTTCTTCTCTTCATCTAGTTGTAATGCTTCAAGCTCATCTGCAACATCATCAATAACCTTTCCCAACCTTTTGGGGTTAGTTTCTTCAAATGTAACATGTACAGATTCCTCAATTACTTTATTTCTTTTATTGAAGATTCTAAAGGCTTTACTAGATAACGAGTAACCGAGAAAAATTCCTTCATCAGCTTTAGCATCGAATTTTCCTAGGTTATCTTTTCCATTGTTCAAGACAAAACATTTGCATCCAAAAGTATGTAAGTGTGAAATGTTTGGTTTTCTCCCTTTGTAGAGTTCATAAGGGGTTTTCTTTAAAATAGGCCTAATCAAAACTCTATTCATAACATAACAAGCAGTACTTACAGCATCAGCCCAAAAATATTTTGGGATGTCATGATCATTCAACATTGTTCTGGCAAGCTCTTCCAAGGATCGATTTTTCCTCTCAACGACTCCGTTTTGTTGAGGAGTTCTAGGTGCTGAGAAGTTGTGATCAATACCAAGTTCTTCACAGAAATTTTCAAACCTTTCATTCTCAAATTCTCCACCGTGATCGGTTCGGATGGAGACAATTTTCAGCTCTTTCTCATTTTGAATGCTACGAGCAAGTTTCTTAAAAGCTCCAAATGCATCGCTTTTATTTGCGATGAATAGTGTCCAAGTGTACCTTGAATAGTCATCTACTATGACAAGTGCATAGTAATTTCCACCAAAGCTTTTCGTCCGTGAGGGACCAAATAAATCCATGTGTAAAAGCTGCAAAGGTTTGTTAGTAGACACAATATTCTTTGATTTGAAAGATACTTTGACTTGTTTACCTTTTTGACATGCATCACATAATTTATCTTTTTCAAACTTGATTTTAGGAAGACCACTAACTAGTTCCTTAGAGACTAATTTGTTAAGATGATCCATATGAATATGAGCAGCTCTACGATGCCATAGCCAAGAGTTTTCTTCCTTACTAATGAGACAACATGCATTATAAGATGAAACTTCATCAAGATTAATCATGTATATATTTTCTACTCTGTTTCCTATCATTCTAACTTGTTTGCTCTTTTTATCTTCAATGATGCATGATCCTGAATCAAATATTACTCTATTTCCTTTATCACATAGTTGGCTAATACTTAGTAAATTATGTTTAAGACCTTCAACATAAAGCACATTATCAATAGCAGTAGATAAATCTTTACCAACTTTACCTTCACCGAGGATTCTTCCTCTATTGTTATCACCATAAGTCACATAACCGCTTGATCTGGGGGTAAGAGTTAAGAACTTTGTTATATCTCCAGTCATGTGCTTTGAGCATCCGCTGTCAAGGTACCAATCTGACCCCCGTACCTTGAAGCATACCTCATTTTCGCTTTCACTTTCACTTCCATGACTGGCCATGAGTGCAACTTGAGCCTCTTCACTTTCTGAATCATCTGATGAGTCCATGTCATTATCTTCCCATGCTATGTAGGCTTTTCTACCTTTGTTTTCTTTGAAACCCTTTTTCTCATATTTTGACGCCTTTTTCAGTAAGCTTGGGCACTCCATCTTAATATGACCAGGTTTTCCACATTCGTAGCAAGTTGGAGGACTAGATGAGTTTTCCTTGCTTGAGGACCTTTTTGGAGGAAAGCTCTTCCTAGGAATATTTTTCTTTCTCATGAATTTTTTGAATTTTCTAACCATAAGCGCCATGTTCTCATCATCTTCATCCTCTTCATTTTTTGAGTCATCACTATCATCTGGTCGATTTGAACTAGAAGCCTTTAAAGCCAAGCTTTTCTTTTTCTTATCTTTTTCTTCATGCTCTGCCAGACAAGTGAGCTCTAGTTCGTGCTCTTGTAGTTTGCCAAAAAGAGTGGCGAGTGTCATGGTAGCTAAATTCCTCGATTCAGCTATAGCAGTTACCTTCGGTTGCCATTCTCTATTCAAACACCTTAGCACTTTGTTGATTAAGTCTTCAGCAGGAAACGACTTTCCTAATGAACCCAATTGATTCACTATGTGAGTGAACCTCTTTTGCATTTCTTGTATGGTTTCTCCTGGATTCATTCTGAATAATTCATATTCTCGGATAAGAGTATTTGTTCTTGCTCTTTTTACCTCACTAGTACCTTCATGAGTGACTTGAAGATTATCCCACATTTCTTGTGCAGTTTTGCAATTTGACACCCTAAAGAACTCATCGGGGCTTAGTGCGGAAGTAATGATGTTTTTGGCCCGGAGATTGTGTTGTACCTTTTTCTTATCATCATCAGTCCAATCAGCTCTTTCTTTGACAGTGAGAATACCATTTACCATGTGCGTGGGGACATAGGGTCCATTTTCCACAGCATCCCATACATCAATATCAACCCCTTCTATGAATATTCTCATTCTTTCTTTCCAATATGCATAATCTTTCCCGTTGAATCCCGGAGGACGGGTAAGAGACGCACCCTCTTGCGTAGACCAACCTGAAGCCATTTCTCTTGAAGCTGCTAGGCCCTTTAAACAAGAGTCTAGCTCTGATACCACTTGTTGCCAAGTGGCTTCAGTCTCAAGAGGGGGGGTGAATTGAGACTTTAAAAAACTTTTCCCCTTTTTAACGACTTAGATTAATTTTCGCGCAGGTTTATGAAATGAACGAATTAGAATATAGAACAGTAAAGCACGCACGAGATTTATACTGGTTCGGTCACCTCCCAGTGACCTACGTCCAGTCCTCACAACCCTTTGTGAGATTTTCACTATAAAAACAAAGCTTTCAACTGGGTGCTTTAATACCCTTACAGACACAGGCACTCTTCACCAAGGATACCCCACCTTGTGCAAGAGCCCTAAACAGCAATTACAACAAGAGATACCCCACCCTTGTTACAATCAGAAACCCTAGAGAGATACCCCACTCTCTAGTAAAAAACCCAATACAGTATTACAAGAAATTACAATAACAATGAAATAACAAATACCTCTGAGAAGGTGAATATGACAACTTGAAGATCCCCAACCTAACCCTTGAGAGAAATCAGCTCACAGTGATGAAGAACGTGAAATAGTGATTGTGACAGAGAGAAGCTTCGCGTTCTGCTTTTAATCGTGAAATAGAATTGTAGGTTGTGATTTTGATCGTGAAACCTAGGGTTCTATTTATAGAGATAGGAAAAATATGACCGTTGAAGCACTTTATGTTATAAGTGACTAATCGATTTATGGCTTGCAAAACATAAGATAATAATCGATTAGTTGCTTTAAAGAAAATAGCTCATAAGTGAATAATCGATTATATGCTTAAATAAAGGGAGATAATAATCGATTATGTGCTTCAAAAAAACAAGTTGTGAATCGATTAGTTGCTTGATAAGATATAATGTTGAAATCGATTATGTGCTTCACAAATGCAAGTAGAAAATCGATTTCTTGCCTATGGAAATAGGTGAGGAATCGATTTGGTGCTTTTATAAGGCAAGTAGATAAGAGATTGTTTGCTTTACAAAATGAAGTTTCACCAAATTAAGAGGAGAATCGATTATCTTCTTTATAACTATGAGCCATGAATCGATTGTGGGCTCTAAAACAAGTTCAATCGATTGCTAGCTTTAAGTTCAAAGGTTGTGAATCGATTTCTAGCTTTAAACAAGCTATGAATCGATTTCTAGCTTTAAAGTTACAAGCTATGAATCGATTGTTAAAAAAAATTTCTTTTAAAACAAAAAACCAAGAATTTATTTCTTTTAAGAACAACAAGTGCCTAACCTATTTATCAATCGAAAACATATGTTAGGTTCATTTGTGTGAGTGATATTGTGTTTTGTGATTTGAGCCGATTCTCGGAAGCGGTTTACAATTCATTCCTAAGACGACCCAACTTCCTAGGGACTACTACCCTTGACACACTTACTTCTTGAGTTGGTTGTGCCTTGGAATTCCACTTGTCACTTTGTGTTAGATTGCTTCATCATCAAAACTTAACCTGCAACACAAGATATCCACACGCCCTAGCGTTTTCAGTCCTTGGGACGTGCTTGACTTCAGCATGCTCGAACTTCTTCATCAACTCTTTGACCTTTGCCAAATATTTCTGGAGTATCTCGTCTTTGGCTAAAAAGACGTCTTTGATCTGGGAGACCACCAGTAATGAGTCTGATCGTAGCTCCACCCTTTTTACTTGCATCTCTAAAGCGAGTAACAGCCCAGCTATGCAGGCCTCGTATTCGGCCTAATTGTTAGAAGTGGGGAACGAGAAGGCCAGGGAGACTTCGATGGTCGTCCCTTCTTCATTCTCAAGGATTAAGCCCGCTCCGCTGCCTTTACTATTGGACGATCCGTCAACGTGCAAAGTCCATGAATCCTGAACTGGGCTCTCTGACCCTGGAGTCAATTCTGCGATAAAATCGGCTAAGACTTGTGCTTTAGCAGACAATCTAGGCTCATACTTTATTCCGAATTCTGACAATTCAACAGCCCATTTGATCATTCTACCCGCTAGATCTGGGCTATGCAGGATCTGCCTAATGGGTTGGTCGGTGCGTACGGTGATCTGGTGGGCCACGAAGTATGGTCTCAACCTTCGGGCTGAGACAATCAATGCAAAAGCCAATTTCTCAATCCTCTGATATCTTAGCTCGGGTCCTTGCATGACTTTGCTGACAAAGTAGACTGGATTTTGCTTCGTCTCTTCTTCTCGTACCAAGACGGCGGCCAAAGCCTCGTCCGTGATGGACAAGTATAAATAAAGAGTTTCTCCAGGCTCGGGGGTCGTTAAAATTGGAGGCTCTATCAGAGACGTTTTCAATTGTTCGAGGGCCTGGTCGCACTCGGGCGTCCACTCAAATATGGTCTCCTTTTTCAACAATTTAAACAAGGGCAAAGATTTGTTCGCTGCTTTTGAAATGAAACGAGAGAGAGCGACCACCATACCATTAAGTTTCTGTATTTCTTTTTTGGTCGTTGGTGGCCTCATCTCAGTTACTGCTCTACACTTGTCTGGGTTGGCTTCAATTCCCCTTTCTGTGAGGTGGAACCCAAGGAATTTGCCCGCTCTGACCCCAAAAGTGCATTTTTCTGGATTGAACCTCAATGAATTCTTTCTGGCTTCTTTGAATACTTCTTTCAAGTCGTTTACATGAGCTTGGTCCTGTTTGGTTTTGACAATCATATCGTCCAAATATACTTCCACCGTTTCCCCTATTTGATCCTGAAAGACATGGTTCATCATGCGCTGGTAGGTTGCTCCAGCGTTCTTCAGCCCAAACGGCATGACAGTGTAACAGAAATTCCCCTTGTCTGTCATGAATGCGGTCTTCTCCTGATCTGGTGGGTGCATGGGAATCTGATTGTACCCGGAATAGGCGTCTAAGAAGGACAGGATTTTGTACCCACTTGCATTATCGACCAGGCGATCGACACTTGGGACGGGGAAAGCATCCTTTGGGCATGCTCGGTTGAGGTCGGTATAGTCCACGCACATTCTCCACTTTCCATTCGCTTTTTTGACCAAAACGACATTGGATAACCACGTGGTGTATTTTATTTCTTTAATGAACCCTGCTTCGAGCAGGTCTTCAACGGCCTTGCACGCTGCTCGTGCTTTTTCTTCCTTCTGAACTCTTCTTTTCTGAGCCACCCATTTTGCTCCTGGATCCACAGCTAAGTGGTGGCAGGCTATTTGGGGTGAGATACCGGGCATGTCGGCCGCACTCCAGGCGAACAGGTCTGCATGCTCCTTCAAACATTGAACGAGCTCGTCCTGAACCTCAGGGGGGAGGTTTTTCCCTATTTTGATCGTTCTCTCCGGGTCGTCCCCTAGCTTGATGTGATAGAATTCCCCGTCTGGTTCAGGTCGTTTAATTCGTTTCTTTAGCTCTTTAGTCAGAAGGTCGTCCCCTTCTTCCTCTTCGCTATCAAGGTCATAGCGGGCGTCTAAGTCGGCCAGGTTAACCTGCCCGCCGCTTTTCATTTCTTTCTCTATTTCTCTCGCTACGCTTTTCCCTTTTTCTTTAAGCCCCAAAAGGAAAACTCGCTTGGCGGACAATAAGTCTGCCTGGATGGTGGAAACTTCCCCAGCTTTAGTGTAGAATTTCATTTTCAAGTGGACGGTGGAGGGCACTGCTTCCAAGCGGGCAAGGGTTGGTCGATACACGGACTTACAGGGTAACACAATGAAATCCGTTCTGACAGTTCTACAGAGGGGATTCTCTACCGTGTCGTCCCCAAAAGTTACCATCAGCTCTATCCGTCCTATAGGAGTTGTCGAGGCTCCATTAAACCCGGTCAAGACCGTTCCTCTATACGGCCTCAAATCATCCTTTGAAATTTTTAGGACGTCCAAAAGGTCTTCAAATATTATGTCTGCTGAACTCCCTTGGTCCACCAATATTCTCCTAACCTCCATGTTTGCCATTACTGCTACTATGACTAAGGGAACCTCGTAGTTGGGGGTTCCATCAATGAGATCCTCGTTTCCAAAGGAGATGGATGGTCGCCCACTAAGTGGTCTTGGAGCCGAGGTCGAGGCAACGCTCATGATTTCGTCCCATCTCCTTTTGATCGATCTGTTGGTTGAGGCGCTGGTGGGGACTCCTCCCGAGATTACCATGGCGACTGGCCTCCCTCTTGACTTTCTTGTGTCTACTGGGTCTTCATCATCGTCGTCCTCCTCTACGACTTTGATCGTTTCATTTGCCTCTGCTTTCCCTTTCCTAGGTGAACGGGCCACTTGCCTTTCTCGTGTTTCACCGTTATCTCTTTTCACATATTGAGTCAACTTTCCTCTTCTGATCAGGGCCTCCACATCATCTTTAAGAGCCATGCAATTGTTGGTGTCATGCCCATTGCTCTTGTGGTATCTACAGTATTTTTTCGATGGGCGCTGCTCGTCTTTAAGCACGAGAGGTTCTGGTGGTTTAATATCCCTGAATTCAGTGTTTGCACATTCCGCCAATATGTTCGCGTACGAAGTGTTCAACTTGGTGCGCTCAGCAAACCTTTTGGCCTTATTTTCCTTGCTCGGGCGATTGCCAATATACTCTTCCCTAATCCTTTGATCTTTTTCTGGTCGCGGGCGTTGACTCATGCCCGCCTCAGCGGCTTCTATGGCGGTCGTTCTTTCCTCGTAATTCATGAACCTTTGAGATCGCCTGAGGAACGTCTCTAGGTCTCTGGGAACGTGGAGTCCCACTTCTACTTCAAAACGAGTTCCTCTTAAGAGTCCTGTCCTTAGGAAGAACAACCTCTGGTTGTCGTCTAAGTTCCTGACTTGGTCGGCTTCTCGGTTGAACCTTTCCACATAACTCCTCAAAGACTCCTCCGGACCCTGTCTGATGGCGATCAGAACATCTTGGGATTTTGGTTTGACTCTAGAAGTCGTGAACCGAGCGGTGAACACCCTTGCCATTTGTTCCCAGGATGAAATGGTATTGGGTTTAAGTTCGGTGAACCAATCCAACGCTGACCCCTCTAAAGTAAGGGGAAAGATCTTGCATTTGACCGGCCCGGGCGCTCCACGATACTTCATCATAATATCAAAGTGCTTTAAATGAGCGTCCGGATCTTTCATGCCGTTGTACATCTTAAGGTCGGTTGGAGGCTTCTGCAAAGAGCGCGGGATGCGAAATTCGTCTATTTCTCTGGTATACGGTCCAAGTCCGGTATCCCGTCTATCCCGTCTGGTATACGAGTATCGTTCGATAGATCGGCTTCGAGAACGGGCGGGCGAACCGGTCGAACCGTGGGAGAAACCTTCGTGCGACGATTCTTCGGGCCAGTAAGTATAATCAGTCGTGGACGGGGTCTTTCTTGGTGGGGTGGACGCTCCTCCTCGTCCCCTCCTCGGGGGTGGAGATCGATGGACCAGCTGCCTTCGCGGAGGCGATCGATGATCCCTTGAAGGGCGTGCCCGCACGGTTGAAGTGCCCTCATGGTGAGGTCGCTGCTCCGGTGCAGTGTGCGCTCTCCTCGAGGCGATCTGATCTTCTAGGTATGTGAGGCGGTCATCATTGCGATTCAGAGCCTGATTACGGTCGCGCAGTAGTTCTCGCAGCTCTTGGACCAGGTCGGCAGGGAGTTCCACCGTAACCTGTTGTGCGGGGGTGGCGCTGATGCCTTCAACACCTGCTGGAGGTGGTCGAGCGGGGATTTCAGCCACACTTTGTAGACGAGCGGTGGCCCTTGGTCGGCCTCGAGCTGCCTTTGGTGGCATCTGTACGAATGGTGGAAAGCGCGCGGGCTCCCACTGTGGTCGCCAATTGATCTGTACCTTTGATGTCTTAGACCGCTGTTTTCCAAGTCTTAGATTTCTGTATGCCTTGGTCGTTCTGCTAGCTCTGCTCCGGAGGGCGGGTGTACCTGCGATAACACTCCGACGCCCAAGTCAGGAACTGACGAGCAAAATATACGTATTGATGAACAGTGTGTACCTGACAACTGACGCAATGAATGCTTATATAGTGAGCGTGAGTCGCGCTCGTCCGTCGGATGATCGTACGGACAGATCAGAGCCGTTGATGCGGTTCCTTGCTTTTGTGCCCCTCATCGCTGGGCCGATCTAGCGCCAGAGCATTGGATTTGGGCTTCGGCCCACTCCAGAACAGCAACTAAAGAAGCAATTTTTTCCAGCTTCCAAACTCTGTACACGCTCACACAGTATACCCCGGATTTGACACAATCAGGTTGCGAAAAATGTCACACAGTTGCAGCTCTACTTTTCTTAGTATCAATTGTTCCTAAAATATGGTGTGGTGACTAAAATTTCTAATTTCTTGTTTTACTACCCAAAAATGTACTGTTGACAGGCTTGGAAAAAAATGGAGTACGTGATAAGTTACCATTGTTAGTCTTGATTGAACAACCTAAACGACCTGTGCTGGTTATATTAATAGCGAAATTGATCAACAAAGCTTCATAACAAAAGATTTGTTGGGAAATAGCAATTGAAATTTCCAAGTAATTTGAAAATAGTGAAAATTTAAGAGATACATTTCACAAGGTGGGTGGATGTATCTAGAGTCTTAGGAAGTTGTGGCAGTTAATGTCCACTATCTCAAATGCATGAATGTAAGTCATGTTCTCTCCTATAAATAGAGAGACTTGTGAAGAGATGAGATATGCCCAAATGAAGATGTGAGGCATCCCCATTCTTGGGTGACAATGTAGAGAGTTAAAGAAGCTCCAGCTTGGTCCTAGTGAGAGCAGGGTGCTGGTGATCATTTGTTGTGAGATAGATGTGAGTGTTATCATTCCTTGTAACTCTGAAAGTGAGAAAGTCTTGTAGGGTGATGCACATATTGGGGGTGGGGTTACAAATTGTTGTAATCATATTTGAAGTTGATGAATAAATTGTGTTGATGTGTTCTCGTGGATGTAGGCAAGAGGTGCTGAACCACGTAAATGATTTCTGTTCTTTTTCCCTTTATCCTTGTGGTGTGTTCAACTATAATCCCTTAAAGATCCTTGGTCGTGTGGGTTAATCCATGGACGTGTGCGGTTTTCCCCAACAGTGGTATCAGAGCTAATGGTTCAGAGGGGACTGACTTAGAGTTGTTGGTGTGACCAAGTGATCATGCAGACAAAATTGAAGCTCAACGATTTTGGTCGTGGATCCTTGTGGCGAAAGTCTTCCTGGCAATGGAGATCAGGCGGCGTGTCCTGTTGGTTGTTGCTAAAAGCGGTGCAAGTACGAGTGAAGCTTCACCATTTAATACTCGTGGAGGAGCTATGAGATCAGAAATATGGCGAGGAACACACCCAAGTTTTTTGGGTTTGAAGTGAATATGCAAGATGCACATGTGGAGGAGTTTAGTCTTGCAAAAAAAAAAATTGAAGACAACGAAGTTTGGAAATTTAAATTGAGGGAGGATATGTTGGGAAATAGCAATTGAAATTTCCAAGTAATTTGAAAATAGTGAAAATTTAAGAGATACATTTCACAAGGTGGGTGGATGTATCTAGAGTCTTAGGAAGTTGGGGCAGTTAATGTCCACTATCTCAAATGCATGAATGTAAGGCATGTTCTCTCCTATAAATAGAGAGACTTGTGAAGAGATGATATATGCCCAAATGAAGATGCGAGGCATCCCCATTCTTGGGTGACAATGTAGAGAGTTAAAGAAGCTCCAGCTTGGTCCTTGTGAGAGCAGGGTGCTGGTGATCATTTGTTGTGAGATAGATGTGAGTGTTATCATTCCTTGTAACTCTGAAAGTGAGAGAGTCTTGTAGGGTGATGCACATATTGGGGTGGGGTTACAAGTTGTTGTAATCATATTTGAAGTTGATGAATAAATTGTGTTGATGTGTTCCCGTGGATGTAGGCAAGAGGTGCCGAACCACGTAAATGATTTCTGTTCTTTTTCCCTTTATTCTTGCGGTGTGTTCAACTATAATCCCTTAAAGAACCTTGACCGTGTGGGTTAATCCATGGACGTGTGCGGTTTTCCCCAACAAGATTTTGAGAACTCAAACAAGTCTACTTATC
Organism: Astragalus glycyphyllos; assembly: GCA_963573325.1. NCBI lineage: Eukaryota > Viridiplantae > Streptophyta > Magnoliopsida > Fabales > Fabaceae > Astragalus > Astragalus glycyphyllos. The sequence goes on from OY754309.1 coordinate 69,629,220, forward strand.
ACTCAGATGCATCCTCGGTAGTGTTTCTAGACGGACTTGGATCCTCTCCTTCTACCCTCCCTACATCTCCCTCCTTCCTCTCTATCTCTCTCTTACTTTCACTTTCTCTCATCATTTATTCATAATTTTTTAATGATGAGAGAGAATGGAAGTAAGAGAGAGATAGAGAGGAAGAAGGGAGATTTAGGGAGAGTGGAAGGAGAAGATCTAAAAGCGTTTCTAGACACATACATTTCACAAATGAGTATTAGAACGCGTGTCTTTCTCTGCTAACTGTACTAGTTATTTACTTTATTATGAAGCTAATGACACACACACACACAAATATATATATATATATATATATATATATATATATATATATATGTTCGTGGAAAGAATATGAATGAAAAGATCTAATCTTGTAATAAAAAATGCAACACTAGTTAAATTTGGAAAACAAATAGGAAACGTGCAAAAATCATAAAAAAGAGGTACAGTAGGAACAGAGAGCATGGGGAGAAGAAGAATCTTCGTGGGGGAAGGGGGTGGGGTGGGAACATTGTTGTCTCCCTCATAAATCATAGGTGGATGCGAGGAAGACACCATCCACGAGGTGCCACCAGAGATGAAGCGAGCTTGAGAATGGTACGCAAGAACGAGAGAAACAATGACGAGAACGATGAAACACTACAACGAGAATGATGAGTATGGGGGAGAGTGGCAGAGAGAACGAGAGCTAGGATTTGAGTGTTGTGTGAAAAAGAGTGGGAGAATCGGTTAAATAAAGGTTGGACTGACGTTAATGCATGTGTACAAAATATACCATGTTGATTAATCACATAAAACCGGCGCGAAAGTGTCTCTATTTTAATTTTTTTGAAGGTATTATCGCCGAATATTGTAAAACATCCTGCGTGGAATCATCAACGCTATATTCTTTTATAATTTGCAAAAAAAAAAAAAAAACCTACGGCAATTTTTCGTGGGGGAAGGGGGTGGGGTGGAATTATCAACGCTATATTCTTTTATAATTTGCAAAACAAATCTACGTCAATTTTTCGTGTACTAGTTCATATAAATGTACTTAATTTTTTAGGAACATATCAATGTACTTAAGACTTAAGAGACGCTTACTGATGATATTAATAATGCGAAGGGGACTCTTGAAACTTAAAGGGGTACACAATTATTTAATTGAAGTAAGCATAGGACTGATGATATTAATAATCCGAAGGTGACTCTTGAAACTTAAAGGGCTTCAAAATTATTTAATTGAGGTAATTAAGCATAGGACAGGTTTTACATTATAATGGTCTAAAATATGTGAAAATTTAAAAACTCATTCTCTTTGACTCAATTTTAAAACTCATTTTAATTAAGTTTAAGTGACCAATTGAGCGAGTTAAGAAATAAACACAACACATTAATGTACTTAAGAGACATCTAATGATATATTAATATTACCATTGGGTAACTAAGATTAGAGACATTTAATGAAATATTAATATTAATATTACGATTGGGGCAATCGAGTAAGTTAAGGAACAAACATGCACATTAGAGCACCAAAGAGCCACTGAATAATATATTAATATTACCATGGGTTTCTTGCAACTCCAAAATGCAACAAATACGATGTTGCATAAGTGGTAGATACTTAGGTTTCTTAACTATTTAGTCTTGAGTTCGATAACTGACTGATGTGTATAGAAAAATATTTGTTGAAAGAGGTCAACCACTTAAATGGATTTTAGTTACCTTGAAGAGCCAGTCTCTACAATTGCACGTGAATGATACATTGGTTTACCAAAACAAAGTGCTATGAAGCTATTTAATTGACATCAATAAATGATGTTTTTACATTATTATAAATAGATCTTACACTCTTTGTATGTTACATGCCAAGAAAAACAATATGGCAGAAACTCTCACGTCTGTTTATGCATTGATTCTATTTCTTTCGCTATTTCTTGTTCTAACCAATGGTAAGCTCTCTTTCTCCTACTTTTTAAATATATATATATACATTTATTTCTTTTTGGTGACACCCCTTTACTCCTTATATAACAGCCTATTGGTGTTTCAATGTCTCTGATTGTCCCGCTACTTTTTGTCAACCTCCCCTAAGCGTGAGGTGCCGCCCTTGGAATAATGCTTGTTTCTGCACAAGTAACAATTGAGTTGAAAATAATACTACATTACTTTTAAGTCTAATGTGTACTCTTATGATTTTTTTTTCCTACATATAGATTTATATTTCTTTGAACTTTTAATTTCATGGTGGTTAATGTAAGATTTATAAGATCATTGTTTCTTACGTGGGTTTTGGTTTATCTCCTCCATGCTTTTGTTGTTTTTTGTTTTTTATTTTTGTTTTCTTTTATCTTTTATCATTAAATTTGTGGTGACCCAGGATTACTTAAATTTCGAAGAAAAAACTGTGGTAGTCAAATTATATTCTACAAGCGTTCTTACCTTTGTCTTCCTCTATAAGATATGGATGGAGAACTAATTAATGGCATTATGTAATTATAACTAGTATGTAACCCGTGCGATGCACGGGAAGCAATTTTCAAATTATATCAAACAAACTAGCTTATGTGGAAAAAAAATGATTATTAAAACATAAAGGGGTACGGTTAAAATGTATCTGAATTTAATAAATTGGAAATAATATTATTAGTATATAAATAAAGTTTCGAGGGTTCGATCCTCGCCTTGGGTATGAAGAAGCTTTAAATCCCAAGGCCAGCTGTTCCACCCTTCGAGGTGCCTCCAATCCAGTGAGGGAATTAGTCACTACGTTCAGCGGTAGGTACCCTAGTCTCGACCAAAAAATAAAGTAATTAGAAATCATAGTATATTATTTACATGTTAAATTATATATAGTTATAAGGGTTATATGAAATACTATACAACCTGTGCAATGTACAATTGGGGAAGTTGATACCCGCTAGCCCCAAACCCACTCGGTTAAACATTAATTATAAAAGTACTTATTGATAATATTTAATATTGTAATTCATTTTAAAAGATTCATCGGTTTTATTAAATTTTTCTTTAAAAAAATAGAACCATAAACAAAAGAAAGTTTATTCTAAAGATTAAAATATATTAAAAGACACTCAACTAAAGTTTAATATTTATTCTAATGTGCTTCAAAAAAAATATTTATTTTAATGAGTTATTACACATTAATATACTTTTTTGTAAAATATTCAATCCCGTGTGGTATTCTTCTAATTCAAATATTATTATTTTTCATTATTTAATAATGAGTTAGACATAAATATATTATTATTATTATTATTATTCTTCGTAATATATATATATATATATATATATATATATATATATATCATGTAATCATCCTTTTAATATGTCTATCATTTCTTTTACTCTTAGTTTATCATATATTTATGAGCATGTCTTCAATAACAATATTTTTCAAATATCTCTCTCTTTTGTTACCAAAAAAATGTTTTTTCTAATAAAATTCTCATTTTTCTGTGACATGAGTATTTACCCTTCGAGTTTTAATAAGTCTTCTTGGAATCTATAAAATGTAATCCAAAAGCTCGAATTTTTAATGGTAAATTTTGATAGAATGGAATTTGAATATTTTACGTATTAACATGTAATAGAAAACCTTCAACCAAAGTTTAATATTTATTTTAGTAATTTAGATTTTAATATACTTTCTTGTAAAATACTGAATCCGGTGTGGTCTTTGACTCTAATTTGAATATTTTTTTCATATAATATATGTATTTTATGTAATCATTCTTTTGGTTTGTCTTTTATTTATTTTGCATTTAAGTTATCATATTTTTATCTATATTTATGTGCGCGCCTTCAATAATATTATTTTTTTCAGACGTCTTTATCTTTTGTAATCATAAAAAATGTTTCTTCGAATAAAATTCTCATTTTTATGTGACATAAGTATATACCCTTTGAGAATTTATAAGTCTTCTTCTTTTTTGAGCACTTAATAAGTATTATTTTAAAATATATATTATTTAACTTCACATAATATTGACATGTATTATGCATTGTGTATAGAGAATATAAGTGACTCTGACAATGTTTCAATGATGACATGTATTTATTCGTGCACTCACCTATAAGTATTTCATAATAACTATTTATATATATATATATATATACTATAATTTTTTAACACTACGTCTGCAAAAAATGGAAATCGGTATTTGTATAAATGATTTGAAATAGCCATAAAAATATTCCAAATCTGTTAGAGATGTGTTTTTTTCAACAAATTATTTAATTATTTTGTATTTGAATTAGTACTTTTTATAATACAAAGAACACATATGTCCCCCATCGAATTTTGAATCTTAGTATTTAATGTATTCATTTAGACTGGAATTTTAGATTTGAGTTTCTGCATTTCAATAAGAATTTAATGGTCTCTTGAATAAAAGCGGTATATTCATTGAACTTTTATTTTTAATTTAAAATTACAGTTTAACAGAATTCAAATTTTTTAAAATGGAAAAAACTTAAAAATTAAGAATATAAATTTTAATCTTTGCATTTGCATAATAAGACATTGGTATGAATAATAAAATGTGTATAATCATTTATTTAATTATTTATTACAAATATGATTAAGTAAACACTAATTTTCTATCAAAATAACATTTTCAATTTTAAACTATTACTTTTTTAGCAAAATCAGATAACTAAAAGGTAATATAATAAATATCTATTTGGTTTTGAATCAAACACGAATTGGTGGTGTTTGATAAAGAAAAAAAAACATAAATTGGTGGTGGCAACAAAACGAAAAAGTCAATCCCATTAAAAATTGGGATTATGCAAGTACGCAGATGGAAAACTCGAAACAACATCTGACTACTCTTTCTCAACCTTGATAACAACTCTGAGAACCTTCGGGGAGCGATTAAAGTAGAATAACCATTACCTACATCCAATGGCCTCATCCATTCCTCTAAATCCTTCCTAAGTTTAATAAAATCCTAAGCAGAATCACTAACAATGTTAAAAGACTTGCCAATAAGGTCCTACAATTATAAGTCTTAATGGTAAATCCATAATGTTATAAACTATAGTAAATTCGAATATTTTATGCATGAACCATACTATTAGGGGTAAAGATATGCATCACCCATTAATACCCTCAAAATTATCTGCATCCTGCTTGCGAATTTGAAAATAAAGATATGCAACTGAGAGCATTTTTCTCAAAAAAAGGTTTAATTTACATTTAAAATTTTGAAAAAACAAACATAGACAGTTAACCTCCAACGCCCGTTGACCTTTGAATTTGTCCAATACGTCAACTTCAAGTACCAAAAATATACAACAATGCACAGACCTCATGCAATAGTAGTAGGGTTTAAGAAAACTTAACATTGAACAAAGTGACGGAGAGGAAGCATGAGATTTACCTAACTTGTTGTTAGTGTCTCCCAAATGCTTGTTACCAAGAGAAAAAGATTATCAATTAACAAATTAACAACATCTATAAAAAATGGAGAAGGAAATGGTACTCACAAAATCAAATCGAGAGAATTTCATTAAATCAAATATGTTTTTAAACTTGTAAAGTCAAAAAGAAATATGCAAAAAAACATTCATTTCAACTTAGAAATTATATATATCAAAATAACCAAAATATAACTATATTTTATTTGAGGTGGATAGGGTGTTCATACCAAATAAATATGCAGAGAGATTGAACCCTAAAACAAAATCACAAGAGGTAGTAGAGATCTATTAATTCTAAGACAATTAAAGGGCATAAAATGAATATGTAGAGGGAATGAACAAAAAACAAAATCGGAGGAGATAGCATAAACATGGATGCAATATGTCACCATTATATTTCTTCTCTTTCACTCTAACATAACTCAAGAGATTCGGAGAACTTGGAGAAGTATACTGCATAGAACATCCCATTCTACAATGGTAAAAGAAAAGTAATCTCACTAACGTAATTAAAGGGCATAAATTGGACCAAAAATTTGAGAAATGAGAACAACCACACATTCTATCAAATTGGAATGATCTACATTGAAAAACCGTCAATTGTCTAGGAAGACATTACAGAAATAATTAGATCTCCTTTGTATTCATCAGTTCAAGCAAAAACAAAAAAGGATCCAATAAAAAGAGGAGCAAAATGGTCTCACCGTCTCAAACATTCACCAAACTCCATCAACCATAAACCTCTCGATAAATTATCTCACCCAGAAGCATGCATCGATCTCCTTTGTTGTCTAACCACTAATTGTCCTCATACCAATCCCTACACACAAAACACACACAAAAAAGAGGAAAAAAATCAATCAGCTGAGACATGATCAACAAACCATAGAAAACAATTTGATAGAAATAAGATCTACAGAGATTAGGAAGAAAAAATTCAATCATTTATATTGAATATTATTTTGAAATTTTTTCCCAAGTCAAGTGTAAATTAAGTGGTTGAACATTTCTATTCTTAAAAATAAAAGAGGGAAAGGTTCCATTTTAAAATTTTCCATTTCAAAAATAAGAGAGGGAATTAACATCAATGGTATTTAATATTAGCAAATTCGGTTATGATTTTAATGATTGTTAAAAATAGAAATCACTAATAAATTTATTCTTGTGCAAACATGGTTATCTTTTCTTTTGTATTATATTAAATTAGATTAGACATATAAATTATTCCGTAACATATGATGTATAAACTTATAAAAATTCATATAAAGATATAAATTAGCAATATCAAAAATATATATAATTCCATAATATATTTTTATTTTTTTAAAACAAATTTATGTATGTGCAACTGTTAAATGTAAAGTGTATAAAATATATTTGTGTTTATATAATGGTTAAGGAATTTGTGTTTGAAAAGTAAAAGAGGGCAAATTAGTTGGTTTCATTATTGCTAATTTATGTTATATTAACAATTTATATTTATATTTATATTTATATATCATAATTAATATACAAAATATCTGGTAGAAAATTAGTTTTTAATTAAAATGGCAACCTACAGTAGCAATAATATACTATTTTGATTTTTTTTATTTAATAGTGAACCATATGTGCAACTTAATTGCATTGGGTATCCATGCGTTATTTACTTTTTTTAAGTTATATGATAATTGAAAAATTAAATAAAAAATACAGTGGTTTTATCTTTTTGTGAGAGGTAAGATAAACCCTCTATAATTTTAGCTGAAAATATGGATATTGTAAATTAGATTAAATGTGAAATAGCTATAGGAATTAAATTCTTGGTGATATTGTTTGCAACCTTTGAATTAAATTTAGCTCTTAATTGTTGGCCAAGTTTTTAATTCGGTTAATTATGTGATTTGACTGTGTTTATAAATTCAAACAAAATGTAATTAGCATTAATGAATTTTCCCTTGAATCACTCTGGTTGTGACACATCAGAAAATTGGCATTGAGGAGCCTATTCTTTTGTATTATTAATAATAGATACCAATCCCTACACACAAAACACACAAAAAAAGAGGAAAAAAATCAATCAGCTGAGACATGATCAACAAACCATAGAAAAACAATTTGATAGAAACAAGATCTACAGAGATTAGGAAGAAAAAATTCAATCATTTATATTGAATATTATTTTGAAATTTTTACCCAAGTCAAGTGTAAATTAAGTGGTTGAACATTTCTATTCTTAAAAATAAAAGAGGGAAAGGTTCCATTTTAAAATTTTCCATTTCAAAAATAAGAGAGGGAATTAACATCAATGGTATTTAATATTAGCAAATTCGGTTATGATTTTAATGATTGTTAAAAATAGAAATCACTAATAAATTTATTCTTGTGCAAACATGGTTATCTTTTCTTTTGTATTATATTAGATTAGATTAGATTAGACATATAAATTATTTCGTAACATATGATGTATAAACTTATAAAAATTCATATAAAGATATAAATTAGCAATATCGAAAATATATATAATTCCATAATATATTTTTATTTTTTTTAAACAAATTTATGTATGTGCAACTGTAAAATGTAAAGTGTATATGATAATTGTAAAATTAAATAAAAAATATAGTGATTTTATCTTTTTGTGAGAGGTAAGAAAAACCGTCTACAATTTTAGCTGAAAATATGGATATTGTAAATTAGATTAAATGTGAAATAGCTGTAGGAATTAAAGTCTTGGTGATATTGTTTGCAACCTTTGAATTAAATTTAGCTCTTAATTGTTGGCCAAGTTTTTAATTCGGTTAATTACGTGATTTGACTGTGTTTATAAATTCAAACAAAATGTAATTAGCATTAATGAAATTTCCCCTAAATCACTCTGGTTGTGACACATCAGAAAATTGGCATTGAGGAGCCTATTCTTTTGTATTATTAATAGATTAAATAGATTAGCTATATACTTTTAAATTATAATTAGCTATATACTTTTAATTTCTTGTAACCATACCTTCGAAAATGATGTAGTGAATTTCCATCACGTGAGAGAACACTTGAATAGCGGCTGGATTAACGATGTACTCATGACATGATTTAAGCGTATTTTGAAATAAGCAAAAAGCCTTTGGCACAATATTTTTTTACATACAACAAGTACAATATTGTGGCTTTTAACCTAGATCGTTCAAGGAATTTATCCATGATTGTTGGGTATTTTTACATGCCAAGGAAAACAATATGGCAAAAACTCTCATGTTTGTTTATGCACTGATTCTATTTCTTTCGCTATTTCTTTTCTAATCGATGGTAAGCTCTCTTTCTCCTACTTTTTAAATTTATATATATACATTTATTCCTTTTTGGTGACATCCCTTTACTCCTTATTTAACAGCCCAGTGGTGTTTCGATGTCTCTAATTGTCCCGCTAATATTTGTCAACCTCCCATGAGAGTGAGGTGCCGCCGTTGGGATAATACTTGTTTCTGCACAGATTACTTTTAAGTATAACACGTACTCTTATGATTTCTCCTACATATTGATTTATATTTCTTTGAACTTTTAATTTCATGGTGGTTAATGTAAGATTTATAAGATCATTGTTTCCATGGGTTTTGGTTTATGTCCTCATGCTTTTGTTGTTTTTTGTTTTCTTTTATTTTTTATCATTAAATTTATGGTGACACGGGATTACTTAAATTTCGAAGAAAAAACTGTGGTAGTCAAAGTATATTCTACAAGCGTTCTTACCTTTGTCTTCCTCTACAAGATATGGATGGAGAACTTTAATGGCATTAATTATGTAATTATAATTAGCTATATACTTTTACATACAACAAACACAATATTGTGGCTTTTAACCTAGACCGTTCAAAGAATTTATTCATGATTGTTGGGTATTTTTAATTATAAGAGAAGAGAGTTATGGAGTTTTGAAAATGATATTGGTATAATGTTATGAGTTTATGACGTCTTTGTTGGGTATTTTTAATTATAAAAGATGTTGGGTGTCTCATGTGTGAAATGGTCCCAGATTGCCAAATAATAGAGACTTGGCTCAGACATTTGTTCCCAAAATCGTAAGGTGATATGTTAATGGAAATAGTCACTTATATACTCTTTATTTTATTCACTATTCGCCGATACGAGACTATCTCACATTTGAGGTACCCAACAATGATGCGGACCAATAAAAAATAAACTATTATGTGAGTGAAGTTGTTTGACCAATAACTACATAGTTTAATGGAACAATGAAATAAAGAAACATGTATACGAATGAAGGTACAATAAAAATCGAAGTTAGTGATTTGAAACAAAAACAATCTAGCCGTTTTTTTAGCTATACAGACCCTACCTCATATGAGGATGCAACTCAGCATAGATTTTTGAGAAATCTACGGATGTTGAGATTTAAGCAATTGAGAGAAATGATATTTAGGAATTATCAACTCTTCCTCTTGGTGCTAAAACAATAAGTGTTAAGTGGATACCTTACTAAATACAACGAGGATGGAAAGATGAACAAGCACAAGGTTGGACTTGCGGCAAAAGGGGTACTCACAACAACATGACATAGATTACAATGAAGCCTTTTGCTAGCTAGTGTTTCTAGGAGGGACAAAGTAAAAAACATATTTTTAGCAGTTGTTTTAGTCAAGATTTGGGTGTGTGTAAAGTTGATGACAATATATAGTGTTTTAATACATGGTGAGTTGAGGGAAGTTATTTATATTGATTAGTCTCGGGGATATGAGAGACAAAGTGAAGAATTCAACGTTTACAAGCTCAAAAAAAAAGCAAGCCCCTCGGGTATATGTGATACTCAATATATTGTTTTGTATTAGTGAAGAAAAGGTTCAACAAGTGTCTGCATGACTCATGAGCACACATAAACATTACAACTAATCAGATACATTAACTTATATGTGATACTCAATATACTGTTTTGTAATTCTGTTTTTTCTTAGTATGCAATTTTCATAATAGCAAAATTAGTGTTCCTGTTATGTGATGCAACTGATTCATCGCAGATACCCTAATATTAGACTCAAACTATAAATTGTTTATAATTCATTACAAGATTAGAATTTTAACAAAATATGTGTAATCATGATATCATAGTAACTAAAAAACACAAAATATGTCCAATTGGAATTCGGTACAGAGGGGGTTGGTATTATGAACTTGAGAAGGAGAATGGGTGGCAAGGGAAAATTGAACTCTTAGAAGAGAAAGGGTTAGCATGTCATTTTCTTAACTCGCACTGTTAAAAGGAAAATTGAACTCTATTCTCCAAATAGTACCTACGAAAAAACCTCATCACACTCCTTTATCATCTATCATTCAATTCAATCCGCCATAACGGTTTCTACTTGTTGAAGTTGCTGCAATTTTCTTGATTCTTCCACTAATGTCTAAATAATCTCGTAGTCTAGACAAGAATACTATGGGTGGTGCAGCAGTGTAGAGATCACCATTCTCATTAGAACATAGTGGGATATGGATATTTTATTTTTGACTATCCTAATGAACAAATCATTTTATGCTTTCATCCTCTTCCTCTCACTATTTCTTGTTCTAACCAATGGTATTTTGCTCAAAATGTGAAAATTAAACAAACACACACACACATATATATATAATTAAGATCAAACGATCAAATTGAGTGAGGCAAAGGGACAAACACAACATAAAAGTATTTTATTAATTATGATTTTGTTTTATTAATTATCATAAATCTAATTTTATTAATTATCATAAATCTAAATAGTGGCTCCACCAGAGACCCGTTGGGAAAATTGGCCTTATTTAGGGTGAAGATGGGAGACGCAACACTGGACCCCACTAGAGATGGGGGAGGGGACTAGGGGGTGGCAATTTCTACCAGCGAGTGGGGATCCCCGCGGCGATTGCCCTGTTTGGGGCCCCGTAGGCGGAGAATTTTTCCCCGTGGGGATGGGGATGGGGGAGAAAATCCCCCCGCAGTCAACTTGGAGATGGGGACAGGGTTCATATCTCCCGCCCCGCAGGGACCCCGCCCCCGAATATATTACATAAATGTTCTTATTATAGATATATCTTATATTCAAAGTTATAGATTTTTTACTCTTTTAATATGTGATTTTAAATACAAATATTAATAAAATATTAAATTGTGCTAATTTTAATATTTTTATTCTCACATTTATACTTTTTAAATATTAAAATATCAAATTAAGAGTAAATTTTATAATTTTTTTATATTTAATGTTAAACTTTTGTTTTTTAGTCTTACTTTTATACATTTTTTCAGTTTTATTATACTTTAATTTTAATTTTTTGCTAACTTTGAATAAATTCTTAGGGTCCCCGCGGGGACCGTGGGGATCCGTGGGAATGGGGATGGGGAGGAAAACTCCCCCGAAGCGGGGAATGGGGATGGGGATGGGGGACAATATGGGAGGTGGGGGTGGAGAGTGGGAAAGTACTCCCCGGTCCCGCCCCACCCCATTGCCATCCCTAGGGACAGGGGAGAAAAATCCGCCTTGTTTCCATGCCTAGACTAAACCTCTAAAGCTATAACCCTTTTCAAAGTTTAGATGTTTGAGTGCTGGAAAAAAATCATTGTTGGTAAGACCTTTTATTTTTGACCTACTTTGATTGTTTGCCTCTTTATGCTGACAACTTTCATAGAGTTGTTGATCTCTTATTGAGCATGCTTAGGGAAGATTGTTCAAGAAAGGTTCCCCACGGGTTGATAAAACAAAGAAGTACATGTGATTAAAGAAATTGATTCGATGGAAGTTTCTTTCGTTTTGGTTCCTTAAACAGACGTCAAATCAGTTAAGCTTTCTAAATTCATGATGGAAAATTTGTGTTTCATTACTTAAGTTTTACTTTTCTCATGTGCATGAAAGTTTGATGATGGGATGGTCTAACTTCTGTCTATTGCTTAAGTTTGATATGAAAAATTCAACAAAACTTTGTTGAGGCCTAAAAAAACAGCTGTAGCATAAAAAAAAAATTTAATTTCCAAACTAGCATAATTTCTCCATTATTATCCAAGATATCACCATTTTGAAGTATAGTTTTTTTTGTCACAATTTTGAAGTGTAGTTGGGAAATCATCATGGTTGGTGGAACCGTTTTCTCAAGTGAGATTATTATTATTGTTCTTTTTATATCTTGGTCAGGGCTGACCCAAGCCGATTTCTCACCTCTGCTTTTTTCTTTTGTTTTTGAAATAAAAAACAATTTTAATTTTAAGAAACTTAAAATTAATTAAACAATCTTTTAACTAGATAAATAATTTTGTTTTCACTTGTTTTTTTATTTTTTTTTAAATAATTAGCTAAATTAACTAATTAGTTGTCAATTTTTTAGAGAAATGATCTAATTATTTTCTTTACTTTAATTAATAAGTTATAAATTAGTAATATAATTAAATAAGCAAAATTAAATAATTAAAGAACGAAATGGAGATTTAGACAATTAAACTAATATTGTCTATTTATTTGGTGCATAAAATCTAGATCTATAAATGTCTATAATATATATATATATATATATATATATATATATATTAGGAATGCGTCTATTTATACACAATAAACTATAGTTTTCCCTGCGCCTCATTTTGTTTGACGTTTTAGCCAAAAAATATCCCAACTTAATTGTTGTTTTACAATAAAACACATTAATTCTTTTTTCCCATTATATCCTTAAAGCATTTGTGCAGTTTTATTTTTTCAATATTTAATTATTAAGAGGGATGGAGGGAGGGAGGGAGAGAGATGAAGTAAAAATGATCATCTTACGAAATAATAAAGTATTTATTGTTAATTTTAGATTATTAATTTTTTTTTCTAAGCCTGTGTAACGTACATAATATTAAACGTCAAATATAATTGGACGAAGAAGTAATAGAATATTCCATATCTTTTCAGAATTAAAGAGGGTATCACCCTGTAATTTTTGTCTAAAAATGTGAAACTTTAAAACTCTTTGAAAATAAGGTTTGGTAATCAATTGAGAATGGGTGAAAGCAACAAACACAACACATTAATGTACAAAACTATTCAACTGATATCTACAAAGGATAGTTTTTACATTATAAATAGACCAAGAAAAATTGTTTATTACATGCAAAGGAAAACAATATGACCAGAACTCTCAAGTTTGTTTACGCTATGAATCATGATACTATTCCTTTTTATATTTCTTATTCAAACCAATGGTAAGTCCTTTTTCTCATTCTTTTTTAAATTTTTATGCACCTTACATATATTACCATTTATTTCTTTATGGTGACATTCCTGTTTTACTTGATATTGCAGCATGGTCATTGTGTTGGAGTGTTGATGATTATCCCGTTAATTTTTGTGACCGTGATCATAGGTTGGCGTGTCCTCTGTATTTTTGTACCTGCAGAAACAAAAACTGGTGAATTGAAAATAATTCAACATCACTACTTAGTCTTGTACTTTTATGATTTCTCTTACGGTTCAATTTATATTTCATTGACCTTTCAATTTCTTTGATAGCCAAATTATATTCTTCACGTGTTCTTACCTGTATATGCCTAATGCCTCTACAAGATATGAAGGGAATTATAATTAGCTACTTTTTCAGTTTCTTGTAAAGATGTAACTAATCAGGATATGAATATGAGTTAATTAAGCATATTATAAAACAAGCATAAAGCTTTTGGTATAAATTTTTTTATATACAACAAGTACAATATTTTGGCTTTTACCGTTGGCCGTTCAAGAAAGTTGTCCATGAAGGACCGATCAAAAATACTAGCTATGTGGTTGAAATAGCTTAACCAATAATTTAGTGACATCAAAGCTTCTACAAAAGTATTATTTGCCACATAGTTTAATGGAACCGTGAAATAAGGAAACGTGTACATGAGTGAAATACTAGCAAAATACATGCGCATGAGTAGTGACGTGCTATTTGCGTAAAGTAATCTCATACTGAAATGGTAATTTGAAATATAGTTATCAACTCGTAAATTGTAGATTATTTTACTAATAAACAATTTTACCCTCAAATATGATGATGTGGCAAAAAAAACAATAGGTAAAATAGAGATTTTGGTAGTGAGTGTTTTGATTAAAGAGACTCGTAAATAGTATACGAGTTTTTTAATAGGTAAGTTTACCCTCGAATATGGTGATGTGGCAAAAAATTATCTAGTAGAAGATATAAAATACAAATTTTAGTAGTAGCTATTTTGATTAAATAAATAAATAAATGGCAAATTCAAAAATTTTGAAATGTGAACTGAGTGAGAACAGAGGGAATCAAAATCTATTGGGGAGGGGAAATAATTTTTTAGTGAATGTGCAGTGGAATGGACCCCATGAAAAAAAAAACACATGTGAATGATTTTATTAACAGACAAATTTTCTCTCAAATGTTGTGTAAAAAATAAGTATGGGTAAAATAGAGATTTTGGTACCGAATGTTTTGATTAAAAAGGTTCGTAAATTGTAGATGATTTTATTAATAGACCCTGAATCTGAAGACCCAAATCTAAGCGGCCCTAAATCTACTTTTCCAATACCTTCCTCATGTTACTAAAGTAATGGGCTATACATTTATCACCTAAAGAATAACTGGCAAGTTCACACAACAATATTTCGTTAACCCCTACCAAATATAAACGACCTATCCTCGAATTTGAAAATCGAAGGGAAGTTCTTACAATAATACCAGTTTGATTATTAAACTTGATATTATTCTTTATTCTCATAATCATAATGGTCCTAAGTCTTATCAAAAAGTTATAGGAAATGGTATTTTGAAGGGGTTCAAGTATGGATAAAGTGATCAAAACATCATGCTGTTTACTCTAACAATTTTAAGTCTTTAATAATTATTATAATTCTTAATAAAAACCTCTTAGTACCCTCATGGAAGTGTAGGTATTGTAATGTTTATATTACTTATTATCTTTTACTTAATTTTTAGAAAACTTATCCATGCATCATGATGTTACTAGGATTAATTAATGTACACATACTTTGTAAAAATTATTACACTATTTACCAATAAAAATGCATGGTAATGATGAATATATTTTTATGGTATCTCAATTGTTTAACCGTGTAAAAACACTACTATACACTCTCTGATGCGCATTATTAATTAAACCCTTTAAATCAAACTAAACGAATGTGCTGCAATCCAAATGCAATAGATAGGTAAGATAAGATTTGCAGTTGCAGAAGAGTATACCCAAAAAAAAGACTTGCAAAGAAACCAAGAAAATTTTAAGGAGAAAAAGTCAACCCCTCTGTTTTCTCGTGTCTTTTGTCTTGAATTAATGGCATCCACCGGCACCACCGATCCAAAAGAAATCGTTGCAGAGATTCCAACTTACATCAGAGTCTTCAGCGACGGTACAGTAGAACGGCCGCGACAAACACCGACAGTACCACCAAATCTCGACGACCCACAAACTGGAGTCTCCTCAAAAGACATCATCATCTCTCAAAACCCCAAAATCTCAGCTCGTCTCTACCTTCCAAAACTCACTGACCCTCTTCAAAAACTCCCCATCTTGGTCTTCTTCCACGGTGGTGGATTTTTCTTCGAATCAGCTTTTTCCAAACTCTACCACCACCACTTCAACATCTTCGTTCAACAAACAAATGTTATTGTCGTTTCAGTGGAATATAGACTTGCTCCAGAACATCCTTTACCTGCAGGTTACGATGATTGTTGGGTTGCTCTTCAATGGGTCGCATCTCAACCTTCAACTGAAAACAAAGACACAGAGACAGAGCCATGGCTCATCAACAACGGTGACTTCAACAGAGTTTTCATAGGTGGCGACAGCGCAGGTGGTAACATCGTACATAACATAGCTATGCGTGCTGGCACTGAGGATTTACCTGGTAATATTAAAATTTTAGGGGCTATTTTGCAACAGCCTTATTTTTACAGTTCCTATCCAGTTGGATCTGAAAGTGTTAAAAGTCCTGATGAAAAAAAATTATACTATTTGGTTTGGGATTTGGTTTATCCATCTGCACCTGGTGGAATTGATAATCCTGTGGTGAATCCTGTGGGTCCAGGAGCACCTAGTTTGAGTGAACTTGGTTGTTCTAGAATTATTGTTTGTGTTGCTGGTAAGGATGGAATAAGAGATAGAGGGGTTTGGTATTATGAACTTGTGAAGAAAAGTGAGTGGAAAGGGAAAATTGAACTGTTTGAAGAGAAAGAAGAGGATCATGTTTATCATATCTTCCATCCTGAATCTGAGAATGGTCAGAAATTGATCAAACGTTTGGCTTCCTTCATCCATGAGTAAAGGGAAGTAGATTACTCGATCAATTTCTGTTGCAATCAATCATGCATTGTTCTCTTTGATTTGCTACTAGTAATAATGCTTTCTTTGTGATGATGTATGTGCTCACGACTCACGTGTTAAACGTATTGTGCTTGTTTTATTGGATGTTCTGTGTGCTTTTTTTCTTCCTGGCTCATCTCACAACTTCCTTTTTTAACTAATGTGGTAGTGCAAATTTTGGTGCTAAGCCGCTTAGCCGTTTGCTAAATTGATTAAGTGTTACTTTGGCTAACTCGCACTTGTAACCTAGACACCTTTATTGATCAAGCGATTATGCTGAGAAATGGACTTTGTTTCTCAACTACGGGTTTTTGGACTACTTTAGAAAGCGTCTAGTGTAGAAGGTTGAACAGATAGAGTAAGATTGCATTAAAGTAAAGGATAAAACTGACAAAAAATATAAAATAAGTAAAGACTTGTGTTTGATTGAATGAGCGTGTCAAAGTATGTACAAGAGGTATTTATAGACAAAGACTACATAGAAACCTACTCTAATCCTATTTGCCACGTTCTTAACTCACTACCTAACATAATACATCATATAATATCATGGCTAACAACAAAAGTATAGGTAATCGCCCATTTTGCTAAGTGATAGTCCAAAATTGCATATTTGGCTAACTTGTAGGTTCTCATGTTAGCTATCTGCGTCCTCCATGATACCACTTATAAAGAAATAAGTCTTCCTGCACGTCTTTGACTTGGTTAGCTAGTATAACTTGCATATATCCTCAAACGACTAAGTTACGAGCCAAACAACTAAGTTACGGGGAAAACGAGGCAAACGACTGGACACTCATTAGCTAACCAAGTTCTCCACCATCCTATTTTCATGTACATAGGCCTTTATGCACATCCATGACTTGGTCGACTGATATAAACTATATATCTTCTCAATCGGGGTGAGATATAAGCCAAAAACCCACTAAAACACCTAAATAACAATGTTCTCTATATTTCTATATTCTAGGGAGTGAGTGCACTTTTATTTGCCCCGATTCCATGTGGTTAACTCCTTATGTCCTCTTCCCATGTAGGAAGGTGGTTACCGTAGTTTGACTTGGTCTTCTTCCATGACATTTTCTTTCATAAATAATATGATAATAACTTGGCATTTAATAAACAATTATATGAGCTCATTAAGACCAAATAACATCTTCCAAGCCCATGTAAAGTTAGCAGTCACGTTCAGTCGATTCTTGCCTCGGCTGATCTTGCGTCTGCATATGATACACCTCAGCTGCTCCTTAGCTACTTACCTTTGTCATGTGGTCATATTTGCTCAATTAGACCTTAAGCGGCTAATTTTGTATTTTTGTCTACCGAAAGTCAGTCCTCAACCCTCGTCTAGGCTATTTTACGTCAGCCGATCAACTTTCGACTAATTTTGTTTAGGATTTTTCTTGCGGCAACTGTGCCCACTTTATCGTCACACTGCACTTTTATGACTTATTTGGTCATGGAGAAATAAGAAAGATAGTGATAAGATAAAGAGAAATAAGGTAGAGAGAATACATTTTTTTTGGTAAAATTGTTCTCGAGGTTTTTTAACTTAATTTCAAATTTCAATTAAATTCTTTATTTATTTTTCCAAGTTAGTTCTTTAAGTTTCAAAAATGTTAATATCTTACCCTTTTTTACTATTTCAGTTTAGTACCGTTAAAAAACTGTTTGTGCGGCTGTTGGCATGGTTAGGTGGATGATACATATGCTTATGTGGCATTAAATTTGCTTTTTTGACATGGCAGTACATTTGTTGATTCATGGTTTATAACTAAATTTTATTAAAAATAAAAGAAAATTGAGTCATCTTCATCTTCTTCATGATCAAGTCATGAACTCTACTACACACTTTTCAAATATATGCTTCCCCCAACTGATCTATGTACCCCACCACAATGTTGAATGCAATGGGCTTGCTTCTATTTTTGCTTTGTTCATAGATTGGGTTTGGATTCTGGGTAAGATACCTAATATTTTTGGAAGAGTTTTCTTCTTTCATTTTCGGTCGATTTAGAGTGCTTGGAAGACTGGTGCACAATTTTATTAACAAGTTGGAAGAGAGGAATAAAGAACGTGTTTTTGTTTGTAGTTGTAATAGTGCATTTAATTTCTTCTTTTCCGTTGGGTTTCTTATCTCGCTCAAAAAAAAATAATCCGAGGACACATGATTATAAGTAGCATTTGTCAAAAAAAGAACATCATATACGAACTCCAAAGTACTATGAAACACATTGTTTAAAATATGAAGAAAAAAAAGGGCGCGAGTTTTGGCCGTTTAGTGTACCCTTATGTTTTTACAAAAAATTTGAAAAGGTCATAAGTTGTTTTTGTCTTTATCCTAAAATATCTGCCCTAATGTTTTTACCAAAATTTCGGAAACGCCGTCAGCTATTTTTATATCTATCCTGAAATATTTGCCCTCAAGTTTTTACCAAAATTTTGAAAATGCCATAAGCTATTTTTGTCTTTTTCTTGAAATATTTGCCCTCAAATTTTTACCAAAATTTTGCAAATACTAATGCGTAAAACCGTATTTGCCATCATGTGCCCTCAATTATTTTTCTCTTTATTTGGGTGCCTATACTAATACGTAAAACCGTATCTGTTTTTGGTATCTTTGGTTGCTTTTTATGCATCCAGCCTTATAACATAAAGATAAAGATAAAGATTCTTTTTAGGTGATTGCTCCCATACCCATTCTATAATGGAGGGGTATCATACCTTTCTTATTTGTTTTAATTTGATTGGGTCATGTGTATATTGTATTCCATATCACTTTGAAGATGTGTTTTTCAAAATATGCCCAAATGTTTAACGTAATTATGGTAGAGCCCAACTAAAGTTTCATACAAATCACACCAAAACCCTATTTTTTTCAAAATTAAGTTTTGTAACCATTAAAATCAAACTGTCGTGTTTGAACCTCTCTCTCTTCTTCTTTGTCTCCCTCTTTTCTCTCTTTCAAAAAAAACAGTGTTCGTCCCTTTCATTAGGGTTCGTCGTCGCGCCGCCTCTGCCGTGCTGCCGCCGCCGAGCCAAGCCGTGTACGCCTCCAACTTCCTATTCAACAACCGCGCCTCCAACATAGAGCATAGCAGTTGCAGATGAGGAAGGTCGTTGGAAAAGTTTCAAACTTCAGGTCGTATAGCTACCACTACCATGATTTAAAAGCTAATTTAATTAATAAATGGAGGCAGCAATCATTGAACTTTGCATCACATGGTCTGACAGGCTTTTGTACCATGTTGAAGAAGAACTTTACTTAAACAATTATACATCAGATGAAAAAGGGTACTTCTAACTTAAGATATGGCATCAATAGGGTTTATGACGAGAAATAGCTATTTGTTTAGAATCTTTTTTACATATCATATTCAGGAACCAAATGAAAGGTGCTTGGAATGAAAGAACCTACTCGTACAAATTATTACTACTATACTTTTTGTGCTTCAGACACCCATTTGACTTTGAAAATTTCTTATAAAAGGGAAGATATTTTATCCTCCCTGAAGAAAGCAATTAAATTGATTTTGAAAGAGAGAAAAGAGGGAGAGAAAGAAGAAGAGATGTTGAAAGAGACGGCAGTTTGATACTTTGATTTTACTGGGTTACAAAAATTGATTTTGAAATAAATAGGGTTTTTGTGTGATTTGTATGAAACTTTAGTTAGGCTCTAACATAATTACTCTAAAGATTTGGGTATATTTTAAAAATTACATTTTAAAAGTGATATGGAACACAGGTGACACATGACCCAATTAAATTAGGACAAGTAAGGAAGGTATGATACCTCTCCATTATAGAATGGGTATGGAAGAATTCACCTTCTTGTTTATGTGAAGAAAACGAATAAGAGAGGACACAAGATTTCTGAGCATATGTCGCTTAAAAAGGTCTTATATTAAGGGAGGAAGGTTATTGTATTAATGTACTTGAGAGACACGTAATGACAATATTAATATATAACACGAAGAGGTTTATTGCAACTTAAAGTGCTACAAAACTGTTTAATGGATGTCAGCATAGGAGATGTTTTTACATTATAATGGTCAAAGAAATGTGAAAGTAAAAAATTCATTTTAATTAAGGTTAAGTGATCAATAGAGTAAGTTAAGGAACAAAGACTAGATAATGTACTTAAGAGACACTTAATTATAATACTAATATTATGAAGGAATTTCTCGGTACTCCAAAGTGCTACAAAACTATTTGGTTAATGTCATTAGCGGAGATGCTTTTTACATAAAGTAAATAAATCAACCAAGGTTTTTGCTTGTCAAATGTCATAGAAAACAAATATATTTAATTGAGGTAAAGTGATCAGTTGAGTGATTCAAAGGAACAAACACAATATAAGTGTACTTAATTTTTTAGGAACATAATATGTACTTAAGAGACATTTAATAATGATTTTAAGGTCATGTGAAAATTTAAAAGCGCATTATAATTAAGGTTATGTGATCAATTGAGTGAGTTAGTAAACAAACACAACACATTAATGTACTTAGCTAGGAGATGCTTAATATTATATTAATATTACGATTGAGTGAGTTAAGAAACAAACACAACTCATTAATATACTTAAGAGACACTTAAGGTAATATTACAATGGAGTTTCTTGCAACTACAAACTGCTACAAAGCTATTTAATTGATGTCAATAGAGGAAGATGTACGGATAAAACAATTTTTTGTTTGTTACATGCCGAGGAAAACAATATGACGAAAACTCTCATGTCTGTTTACGCATTGATCCTGCTCCTTTCACTATTTCTTGTTCTAACCAGTGGTGGTAAGCTCTTCTTCTCCTACTAAGTGTTCTCACCCGAGTCGTCATATATATATATAAGCTTTGGCTTAAGATACTAAGGATTTCTTTAGTTTTTTATACTAAATTAGTATCAGTCATTAGATCTGCATTTTTTTAATTAAATATGATCCAAAGGCTGTCAATTAAAGATGGTACCAATGTAATTTTACACATCCCAATCATCCATTAATAAAAAAACATTTTTATTTATTAATTTTATATATATATATATATATAATATTATATATATTTATATTATATATAATATAAATATATATGTGGCGGTTGCAGGTGGTGACCGACAGCGGAGCTCTGGCGACCGGCACAGCGGCTGACGGCGAAGCTCTGGTGATCGGCAGCGGTGCTCCGGTGACCGACGGCAATTGGTGGCGGCAGCCATGGTGGTACCATTAACCACAAATATGAAGTCTGTGGTTAGTGGCCACTAACCACAGACTTCATATTTGTGGTTATCGAATTTTTTTAATTATTGTGGAAATGACTCGTATACCCTTTTAGTATTTGTTAGTAAGTTTTTGGCTTAGTATCCTAAGTCAGATTATATATATATATATATATAGGATGACTTGAGATCATTTGGTTATTATGAAAAATGAGAACATTAAATTATAACCAATGAACTAAAATTAACAGTTCTAATTCTGTCATTAATTACAACAGTTATAATTTTAATACAACAGTTATAATTAAATATTCTCGTTTCTTATTATAACTAAGTGTTCTCGGCAGATGTAAGTCAAATGACTTACACCAAATCTAAATCATTGAAACTAATAGATCTAATCGTTATGATAATTTACTAAAAATTAAAAATAAAATTAAAACAATATTACACGACTCTTTTTTTAGAGATGCTAATTTCCTTTTTTAGCCTTCCTAATTGATACTGATAAAAAAAACTCTTCCTAATTGATTCTCTTGGATATTTTTACCCAATTGTTGTTCCTTCATCGACCAACTTAATTGCATGTGAGGAAGCTGGTCCTCTCCCTTCTTCTCGATCAGTGGCGTATCTAGGACCCTAGTCCGGATAGTCAAACAAATTAATTTAATAAAATTTTAAATTAAGATATATATATATATATATATATATATATATATATATATATATGATTTAAACTATATACATCGTTGTCTTAGAAAATGGTTTACAACGTTAATCAATGACGAAACAAGGTTAAGAAGTTTTTACATGGACGGTGTATACTGATACCAATTAAACATATTTTGCTCTTCTAATTTGGTAATTTTAGTCCCGTAAATTTTTCGTTGCACTTTTGGTCGCTAAAATTCATGGATTGTGCAATTTTAGTCCCCCATTTTCCCAAAATTCAAGATTTTTGAGGACCGAAAGTGCAAATAATCAATGGTTTTGAGGACAAAAATTGTGAAATATTTTAAAAAATGTGAACCAAAATTGTCAAAAGTAAAATAGAAGCACCATTTTTCTTGGTACTTTGCATACTAAACCACCAAATTTCTTTATTAGCCGCGGCACCCTCACATGTGAGCTCATTTTTAGAAGCCTTCGAAGCTAATTCAGAGGTTTTCAGCTCATTGGGAGAGACATTCACAAGATGGGTTTTAATTAAAACAAAATATATATGGGTAAAATCTGGAAACGAATAGGTGGAAACAATGACTTGAGATAAATCATGTATAATCAATTAGGAAGAGTCAAAAAGGAAATTAGGATAAAGAGGTCGCGTGTAATACTGTTTTAATTTTATTTTTAGTAGATTATCATAACCAATATATCTATTAGTTTCAATAGTTTAGATTTTGTGTATATATATATATATATAAAAGGGGCATATCAAATGAGAACTAGGAGTCTGACTTAGGGATACTAAACCAAAAGCTTAATAACAAATACTAAAGGGGTATATGAGTTATTTCCATGATAATTAAAAAAATTCGGTAACTACAAATATGAAGTCTATGGTTAGTGGTCACTAACCATAAACTTTATATTTGTGGTTAGTGGAATCCAAAACACTAATTGGATAATAACCACAGACTTCATATTTGTGGTTAATGGCACCACCATGGCCGCCGCCACCAACCGCTGTTGGTCACCGGAGCACCGCCGTCCGTCGCCGGAGCACCGCCGCCGGTCACCGGAGCTCCGCCGTCAGCCGCCGCGCCGGAGCTCTGTCGCCAGCCGTCGGAGCTCTGCCGCCGGCCACCACCTGCCACCGCCACATATATATTTATATTATATATATATATATAATTAATAAATAAAAATGTTTTTTTATTAATGGATGGTTGGGATGTGTAAAATTACATTGGTACCCTCTTTAATTGACAGCATTTGGATTAGATTTAATTAAAAAAATACAGATCTAATGGCTGATACTAATTTAGTATAAAAAACTAAGGAAATCCTTAGTATCCTAAGCCAAAGCTGAGAACTAATGCTCATAATGAGAAAATGAGAACTCTTAATTATCATCATTAGATTAAAACTAACGATCTAGATTATCTCTTTAATTATACGGTCCCATATGTGATTTGTAACTAAAAACGAAACAACCACACAACACGTCAACATCCTATAATTAATGAGGTAATCTAAATCGTTTATTTTAATCTAACGATTATAACGATTAGTTCTCATTTTCTTATTATGAGCACTAGTTCTCACCCAATACATTATATATATATATATATATATATATATATATATAGACACACCCGCACATTTATTGTTTTTTTGATGACATTCCTTTGTTCATTTAGGTTTCCCAGGTAGTATGTGCCCGGATATGCAAGACGACGATTTTTGTGAAGATTTTTGGTGTGTACCTCCCTTATTAGGAAAGTGCCTTTTTGGTACTTGTCACTGTACTTATATCCACTGAGTTGAAAATAATATTACATCACTTCTAATGTGTACTCTCATGATTTCTCCTACAGTTTGATCAATTTATATTTCTCTGAACTTTTATTTCACGGTGGTAATGATGTACTCGTGACATGATGTACTTTCAAATTATAATAAGCTATATATTTTTCTTTTTTTTTTCGATAAGCATAAGCTATATACTTCTAATTTCTGGTAATGATGTACTCACAACATGATTTACGCGTATTCTGAAGTAAGAATAAAGCCTTTAGTACAATATTTTTTTTATATACAACAATTACAATATGGGCTTTTTTTTTTACCCCCTCCTCCTTATCACCCATACCCCCATAAATCGTTTTTGGACCAAAATACCCCTAATTTTTTTTTTAAAAATGTTTTTCTTAAATTTTCCGAATTTACACGTAAATTCGGAATGGGGGTATAAAAATTTCCGAATTTCCGTGTAAATTCGAAATACATTTTTTAAATTGTATTCCGAAAATACATGTAAATTCGGAAAAAATGTATTCCGAATTTAGGGTAAATTCGAGGTAAATTTCGGATTTTCCGGATTTATGGGGTAAATTTGGAATTAAAAAGAAATTTTTTAATTCTGAATTTACCCCATAAATCCAGAAATTTCCGAATTTACTCCATAAATCCAGAAAATTCCGAAATTTACCCCGAATTTACCCTAAATTCGGAATACATTTTTTCATTTTTTCGGAATTTACCACATAAATTCGGAAAATTTTAAACTTAACATTCCGAATTTATGTATAAATCAGGAAAAATGTAAAAAAAAAAGTTTTTTTAAAAAAAATTAGGGGCATTTTGGTCCAAATGGTAATTATGGGGGTATGGGTGATAAGGAGGGGTACCAAAAAAAAAGCCTTACAATGTTGTGGCTTTTAACCTAGACCGTTCAAGGAATATGATATTGGTATAATATTATGAGTTTATGATGTCTTTGTTGGGCATTTTTAATAATAAGAGATGTTGGGTGTCTCAAGTGTGAGATATTTTTGTGGATTGGAATTTTTTCATGGGGTGTTTTTGGTTTATCAAATTATGTTGGGGTATAGAGTGAAAGGGTGGGGTACAAAAAAAAAACCTCTCCCTTTTATATCACCATTCATTTATTTTAAAATTAAAATTAAAAAATCAGACTACTTTTTACACCCTCAGTATTTCATTTGTGCAGCCCCTTTCTTATTAGCCCATTTTTCCAGAAAATGTTAAAAGGCCCGGTACTGCGAACTAAACTGTTTCTGCTTTTCGCACCCGTTTTTAACACAACCCCCTGCTGCTCTATGCACCCTCCTTTTGAAAATACACCCCCTTTCGTTCCTTTTTCATATATTCTACAAATAAACAATTTCTTTCACAAACTTACATTTTTTCTATAAAAATAAATAAATAAATTCTCTCTTCAAAAATATAAATAAGGGATTAAGTCGATTGTACAGTCGGGGTTAGTCAACTTTTTAGGACTACGAATTAATGACCCGTACGGATCAGGTCCTAAAATCCCTATTTAAAACAAATATTTCTAAATTAAAAAATACAAACACATCTCTTTCATTTCAAAAAATCAAATTTTCAAAACGAGAGCAAACCCACCTCTGTCAAGTGCAAAAATAAAAAAACTTTTTCTTAGTCTTCTTCTAAGTAAATTCTTAATTCAAAAACATCAAGTCTCTCTCTCTCTCTCTCTCTCTCAATTTCTTTTAATTTAAAATAAAATGGGTAAAATAAACATTTTGAAAATTAACACTCATTTACACAACTAATTAGCAGGTAATTTTCTTTAGGAAGGATACCGTGGGGTGCTAACACCTTCCCCATATTGGGAAAAACCCAAGTCCCACATTGACTAGAGATATGGTCTCTAAAGAGTTTATAAGTGTGAGGCATCCCTCACCTTACAAGCCGGTTTGTGGGGTTGAGTTAGGCCCAAACCACATTCTAAGACCCCATGCATAACCGACTTCCGAACCCTAATCTGGTCTCAAGAACCCTTATCCATTTCAAAGAGATTTACCAACGTTTGCCCTTTATAATTAAACTTCGGTGGCGGCCTAATTTTAGAACCTTCGAAGAATCATTTCCCGGATTTTTCGGTTGCTACAGCCGTTTCACGAGCAGAACTTATGCTTGAGCGTCGTCCGTTACGTGAGGAAGAGGATCCATAGTGTGTCGCCATTGTTGGTTTGTAGCAACACGAAGAGATGATGTGGTTTATGGAATCGTAGACCCGTGCGCTTGATCGGCAACGATGAGAATAGGGATACCCCTGTTCGAAAATACTCCAATATATATATATATATATATATATATATATATATATATATTTTCCCCTACTAATCATGCATTATATTACATTCAGTATTGAAAAATCAATATGCACAGTAATTGTTTAATAAACTATTTTTGTAAAAAATCTACATGTTTTTAATAGAGATATCTTTTATAGAGTGAGTATGAGAAATATAATAATTTTTTAAAATCTAGTTTGAATCCTTATTTAATTAGCATTACTGTTATTACTATTAGCAATTAATAGTAATTGTAATCACGACTGCGTTAAGGCAATATAGAATAAAATATTATACAATATAATCTAATACACGTGTTCGAAAAAATTCAATAAAAACCAATATAAACTTATGATATAAAAAAAAACCACATGTTCCCACAACATCATAATTCTCCAATGACATACTCCATTTTAAATGAATTCAATAACAAATTTAAGGCAAAACAAGTTACATTTTAAGTTAAAAGGAAATGTATACCCGTGCAGCGCATTAATGTACTTAGCTAGGAGACGCTTAATGTCATATTGAGTGAGTTAAGGAACAAACACAACTCATCTCTTCGATTCCATAAGAGTTTTTTTTATCAGTATCAATTAAGATTGGTTAATTATGATTTAGTGATAAATTGAGTGAGTTAAGGAACAAACACAACTCATTAATATACTTAAGAGACACTTAAGGTAATAATTATAACGGAGTTTCTTGCAACTACATAGTACTACAAAGCTATTTAAATGATGTAATAGAGGAGATGTTGTTACAGATAAAACAACTTTTTGTTTGTTACTTGCCAAGGAAAACAATACGTCGGAAACTCCCATGTCTATTTACGCATTGATCCTACTCCTTTCACTATTTCTTGTTGTAACCAATGGTGGTAAGCTCTTCTTCTCCTAGTAAGTGTTCTCACCATAGCTCATATATATATATATATATATATATATATATATATATATATATATATATATATATATATATATAACCGTTGAACTAAAATTAACGACTCTAATTCTATTATTAATTACAAGATTTTGTAAGATTGTTTTCTTTTTAATTAAAAATATCACAAGAGATCTTGTAATTAATGATAGAATCAGAGCCGTAAATTTTAATCCAACAGTTATAATTAAGTATTCTCGTTTCTCATTATTACTAAGTGTTCTCATCAGATGCTTTAAGTCAAATGACTTACACCAAATCTAAATCATTGAAACTAATAGATCTAATGGTTATGATAATTTACTAAAAATTTAAAACAAAATTAAAACAATATTACACGGCTCTTTTTTTAGAGATCCTAATATCCTATTTTTAGCTCTTCCTAATTGATACTGATAAAAAAAAACTCTTCCTAATTCTCTTAGATATTTTTACCCAATTCTTGTTCCTTCCTCTCCCTTCTTCTCGATGTAGTGTGCTCATGATTACATGAAAATATTTCTTCAATTTCATTTTCTTTTTGACAAACTTTCTTCGGTTTCATTATTCTTTTTGAATTTTATATCAGTTAGCCTATATCCTCGTAGCCCTTCCAACTCTACACCCATTCTTGGTACTTTGCATATTGAACTACCAATATTTTTTATAAGCTGCTGCATCCTCACTTGTGAGCTCATTTTTAGAAGCCTTCCAAGCTAATGATTCACGACATCTTCTACTAATTCAGAGGTTTTCAGCTCATGGGAAGAGACTTTCACTCACAAGATGGATTTTTTAATTAAAACAAAATCTGGGTAAAAGCTGGAAACGAATAGGTGGTAATAATGACTTCAGATGGTGGTGTTCTGCGTATCAATAGAACAAACAGTTGGGTAAAAGAAATCATGTATAATCAATTAGGAAGAGCTTATCAAAAAAAATAAAATAGGAAGAGTAAAAAAGGAAATCAGAATCTCTAAATAAAGGTTGCGTGTAATATTGTTTTAATTTTTAGTAAATTATCATAACTATTAGTTTTTCAATGGTTTAGATATCAAATCCCCTATATGTGTGCGCATTTATTCTTTTTTGTTGACATTTCTTTATTCATTTAGGTATCTTTTATATATATATATATATATATATATATATATATATATATATATATATATATATATATATGTGTGTGTGTGTGTGTGCGCGCGCGCGCGCGCATTTATTCTTTTTTGTTGACATTTCTTTATTCATTTAGGTTTCACAGGCAATTTGTGCGTGGGGGACTCTAATTGTCCAACTTGTCTACCTCCCAAAATAGCGACGTGTCTTTATAATTTTTGTTACTGTAGTTATATCAATTGAGTTTTTTTGTTGACAAGTAGTATATCATTTGAGTTGAAAATAATACTACATTACTTCTGGGTAAATTCTTGGTTGTCCCTTCATTAATTGTGGGTATTTTACCTTCCTGATGTAGAATCAATTAAAAACAGCCACATAGTTTATGTATTTCAGAAGAAAGATCGAACCTTTAATAATTTAGAAGAAATTAAAAATTCTTGACTGCCCACAGGTTCGACTGAACACTTAAAAATTCTCAACTATAGTTAGACCAAAGGTTCGACATTTCTTCTCAAATGATTATACTGCAACAAGTGACACTTTTATGCGTCACTAACCAAATTGTATTAGTTTCTTTTGAATCGATAAAGGTTTGGCCTTTCATTTATGATCCGTTCAACAATCTTTAGTCTCTAATGTTAAGTCAACTCATGTGAATCATTTTAATTTTAATGTTTTTTCCAGACATATTTAGAATATTATAAATATTTCTCCTACATCCTGACTTTTAAAATTTTACAGATATTTTAGGAATGTTAAAAAAACAAGGGTACTATAGTAAATTCACATGAATTGTTAGGGCGGACCGTGGCCCTGCCCAACCCCTACTAAGATCTGCCACTGCGGGTATGTTACTAATTCAAATACGAAAATTGG
Organism: Astragalus glycyphyllos; assembly: GCA_963573325.1. NCBI lineage: Eukaryota > Viridiplantae > Streptophyta > Magnoliopsida > Fabales > Fabaceae > Astragalus > Astragalus glycyphyllos. The sequence goes on from OY754309.1 coordinate 69,658,921, forward strand.
GGTGTTACAAACTGCCTGGTCTCGCGACATTTAAGATCATGGCAAGATATTCACTATTTATTGTACCGTTGCATTTAGGCACGTTCTTAGAATTATGGCTTATCTTTGACCTCGGCCTCAGGTTTAGGAGTTTGGTTCCCTTCCGGCATAGAGAAAGAGCTCTATGGGGAACTCAGTGCTAAGCTCGGTGGTACAAGTCGTAGTCATAACATTTATAAACATAACACTTTGTTTTGATTGTATTTTTGTTATAAGTTTTTCATCTTTTTATTTTTAATATCTTCATAATAAGATAATATATCAAAACGATTGATAGTTATATTTTTGCATTGCCGTGACTTGAATATATTATTATTTTTGATTATTTTTCTAAGAACCAGTTTTTATCTGTTTAAGTTAGTTTAGAGACATGATTATAATCCATTTTAATTTAGAGAGCTATTTGAAAGTTCTCAAATAATTCAGGTACCTACGTAGTAATTATACCTAAAATACATGTTAAAATTACACTTTTCTGTTTAGGATATATAGGACTGCTTTGTTAACAATTGAAACAAGAACTTGGGTGCCATATTGGCTAGGCGTTGCTTCCTAATTCTCATAGGATAGTATATGTGTTCAATCCCGTAGGACAATTTTTCAAAAAATTAAATTTTCACTAAATTGGTGATCAAATTTGGGTGTGCCTGAACTTTAATAATTTACGAAGACCGTCCTGTTTTCAAAAAAAAACGAATGGCCTCGAAAATTAAGTGAAAAATTAAAATTTTGGATTGGGAACATAAAAACTCATTAATTGAGTCTGGGGTAAATATGCGAACAACAAAAATCATATGGAAAAGTTGTAAAATAGAATTGTGTACTTAAGATAGTTAGTGGAATACATATGGCTAATTTTTATTGGAAAGGTAAACTACCCACAATTCTTAAAGGGGCAACCTAGGCCTCACCTTACTTCTAATGTATCCTATATATCCTCTTATGATTTCTCCAACAGTTCAACTTATATTTCTTTGAAGTTTTAATTTCACGCTAGTTAAAACTAAATCTCATAAATTATAATGTGTGAAAGAAGAGAAGAGTTAATGTGCAGAGCTTCAAATGATCGATCGTTCTTTCTTTCATGGATTTTGGTTTATGTCCTCCATGCTTTAGTCGTTTTTTGTTTTTGTTTTGTTTTGTTACTTTTTTATCATTAATTTTTATGGTGACATAAGATTACTTTAATTTTGTTAAAAAAACCTTTGATTGTCAAATTATATTCTACAAGGATTCTTACCTTTGTCTACCTCTACAAGATATAGAGGGAGAACCATATCGGCATTCCGTAACTATAATAATTAGCTAAATACTTTCAAGGGTTAAATATATTTTTAGTCCCTACAAAATTTCACTATTTTGTTTTTAGTCCCTATAAAAAATTTCATCAACTTTTAGTCCCTATAAAATTTCACAATTTTGTTTTAAGTCCCTATAAAATGTAAACTCGTGTATGCCTTTAGAATTTTGAATGATATTTTGCATACACGTTAAAGATATTAAAAATATCTCCCTCACAAAAAATAAACTCAAAATTTGATTTCTAGGGTAGTATTTCCTTTAATTTGTTTATCGAATATTTTGCACTTAAAAAATTTAGATTTAATTTATGCGTTGTTAAAAAATTCAAAGTTTTTCTGGAAGAGATGTTTATAATGTCCTCAACATGTATGCAAAACATCACTCAAAAATTCAATGGATATACACTAGTTGGCATTTATAGGGACTAAAAACAAAATTTTGAAATTTTATAGGGACTAAAAGTCGATGAAAAATTTCATAAGGACTAAAAACAAAATAGTGAAATTTTATAGGGACTAAAAACATATTTAACCCTACTTTCAAATAATAATAAGCTATATACTTTTAATTTCTGGTAATGATGTACTCATGGCATGATTGATGCAATAAGCATAAAGCTTTTGGTATAATATATTTTTTATATACAACAAGTACCATTTTTTAAGTAAAAAAACAAGTACAATGTGGCTTTTAACCTAGACCGTTCAAAGAATTTGATTTTGGTATAATATTATGAGTTTATGATGTCTTTGTTGGGTATTTCTTGTTATAAGAGATGTTGGATGTCTCAAGTGTGAGATAGTCTCACATCGCCCAATAATAGAGACTTGATCCACACATTAACTTCTAAAATCGTAAGGTGAGAAGTTAATGGATATAGATCATTATTTGTCAATGCGAGAGTATCTCACACTTGACAACAATGGACTAATAAAAAAGACTAGCTATCATGTGGTTGAAATTGTTTGACCAATAACTACGTAGTGACCTCAAAGCCTCTAAAACCATGTACATGAACGAGGGTACAGTAAAAACTTAGGCAATTAAGAGTTTTGAAACAAAAACAAACTACCCACAATAGCATCATGACATAGATTATAATGAAGCCTTTGCTACTTTTCTAGGTGGAACATAATAAAAAATCTTTTTGGCAATTGTTGTAGTCAAGATTTGGGGTGTTTATCAACTTGATGACAAGAGTGATTTCCTACATGGTGAGTCGAGGGAAGTTGTTTATAATGATCAGTCTCAAGGGTATGAAAAAGTGACGAATTCAATGTTTATAAGCTCAAAAAGGATTTGTATGACCTTAAACAAGCCCCTCGAGCTTGGTAAAACATAATTGGATCCTATTTTTATAAGGAAAGGTTCAAGTAGGTGGATATTGCGTGCCAACAACACGATAAAAAAATTTAACAAAAAAAAAAGATGGAAAGTCGCTCTTTCAATGTGCAATTTCCTCAAAATTTGATTAAAAAAATCAGGTGAAATCGCATTTGGAAAGTGCAATTTCTAGAAAAAGTAAATAAATATAAAATATAGTTGATAAATCCGCTATTCGCTAGCGTACGAAACTTGCCAAACAGAGTTGTGTAATTAAAGGTAATGTCATTTATTTGGAGTATAAATGATCATTTCATGAAAAGGACAAATTTGGAAAAAAGTTAAACTTTTAATTTATTAAACGAGAATAGTTTATTTTAATGTCATTCATTAGTCTGTGTGATATATGAATTTGTTTCTTATATTGTGGACAAGAGGGAGTATTAGATTTTTAAAAATCTTAATGTTGATCAAAATAATCGTTTATTTTATGAACAATATACAAAATGACTCTAATAATTATCTTAAAATAACTTGCTACCAACAAGCGTTGGTCCGAGCGTTAACTAAATTCAAATCTCACACCAAGGTCTTGAGTTCGAATATTTGGTGTGGCCAAAACTCAGGGGAGAACCACACAGGCAAAGTCGGATACTTATGGCAACCAGATTCCTCAACGTAGATTACTTATGGGTAAATCAGGTGAATGTTGTGCACCAAAAACACGATAACCAAAAAAATCGTAAAATGGCATGCCTTTTTGTGTGTTTATATTTTTAGATTAATGTTATTTAGCCAAACTTTTTCAGCCAAAAATAGCCAAAAGTCACATTACAACACCAATTAACCAAATTTTTTAAGTAAATAATTAACCTACTTTTTCACAGTTTTTAGTCTATGGCCTAGAAAGTAACACCAATTACCCATATTTTCATTTCCAAAGCATATATATAACCTTTACTCAATTCATTTATGTGACAATTGACACGATGGTTATTTTAATTAAGATTTAATTGGCACGTACAGTTTTAGTAAAAAAAACTATATTATAAGTGACTTTAAGATAGTCGAAATAATGTGAAATATTTTTTTGACATGTAATTTTGTTATTAGCTAACGTTATACAAAATCTCTTACACCAATGATATATATATATATATATATATATATATATATATATATATATATATATATATATATATATATATATATATATATATAGTGTATACGATCCCGGTAAAATTTTTACACCACTGTTCAAGAAAAAGTTATGGTATACGATCCTAGTAAAACCTTTTTATAACATGTTGTTTCGTGATTAATGAAAATTATTTTATACAACATCATTGTATATAAATTAAATCCATATATAAATTAATTCCTTTCGATTAACCTTTTAAACTAGATAAATTAGTATACACCCATAGTGTAAACAATTTTTACACCTTCAACCAATTAAATATCATCAAACATGCATCTTCAAGATAATTAAATAAGAGTTCAAATGTTATGCTTCTCCCATGTGAATCGACAACCAATTATAACTCAGTATAAATGACTTTCTAGCCGAGAGAAGACTAAACTATTTTTAATTTTTTTCCGTAAATACTTAACTATTCATGACAAATTATCATTGTTTGACGTTGAAATTTTTTACACCGAATATGTATATAAATTAAACACTTAAAATAAAATATTTAATTTTTATGGACTGATGATGCATAATTTTTTACACTATTAATCAATTACATATTGTCATGTCAAAATTAAACTATTCTTCTATTTTTTTTACACGGTATTTTTAAAGATCCAATGTACAATTCACTAAATTTTTCTAAATCTATCATTTATATTTATCGAGTATTTTAGAGTCTCAAAGTATGGATTAATGGTATCTCTTTTATTTTGACTTCAATTAGTACTTAACTAATCCAAATTAATAAAACATTAATTTGTGTGCAACTAGCTAAAAGTACCAATAATGGTCTAAACTACGTGAAAATTTAAAAACGCATTTTAATTAAGATTAAGTGATCAATTGAGTTAATTAAGAAACAAACACTACACATTAATGTACTTAAGAGACACTTAATGATAAATTAATATATATTATAATTGTGCAATTAAGATTAATTGATCAATTGAGTGAGCTAAGGAACAAACGCAACACATCCTTGAAAGACACTTAATGATATATTAATATTATGACAAGGTTTCTTGAAACTCCATAGTGCTACAAAGCTATTTAATTGGCGTAAATAGAGATGATAAATGCCAAGGAAAATAATATGACGGAAACTCTCATGTTTGTTTACTCTTTGATTCTATTGCCTTCACTATTTTTTGTTCTAAATGGTAAGCTCTTTTCCTCATACTTTATAAATTTTCTTAGTTTTTTTTATTAGTATTATAAGTAATCTTATTTATATATATATATATATATATATATATGAAAGGAATGAGAATTTTTAATCATAATGGTTAGATTAAAATTAACGATCCAGATAGCATCATTAATTATAAGATCTCATGTGATATTAATTAAAAGAAAGCAATTAAAAAAATAAAAAAATAAAAAAGGAAGCAATTATACGAAATCTGGTAATTATTGACATCTGAGCTGCTAATTTTAATCCAATAGTTACAATTAAAATATCTCATTTCTCATAATAAATTAGAGTTTTCACCTAATAAACTATATATATGCATTTATTCTTTTTGGTGATATTTCTTTATTCCTTTATAACCCAGCCCATGCGTATTGGTGTTTCTTCGACTCTAATTGTCCCGACAATCTATGTCAGCCTCCTCAAAAAGTGGCGTGCTTTTGGTTTACTAGTTGTTACTGCATAGACCCGTTGAAGTGAAAATAATAAATTACTTCTAAGTCTGAATGTCTGATGTGTACTGTATTATTATGATTTCTCCTACTGTTCAAATTAAATTTCTTTGAACTTTTAATTTCATGGTGGTTAAACTATAATATATTATTATCCAATATATCCATCATTCCACTTTCTCACTAAATCCAAATGAATATCAATTCATGTATATATACTGTGTACAGTAACAGAGTTATTCAATAATGGAGAATATCAATTTTATAGGGACATAAAATATATTAAATCCTAAAATCTATATAAAAATAGTATTAAAACTAATGACGTGAAAAACTTGGAGTACTAAAAGTAGGTAAACTTTTTTAAGGAACTAAACCTAAAAAAACCTAAATTTTATAGGGATATAAAACATATTAAATCCTAAAATCTATAAATATGTAGAATATATGGGTGTGTGGTTTTAAGACTACATGTATTTATATGTAGAATATCTGTAGTACTTTCTTTGTTCCATTTTGTTTGACGTTTTGTCCAAAAAAAAAATGGTGTCATTTTAATTGTCGTTTCACAATAACAATGAAGCACTAATATTGTTTTCCCTATTGTACCATCAAAGCATTAATGTAGTGTTTTTTTTCAATACTTAATTATTAAGAGAGAGATGAAGTAACAATTAGAATATTAGAAGGTCATAAAATAATAATTATCGTGAATTCTGGATTATTAATTGCTTTTATTAGTTTGTATTACACAATAACACAATTCTTAAATGTAAAATTGTTATGAATAATTATATTAGTGGATGTCTGATAACTCTATTTTATATAGAGTTATTTATGCATCTAAACCTAAATAATTGTTTAGAATCAAGTAAAATATGTGTTAAATATAATAGTATGAATAAAATAAACAACATTCAAGGTTTATACTCATGACTTAGCATTTTGTATATATATTGGTATGTTTGATGTGTTTGTTCAGTGCACCTGCAGTTGATGCATCTGCACCGGAAAACAAGCAGTGCATCTGCACTAGATGCAGCTGCACCAGATTACCACAGTGCAACCAAATTTAGTGCATCTGCACCATCCTACACCAAAGACAGAATTACTCCACAATGGAAGCACCTCAATTCATACCATGGCATAAATATATCTATGACATCATGCTTAGTCACAAGTCACATGGAGGCACCATGGCAACTTGCAAAAGGATGCACCTGCATCGCATGCAGCTGCACTACATGCAGCTGCACCATCCTGAAAGGGAGGAAAAATGCCAACACCGGAAGCACCTCAAACTCAAAGAAGATAAAGACACCACAAGATGACATCATAATTGGTCACAAATCACATGGGTCACACGGGAACCTTTCAAAGGAGGTGCCTACAATATATGACCATTTGAAGAGTCATCTTATAAAGGACACATGGCTACACCTAATTGGACCATTCTTTGCACTTGAGTGAAAAACTCAAATGGCGTCATCAAATTCTGAAAAGTAACCATGGTTGAGTTAACTTTGTCTCCAAGCAAACCCTCACTTGAAGGAAATCTCAAGGCCTATATAAAGGACTCAACTTTTCACTTGAAAGATATATAGATTTTTACATACTTACTTCTTGTTCTTTCTAGTTTAGTTTTTCTTAGTTTCAGAGTTTATTTTCTTTATAGTTTAAATTAGTTGTTAGTTTGTAAGAAGGTGAGGAAGGAATTGACGACTTCTCCCTTCACTTCTTCATAGAGTTAGCTAGTGCAAGGAATCAGTGCATCTGCACTGCTTGGCAAACTTATGCAAGAGTTCTTCAATTGGTGTAATCTCTAACCTATTATTTTTTCTTGTAATTTACTTTACTTCAACATGTTTTATTTCATCTTTATTTGCCTTGCAATGCCTATGATGAGCTAAACTTCTTTAGTTGAGATGTTCTAACCTTATAATGATCTTTTGAGAAAGTTATTGTGTTTTTATATGGTGTATGCATTTTGGTTCTTGTGTTATACTACATCCATCTTATTTTAAGGTTGATAGCTTAGAATAAGTAGAGTTATATTCACAGACATGGTTTATAACTAGAAATCAAGAACTAAATAAGGATAAGTGTTTAATGAAGCTTTTTGTTAAACTTGTTTTAATGAAGTTAGCTTGTTAATTCCATGTTAAGTCCTAGACATAGGATAACATAGTCCTTACATCAAAGTGTAGAGAACTTAAGATACAAGAGTGTACTTATTTAAGCAACTTGGATCATCTGTAAGGGGGCGGGAGAGGCACTGACAACCCTACTCTTTACCGCAAAAAAACAGGATCATATAGAGCTTGTAACGAAACTCTCAAGAAAGTAGCTGAAAGGCACATACTGATGCAGCTGCACTCAGTGCATCTGCACCACATAAAAACACATAACTCTTGAAAGTGACTTATTTGGTGAAGACATCTCAACTATCATTCTCAACTGATTTCCTCTACATTTTATTGCATATTTACATTCTGTTTTCTTTTCAACTCCATCCAAAACTGTGACTAGTGTAGCTGCACTAATTTATATCTTCTTAAGCATACAAGAGTTAATTCAATCTCTGTGGGTTCGATCTTTTATACTATAACTTGTGACTGTGTATACTTGCACACGTATTTTCACACACCAATGTCCTTATGCTTAATCTTTGATTTTCCATTAACTCTCATTATTGAGTGGGTTATTAGTGGCTCTTAATTTTGATCATTCACTTACCTTTTGTGTCCTATAATAGGACTCATATCTTAGTGTAAAGTGACACTTGTGAAGAGCATATATAATACAAGAACTCTCTCATTCTCTTCATTTCTATTCTCTTATAAGTAGCTGAAAAAAGATATCAGTTTGAATGAATTAACATTGTCTCATTTTGATCTTCAAACTAAACAATGTGAGCTAAAAGTTCAAAAGATAGTTTATTTGCAAAGCTTAACAAATCATCTACCAAATGCATCCAAAGGTGTGACCAAATCATACATACCAGCTGCTAATGCTAAAATGGATGTCCTTGCTGGCTAATCTAATATTGCAAATGAGTCTTCACAGTGCTTGAAGCATGGTAGACCAATCGATTCCAAAGATAAAAATACTTGAACGAGAAAAAGAGCTAAAAATAAATATGGTCCAAGCGAGGATATTGAAACTCTAAAAGAGTCTTCAAACATAATTGACCTTTCAGTTCCAGAAGAACTATTCAGGTACTTGAAAATTTCTGAAATTAAAGAGATCTCAATGAATTACGTCAATAATGAAATATAATGGAACTAAAATGAAGTCAACATTGACGATATTTTTACATATAATATAGCGCTAAATGTGATAAATGATAGCGAATATAATGAACCATTGCCTTTTAAAGATTGTACGCAAAGTCAGAATTGGTCAAAACTGAAATATGAAATTGAAACAGAATTAAACTTGCTTTACAAGCAAAAGTTTTTGGACTTGTAGTCAAAACATCTGAAGGTGTGAAACCAATCGGATATTAATGGGTTTTTGTGCAAAACCGAAATGAAAATGGTGAAATTGTGAGATACAAAGATAGACTTGTTGCTAAAGGGTTTCCGCAAAGACCTAAAATTGATTTTGATTAGACATATTCACCTATAGTTGATGCAAGTACGTACTTTTCCGTACTTAATTAACCTTGTAGAATATGAAGAGCTCAATTTGCACATGATGAATGTTGTTACCAGTTATTTGATAGTCTTAATTATATGAAGATCCCTAAAGGATTTAATATTTTGAGACACACTTTTCAGTCTCTCTGTGAGATAATATAATTTGAACACATGTGGTATAATCATCTCAATTCATATTAAAAAGGAGGGATATAAATTTGACATCACTTGTAATATAGTTTTATGAAAAGATCGAGAAATGAATTTCCTAAAGTTTTCTATTATTGGTACTCCTGAAGAGCATTCAAAATTATAGATTACTCAAAGAAAGAGTTCAGTATGAATGACCTCAAATTAAATATAATGGATTTTTGAGGTTAAACCAATAAATGACCTCTACATGGGAAATCCCCGAAGGATTCATGATATAAAGAAGGCTAAATTATAGTTTTGATCCCTCTATTTTCAAAAATTCGGACATTTGGTCCCCCCTATTTTAAAACTCAGACATTTATTCCCCCAATTTTAAAAAACTTAGAACATTTAGTCCAAAGAGAGATTTTTAATTTTTTTGCTGAGTTGGAATCCAGTCAAACAAAAAACACTGATGTGGCATTCATTAAATGACGTGGCACAGTACACGTCATTTAATGATCCACGTGTACATGCCATGTAATAATTAACAAAATTAATATAGTTAATATAAAAAATCAGAAGTAAAATCAATGAACCCAGAAAAAACTCCAATCCTTCTAATCGATCCTTCTAACCCAGAAAAAATCCCAATTCTTCATCCCTTCTTCTTCAATCCTTCTAACCCTTTTTCTTCTTTGATTAATTCTTTCCACCTAATCCTTGTAATCTGTTCATTTAATTCGTGCATCATGACAAATCGTGCACTCCAATACCCGCAACCATCACAAACAACTCATGAGAAACCTTTCACGAACACTCTCGGAGGAACCGGATCTGGACACCTTTTCCGCAGATCTGGACACCAAAAGCTTCAAACGCCACCCTCATCGTTTGGCATGTTTCAAACGTCCTTCGGACACCTCTCAATGTCGTTGTGTAGATCACCACTCTCTTTTCCCCTTTCGGTGGACATATACTCTCGAACCGATCCCATAGAGAGGATCAGGCGTTGAGGTTTGGGTTGGAGTTTTCGTGGTTGGCGGTGAAGGGTTTGGGTTTGGGTTTGGAGAGAGGAAGGGATTAGGATTCTGGAAATTTGGATTGGATTGGATTCTTGAATTTGGGTTAGGAAGGGGTTGGACTTGATTGTATCACACGCTTTATGTATATGGGTTTTTTAATTTTTCTTGAATCAACGAAGAAGTAGGGTTGGATTGATTGTATCACACACTTTGATTCTTGAATCAACGAAGAAGAAGGAGGGTTGGAAAGATTGCGATTTTTTTCTGGGTTAATGGGTCTAACTTCCAATTTTCTATTTTGTTTTTAACATTTCATTTATTTAAATTATATTAATCTGACCTGGCATGTATATGTGGACCATTAAATGACGTGGCAGCTGATGTAGCTTGTGCCACGTCATTTAATGAATGCCACATCAGTGTTTTTTGTTTGACCGGATTCTAACTCAGCAAAAAAAAATGAAAAATATCTCTTTGGACTAAATGTTCTAAGTTTTTTAAAATTGGGAGACTAAATGTCTGAGTTTTAAAATAGGGGGACCAAATATCTGAATTTTTGAGGGGGACAAAAACTATAATTTAACCTATAAAGAACTATCTTTAAATAAATTACTTTTGAAAAACAAAGTCTTGAGTCGCTCTTCTGATCAAACAATTAGCTGATTAAATTTTTTTTTTGAGATTAAAAGGAGCTAAAAGCCCAAAGAAAGCCTACACGGGAATCAATCTGGGAGTAGAGGCTCCCATTACATCAGCAAGAACTAAATCCTTAACGCAAAGCGGGGGGAACTCAAAGAGGACAAGCCCTCCCCATGTAAACACCCTAAGGTAGCTAATCCATCTGCCACCCTATTAGCTTCACGATAAACATGGATGATCTGGGCACTAGCAAAGCCACTCAACAACCTCCTAATCCGCGCTGCAAGCTTGCGACCTATGACGTGACCCATCCCATCTCCACGGAGTTGCTGAATAATAATTTGAGAATCCATCTGAAGCTCCACCAAATCATAGCTCATTTGCGCTGCTAAACTGAGTCCTTCAAAAGCACCCCACAACTCTGCCAAGTAGACGGTTGATACATGCAAGCGACGACAAAACCCACGTAACCAACCCCCATTTGAGTCTCGAACTACACCCCCACAACCGGCCACTCCAAGATCCGTCTTCAACGCTCCATCCGTATTGACGGCGACCCAACCATTCCCAGGCGCACGCCAAGACACACCAACAGTCCTCCTACTACTAGTCACCACAGTGATTTATTGACTACATGATTGATTACTACTAGTCCTCCTACTACTATTAGCTGATTAAATTTTTGTTAAACAAGTTATAGGGAACTAGTTTTTATTGACTACATGATTTGTGCTACAAGAAAGTAATAAATATCTCGGTCTCCAAGACTATATAACCTAGCGCTATGAAAGCATAAATGCATATTACTAAATGATGCATTGCTTGATATGATAATGTAATGTGATAATTAATAATAATATAGTTCATTACAAACCAAAATGCATTAGAATAATGTGGGATGCATTTTTATTTTTGACTATCATAATGAATAAATCATTTTATATAGATTTCACAAATTAACCATGCAGATACAAAGTATTTTTCTGATCTATCTCAAGTCAGATCCCAAGTCAGGTATTATCTACATGTGGTGACATTGAAATATCTTTATGATCCACAAAAGAATCCATGGTTCTTAATTCTTCATTTCAAGCTCAAATGCCAACAATTCAAGGAAGATGTCCTGAAGATAATACTAATCGTAAAGCTCCATTAAAAGATGATATATCACAAGTGACAGAGAGAAGTAGGTTGCTCCCTAGAGAGAAACTCCATTTGTTGGAATTCATATTCTTAAGTGACGCTTCAAATATGGAGAGAAAAACTGCACTCTTTTTCTCTTTGCTATGGTTTTGTCATATTGGGTTTTCAGGCAAGGTTTTTAATGAGGCAGTTCCCATACAGAGGTTATTATTGCATTCTTTTTCCTTCACTAGGACTTTTTCCCACTAAGTTTTTTCTTAGTAAGGTTTTTATGACGCATACCCTCGATGGGCATCCAAGGGTGAGTGTTAAGAATAATTATATTAGTGAATTTACTTATGCTTAATCATCCATTTTCCACTCACTCCCTTTATTGAGTGGGTTATTAGTGGCCCTTAATTTTGATCATTCACTTACCTTTTGTGTCATACAATAAGACTCATATATATATATTCGTGTAAAGTGACACTTCTGAATAGCATAATGCAACCATTCTCTCATTCCCTTCTCCATTCTTCATTTCTATGCTCGTATATATATGATATCTAGTATTTGTTCTTTCACAAGTTTTGAACAAAAATAAAACTGTATGAAAAGAGTAATAAAATTTTCCATTTATTTTGAGAAATACAGAGAATCTCAAACATTTAATTTTTCCTAAAAATGTGACAAATATTTATTGTTAATTCGATTATTAATTATTTTTTTAGTTTGTATTACACAATTTTAAATGTAAAATACAAGTACTCATAAATAAAGAGGGTCTCAACCTATAATTTGTTTTAGGCAAAATAATTTTCGGGGTTCCTTAACTTATTTTCAGGTAACGAATAGGTCTATTATATATATTTTTTGCAGCGAATAGGTCTCTTATGTTTTAAAATTGTTACACCCGTTACCATTTTTTGTAATTTCTGTTTGACTGAGTTACAAAAATGCCTAATTGACTGTTAAATTGTCTAAGTGGCTGTTATTTGTACTTATGTGGCACCGGTGACTTACACAATATTAATCCATGTAATTTTTAATAACTTTTTTGACAGAAAATCCATATTAAATTTAATTTTTATTTAAAAAAACTGAAACATGCGATTTGTTCATGTTCACGAACCCCAGATTGTGTTCTTCAACAGCGGTCTTCATCTTGTTCATCACTAGTATTTTACCCGTGCATCCGCACGGGTGATACTGTATTTGTTATAATTTGTTATGAGTCTATAAATAATTTGAAAATTGTAATATTTAATAATAGAAAAAGGAAAAATTTGATAAAACGATTATATTTAGATTGCTTATAAAACTCATGTTGTAGAAAGTTAAAAAAAGTCAGAAAAAAAACGATATCTAATATAAGATATGCACCCCCGTTGACGCGCACAGGTAACACTGTATTTGTCATAATTTGCTATGGACCTATAAATACATTTTTTTTTTGAGGAAAACCAACTTAGGCCATTTCATTCATTAAAATAGAGGTGATACAATGAGGAACATAGTTATGCACCTGGTGACGAGCATAAGATTGCGCCGCCCTAGCTAAGCTATGAGTCACACAATTGGCTTGTCTCCTAATATAACTGATGGAGCAGTTATGTAATTGAGAAAACAGATTTTTACAACTAGAAATAATAGCACCAAATTCATTAGCTAATTTAAGTCCACCGTTGAGAGTGTCAACCACTTGCTTGCAATCAAGCTCAATATCAACATCATGGGTGCCTCTTTGAATTAGCCAACGTAACGCTTCCAATAAACCCGTTGCTTCAATTTCTTGAGGCTTTAGAAAATCATCAAAACAAAGTGATTTTGCTGCAATAAAATTTCCCGAGTGGTCGCGGATGCAAAGCCCCAAACCAAACTGATGCTGCTGTCCGAACCAAGCACCGTCAACATTGCACTTCATTCGCCCAAACGGAGGTGGCTGCCACCGCTGCATCGCCAAATCCGAGAGCTGTTGCTGCTGAACTGCAAAATTTTGTGGCTACTATTTTGACTTATAAATACATTAAAAAATGTAAAAACTACTATTTTGACTTGCTTAAAATACTTGTGTTGCGAAAAGTTAAAAAAAGAAAGTCTGTATTTTATTCTAATTGGAGTAAAAATGAGGAAAAAAAGAAAATGAGATCCATCGTAAGATATGCACCCCCTTGCCGCTCCCGTTGCTGCTGCCATTGTCACTCTTGCTACCGTTCTCGTTGACGCTTCCCATGCCGCTCTCTGATGCCACTTGTTTATATTTATTATTCTGGATCATTAAATATTGATTTAATTATTTTAATTAAATTATTAAACTATTCCAAAAAAGTTATTTTGGAATTTTCGATAGTGTTTACTTTTTTTTTGACAATTTTTAGTGGTTAAATTGAGTGGTTTTAGTAGCTTCATTATATTATAGTAAATAGTACATGTTTATTTAATATTAAAAGTGGTATATTTTTTTTACAATTGTTAGTGGTTAAATTTATTGACGCTCCCGTTGCCGCTCTCCGTTGCCTCTTCTGTTGATGATCCATAATCCTGATTTAATTATTTTTATTAACTTTTTAAATTACTAAAAAAAGTTATTGGTAGTGGTTAAATTGATTAGTGTTAGTAGTTTCAGTAAATTATAGTAAATAATAATTATAGATCATTTAATATTAATTTAATAATTTGAATTGAGGTTTTAAATTATTTAAAAAAAGTTTAAACATAAATTTTTGATAGTGGTTAATTTGTTTTCAATTGTTAGTTGTTATATTGATTGATTTTAGTAGTTTAATAGATTATAGTAAATAATAAATTCTTGATAATTTAATATCAATATATTTATTTTAATTAAATTATTAAAAATAATTTATTTTAAAAAAAATTGGTGGTGAAATTTTGATGATAATTTTTAGTGATTAAATTAATAATTGATTTTTGTAGCTTTAATAGATACTAAATATATTAGTTAAAAACAATTGATATTGAATATTTAAAGAAAAATTCTCTTTCTCCCATAAGATCTGATGCGCGTCAGTACTTTTCTGACGCGTCAGTTTTTTTTTTTGCAAATGTTTTTTTTTCTGTAACAGTTTTTTTCTGTCAACTTTTTTCTGCAACAGCTTTTTTCTTCTTTTGTCTTTCTTTTTTTGTCTGTTGTGTGCGAATATGGAGTGTTTTGGTTTAAGCCCCTGCAAATTTTTTATTTATTTATAAGTCCTTGCAAAATAACACGTTTTGTTTTAAGCCATTCTGTTAGCAAACTGTTAGTGAGACGTTAAAAATCTCTTCTACGTTTATATTTGCAGGGGCTTAAACCCAAAAAAAAATATTTTGCAAGGGTCTAATAAATAAAATATATTTTTGCAGGGGCTTAAAATAAAAATAAAAACACACGTGGAAGAGATTTTTAACGTCTCACTAACAGTTTGCTAACAGAAGGGCTTAAAACAAAACGTGTCATTTTGCAAGGGCTTATAAATAATTTTTTTTTTGCAGGGACTTAAACCAAAACACCCCATATTTGCAGGGGCCTAAAACATATTTAAGCCTAAAAGTAAATATCAAAACATTATCACAAATTCCTAGGCTTCAAATCTCTATTCGCGATCTTATTCCGATGGCAAACATCAACCGCATTAAGAGCCTGCATCATCCACCTTTTAACTTCTCCAACAGCTACCCATCCCCCAGCACGGTCACCTCCGCTGCCGCCGATTGCTTCTCAGGTCACGGCGGCGAGGTCAATCCTTAGAAACTCAAGAACGAGCACTGCGTTTTCATCTTCTCGCCAGAAGAACTCGTGCACAACGACGACGTTCTTGGAATGGTGCAGCTTCCCTATTTTTATTATTTTTTAAATAAAATAAAAATATGATTAGATAATGAATCAGCAAATATAATTTTCTTGTAAGCATAAATAATTGACACATAGACACCATAACAGCCACATATACATTTTTGTAGTCAAACAGAAATTAATGAAAATGATAACGGTGCAATGATTTTAAAACATAAGGGAGTTATTCGTTACAACGAAAAAATAAGAGACCTATTCGTTACGTGAAAAAAGTTAAGAGACCTCGGATGATTTTTTTTTTTTATGAATGTGAAAATTAGAAAACTGTTTTTAATTAAGGATAAGTGATCAATTGAGTGAGTTAAAGGAACAAAAAACTTTACATTAGTATACTTAAGAGACACTTAGTGATGAAATTAATATTACCAAGGGGTTTCTTCTGGAGTGCTACAAAACTATTTATTATGAGCAATGTATAAGTTTGTACATTATAAAGAGATAAAAATAATTGTTTGTAAGTACATGCCAAGGAACACAATATATCCGGAACTCTCAAAGGGAGGATGTGCTAGCTTGTGTAATTTTTGTTTAGGCATGAGTTAACCTAACTGTCTAATGAATAATTAGTTCATTACATGGCTAGCTTTCAAAACTGAGATGGAGATAGCAATTGCAATAACATTTTGATTAATAATCATGTTACATAAATTTTCTTTTATAAAAAATTAGCGCCGAATAACAAATTTGGATCGCCAACATCCCTTTGATTCATTATTCTAAGTTTTTTCTACTATTGACTGACCCTATTCTTTTTGTTGCATAAATATGTAAATATTTAATACTAGAATAATTAACCCGTGCCCTGCACGGATATGATCTGTTATTGAAAATTGTTGTCGAGTAATTTATATTTTGTAAGTTAGTAGCAAAATTAATGCATGTATGATATTTTTTGTGATTTGAAAATAATATTTAAACTATCAAAATTCATGTTAGTTTTATTTTTTTAAGCACAAACGATATAATATTATGATGATTAGAGTTTTTCATCACATACACTATCTCTAAATAATAACGATATTAATGAGCATGTCATGACATGGTCATATATTTGGTCAAGGGATTGCATATTTTTGAGTCCTCTACCTCCCAGTCTCACGTCCTTTACTTGCTCATTTGTACAGCTTTTGCGAAACCTCCAGTCAAGATTGAGTAAGAGATCTAAAGTTTGCGGAGTAGTGCTTGTAACAGAGATTCTAATATCAAACTTACATGTTTTTGAGTTTCTTCCCTTTTGCATATATGTTATCTATCATTTTCGACCCATCCTACTAACTTTTATATCAAATATTGCATCAACCCCCATAGACATGCAATTATCAATTTAAAAAGCTCCCATCCAAATGTACCTTGAGTTTCAGCAAGATAACTCTTTGGCTTCTTGTCTTCACACGTATAAATCAATCCTGCAATGCAACAACCTCCCAATTTCATTAACTTGTAACTAATTCCTTCCTGTAGCTGCAAAATAGCCTGTATGTAAATATCATCATGTTGATAACCAACTAAACTCGGGAGAAAATTATTCTGTTGGTCAGAAATCGATTTCACTAATTTTTATACCAATAGAATTTAATAGTTGGTCATACAATATTGTCACTAAGATACTATATGTAAAAGAGGCTTAATGAAAGAAGGCACACATATATATATATATATATATATATATATATATATAACAATTGATACATTAAGCTGTAATATGTAAAAGAATGCATATTAAGTATTTTTTAAAAAGAATAGCAAGTGAACTCCAGAATGCAGCATCAGAAATAACATCAGAAATAGTATTAGGGAAAGTAGTACTAATAGAAATCCAGTTCCGTAGTAGATCGTAATAAAACTTGGTTGATTAAGTTGGAATCCCTCTTGGTCACAATAAAAATATAGTTGCGCTGCAACAATAGATGCAAAACTCATCTCTTGTTAGCATTAAACTGACACAATATCAACCTAGCTGAGAACATGTGAAATATAAAAAAATAACGATTTTAAAAAATTGCCTCCAAATATTCATTCATCTCGTATTTGGAGTATTCTTTTCCGATGATACACGGTTAAAATCCACCAAATGCATTCTTTATTGAAGTTTTAGTTCATTTCAAAATCTTACAACACAAAAGCTCAAATTGATGAACTGTGAGCAATAAAGTTTGCAACTCTGCGCAATATAGGAAAAAAAGTATTATTACCTTTTCATCCATATAAACCATTTAAATCGGAAAGGTAATACTTTTTTTTCCTATTTTGCGCAGAGTTGCAAGCTTTATTGCTCACAGTTCAACAATTTGAGCTTTTCATCCATATATTTTATACCAAAATCTGCAATAGACTAAAGACAATATATTTTAACAACAACACTCCAAATAAATGAGTATAATCTAAAATTAAAGGTAACTAAAATACAAATGTATAAATCGTAGAACGCGCCTTAAAAATAGAGGAGAAAATGAAAATATATGATAGATAATATCAATATAGAAAGAAGGATTAAAGTGAGAAAAAGCGCACGTGGAAAGCATTAGAACAAATCCTGTTTCTCATGGCGAGATTAAGATTGTAGGTTTTCATCTTTTGCATGGATCCACCGAAGGTGGAGATTGTGAAATGCTTCACCCTCCATTTCAAGGTGTGAATTGTGGTGTGTTAGTATTTTAGGTTGTCTTCCTCTCACCGCTTAGAACTTCAATCCCTAAACTCATCAACACTCATGTTTGCAACACACCAAAAAAAAGAATGGTAACATGAGGAATACTAAAGAGAAGTATTATAGAATGAGACGAATGGTATCAACTAAGGAACTGCCGCCACTTTCTTAGCCATGCATTTTTTAGTACCATTGTTCTCTCTCGTTCATAATATCAAATGGTCTTTTTTTTACGTCAAAAAAAGGTTTATTTGGTTTTGTAGGCAAATTGAATATCACTCTATTGCATATGTAAGAAGGTGCCAATAATATGTGATTCAAAAAAATTCATTAATTGAAATTAAAATATTCAACCCCTATCCTTATTTACGTGGTCAAAAAATTACCACTTAGAAATATTAATATTCAGCCTTTGTCCTTATTTATGTGGTCAAAAAATTACAACTTAAAAATATTTATTACTATGTCAAAATTAAGGATTTATCAAATTGAATTCATTTTTATACTTGATTAAAAGTTGATTTTCTGATATTTCCACCAAGTGGGGAAGGGACATTCAATAGTTGAAAATGGAAATAAACTAATTTGGTTGTCATTTAATCCATATTAAAGCATAAAATTGTTTTTACTAAAATTTATAAAATGATTGTTACGGTATATGATTTTAGAGACAAGCTGATTTAATATTGACGTTTAATTTGTCGCCAATTTGTAAAAAGTTGGTCACTAAATTTCCATTAATCTATATTCTTTTTCTAGTAAAAAAACTAATCTACATTTTTTTGTGTACAGATTTTATATTTTTAAATAAAAATAGGTCTATTAATGCGATTAGGTCTACACTCAAATGCGATTAAGAATATGCATACGCATTGAAATGACCAAAATTTATAGAAGTAGTTTCATTTCATTATGGTGGAAATCTTTGGCACTTCAAATTTGAAAATTATAACTGATTTGGCAGGTTGAGATAATGTTTAATTTTTGAATCAAAATGTAAAAAATTATTTCCATGTGTGTTAGATGAATTTCATTATTTGCATAATTTGAATATTTAAATTCAATTAATTATTTAGATATGAAATTCTTTCCTAAAACAAGCGAATTAATTAGCGAATGTACGAGAAAATGACATGTGTAATGTCATTTATTAAGATGCATTCTCAATTGTTTAATATATAGATAAATCTCTTTTTTTAGGAATGCATGTATTTATACATACAAAACTATAGTTTCCCACCGTCCCATTTTGTTTGGTGTAGTCAAAAAAATTGCCTCATTTTGATTGTCGTCTTACATTACTAATGAAACATTAATTTTTTCCCTTTTATACGAATTAATGTAAATTTTTTTCAATACTTAATTATTAAGAAGAGACTAGGGTTAAGCCCGTGCGTTGCACGGGTTTGTTTAAAATGATTTGTTTCTAAATTATTATAATATTGTTTATTTTTATAAAAGGAGAAATAGAAATATAAATAAAAAATGAGGAATATTATGGATGCATCAACCAAGTTGCATTTATATTTTCTGGTTAATTTTATATAAACCTAAATTCTACAAACTACCGTCTATTTATTTGAATTTAACAATCATATCTATTTTTTATTTTGAATTTGTACTTTACTATATATAAAATTTATGTCTATATTTATATATGATGTAACATTTATATATTCAAATTATTTAAATATGATAACAAATTTCAAATAAATTTAATCCATAATGATGGAATTTAATGTAAATATATAAACAATTATAAACTTCTTTGTTTTTTTATATTTTTTTGAATTTTTTTAATTAAGTTCTGTTATTTATTTACAGATAATAAAAGCTAATTTTATAATAAATTTAACTTTAATCTGGGATATGTCTAAATAATTTTATTAGCCTTTAGATTGAAATTAGTTTGTTAAATAATGTATTGATTAATGGTATTATATGAGTTTCAAATAATTAATTTTGTCAATTAGTTGCGTATTAAAAGCTGACATTTTAATAAATAATTGGACACAAACTATATGTAAATATATAAATATTTTAATATATTTGGTCAATTTTTTTAATATATACAAATAAAAGGGGAGTGCTCTTGAGGCTTTATAAGAGCTTATTTATTTATTATATCGTCAATATTTTTTAATTATTTCAAAGTTTTTACACTAAAAACCTAAATCAAATTTATATTAAGTATTTTAAATGTCATCCAATGTCATTCTATATGCAAAATAGTACTATTTTTATACTTAATAATATATAGCATCATTAGTTATAGTTAAAAGCTTCCTAAAAAATATGTGCTTATATACACATAATCCATACATGTCTATAGCTTGATAAAAAAATTGTTCCTCAATTGCATGACTCACCAACTAATCTATTTTTTTTTGTCTTTTTGACTACATCATAAGTGTCTAAAACATGAAGCTCAAATCGTTTCCTTTGTCTTTTCAATTTCTTCTCTATCCATGTAAAACTCTATTTTCCTTCCCTTGACTGCAATTTGAAACATATATCAAACTCAATACTTAATCAAGAATCTCTTCCAAAAAAAAGTATTTAATCAAGAACCAATAAAAACTTACAAATAAAAGACAAATTTACAAAAAATTTTTTTGTGGAACTCTAACTACTACCATTACTTTCTTCAAGGTTGAATATTAGTGATGTGAAAACAAACAAAAAATTACATAAGCATAATAACCAAACAAAAGTGTTGTAAAAATGAAAAGATAAGTGGTGACCACTCTTCTTAGGTATTTATAATATTTCTGAAAGAAGAATTAAACTGAAGGAAAATGAAAAGATTGTAACTAATCTCTATTAAAAACCAACTATAATAATTAGTAATAATAAAGAAAATAATTTAGAGAGACCAAAAGGCAACCAAAAGCAAAACATCAAGTAATGAATTAAGACCAATCAATATGGGAGAAAGCTTTTTAAAACAAAAAATAAAAATAATTATATTATATTTCCAAAAAATAATAGTATATTATATAATAGTATTATAACTTAAAAAAAATATTATATTTCTAAAAATATACATAATAGTATTATATATTGAAGGAAACTCTAATAAGTAACTGTCTAATTATTTCGACAATAACTTTAGACTTTTAAATAAAATCATCATTTCATGTATTTTTGCTTTTAAAAAAGAAATCATTTCATGTGTTTTTAAAGCACATTAATTACCTATGTGATTAACTTCATATATAGTAATTCCCATGATTCCCATGATACGTTATATATTAATCTAAATTACTAAAATAATTATTTCTAAAATGTATGAAAAAAAAGTAGGTGAGAATTATATATATATATATATATATATATAGTTATAAAATAATCAAAACTATAGCAAAATAAGAACAAAGAATGAGAGAAGGAGAGAAGATGAGAGTCTTTTATTTCTCTTCACAAGTGTAAGTCTTTACATATGAGGGTGGTCCCTATTTATAGGATAGGGATTGACAAATGAGTAGTCACTCATAAAATACCACTTACACAAGATAATGGTGGGAGGTGAAGGACAATGGACATCCAATAATAATATTTCATAACCCTCTCCCTTGGATGTCTATTGAGGATATGCCTCATTAAAACCTTACTAAAAAAAACCTAGTGGGATAAAAATCTAGTGAAGGAAAAAGAGTACAATATCCTGTCAAAGGGAACTGCCTCGTTAAAAACCTCTCCAGGAAAACCCAGTGGGACAAAACCATGGCAAAGGAAAAAAGAGTGCAGCTTTTCTCCCCCTGAATGAAGCGTCACTTCAGAATATGCATTTCAACATCTGGAGTTATCTCTGAGTGCATATGGAGCAATCTATTCCGCTGTCACTTGTGATGTATCCTCTTTTTAATGGAGCTTTGCGGTCAGTATTATCTTTAAAACATCTTCCTTGAATTGTTCGCATTTTGGCATGAAATGAAGAAGCAAGAACCATAGGTCGTTTTGTAGATCAAAAATAAACTTCAATGTCACCACATATAGATAATAGCTGACTTGCGATCTAACTTCATCTAGATCAGAAAAATACTTTGTATCTGCATGGTTAATTTGTGTAACATACATAATATGATTTATTCATTAGGATAGTCAAAAATGAAATATGCATCCCACTTTGTTCTAATGCCTTTTGGTTTGTAATGAACTATATTGCTACTAATTATCACATAATATTATCATGTCAAGGGTATAAAATTTGGTAATATGCATGCATGCTTTCAAAGTCTTCGAGACTGAGATATTTCATATGTACTCAATATAAATAATTTCTGCTGATGAATGAGATTTTCTTTCTCAAAAGAATTTAGTTAAAGATCTTTCCTTTTATCTTGAATCCTTCTAGGAGTTTTCATGTAGAGCTCACCTACAAGTTTAACCTCAAAATTTCATCAAATATAATTTGATGTCATTCATCTAGAGCTCTTTGTTTGAACAGTCTATAGTTTTTTTTATTGGAAACTCTTCAGGAGTTCTGATAATATTTATGTCATCAACATAAACATCAGTTATAGCAAATTCTTTCCCAAATACTTTTATAAAACAATATGGATAGGTGATGTCATTTTTGTATCCCTCCTTTACCATATGTGTTCAAATTATATTATCTCATGGAGGGATTGATTCAATTTTAGTAAA
Source organism: Astragalus glycyphyllos (assembly GCA_963573325.1). NCBI lineage: Eukaryota > Viridiplantae > Streptophyta > Magnoliopsida > Fabales > Fabaceae > Astragalus > Astragalus glycyphyllos. Next base: position 69,682,130 of record OY754309.1, read on the forward strand.
CATCTCGCGAATCCAAAAAGTGTGCATTTCAGTATTAAATCCTTCAGGGATCTTTAATAACTATGACTATCAAATGAGTCATACAAATAAGTTGTGGCAATATTCTTCTTGTGAAATAAAATTGAGCTCTTCATGTCCTACAAGGCTAATTAAGTATTGAAAAGTACTCGCATCCACTCTTGAGCAACATGTCGAACTTTGTATCTCACAATTTAACCATTTTCATTCTGTTTTTGCACAAAAGAAATCCATATGGATACGTCTGGTTTCACACCTTCAGGTGTTTGGACTACAGGTCCAAAACCTTTTGTAAAACGAGCTAAATTCTGCTTCAATTTCATCTTTCAATTTTGGCCAATTCTCACTTTGCCTACAATTTTTAGTAGACTTTGCTTCATGATCCTCGCTATCATTTATCACATTTAGCGCTATATTATATGTGAAAATATCATCAACGTTGACTTCATTTCGGTTCCATTGTATTTCATTATTGACATAATTCATTGAGATCTCTTCAATTTCAGAATTTTTCAGGTACCTGATTAGTTCTTCTGGAACTTAAATGTTAATTATGTCTGAAGACTCTTTTAGAGTTTCTATATCCTCGCTTGGACCATCTTTGCTTTTAGCTCATTTTCATGTTTGAGGATTTTTATCTTTGGAACCGATTGGTCTACCAAGCTTCAGACGCGATTGAGACTCATTTGCAATATTCAATTGTCCAACAGAGACATCCATTTTATTGGAGCATTAGCAGCTGATATGTATGATTTGGTCACACCTTTTAGATCAGTGAATGGATTTGGTAGATCATTTGCTAAGCTTTGCATATAAATGATCTTTTGAACTTTTAGTTCACTTTGTTTACTTTGAGGATCAATATGAGATAATGATAATTCATTCCAACTGATCTTTTTTTTCTTCAGCTGCTTATTCTCCCCCCCTTATGTTGTGAAATTTAATTCATCTTATGATAATCATCAAACTGGACTATAAACAAGTCTCCAATTGTTGGATTATCAATTCATTAGTTCTTCAGGAACTATACCACAAAACTTCTTCAATGATAATCAAGGAAACCATACTATGAGCAATCCTTCAAGGATGCTTGATTATTAAATTTCTAAGTTCTTCAGAAACTATATCATAAATCTCCATAGGCATAGAAACAGTTATTTGTGCAATCCTTCAGGGATGCTTGGACAATCGATTTATTGTTCTTCAGGAACTATATCACAAATTTTCATCGTTTTGATTCTATTATTTAGTTATCTAATATGAAGTGAATAAGAAAATAACCAGGAGCAAAGAAAGATAGACCCAAAAAGACTTTTAGAAGATCAAATAGGAAACATCATAATCTAATCAAATATATCAATAAAAATTGACGAGGATACTAGATCAAGTTAGAACTAACATTAGAAAACATATTCCAATAATTTCCAATTTACCTATTGAATTCACATTCTAATAATAACATTCAACGTATTGCATATCACACGTTTCAACAGATAAAGAAAAAAAATGATGTCATTAGAAAACATAATGCAACATCAAAATCAAATTTATCAATAACCATACACGTTGAATATCTAGTTGGCTCCCAAAAACATGTAATCAAAATACTGAGAAGAAATGCACAAATAATATGATTGCATTACTCATTTAAGTGCTTAACTGAATTCAGGTAACACAGAAATAGAAACAATATATCCAATGAGCCGTTATTATATACAAGAAAAAGAAATAAAGAAATTGCAGAGACTTCTCTCCATAAACAGATCAAAGGGGATGAATGAAAAAAATTTATGACTAACCCATGACTCACTTAAAATGCCATTGTGGATGAACAAAGTACATATATCATCAATCAAAATCAAATTTGCAAAGTTCTAATGATCTAATGAATTAATTTATTTACACATTATCCAACAATCACATAGATTTATTTAGAATTAGTGTACTATTGTCTTAACATTATCATCTCTAAGAAAAGGCATCACATACTACATACAAGTGGTAGAACTTGGCCCGTAAGAGCTTCGTGCTGATAACGTGTTATAAAATAATCAAAACTATAGCAAAATAAGAACAAAGAATGAGAGAAGATGAGAGTCTTTTATTTCTCTTCACAAGTGTAAGTCTCTACATATGAGGGTGATCCCTATTTATAGGATAGGGATTGACAAATGAGTAGTCACTCATAAAATACCACTTACACAAGATAATGGTGGGAGGTGAAGGACAATGGACATCTAATAATAATATTTCATAACATATATATATATATATATATATATATATATATATATATATATATATATATATAAAAGAACCTGAAAGTCGAATTAATAGTGAGCTTTTCTCCATTTTTTATTTTTATTTTAAAAAACTTTCTCTCTTATTGATTACTCTTAATTTATTATTTGATGTTTTCATTTTGGTTGCCTTTTGGTGTCTCTAAATTATTAATTTGATTAGAATTAATTTATTACTTGTATGAATATTTTTATATTTAATTAATATAAAAATATTTAATCATTTAATTTATTAAGTAATAATTATTTTTTGTTTAATTTAAAGTATCCTATTTAAATATAATATAGTTGTATTAATATTTTTATATTTAAATAATATAAAATATTTAATGATTTAATTTATTAAGTAATAGATATAAATCAAATAATAATATTATTTTCGTTTTAAAAAGTAATAATTCATTTTTAGTACATTAAAATTAATAATGGCTGAAGTAATAATGTTTTTAATAATTAATACTAAAATGATGAATACTAAAACAGATGAAAATCAATTGTAAAATTGAATAGGCATAGATAAGATATTTTGAATGTTACTATATACACATGTTGCTAAATAAATATCATATATTTAAAATTTATTTAATATTATATTCATAAATAAATAGCAAATGCAATTTAAATGGTATAAGTGCTAAAGTAAAACTGTTACTATAAATTTAATTATACATTTAAAATAGAATTTGAGAGGTCATTTACAATAGTGCTCAAAAAGAGCAAGTCTCCTTTACAATATATAATATAATATAATATAGATAGATAGATAGATAGATGGATGGAGTAAAAATGAGCATATTTGGAGATTATAAAACAATTATCGTGAATTCTAAATTATTAATTTCTTTTCTTAATTTGAGTCCCACAATCTTAAACTAAAAATAAAATTGCACGAGGAGAGTAATAGATATTTCAATTTTTTTTCAAAAATAAATATGATCTCAACCTACAATTTCTGTCTAAAAATGTGAAATTTTAAAAACCTTTTTAATTATGGTTAAGTGATCAAATGTGTCAATTAAAGAAACAAACACAATACATTAATATGTACTTGATAGACACTCAATGATGATACTAATATTACGAAGAGATATTTTACAATGCCGGAGAGTTAAAACACTATTTAATTTATATAAGGATAGGAAAAGTTTTACATTATAAATAGATCAAAAAAACTTGTTTGTTAGTACATGCCAAGGAAAACAATATGAACGGAAATCGCAAGCATTTTTATGCTTTGATCCTACTTGTTTCACTATTTCTTGTTTTAACCAATGGTAAGCCCCTTTTTTCTGCTTTTTAATTTTTTCCATACACCTTACAAATATTCCTTTTAGGTGACATTCCTTTGTTCTTTATATTACAGCGAACCCTCGGTGTAGGACTGTCGATGGTTGTCCAACTAATTATTGCCAACCTCCTCAAAATGTGACGTGCAATTGGTATAATGATTGTGAGTTTGTGACTGCATAGAGTAACCGTTGAGTTGAAAATAATTCTTTATTACTACCAAGTCTAATGGTGTATACACGTACGAATTTTTTTGTTGGTGAAATGAAATGTGACATCCGTGTATGAGATTGTACAATCGAATGAAGACTAAAAATAATTGATTTCGTCTACTTATATCAATATGATGCATTATCTTTTCGGGAGCCCTTCCTATAAGAACTCCATAATTAAGCGTGTTTGACTTGGAGTAGTAGTGAGATAGGTGACTTTCTGGGAAGTTTCCTAGAAAGCATGCAAGTGAGGATAACACATGTTGAAAAGACACATGTTGGTTTGTGGGGGCAGTCGACAGTTCTGAAATCAGCCTGAGATGTTACAAATAGTATCAGAGCAGCAGACATCTCTCATTATGGTGTGGTTCGGTGACGAACCAAGCGGAAGTTGGTGGGCATGTGACATCCGTTGCTGATGAGGGCGGGGAGTGATCGTTGGTGCCCAAAAGTTGACACGACAAAGAATAGCTCCTGGCAGCTTCTAGGCTACAGGACACGTAAATGAACCAAATACGCACCAGATTGCCCTTCCCATAAGAACTTCATAATTAATGCTTGACTTGGAGTAGTAATGAGATGGGTGACATTCTGGGAAGTTTCCTTGAAAGCACGCAAGTGAGGACAACACATGCTAGAAAGATACGTGTTGGTTTGTGGGGGCAGTCGACAGTTCCGAAAACAGTCTGAGATGTTATATGTTGTACTCTTATGATTCCTCTTATGGTTCAATTTATATTTCTTTGGCCTTTTAATTTCTTTGCTAACCAAATTATATTCTACAATTGTTCTTGCCTTTGCCTGCCTCAACAAGATATGGATAGAGAACTACAACGAGACTACATAATTTTTTTTTTGACATACTACATAATTATAATTACCTACTTTCAATTTCATGTAATAATGCACTCATGACATGAGTTAAGCATATCGTGGAATAAGCATCAAGCCTTTATAGCAGGTAAAATATTGTGATTTTTAGCGTAGACCTTTCAAGGAATTTTGTCCATGATGGATTAAACAATAAAACTAGCTATTATTTGGTTGAGATTGTTTAGCCAATAATTACATTCACCTCAAAGCTTCTAAAAATTATTATTTCCCATATAGTTTAATGGAAACATGAAAAAAAAAACATTTACATGTACATGAACTATGTACAGTAAAAACGGAAGGAAGTGTTTTGAAATGAAAAAAATTCATTCCAAACTATATACTTTATGATTTATTGTGTTTTTATTTCCCTCAAAACGGGTATTTATTTTAATTTAAGATTAATTATGTTTTTGGTTCTTATAAAATTTGAGTTCTTTGGCTTTAGTCCTTCAAAAAAGTTTGATCTACTATTGGTCCTCGAGTTTTTTTCATCGGTTTTAGTCCCTTTATGACGTTTAATAGCGCTTCATGACTTTTAATAGTATTTAAAAGCGCTATAAAAGGTCCAAAATATGCTATTAAAAGTCATGAATCATTATTAAAAGTTACGATGGACTAAATGAAGATTTTTTTAGGGTCTGAAACAAAAAAACACAAATTTTATAAGGACCAAAATATATTTGACCCTTTAAATTATGATTTTTTTTTTTTACTTTGAGTCTCCGTTTTCTTATCCCTTCCTTTAAATTTTTATTTGAAATTCTCTTTTTTTGTGTGGCAAGAAAAGTATATTTATAAGTATGTTTATGTCTCTTCTATGTATACAATATTTGTCTTTTTATATGGAAGGAGAGAGTTGATGTTTATGTTCTACGCTAGCGAATTATCAAAATATTTGAACTCGCAAAGTATGTAGAGACGACGTGCTAAACTCTATTTGATGAATCTCATTTTTTTTTAAAAAATATATTTTACTTTTCAACATCAGTAAGTATTTACTTTTTTGTAGACAGCGTATAAGGAGAAATAAAAAAAATATTGCAAAGTCATAGAGATTCACACACACACACACACACACATATATATATATATATATATATATATATATAATGCTTCTATTACCAAGTATAAACTTACTCTCTAATTAATTTTATTTTAAAGTAGTTATATTTTTTACGATAAACAATGATTCATTGAAAACAAGCATTATGTATGCTCGAAAAACCAATTACAAATTATTTAAATACAAAGAGACATTAAGCCACTAAGATGAAACAGAATAACACGAAAGTCTACCCACTCCAAAGATAAACCAACTCAATCCACAATAAAGCTTTAATATGCGATACAATGGAGTCTACCACCGACAATTCCCCTTTAAAGATAAAATTATTTATGAAGTAATTATATGGGACAATGGTCAGATATATCCATATCCTCTATCCATTGACCCGAGATATTCCACCGAGCAATTAACTCCTCTATCACAAGGAACCTGTCAAGTCTACTCATGGATATATAATCAGAACAAAACCAATAATTATTTTTACAAGCCACCAACACACCAACAACATCCATGTCCTATGAAACTGATAAAATCCAAAATTTCCTGAGCTAGACCCCAACACTCCTTCGTTTGCATTCTTCCATACTAGTAACTGAATTAAAATTACTCACCAAACAATTGGACTTTCTAATGCCACGTATTTATTTGACATCGGCGTGGAGTTTTTCTATTGGTCAGCTGTCCAGGTGGAATTTTCTCATTGGTTTGATGTGGATGCATAAGTGGACAATCTTATGATCGTAATTACTTATGATATGCGGCTTGGCATTGTTGGCTCCAACTTGCCACTTTTTTTTTTCTTTTTTCTTTCTTTTTTTGTTGTTTTCTTCTTTTCCATTTTTTTTTCCAGTTTTTTTCTTTTATATTTTAAGCTTTTGTCTTTTTTCTTTTTGTATTTTTTTGGCAACTAAGGTATCATTTACGGTGCTTTTTGAGACTAATATTTTTAGGTATTGGAGATCCATTTTAGGTAGTGAAAGAAATTCAATAATCGATTGGGTGAATTTCTTTTTTCATTTTATGACAAAATACATAAAGTGTGGTGCTAAACAGTGTGATTTGGTGTACTTTATGGTTTAGAATAAATTTAAATTGTTCGAATACACAGTTTGTTCCTCTTTCAACTCACATCATCTTTCGATTTTCTATAGTTGCTTCTATTTTATAGGTTATTTTCATCCAACCCTACATGATACCCACGTGTTTCACTTTCTAATTGTGTTGTATTATTTTCTTTCTAATTATGGGTTAAGTTTTTATACTTACATTTGATAAATATGGATTATGTTATTAAAATTTTTAGACATTTCTTCCAATTATCTATGGATGTTTATTTTCAACGTCTTTGTTATTATTATTTTTTATTTTATAATCTATTTTTTATTTTTAGTTATAATTCAATTTTTATTCACAGTTATTTAACTATATATTTTACAAAGCAACACTATTGTTTCACTGACATAGGCTACTCTGAGACATATGGTCGACTCAATGCTACCGAGTTCAATTGTTTATAACAAGATTTGCTAATAAATGCATAAAAATTTATTACTCATTTACACGAAGGAATTTAGCCAACCCCGTACATCGCACGGGTTATGGGGCTAGTACATGTGAATGATTTTATCAATAGACATTTTTGGGTCAGGAAAAAAACGAATGTGTTGAAATGTGATTTCCTCCTCTTTTTTTAAGGTGAATGAAAAAAGTTAATTTTTTTAAAAGAAATCGAGAGTTTTATTATTTGGTGTATAAAATCTATAAATGTCTAATATATATATATATATATATATATATATATATATATATATATATATATATATATGTAAGTTTAAGAATGCGTGTATTTATACACAAAAAAACTGAACTACTCCCTCTTGCCCGTTTTAGCAACGCCAAAAAATTGTCCCATTTTAATTATTATATCCTTAAAGCATTCTTAAACTTAAATAATGCGTGTATTTATACACAAGGGGTCCCAATTTTAATTGTTGTTTTACAATACAAATAATTAATACTTTTTTCTTCTATTATATCCTTAAAGCATTAATGTCATACCTTTCCTTAAAGCATTAATGTAGTTTGTTTTTCCAATATTTAATTATTGAGAGAGAGATATGAAATAATTACAATGTCAATGAGCAACATAAAAAATGATAAAATAATTATCGTGAATTCTAGATTATTAATTATTTTTCTTAGTTTGTGTAACACAGTGTTCAACATCCAAAAAAATTGGACAAATAGATTTATAGAATTTTCCCTATCTTTTCAAAAATAAAGAGGGTCTCAACCTGCAATTTTTGTCTAAAAATGTGAAACTTAAAAACTCTTTTTAATTAAGATTAAGTAGTCAATTGAATGAGTTAAAGGAACAAACACAACACAATAATATACTTAGGAGACACTTAATGATGATATTAATATTACGAAGGGGTTTCTTACAATTCTAAAACAACAAACAAAATGGGACGGATGGAGTAGCTAGTAGAAGATAGGCAAAATTACACCACAGAACCTTTAAGTTAGTTATTTGTAACAAGTTGGCCCTTTAAGTTTTTTTTTAACAAATAAGCCCTTTAAGTTACCTAACGTTGACACCATTGGCCCTTTTAGTAAAATGCCATATTGTTGATTACATCAAAATACACCAAAATATGCTTGCTTGCATCAAAATACGTAAGCTAGAGTAATCACAATATATAAAGTAGCATTACATCAAAATACATAAGATAGAGTAATCACTAAAAGGGCTTATTTGTTACAAAAAACTTAAAGGGCCAACTTGTTACAAATAAATAACTTAAAGGTCTTCTGGTGGAATTTTGCCTAGAAGATATAAAATAGATATTTTTTTGACAATATAAAATAGATATTTTAGAAGTGGTTGTTTTGATTAAATGGATTTTAGAAGACAAAATATAGATTTTGGTAGCTAATGAGTGTTTTGATTAAATATATGGTAGATAGATTAAAAAATTTGAAATGTGAATAGAGAGAGAATAGAGGCGATCAAAATTGAATGAAGAGAGGAAATAATTTTCTAGTGAATGTGCAGTGAGCTCAATGAAAAGGAGAATACATGTGAATGATTTTATTAAAAGACAATTTTACACTCAAATCTGGTGATATGGCAAAAAAAAAATAACAATGGGTAAAATAGAGATTAATTTTGGTAGTGAGTGTTTTGATTAAAGAGAAGTTAATGCAATGTGAATAAAGAGGGAATCAAAACTGAATAGGGAGAGGAAGTCGTTTTTTGGTGATTGTCCAGTGGAAAAAATAGCAATTGGTAAAATGAAGATTTTGGTAGTTGGTGTTTTGATTAAAGAGACTCGTAAAGTCGTAAATTGTAGATAATTTTATTAGTAGATAGTTTTACCCTCAAATTGGTGACATGGCCAAAAATTTCTAGTAGAAGATATAAAATAGAGATTTTAGCGGTGCGTGTTTTGATTAAATAGATTGTAGAAGATATAAAATAGAGATTTTAGGAGTGGTTGTTTTGATTAAAAAGATAGTAGATAGATCACAAACCTTGAAATGCAAATAGAGAGAGAATATGAAGAATCGACATTGAATGGGGAGAGGACATGAGTTACCTATATTGTGAAATAAGCATAAAGCCTTTCAAGGAACAATATATTTTATATACAACACGTACATAAAAAACTATATTGTGAAATTGAATGGGGAGAGGACATAGAGATTTTAGAGAACAATATTTTTTTATATACAACACGTACGATATTGTGGTTTTTAGAATAGGCCTTTCAAGGAAGTTGTCCAAGATGGAACAATAAAAAAACTTGCTATAATGTGTGGTTTACATTTTTTAACCGATGACCTCAAAGCTTCTAAAAAATTATTATTTACCACATAGTTTAATGGAGTCATGAAATAAGGAAACATGTCCATGAACCGAAGTAAGTATTTTAAAATGAAAACAAATCATTCCAAACTGTATATTTTATGTTTTATTATGTTTTTATTTCCACCAAAACAGGTATTTAATTTAATTTATGATTGTTTTTTACTTCACGTCTCAATATTTTTATTCCTTCTATACTGATGTACGACTCGCCCTCATACTGCAAAGGGTCAATGCCCATACAATGATAAGGTTCCTCCAACAAATTTTAACTAGTGAGATATGACTCATCCATACCGTAAGGAATCATTGGCCATACTACGACAAGGTTCCTCAAACGTGAAAGCCCGCTCAACGTCATCATCAACATCAACGCGAGTATCGTCAACTAATCATTCCAATCGGCAACCATTAACTAATCTCGTAGGGAGCATAATGGGTAACTAAGCTTGGCTAGAATCTCTCCCTATCACTCCGAGCAACACAACATAGTTAATTTCAAGAATCCATCAAATCATTCAAGAAATACGTATAGTTTATCAAATGCAACAGCTCACTACAAAATCTACAAAATATAGTTTATCTCACACACCACACACACACACACACACACACATATATATATATATATATATATATATATATATTGGTCAGAAAGCAATATTTATCAACAGACTAACCAAATTATTTTCACATGATACATACTCGTGATTTCCTCATTTTTTACGGTCAATGAAAAAGGTTACATTTCTCAAAAGAAATGAAGAGTCCTATTATATCATGTGTGTGTTGAGTCCTATTATATTGTGTGTGTGTATGTTTTTAATAGGCAATGTTAATAGGGGAGAGGGATGTTAGTTTCCCGAGTTTGAATCCGGGATCTTCACTTGCACTCCTTCAGTATCTCTTAGCTCGCCAACTGAACTACCTACTTGGGATGTGTATGTGTGTGCGCTATTTTAGGAATGCGTCTATTTATACACAAAAAACCATAGTACTCCCTTCGCCCCATTTTATTTGACGTTTTAGCCAAAAAATTGTCCTATATATTTGAATTGTTGTTTTACGATACAAAGCATTTATACATTATCCCTATTGTATCTTGAAAGCATTAATCTAGTTTCTTTTTTCAATATCTAATTTTATATATATATATATATATATATATATATATGAAGTAAAAATGAGTATCTTAGGAAATGACAAAATAATTATCGTAAATTCTAGATTATTAATTATTTTTCTTAGGTTGTATACCACAATCTTAAACCTCAAATAAAATTGTACAAAGATAGTAATAGAATTTTCCATATATTTTTAGAAATAAATCGGGTCATAAAGGTAGTTTTTGTCTAAAAGTATGAAACTTAAAAACTCTTTTTTATGAAGGTTAACTAACACTTCAGAGACACTTTATGATGATATTAATAATACAAAGGGGGTTTCTTATGATTCTGGAGTGCTTTTACATTATAAATGGTTTAGCAAAGAAGAAATTTTTACATTAAAGCTTCTGAAAATTTATTATTTGCCACATGGTTTAATGGAAGAACTTTGAAATAAGGAAACGTGTACATGAAAAAAGGTACAGTAAAAACCAAAATGAGTGTTTTTTGACTTACTAGCAAAATAATGTGCATGTGCACGTGCAAAATGTTATTGAAAAATGTTGAATGCAAAATGCTAGAATGTTAAAAAATTAAAAATATTGAGTCTTCTTAGTTCTTGCTTAACATTGTCACTAAAAAATCGCGCACAATGCGGGCTAGTCCGCATAGGGTCGGGCTTGAACCGCAAAGAGTTAGCCCGAATATTAACCCGGACTTTTTAACCCGACCCTTTAAAGTCGAGTCCAATGCGAGCCGGTCCGATATGGGCCGGGTAGCCCATTTCACAAGCTATAGATGTACTCCACATTCGAAACTGTAAATAGACAGTAGAATATATACTCCACATTGATCTTTCTAGTAGTTAAATTGAAGCGCACCATTATGAGCTAATTATTGAGGAAGAACAACTTTGATGGTGGTGATTTTCACTGGCAGTCATAGTGAGAGTTGCTCCAACGTCCTTGACTGTGTTTCTCTTAAATTAGATACCTCATTTCCTATTTTCTTTTTTAGTCATTTATACTAGATTTTTGAAAGAAAAAAAAGAGGTCCACATCATTATTCGCAAAATTCATGAAATCAACCTTTCTCTGTATATAACAGCGCTGAATTAAAAAATAGAAAGAAAACAATTTGTTGTGTGTGACAAGAGTTTGAAATGTTCGACTAATTTTACTCCAACCTAGCAAATATCCTTTCTCTCATCTGCCGCATTTCATGCATGGTCTCTGTTAACAAACAAAGTAATCCCATTTCCTCTCAAGTCTCAAAGGATTCTTGTTATATCACTAATAACCAGTTCTTGTTTCTTGTTGGAGGTGGTTTTTCAGAGAGAATGATTGGTTAACCAATTATTTGTCCAAGACCCCTGCAAATAGAAATGAATGAAATAAAATGGTGTTGGTTCGATATGGTTCCAAAAAGGAGACAGAGTAAGGGTGGATGCTTTTGTATCGATGAGGTAGCTTTGACTACTAAAAAAATAAATAAAAGGCTTCAATATCATTTTGGTCCCTACAAATATAGCAAATATCCATTTTTGTCCCTGTAATTACAGTAAATATCCATTTTGATCCCTACAAAAAACTTTTCTAATATAGTTCTTGCAAAATTTAAAATTATTCATTTTGGTCTCTGTAATTTTTTTTTTAAAAAATAGCCCTTGCAAAATTTAGAATTATTCATTTTGGTTCCTAGCAACTCCTGCACAGAACAACCAAAACAAACATCAACAGGGTAGTAGAACATTAGAAGGAAATCAAATTTGGTTTCTAGCAACAATTACAAGGAATTCAACATTGATAATATTTGCAGTTTAGCACAAATTCTCATGACTTCATTGACCAAAAAACACTTCAAATGAATTCACAATACTGATAAAATTGATTCTATTTACAGGTTAGCAGAGAGTTTATATTCTCATGATTTCACCGGGCAAGAAAGAATTCATCTGAGACTGCAATCAAGACATTACATGTTTGATATGCGACAACATCAAGCTTTCCAAAATAAAAGACGGAGTTGTGTAAAAAATTAGCAACAATAGGAAAATAAAAAAATTACCACTATCAAGAATTGGTGTTCAACTATCAATATAGTGGTAATTTTTTTATTTTCCTATTGTTGCTAATTGCTTTATTGAATGAAGATACCAATTGAATGTGTTGTTCCTTGGTGACAATTCTTTATTACTTTTAACTTTATATTGCAGCTGTCCCTTGGTGTTCAACTATCGATGATTGTCCCTGCGATTTTTGTTATATAGAACTTATTACGAAGTGAGGTGTCGTTGGTATGTTTGTTATTGCAAAGACTTACGACTTTGGTAGCCAAATTATATTCTACAAGTGTTTGTACCTTTGTCGGCCTCTACAAAATATAGAGGGAGAGCTACGACGGTACTACGTAATTATTAGCTACTTTCAATTTCTTATAATGATGTACTCGGAATGAGTTAAATGAATTCTGAAATAAGCATAAAGTCTTTGATTTTAGTACCGAGTGTTTTGATTAAATAGATAGTAGATGGATTTAAAAATTTTAAATATGAATAGAGAGAATAGAGGCAATCAAATTCAAATAAAAAGAGGAAATGTTTTTTTTGGTGAATGTGCAGTGGGGGCTCAATGAAAAGGAGAATACATGTGAATGATTTTATTAATAGACAATTTTACTCTCATATATGATGATATGACAAAAATAGCAATAGGTAAAATATAGATTTTGGTAGTTAGTATTTTGATTAAAGAGAAGTTAATGAAATGTGAATAAAGAGAGACTAGAGAAATCCAAAATTGAATAGGGAGAGGAAACAATTTTTTGGTGAACGTGCAGTGAGCCCTATGAAAAGAAGAATACATCTGAACGATTTTATTAGTAGACGACTTTACACTCAAATATGGTGAGGTGGAAAAAAAATAACATTGGGTAAGATAGAGATTTTGGTAGTGAGTGTTTTAACTAAAGAGACCCATAAAGTTGTAAATTTTAGATGATTTTATTGGTAGACATTTTTACCCTCAAATTGGTGACGTGGCAAAAAATTGCTAGTAAAATATATAAAATAGAGATTTTAGTGATGCATGTTTTGATTAAATATAGATGGTAGAAGCACTACAAAAAAAAGAGGTGATTTATTTAGCCACAGTTAGTGTAACCGTGAAAACAACAGGCGTTGCCAAATATTTGTCACGGTTAAAATTGTCGTTAGCCACAATGTGTAACCGTGAAAACAAGAGGCTCTGCAAAATGAGGCCCGTTCTGTACCAACGAAATTTTATTTTCCTGCAGACGAAAGTATCAGTCAAACAAAAGAAATAATGTCAAATTCACTAACAGGAAAATGCGCTACCATAAAATATCGAAGTTGGAAGAAACCTAAGATTCCAACAAATAATATCTTCTTTCCTTAGAAAATTAATTGTTAGAGGCATATACTTATTAACCAATATCTTAACATGTCTAGAAATTGTTCCACAAACTTCTATGCTATACATTCACAGGGCCATGATTTTATTTCTTACCTATACAATCGTAGGAAAGCCCATAACTAAGAAAAAATTACTTTGAAACAAATACTATGCGACATTGAAGAGTAAAGCCAAACCAATTTTGACAAGCACCTTCCTACTACTCACGTATATGAGGGATGAATGAGGTAGAACAAACAAGCATGTATGCATTAGCAACTAAATTTCAAGATTTTTTAAACTAATTGAACCGTACTTAGGGTCCGAGGTGATGGACCGGTCAGGCGATAGGTCGTACTGTCTTGTGAATAAGGTCGAGAGTAGAGCTCAACCCGAGTTGTACCTGCAAAGACACTCCAACGCCCAAGTCAGGGAAGAAGAAGTCAAAGCAGGAATGAACAGTGGTAACAAGTGTACCTGTCAATGGGGGTTGACCCCTATTTATAGAGTCACGACGCTTCCTGATCGTTGGATGGGCCGACTCGATCTCAGCCGTTGATATTGATTCCCGTAGGCGCTAGTTCGCTTAATGAGTGGATCCTCATCCACGTGTCCCTCCTCATAGAAGCATGCCAAGAGCCGCTCTTTGGGCGCCGACGATTACTTTCCACCCTTGTCAGCCATGGGTGTCTCACTCTTCAAATCTTTACAACTTTTTTGGGTCAAGAAAAAATCGAATGTTTTGGAAAACTGATTTCCTCCTTTTTTACGATCAATGAAAAAAGTTACATTTTTAAAAGGAAATGGAGTCATATATATATATATATATATATATATATTACTTTAATTAGAATGCATGTATATATACACAAAAAACTATAGTACTCCCTCCTCCTGATTTTGTTTAACATTTCCGTCAAAAAAATATGTACTTTTTAGTTGTTGTTTTACAATACGAAGTATTACTTTTTTCCTATTATCATTTAGAGAGAGAGAGATATCTTCTTAGGAAATGATAAAATAATTATCGTGATTCTAGATTATTAATTGTTTTTCTTAGGTTGTGTAACACAAACTTAAACGTAAAATAAAATTGCATCAAGAGAGTAATAGAATTTTCTATATCTTTTAGAAAAAAATAGGGTATCAACTTGTAACTTTTGTATAAAAATGTGAAACTTAAAAATTCTTTTTAATTAAGGTTAAGTAATCAATTGAATGAGTTAAAGGAGCAAAGACAACACATTAATGTACTTAAGAGACACTTAATGATGATATTAATATTATGAAGGTTTTTTTTTGCAATTCTGTATTGTTACAAAACTATTTAATTGATATCACCAGAAGCTTTTAAATTATAAATAGATCAAAAAAATTGTTTGTTACATTCCAAGGAAAACAATGACTGGAACTCTCAAGCTTGTTTTTGCTATGGTCCTATGCCTTTCACTATTTCTTGTTCAAACAAATGGTAAGCCCTTTTTCTCCTGCTTCTTAAATTTGTTTATACACCTTACAGATATGCATTTATTCCTTTTTGGTAACAATCCTTTATTACTTTATATTGCAGCAACAGATTGGTGTTGGACTAGCGATGATTGTTCTCACAAAAGTTTTTGTAATAAACCTTTCCTAGCAATGAGGTGCATGCCGTTTGTTTGTTTGTAAATGCGTAAACATATATATTGGAGGATGATCATAAAAAAAAAAATATTGGAGGATCCATATGAGTAAATTAGAGGTTTTGGCAGTGAGTGTTTTGATTAAAGTGAAGAATATAATTACCTACTTTCAAATACTTTAAATAATGTATTCATGACATGAGTTAAGCGTATTGTGAAATAAGTGTAAAGCCTTTGGTACAATATTTTTAATATACAACAAGTACTACAATATTGTGGCTTTTAGCCTATGCTATTCAAGGAAGTTTTCTATGATGGACCGATAGAAAAATTAGCTATTAGGTGGATAAAATCGTCTACTCAATAAATCGTGATCTCAAAGCTTCTATAAATTTATTATTTATCACATATTTTAATGGAACCGTGAAATAAGAAACGTGTACATGAACAAAGGTACCGTAAAAACAAAATTAAGTGTTTTGAAATGACAACAACTCATTCCAAACTGTATATTTTATGTTTTAAAGGGAAAATACTAGTGTATGCGCACATATAGTGTCGTGCTATTTTCGTAAAGTAATCTCACAACAAAATTAATTGTTGTAATATAGTTATCAGCTCGTAAATTGTAGATGCCCAATGTCGTGATGAATAAAAAATAGCACGTAGAAGATATAAAATAGTAGTTGTTGTTTTGATTAAATAGATTGTAGAATATAGAATAAAATTTTTAGTAGTTGGTGTTTTGACTAAATCGATAGTAGATAGATTCCAAAAATTTGCAACGTGAATAGAGAGAGGATAGATGGAATCAAAATTGAATGGGAAGCGAAAAGAATTTTATGGTGAATGCGCAGTGGGCCCAATGGAAAGGAGAATACATGCTAATGATTTTACTAATAGACAATTTTAACCTCAAATAAGGTGATATTGCAAAAAAGAAATACAATGTGTAAAATAGAGGTTTTGGTAGTGAGTGTTTTGAGTAAAGAGAAGATAATTAAAGAGAATATAATGAAATATGAATGGAGAGAGAATAGAAGGAATCAAACTTGAATAGGGAGATCTTTGGTGAATGTGTGGGAGTGGGACTCATGAAAAGGAGAATATATGGGAATGATTTTATTGATAAACAATTGTTCTCTCAAATGTGGTTATGTGGCAAAACATTGCTAGTAAAAGATATAAAATAGAGATTTTAGTATGAGTGTTTTGGTTATATAGATTGTAGAAGATATAAAATCGAGATTTTAGTAATGGGTGTTTTGATTAAATAGATAATAAATATATTCAAAAAAATTAAAAAGTGAATCGAGAGAGAATAGTGGGAATCAAAACTGAATGGGGAGAGGAAATATTTTTTGGTAGATGTGTTGTGGATCCCATGAAAAGGAGAATACATGTGAATGATTTTATTAATAAACGATTTTACACTCAAACATGGTGATGTAGAAAAAAAATAGCAACGGGTAAAATAGAGATTTTGTTAGTGAGTGTTTTGATTAAATAATAATCTTGTAAAGTGTAAATGATTTTATTAATAGACAATTTTACCCTCAAATGTGGTGATGTGGCAAAAAATAGCTAGTAGAATATATAAAATGGAGATTTTTAGTAGTGAATGATTTGATTAAATAGACTGTAGAAAATATCAAATAGATAATTTAGTAGTGGGTGTTTTGATTAAAAAATTGTAGATCGAATCAAAAAAAATTGGAATGTTTATAGAGAGACAATATAGAAAATCAAAATTGAATAGGGAGAGGAGTGATTTTTTTGGTGAATGAGCGGTGAACCCAATAAGAAGGAGAATATATGTGAACGATTTTATTAATTGACAATTTGACCCCTCAAGTGATGTGACGGAAAATTGCAATGGGGTAATATTGAGATGTTGGTAGTGGATGTTTTAATAACCCAATTATATAATTATAAATTATATATATTCTGCAAGTGTTCTTACCTTTCCCTGCCTCTACAAGACATGGAGGGAGAACTACAAAAGTACTATGTAATTACAATTAGCTATTTTGAATTTCTTGTAATATGTACACAGGACGAGTTAAGCGCGAAATAAGCATAAAACCTTTGGTACAATATTTTTTATATACAACAAGTACAATATTGTGGCTCTTAGCCTAGGTCATTCAAGGAAGTTGTCCATGATGGACCAAATAATAAACAAGCTATTTTGTGGTTGAAATTGTCTACAAAATAATTTGTGACCTAAAGCTTCTAAAAGTTTATTATTTGCCACAAAGTTTAATGGAACTGTGAAATAATGAAGTGTTTACATGAACAAAGGTGCTAAAAGCCAAAGTAAGTGTTTTGAAATAAAAACAACTCAGTTCAAACTGTATATTTGATTTTGGCGTAAGGTGTTTTGATGCTTTATTTTTGCTGCTTGGTCGTGTGGTCTTGCTAAAGGAGTGGTGATATCACGGAAATTGCATGGTTGTTGAGGTTCTCTCGGGAGTTCTTTCTGTCCTAAGGTATTGTTTACAAAGATCAGAGCTCTATTGCCTTGCGAGTTGGTTATGAATCATGTCAAGGAAAGGCTTTCGGGCGTAGATGTGATCCTCGTTGACCAGTGGTCAAGCACTTGAGTAGTTTCTTGGTGTTTTTTTACCTTTCTAGGTCTGGTTCCTTTTATATCTTTTGGTGTTTGTTAATATTTCGGCAAGTGTACCGAATCGCTGCAAGTAATAAAACCGGTAAGACCGGGTATCGTCCTCGAGGATCGAATTAATTTACCAATTACGTTAACAACAACTAAACGAACCAAGTTGAAATAAATTTCCGATTGGTATGAGTGAGCGACTAATACTAAAGTAAGCAATTAAATATTTCTTTTTGTGTTTTTAATAAGAGAAAACTAAAATGCTTAGGAGAAGATACGATGGGAAGAACGCTAGGGATGAATGCCTGTTGATTTCACACTATTGTCACTGATTTAATTTCGAAAGATCACCTCTCTCTTATTTTGCTATCAAACCTCAATTCTAACTAATTCCTAATTCCTTAGGTAACTAGTCCTTTGCCGATAACTAAAGCCCTAATTCCTTAGGCGATTTCAATTAACAACAAGCATTAACAACGAGGATTCGCAACATACAACAATTCTAAGAGTATTCCTAAACTACGAATGGTAGGAATTGAATTTCAAACATTCAATAATAAAACTTCCATTCGATCATTGAATAAAATATCGTTCTACAAGTTTTCCAACCATAGAAAGCGTTAAGCATAGAAATTCAATTCACAAAATATAAGAGAGTACGACATAAACATAATTTTAAACCAGCAACAATAGCGTTACGTCAAAGTTAATTCATCCCTAACATTAGGGTTTAGCTACACATGATAAGGGAAGAGAGAAAGGAAGAATTACAAGATAAAGATGATGATGAACACATATGAAGCTTCAATTCTTGTCCCCAAGCCTTGAATCTTCAATACCGGTGAGAAGGAATCAGTTCTTGCCGTGTGCTAGGGTTCAGAATACGTCAAAAGATACTGAAAAACGCGTCCAACGCGTGTTTTAACGCGTCTGCCGCTGATTGGCGCGCCACTCGCGCGCCAGTCAGGCGCCTTGCTGCTGTCTTCTCGCGCGTGGTGCGCCACTCACGCGCCAGTTGCGCGCCATTTGGCTGAATGCTCCTTGCTAATTGCACCATTGAGTCCATTTGCCTGCACTGCTTTGTTCTTCAATTCCACCTAGTCCCTGGGCACAAAATCACGACAAAACCCAGCATAAACACTGCATAGCAAATAAATTTCTAATAGCACAAATTGTTAAATTCTCATCAACTTCATTGTTATTCATCAAAAACTCCAAGTAAAAATCCCTTTTTAACACTGAAAACCATCATGTGATGGGGACTCATCACAACCCCAAACTTAAACGTTTGCTTGTCCTCAAGCAAAGACAAGACAAGACAAAACAAACATCAGATAACATGCAATCATATAGGAATCCATCACTTAACACAAACATCAAGGCAACAAGTTGAGCATCAACTTTCAGACTGGTCCCTCAATTGCAAACCCACATGTGGTACTTTTACTAGCACATTCTTGCTCAATAGTGCGTGTGTGACACTTAACTCAGTTGGAACACAGCTAGTTTCAAAATGCGTTTAACTAAGACTAGAGGGCTTTCTTCCGAGACTGCCAAAGATGTTTCAAAAC